>JALGQZ010000015.1:7500-1492498 GCA_023105745.1 Austropuccinia psidii | reverse complement strand
CAGCTGGAAAGTCAAGTATAAGCATTGTCATTATTAAAAACCAAGAGGAAAAAGTGAACTTGGATACAGAAGCATACTGTATGTGGGTTGGTAAAGGTTATTTGAAATAAATTGTACCAAATTGGAAAGAAAAACTTATACCAATAAAAGGAGTCAAATTTAGTAGTGCCAGTGAAATCATAAATCCCCTTGTATTAATTGACTTAACATTAATTATTCCTCACCCTTCACAATGTATAAAAGTGAAAGTGGAGTTTTTAGTAATGGAAAACTGTACTATTATCCAGTTTATCCTTGTAAATGATTCTGTTTCAATTTATGGAATAGATATCTCAAATCAAAAAGACAGATATTTCACCATAGGAGACAATAAGAGGAAAAAATTTAGGTTTTTAAATAACAAAGAACAAATTACAGTCATAAAAAATAAAGAGAAAAGCCCCGACAAAGAATTTTTCATAAGGGACCAACTTAAAGAGGCAGAATTCAATCAAGAATTAACAGAAAAAATGAAAGAGAAATTTATTGACCCCCTATTCAAATATAAAAATGCCTTTCCAACTGACAAAGAGCCACTAGGTGCCATTATTTGTCAGCCAAAGACTCAAAACCAGAGCACAAGCATGACAGCCAAATACCATAAATCAATGGTATAGCCAAGATACCACAAAAAATGGAGCTGAGCCAAATAAGCTCGAAAGGTATCAAACAAAAGGGGAAACTCACCCCTTTCCAAACATGCAAGTCCCATCACCATAGGACAATGAATAACAAAGCTATTCCTGCTCAAAGTTATTGCTGAGCATAAACCTTAATTTTCACCTCTCCTCTGAAATAAAGAGTAAGAGGCTTAACCCCATCAAATTTGTATTCAAAATGAAGCTCTAAGCCAGGGCTATCCAATGGTACCAGCAAAACTGATCTAGCACTAGTATTACAGAAGTTATAGCCAAATTCAGGCCAAATAAGGGTGAATAAAACATTCACCTCTCATCTAACTTCTACAGTTCTAGTGTGAGAAACTTAAAGTGGGGTCTTTTTGGAAAGAGAAAAATAAGCGCTATATGATGGTGCCATTAATTTCCCCATATCCTATCTAGAACCAATGGTATAAGGCAAACAAGTCCAATACAGCTTTTTGCCTAAAACAGGCATATGTACAAGAATCTTGTACATAGGATACCTTTGTCATATTCAATAATAACCATATCAAATAAGGTACCATTGTGTAGAATACATACAGTGCTACACACTGAACCAATTTTGAGGTTGATATCTCAAAAAATGACAAAGGTCTGGCTGTTTTTAAGGTCAAAATCCCACAGTTTGGCCAATACAGCCTTACCATGATTATGAGGTGTCAAACTGACAAAGAAGCTTGTTTTTTACTTCAATACCTCATGGTTCATTCAATACTGGGGACCCATCCAGTTTTTTTTACAGCATTCTATGCATCATACACGTCAGAATCAAGCTGTGTGGTCCCCAGATGAAAATTTTCACCCTGTATTGGTAGAAACTGCCCAGATGTGGTTTCAAAGCCACATCTGATCCCAATAAAGGCTATACAGGACTTTAGTAAACCAAAAGCCTGTCCTTGAGAGTGAAAAAACTTCATCTCCTCTATGTGAAAAGGTCTAGCAGCCTTTTCACCCCCATTTCAGGATAAAAGGACACCTTTTCACTGCCAGAAAAGGAAGCCCCATCCTGCTCTTGAATTCCTACATACAACTGTCAAAAATAGTTATACTCTTGGAAAATAATCAGGTTATACTATGGAATTTAGTATTGTAGTCCTTTATCATTGTAACCCAACAGGTAAAGCTGCACCCAGGGCTTTCAGCAGCACTCACCACCACTAATTCTCATTAGTAAAGCCCTTTTTATCCTTAATTAAACATTTTTTTGACACTTTTTATCTGTTTCACAGTCATAGTTGAGGTTGTAAATAGCTTTATTACCTCTTTATCATAGACTCAGCATGACATTATTGGGAATGAAGTAGAAATTATCCTTAATGTAGAAAAACTTTATCCACCCCTATTAAGAAGACCAGCTTGCCAACCTAGCCCAAGAGCTAGAGAAGCCTTGGAGGTATACATCAAAGAATTAATGGACCTTGGAGTATTAGGGAAAGTAGGAAATAATGAACAGGTAGAGGTCACTACACCTTTCATTAAAATTGGAATAATGGAAAATCAAGAATGATAGGGGAGTTTAGAGCTCTAAATACCTACACTATCCCTGACAGATATCCAATACCCAGAATACATGAGACCTTGACACAATTGTCACAGGCTAAGGTTTATTACATCCATGGATTCTCTAAAGGGATTTCAGCAAAATTCCTTGACAGACAATGCTAAGAAACTACTGACAATAATAGTCCACTGTGGGATATATGAATATTTAAGAATGCCATTTGGTATAAAGAATGCACCTTCCAATTATCAAAGGATGATGAACACCATAGTTCCTGAAGAATTGTCAGAAGGATGATTAATTATATATATTTATGATATCATAGCTTGCTCAGAAACTTGGGAAAGCCACTTAACAAGACTAGAAATAGTACTAAAAAAGATAGTCCAAGTGAATATGAAAATTTCCCTCAAAAAGTGTCATTTTTCATACAGTGAGCTGAAAGCACTAGGACATGTTGTATCTGGGACTAAGCTTGGGAATAGATAAAAACACAGTAGTATCAGTACTACTGAAACCAATTCCCCAAACCAAAAAAAGAAATACAATCATTTCTATGATTTTCTGGCTATTAAAGACAGCATATAAAGGACTTTTCAAGAACTGCCAAATCCTTGTATAAACTCTGTGACCCAACAGACAGTTTATGAAATGACTGAAGAAAGAGTCAAAGCATATGAGTAATTGAAAAATGCCCTCACAAATGCCCCATTTATTCTAATTCCAGAATGAAAACTACCTTTCAAACTATACATTGATTCATGTGGAGAAGGATTAGGTGCTGCACTACACCAGACACAAACCAGCAATGATAAACCTGTTGAAGGACCAATTTGCTTCATTTAAAGACAAATTAAGCCAAAAGAAGCAAGGTATGGAGCAAGAAAAATGGAATTTCTTTACTTAGTGTGGGCTTTAGAAAAATTAAATTATTATTTGGATGGTACAAGTGTTTAATGTATTTACAGACTGTAATGCTATAAAATCTTTGTTAAACATGAAGACACCAAATAGACATATGCTAAGATGTCAAATTTCTATCCAAGAATATAGCGGAAATATGACTATAGTTCATAAATCTGGAAATATTCAAAAAAATGCAGATGGTCTTAGTAGATGGGCTTTAGGAAATACACCTGAAGCCAAGAATGGGAACCACAGGAATAGCACCATATAGAAGGCATATGTGTCACAGACTTTGGAACATACCTCTTTAATCAAGTTAAGCAGAGCTATAAGATGGATAAGAGCTGTCATATCATATGCCAACTTCTGATGAAAGACTGAAAAGCCCCATCACTCTCATCAAAATAGATGAAATATGGAAAAAAGCATATGATGAAGGAAGATTCCACCTCCTTGATGGAATACTGTATCATAGGACAGAACACAAATGTGTTATGACCTTAACAGATAGAAACTTGATAAATACTATATTAAATGAATGTCATCATAGTTTTGAATCTGAAAATCTCTCAGAAGATAGGACACTGGAAAGGGTTAAAATATGCTCTTGGTGGCCAAATTTGAGAAAAGATAATTCAGAATACCACTGAACTGGTGACAGATTCCAAAAAGACGACAGAGCCACAGGAAAGAAATTTGGAATGATGATTAAAAATACAAGAACCAAAATCCCCATGGGAAATAGTTCATATGGATTGGGTAACAGCTCAACCTCCAGGAGGAGACAGGAGTTATAATGCATGCATAGTACTGGTTGACAGCTACAGCAAAACTCCAATGTGCTTACCAATTCATAAAGATGACATAGGTATAGACACAGACATAATGATATGTAATAAAGTTATTATCCACACAGGCTTATTCAAAAATATCATAAGTGACGGAGACCCAAGATTCAATTCAGCATTATGGACAAACCTCCATAACTTGTTTGGAACAAAGCTATCATTCTCAACAGCTTACCACCCTCAAAACTGATGGTCTAGCAGAAAGAATGATACAGACCTTAGAAGACATGATCAGAATATTCTGTGCTTATGGACTAGAATTTAAAGAATCTGATGGCTTTACCCATTATTGGTATACCTTAATACCAGCTTTTGAGCTGGCATATAAAACATCAATCCATTCTTTAACTGGAAAAACACCAGCAATGTTAGAGGAAGGTTTGAACCCAAGGACTAATTATGATACCCTCAAAAAAGGACTTAGTGGATATACATCCAACAACAAGAAGATTTAAAAGAATTCTTGAAAAAGCAAGAAATCATGCAAACAGATGTATGTAAGACTCTTCAAAATATGAAAAAGAGAGATGGGATAAAAGTAATAAACCACCTGACTTTAAAATAGGAGACTTGGTCTTGGTATAAACTATGAATTTTAAAAATATCAAAGGCCCAAAGAAATTGAAAGATTTCTTTGCAGGACCATTTATGATAAAAGAACTACATGGACCTAATGTTGTGAAATTAGAGCTAACAGGTGAACCTATGAAAAAAACACCCAGCTTTCTCTGTAAGTCTGATAGAAGCTTACAGCTCAAGTGACAAATAATTATTTACACTAAGAAATAAGCCCACACTTGAAATCCCCCCTTTAGAAGAAGAAGAAGAAAAGAAAATTGTAAAAGTCCCTTAAAGAAAGAAGGACAAGAAACCAAAAAAAAGGGAATACCTTTTAAGGTATAGAAACCCAACTCAAGAAGATGAATGGCTACTTGAGAAAGATATAACTAATTCTGATAAGCTACTGAGAAGCTTCCAACATGAAAGAAGACCTAAAGAATAAAAGAGTTAAGCATTATTGAGCTTCAAGACTAAGACAGTCTAATGAAGAGATAGGACAGTGGATGATATCCTAATTAGCTATATCAGATGTTAGTACAATCTTTTTTGGTGGTAGGGAATGTGAGCCTTTGAGATATGAACACATATCCAAAAAGTTCACAAGAGAAACTTCAGAATAATTATTCCTCCAAATAATTACCTTAAAAGAAGTAAAAATACCATAAAAAAGCATAAATTCTGAATTAACTTAGAATATTATGAATAAAAATGTAAAATAAACTACACCATTAGATTGCCCATGATGAAAAACACGTATATCATTATTATGGCATATCTGTAAAGTCAATAACTAATGAGTAATAAGGTATAAATGCCATAAAAAGAAATAAATTCTTATTTATATCAGAAGCCAATGAAACAACATGTCAAACAAATGGCAAAATTGGATTCCCCATAGAATCCAACACTTAAAGCACTATTATGTAATTTCTCTAAAGCTAATTCTTAAGGAATTAAGCTGAACATATGCACTTTTTTGGTCAGTGCATACATTCATGGCTTTTAGCTGATATCTCCTGAAATATAAATTTTAGAGAGTTTAACCAAAAAGATTTAACAAGTAATTAATGTACAAACACAGATATGAAATTTGTTTGACAAGCTATAAACAAGGTTATAACTTGTAAGGGTTTATTGAACAAAATTGCCAGAGCTGTTGACCACTTTGTTGTGAAAGTGGTCCAAGCTTAAAATAAAGTGGATATTCAGGTTCTACTAGTCCATTTGTAAAGAATGATGTATTTTATACTAAAATATTTAAGGTGCAACCCCTGAAATTATGGTTTGAAGTTTAAAATATTGAATTTGACAGAAAGAATAAGATACAAGAAAAATCATCAAAAATAGAATTTTGATGATGTGATGAAATTCTCTTGATATATTAATAAGGACATATCAAGCTATAAGAATTCACTATCTGAATGGCTGTAGCATCTATAAATACAAAGTAATTAATGATCAAAGTTTAAGCTTAAAACTGTTCATTTATGATCACTCACTGTAATCTTATTTTACATTCAAGAATTATATAAGGGAGAAAAAAAAAACTGGTGAATACTAATATATTATGTTTAATAATAATAAAATCCAAAATTTTTAGGCTTCTGCCAAGCCTATGATGTCATTAAAATTAGAGGTATAGGGATAAGTCTAAATAATGGTGTAATAATGAGATAATATGGTTTGATCATGATGTAATCATCCCTAAACCTTAAAATACTGTTACATTCCAGTGGATAACATCAGTACACGTCTACTAGAAGCCTTCTGGACCCTAGAAGGGAGGAATTTACTATAAATAGAGCCCTTTTTACTCCATTTCCCCCTCAGATTCAACAAAAACAATAAAAGACTCAATAAAAAGTTTAAAATCTTGATTATTTATATATAAGTCATTTATATTATCAAATACCAAACGTAATATTAGCTATCATCATAAATCTTGATGTGATTACTCTATTTGTTAAATTGTTTTTGCTAAATTTCTCTATAAATCTTATTTTCCCCATAAAATTCAGAATATTTGTAATTTCTTTTATTTTCTTTTGTAAATACAATTTAAATAAGTTGTATTTACATTTTTTTGTGTAAAGTCATTCAAAATTATTATATCAAGTGTCAAAAGTAGGTTATTTTCTCTTTTAAAATAATTTCTCTTTACTATTACTGTTAATAATTCTTTTATTAATATAAATAGTATTTATATTAATATATAACATTAATATTAGTAATATTATTGTTGTTAATTGGTTTTAATTATTGAAAAAACACTTTTTTTTATACCTCTATTATTTGTGGTAACAATAATAAAGAGCTTTAAATATATTAATTATTATATATTAATATATTTATTTTTATAATCTAAATTATATTATTATATTCATTTCATAATATAGTAATTTTACACCATAATTATACTAATTCTTGATTATTTTACTTATTATTTATTTCATTATTAAATCAATAAAAACATTCATGGTAGAATAAGTAAAATATTTGTAATATTTACTTATTGTTTCAAAGTCAAACCTTACAGATATCTGGATTGGACATTTCTTGGTCAATACTAGTCTGTATCAAACCTGTAACCACCAGTACTGGCTTAATACTCAAAAAAATGGTTTAAAGCTTAAAACCGCCTAGAATAACTAATATCAGTGTTCCAAACACACTGGGAATCCATAAAATTTCTGATATGTCTTGTGAAGAGTTTTATTACCCTATAATGATCCTGAATGATTATTTGTGGTCCCAAAGCCACAATTCTGACTATGCCAATGTATAAATTTCTGGTACAGAACCACAAGAAAGCCTCCAGAGTGAGAATCTTCTCTCTTCAGATGTGCGAAGAGCTTATCAGCCCCTAAAAGTATGCAAAAGGGATACAAGCAGAGCTTTTCTCACTGGAAAAGGACCTCATCATCATCTTTTAGTATTCTTACATCAAAAAACTGTTATTAATCAGTAGTACCCTGAGAATAGTGCTGATACAATTAGAATTATAATTATTGTAGTGATTTTCACAGTAAATTGATATTAAATGATTGAAAAAGGTTTCTAAGTATATTAATTGCCACCATTTTAATATTAAAGTAGGACCTTTCAACTATTTTGAAAATTATTGATACTGTGTCACAGGCATAGTACTAGCTTATATTTACCGTTTTTAAGCTACTACATAGACTCACACCCTGACAGTTTGGGGGCTGGCAGTGCTTTGAACCTATTATGGACCTATTCTGGTGCTTCCTAGAAGTATTCTCACTATCTTTGAAGGTTTTTTACTATAAAAGTAAGTACAATCTCAAGTAATTTCATTTTTTCATCTAATTTTTATACTCTGTATTTTAAAAATATAATATATGTATATTTATATATTATATTTTTGAACAATATATTGAGTAATACATTCTTGTATCTTTGAAAAGCTATAATCTTGAAAGATTTAAAATTGCAATTTTTAATGAAAATTAATAATAATAAGTCATTATTATTGATTATTAAAAAGCTGATTTTAGATACAAATAGTATATTTAAATAATGAATATCTAGATTTCTACTAAACTGAGCATAAAATAATTTATATCATAATATTAATTGAGAAATAAAGAGTAAATATTCAAAAAATAATTTCATTATTATTTGAATTCTTCAATATTTAACTTGAATATTATGGAATAAAAATCTTTCTTTACTCCAGTTTGAAAAAAAACTGATGGATTTTTTTTAGAAATAATCAAAAAAGACCATAATAATAAGTAGCTATTATTAATAAGTCAAAGTAATTTTAATATAAAAGTATTATACTCAAAGGAAAAGAATATTATTTTTTTATCGAAATTTGTAAGAATAAATTTAAATCATAATATTTATTGAGAAAAAAAACAATAAATATTTAAATAAGAAATTTATTATTATTGTAAATATTCAATATTTAATTTCAATATTATTGAAAAAAACCTTTTTACTTCAATTGAGGAAAAAAACAATCGAAATTTGTTTTTATTTGATAGATAATAAAATAAAAACAAAGAAAAAAACAATTGTATTATACAACACAATTATTGTAAAATTAACATATTGAAATTTTCTTTCTCCCAAAGAGGAAAAAAACTGGAAATTGAACTATTAACAGTTTATTTTTCATTTTAATGAGTGAATAACTTATTTTAAGACTATCATTGAAGCTTAATAAAATAAAATAAGCTTATAATATGAAATATTTTACTTATAAAAACAATCAAAACAAAAAACCTTAACAACTTTTACTTCTTCAAAAAATAAATAAATAAAAAATCTTGAAAAAAACTCAAATTCAGAAATTTAAAAAAAATACAGAAGGAATAACAGGATAAGATTGGAAATTTGTTTTATTAAAATTGAATTACAACTTTTTCTATATTTTCTTTCCAGTAGAAAAATAAAATATTCCACTTGAGACACAATCACAGAAAAATTCATTTGTGTCAGCCCAAGAAGACATAAACCAAAAGGTTGACAATATAATAGCAGTGTTTAACAAACTTACAAACTCCAAAGAAAAATCCCAAGGAGTATAAATAGAAATTCTACCCAAGGGACCTCTAAAGGTTAATAAAACATTGAAAAATACAGTATTTTTGCTCTTTTGTCATTTTTCAACATGGCACCCTCCATTTCTTGGAGATTTTGGATACCCAAGAAAGCAGAAAAAAAATAGGCAAGGAAGAAAGAGAAGAGGAAGAAGACAACCAACTTTTAGATCAAATGACTTGAGAGGAGCTTACCATCAGGAAACTCCTGCCCAAAGTAACATTCCAAACCAAATTCAACCAAGTCCAACCAAAGAATGGGACAGATACAGGAAGGTCACCCAGATGGATCTACTCCTGAGAGAATTTTGAAATGGAGTATGGACAACAAAATATCCCCCAGGGCAGAATCATGGGAGGAAATTAGAATTACAAGTCAGAAAGTCTTACTCAATAGAATGATGTTCAAAACGCTTCTGATAGAGATGAAAAGTTGGAATATCAACAGATATTTCATACTATTAAAAGAGAGAGAAGCCTAAATCAGAGTAAATCAGGAAGAAATAAAAACCATAGAAAATTCTTGGCAAATGGAAGAGCCCAATCTAATTCAGGAATCTCAAGGCATGGAGGGATAAATTATATATTCCCCACAACATTCCAGCAACTACAGGACTTGAAAGCTAAAGGACAGTTTCTCCAGGACTTTCCAGTAATACCTGGCAGATTCTAGAAGAGGACATGGAGCCCAAATGGAAAACAGGGATTTTTTCTGAAAGGAACAGAAATAATCAGATCCTTTGATAGGATTAGTCCAAAAAAAGTACCCAAAAACAAAAAAAACTGTACCTTTCAGTAGTGTTGCTAACTCAGAATCAATTGATAATTAGCTTATTACTATTGATAATAAAATACCCCCTCAGAGTTTTTGAAACCAATGATTCCAGAGGTAGTAGTTTCATGTGGTCCAACATGGGGAAATTCATGGAATGGACATATGATCATGTACAAGAAGTGAGTTCAGAAATGAAAAAACTGTAGGAGGAAAATGCCTTCTAAGCTAAAGTCATAAAATACTTAAACACAAATCTAGCCAAAATTTGGAAGTAATTTGAAAAACACAATAGACAGTTGAACTCAGTACTAAAGGAACAACAGACTATGAGGAGGGACTTGAAAAATGTCCAGAATAAGAAGGAAAGCCTTGGAAAAGAAGCTGATTACCTCTATGAGAAAGAAGAACAAGAATAAAATTCCTTCCCTCACACAAAATAAGGTGATGAAACTGTAATCCACAACTCCCAAAAAAAGTAAAAGAGGAAGAAAAATCAGAAAATAAAGCTCCTGAATACTAGGATCTAAGGTTAAGGTCTGAGTATATTAAACAAGATGGTGAAAAGCTCAGTTACTCTGTGACACAATAATTGAAGCAATTACTTGAAGTGGGTAAACTGTCCTGATCTCTCAGAAATTAGAGAATATGATCACATGGAGCTCATTGCTTATATTGCTGGACTATTTGTTGATTTACCAAAAATACCAGACTATTGGATCCCCACAAGACTCAAAAATTCATTCAGAAGTCATGAAAAAGTATGGTACACTGAAATGACCAAGAAAAATGGCGGGAAAAGATTGCCATGGTGGAAAAACCAAATAATACAAAAGTACAGAAATGGTACTTGGATTCGGAAAAAAATCATCTCTCTCAAGAGTGAAAACATACTCCACAGAGAGAGACCCTTATGAATAGTGTCTTAAAAAAACCACAAGGCTCAAATATCTTGATCCAAATATGACAAAAGAGATTAGAAACCAAATACCTCTGAAAAAACATCCAGGAGATTTAGAACATGAAGTAAAGTGCAGATGAAGAAAAGTAAGCAGCATTGATGACAGAGAGAATGTCATAAAAGATGTCAGAAAAAAGACATGAATTGAAAATAGTTAACCAGATAGGTCAGATGATAGCAGAGAAAAGCCAAAGCTACTCATATAAAAGACATCACTCTTACTAATGGTGCAGAAGCACCAAAGAGAATAAACACATGTCATAATTTTGGATCACCTGACCACTATACAAAGAATTTTTAAGGGAAAAAAAGAAAATACTTGAATGAAGGAAGAGTCAGAAAGAGAATGCAGAGTACAAATCTGACTCTGAAATTATTTATGATGGGCTGAGAGAGGATTCAGAAGATGAATTAGAGCCTATTGAGAAATTTGTATTGGAGTATGAGTATGAGAGAACAGAATCAGTCAAGGACAACACCTTGAAACCTGAATTCACTCAACCCAAGAATGGGTGACAGCTTGGTGGGAACACCAAAGATGCCAAAAAAACGTCTTGAAAAACCCAAAATGGGTATGGAATTCATTAATGGAGAAAAATAAAATCTTGATGTGTACATTGAAAATAAAAAGCATCTCTTGGTTTTTTAAACAGGAGCAACTTTTTCAGTAGTAGAAAAGGAATAATTTGACAGACACCGGCTAATGTGGAATGCAGAAATACTTTTAGAAAAAGCAAGAGGCTTCAAAAGTTCTGTGGTTAAAATGAAATCCCTTTCAAAAATCCAAAAAGTGCTTCAAATGCCACAAACAATGGGAAGCCTTAGATTACACACTGAATTTGTGGTATTTGAAAATTCTGAGATTGATTTATTCTTAATAGGTAAAAAGTACCTCAGAATCTACGGAATGAGAATACATAATTCCACAGAGAATTACTTGAAAATTGAGGAAGAAAAAAAAAAAGTTCTACTTTAAAACTGAAAGCCCCAATCAAATGAAAATATATTCCAGTAAGTAGTATCTAATAGAAGAAAAAGAATAAACCACAAGAAAAATACCAGTGGTTAAAACAGGAGAATATTAAAAATAAAGAGTCTCAATGAGGGAAAAAAGAGTCTCATCAATGATGAGCCTTTTTTGGAGGGAGGGTATGTCAGCCTGTGACTGCAAGCAGAGAACCAGCTTGACATCCAAATACCATTAGTAATGGTATGGCAAGTATTGGAAGATCATAGCCAATACAGGTATGAATAGAAAGAGGGTAAATCCCCAAATATAAACATAACAGCCTCATTTTAAAATAGGATAATAAACAACAAGGATAGAAGAATTAAACAATAAAACAAAATAAGTAAGAACCCTTGTTTTAACCTCTCATCTAGCGTATGCATATTAATTCAAAAGCCAACAGAATGGTATTTTTCTTGAAGGTCTCAATGAGAGCTATAAAGTTGTATCATTCAATTTACTGTAGCACTCTTGCTTCAGGAAATACTATCATAGCCCCTTTTTTACCAGAGAAACCCCTTAAATGGAAAAGAGGTCTTGGACAAAACTGTCAAAAAAGTAGAACCCAATTGAAGATCCAAATTAGAACTCTAATTTCAGATACATTTGAGCTCTGTATTCCATCTTTTGCAGAGGGATCTTTGCTCAAAGGTATATTACTCAAAATACAAGATTCTGAAAGTAGCAATATAAAGAAAACCCCCGTATTTTTCCCACATATTCATAAAACTGTAGAGTTACTCAGGACCTAAAATTATTTATAATTTAAATAAAAAACAATTCATAACAATAATATTACCAATATTAAAGCTATATATTAATATAAAATACTATTTATATTAATTGAAGAATTATTAATAGTAATAATAGAGAGGAATTATTATAACAAGAAAAAATAACCTACTTTTGCCGCTTAATATAATAATTTTGGATTAACTAATTCCTAATAATGTAAATGAAAACTTATTTAAATTGTATTTACAAATAAAAATAAGAGAATTTACAAATATTCTAGATTTTACATGGAAATGAGAGTTTTAAGAGAATTATAGCAAAACAGCAGAAAATTGAAGTAATCATGTCAAAAATGATGATTATTAGAAAGATAATCTTTGGTCTTTGATAATATAAAAAGATTTAGATATAAATAATAAAGATTTTACCTTTGATTCAAGTGTTTTAATGTTTTGATGCATCTGAGGGGAAAATAGAGTAAAAAGAGCTCTATTTATTGTAAATACCCCCCTGCTAGAGTCTAGTAGGCTTCTAGTAGACGTGTACTGATGGTATCTACCAGAAATGATCAGTATTTTAAGGTTTAGTGATGATCACATTATGATCAAACCATCTTATCTCATTATTATGCCATTATTTAGAGTTATAACTATAACTCTAAATTTGATGACATCATAGGCTTGGCAGAAACCTAAGCTTTGTGGATTTTATTAGTAATAATCATAATATAATAGTATCAACTAGTTCTATCACTTATATAATTGTTGAGCTTAAAATAAGATTACAGTGAGTGATCATAAATGATCAAATTTAAGCTTAAACTTTGATCATTAATAACTTGAAGTTATACACACCACAGATAGTCTGAGAGTGGATTCTGATAGCTTGGCATGTAATTATTAAAACTGCAAAGAGAATTTCTATAAATCATCCAAACCATATTTTTGATGATTTTTCTTGTAACTCCTCTTTTCTGTTGAAATTTGATATTTTAAACTTCAAACCATGATTTCAAGGGTTATACCTTGAATATTATAACAGAAATTACATCATTCTTCACGTATAAACTAGTAGAATCTGACTGCCTACCTTTTGTAAGTTTGGACCACTTTCCCAACAAAGTGGTCAACAGCTCCATTTATTTTAATCAATAATCCATTACACGTTTTAGCCTTTTTTATAACTTGTAAAATAAAGCTCATATATGTGTTCCTACAGTAATTACGTTGTGACTTTATTTTTGGTTTATCTCTCTATCTTGTATATTTCCAGAGATATCAGCTAAAAACCATGAATATATGCATTGACCAACAAAGTGCATATATTCAGCTTAATTACTTAATTATTGACTTTACAGAATAGATTTATAATTGTTTTATGTGTGGTGATTTATTGAAAATCCGATGGTACACTTTATTTCAAATGTTTTTTCATTGGTTTCTGAGTTAAATAAGGTTTGATACCTTTTTTAAGGTATTATTACTTATTCTTCAGTAATTATAGACTTTTCAACTATGCCATAAAAATGACATATGTGTATTTTACCATGGGGAATCTAATACTGTAATTTATTTCACATTCTTATTCATTGGATTGGGAGTTGTTTCAGATTTTGTACTTATTTATGGTATTTTTTCTAGTGTTTGAGATAATTATTATAAGTATAATTATTACAGAAATTTTGTTGTTACCTTTTTGGATATGTTTTCACATCTCAAAAGCTCACATTCCCTACCACCAAAGAAGATTGTACCCCAATCTGATATAGTTAATTAGGGTATCATCCACTTTCCTACCTCTTCAATAGACTTTGTTAGTCTTGAAGCTCAATAATGTTTGATTTTTCTATTCTTTAAGCTTTCTTTAATTTCTGAACCTTCTTAATAGTTTATCAGCATTTGTTAGATCATTCTCAAGTAGCCATTCATCTTCTTGAGTTGGATTTCTATACCTTACAAGGTATCCCCTTTCTTTTTTGTTTCTTGTTCCTCTTGATTTATGGACTTTAAAAATTTTCTTTTCTTCTCCTTCTTCTAAAGGGGGTATTTCAAGTGGGGGTTTATTTATTAGTAGAAGTAATTTCTTGTTACTTGAGCTGCAGGGTTTTATCAGACTTACAGGAAAAGTTGGGTTTCTGTTCATTAGTTCACCTGTGAGCTCTACTTGCACAGCATTAGGTCCATGTAGTGCGTTTATCATGAATGGCCCTGCAAACAAATCTTTCAATTTATTTGGGCCTTTTATGTTATTGAAATTTAAAATTGAAACTAGGACCAAGTCTCCTATTTTGAAGTCAGGTGGTTTATGACTTTTATCCCATCTTTCTTTTTCATACTTGAAAGAAGATTGCAGACATCTGTTTTCATGGTATCTTTCTTTGGCAAGCATTAAATTGAAGATACTTTCTGTTGGGTGTATATCCATTAAGTCTTTTTTGAGGGTATCATAAGGGAGTCTTGGATTCCAGCCTTTTTCTAGCATTTCAGGTGTCTTGCAAGTTGAAGAATGGATTGATGTTTTATATGACAGTTCAAGAGCTGGTATTAATGTACACCAATCATGGGTAAAACCATCAGAATTCTTGAATTCTAGGCCATAAGCAAAGAATCTTCTGATCATGTCTTCTAATGTCTGTATCATTCTTTCTGCTAGACCATCAGTTTGGGGGTGGTAAGCTGTTGAGAATGATAGTTTTTTTCCAAACGGGTTATGCAGGTTTGTCCATACTGCTGAAGTGAATTTTGGGTCTCTATCACTTATAATGTTTTGGAATATGCCTGTGTGGCTAATAACTTTATTCCATATCATTATGGCTGTATCCATAGATGTATCATCCTTGTGACATGGTAAAGAAATTGGGGTTTTGCTGTATCTGTCAACTAATACTAGGCATGCATTGTAACTTCTGTCTCCTTCTGGTGGTTATGCTGTTACCCAATTCATGTGAACTATTTCCCAAGGGGATTTTGGTTCTTGGATTTGGATCATCATTCAAATTTTTTTATCTGTGGCTCTGTTTTCTTTTAAGCATCTGTCACAGGTTTGGCAGTCTTCTACAACATCTTCCAATTTGGCCACCAAGAGCAGGTTTTTACCCTCTCTAGTGTTCTGTCTTCTGAGAGATCTCCAGCTGAAACACTATCATGACATTCATGTAGTATAGTGTTTATTATAGTTCTATCTGCTAAAGCAATAACACCTGTATGTTTAGTTCTATGGTAAAGGATTCCATCAAGGAGGTGGAATCTTCCTTCATCATATGCTTTTTTCCATGTCTCATCTAGTTTTGATGAAAGTGATGGGTCTTTACAGTCTTTCATTAGAAGTTGGCATAAGATATGGCAGTTTTTATCCATTTTATGGCTTTCTTTAACTTGGCTGAAGAATTCTGTGCCTATATCTGTTACACATATGCCTTCTATATGGTGCTCTTCCTGTGGTACCAATGCTGGAGGTTCAGGTGTATTTTCCAGAGCCCATCTGCTAAGAACCTCTGAATGTTTATGAATATTACCAGATTTATGAGCTATAGTCATATTTCCTCTATATTCTTGGATGGAAATTTGCCATCTTAACATATGTCTATTTGGGGTTTCATGTTTAATAAATATCTTACAGAATTGAAATCTTTAATTAAATCAAACACTGTTCCATCTAAATAATAGTGTAATTTTTCCAAAGCTCACACTAAGCGGAGGCATTCCATTTGGATTGCTTCATACCTTGCTTCTGTTGGCTTTATTTGTCTTGAAATGAAGAAAATTGGTACTTCAACAGGGTTGTAATTGATGATTTGTGTCTGGTGTAGTGCAGCACCTAGTCCTTCTTCAAAAGAATCAATGTATAGCTTAAAGGGTAGCTTCCAATCTGGCATCAGAAGAAATGCAGCATTTGTTAAGGAATTTTTGAATTCTACATATGCCCTAACTCTTTCTTCAGTCATTTCATAGACTTTCTGTTGGTCACAGAGCTTATACAAGGACTTAGCAATTCTTGCAAAATCTTTTATATGTTGTCTGTAATAACCAGAAAATACTAGAAATTATTGCATTTATTTCTTATTTTGGGGCATTGGTTTCAATAGTACTGCTGCTACTTTGTCCTTGTCTATGCCCAAGCTAAGCCCAGATACAACCTGTCCTGGTGCTTTCAGTTCACTGTATGCAAAATGACACTTTTTCAGAGAGATTTCCAAGTTTGCTTGTACTATTTTTTGCAAGACTTTTTCTAGTCTTGATAAGTGACTGTCCCAAGTCTCTGAGAAAATTATGATATCATAAATATAAATAATCAGCCACCTATCTGATAATTCTTCAGGACATATGGTATTCAGCATTCTTTGGTAATGGGTTGGTGCATTTTATGTACCAAATGGCATTCTGAGATACTCAAAAAGTCCAAAGTGGAATATTATCCTCAGTAGTCTTTTGGAATTGTCTGTTAAGACATTTTGGTGAAAGCCCTTTAGAACATCCATGGCTGTGATGAGCTTAGCCCGAGATAATTATGTTAATGTCTCATGGATTCTGGGTATTGGGTATGTGTCAGGGATAGTTTAGGTGTTTAGAGCTCTAACGCTCCCTACCATCCTTGAATTTCCATTATGGCAAGCTATAATGACAGGGGAAGTGACCTCTAGCTGCTCATTATGTCCTGCTTTCCTTAGTACTCCAAGGTCTATTAGTTCTTTAATGTGTACCTCTAAGGCTTCTCCATCTCTTGGGCTGGCTGGATAAGCTGGTCTTCTTAATAGAGGTGGATAAGGTTTCTCTACATTAAGGAATATGTCTACCTCATTTCCAATTATGGCTTGTAGTGGTTCTTTGTCAGTTTCAAAGGCATTTTTCTATTTAAATAAGAGGTCAATCAATTTTTCTTCCATTTTTACTGTCAATTCATGATTGAATTCTGCCTCTTTTAGCTGTTCAGGTATGAAAAATCCATTTCTGGGCGTTTTTATTCATTCTTGATAACTTTAATTTGTCTTTTGTTATTAAAAAAGCCAAATTTTTGTCTTTTATTGTCTCCTTTGGTAAAATATCTATCTTTTTTGTTAGAGATATCTATGCCATAAATTGACAAGTAGTTCTTTCCAAGTATCAAATGGTTACTAGTGCAGTTGTCCATTACTACAAATTCTACTTTCAATCTAATACATTGTGAAAGATGAGGAAAAATGAGTGTTAAGTCAATTATTACAAGGGGCTTCATGCTTTCACTTCCACTACTAAATTTGACTCCTTGTATTGGTATAAGTTTTTCTTCCCAATCTGGAACAATTGTTTTCAAATAACTTTTACCAAAACAGGTACAATATGCTCCTGTATCTAAGTTCACTTTTTACTCTTGGTTTCCTACAATGACAATACTTATACTTGATTTCCTAGTTGTATATCCCATCCATTTTGCTTGTTTGGTTCTATACAATTTAGCATCTTGTATGTTTGTGAGGCTTGTATCAGATGTTCCAAATTGTGGTAAGTTTGAATTGACATCCAGTACTTCATTTATTAAATAAATATTATAAATTTGTGCATTAATCATATTAATTTCATCATTTTCAGAAGTTTCTGATTCTTCAGTTTCCTTATCAGTATCAGATTCTTCTTCTTTATCATTGTGGTCTTCTGCATCCACAATTTCATTGACTTTTGCTTTTTTAAGGCAATTATTGGCTAAGTGTCCAATGCCTCCACATTTGTGGCACTTTATTTGCTCATTATTTTTGGATGTATTGGGCTTGAAAGTTTCTCTTGTTTCATATTTATTGATAAATGGCTTGTGTCAGCCTGTGACTCAAAACCAGAGCACAAGCATGACAGCCAAAATACCATAAACCAATGGTATAGCCAAAATACCACCAAAACATGGAACTGAGCCAAATTAGCTCAAAAGGTATCAAACGAAAGAGGAAACTCACCTCTTCCTGAAAATATAAGTCCCATCACCATAGGACAAGGAATAACAAAGTTATTCCTACTCAAAGTTATTGCTGAGCATAAACCTTAATTTTCACCTCTCATCTAAAATCTAGAAGGAGAGGCGTAACCCCATCAAATGGGTATTCAAAATGAAGCTCTAAGCCAGGGCTATCCAATGGTACTAGCCAAACTGAGCTAGCACCAGTATTACTTGAGTTATGGTCAAATTCAGACCAAATAAGGGTGAACAAAACATTCACCTCTCATCTAACCTTTACAGTTTTAGTGTGAGATACTTAAAGTGGGGTCTTTTTGGAAAGAGCACAATCAGGGCTATCTGATGGTGTCATCCATTTCCTCATATCTCAACTAGAACAGAAGTTATTGGCCAAACAAGCTTAATACAGTTTTTTGCCCAAAACACGCCAATGTATAAAAACACTTGTACATGGGATAACTTTGCCATATTGAATGATAACCATGTCAAGTTGGGTACCATTGTATAGAGCCCATACAGGGCTATTCAATGAAGCAACTTTGAGCTTGATATCTCAAAAACTGACAGAGTTATGACAATTTTAAGGTAAAAATCCCACCTGCTGTCATATACAGCCTTACCATGGGATAATACCCTATAAACATGAATATGAGGTGTCAAATAGACAAAGAAGCATGTTTTTACTTCAATACCTCATATGTCAGTCAATACTGGGGTCCCATACAGTTTCTGTACAGCATTCTACGCGTCATACACGTCAGAATCAGGCTGTGAGGTCCCCAGATGAAAATTTTCACCCTGTATTGGTGAAAACTGCCCAGATGTGGTTTCAAAACCACATCTGAGCCCAATACAGGGTATACAGGCTGTTTGCAAACCACAAGCCTGTCATGAGGAGTGAAAAATCTTCACTTCCTCTACGTGAAAAGATCTAATAACCTTTTCACCTCAATTTCAGGATAAAAGGAGGGCTTTTCACTGCCAAAACCCTTTCCTTATCCTTCTCTTGAATAACCTATGTAGTAAACTGTCAAAAACAGTTTTACTCTTGGTTAAATAATCAGGTATACTCTTAATTTAAAGTATTCTAGTCTTTATTATTGTAATCCAACAGGTAAAGCTGCACCCAGGGCTTTCAACAGTGCTCACCACCACTATATCTCTATAGTAAAGCCCTTTAAATCTTAAAATAAATCATTTATTATCAATATTATCATCTTTTAAAACCATTCGAACCGTGTCACAGTCATAGTTAAAGCCTGTAAATACTCATATACACCTTTATAACAGACTCAGCCTGACAGCTTGTTTGGACTTTTAATGTCTGTCAGCCTGTGACTCAAAACCAGAGCACAAGCATGACAGCCAAAATACCATAAACCAATGGTATAGCCAAGATACCACCAAAACATGGACCTGAGCCAAATCAGCTCGAAAGGTATCAAAGGAAAGAGGAAACTCACCCCTTTCTGAAAATATAAGTACCATCACCATAGGACTAAGAATAACAAAGTTATTCCTGCTTAAGGTTATTGCTGAGCATAAACCTTAATTTTCACCTCTCATCTAAAATCTAGAAGGAGAGGCTTAACCCCATCAAATAGGTATGCAAAATGAAGCTCCAAGCCAAGGATATCCAATGGTACCAGCCAAACTGAGCTAGCACCAATATTGTTGGAGTTATGGTCAATTTCAGGCCAAATAAGGGTGAACAAAACATTCACCTCCCACCTAACTTCTAAAGTTTTAGTGTGAGATACTTGAAGTGGGGTCTTTTTGAAAAGATCACAATCAGGGCTATCTGATGGTGTCATCCATTTCCCTATATCTCAACTACAGCAGAAGTTATGGGGCAAACAAGCTCAATACAGCTTTTTGCCCAAAACACGCATATGTACAAAAATCTTGTACATGGTATAACTTTGCCATATTTAATGATAGCCATATCAAATAAGGTACCATTGTTTAGAACACATACAGAGCTACACACAGGTTCAGTTTTGAGGTTGATATCTCAAGAACTGACAAAGTTATTGCTGTTTTAAGGTCAAAATCCCACATTCTGACCAATACAGCCTTACCATGGGATAATATCCCATAATCAAGAGTATGAGGTGTCAAATAGACAAAAAAGCTTGTTTTTACTTCAATACCTCGTATGTCAGTCAATACTGGGGTCCCATACAGCTTCTGTACAGCATTCTACGCGTCATACACGTCAGAATCAGGCTGTGAGGTCCCCAGATGAAAATTTTCACCCTGTATTGGTGAAAACCACATCTGAGCCCAATACAGGTTATAAAGGCTGCTTGCAAACCACAAGCCAGTACTAGAGAGTGAAAAAAATCTTCACTTCCTCTACGTGGAAAGGCCTAGCACCCTTTCCACCCCATTTCAGGATAAAAAGGAGGCTTTTCACAGCCAGAATTGTTTCCTCATCCTGCTCTTGAATAACCTACGTAGTAAACTGTGAAAAAAAGTTTTACTCTTGGTTAATAATCATGTATAATTATAAGTTTTAATTATTGTAGTCTTTTATTATTGTAACCCAACAGATAAAGCTGCACCCAGGGCTTTCAACAGCGCTCACCACCACTATATTATATATAGTAAAGCCCTTTTAATCTTAAATCAAAACCTTCTTCAGCCCTTACAAACCTTTTTAAACCATTTTTACCATGTCACAAACATAGTTAAAGTTTTAAACTAGCCTATTTACACCTTTATGATAGTTTCATCCTGACAATGTCCAATTTCTTCCAATTTCTGCCAAATTTTGTCCTTTTCACTATGTCTTCTAGTGCATTGATATACTCTTCTGTGGAGCATGGCTCTACACACCTGCTTCTCAGGGCATTCTCCAATTCTCCTCCACATTTCTTGAGTATTTTCATATGTACCATTTTCTGTGACATTTCTGGGTACAGTGCATTTAGTCTTTCAACATGTTTTAAGAACCAAGTAAAAGCTTCATCTTTTTCTGGGTCAAAAAAGCAGTTTTAGAATGCGTTTTATATTTTGTACCTCCAGGCATCATTAGCCCACTTGGTGATTATTTCTTGTTTCCACCAAGACCAGGTATATTTGCCATTTGTCTGCCTTAGGCCATAATACCCTCTTTTTTCAGATTTCTCAAACAGTGAGTGTAATCTGGAAGTGATTAATTCATCTGGTATGGAATAATCTTCTTGTAAGATGTCTATTGTATTAATAAATGACATAAGGTCATATTCATCTTCTCCTGTGAATGTTGGCCACTCTTTGAATTGAGGTACATCCTTCATTAAGACTTGGTTATTGTCTTGATTACTCAAGTCTGTTATTAATGGATCTGTTGATTCCTCTTTTGGTTTAACAGGGCTTCTTATGTGAGAAAATGGGGTTGATAAATTTTGCATATTTAAGTTGGCCTCATTAATTTTATCCATTTTTTCAGTAATAAGCCTTATTTCACCTTGAATATCATCTTTCAGATGCATTCTTGCTTCATCATGTTTTCCCACATGGTCCAAAAGTAATTTTTGGTATGATGAAGGATTTTATTCAAACTTTTCTACAGAAATACTTTATTTGTTCAATTTTTCTGTAAGATTGTCAATAATCACGTCATAATTGATTGCCAAAGTTTCATCTTTGATATCTTTTATGTGTTTATCAAATTCTTGTTGTACTTGTATAAATTTCTGTGTACTTTCAATTAAAACTTTTGGCTTGTCATTTTCAACAATGAATTTATTGTTGTCAATTTTTTTTTTATTTTGTACAACAATTTTTGTTAAAGAAGATAAATTATTATTTATTTCCTGTAATGATAATAAAGTATTTTTTAATTTCTTTTGGAGGTAAAATACTATTTTTAATGTCTGTTAAAGTATTTACAACATCTGGGGACAAGGTTATTTCTTTGGGAAGTGAGGTTGTCTCATTCTTTGCTCCTCCTTGCCCTTGAATTCCATCAGGGTTCTGGCCATGTTGAAGACATTGTCCATGGCATCTTTTTGGATTTTTGGAAACCTTTAACCTGGGGAATATGTTTTTCTCCAGCTCTTGTTCTTGTTCTTCTTCCCTTCTTGGGGAAGTGGGTTGGCTTTGGGCTTTCTGGTAGAAGCTATTGGGGCGTCTTTCTTGGTTTCCTCCTTCTTTTTGGCATGGTACTACTTGATCTTTTTGATTTGAGGCTTGGATGATAGTGGTTTCCATCCATTGGAGTCTCTCACTATTTCCTCCTCTTTGAGGAACCTTTTGAGGATGTGCCAGGAGTTCATCACTCCTTGGTGTATTTGTGGCAACATTTCCCAGTACTTGTCCTTGTACATTGTGTAGTACTGCTTATACTGGATCATTTGAATGTCTATCTGAGCCCTCTGAATGTGATTTGTACCTGTTTTAGTTCCTAATACTTAGTTCTAACTCTGGTTCAGATATAAGGGGAACTTCTGGGACTTGCCTTTGGGATAAGGCACTTCTTTGTGTGGATTCTGCCCTCTATTTTCCCTTTTGAGGGATCAATTCTACCTCTGAGTCCAGCTCCATCTGATTGGATGGAGTATTGGGAGCCTTCTCTGGTAGTCATAATTTAAGAAATAAGAAATAAGAAGACTTCAGGACAAGAATTCTTCTTATGGAAATTTATAAAGGAGGTACTCACCTTCAGAGTCCTGAATAGTGGGTCATGGAAAGTCTAATTTCTTAGCTTTAATTTTCTTGATGACAATTGGTGTTGGGAGACTTGGGCAAGTTTCTTTGACCAATAATTCAACAGTGGCTTGATTTTCCTCTGTTTGATTGTCTTCAAACACTAAAAAAGACAAATAAACATAAGTCGTTTATATAAGAAGTGTTACTTTTGGTAAGATATGGAAATTTTCCACATAAAAATTGCTTTTATATCTTGTAATAAATGAAAAAATGAATAATAATAAGTTTTCTTATTGGTTTTTAATATTTTTTATTTTTTTTATGTTTTTATTTTCAAGAATAAAATAAAAATGAAGATGATTCTTTTATGAAATTAATTTATAAAATATCTCTTTTAATCACTAGAGTCACTCAAAGAAAGTTCTTGCAGGTCTAAGGATGTGAAAACCATGTGTAAGACAGTACAATTGCTTTCCAAATTTCTCAATAGCTTTCAAAATCAAGAAAATATAAAATTATTATATAATTTTATGATTATAAATGTAATTTATTATTGGATAAACCCAATTAGAATCTTTTTGAAGGTCTTTTAAAGTAAATATCACGGCCAGGCTCCCAAATGTAAGGTTTGACTATGAAACAATAAGTAATAATTACTAATATTTTACTTATTGTACTCTGAATGTCTTTATAAAAAAAGTAAATGAGATAAAAAGAATTATAATAATAAAGAATTATTATAATTAAGGTGTAAAAATAATTATATTATTGAATAACTACAATAATATAATAAATGAATATATTATTATATTTAAAAGCACCTTATTATTGTTACCAACAAATAATAAAGGTGTAGAAAATTGTTTTTTATTAATAAAAAACAATTAATAACAATAATATTCCAAATATTAAAGTTATATATTAATATAAATAAAATTTATATTAATAGTAATAATAGAGAGAAATTATTATAATAAGAGAAAATAACCTAATTTTGACGCTTAATATAATAATTATGAAGGCATTTACACCTAATGTTGTAAATACAACTTATTTAAATTGTATTTACAAATAAAAATAAGAGAAATTACAAATTTTCTATATTTTATGTGGAAATGAGATTTTTAAGAGAATTATAGCAAAACAGCAGAAAAATTGAAGTAATCATATCAAAAATGATGATTATTACAAAGATTATCTTTGGTCTTTGATAAGATAAAAAGATTTTTATATAAGGAATAAAGATTTTACCTTTGATTTAAATGTTTTGATGTTTTGATGGCTCTGAGGGGAAAATAGAGTAAAAAGAGCTCTATTTATCGTAAAAACACTCCTCCTAGAGTCCAGTAGGCTTCTAGTAGACGTGTACTGATGGTATCTACTAGAAATGATCAGTATTTTAGGTTTTACGTCAGAATGTGTGTAAGAGACGTAGAAACCAGTTAAAGCTGTTTTTACTATGATTGTTTTATCTTAAGCGTAGTTTTACCCTCTTGGTAACAGCTAAAACTACCCCAGTTGGTATCAAAACCTCATCATCAATTGAGTTCACAGACCCTGTAACTCAATTCCAGGCCAAAAGTGAAGAACATTTGCGTGAATTTTGACACAACACGCCTGTCAGCAAGGAGTTTGGGGGTCTAGCTCCCCCTTAGAGCTGGAGTTCCTTTCCCCCCCAAATTTAATCTTTCCAATTTATTATTATGCCATTATTTAGAGTTCTCACTATAACTCTAAGTTTAATGACATCATAGGCTTGGCAGAAGCCTAAGCTTTGTGGAATTTATTAGTATTAATCATAATCTAATAGCATTCACCAGTTTTATCACTTATATTACTGTGAAATGTAAAATAAGATTACAGTGAGTGATCATAAATGATCAAATTTAAACTTAAATTTTGATCATTAATAACTTTTAAGTTATACACAATACAGATATTCTGAGAGTGGATTCTAAAAGCTTGGAATTTCCTCGTTAAACCGCCGAGGGAATTTAATTACATCATCAAAACCCTATTTTTGATGATTTTTCTTGTAACTCATTGTTTCTGTCAAAATTTAATATTTTAAACTTCAAACCATGATTTCAAGGGGTTATAAATTGAATATTATAATAGAAATTCCATAATTCTTCATGTATGAGCTAGTAGAATCTGACTTTCTACTTTTTTTAAGTTTGGATCACTTTCCCAACAAAGTGGTCAACAGCTCCATTGATTTTAATCAATAATCCATTACAGGTTTTAAGGACTTTTATAGCTTGAAAAATAAATTTCATATATGTTTTCCTACAGTAAATAGGCTGTGACTTGATTTTTGTTTTATCTCTCTATATTTTATATTTCAAGAGATATTAGCTAAAAACCATAAATATATGCATTGACCAAAAAAGGGCATATATTCAGCTTAATTCCTTAAGTATTTACTTTAGAGAATAGATTTATAATTGCTTTATGTGTAATGATTTATGGAAAATCCAATGGTACACTTTATTTCACATGTTTCTTCATTGTTTTCTGAGTTAAATAAGGTTTGATACCTTTTTTAAGGTATTATTACTTATTCTTCAGTAATTATTGATTTTTCAGATATGCCATAAAAATGACATATGTGTATTTTAACATGGGGAATATAATAGTGTAATTTATTTCACATGTTTATTCATTAGATTATGAGTTAATTCAGATCTTTTACTTATTTATGGTATTTTTACTAGTCTTTGAGATAATTATTATGAGTATAATTATTACAGAAATTTTGTTGTGACCTTTTTGGATATGTGGTCATATCTCAAAGGCTCGCAAAATCAGTATATGGCTTGATAAACTTCCAAGCCAGATATCTCTTTCAATTTAAAATATATCAGAATTTGCATGATACTGAATTTTAGCAATTGATGAGCTCTACAATTTGGTTTACTTAACTGTACAGCTGTATGAATAAATGGAAAGCATACAGGGGGTTCTTTATATTGTTGTTTCCAGAAAACCTGTATTTGGGTTGTTAAAACTTTGATTGAAGATCTCTCTGACAATTTTGAAGATACAAGGTAAGGTGTATCTCAAATTAAACCTCCCACTAAGATCTTTAATTTTAATGTACCTTTGTATAGCTTTGTACAAACCTTGGACTTTTGGGGGGTTCTTAATGAATAAAGGTGGCATAACAGTATCTCCTGAAGTAGGAATGTTACAGAGGAATGCATGGTAAGATTGAATAGATCTCCTTGAGAGCTTTGAGAGAAATAAAGTTTTGGTGGACTTTGAACTTCATATGAATAAGCTAGATGAGAGGTGAAAATAAGTGTTTTGCTTATTTGGTCTTATCTTTGACAGAGAATTTATTTGTCCTTTCTTATCCTATTTGGATAAGGTTGGTATATTTATATTTGAGGAATATCCCCCTCTATATTACACCTATATTAACTATGTTTGTACAATACTTTTTATAGCCTTACTTATGTTATATGGATGCCAAGCCAGTGCTCCTTTTGGAGTCACAGGTTGACCTAAGGTTGGTATATTGATATTTGAGGATTTTCCTTTTTATCTTTATACCTTCAATTACTATTTCTGTACAATACTTATGGAATTTGGATTTCAAGCTGGTACACTGCTTGGAGTCACAGGATGACAGATTTCTTCTAAAAGGACAAAGATATCTGGCTTGAAAGTTTTTTGAAGCCACATAATGATGTACAAAAGTACATCAGAAGAATTAAAACCCTTATAGATTTTGCTATTTCAGAAAAGGGTCAGCATGAAGCATACCAAATTTAAGCGTTCATGGAAACCTTCAATTCTGTTCTCTTGGCTTATTGATATATCAAGAAATGGTTGAGATCTATTGGTTGGACATTTTTGGTCAATACTGGTCTGTACCAACCAGTACTGGCTTAATACTTAGAATAATGGTTGTTTAATGCTTAAGCCCACTAAGAATGACTAAGATCAGTCAAAATGCACCCTGGACATGTAATAGACATGCTGATGTGTCCTGTGAAGAGTTTTTTCACCCTGTATTAATGCATAAAAATCATTTGTGGTCCCAAAACCACAGCTCTTACTATTCTGATGTGAGAATTTATAGCAAACAACCCCAATGCAGCCTCCAGAGTGAAAACCTTTACTACGCAGACATGTGCTGGATTACAAGCCCTTCACAGTCCAAAAAAAGGATCAAAGCAGGCCTTTCGCCGCTGGAAAATAACCTCATTACCATCTTTTAGTAGTCTTATGTAGCAAAACCTTTATGAATCAGTAGTGCCCTTCCAATAATTCTGATATAATAGGAATTATACTTATTGTAGTTCTTTTCAGAGTCAATTGATATTAAATGATTGCAAAAAAGTTTCTGAGTAGTTTTGTGACCACTTTTATCACATAACAGTAGAAAGCTTTAGCTATTTTCAAAATTATTGTTAATGTGTCACAGCCACAGTGCTAGCTTTTATTGCCTGTTTTTAAGCTAATACATGGACTCAACCTGACAAAATGAAATAAAAAAATTGAAAAATGGTTATAATATTTATTATTTATATACAGAAACCCATATATTATAAAATGAGCAAAGTCATATGTTGTAGTAATTACCAGATTTCATGGGTTTACATCAATATTTTATTATTATTTGTCAAAATATTTGAATTCACATAAAAATAATAAAAATTTCATTTTTTTCTATTTTTTATGTTAACCAAAATTTGAAAAGTTTTATTTAGATTTTTAGGTGTAAAATTAATCAAAACTATTATATTAAATGTTAAAAGTAGGTTATTTTCTCTTATTATAATGTTTTCTATATTATTATTTAATTATGATCCTTTATTAATACAGATAGTATTTCCCTTAATATATAATTTTGATGTTAGTAATATCATTGTTAGAAACTGTTTTCTATTATTCAATAACAATTTATCACACATTTATTATTTTTTAGTAAAATAATGAATTTCCATACATATATTATTCTTCTCTTTTCAAATAATATACCTATTTTACACCATGATCATTTCAAAATATTTATATTCACTTCTATTAGGACATTCAGAGTTCAAAAAGCGAAATATTAGGAATTTTTACTTATTCTTTCTTACTCAAACCTTAAATTTGGGGGCCTGTCCATGCTATTTACCTAAAAAAAAAATTATAAAAAGATTCAAAGTGGGCTTATAAAATATAAACATTTATCTATAATCATAATTTCTATAATAACTATGTATCTATTAAATTGAAATTATATTGAGGCATCTAAAAAGTAATTGTATTTTCTTACATGTGATTCTCACATCCTTATACTTGCAAGAAATTTCTTTGAGTGACTCTAGAAATTGAATAAGATATGCATAAGCTAAAAATATAAAATTACATTATTATTTGATGAAAGAATCTTATCATTTGTTCCAAAAATCAAAAAAAATAATAATAAAAAAATAAAAGTTATTTTATTATCATTTTACTTATTTCTCTTATATAAAAAGATACAAAGCAATTTTTTACATGGAAATTGCCATATTCTTATAAATTACACTTTTTTTTAAAAATACTGATATTTGTTTTTATTTTTTAGCATTTGAGGAAAACCAAAATACTTTGGAAAGATTTGTGGAAGAAAATTCACAAATTTTCCCAACACCAACAATAAAAAAGGAAAGAAAACCCAGGAAACTGGTTTTTCCATTACCCACCATTCAGGACTCTGAAGGTGAGCACCTTTCTTAAAATTACATAAAAAGGTTTTATTTTTATTTTTTCTGATTTATTTTTCTCAATATGACTACTAGAAGGGGAGCCCAATACTCCATCCAATCAGATTTAGGTGGACTCAGAAGTAGAAATGATCCCAAAAAAGGTAAAAGAAAGAGAAAAGTCCTCAGTGGAACAGAATAAACACAAGGAAGAGCTATTTCCCAAAGGCAAGTTGCTTAAATTCCCATGATCTATACGCCAGCATTAGATCTAATTATGAGTTATTCAAACAGAAATAAATGGTATTCAGAGGGCTCAAATGGATATCTAAATGAGTCAGAAAAAAACCGTACTACACAGTATAGAAAGACAAGGACTGAGAAATTTTGCCTCAAATTTACCAAGGAGTGATAAAATCCTGGCCAATACTCAAACAATTCCTTCAGGAGGAGGAAATGGTGAAATACCCCAGTAGATAGGAGACAATATAATCCAAACCTCATAGCAAAGAAAAGAAATGTAACAACAAAAATAGAGAGAGGAAAGAAAGGAAGAATCCCCAGTAGCTTATACCAGAGAGCCTCAAGCCAACCAACCTCCACATGAAGGAAAAAAGAATAAGAAAAAGAATTTGGGGAAACAATATTCTCCCAGTTACAGGATCCCAGGAAGCCAAAAAGATTTTATAGAAAATCTTTTCAACATGGCCAGAACCTTAATGGAATTCAAGGGCAATGGGGAAAAAGAATGAGGAAACCATCTTTCCCAAACAAATGACCTTGTCTCCTGATGTTTTAAATGCTTTATCAGAGATTAAAATTAGTATATTACCATCAAAACACATTGAAAATAGTTTAGAATCACTAAAATGAATAAACATAAGTATATTATCTTTATTGAAAATTGTTTTACAAAATAAGGAAGAAATAGATAATATAAAATTTAAGCTTGAAAATTAGAAACACAAAACTCTAATTGACAATACTCAAAATTTGATAAAAGGGGAACAAGAATTGTATAACTACCTAAAAGATATCAAAAAAATACTGTGACAATCAATTGTGACCAAATTATAGACAATTTAATAGAAAAATTAAACAAATTTTTCATTTCTGTTGAACAATTGGAATAAAAGGATTCATCACATCAAAAATTGCTTCTGGACCATGTAGAAAAAATTGATCAAGAAATGATGAAGCTTGAAGATGAAATTCAAAGTGAGATTAGACTTATAAATGAGAAAATAAATAAAGTAAATGAGGATAACTCAAATTTAAAAAAAATTTCAACCCCATTTTCCCATAGAAGAATCCCTGTTAAACCAAAAGAAGAAATAAAACATTCCTTTATGAAATACTTGAGTAATCAAGAAAATAATCAAGTCTTAATGAAAGAAGAACCTCAACTTAAATAATGGCCAAATTTCAGAGGTGAAGGGGAATATGATCACATGTCATTTATCAAAAAAATTGATATTTTAAAAGAAGATTCTGCCATGCCAGATGAGTTAGGCACTGCAATATTACATAAATTATTTGAAAAATCTTCAAAGAGGTGGTATTATGGCATGAGATAGACAAATGGAAAAAATACCTGGTCTTGGTGGAAAAATGAAATACTCACCAAGTGGGATAATGATTCTTAATGTTATAAAATAGAAAATTAATTCAAAATTTTACATCTCACACTTTGACCCAGACAAAGACAAAACTTTAGCTAGGTTGTTGAAAAAAGTTGAAAGATTAAATGATATATATCCAGAAATGTCACAAAAAAAGGTATATGTGAAAAAAAATAAAAAATTGTGGAGGAAAACTAGGACATACCTTAAGAAGAAGTTTTATAGAATCATTTTCCACAGAAGAGTACATAAGCGTATTAGAAGACCTTGTGACAAGAGCCAATATTGACAGAACATGGAAGAAGCTGGACATAAAAATCCTAATCAAGCCATTTATAAAGAAGGATAAAGCAAGAGAACCTTTCAAACCAATCAATGAAATTGTGGAAAGAGAAACCCACAATGAAAAGGAAGAATAATTGGCTTCTGAAATAGAAAATGAAGAATAAGAGACTTTGGAAAGTGGTGAAATCCACATAATTGATGCTCAAATTAATAATATTGATTTAACCTACAAAGTATCAGACGTAAACTCAAATTTAACACAAATTGGAACATCTGATACATTACTCACCAATATACAAAATGTTAAACTGCATAAAGCAAAAACTTCAAAAGGAGTGGGCTATCCATCTGTAAAATAAAGTATACGTTTTATTATGATAAATAATGAAGAGGAAAAAATAAATATGAACATGGGAGCATAGTGCCATTGTTTTGGGAAATATTATTTGCAAAGACCAATACCAGATTTGAAAGACAAACTTATACTAGTAAAAGGGGTCAAATTTAGTAGTGCAATGAGAAATTGAAACCCCTTAGACTTATTGATTTAGCATTAATTTTCCCACAACCATTCCAATGTATAAAAATTAAAGTAGCATTTGTAGTAATGGAAAGCTTTACCAGAAACCATTTCATACCTAGAACTGTTTCCTTATCAATATATGGAATGGGTATCTCAAATCAAAAAAGATATGTGTTTTGCCATAAGAGACAATAAAACAAAAGCATCTGGCTTCTTAAACAATAAGAAACAACTTAATTTCATAAAAATGATAAAAAAGCCCAGAAAACACTTATTCATAAGTTAACAGCTGGAAGAGTGAGAATTCAATCAAGAATTAACAGAGAAAATGAAAGAAACATTAATTTATCTCTTATATAAATACAAAAATGCCTTTGCTACTGAAAAAGAACCACTAGGTGGTATTATTGGAAATGAGTTAAATATTGTTATTGTAAGGTTTGTCTATGAAACTCTTGATAATAGTAACAATAGCAAGAGTACTATGACTGTACTCAGTAGAAGAATATAATATAACAAAAATATTATTACCACAAATATGATATAATTATTAAAAATTAAATTAAAAAAATAAACTTAATTATCATTATATAATGTAATAATAAGAAAAATATTCATAATTATAATAAATCATAATTATTCTATTAGTGCTATAGTCACTGACAGTTATAACAATAAGAAGTGTAAAGCTCTTAATGAGACAATTACACATGGAAAATATAAATATTTATTCAGAAAAAGAAATTATAAAACATGCTGTAAAGATATAATTCTTATAGAAAGATTATAAACAAAAAACTAATAATAGATAAAAAATATAGACTTTTAGAGAAAAACTGCCTTATAATATATCTTTAATACAACAAGCCAAATACAACAGTTATTATATTAAATAATTATTATAAGTTGAAAACACGCCAAAAATCAATATTTTGAAAGATAAAACAGCTTTTCAAAATAAAAAATATGATCAAAAGGTTTTTAAGAGGAATTTGTGGACTTTGAAATATATTCTAAAGAAAATAATTTTATAAAAGAAAATATATTATTGGTGATTACTAAAATAATCTGAATTCTATGATTTGAATTCTTTAATTTAACATTAATAAAGAATAAAGTAGCTTAAGAATTACTTCAATAATAAGATTTTATATGTAATAAGACTTTACTTGTTTAAATGTCCAATATTATTGGGTTGGATTGAATTGATTGACAAAAACAGTGATGAATAGACTCTTTTTATGTCTACAGAGCAGCTCTTATGATTCATAATGGATATAGAGGGCGTGCTCAGGTCAAAACTGAAAACCCATGCTTAGAAATAAGGCTCTTAACTTAAGGTAACTGATTTTTAATTCCAATTTAAAGTTACAGGTGTTATTCTTAACTGCAAGTAACTTTAATCCTCATTTAAGGTAATTATTTTAGGTTTTAATATAAAATATGTTTATTTATATTAAAGTTGATCACATGAACAACTTAAAAAAAGAGTTTCAAGTAAGAATCTCTTAAGCTCTATTTTTAATCCATTTTCAAAGAAATCTTAATTTTCTCTAAGTATAATTAATAGAGTAATTTTCCAGGGTAATTACCAATAAAACCTGCTTAAAAAATATACTTAAGCTCTAATGTATACACAGATAGCATTGAATTGTAAGCTGTTTGAAAAATTTAAGCAACTAAATTTGGATTTGGATTTTTAATGATTCTTGAAGTTATTGCTATTTTTCCACATAAAATAGCAATAAACACTAAACCTTAACTTTTGATAAGGTTTTGATACTTGTAGCTTTAAATATTTAAGCTTATTGAAACTTTTTAAGCTTAATTATGCTTTGAAAGTTCTTAAAGCTCTAATTTCAAGCTTGCATATTTGGATTTACCCTTTGGCAGCTTGAAATTCCTGTCTAAATTGAGATAAAAACAGTTTAATTCTAAGGTTGGATCAAAATCTAATATTCAAGTTTAAATAAGGTTGAAATTTCTCCAATACAGGTGGAAAAACTTAATTGAATCCTTGCAGATCCAAAAAGTTGGGTACCCCAGCTCTTTGTCCCACCTTTTTGCATGGATTTTGCCCTGTTATTTATTTAAAGCCATAATATGGCCTTAAACGTATTTAAATTGAGCTCACGCAGGATCTAAATTCTGTATGGCAAATCCTTAGCCAATTCAGTAAATATACACAACACCTCAATTTTAACTAAAATTGTGGTAAGCTTGCATAAACCTTATGCAGCTTTACATTTAAGCTTATTTAATATTAAATTTAACAATTTTAATTATTTTTAAAAAGCTATACTAGTAATGTGAGATTCTTAAATCTTCCAATAACTTGAGAAATAAGCATTTTTGGGTATAAAACCCAATGGGTGTACCCTAGGTTATTTTTGGTGTAGAATCCAAGAATGATATAATGATTATAGCTTTGTTTCTCCAAAAAAAGTTATACTTAGTTTTTGTTATTTTTCATTTTAATTTAAATTTGAAATTCTGTTCAAGACTAAATAAGCTGTATATAAATTGATTTGTGGCCTTATGAGTATGTCATATATACCTCACAGGCTCACAATTATAAATGTAGAAAAAAACCTTATTCACCCCTGTTAAGAAGACCAGCTTGACCAGAGAGCTCAAGAGCTAGAAAAGGCTTATAGGTACACATTAAAGAAGTAATGGACCTAGTCGTCTCAAGGAAAGTGGGAAATGATGAGAAGGTAGAGGTAAATACACCTGTTATTATACCCTGGCACAATGTTGTATGAAGAATGGTAGGGTATTTTAGAGATTTGATAAACTGCACCATCCCTGAAAGATATTCAATATCTAGAAGCCATGAGGGATTAACACAGCTTTCACAGGCTAAGCTTATTAAAGCAAGGGATGCTCTTAAAGGTTCTAACCAAAATGTCTTAACAGAAAATTCCAGAAAAATGATAAGGATGATAGTTCACTGTGGTTAAAATGAATACCTAAGTATGCCTTTTGGTATAAAAAAAGATACTCCCCATTATCAAAGTATTTTGAATACCATATTCCCTAAAGAACTATTAGAGGGATGGATAATCATATACATTGATTATATCATAGTATACTCAGAAAACTGGAAAAACCACCTGAAAAGACTTGAAAGAGTCTTATGAAATTAGTTAAATATCCTTGAAAAATGTCATTTTTCATGTAGTGATCTAAAAGCACCAGGACATGTTGTATCTGTGCTAAGTGTGGGAATAGATAAAAATAAATTAGTAGAAGTACTTCTGAAGCCGATTTCCCAAGCAAAGAGAGAGATTGAGTAATTTATATGATTTTCTGGATATCACAGACATCATATAAAGGGCTTTTCAAAAATTTCAAAATCTCTTCATAAGCTCTATAATAAACAGAAAGTCTATGAAATTACTGAAGAAAGACTCAAAGAATATGAATAACTGAAAAAAAATACCTCCCAAACTTCCCCTTTCTCTTAATTTCAGATTGAAAGTTTCCTTTCAAAGCTTACATTGATGCTTGTGGAGAAGGATTAGGTGCTGCACTACACCAAAAAAAAATTTACAATAATAAGCCTATTTAGGGACCAATTTAATTTATTTCCAGACAAATTAAGCGAATAGAAGCTCAGTATAGAGAAAGTAAAACATACCATAATAATTTAAAGTCATTATTAAGAATAAAGACACCAAACAGACATATGAGGAGATGGAAAATTGCTACCAAATAATATGAAGGAAGTATGACTATAGTCCACAGATATTGAGATATTATTAAGAATGCAGATTGCCTTAGAAGATGGGATTTAGAAAATACACCTGAGAACCAAGCATGGGTACAACAGGAAGAAAATGATATAAAAGGAATATGTGCCACAGACAGTGGAACAGAATTCTTTAACAAGCTAAAGGACACTATAAGATAGATGAAATTGCCATATTATATGCTATCTCTTAATTAAGAACTGCAAAGAGCCATTGTTATCTTCAAAATTGGATGAATTATGGAAAAATGCTCATCATAAAGGAATAGTACACCTCCTTGATGGAATTTTATATACGTAGAACTAAACAAGAATGTATTATGACTATAACAGAAAGAGTACTGATAGACACTATAATACATGAATGCCATGCCCATGTTGTTTCTGGACATCTCCCAGAATACAGAACACTAGAAATAGTAAAGACTTTCTCTTGGTGGCCAAATTGGAGAAAAGATGATTCAAAATATTTCCAACCTTGTGATGGTTTCTAAAACGCCAATAGAGCCACAGGAAAAAAATATGGAATGATGTTCCAAATCCACAAACAAAAATTCCATGAGAAATAGTCCATCTGCATTGGGTAACATATCTACCCCCAGGAGGAGATAGGAGTTTTAATGCATTCCTAGTGTTATTTAACAGGTAACGTAAAGCCCCAATGTTCTTAACATGTGATAAAGATGACAAAGCTATGGACACAGCCATGATGATATAGAATAGAGCTATTATCCATACAGAATTATTCCAAAATATCATATTTTATTGAGATACCAAATTAACTTCAGCTTTTTCCAAAAATACTCATACCTTGTTTGGCACAAAATTATCATTCTAAGCAGCCTATCATCATCAGGCTGATCAACTAGCAGAAAGAATGATGCAAACTGTAGAATAAATGATTGGTAGATTTTATGCTTATGGCATAGAATTCAAAGACTCTGATGGTTTTACCCATGATTGGTGTACTCTAATACCAGCTCTTAAGCTGGCATATAAGACATATAAGACATAAATTCATTAATCAAATGGTAAATGTCAGCCTGTGACTTGAACCAGAGCACAAGCATGACAGCCAAATACCATAAACCAATGGTAGAGAAAAATACCACCAAAGCATGGAGCTGAGCCAAACAAGCTCAAAAGGTATCAAAATAAAGAGGAAAATTACCTGTTTCCAAATATACAAGTACAATCATTATAGGACAAAGAATAACAAAGTTATTCCTGCTCAAAGAAGTTGCTGAGCATAAACCTTGATTTTCACCTCTCATCTGAAATACAGAGGAAGAGGATTAACCCAAGCAAATGGGTATCAAAATTAAATATCTAAGTCAGGGCTATCCAATGGTACTAGCCAAGCTGAGCTAGCACAAAAGATACAGAAGTTATGGCCAAAATAAGGTCAAATAAGGGGGAAGAAAATCTTCACCTCTCATCAAACTTCTACAGTCTTAGTGTGAGATACATAGAGTGGAGTAATTTTGGAAAGAGAAATATCAGGGATATCTGATAGTGCAATCCATTTCACCACATCCTATCTAGAACAAAAGCTATGGAAAAAACAGGTTCTCTACAGATTTTGAGACAATTGTATATCTTCCTAACAAAAATTGAACATGGCATACCTCTTCCATATTTAATTCTACCCATAAAAATGAGATACTATTGTGTAGATCCCATCCAGGGATACACAATGAACCAACTTTGAGCTCAATATCTCAAAAGCTGACAAAGTATAGCAGTTTGAAGGTTAAAATCCCACAATTTTTCCAATACACATTTACTGTGGGATACTATCTCATAGCCATGCTTATGAGATGTCAAATAGAGGAAGAAGCTGGTTTATAATTCAATACCTCATAGTTAATTCAACAATGGGTCCCATACAGGTTATGTACAGCTTTCTACACATCATACACATCAGAAGAGGGCTGTGTGGTCCCCTGGTGAATGTTTTTACCCTGTATTGGGGAAAACTGCCCAGATGTGTTTTCAAAACCACATCTGAGCCCAATACAGAGAATGTGTCACAGGGGCTCTTCTAAGTGAAGAGGGCCTGCCACTCAGGAAACTGGGACTCACTGCAGAGGGCTCAAGGATAAAGATGTGGCAAAACCTTTAAGAGTGTAATGAGAGTAAGATTGCTAAGAAATACTACTATAAGAGAAGCAGAAACAAGAATAAGAATAAGAAATAGAAGAGCCAATCACAAAAAAGTTCAAGTTGACTGTTTCACCCTGTCAGAAAGAAAGAGGAGGGTTAATAAGGATATGGCCACCACACCTCATACTGAACAGGAAAGAGAAATGAAAAGACTAACTTGATACCAAATAAATATAATACCTAAAAATAAGAGTGAGAATATTTATGAAATAATAAATCAAATAAACCAATTAACTGGGGATAAGTCCCCAGGGGAGAGAAAGAGGGGATGGTATATGTGTGAATCACCAGCCCTGATCCAGACAGAGTTTTCATGAGAGGGATTGATGATTGAATTGAATCTGGCCAATACAGGTCCTGTACAGGAGGAGTGGTAGTTTTGAGTGATCATACAGTTTCAGGATGGTGTATCCAAGCTGTATTGGGTAATTTCAGCCTGTACAAGTATTGACAGGCTGTATTGAATCAACTGGATGGTATGCATGTTTCAGCAAGGAAGATTGCTGAAACTGATTTCTGATACACACAGTGGATTACTGATTTGAGGTGTTTGAGTGGGTGTAAGATTGAATACCATTGCCCCTGGCTAGTGGTTGCTACAGTATCCCCCTCTTGAAACTGGAGGGCTCCTGAACACCATAATACCCTGAGACTGCTGAGTGGCATCACAAAATCCCCATATTTTTTCTAAAAATTTCCTTGTGATTATTCTTTTCCTCTTGGCCTTTATCCTGAAAATCCTCTCCTCTCTTCATTGTCTTTGATTATCTGTCTTCTCCCCTTCTTTCATTCTTGAGTAAATCCTTCAACCTTTGAATTATACTCTTGAACTTCAATTAATAACCCCTTTAAAGACATGACCCTCGGGTTGTATCCCAAAACTAAGGTTTTAGAGCTCTTAACCTAAAAAAATAATTAATAGTGGTGATATGAACATAAATACCCATTATTGACTAGGAAATTGTTTCTCTGGGATCCTCTTCACCTTGATTGGCCTTTTGAATCATCCAAGGAGGGGACTTGTCCACATTGTCCTTGAAATATGGCCTAAAAATTGGATTCATGGTCATTTTGGACCCTCTTGGGTATTTTTGGTCCTGGCCATTTTTGATGGAATGGTGATGAGGGGCCTTTTTGGTCCTTTTGGTCTGGGCGGTTACTAGAGCCCCCCAAAGCCAAAATGACCAGGCTTCTGGGAATCCAGGGGGTCCATGGGACCATAAAGATAGCCATGGACCTTAACTTCACCCTCATGGCCTGGGCCCATTGAGAGGGTCCAGACCCATGGAATCTGACCTACCCCAATATTTCAGGGAAGGTATTAGGTGATTGCTTGGGGCCCAAATTGAGGGGCCATCACTGGCTTCTGGGCTATCTTCATTGATAAATCTTCAGGATTGGAGTGTATTATTCTGACGCACTGAATCCTTCTGCCTGCAAAATTTCTTTAGCCATGAGCTCCAAGCTGACTGAACTAAATGAATCTTCCCGTTCTGCACTGGAATAATCTGTTCTTTGTGGTTCTGGAATCCTCAGTTGGTTAGCTTCACCTAGGCACTTTGATCCTGGACAAACTTATGATGGCTACAAGGAATTTGAAGTTCTTGATCCTGCTTGTACTGGATTTTTTGCCCAAGGGAAAAGATTGCTTTCAGCATTTCAACCCAAAATCTTCAAAATGCCATTTTTGTTTTGTTGGAAAGAAGCCATTTCGTCATCCTGGGTCAGCAGCTTCCAACGTCAGGAGGTATTTGTGGAGAAAGAAAGATGGACCTTCTGGGAAAGTGTCCCCAGTTTCTGAGGGCCCAACTCCTGATGGTACTTCAGGATATTCTGATTGTAAGTAAAATGAATTTGTTGATTGAATTGGATACTGATATCCTGAATTAGTGACTGGTCCTAGGCAGAGGAATGTGGCAAGATGAACCAATGTTGGAGGATCCATTCCAGTTGGTAGTAGGCCAATATACTCCAGCGCAGAAGTCCCAAATCCCAGGATCAATACTGAAGGTGTAGTGAAAAGAATAAGAAGAAGTGCCAATTCCCCACCTTATCCGGATGCTGAAGGTAGTGATGAATTGAATGGTGAAGAAGTTGAGGTGGTTAATAATCTGGTTGGCCATCAATCCAGCACTTCTCCTTCTCAGCATCCTTACAAAAGATTACAAAGCTGCCTTATTAAAAGTACCCCTAGAAACTTTCAACCAACTCTTGCCACCATTCCTACTTCCCTTCATCCTGCTTCACAAATTACTTACCATTCCAGGCCTGCCATAAATCCAGCAGTAAGACCATCCCCCATTAAACAGTCCAGAGCTTCACCAATATTCACCTCTCAACAGCTCCAACCTGAGGCCAGCTCCAGTAGAAGATGAAAAGAGCTTTCATATTTTCTATTTCCTGCTGCCAAAGTATTTCAGAAAAGGGATTGTTGGCTTATCCTAGTTACCAGAGAGGCTCCAAATACAGAAAGTGAAAATCAAGATGCTGTGGCCAGGTTGTTCAGATGAGTTGATATGAATAGCAGGGAGGTAATTATGTATGCTAATGATAGGACTATTCCTGGTACTTCTTCTGAAGAGATGGCTGCAAACCTTTCCTGGTATGAAGATGAATTGATGAATGATTTCCAAAAAACATTTGATAAGATGGGTAGAGATAACTAGTTTCCTTGTCCTTGTTTGTGTTTGGTTTGACTTCTATCCCCACTCTTATAGCTACTAAAAATAAAAAATAAAAAATAAATGGAACATTCCAAGAAATGATATGGGGGGGGGATGCTGCTGCTTTAAAGATAAAAGAAATAAAATGAAATATACAAGTAAAGAAAAGAAATAAAATGAGAGAAAAAGAGAGTAAAGAAAAGAAATAGAGAAATTCCTGAGGTTTTTCCTTCTTGTGGTGAGTTGCTTGATTTGGGCCAAGAATTGTCTGAAAAGTGAAAAACAAGCATTTGATGCTTACAGATTGGCCAAGGTAAGGTTTTACAAGAAGTAGAGCCCTCAGGGATGCATACCAGGAGATGGAGTGTACTTTCATAACTTTTACTCCCCACCAAGCACCATAAACAGATAGCTTTGCCATAATTTAATTTAAAGTAAGGAATGTCTTGAATAATTATGATTGGCATAAGTTGGAAAAGAATGAAAAACTAAAAAATGAAAAAAGCAATTTGGCCAAATCTTGGAGAGAGGTCCAAATTTGAGGGTATTGATTTTGCAAGGCCTTCTGAATCTGTCCAAGGAATTGAAAAGCTCTCACAAAGTGGCCAAGGTGATTCTTACAACAACATTTTGGTAGAATACCCCCTTCAAGGTGCATGCCAGGAGAGGAACTCACTTTCATAAAATCCAATCCCCACAAAGCACCATAAAATCAAAATCTTAAGGTATTTGGGACAGGCTTGTATGGATAAAATGAATGGAAATCCTTGACAATTTCTGGTGAGTTGGTAAGGTTGGAAGCTGGTTCCCAGGTTGTTCTTTCTGGGTCTTCACTGAATCCTTTCCACTTTACAAGATTACCATAATTCACCCCTTTTGAGTTTTGAGTCCAGAATCTGAGCCACTTCCCATTCTTCTTTCTCTTCCACTATGAATGGTGGTGGTGGCATTTGATGTTGATTTGGGATGGTTGATTGCTTCACTGGTTCTAATAAGGACACATGAAAGACAGGGTGAACTGACTTCCATTGTTGAGGCAGCTTGAGGTGATATACATGGCTTCCAATCTTCTTAAGAACTTCAAAGATTCCCAGCCATCCTTATGACAGCTCATTGGCGGGTCTTGTAGTCTTGATGTTCTTGGAGGCTAGCCATACCTTATCTCCAGGTTGGAAATCAGGTGTAATTGTCCTATTTCTATCTGCATACTTCTTTAATCTCCTCATTTCTGACTCTAATTCTTCTTTGAAAGCTTGCTTTACTTATTGGAGTTTTGTTGATACCTTTCCAGCAGGTGAGTCTTGAGAATTATGTATTGAGTCAAAGTTGGAATTTCTTCCATAAATGGTGAAAAATGTGATTGCTTTGTTGATGAGTGTTCTGCATTATTCTAGGTAACTTCATCCAGAGGGAGCTAGGTGTTCCAGTAATCTTGATGGTAACTGACATTCCTGCAAAGATACTGTTCTAGAATCTGATTTACCCTCTCTGTCTTGCCGTCAGTTTTAGGATGAAAAGTAGTTGAAAGATCTCTTGATAACTTGAGCTTCTGACACAATTGAGTCCAAAATGATGAAATACATAAAGCTCCTCTATCACTGATAATAATGGCTGGAAGACCATGTTTGGAAAAGACATGGTTGTTGAAAATTTGAGCTAAGTCCAGGGCAGTATTTGTTCCATAAGCTGGAATGAAGATTGCCATTTTTGAAAACCTGTCCACAACTACTAATCTTGAATCAAAGTTTCTTGAAAAGGGCAATTGAGTGATAAAGTCCATTGATAAAGAATTCCAAGGACCAGATGGAATTTGAAGAGGCTTGAGTAATCCAAACTTCTTATGATTAATGTTATTGTTTCTTGAACATTGCTTAAATGAGGACACATAGTTCTTAATGAATTGATTCATTCCAGACCAATAAAAATCTCTCTTGATGAGCTTGAGGGTCCTCTCCTGGCCAGGGTGGCCAGCCAACGGTGAGTCATGACCCTTTTGAAGAATATTCAGCTGTATTTATTCATTGCTTGGGACTACCACTCTATCTTTGAATAACAATAATTTGGCTTGGGGCTGAAGAGAATAACCTCAGACTGGTTCACCTCTTGCTAATTGCTTGAGTATCTCTTTATAGTCTTTGTCTTTCCATACTTATTTTTGGATCTCATCAACTAAATCTGAGAATATTTTAACCTTGATTGAGAAAAATCTTGACTCTTGAATTCCATCTTTCTTGATTACTTGATGAGACTTTTGAGGATTCCTGCTGATGAAATCCACCCCCCTCTCTGGGTACATGCCATCCTGACATGACAAGGCATCTGGTAAAGTGGCCGTTCTGCCTGGGTGGTAATGTGGTATTCCATACCATTTTTTTCACCAGGCTCAAGCTCATAGTACCCCAAAACAGCAGTAAATCCAGCCTACAGGCAGACTTACACTCAAACTTTACACCAAAAGGTCAATTTTACAGCAAGAAGCTGGATTTAACTCATAAAACCATGGCACAGGTACCAAAGGGAAGTGTATGTGTTTAAAAACTTATTCAATTTCACTATGCATATGTAAAAAATCAAGTTACATATAGCAAACTAGTTACAACAAATAAGGTACCACCCTTTAAATTACACACCCCACCCAGCCTTACACCCCCTTATGGCCACAGGACTCGTGCAGCAAGAAAAGGACACCTGAATGAATTACACAGCAACCTAGAACTTAAAATAGAAAAGTCACATGATGCAAAACTCAACTCCATGGAATTCCTGCAGTTCATTTACAACACAGCCCCAGGAGCACCTTATCTTATATCCACAGTAACCCCACTTAAAACCTTAAAACAGAATCAAAATTATTTACACCACTCATCACCTCATGAAAACCAAAGCTAGTTACAACAGGCTGCATGCAGTACACCATTCCAATTAAATCTCAGCCACATGACTATGCACAGCATGTGTTAAAATCAAAAATCACATCATCTCATAAAAACAGTAAATTCACCAGTGCAAGAAGTTATCACCTGACTTCATTTTAAAGTTCAAAAAGATGAAAAACAAACATGACACCTGCATAAATTACACAGCCACTTCTACCCAACCTAAAATAGGACATATGCAAAGGAATTACAAGGTCATCATGTGATACTGCATCCACCAAAAGACAATCATGTGATAAATGGAGGCTGTGCAGAAAGAAAATTATCACCAAACCTTAAATCACCTGACCCATGCAAGAAAGGTCCTCACCAAAAATGGAGTCACAGGATGAAATCGAGAGGAATTAAAGTGGAAAAAGACAGCTCCCATGGAGGGCCCTCTGGGCTCCAAAAAGGTATAAATAGAGGGGCTCTCTCCCCCAAATTTCAAAATCCCCCCCATGCAAATTATATCCCATGCAGATTATATCCCATGAAAATTATATCCCCTGCACATTGCAAGCACAGGAATAATTCATCCCTCACCTGGGAGGTATTCCAGAAAATTATAGTGAATTTTACTTGCCCAGTAGCTAAGCTCAGTGGAAGTATAGTGCTAAAGATTGCCCAGTAGCTAAGCTCAGTGGAATCTTATTATTATTAAAATAAAAATAAAAATTATCCAGTACCCAACATTAGGGTTACTACTCTATCAAAATATTTTATCCAGTAAAATCAACACCATTTATCAAGATTTAAAATTAAGTTACCCCTTTAAAAATCCAATATCAAAGAACCTTACCTCTTAAATTTAACAAATACAATTTTATCTTATTATTAACCCCTCTTAAAAAAAAATAACAAACCTTTAAAAAATTATTTTACTCTATTATAGCTATACCTTAACAAAATTACCTTTATCAACAACAATCAAATTTTTCAGAAAACCTTAAATAACCCATCCTACCAAGGATTTATCACCAAGAAGAAACAACTCACCTCAATTTAACCAAAAATATTAAAATTAAACAGACAAGTATTTCATTAAAATCTCAAATTTAACCAAAATAACTGACATTATTTTTTATATTATTTATTGAATAGGTCTGATCTGAGACTGCTGAATTTTGTCTTCTGCAGTTGTAAAGCCACTTACTAATTTTATTTTGGTTTGTGAGATCCAAGGAAGATTTTGTTCAGTATTTTAGGAGGGGCAGGCAATACACCCTTGCCACCCTTGGTTACAGGATTTATTAGCAATTCAAAACTAGTTACCTGTGATTTCCCCCTCCAGGTACTGCCTCATTTTAATCCCACACAAGAGGAGTTCCCACATCTGGTGTCCCAACAGTGGGCAGATAACCTCAACTTCAATAAAAAAATCAATTAAATTACAATCAATTACAAAATTCTGAAATACTCCAGAAAACCTTTCTTATAACAAAAACTGGAGTCAAATAATCAAAATCAGCCAAAACCATCATCTCAAAAATCTGAATCATCAGCTCACTCTGATCATTACTATTATCCACCCAAGCAAGAAACAGAACTAGGGGAGGAATCAAATAAATATTCAAATTTCCCAATTGCAACACCAAGAACCAATAAAAGGGACTTGAAGGTTGTGGAGAAATTCTTCCTGGATCTCCTGGAAAGAAATAAAGTCAATAACTCAACACCAAACTCAAAGGAAGAAATAAACCAATCAAAAATGGATAAACCTTCATCATCAAAATTACCTAGTAGTATTGAAGAAATCCAGGAAGAAAGCTTTAATAAAGAAACTGTTGAGGGACAGGGAGAAATGTCTTCAACAGAGAGACTTCAGCAGAAGATGCTAGAAATGCAAGCAGAATTACTAGCACTCATCAAAAAGGAAGGGAAAAATAAATCATAAAGTTATACTCCACAAAATAGTCCACTTGAAGAACAAACCACACTTCCAAGATCATTCAGGAAACATCGATCACCTTCACCTTACCCAAGACCCATGGCCAAATCAACACCTTACACAGAACAAAGACAAAGTACCTTACCAAGAAGAGTAAACATTTCTTCCCAAATCCCAACTCCATTACATCAAGAAATTCCAAGAAACTCTAATCCAATAGTAAAAATAAGAGCCAAGGACTATAACTTGTGGTTTGATGGGAAGGATGTTGAAAGATTCATCAAGAAGGTTGAAAATATTGCAGAAATTGAAGGAGCAAGTGGAAGAGACATTGCACGACAAATAGCATTTTGGACAAAAGATGAAGAAATCAGTTATCATATTGAAGGAATGCCAGGATATGAAACAGCTGATTGGGATCAATTGAAAGTGGATATGAAAAGAAGATGGGGAACAGTCTCACCTGAAAGAAGATACAGATTATCCTCAATCACAGAATTATTCACAAAAGCTCAACAAGAAGGTGGAATAAGAAACATGACTCAATACAGAAAATTCATTGGGGAATATAAAGCAATCATCACTTACCTCAAAAGATACCAATATATCCAAGGTGATATCAATCATAACCAGGAAATATTGGCCAGCCTTTCCACTAGTGTTCAAGAATCAATTTGCAAAGAAATGATTAAAGACAGAGCTATGGTTCAAGCCTTGGATTGAGGTTACATCATTCCAAGATTGGATATTTTGAAATTATACATTGAACAAGACTTAGAGGCCAAGGTACTTATTCAACAAAAAGAATTTTCTAAACCAAAACCTCCAGAAAAGAAAACAAGATTTGAGGATGAAAGCTGGGATGAAGTTTTGAAACAAGTAAAAGAACTCACCCAAAAGATAAAAAATACTCCACAACCAGAACCTCAGCCAAGAAATGAGGGAAAGGAATCAGTTAAAGAAGTTTTAAATCAACTTAAAAGCCTTTCAGAAGCAATGAATCCACCAAGAAGGAACTGGAACAATAATCAAGAGCAAAGATTACCTCAAAATAACCAGCCATATAGGCCAAGGAATCCTTTACCACCATTTTCATCCAGTTATCAACCTTACATACCAGCTCAAATTGCTCCAAGAACACCAATGAAATGTGCTTACTGCAAGGAAGAAGGACATACAGCAACTAGATGCACTCACCTTTCTGGAGATTTAGACAGAAGAATTGTCAGAACCCAAGGAGCATCTTACCTCTTCCCCAATTATCAGAGAGTACCTATGGAAGGAAATGAAAGTGCCAAAAACATAGTCAGAGCTTTTGCAAAGGAACAAGCAGAACTCAACAAGAAATTCATGGATAAAACTACTGTAAAACCAAAACCAGAAGAAGAGGTTAAGCCCAGTGAAAAGAAATCAGATGACAAAACAACCTCAATTGCTCATGTTGAAGAATGGTCAAATTGGAAACCACCTACCATTTCCTCAGCCAATGACCCTTTTGAATCACACATTGGACTAAGACAGACCAAGCAAAGAATGGAAAGACAATCCCAAAGTCAAGAGATAAAGAAGAAAGCAGCTATTCCAGGAACTTACATTGAAGAAGAAAAAGAGGAAGAAAGAGTAATAATTCCTACCAAATTCCAAAACCAGACCAACCTGAGGAGGAAATTGAAAATATTGCCAATAAGAATGAAGATGAAGAAATTTTCAAAGAAGAAAAGAAGTTCAGAAAACCTCAAAAGAAACAAGTTGAAACTAAATTGGAAATTGACAAAATTATTAAGAAAATTATGCAACAAAAGATCAACCTCACCATTGAAGAAATTTTGAGGATGTCACCCAATTTTGTCCATAAATTACAAGAATTATCAGAAAAAGACAAGGAAAAAAATTAAATCACTCAACTCAATGGATCTTCAAGAAAGACTATTAACATTTGGATTAAAAGAAATACCAAAGCCCAAGATTCATTATGCCTGTCCTTTGGGATTTATGGAAATCTTTATTGAAAGGAAGAATATCCTATCAGATCATTAGTGGACACTGGGACAGAACTCAACATCATACCAGAAGAAATAGCAATAAAAGCCTCACTCACAACAAGAAATCTTAACATGAACCTCAGAGGTATTGGAGGACATACCACTTCATTGGTTGCACTATCAGAATTTACTCCAATCATTTTGGCTTCAGGTGAAGAAACTCAAATACACTTTTTCATTGCAAAATGATCTGTCCATACAGTACTTGGAAGACCCTTTTTGGCAGGCAATAACGATAGGCTAGAATTTTCTCACAAACAAGGAGAAATACTGAGCTATCAAGAACCTGATGGAAGAAGATTATGCATGCCAATATGCAAACCTCAAGCACTTGGATGGCAAACTGGACCACCTAGAGGAATGGATTTATGCAATATGGCCAAATTGGTCAGAAATACAACAGGAAAGAGGTTTCAAAATTCAAAAAGAGACAATACCATTATTAACTTGGCCCAGAAGACCCAAGAGTTATCCATATCTCCAAAAAGTGATGAATTTGTTCAAGATTTACAAAATACCCAATGGCCATACAACCTCAAAAGACAACTTGAAGACTCAAACTCTGAAGATGAATTACCCAATATAATTTACAAGCCAATTAACAATAATGAAGAAATATTCCAAATTTTGGTGGATGGAAATGAGAAAATACATGGAAACCCTTTCAAACCTAAACCCAAAAGGAAGAAAGTCAGATTTAGTGAACATCATGAGCTTTCAGATGAAGAAATTATAAATGAAATTGAAAAAGAAGTCAAAATTACGGAAGAAAGAGACAAAAATTTAAAAGACACATACCATATTAACTTCTTGGACAGACCATTGAACAACCAAGAAGAACCTTATGAATGGCAACTGGAAAGCCCTGAATTCATCCAGAAACCTCCCAATGAAGATGATGAAACAGAATCCATCTTAGAAAATGAATACAACTACATTTACCTGCCATACATTACCTTTAAAGATATTTATGGGGATGAAGCTCAAGAAAGTTTATGTGAAGATAAATATTTATGTCACCTTCCAGGAGCAAACTTGAACAATGTTCAATTCCTAGAATTATTAACTGAAGAGGGAATTAAAGGTAACCTTGAAAACAAACTTTGGGATGAAATATTTGAAATGGTCACACTACCAAGAAGAGGACTTTACTTCAATCAAACTTGGGCCCAGTGGTACCTTGGATTAAATGGATCAACATACCAAACTGGAGGACTGAAATGGGTCGGAGATGGATATATATTCATTGATGAAAACTTATGGTGGTCAGAATTTCCATCAGAACAAGAAGTTGAGGAAAGAAATGCCTTTTTGGAGGCCCTCAAAGATCTTATTTTGGCCAGATTACTCAACAGACACTCACCTTTCCCCCTTGGGGGAGGTCAACTTTAAATAACATCAACAAAATCAAGAAATTTTCTTTAAAATTTATCAGTATCAGTATCATTCATCAAATGTATCATTAGTTTCTTTTTTTATTTATTTCATTTTTTTTCTCTCAAATGGCAGTGACTTCCTGCCATAACAAAGAAGAAATTAATCAACAAATTATCCCTTCAAAATTAAAAAATTAAAAAAAAAAAAAAGAAAAAAAAAATCTTACAAAAAATATATCAATTACCTTCACCATGGCCAATTCACCAACTTTTGTATGCTATAGGGAAGAATTGATAAAAGAAGACCAAATTATCAATGAAAAACTTCATTGGTCACCAGAAGATGAACATTTCAATAAAGAGAACCTTTGGCACTTTAAGAATACTTCATCAATATCAAGAAACCAAGAAATTGAAGAAATCAAGGAATTTCTGAACATTTTGGAGGTTTATGACAAAACCAATGATCAAATTACTCAAGAATTAATGGACCAATTAAATTTCAAACCATAAAGGCCCATCTTAAAGATACATAACAGCTCTAAAAATCAAAAATCAAACACAAAAAGTCAGATTTAAATTCAATTGATCAATATGCAGTGACCTCCTGCCTTATCAAAGAGGAATATCAACTCTCATCAAATCAAATCAATAATCCCACTCACCAATAAAAAAAAACACAATTAATCATAAGATCACTAGGCAGTGACCTCCTGCCTTATCAAAGAGGAAAATCATTTATTAGCAACCAAAATCACCATTTTCATTCACCAAAACCCAATCATCACTAGGCAGTGACCTCCTGCCTTATCAAAGAGGAATATTTAAATTCTTACCCAAAATTAACGCCCAAAAACCCATTAAACCTACTCTCAAAATCCTTTTATAAATAAATCAAATATTATTACCTTTTAACACTTCAAAAATTCACCAAATCCTTCAAAATGAAATCATGGCCATTAATTGAAGAAAATCCCTGGTCATTGGGCATAGATATCAGCTGGCTAGAAGAAAAAGAAGTCTGGGACAATTACATTAATCAACAAGAAATAGATGAAAATCCTGACTGGTTCTTGAAAATAAAACCAGAACCCTGTCTTGATATTTCCACCATTGTCCTTCCATATATTGAGTTTGAGGAAATCTTTGAAAAAGAAAAAACACCATCAGAAATTGTCATTCCTCATCCATGGAAAGAATTACCTGGATTCAACCTTACAAAATATGAATTCCTGGAGTTACTGACCTGGGATGGAATTGATGGCAACCTTGGAAACCCATACTGGAATGAAATATTTCCCATGAATGAAAACCTCAGGAAATCATTATTTTGGAAAACCTGGGAATGCTAAAACTGGTTCAACCTCCAGGATTTTTAAATTAAAAATGGCCAAATTAGCAAAATCTCAGGAAGTTATATTGTAAAAAAGGCCAAATGGGAATACCACTGGGAAGAAACACTTTTACCAGAAATCTTCAGCTATAAAAAGGGGGAAACTAAATTTAATACAGAATATTGGAACTTCTTCTGTCAAGAATATCTCTTCAAAAATTTTAAAAGAGAAGAATGCAGGGGAGGAAATTTTATCAAACAAGAATTAGTAAGAAAGATTCTGGGGCAAAGGAATTAATTTCAAGAAAGCTCACCTGCGAAGTCCTCAATTATTTTCTTAATCATCCATACCATTCCCATTGATATTATTATTTATTTCTTCAATTTTTTCATTTACCTTTTTTTTATCTTTCTTCTTTAAAGCTCAATTCTTTTTTTATACTAAAAATATAAGAATATAAAAAATTAAACAAAAAAAAAAAAAAAAAAGAAAAATCAAAATCAAAATTTTTGAATAAGCTTCAATTCATATAAGCTTTGAAGGAATGAATAGAACATAAGCTTACCTAATATCAAGGGTTTTGTCTTTTAATTATATTTATTTATTTATTTTTTTTTGTGCAAAATAAATAAAAAAAACTCCAACTATAATTAAATCAAAAAAAAAACAAAAAAACAATTAGTTTCAATTGATTTTATATTAGAAGATGATAAATATAAAGGAAACAATATCTTACATGAAATTATAAATCTATTTTAGTCTTTCCTGATTTTATGATATATTCTATCTCATTTCTAATTCTATTAGATAAAAAAATTACAAAACAAAAAAAAAATTCTTAGTTTACTGACCTCCTTTACCTCTATTTGATTGGTTTATTATTTTTTATTTTTTATTATTATTTTAATTCCTACTTATTTTATTTTATTCTTATTTTATTTTATTTTACTTTTTCTTTTTTTATTTATTTATTTTTATTTATTTATTTATTTATTTATTATTTTTTATCTTTATTTTTTAATTTTTTAATTTTTAATTTTTTTTTTGATTATTTCCACTGACCTCATTTCATTTTGATTTTGATTCTCACTGAAATTAAGTTTTTCTATTTTATTTACTTTATTTTTATTTTTTTTATTTTTATCTTTTATAAAAAAATAATAATAAATAAATAAAAAAAATAAAATAGAGATGAAGTAACGGAAGCCATAGCCTCTTCATTTCAAATACAGGAGGCCTAACAAAGTGCTATAACGAGCTAAGTAACAAAAATTTAACCAATATAGTAACCTAAAAAAAAAAACCTTAAAAATTAATAAAAATAAAAAATAAAGAACAAGTACAAACTTACCCTATGACTTGCTTCACTTAGAAGGGTAAATTACGCGACCCAAATCATTACGAGGGCGAAGGAAGTAGGGCCCTTTGGTATTTTTTTGAACATCTTTTTTAGAAAGTGAGAATGAAGGTTGAGGATCCACCTCTCCATTCAAAAAGGAATAAAAAGCCGACGTGGCTACAGGTGTAGGCTCGCGATGATCAGGGGAGTCAGCAGGGGCATTCCAAACGTTGTCAAGGGCTGGTGGTGATGGGGGGAACGTCAGATAAGGACCATTGGCAGTGAGCCATTCCCATACTGACTTCCTCAACCTGTTGGTTGGAGGAATACCCAGGACGAGGTCTTCCAACTCCTCGGTGGTAAACGGACGAAATGCATTAAAGAAATCTGCCGCAAAGCCGACATCATGAGAGCTCATAGTGATTCTGACAGCATATAAAAAAAATTCATAATTCAAAAAAAAAAAAAACAATAAAAAGAAACTCTCTAGAAAGGGAGTACTAAAACATACCAAGGATTGATGAGAGAAATAAAACACTATTGGATTGATTGGCTGGATGAAGAAAAAACCAATGCTGGTTTCTTGATCCTTTTATCTAGAAAACAAGCTTCAGCACTTCAACTCCATCCTCACCATCAAATCAACTTAGTGCTCTGAAAAGGAAGAAAAGAGCATGAGAGGAATTGACCGTTAGCAGTCCTGACATTAGTCCATCAACTGTTGGGTGCTGAAAGAGAACAAAAGAGGAGTGAGATTCTTTTTTTTCCTGAAGTAGAAAACAAACCTGCACTCCGATAACGAAACCAAGAAGAATTTAACAATGAAAACTCTTTCGGAGGAGAATGTAATTCTAAAAAATAATAATAATGAATAAATAAATTGATCAACGTTCAACCTCCAAGCCACTTGCGTGACTTGGACTGTGCATTTAACACCATGGATGATATATTACAAATTGAAGATAATTGCTTATTTTACTCGTATTGTTCTGCCCTACCCCCAATTCCAGAAGTGGAATGGATAAAGAGTGGAATTACAACAATACAATACATACCCAATATTGTTAAGATCACATACCAAAGAATTAAGAGAAACCTATTGCAGTCCTCAACAGCCATTGCTGCCAACCTTGGCGCCAGACCATGGGTAGTCTTCACTTATCTGGAAACACAAAGATGTCGAAAGGAAAAGATTCTTTCAATTAGAAAAGTGTTGTTGGATGAAAGCAATTGAGAGCTCTTAATTCAAGATTAACAAGGCTCGAACAGCCTGAGAAAGGCTCCAAAACATCTTGCCCACCCCTCTTCGTTTTCTCAACCTCAAGTTCCAAACGCTTTCCAAACACCTTCCAAGCAAGTCCTGAAGACCTTTGTAAAAAACGAACGTGTTTCCTATATTCTTCTTCTTAGCTATCTTCACGCTCTTTGGTGTCTACTCTGAAGCTTTTGCTGAAGTACCATTGCGATCCTTTGATACCTAATAAATGAAGGCCAGAACCTTCAGACTGCATAGCCGCACTTCGTAGTTACAATAAGTACGGAAAAGGAAGTATTATTCATGCTAACTCACATAATCAGAAAACCTGTTATACTTTCTAAATCAAAGTTGCAAGCTATGTTAAAACAATTGATATAGATTATGCCAAGGCCCGGAGCGAATTGGACTGATTTTTGCGACACTGTACCTACCAAACTGGTTACTTTGATGTTTGAAGCTACAAAAGACCCCTTTCAATTCTCTATTGATTATGAAACCTCAAGACACACACGTTAATTGCCTCACCCAGCTGCCGTTTGCAGTTTTCGAATCTTCCAAACACACCACCTGGTGGTAAATGGGACAAAACAGTTGATCAATAAGTTATTTTACCAAGGCAAAGCGATGATAGTAACACCCCATTTAAGAGAGTTGAGTCTGAGCAATTTGTTAAGGCTTTGACCCAAAATCCAAAGTGAAGTTTTATGTCATCATCGCGACATTGGTCTTCATCGTCTTTCATTTACGCATCACGGGGCAAAGGTGGTTTGTATTTATGGCTATACGCCTAACAATGCCTATGATGCTACTTGTCTCACTGCTACCGGAACAGCTACTTGCGACCCCAAGTCTTGCATGTTTTGCGACACTGATGGACAAACCAAGACTGTAGACCAGTTAACGCTTCCCAAATGTTGGAAGGGACCCAAGAGGGTTGATAATTAACTTGGAGGACCGTATACCCCTCGACGGGATTCCTTATGCCTGCTCAAAGGTGCTCATAAGATGCAAGGGACGCGATCCTTATTAAACCTCCAAACCTCAGCTCCTAGGACTATTTCTTGGATTTCAACAAGTAGCTGGTGGCCGCCACAGGTGCAGAAACACTTCCGGATTGAGCTTGAACTAACAATGAAAAAAAAGCCCTCAGCATGGCTTAAAACTGCTTAGTTATTTTATAAATTATAATTGTCATACAAAACAATAATATGCCCTCATCAAGGCTTAAAACTGATGTCTTGTCCTTATTTCTTATAAATTATGACTTTATATGACATTTCCTATCTTGGATTGCTACAGGTCTAAATAAATAAATAAATAAATAAAAACAAAAAACAACAACAACAAAGATTACAAAAGGACTACAAAAAATGTCCTCAGAAAGACAAAAAACTGCTGGATTCTTTAATTTTATTCTTAATAGTAAATGTAGCTTACCTATTTCTTTTGATGTGCTACAGGGCTATAAATAACAAATATAAATGCCCTGAGCAAGGCGTTAAACTGCTCAATTTCGTTGCTTATGTTGTTTTTTTTAATTACTGATTCTTTATTTTACAGAAATTTCAGTATTTTTATTTACTTCAATGAAATTATTAAAGGAAATAAAAAAAAGAGAGCCCTCAGTATGGCTATAAACTTCTTATTTTTCTATTATTTTTCATGCTTACTTTATATTGATATTAAATGAAGCTGACATTATTTTTATGTGCTACAGGGCTATAAAGGACAATAAAAGCCCTGACCAAGGCTTTAAACTGCTCACTTTTATTTTTGATTATTTATTATATTCCTTATTTTAACTGACATATTATTATTCTCATTTTTACAGCTTTTTAAATTAATCAATATATATAACATAATGAGGGTTGAAAAGATAATAAAAGCCCTAAGTATGGCTATAAACTTCGGGTTTGAAGTTTTCTATCTTGTTTTTTTATGCTGATTTTATTCTTTATCTTTTAATTTTTTTTAAGTAAGACTGATAAAAAAAAAAATATAAAAAAAAAAATAAAAATAAAAAATAAATAAAATCAAAGCCCTTAGCATGGCTTAAAACTGCTTTATTCATTCAAGAATTATATTTTTTGTCTTTATAATTTGCTAATTTATTTTTTATTACTACAGGGCTATAAAAAAATAAATGCCCTTAGCAAGGCATTGAACTGCTCAATTTTCATCATTTAGGTTTTTTAATTACTGATTATCTAATTCACTGAAATTTTGGTTTTTTTTAGCTCAATGAAATGATTGAAGGAAACAAAAGAAAAATCCCTGGCCTTCATCAATCAATATATATAAAATAACAAAAATAACAATAGTAATATATATATATAGAACAGAATATGGCTAAAAAAAGAATAACAAAAATGTCCTCAGCAAGACATTAAACTGCTGTATTTTCTTCATTTCCCCCTTTATATTGCATGATGCTGACATATTTTATTTTTTAAGTTCTGGGGCTTCAAATAACATTCATGTCCTCAGCAAGACATAAAACTGCTGGTTTCTAATTTATTTTTATTTTTATTTTTATTATTTTTTTATTTAATGAAAGATTCCATCTTAATTTTAACTTATTTAATATTGTTTTCTATTTGACTGTAGGGCATTAAGAAGGGAAAAACCCTGGAGAAATAATAGGCTGTGAAAAACAAAAATGTCCTCAGCAAGACATTAAACTGCTGGTTTCTGATTTTATTTTTAACTTGACTGTTATTTAAATTAACTGAAATTATTTTTTTACTTTTACAGGGCTCTGAAAAAGCCCTGGGCAAGGCTTTAAACTGCTCAATTTTATATTATTTTATCATTTTATGGACTTAATTACTTTACTGATAATTTTATTTTGATTTTTACAGATTTCATCAATCGATATATATAAAATAGCAAAAGGAAGAGGTATTCAACATTAATAAAATATTTCTCTTATTTTATAGGCTTCAATATGCTTTTAAAGTGAAAATGAGTCCTAAATAAGACTATAAACTGTTTAATTCAATTTACAACTTGGCTTTGAAGATAAATCAAAACAAAAAGTATCAACATGAAATCAAGAAAATATCAACAAGAAACCAATGATCCCTGGCAAGACCATAAACTGCCCACTCAAATTATCAACAATAATCAAGAAAAATTAACCAATGGTCCTTGGCAAGACCATAAACTGCCTGATCAAATTATCAACAAAAAAAAAGAAGAAAAAAAATAAAAACAAGATATGGTCCCTGGCAAGACCATAAACTGCCCACCATTTGAATTCTCAACCAGGACTCAAAGCTACAACACAATCAATCAAAAGTCCTAGGCAAGACTATAAACTACTTGAGGTTTCATTTTACTTTATTTTTCTACTTTCTAATTTTATGTCATTATGAAAAATAATTGGAAAGATGTACTGACTTAAGCTTTTGAACATATTTGTTATTTTTATTTTATTTTATTTTATTTTTATCCCAAAATTCAACTATTTATTTATTTTCACTAAGAATTAGGGGCATATCCCATTCAATGTCTCAAGAATATTCTAGTTATTTATGATATTTATTATAGCTTCCCTACTATTACAACAACAGCCATTAAATTGGCTTAATTTTTCAATTCAATTCAAAAAAAAAAAATATGATAATAATTATTTAAAAAAAAAAAACTCTACATCAAGTATTATTTTTTAAAAATGATCAATTTATTTGAAATATTTCTTCAATTACAAGAGAGTGATTGGAACTTGTTTGAAAAGAAGAAGTATTTGTGCCATGAAAGCATTAATTGAACTCTGAAGGAGTTATTTATATTAAAAACTCATAAATTGATGACATAATTTGGGGAATTTACATATTGATAACACCTCAATGTGCTTTTTATTCCAAATGGAATTACAAAAGCCCCCCGAAAAGCAAACAAGAGTTTTTTTTAAGTTGTACAAATTTTCAATTTCACTGTTTATATTTTTTTTAACAACTCAAATGCATTTATGGGTAACAGAAAATCTGAACCATAAAGGGGATGGACTTGAAAAAAAGTCTGAGTCACAATGATGATTCCACAAGGAAGAGTTGTGGCATCATAAGGGTCATTATATGAATAAAGGACTCAAATTATGATAATTCAATTATGTCATATTAATTATAAATACTCTCAAGAGCACCAATTTTTGCTAATTGGAACAAATTACCACCTTCAACCAAACAGTTCCATGATCTTAACTGTGATTCAGGTTTATTTATTTCAAATTGTGATTTTCACTGAGATATCTCACTTTATGGTTATTTTTTACTTAAATTAAAAAAAAAAAAGCAAATTATCATCAAATCATCATTAAAATGGAATTATGTATATTTACTGTATCATTATTTATCCTCATCAAAAGCACTATAAAAAATAAGGGGTGGGTAAACTTATTTCTTACACTATCCCTTATAGTGGAAGTTTTGGGGGAATGAGAACATATCCTCTTCAAAATTTGAAAACCAACTCAAGATTTTTAAATGGAGAGGGGGGCCCTTATCCAAAACAAATATTATTAAAAAAATATCAATAAATTAATATTAAAATCAATTTTAAATCACCTTATTATTACAATTTTTTATTTTTCATTTCTTTATAACAGGTATAATTCAGGAATACAAAAGAACAAAAGGGCATAAATTGTTTTGAAGAAATAGCAAGAGAATTGGGAAACAACCTATCATAGGACAATTATTTAGAATACTGAAAATGAAGAAGATTATTTATGAAGAAAAGCAGGAGTTCCTTATGGATTAACCTTTGGACAACACAAGACCTTGGACACTTCTTTGATTCTGGATTGAAACTCAATTGGGATTCAAGAATCACTGGCCAGGATTTATGGACTGAAGGATGACTCATTGGATTAATTATTGACTCAGGACTCACTCAACATGATGGACCATCAAGATTATGAAAACAATCAACTCAAATTGCCCTTGGGATTTTGAAGAAGCTTGAAGACTCAAGAGGTCCTCAGCATGACACTAAACTGCTTCCCCTGTAGACTTGGGCAGGGAAACTTAGGAAAAATAACAGCCAAGAAGCTGGAGGGGATTGTCCTAGTCAGGAGAAGTGCTGAAGGACCATTTTTGTCCTTAGCATGACAATAAACTGCTCCCTTTGTGTCAGCCTGTGACTCAAAACCAGAGCACAAGCATGACAGCCAAAATACCATAAACCAATGGTATAGCCAAAATACCACCAAAACATGGAGCTGAGCCAAATTAGCTCAAAAGGTATCAAAAGAAAGAGGAAACTCACCTCTTTCTGAAAATATAGGTCCCATCACCATAGGACAAGAAATAACAAAGTTATTCCTGCTCAAAGTTATTGCTGAGCAGAAACCTTAATTTTCACCTCTCATCTAAAATCTAGAAGGAGAGGCTTGTCCCCATCAAATGGGTATTCAAAATGAAGCTCTAAGCCAGGGCTATGTAATGGTGCTAGCCAAACTGAGCTAGAACCAGTATTACTTGAGTTATGGTCAAATTCAGACCAAATAAGGGTGAACAAAACATTCACCTCTCATCTAACTTTTACAGTTTTAGTGGGAGATACTTAAAGTGGGGTCTTTTTGGAAAGAGCAAAATCAGTGCTATCTGATGGTGCCATCCATTTCCTCATAGATCAACTACAACAGAAGTTATTGGCCAAACAAGCTTAATACAGCTTTTGCCCAAACCACGCCAATGTACAAAAATACTTGTACATGGGATAAATTTGTCATATTTAATGATAACCATGTCAAGTTGGGTACCATTGTGTAGAGCTCATACAGAGCTATTCAATGAACCAATTTTGAGCTTGATATCTCAAAAGCTGACAGAGTTATGACCATTTTAAGGTCAAAATCCCACCTGCTGTCATATACAGCCTTACCATGGGATAATATCCCATAACCATGAATATGAGGTGTCAAATAGACAAAAAAGGATGTTTTTACTTCAATACCTCATATGTCAGTCAATACTGGGGTCCCATACAGTTTCTGTACAGCATTCTACACGTCATACACGTCAGAATCAGGCTGTGAGGTCCCCAGATGAAAGGTTTCACCCTGTATTGGTGAAAACCACCAAGATGTGGTTTCAAAACCACATCTGAGCCCAATACAGAGTATACAGGCTGTTTGCAAACCACAAGCCTGTCATAGAGAGTGAAAAATCTTCCCTTCTTCTACGTGGAAAGGTCTAGCAGCCTTTCCACCTCAATTTCAGGATAAAAGGAGGGTTTTTCACAGCCAAAAGCCTTTTCCTCATCCTGCTCTTGTATAACCTACGTAGTAAACTGTCAAAAACAGTTTTACTCTTGGTTAATAATCAGGTATAATTATAAGTTTTAATTATTGTAGTCTTTTATTATTGTAACCCAACAGATAAAGCTGCACCCAGGGCTTTCAACAGCGCTCACCACCATTATAGCCACTATAGTAAAGCCCTTTAAATTTATTCTTAATCATCTCAAAACCTTCTTAAAGCATTTTTACCGTGTCACAAACATAGTTTGAGTTGTAAATAGCCTACATTACCGCTCTTTCATGGTTTCATCCTGACATTTTGGGGGCCTGGCCGTGTTTTAACTTTTTTTTTTGGACCTTATAAAGTAAGTCTTTTCTCTTTTTATGGCTTATTGATAAGTGTTTTATCTTTTTTAGGCGTAATTTCTCTATTTAAATATATATTTTATATAAATTTATCCTTTTTTATATATATACTCATATTATAAGAGTATTATTCACGTGGTTAATACCCACTGAATATAACTATTTTTGGCGTGTTTTGTATATAAAAACACATAAGCCATCAATAAGTCCTGTATTCTTGAATGGATAAGGACACCTCTGATTGAAAAACCATCAGTTGAGGCGTGGTTAAGTGTATTGTTAACTCAATAACACTTATACAAAACCACTTGTACAGAATACACTTGAAAGCCACAAGTGTTTCTGAGGGATACTGACACACAAACAGTGTGACAGGGTACCAAAAAGCTGTAATTCTGACGTGGAATTGTTGATTCAATTACACTGTCATTATACAGGGCACATTGTAGTAACATACAAGCCCAGAGGCCAATCTCAGACGTGCAAAACCAGCATTTTTTGAGAAGTCTTAACTGACATAAGCCCTCCTTTTCCTGCTTTGATTTCAGTGGAAGAAAACTACATCCCACTTGAGACCCAGTCACAGGCCAACACACCAGTGACACCCTCAGAACCAGAGGGCAGCAAGGGCAAAGGAAAGGGGCACAGTGAAGACCTCATCACAGCCAAGAAGTGGACACCAATAGCCACTCAGAGAAGTAGAAAACCACGAAACTCTGCATCAATACAAGGTAAACCAATCTTAACCACTTGTACAGGGAAGATTACAATTATTAACCCAGTTGTAACTTCCAAAGGCAAACTTCCCAAATAAGCAGACAATAAATTTGTACAAGGCACAGTCAAAGGTAAATACCCTAAGAACATAAAGTTTTTGACTGTTTGCAGACACTGATATGTCCCCTGTATACCTCAGAGACCTTGGCTTCCAAAGGAACCAGCCAGAGGATAGAGGAGGATTGTCCAGAACCAGAAGACCTGAAAGAGGACACCCTGGGCACAGTGGTGGATGGCAAAACAATGAGGGAGATAATATCAACCTTGCCATTCACACTCCAATTCAACAGAAACCTCAAACCAGAGGACTGGAAGGATATGGATCAAGTTCTTCAGATCCACCAACTCCTCAAAGATTTATTTCAATGGAGCATGGACAACAAGAGGTTCAACCTAGCAACTCACTGGGCAGAACTGGGATCAAGTTGCCAGAAGATGTGTCTCAAAGAGATAGACTTCAAAGACCTTATGGTAATCACCAAGGGTTGGAATCCTACCAGGCAGCACAGACTCCTGGAGGCAAGGGCACAGGGGATAAGGGAGAATCAAGCCACTATCCTAGCTATAGAAGAACAGTTGACCCAGACAGGGCCTACTCAGATTCCTTCAGGTTCACAAGGAGCAGGCCAAATCATCTCTCCAGTGGCTTCACACCATTCAGAAACCAGCAGATCAGTGGCCAAGAGTCACCATTCTTCACAATTCCAGGAAGTTTCCAGGAGAAGACAAGAAAACAAGGGCAAGAACAAAACCTCCTTCAACCAGAGGAGGAAAGAGTCAGACCCCATGATCCAGAAGCTGTTAGATTTGGTAAAGGAAGTACACAAGAACCAGAAGTAGTTGTAAACCACTCTAGAATCAGTAGTCCTAGTAATAGAAACATTACCCCCACTCAGACTGAAAATAACATTGTCACATCTGAGAGTAACATAAACAGTGATACACTGTGGTTACAAGTGTCCCAATATGCTGAACAATCTGCAAAGCAATTTGCAGAAATTAAAGCTAGCCAAGAGAGGATGAGCCAAACTCAAGCCTCCTTGGAACAAATAGTTAAGAACCTTCAAGAAGGATATGCTCAACTGAGCAAAGCCTCTGAAGAATCCAACAAAAGACTGAACCAAGTCTTTGAAGAACAACACCACAGCACAAGGGACAGGGAGTGTCTGGATCAAGACATTAACAAATTGTTTAATGCCTACCATATCTTGAAGCCTCAACCACAAGGCCAAGCTATGAATAATCCATATCAACCAGATGACATCAAACCAGATGCCATGTTGTTGAATAAGACAAGATCTCCATCACAAAACCAGGATGGAGATGGCATGTCTTATTCAGAAAAGGAAGCCCTGAAACAGCTTCCTGAGGCCTCAAGCTGGCCCAAATTCTCTGGATCAGGAGAATATGATCATATGGAACTCATAGATTATATTGATGGACTCTTCATTGATGTACCCAGCATACCAGATTACTGGATTACTTCTAGACTGAATACTGCATTTAAAGGTCATGCAGGTATATGGTACACAGAAATGAAAGCAATCCATGGCAGAAGAAACTGGCCATGGTGGAAGAGTCAAATAATCCAAAAGTACAGTAATGGAACTTGGATATGGGAAAAGACCATGTCATTTGAAAATGACAAATACTCTGTGGACAAAGATCTATATGAGTGGTGTCTCAGACAGTCTAAAAGACTTAAAGCCATTGATCCTCAGATGAACATCCAGATGAGGAATCACAAACTTCTGACACAGCTGCCAGGAGAATTAGAACATGCAGTGAAATGCAGATGAAACCAAAATTGCACTCTAGATGACACAGCCAATACCTTACAAGACATAAGGAAAAGGACTAATTTAGGGAAATTCACCCCATATAGAAGCAGTAGTTTCAAGGAGAAACAACCTTTCAGGGTGGAGTTTAAAGACAAACCCAGAGAAAGAGTGACAGAAGTGGCAAGGAAGAAGAATTCTTGTCACAATTGTGGTTCAACAGACCACTATGCCAACAACTGTCCAAAGGCAAAGAAAAAAGTCTATGCTATAGAAAAAGTCCCTGAAGAAGAACCTCCAACAGAGGATTCTGAATCAGACTCTATGGGAGATGCCATCAGAGAACCATCTGATGATGAGCAAGACCCAAGAGAGGAATTTCTAGTGGAATACCAAGAGGAAACCCATTGGAAATCCAGGATATACAGTTGAAAGCAGGCATGCCACAGGACACTTCCAACAAGAACTTGTGCAAACACACACAAGATGAACAAACATTCCTGGTTACACCAACCAAAGGAATGGCATATATACATGGAACAGCCACAAAAATGACTGTATGTATTGACAATGCTCAGAACCCACTGATCATTGACAGCGGAGAACATTGCTCCATAGTGGCCGGAAATTATCTGGATAACCACTTCCCAAACTGGGAAAAACAGCTCTTTCCCACTAAGGCAAAGAACTTCAAAAGTGCATCAGGGAAGATGACTTCCATTGGGACAATTATCAAAGAGATAATTATGCCCCACAGGAAGGGTAATATCAGACTCAACCCAGAGTTTTTAGTGCTTGAAGATGCCCACATCCAAGGGTCTTTACTGGGAGCAGATTACCAGAGGATGTATGGCATAAATATTTACAACAGTAAAAACAGGCACATTACCATTGGTACCAACAAGGAAAAGAAATTTTCACTTGATATATACCACATATCTTCACAGGATCCACTAGAAGAACTCTTGAAGGAATTCAAGGAGGGACAGTTTAGCACTACCCTCACCAGTAAACAAAAACTAAGTTTACTGAAGATGCTGAGGAAGAACAGACCAGCATTTGCCATTGGTGAAGAACCACTAGGGAAGATTAAAGGCCATGATATAGAACTATATCCGCATGTGGAAAGACCTTATCTACCCATGCTGAGGAGACCTCCTTATCCAGAAAGTCTGGAAAACAGGAAAGAAATTGAAAAACACATCAATGAACTCCTGGACATGGATGTCATCAGGAAGATTGGACATAATGAAATAGTGGAAATCACCACTCCTGTCCTGATCACCTGGCATGATGGCAAGTCTAGATTATGTGGAGACTTCAGAGCCCTGAATAACTACACAAAAGCAGACAGGTACCCTATACCAAGGATACCTCATGCCTTGGATAAGCTGGCCAAAGCCAAATACATAAGCAAGATGGATTGTCTGAAAGGCTTCCACCAAAATGGAGTTAAACCAAACTCCATGAAGTTGCTCAGAATAATATGCCATATGGGCATATATGAGTACACCAGGATGCCATTTGGCATCAAGAATGCACCAGCCCACTTCCAAAGGATGATGGACACCATATTTCAAGAAGAAATAATGGAAGGCTGGATGGTAGTATATATTGATGATATCATTATATACTCAGAGACATGGGAAGACCATGTACAATACATAGACAGAGTGCTAAGTAAATGTACACCCATCAATCTGAAAATTTCATCTAAAAAGTGTAATTTTGGCCAACAAGAGCTACTAGCTCTAGGACACAAAGTCTCAGGCCTTAGTCTGGCAATTGACCAGAACAAAGTAGCAGCAGTACTGCAAAAGCCAGTACCAAAGAACATCAAAGAGATGCAATCTTTCCTTGGATTTGCTAGCTACTACAGAAACCACATCAAAAGCTTTGCCCACATAACTAGTAGTTTATACAAGCTATGCTCAAAGGATGTAGTTTTTGACATAACCAAGGAAAGGAGGGATGCATATGAGAGGATCAAATATGAACTCACAAATGCACCTGTGCTCATCTTGCCTGACTTTGAACTAACATTCAAGTTATATATAGATGCAGCATGCAGCCAAGGCTTGGGAGCAGCCCTTCACCAAAGACAAATTGTGGATGGTGAACCAAGAGAAGGTGTATTATGCTACATCTCCAGGCAGCTGAAAGATTCAGAAGCCAGGTATGGGGCCACCCAGACAGAATGTCTATGTCTAATCTGGGCTCTAGAAAAACTGCATTATTATTTGGAGGGTGCAGTCTTTGAAGTATACACAGACTGCACAGCCTTGAAGTCTTTACTAAACATGAAGACTACTAATAGACACATGATGAGATGGCAAATAGCAATCCAGGAGTATAGAGGGAACATGACCATCATATACAAGGAAGGTAAAAGCCATACCAATGCAGATGGCCTTAGCAGATGGCCACTGGACAATGTCAAAATCAATCCAGCTTATGACCCTGAAGTTGCTGCAAAAATTCCTATCCATTTTATGGAAATAAATAGGAAGAAGAACTTCAGATTCTCTGAATGGGCACCAGGGAGTGGTACCCTTGACAGTGGAAACACTGATTCAAAAGGGAAAGAAACCCCCATACTGGGAATAAGTTCCTCAGAGCTGCACAATGAATTTTTAAATGCAGTACTGCAATCTTATGCTAAACACAAACAGTGTAGCATACTACTCCAACTCCTTCAACAAAAATACAGGAGCCCAGAACTGGAAACCCAGCTGGAGAAACCCTGGTTGAGGGCCTATAAGGACAATAAATTCTTCCTTATAGATGGCCTGATTTATCACAGAGAAAAGCACACCAGTGCACTCACAGTCATAAACAGAGACCACATCTCCCTGATCCTGCAGGAATGTCATGACTGCCCCTATATGGGACACATGAGTGAGGACAGGAACAAAGAGAGGGTAGCAAGCACAGCTTGGTGGCCCAAATGGGAAGAAGAGTTGAGTGAATAAATCAACACTTGTGAAAGATGCCAAAAGGCAAATAGAAAACATGGGAAGAAATATGGGTTGCTTCAACACATAGAAGAACCCAAACACCCATGGGAGACCATCAACATGGACTGGGTCACAGGACTTGTCCCAGGAGGAATAGAAAACTACAATGCCTGCTTACTCATAGTTGATAGGTTCAGCAAGAGCATGAGATGTCTACCATGCCATAAAGAGGACACAGCCATGGACACTGCTCTGTTATTTTGGAATAACATCATATCCACCTGTGGAGTCCCTAAGATCATAATTAGTGAAAGGGACCCAAAATTCACATCTGAATTTTGGACCAATTTATATGACATGCTTGGCACCAAGCTTGCTTTTTCAACAGCTTACCATCCACAAACAGATGGCCTAGCTGAGAGGATGATCCAAACAATGGAGGACATCCTCAGGAGGCTCTGTGCCTATGGCATGGAATACAAGGACCATGAGGGATACACCCATGATTGGGTCACCCTCTTACCAGCAGTCCAACTGGCTTATAATACAAGCCAGCACTCTACCACAGGAAAAACACCTGCACTGGTAGAGAAAGGGTGGAATCCCCTGTTACCTGTGGATCACTTGAAGAAAAATCTTCTGACCATCCACCCCACAGCCAAAGACTTCCATGATATGTGGAAGAAAGCCTGTGATACTGCTGCCAAATGCATAGCTGAGGCCAAAGAGTATAACAAGCAAAGGTGGGACAAATCACATATGGAACCTGAATTCAAGGAAGGGGACCAGGTGTTAGTGTCTACACTGAACTTTAACAATCTCAAAGGACCTAAGAAAATGAGAGACTCATTTGTAGGGCCCTTCACTATCATTAAGTTGATAGGGAAGAATGCAGTAGAGGTCAATCTCACTGAGGAGTTTTCTAGGAAACACCCAGTCTTTCCAGTGAGCCTGGTCAAACCATACTTCCAAACAGAGGAGGATAAATTCCCCTCTAGGAAGAAAAACATCACTCCACCAGAAATAGTGGAAGTAGAAGCCTCTCCTGGACCTGTGAGTAAAATCATCAGGGCCAGAAAAATCAGGCTTAATGGGAAGGATCAGAGACAATATCTAGTCAGATTCAAGAACCAGACAGCTGACAAAGACAAATGGTTTGCAGAGGATGCCATACCAGATGGAAACCTTCATTTAAGGAGATTCAGAGCCTCTAGGAGGACTGAACAGTCTCATCTATGATGAGCCTTTTTTAGAGGGAGGGTATGTCAGCCTGTGACTCAAAACCAGAGCACAAGCATGACAGCCAAAATACCATAAACCAATGGTATAGCCAAAATACCACCAAAACATGGAGCTGAGCCAAATTAGCTCAAAAGGTATCAAAAGAAAGAGGAAACTCACCTCTTCCTGAAAATATAAGTCCCATTACCATAGGACAAGAAATAACAAAGTTATTCCTGCTCAAAGTTATTGCTGAGCATAAACCTTAATTTTCACCTCTCATCTAAAATCTAGAAGGAGAGGCTTAACCCCATCAAATGGGTATTCAAAATGATGCTCTAAGCCAGGGCTATCCAATGGTACTAGCCAAAATGAGCTAGCACCAGTATTACTTGAGTTATGGTCAAATTCAGACCAAATAAGGGTGAACAAAACATTTACCTCTCATCTAACTTTTACAGTTTTAGTGTGAGATACTTAAAGTGGGGTCTTTTTGGAAAGAGCACAATCAGGGCTATCTGATGGTGTCATCCATTTCCCCATAACTCAACTAGAACAGAAGTTATTGGCCAAACAAGCTTAATACAGCTTTTTGCCCAAAACACGCCAATGTATAAAAACACTTGTACATGGGATAACTTTGCCATATTTAATGATAACCATGTCAAGTTGGGTACCATTGTATAGAGCTCATGCAGGGCTATTCAATGAACCAACGTTGAGCTTGATATCTCAAAAACTGACAGAGTTATGGCAATTTTAAGGTAAAAATCCCACCTGCTGTCATATACAGCCTTACCATGGGATAATACCCTATAACCATGAATATGAGGTGTCAAATAGACGAAGAAGCATGTTTTTACTTCAATACCTCATATGTCAGTCAATACTGGGGTCCCATACAGTTTCAGTACAGCATTCTACGCATCATACACGTCAGAATCAGGCTGTGAGGTCCCCAGATGAAAATTTTCACCCTGTATTGGTGAAAACTGCCCAGATGTGGTTTCAAAACCACATCTGAGCCCAATACAGGGTATACAGGTTGTTTGCAAACCACAAGCCTGTCATGAGGAGTGAAAAATCTTCACTTCCTCTATGTGAAAAGGTCTAATAACCTTTCCACCTCAATTTCAGGATAAAAGGAGGGCTTTTCACTGCCAAAACCCTTTCCTCATCCTGCTCTTGAATAAACTACGTAGTAAACTGTCAAAAACAGTTTTACCCTTGGTTAAATAATCAGGTATACTCTTAATTTAAAGTATTGTAGTCTTTATTATTGTAATCCAACAGGTAAAGCTGCACCCAGGGCTTTCAACAGCGCTCACCACCACTATATCTCTATAGTAAAGCCCTTTAAATCTTAAATTAATTCATTTATTATCAATCTTATCATCTTTTAAAACCATTCTTACCATGTCACAGTCATACTTAAAGCTTGTGAATACTCATATACACCTTTATCATAGACTCAGCCTGACATTTTGGGGGCCTGGCCGTGTTTTTTTGACTTTTTGGACCTTACAAGTAAGTTTTTTCTCTTTTTTATGACTTATTAGCCATTTTTTTTATCTTTTTTAGGCATAATTTCTTTATTTAAATATATATATTATATATATTTATCCTTTTTTATACATACTCATATATTAAAGAGTATTATTCACGTGGCTAATACCCACTGAATTTAATTATTTTTGGCATGTTTTGTATATAAAAAAACACATAAGCCATCAATAAAGTCCTGTATTCTTGACTGAATAAGGACACCTCTGACTGAAAAACCATCAGTTGAGGCGTGGTCAAGTGTATTGTTAATTCAATAACACTTGTATACAAACCACTTTTACAGAGTACACTTGCAAACCACAAGAGTATCTGTGGGATACTGGCACACAAACAGTGTGACAGGGCACCATAAGCTGTATTTTTGACGTGAAATTGTTAATTCAATTACACTGTCATTATACAAGGGCATATTGTAATAATATACAAGCCCAGAGGCCATTCTTAGACGTGCGAAACCAGCCATTTAAGAAGTCTTAACTGACATAAGCCCTCTTTTTTCCTGTTTTGATTCAGTGGAAGAAAACTATATCCCACTTGAGACCCAGTCACAGGCCAACACACCAGTGACACCCTCAGAACCAGAGGGCAGCAAGGGTAAAGGAAAAAGGCTTAGTGAAGGCCTCATTACAGCCAAGAAGTGGACACCAATAGCCACTCAGAGGAGTAGAAAACCACGAAACTCTGCTTCAATACAAGGTAAACCAACCTTAACCACTTGTACAGGGAAGATTACAATTATTAACCCAGTTGTAACCTCCAAAGGCAAACTGCCCAAATCAGCAGATAACAAATTTGTACAAGGCACAGTCAAAGGTAAATACCCTAAGAACATAAAGTTTTTGACTGCTTGCAAACACTGATATGTCCCCTGCACACCTCAGAGACCTTGGCTTCCAAAGGAACCAGCCAGAGGATAGAGCAGGAATGTCTAGAACCAGAAGACCTGAAAGAAGACACATTGGACACAGTGGTGGATGGCAAAACAATGAGGGAGATAATATCAACCTTGCCATTCACACTCCAATTCAACAGAAACCTCAAACCAGAGGACTGGAAGGATATGGATCAAGTTCTTCAAATCCACCAACTCCTCAAAGATTTGTTTCAATGGAGCATGGACAACAAGAGGTTCAACCTAGCAACTCACTGGGCAGAACTGGGATCAAGTTGCGAGAAGATCTGTCTCAAAGAGATAGACTTCAAAGACCTTATGGTAATCACCAAGGGCTGGAATCCTACCAGGCAGCACAGACTCCTGGAGGCAAGGGCACAGAGGATAAGGGAGAATCAAGCCACTATCCAAGCTATAGAAGAACAGTTAACCCAGACAGGGCCTACTCAGATTCCTTCAGGTTCACAAGGAGCAAGCCAAATCAGCTCTCCAGTGGCTTCACACCATTCAGAAACCAGCAGATCAGTGGCCAAGAGTCACCATTCTTCACAATTCCAGGAAGTTTCCAGGAGAAGACAAGGCAACAAGGGCAAGAACAAAGCCTCCTTCAACCAGAGGAGGAAAGAGTCAGACCCCATGATCCAGAAGCTGTTAGATTTGGTAAAAGAAGTACACAAGAACCAGAAGTAGTTGTAAACCACTCTAGAATCAGTAGTCCTAGTAATAGAAACATTACCCCCACTCAGACTGAAAATAACATTATCACATCTGAGAGTAACATCAACAGTGACACACTGTGGTTACAAATGTCCCAATATGGTGAGCAATCTGCAAAGCAGGCTACAGAATTTGCAGCTGCCCAAGAGAGGATGATACAAACTCAAGCCTCATTGGAGCAGATAGTTAAAAACCTTCAGGAAGGATATTCTCAACTGAGCAAAGCCTCTGAAGAAACCAACAAGAGACTGAATCAAGTCTCTGAAGAACAACACCATAGTAGCAGGGACAGGGAGTGTCTGAACCAAGACATCAACAAATTGTTTGATGCCTACCATAGCTTGAAGCCCCAACCACAAGGCCAAGCTATAGAGAATCCATATCAACCAGATGCCATGTTGTTGAATAAGGCAAGATCTCCATCACAATACCAGGATGGAGATGGCATCTCTTATTCAGAGAAGGAAGCCTTGAAACAGCTTCCTGAGGCCTCAAGCTGGCCCAAATTCTCTGGATCAGGAGAATATGATCATATGGAACTCATAGATTATATTGATGGACTCTTCATTGATGTACCAAGCATACCAGATTACTGGATTACTGCTAGACTAAATACTGCATTTAAAGGTCATGCAAGTATATGGTACACTGAAATGAAAGAAATCCATGGCAGAAGGAACTGGCCATGGTGGAAGAGTCAAATAATCCAAAAGTACAGTAATGGAACTTGGATATGGCAAGAGACCATGTCATTTGAAAATGACAAATACTCTATGGACAAAGATCCATATGAGAGGTGTCTTAGACAGTCTAAAAGACTTAAAGCCATTGATCCTCAAATGAACATTCAAATGAGGAATCATAAACTTCTGACACAACTGCCAGGAGAACTAGAGCATGCAGTAAAGTGCAGATGCAACCAAAATTGCACTCTAGATGATATAGCCAATACCTTACAAGACATAAGGAAAAGGACTAATATAGGGAAATTCACCCCACATAGGAGCAATAATTTCAAAGAGAAACAACCTTTCGGGGTAGAGTTTAAAGACAAACCCAGAGAAAGAGTGGAAGAAGTGGCAAAGAAGAAGAATTCTTGTCACAATTGTGGTTCAACAGACCACTATGCCAACAACTGTCCAAGAGCAAAGAAAAAAGTCTATGCTATAGAAAAGGTCCCTGAAGAAGAACCCCCAACAGAGGATTCTGAATCAGACTCTATGGGTGATGCCATCAGAGAACCATCTGATGAGGATCAAGACCCAAGAGAGGAATTTCTAGTGGAATACCAAGAGGAAACCCCACTAGAAATCCAGGATATACAGTTGGAAGCAGGCATGCCACAAGACACTGCCAACAAGAACTTGTGTAAACACAGACAAGATGCACAAACATTCCTGGTTACACCAACCAAAGGAATGGCATATATACATGGAACAGCCACAAAAATGACTGTATGTATTGACAATGCTCAGCACCCACTGATCATTGACAGTGGAGCACACTGCTCCATAGTGGCCAGAAATTATCTGGATAACCACTTCCCAAACTGGGAAAAAGAACTCTTGCCCACCAGGGCAAAGAACTTTAAGAGTGCATCTGGAAAGATGACCTCTATTGGGACAATTATCAAAGAGATAATTATACCCCACAGAAAAGGTAATATCAGACTCAACCCAGAGTTTGTAGTGCTTGAAGATGCCCATATCCAAGGGTTTTTACTGGGAACAGATTACCAGAGGATGTATGGCATAGATATTTACAATAGTAAAAATAGGCATATTACCATTGGTACTAACAAGGAAAAGAAATTTTCTCTTGATATATACCAGATATCTTCTCAGGACCCACTGGAAGAACTTCTGAAAGAATTCAGAGAGGGACAGTTTAGCACTACCCTCACCAGTAAACAAAAGCTAAGTTTACTGAAGATGCTGAGGAAGAATAGACCAGCATTTGCCATTGGTGAAGAACCATTAGGCAAGATCAAAGGCCATGATATAGAACTATATCTGGACGTAGAAAGGCCTTATCCACCCATGTTAAGGAGACCTCCTTACCCAGCAAGTCTGGAGACCAGGAAAGAGATTGAGAAACATATCCATGAACTCCTGGACATGGATGTCATTAGGAAGATTGGACATAATGAAATAGTGGAAATCACCACTCCTGTCCTAATCACCTGGCATGATGGCAAGTCTAGACTGTGTGGAGACTTCAGAGCCCTGAACAACTACACAAAAGCAGACAGGTATCCTATACCAAGGATACCTCATGCCTTGGATAAATTGGCCAAAGCCAAATACATAACTAAGATGGATTGTATGAAGGGCTTCCACCAAAATGGAGTTAAACCAAACTCCATGAAATTACTCAGAATTATATGCCATATGGGCATATATGAGTACACCAGGATGCCATTTGGCATCAAGAATGCACCAGCCCACTTCCAAAGGATGATGGACACCATATTTCAAGAAGAAATAATGGAAGGCTGGAGGGTAGTATACATTGATGATATCATTATATACTCAGAGACATGGGAAGACCATGTACAATACATAGACAGAGTGCTAAGTAAATGTACACCCATCAATCTGAAAATTTCACTTAAAAAGTGTAATTTAGGCCAACAAGAGCTGCTAGCTCTAGGACACAAAGTCTCAGGCCTTAGTCTGGCAATTGACCAGAACAAAGTAGCAGCAGTACTGCAAAAGCCAGTACCAAAGAACATCAAAGAGATGCAATCTTTCCTTGGGTTTGCTAGCTACTATAGAGACCACATTAAGAACTTTGCACACATAACCAGTAGTTTATACAAGTTATGCTCAAAGGATGTAGTTTTTGAAATAACCAAGGAAAGGAGGGATGCATATGAGAGGATCAAATATGAACTCACTAATGCACCTGTGCTCATCTTGCCTGAATTTGAACTACCATTCAAGTTATATATAGATGTAGCATGCAGCCAAGGCTTGGGAGCAGCCCTTCACCAAAGACAAATTGTGGATGGTGAACCAAGAGAAGGTGTAATATGTTACATCTCCAGGCAGCTGAAAGATTCAGAAGCCAGGTATGGGGCCACCCAGACAGAATGTTTATGTCTAGTCTGGGCTCTAGAAAAACTCCATTACTATTTGGAGGGTGCAGTCTTTGAAGTCTACACAGACTGCACAGCCTTGAAGTCTTTACTAAACATGAAGACTACTAATAGACACATGCTGAGGTGGCAAATAGCCATCCAGGAGTATAGAGGGAACATGACCATCATATACAAGGAAGGTAAAAGCCATACCAATGCAGATGGCCTTAGCAGATGGCCACTGGACAATGTCAAAAGCAATCCAGCTTATGACCCTGAAGTTGCTGCAAAAATTCCTATCCATTTTATGGAAATAGATAGGAAGAAGAACTTCAGATTCTCTGAATGGGCACCAGGGAGTGGTACCCTTGACAGTGGAAACACTGATTCAGAAGGGACAGAAACCCCCATACTGGGGATAAGTTCCTCAGAACTGCACAATGAATTCTTCAATGCAGTACTGAAATCTTATGCTAAACACAAACAGTGTAGCATACTAATGCAACTCCTTCAGCAAAAATACAGGAGCCCAGAACTGGAAACCCAGCTGGAGGAACCCTGGTTGAGGGCCTATAAGGACAATAAATTCTTCCTTATAGATGGCCTGATTTATCACAGAGACAAGCACACCAGTGCACTCACAGTGATAGACAGAGACCACATCTCTTTAATCCTGCAGGAATGCCATGACTGCCCCTACATGGGACAAATGAGTGAGGACAGGACTAAGGAGAGGGTAGCAAGCACAGCGTGGTGGCCCAAGTGGGAGCAAGAGTTGAGTGAATATATCAACACTTGTGAAAGATGCCAAAAGGCAAATAGAAAACATGGGAAGAAATATGGGTTGCTTCAACACATAGAAGAACCCAAACACCCATGGGAAACCATCAACATGGACTGGGTCACAGGACTTGTCCCAGGAGGCAAAGAAAACTACAATGCCTGCTTAATCATAGTTGATAGATTCAGAAATATCATGAGATGTCTACCATGCCATAAAGAGGACACAGCCATGGACACTGCTCTGTTATTTTGGAATAACATCATATCCACCTGTGGAGTCCCTAAGATCATAATTAGTGACAGGGACCCAAAATTTACATCTGAATTTTGGACCAATTTATATGACATGCTTGGCACCAAGCTTGCTTTTTCCACAGCTTACCATCCACAAACAGATGGCCTAGCTGAGAGGATGATCCAAACAATGGAGGACATCCTCAGGAGGTTCTGTGCCTATGGCATGGAATACAAGGACCATGAGGGATATACCCATGATTGGGTCACCCTCTTACCAGCAGTCCAACTGGCTTATAATACAAGCCAGCACTCTACCACAGGAAAAACACCTGCACTGGTAGAGAAAGGGTGGAATCCCCTGTTACCTGTGGATCACTTGAAGAAAAATCTTCTGACCATCCACCCCACAGCCAAAGACTTCCATGATATGTGGAAGAAAGCCTGTGATACTGCTGCCAAATGCATAGCTGAGGCCAAAGAGTACAACAAGCAAAGGTGGGACAAGTCACATATGGAACCTGACTTCAAGGAAGGGCACCAGGTGTTAGTGTCTACACTGAACTTTAACAACCTCAAAGGACCTAAGAAAATGAGAGACTCATTTGTAGGGCCCTTCACTATCATTAAGTTGACAGGGAGGAACGCAGTGGAGGTCAAGCTCACTGAGGAGTTTTCTAGGAAACACCCAGTCTTTCCAGTGAGCCTGGTCAAACCATACTTCCAAACAGAGGAGGATAAATTCCCCTCCAGGAAGAAAAACATTACTCCACCAGAAATAGTGGAAGTAGAAGACTCTCCTGGACCTGTGAGTAAAATCATCAGGGCCAGAAAAATTAGACTTAATGGGAAGGATCACAGACAATATCTAGTCAGATTCAAGAACCAGACAGCTGACAAAGACAAATGGTTGGCAGAGGATGCCATACCAGATGGGAACCTTCATTTAAGGAGATTCAGAGCCTCTAGGAGGACTGAACAGTCTCATCAATGATGAGCCTTTTTTAGAGGGAGGGTATGTCAGCCTGTGACTAAAAACCAGAGCACAAGCATGACAGCCAAAATACCATAAACCAATGGTATAGCCAAAATACCACCAAAACATGGAGCTGAGCCAAATTAGCTCAAAAGGTATCAAAAGAAAGAGGAAACTCACCTCTTTCTGAAAATATAAGTCCCATCACCATAGGACAAGAAATAACAAAGTTATTCCTGAGCATAAACCTTAATTTTCACCTTTCATCTAAAATCTAGAAGGAGAGGCTTAACCCCATCAAATGGGTATTCAAAATGAAGCTCTAAGCCAGGGCTATGTAATGGTGCTAGCCAAACTGAGCTAGCACCAGTATTACTTGAGTTATGGTCAAACTCAGACCAAATAAGGGTGAACAAAACATTCACCTCTCATCTAACGTTTACAGTTTTAGTGTGAGATACTTAAAGTGGGGTCTTTTTGGAAAGAGCAAAATCAGGGCTATCTGATGGTGCCATCCATTTCCTCATAGCTCAACTACAACAGAAGTTATTGGCCAAACAAGCTTAATACAGCTTTTGCCCAAAACACGCCAATGTATAAAAACACTTGTACATGGGATAACTTTGCCATATTTAAGGATAACCTTGTCAAGTTGGGTACCATTGTATAGAGCTCATACAGGGCTATTCAATGAACCAATTCTGAGCTTGATATCTCAAAAACTGACAGAGTTATGACAATTTCAAGGTAAAAATCCCACCTGCTGTCATATACAGCCTTACCATGGGATAATACCCTATAACCATGAATATGAGGTGTCAAATAGACGAAGAAGCATGTTTTTACTTCAATACCTCATATGTCAGTCAATACTGGGGTCCCATACAGTTTCTGTACAGCATTCTACGCGTCATACACGTCAGAATCAGGCTGTGAGGCCCCCAGATGAAAATTTTCACCCTGTATTGGTGAAAACTGCCCAGATGTGGTTTCAAAACCACATCTGAGCCCAATACAGGGTATACAAGCTGTTTGCAAACCACAAGCCTGTCATGAGGACTGAAAAATCTTCACTTCCTCTATGTGAAAAGGTCTAACAACCTTTTCACCTCAATTTCAGGATAAAAGGAGGGCTTTTCACTGCCAAAACCCTTTCCTCATCCTGCTCTTGAATACCCTATGTAGTAAACTGTCAAAAACAGTTTTACTCTTGGGTAATAAACAGGTATAATTATATATTTAATTATTGTAACTCTTATTATAGTAACCCAACTGGTAAGATTGCACCCTGGGTTCTCAATAGCGCTCACCACCACTATTTTCCAATAGTAGAACCCCTTAATTACATTATAAATCATCTTTTAAATCAAAAACTCTTATTAGAAATCAATTTTCTACGTGTCACAGTCATAATTCTAGTTGTAAATACTCTTATTAATACTTCAATATAGACTCAGCCTGACAGCTTTTCACAGCCAGAATTGTTTCCTCATCCTGCTCTTGAATACCCTACATAGTAAACTGTCAAAAACAGTTTTACTCTTGGGTAATAACCAGGTATAATTATAAATCTTAATTATTGTAACCCAACAGGTAAAGCTGCACCCAGGGCTTTCAACAGCGCTCACCACCACTATATCCCTTATAGTAAAGCCCTTTCAATCCTAATTAAACCTCTTTTAACCTTTATAAATCTTTTTTAAATACCTTTTACTGTGTCAAAATCATAGTTAAGAGTTGTAAATACCTTATTCAAACCCTTATCATAGACTCAGCCTGACATTTTGGGGGCCTGGTCATGTTTTTATTTTTTTGGACCTTTATAAGTGAATTTTTTCTCTTATTTCTTACTTTCTGACAATTACTTTACTCTTTTTAGGTGTAAATTTTCTTAAATATATATATTATATATATATTTTCCTTTTTTTGGTATATATACCATTTAATACTCATATTTTAAAGAGTATCTGTCACGTGGCTAATAACCACAAGACCTTTATTTCTGGCGTGTTTTACATATAAAAACACTTAAAAGCCATTAATACAGTCTTAATTTTTGATTAAAGTAAGACACCTCATACTGAGAAACCATCAGTTGCGGCGTGTTTGGGCACATTGTTAACTCAATTGCCCTGTAATACACCACTTGCAACAGAGTATACTTGAAAGCCACAAGTGAATCTGTGGGTTACTGGAACACAAACAGCGTGACAGGGTACCAAAAGCTGTAATTCTGACATGAACTTGTTAATTCCATTACACTGTCATTATACAGGGCATATTGTAGTAACATACAAGCCCAGAGGCCATTCTTAGGCATGCAAAACCATCCTTTCAAGAAGTCTTAACTGACATAAGGCCTCTTATTCTACCTTGATTCAGTGGAAGAAAACTACATCCCACTTGAGACCCAGTCACAGGCCAACACACCAGTGACACCCTTAGAACCAGAGGGCAGCAAGGGAAAAGGAAAGAGGCTAAGTGAAGGCCTTATCACAGCCAAGAAGTGGACACCAATAGCCACTCAGAGGAGTAGAAAACCATAAACCTCTGCATCAATACAAGGTAAACCAACCTTAACCACTTGTACAGGGAAGATTAAAATTATTAACCCAGCTGTAACCTCCAAAGGCAAACTGCCCAAATCAGCAGAAAGCAAATTTGAACAAGGCACAGTCAAAGGTAAATACCCTAAGGTCATAAAGTTTTTGACTGCTTGTGTCAGCCTGTGACTCAAAACCAGAGCACAAGCATGACAGCCAAAATACCATAAATCAATGGTATAGCCAAAATACCACCAAAACATGGAGCTGAGCCAAATTAGCTCAAAAGGTATCAAAAGAAAGAGGAAACTCACCCCTTTCTGAAAATATAAGTCCCATCACCATAGGACAAGAAATAACAAAGTTATTCCTGCCCAAAGTTATTGCTGAGCATAAACCTTAATTTTCACCTCTCATCTAAAATGTAGAAGGAGAGGCTTAACCCCATCAAATGGGTATTCAAAGTGAAGCTCTAAGCCAGGGCTATCCAATGGTGCCAACCAAACTGAGCTAGCACCAGTATAACTTGAGTTATGGTCAAATTCAGGCCAAATAAGGGTGAACAAAACATTCACCTCTCATCTAACTTTTACAGTTTTAGTGTGAGATACCTAAAGTGGGGTCTTTTTGGAAAGAGCACAATCAGGGCTATCTGATTGTGTCATCCATTTCCCCATAACTCAACTACAACAGAAGTTATTGGCCAAACAAGCTTAATACAGCTTTTTGCCCAAACCATGCCAATGTACAAAAATACTTGTACATGGAATAACTTTGTCATATTTAATGATAACCATGTCAAGTTGGGTACCATTGTGTAGAGCTCATATAGAGCTATTCAATGAACCAACTTTGAGCTTGATATCTCAAAAACTGACACAGTTATGACCATTTTAAGGTCAAAGTCCCACCAGCTGTCATATACAGCCTTACCATGGGATAACACCCCATAATCATGAATATGAGGTGTCAACAGACAAAGGAGCATGTTTTTGCTTCAATACCTCATATGTCAGTCAATACTGGGGTCCCATACAGTTTCTGTACAGCATTCTACGCGTCACACACGTCAGAATCAGGCTGTGAGGTCCCCAGATGAAAATTTTCACCCTGTATTGGTGAAAACTGCCCAGATGTGGTTTCGCAACCACATCTGAGCCCAATACAGGTTATACAGGCTGTTTGCAAACCACAAGCCAGTACTAGAGAGTGAAAAAATCTTCACTTCCTCTATGTGGAAAGGTCTAGCACCCTTGCCACCCCATTTCAGGATAAAAAGGAGGCTTTTCACTGCTAGAATTGCTTCATCATCCTGCTCTTGAATAACCTACGTAGTAAACTGTCAAAAACAGCTTTACTCTTGGTTAATAATCAGGTATACTCTTAATTTCAAGTATTGTAGTCTTTATTATTGTAATCCAACAGGTAAAGCTGAACCCAGGGCTTTCAACAGCGCTCACCACCACTATATTTCTATAGTAAAGCCCTTTAAATTCTTAAATTAAAACTTTTATTATCAATTATATCCTCTTTAAAATTATTTTTACCGTGTCACAGTCATAGTTAAAGCTTGTAAATACTCTTATACACCTTTATCATAGACTCAGCCTGACAGCTTGCAAACACTGATATGTCACCTACATACCGCAGAGACCTTGCCTTGCAAAGTAGCCAGACAGAGGGAAGAGAAGGCTTTTCCATAACCAGAAGACCTGGAAGAGGACACCTTGGACACAGTGGTGGATGGCAAAACAATGAGGGAGATAATATCAACCCTGCCATTCACACTCCAATTCAACAGGAACCTCAAACCAGAGGACTGGAAGGATATGGATCAAGTTATTCAGCTCCACTAACTCCTCAACCATTTATTTCAATGGAGCATGGACAACAAGAGGTTCAACCTCGCATCTCACTGGGCAGAACTTGGAGCAAGTTGCCAGAAGATCTGTCTCAAAAAAATAGACTTGAAGGACCTTATGGTAATCACCAAAGGTTGGAATCCCACCAGGCAGTTCAGACTCCTGGAGGCAAGGGCACAGAGAATAAGGGAGAATCAAGCCACTATCCAAGCTATAGAAGAACAGTTAACCCAGACAGGGCTTACTCAGATTCCTTCAGGCTCACAAGGAGAAGGCCAAATCAGCTCTCCAGTGGCTTCACACAATTCAGAAACCAGAAGATCAGTGGCCAAGAGTCACCATTCTCCAAAATTCTAGGAAGTTTCCAGGAGAAGAAAAGGAAACAAGGGCAAGAACAAAACCTCCTTCAACCAGAGGAGGAAAGAGTCAGACCCCATGATCCAGAAGCTGTTAGGTTTGGTAAAAGAAGTACACAAGAGCCAGAAGTAGTTGTAAATGTAAGACAAACAGGACTTGGATCGGCAAGACAGGAGGTCTTAGCCAATAGATCAGGGTGAGGAGGGAAGTAGGCACGATGGACCTAAGGAAGAAAAAGCAGTAAACACAAACAATGGGTGTCAATTGCATAGAATCATACTAGTGGTTGTAATTAAGGAGCTATCAAGTACAGTACCTTGGATCGGTGTGATATTATCAAGATTATGTCACAGTATTGAATCAGTATTACATCACTTGGGTGTATGTGCTTAGTGTATAACTAGGTTTACCGTCTTTTCTTTTCTTTCACTCCGCCTTACTTGATAATCGTTCATTGCCAAAGATAATTTTCAAATGATGGATGCTTTTGTTGTAGGGGTTATTTTTAGTTAGTGAGTCGGCAATCATATTTTTGGTGTCTAGGTAGTTTATTTCCAATTTTTCTTCTTCTATTAAGTCGCGTATGTAATGTAGTCAAAAGCTAATGTGTCGGGTTCCATGATGGTACAGGTGGTTGGACGCTATAGCAATTGCGCTTTGGTTGTTGGTGAACAGAGTTTGTCTAACATGTTCATTGCTTGATTTGAGTATGAGGCTCTTCAGCCATTGTAAATCTTGAATTCCTTATGTCATTGCATTGTATTCTGCCTCAGCAGATGATGATGACACAACCTTTTGCTTATGGCTTCTCCAGCCAAGGGTGCCATGGTAGTGAACTATGGATGCGGAGAAGGACTTGTACCCTTCACTTCCTCCCCAGTCACTGTTGGTGAATCCAAGGAGTTGATCTTTTTGGTGGTTTAGTTGATTTTGGCCAAGACAGAGATCAAAGCGTCGGGTGCAGCTTAAGTAGGAAAGAACGTGTTTAGCAGCATTGAAGTGTAAGTCTTTTGGGTCTTCGAGATATTGAGAGAGGAAGGAGGTGCTGTAGGCCAGGTCTGGCCTAGTACATTGTACGAGGTATTGAAGTAGTCCGATTACCTGTCGGTAGTTGAATGGGTGAGATATTTCTTGAGTTGGTAGATTTCTGAAAGACTTGTAATTTCCTGGCAGAGGGCTGGTTGTGAGTCAAGGGTTAAGGATAATGAATTATTCCAGAATGTTGTTAATTTGTTTGTCTTGGATGAGACTGATGTAGCTTTTGTGTTGTGTAATCCTGATACCAAGGGCAAATTTTATTTTTCCTAGGTCTTCCATTTCAAAGATATTTTTGATTTTGGTTTTGAATTCATTGTTCCAGGATCCTCCAAAGATTAAGTCGTCGACATGTATGAATAACCACATGGGTTTATTTTGGTTGGTTGAGTAATACAGGCAGGGGTTGGTGTGCGCTGCACAGAGGCCAATGGATTTCAAAGCATTTTTCAGTTCTTTATGCCAGCATCAGGGGCTTTGCTTCAATCTGTAGAGTGATTGATTTAGAATAAAGTGTTTGCTTGGCTGGTGTTTTGTATATCCGTCTGGTCTAAGAATGTAGAGATCTTTGTTGGGTTTTCCATCAAGGAAGGCACACTTAACATCCATTTGCTTGATAGAGAATCCATTGAGGTGGCAAAGGGTGAGCAGAAGTTGCAATGTGGTTAATCTTCCTGTGGGTGAGAAGACGTCTCCATAGTCAATGCCCTCTGTCTGATGGAACACTCGCACGCAGAGACAAGCTTTAAATTTGGTTAGATTTCCATCCTCATCAGTTTTGCGTTTGAAAACCCAGGTGGTGGATAGAGCTTTTGTGTTTTCAGTTAAGGTAGCAGGGGACCAGACTTGGTGTTTTTCCATGTTATCCAGTTCTTTCTGGATAGCATCCTCCCAGTGTTGGTGGAGGTCGCTTTTCATGGCTTGGTGGAAGTTCTTCAGGCATTCCTCATCCAGGAGTGAGACTGCGTTAGCAGTGTGTTTAGGTCATCTTTGGGATTCCATCACATTACTGGGGTCACCTACTTTTCCAAGGATGTCTTTTGGTGGCGGTTCATTCTCTGGTATCCATTCGTACCTGGGAGATTTACCTTTGGCAAGGTGACTGGGGTTTGGTTCAGGGTCGTCTGATCTAGAGAGTGATGGTGGCTTTTTTCTGGAGGGAATAACTTCAGGCAAATCTTCAACCGGGTCTGGTTCAAGATAAGATTCCAGAGGCGTTGGTGAGCCCATTTCAAGGTTGTTCTTTTGTGGGGGGTTTCTCTCTTCATGCTCAGTGGCAAGGGTCTGGTTTAGATCTGTGGTAATTCGAAGCTGGTCAGCTTCCATATTAGTTGGGTTAGACAGCTTTCCCGGAAACACGTTTGGGACAAATTTAACGTGGTGAGTAAACTTTTTGTTACCTGTCCGCCTGTCCAAGATTTGATAAGCCTGGTGCCCCTCCTTGTACCCTAAAAAGATCCCTTCAGATCCTCGATCTGTGAATTTTCCTCTGATGAGGTTGTTAAGGTAATAGCGGAGACACCCAAAAGGTTGAAGGTGATGATAGGTTGGAGTTCTTTCAAACCATTTACTAAAGGGTGTGGAGTGGTCTAGTGACCTTTTGGGTGTGATGTTTTCCAAGTAAGTCGCAGTTCTAATGGCTTCAGCCCAATAGGTCCCCCGAGGCCAGAGTCTCTCAGGAGGCATCTTGCTTTGGCAACCGTGGTTCTGTTCCCTCCTTCAGCAAACGGGTTTTGCTGCGGTGTGTATGGGGCTGTGGTGAGATGGGTGATGCCTTTTGCTTGGAGGAGGTTGTTAAGTTTTTTGTTTTTAAATTCACTCCCATTATCGGATACAATGTTGGTAATTTTTGCGTGGGATTGATTTTCAATTCGAGTGAATAACTTCTGAAGTAGGAAGCTTACTTCGGATTTAGATTTTAGGAATAGGGTCCAGACAAAACGGCTGAACCCATCCATTACCCTTAGGCAGTACTTGTAGCCAAGGTTGGGAGGGGTTTAAACAGGTCCGAATAGATCCATGTGTAAGAATTGAAGTTTTTGTTGAGGTAGAGGAAAGGATCCCTTGAAAAGGTATTTGGTAATTTTGCAGAGATTACAAGAGTCACATAGAAAATTTTGAACATTGGATTTTGGAAACATCTTGTTCAGATATTCTGGAGAAGGATGGCCAGTGGCTTGATGTAGAGTGAGAGATTGATTTGAGTGGGAGATTGTGGTGAGTGCAAGTTCGTTTTCAGTATTGACTTTGAAGTTTCCACCTTTGAAACTTCCCTTGACAATTAGGTTGTCATTTTTGTCGAGTACTTGGAAGGTCTTGTTCTCGTAGGATGTGAGCTTTTAATTTGGTTTGAGGATTTGTCCTAGACTAATAAGGTTGTATGACAGGTTTTCTACCAGTAGGCAGTCAGATAGGTCCAACAAGAAATGGGAAAGTTTGATCCGGACTGTTTCAGTTCTGGAGGCTAGGATTGTGGATCGGTCAGCTAGTTCGATAGTTTGAGTTAATTTGGAGATATTGGTAAACACTTTGGGATTGTTGAACATGGAGTTTGTGGCTCCCGAATCAAGGATGATTGAGTTGTAGTTGGTTTTGTTGGTAGACGCTATGAGGGACTTGATTGGTTTTTGGCCTCTCTTTTCAGGAAGTTGCATTGGCTTTTGTCATGTCTGGTTAAAGGGTTATGCCATCCAGGAGTGCATCTAGGGTAGTCTCCTTCTGTCTTTCTTTTTTGTTGGTGGTGTTGTTTGGTGTTGGAGTTTGCTTTTGAGGCAATTAATGCTTTGTTGTTGGTGTTGTGGTTGCTTTCATCTCGTTGAAGAAACTTTCTCATTACCTCCCAGGTGTCATCAAGGGAGGGAGATTTCTTTTCCACTTTGCATTTACCGAGCCAGACTTCCATGATTGTTTTAAACCTTTCGGGTAGGTTGATAATGACCCACATAGCTATTACTGAATCTATGAGGTCTTCTGGTGAGATGGTAAGGCCGGAAAACAGAGTGCAAAGGTGGAGCATGTTTTTGAGGATAAACGACATACTGTCTTTAATTTGATTGTCAAGGAGTTGTGTTGAGAATATTTTTCCAAGGTACATGGTTTGGTTTTGGATTGATTTAGGTTGGTAAAATTCTTGGGCAAGCTTCCAGGAAGTAGCTGGATCTGTTTTAGATTTGGTGTAGAACTTATTCCCAATTCAAATTGCACAGTTGACTTTAAGAAGGGCAGCGGCTCGTTGTTTTCTACAAGGCTCCAATTTATCATTTTCTGAGATTTTCTCAGGTAGTTCTGTGTCTATGACAAGACCATAGTAGTTTTTGAGTGTTAGGATGCCCTCCATTCTGGAGACCCATTCCAAGTAGTTCGTATCATTGAGTTTGTCTTTTTTGTTTAGTTCTAGGGAGAATTCTCCCATGTTTTTATAGCTAGATTCTAGGAGTTCTTTTCAGAGCTTCTCCGGTCTCATAATCTGTAAGACAAACGGGACTTGGATTGGCAAGACAGGAGGTCTTAGCCAATGGATCAGGGTGAGGAGGGAAGTAGGCACAACGAACCTTGTATTGGCAAGACAGGAGGTCTTAGCCAATGGATCAGGGTGAGGAGGGAAGTAGGCATGACGAACCTAAGGAAGAAAAAGCAGTAAACACAAACGATGGGTTTTAATTGCATAGAATCATACTAGTGGTTGTAATTAAGGAGCTATCAAGTAAAGTAACTTGGATTGGTGTGATCTTATCAAGATTATGTCATAGTATTACATCAGTATTACATCACTTGGGTGTATGTGCTTAGTGTATAACTAGTGTTTACCATCTTTTCTTTTATTTCAGTAAACCACTCTAGAATAAGTAGTCCTAGTAATAGAAACATTACCCCCACTCAGACTGAACATAACATTGTCACATCTGAGAGTAAAATAAACAGTGATACACTGTGGTTACAAATGTCCCAATATTCTGAGCAATCTGCAAAGCAGTTTGCAGAACTTGAAGCTGGACATGAGAGGCTGAAAAAATTACAAGCCTCCATGTAACAAATAGTTAAAAATCTTCAAGAAGGACATGCTCAATTGAGAAAAGCCTTTGAAGAAACCAACAAAAGACTGAATGTAGTCTTTGAAGAACAACACCACAGCAAAAGGGACCAGGATTGTCTGGATCAAGACATAAACAAATTGTTTAATGTCTACCACAGCTTGAAGCCCCAACCACAAGGCCAAGTTATGGATAACCCATATCAACCAGATGTCATCAAACCAGATGCCATGTTGATGAATAAGGAAATATCTCCATCACAATACCAGGATGGAGATGGCATGTCTTATTCAGAGAAGGAAGCCTTGAAACAGCTTCCTGAGGCCTCAAGCTGGCCCAAATTCTCTGGATCAGGAGAATATGATAATATGGAACTCATAGATTATATTAATGAACTGTTTATTGATGTACCAAGCATACAAGATCACTGGAACCATGCTAGACTAAATACAGCATTTAAAGGTCATGCTAGTATATGGTACACAGAAATGAGAGAAATCCATGGCAGAAGAAACTGGCCATGGTGGAAGAGTCAAATCATCCAAAAGTACATTAATGGAACTTGGATATGGCAAAAGACCATGTCATTTGAAAATGACAAATACTCAGTGGACAAAGATCCATATGAGTGGTGTCTGAGACAGTCTAAAAGACTTCAAGCCATTGAGGCTCAGATGAACATTCAAATGAGGAATCACACACTTCTGACACAACTGCTAGGAGAACTAGAGCACGCAGTAAAATGTAGATTCAACCAAAATTGCACTCTAGATGACATTGCCAACATCTTACAAGACATAAGGAAGAGGACTAATATAGGGAGATTCAGCCTATATAGAAGCAGTAGTCTCAAAGAGAGACAACCTCTCAGGGTGGATTTTAAAGACAAACCCAGAGAGACAGTGGAAGAAGTGGCAAAGAAGAACAATTCTTGTCACAATTGTGGTTCAACAGACCATTATGCCAACAACTGTCCAAAGAAAAAGAAAAAAGTCTATGCCATTGAGAAAGTCCCAGAGGAGGAATCCCCAACAGAGGATTCTGAATCAGACTCTATGGGTGATGACATCAGAGAACCACCTGATGATGACCAAGACCCAAGAGAAGAATTTCTAGTGGAATAACAAGAGGAAACCCCACTTGAAATTCAGGACATACAGTTAGAAGCAGGCATGCCACAGGACACTGCCAACCAGAACTTGTGCAAACACACACAAGATGCACAAACATTCCTGGTTACAACAACCAAAGGAATGGCATACATAAATGGGACAACTCCAAAAATGACTGTATGTATAGACAATGCTCAGCATCCACTGATAATTGATAGTGGAGAAAACTGCTCCATAGTGGCCAGAAATTATCTGGATCACCACTTCCCAAACTGGGAGAAACAGCTCTTGCCCATTAAGGCAAAGAAATTTAAAAGTGCATCAGGGAAGATGACTTTCATTGGGACAATTATCAAAGAGATAATTATACCCCACAGGAGGGGTAATATCAGACTCAACCCAGAGTTTCTAGTGCTTGTTGATGCCCACATCCAAGGGTTTTTCCTAGGAACAGATTACCAGAGGATGTATGGCATAGATATTTACAACAGTAAAAATGGGCACATTACCATTGGTACTAACAAGGAAAAGAAATTTTCACTTGATATATATCAGATATCGTCTCAAGATCCACTAGAAGAACTTCTGAAGGAATTCAGAGAGGGAAAGTTTAGCACTACCCTCACCAGTAAACAAAAGCTAAGCTTACTGAAGATGCTGAGAAAGAATAGACCAGCATTTGCCATTGGTGAAGAGCCACTAGGAAAGATTAAAGGCCATGATATAGAACTATGTCTGGATGTGGAAAGACCTTATCAACCCATGCTGAGGAGACCTCCTTATCCAGCAAGTCTGGAAACCAGGACGGAAATTGAAAAACATATCAATGAACTCCTGGACATGGATGTTATCAGGAAGATTGGACATAATGAAATAGTGGAAATTGCCACTCCTGTCTTAATCACCTCGCATGATGGCAAGTATAGATTGGGTGGAGACTTCAGGGCTCTGAACAACTGCACAAAAGCAGACAGGTACCCTATACCCAGGATACCCCATGCCTTGGATGAGCTGGCAAAAGCCAAATATATAACCAAAATGGATTGTATGAAGGGCTTCTACCAAATTGGAGTTAAACCAAACTCCATGAAATTACTCAGAATAATATTCCATATGGGCATATATGAGTACACCAGGAGGCCAATTGGCATCAAGAATGTACCAGCCCACTTCCAAACGATGATGGACACAATATTCCAAGAGGAAATATTGGAAGGCTGGATGGTAGTATATATTGATGATATCATTAATAACGTAGAGACATGGGAAGACCATGTACAATACATAGACAGAGTGCTAAGTAAATGTACACCCATCAATTTGAAAATTTCACTCAAAAAGTGTAATTTTGGCCAACAAGAGCTACTTGCTCTAGGACATAAAGTCTCAGGTCTTAGTCTGGCAATTGACCAGAATAAAGTAGCAGCAGTACTGCAAAAAGCCATTACCAAAGATCATCAAAGAGATGCAATCCTTCCTTGGGTTTGCTAGCTACTATAGAAGCCACATCAAAAACGTTTCCCACATAACCAGTAGTTTATACAAGTTATGTTCAGAAGACGTAGTTTTTGAAATAACCAAGGAAAGGAGGGATGCATATGAGAGGATCAAACATGAACTCACAAGTGCACCCGTGCTCATCTTGCCTGACTTTGAACTACCATTCAATTTATATATAGATGCAGCATGCAGCCAAGGCTGAGGAGCAGACCTTCACCAAAGACAAATTGTAGATGGTGAACCAAGAGAGGGTGTAATATGTTACATCGCTAGGAAACTGAAAGATTCAGAAGCCAGGTATGGGGCCACCCAGACTGAATGTCTATGTCTAGTCTGGGCTCTAGAAAAACTCCATTATGATTTGGAGGTTACAGTCTTTGAAGTCTATACAGACTGCACAGCCTTGAAGTCTTTACTAAACATGAAGACCACAAAAAGACACATGCTGAGATGGCAAATAGCCATCCAGGAGTATAGAGGGAACATGACCATCATATACAAGGAAGGTAAAAGCCATACCAATGCAGATGGCCACTGGATAATGTCAAGAGCAATCCAGCTTATGACCCTGAAGTTGCAGCCAACATCCCTCTCCACTTCATGGAAATAGATAGGAGGAAGAACTTCAGATTTTCTGAATGGGCACCAGGAAGTGGTACCCTTGACAGTGGAAACACTGATACAGAAGGAACAGAAACTCCCATACTGGGAATAAGCTCCTCAGAACTGCACAATAAATTTTTTAGTGCAGTGCTGAAGTCTTATGACAAACACAAACAGTGTGGCATATTACTACAACTTCTTCAACAAAAGTACAGCAGTGCAGAACTGGAATCCCAGCTGGAAGAACCCTGGTTGAGGGCCTATAAGGATAACAAGCTTTTCCTTATAGATGGCCTTCTCTACCACAAAGAAAAGCACACAAGTGCACTCACAGTGGTAGACAGAGACCACATCTCATTGATCTTGCAGGAATGCCATGACTGCCCCTATATGGGACACATGAGTGAAGACAGGACCAAAGAGAGGGTAGCAAGCGCAGCTTGGTGGCACAAGTGGGAGCAGGAGTTGAGTGAATATATCAACACTTGTGAAAGATGCCAAAAAGCAAACAGGAAACATGGGAAGAAGTATGGGTCACTTCAGCACATAGAGGAACCCAAGCACCCATGGGAAACCATCAACATGGACTGGGTTACAGGACTTGTCCCAGGAGGAAAAGAAAACTACAATGCCTGCCTAATCATAGTTGATAGGTTCAGAAAGAGCATGAGGTGTCTACCATTCTATAAAGAGGACATAGCCATGGATACTGCTCTGTTATTCTGGAATAACATCATATCTACCTGTGGAGTCCCAACAATCATAATTAGTGATAGGGACCCAAAATTCACATCATAAATTTGGACCAACTTGTATGACATGCTTGGCACCAAGCTTGCATTTTCCACAGCTTACCATCCCCAAACAGATGGCCTAGCTGAGAGGATGATCCAGAAAATGGAAGACATCCTTAGAAGGTTATACAAGGAACATGAAGGATACACCCATGACTGGGTTATCCCTCTACCAGCAGTCCAACTGGCTTATAATACAATTAAGCACTATACCACAGGAAAAACACCTGCACTGGTAGAGAAAGGGTGGAATCCTGTGAACCTTTGTGATATGACCACATACCCAAAAAGGTCACAAAAAACATTTAATATAATTATACATTAAAAAGAATTACCTTAAAACTACAAAAATACCATAAATTGGCATAAAACTTGGTTTAACTTAAAACCATTCAATAAACATGTGAAATGAATTATACTATTGGATTCCCCATGTTAAAATACACATATACCATTTTTATGGCATATCTGTAGGTCAATATTTAATAAGTTATAAGTAATAATACCTTATAAAAAACACAAATCCTTATTTATTTCAAAAACCAATGAAACAACATGTGAAATAAATGGTATCATTCGATTCTCCATAGAAATTCACATATAAAACAGTTAAGAAGCTAAGCTTCAAAATCAATACTTAAGGGATTAATCTGAATATATGCACTTTTTTGGTCAACACATATATTCAAGGATTTGAGCTAATATCTCTTGAATTATGCATGATAGAGTGATGAACCAGGAATGAAGTCATCACGTAATTACTGTAGGAATACAGAAATGAATTTTATTTCACAACTTATAAACAAGGTTAAAACCTGTAAGGAATTATTGATTAAAATCAACAGAGCTGTTGACCACTTTGTTGTGAAAGTGGTCCAAACTTACAAGAAAGGGGACAGTTGGATTCTACTAGTTCATTTGTGAAGAATGATGTATTTCGTATTATAATATTCAAGGTATAACCCCTTGAAATCATAGTTTAAAGTTTAAAATATTAAATTTCAACAGAAAAGATGAGTTACAAGAAAAATCATCAAAAATAGAGTTTTGATGATGTAATGAAATGCTCTTGGAAGAATGATAAGGTTATGCGAAGCTATTAGAATTCACTCTCTGAAGTGCTGTAGCGTGAAAATCCTAAAAGGTATTAAGGATCAAAGTGGAAGCTTAATTTGATCATTTATGATCACTCACTGTAACCTTAAATTAAGTTTAACAGTTATATGAGTGATACAATTGGTGAATACTATTAGTTTATGATTAAAACTAATAAAATCCACGAATTTTGGGGTTCTGCCAAGCCTTTGACGTCATAAAACTTAGAGTTATAGTAATAACTCTAAATAATGGTGTAATAATGATGTAATATGGTCTGATCATGATGTAATCATCACCAAACCTGAAACTATTGATCAATTCCAGTGGATATGATCAGTACACGTCTCCTAGAAGCCTGTTGGACTCTAGGAGGGAGGTATTTACTATAAATAGAGCTGTTTTTACTCTGTTTTCCCCTCAGACGCATCGAAAACATTCAATCAATAAAATTAAAAGGTAATATCTTTATTCTTTATATATAAAACTCTTATATTATTAAAGACCAAAGATCATCTTATTATAACCATCAATTTTGACATGATTAAGTCATTTATTTAATTGTTTTTGCTAAAAATCTCTATAAAATCTCATTTCCATGTAAAAATCAGGAATATTTGGAATTTTCTCTATTTTTGCTGTAAATACAATTTGGATAAGTTTTATTTACATTTTTTGGCATAGAATATCTCAAAATTATTATATTAAGTATTAAAAGTAGGCTATTTTCTCTTATTATAATAATTTTCTCTTTATTATTACTTTAATAATTCTTTAATTAATATAAATAGTATTTATATTAATTTATAACTTTAATATTGGTAATATTATTGTTATTAATTGTTTTTTATTAATAAAAAACAATTTTTCATGCCTTTACTATTTGTTTGTAACAATAATAAAGTGCCATTAAATATATTAATTATTTTATATTAATATATTTATTTTATTATATTATATTTTATAATATAAATTATATTATCAAATTTATTTAATAATATAATTAATTTTATGCCATAATTATAATAATTCTTTATTATTATAATTCTTTTTATCTTCTTTATTTCATTTATAAGGACATTCATAGTACAATAAGTAAAATATTAGTAATTTTTACTTGTTGTTTCATAGTCAAACCTTACAAATCCCCTGTTGCCTGTGGACCACTTGAAGAAAAGTCTTCTAGCCATACACCCCACAGCCAAAGACTTCCATGACATGTGGAAGAGGGCTTGTGAAACAGCTGCTAAATGCATAGCTGAAGCAAAAGATTATAATAAGCAGAGGTGGGACAAGACACACATGGAACCTGAATTCAAGGAAGGGGACCAGGTGTTAGTGTCTACACTAAGCTTCAACAATCTTAAAGGACCCAAGAAGATGAGAGACTCATTTTTAGGGCCCTTCACTATCATTAAGTTGATAGGAAAAAATGCGGTGGAAGTCAAACTTCCAGAGGAGTCTTCCAGGAAACACCCAGTCTTTCCAGTGAGTTTAGTCAAACCATACTTCCAAACAGAGGAGGATAAATTCCCCTCCAGGAGGGAGAACCTCACACCACCAGAGATAGTGTAAGTGGAGGACTCCCCTGGACCTGTGAGTAAGATTATCAGGGCCAGGAAGATCAGACTTAATGGGAAGGATCAAAGACAATACCTAGTCATATTCAAGAACCAAACAGCTGATAAGGACAAATGGTTGGCAGAAGATGCCATACCAGATGGGAACCTTCATTTAAGAAGATTCAGAGCCTCTAGGAGGACTGAACAGTCTTATTAATGATGAGCCCTTTTTAAAGGGAGGGTATGTCAGCTTGTGACTCAAAACCAGAGCACAAGCATGACAACCAAAATACCATAAATCAATGGTATAGCCAAGATACCACCAAAACATGGAGCTGAGCCAGATTAGCTCAAAAGGTATCAAACAAAATGGGAAACTCACCTCTTTCTGAAAATATAAGTCCCATCACCATAGGACAAAGAATAACAAAGTTATTCCTGCTCAAAATTGTTTCTGAGCATAAACCTTAGTTTTCATCTCTCATCTGAAATTCAGAAGAGGCTTAACCCGATCAAATAGGTACTCCAAATGAAGCTCTAAGTCAGGGCTCTCCAATGGTACCAGCCAAACTGAGCTAGCACAAATATTACTGGAGTTATGGTCAAATTCAGGCCAAATAAGGGTGAACAAAACATTCACCTCTCATCTAACTTCTACAGTTTTAGTGTGAGATACTTAAAGTGGGGTCTTTTTGGAAATAGAACAATCATATCTCAAATATAACAAAAGTTATGGGGCAAACAAGACTAATACAGCTTTCGCCCAAACCATACCTATGTACAAAAAATATTGTACATGGGATAACTCTGCCATATTTAATGATAACCATGTCAAATTGGGTACCATTATGTAGAGCTCATACAGGGCTATTCAATGGACCAGCTTTGAGAATGATATCTCAAAAACTGACAGAGTTATGACCATTTAAAGGTCATAATCCGACACTATGACCAATACAGCTGTATTATAAGATAATACAGTTGTACTCTGCTTATGACATGTCAAACAGACAAACAAGCATGTTAATACTTCAATACCTCATAAGTCAGTCAATACTGGAGTCCCATACAGATTCTGTACAGCATTCTACGCGTCATACATGTCAGAAGAGGGCTATGTGGTCCCCAGATTGAAATCTTCACCCTGTATTGGTGAAAACTGCCCAGATGTGGTTTTGAAACCACATTCGAGCATAATACAGGGTATGAAGACTGTTTGCAAACCACAAGCCTGTCATGGAAGGTGGAAAATCTTCACTTCCTCTACTTGGAAAGGTCTAGCACCCTTTCCACCCCATTTCAGGATAAAAAGGAGGCTTTTCACAGACAGAATTGTTTCCTCATCCTGCCCTTAAATACCCTACATAGTAAACTGTCAAAAACAGTTTTACTCTTGGGTAATAACCAGGTATAATTATAAATCTTAATTACTGTAACCCAACAGGTAAAGCTGCACTGAGGGCTTTCAACAGCACTCACCACCACTATATCCCTTATAGTAAAGCCCTTTAAAACTCAATTAAACCTCTTTTAACCTTTATAAATCTTTTTTAAATACCTTTAACCGTGTCACAGTCATAGTTAAGAGTTGGAAATACCTTATTTACACCCTTATCATAGACTCAGCCTGACACTGAATGCCTATGCTTAGTCTGGGGCCTAGAAAAAGTCAATTATTATTTGGAGGGTGCAGTTGTTGATGTCTACACAGACTGCACAGCCTTCAAGTCTTTACTAAACATGAAGACTACCAACAGACACAGGTTGAGGTGGCAAATAGCCATTCAAGAGTATAAGGGAATGAAGACCATCATAAAAAAGGAAGGTAAAAGCCATACCAATGCAGATGGCCTCAGTAGATGGCCTCTGGACAATGTCAAAAGCAATCCAGCTTATGCCCCTGAAGTAGCAGCCAACATCCCTACCCATTTCATGGAAGTAGATTGGAGGAAAAACTTCAGATTCTCTGAATGGTAACCAGAAATTTGTACCCCAGACATTGGAGAAACTGATTCAGAAGGAACAGAAACTCCCACTTTGGGGATAAGCTCCTTAAAACTAAAGAATGAATTTTTCAGTACAGTAATGGAGACATATGCCAAACAAAAACAGTGTGGCAGACTGTTGCAACTCCTCCAGCAGAAAAACAGTATCCCAGAGCTGGAATCCCGGCTAGAGGAACCCTGGTTGAGGTACTATAAGGACAAAACATCTTTCCTTATAGATGGCCTGCTCTATCATAGAGATAAACACACAAGTGCACTAAGAGTAGTAGACAGAGACCACATCTCCCTGATCCTTCAGGAATGCCATGACTGCCCCTATATGGGACACATGAGTGAGGACAGGAACAAAGAGAGGGTAGCAAGCACAGCTTGGTGGCCCAAATGGGAAGATGAGTTGAGTGAATATATCAACAATTGTGAGAGATGCCAGAAGGCAAATAGAAAACATGGGAAGAAGTATGGGCAACTTCAACACATAGAAGAACCCAAACACCCATGGGAAACCATCAACATGGACTGGGTTACAGGACTTGTCCCAGGAGGCAAAGAAAACTTCAATGCTTGCCTGATCATAGATGATAGGTTCAGCAAGAGTGTGAGGTGCCTACCATTTAACAAAGAGGCTACAGCATTGGATACTGGCCTGCTATTTTAGGAAAACATTATATCCACGTGTGGAGTCCCTAAAATTAGAATTAGTATTAGGGACCCAAAACTCGCATTGGAATTCTGGACCAACTTGTATGAAATGCTTGGTACTAAACTTGCATTCTCCACAGCTTACCACCCTCAGACAGATGGTTTAGCTGAAAGGATGATCCAAGCCCTGGAGGATATCCTTAGGAGATTCTGTGCATATGGCATGGAATACAAGGACCATGAAGGTTACACCCACGACTGGGTTGCCCTTCTACCAGAAGTCCAACTGGCTTATAATACTAGGCAGCATTCTACCACAGGGAAATCACCTTCACTGGTAGAAAAAAGGTGGAACCCCCTATTGCCTGTGGATCACTTGAAAAAGAATCTTCAAGATATCCACCCCACAGCCAAAGACTTCCATGATGTTTGGAAGAAGGCTTGTGACACACCTGACAAATTCATAGCTGAGGCAAAATAATACCCCAAACAGAGGTGGGAAAAATCACACATGGAACCTGACTTTAAAGAGGGGGACCAAGTGTTAGTGTCTACACTAAACTTCAAGAATATTAAGGGACCAAAGAAAATGAGAGACTAAGCTGTAGGGCCCTTCACTATAATTAAGCTGATAGGGAAAAATGCATTGGAAGTCAGACTCACAGGGGATATTTCTAGGAAACACCCAGTATTCCCAGTGAGTCTGGTCAAGCCATACTTCCAGACAGAGGAGCATAGGTTCCCCTCCAGGAAGAAGAATCCCACTCCACCAGAAATAGTGGAAGTAGAGGCCTTCCCTGTCCCTGTGAAGAAAATCATCAAGGCCAGGAAGATTAGACTGAATGGTAAAGACCAAAGGCAGTACTTGCTCAGATTTAAAATCCAGAAAGCAGATAAAGACAAATGTTTTGCTGAGGATGCCATACCAGATGGGAACCTTTAGCTAAGAAGATTCAGGGCCTCTAGGAGGACTGAACAGTCTCATAAATGATGACCCTTTTTTGGAGGGAGGGTATGTCAGCCTATGACTCAAAACCAGGGCACAAGCATGACAGACAAATACCATAAATAAATGGTATAGCCAGGATACCACCAAAACATGGAGCTGAGCCAAATAATCTCAAAAGGTATCAAACAAAAGAGGAAACTCACTTCTTTCCAAATATAAAAGTCCCATAATAATAGGAAAAAGAATGACAAAGTTATTCCTGTTCAAAGTTTTTGCTGAGCATAAACCTTAACTTTCACCTCTCATCTGAAATACAGAGGAAGAGGCTCAACCCCATCAAATGGGTATTCAAAATTAAGCTTTAAGTCAGGGCTATCCAACGGTACTAGAAAAATTGAGCTAGAAACAGAAATACAGAAGTTATGACCAAAATAAGGTCAAATAAGGGTGAATAAAATATTCCCCTCTAATCTAACTTGTACAGTTTTGGTGTGAGATACCTGAAGTGGGGTTGTTTTTGAAAGAGAACAATCAGGGCTATCCGATGGTGCCATCCATTTCCCCATATCTCATCTAGAGCCAAGGTTATGGGGCAAACAAGCTCCATACAGTTGTTATGTAAAACATATATATGTACAAAAAATCTTGTACATGGAATAACTTTGCCATACTTAATGATAACCTTATTTAATGAGGTACCATTGTTTAGAAAACATCTAGGGCTACAAAATGAACCAAGTTTGAGCTTGATGTCTCAAAAACAGACAAAGTATGGCAGTTTTAAGCTCAAAATCCCACAACTAGACCAATACAGTCTTACTGTGGAATATTCTCCCATAAGTAATATTATGAGGTGTCAAACAGACAAACAAGATTGTTTATACTTCAATACCTCATAGTTTGGTCAATACTGGGGTCTTGTACAGGTTCTATACAGCATTCTACATGTCATACACGTCAGAAGAGGGCTATGTGGTCCCCAGATAAATATTTTCACCCTGTATTGGTGAAAAATGCCCAGATGTGGTTTCAAAACCACATCTGAGCCCAATAAAGAGCATAAAGGCACTATGAAAACCACAAGCCACTATCTGGAAGTGAAAAATATTCACTTCCTCTGCATGGAAAGGTCTACAAGCCTTTTTCACCCAATTTTAGGATAAAAAGGGACCTTTTCTCGGCCATAAAAGGTTTCCTCATCCTGCCCTTGAATTCCTACATAGTAAAACTGTAAAAAACAGTTATACACCTGGATAATAACCAGGTTATACTATAAAATTTAGTATTTCAGACTTTATTATTGTAACCCAACAGGTAAAGCTGCACCCAGGCCTTTCAACAGCACTCACCACGACTAATAATCATTAGTAAAGTCCTTTTATTTTTATTGAAACATATTTTTAACATTACTATCCATGTCACAGTCATAGTTTAGACTGTAAATACTCTTTATTATCACCTCTTCATAGACACAGCCTGACATCCCTAGTCTTTCTCCTGCACCTCAGACATGCCTGCATAGCCACCCAAAAGGCCAGAGAAATATCATGATATTATTGATTTCATTCCCCCTCTTATGGAGGGTGCTGCTCCTTCCATTGGTGGTCCTCTGTCTAATTTTCCACTCAGTTGATGAACTGATAGGGTGTGGTCAAGAGGAACCCTCGCTGTAGGAGTGAGAACAGCTGGATCTCTTTGCAAGCTAGTATTCTTGGCTGGAGGGCTATGCTGAACTGGCATTATTGAGAACTTAAAAATAAACAATTGATGATACTTGAGAATAGGTAATAAAAGCTTGGCCAAATCAATAATTAATAATATCTTGATGATCTTGAGGAATCAATCAACCATCTTGAGGTTAAATCAAATTAAATCAACCAATCAATCAATTCAGTCAATATCAACAATCAATAAAACCTCAATAAGTCTTGAAGAATTCAATAATCAATAAATCAATCAATGTCTTCAATATAAAATGAAATTTTGAGGAACCAATCGCTCAAATCAATATCTTCAAGATTCAAGTGGTATCTTGATGAGTCAAAGTTACTCAATAACCAAAATCAATTCTTGAAGATCAATCAGTTATCATTAGGATCCAAAATCAGTCAATCAATCCAATCCAAAACCAAGATCCTGAATTGCTGAATCAATAACCCAATGAATCCCAACTCATCAATTAAACAATCAATAAAATTCCTTATAAGACCTGAATAAGCAAACAAAAGAGAAATTTCATTTGAGATATAAATGAGATAGTCAGCAACAAAAAAGAAATGACAAGAATCAATTCTCATATGAATATAATAAATGAGATGAAAATTGATGAGAGAAAAGTCATATTCATAAAGAATCATAAAATCATAAAGAGGTCCTAATTGATTAATGAGAGAAATGAAGTTAAATGAATGAAAAGAAATAATCAAATATGATTTAGTTATTTTAATGTCACAGGGGGCCTTCAAAGTGGAGAGGGCCTGGCACTCACTGCAGAGGGCTCAAGGATAAAGATAAAACAAAACACTCAAGAGTGTAATGAGAGTGAGATTGCTAAGAAATACTAATATAAGAGAAGAATAAACAAGAATAATAATAAGAAATAGAACAGCCAACCACAAACAAGTCCAAGTCCACTGTTTCAACCTGTCAGAAAGAAAGAGGAGGGTTAATAAGGCTATGGCCACCACACCTTATACTGAACAGGCAAGAGAAATTTAAAGACTAACTTGATACCAAATAAATATAATACCCAAAAATAAGAGAAAGGATATTTATGAAATAATAAATCAACTAAATTAATTATGTGGGAGACGTCGCCAGGGGAGAGAAAGAGGGGCTGGTATATGTGAGAATCACCAGCCCTGATCCAGACAGGGAGTTTTCATGAGAGGAATTGATGATTGAATTGAATCTGACCAATACAGGTCCTGTACAATATGTACAGGAGGAGTGGTAGTGCTTAGTTATTATACAGTTTCAGGATGGTGTATCCAAGCTGTATTGGGTAATTCCAACCTGTACAAGTATTGATAGGCTGTATTGATTCAACCACACTGTATGCATGTTTTTGCAAGGAAGATTGCTGAAACTGATTGCTTATACACAAATTGGATTGCTGATTTGAGGTGTTTGAGTGGGTGTAATATTGAATACCCTTTCCCCTGACTAGTGGTTGTTACAGCATACAGGCCTTGTGCAAGCCACAAGCCAGCACTCTGAAGTGAAAAATAGTCACTTTCTCTATGTCGATGGTCTAGAGGACCTTTCCACCCCAATTTGGGATCAAAGGAGGCCTTTTCTCTTCCATAAAAGGAATCCCCATCCTGCTCTTGAATTCCTATGTAGTACAAATTTCCAAAAACAGTTAAAATCTTGGAAGACATTCAGGTATACCTTAATTAGTGTATTGTAGCTATTATAATAGTAACCCAAGTGGTAAGACTTCACCCAGGGCTTTCAAAAGCACTCACCACTACTATTACTCATTGTAAAGCCCTTAAATTTCAATTATAAACCTTTTTTAAACTTAAAAATTGGTGTGACAGTCAGATTTAAAGCTCTATATACATTTATTACCACTTCATCATAGACACAGTCTGATGTTAAAGCCCCCAAAATGTTAAAAAAGGTTGCAATCCAAAACAGCTTTATAAAGCACTTAAAAGGACCTAGTTCATATAGAACAAACTGAGAAGTTTTAAAATAATGTGTGACAAAGCAAGAAATCATGCAAAGAGGTGTATGCAAGATTCTCTTAAGTATGCAGAAGATGGATGGGACAAAAGTCATTGATCACATGCTTTCAAAATAGCAGTCTCAGTCCTAGCATCAAAACTAAATTTTGATAAAATTAAAGTACCAAAGAAATTGAAAGACTCCTTTGCAGAACTTTTTATGATAAAAGACCTGAATGGACCTAATGCTGTGCAAATAGAGCTAACAGGTGAGCTGATGAATAAACAACCAGAAAAAGCTGTGAGCAAAATAAAACCCTACAGTTCAAGTGATAAGGAAAATTTCCCCTAAGAGATCTACCACCACTTAAAATTCCCCCCTAGAAGAAGAATAAGAAAAGAAAATTGTGAAAGTCCTTAAAGAAAGAAGGTCAAGAAACAAAAAGGAGAGAATACCTGGTAAGGTATAGAAGCTCAACTCAAGAAGGTTAATGGCTACTTGAGGAAGATATATCTGATTCTGATAAATTGTTAAGAAAGTTAAGACATGAAAGAAAACACAAAAAATAAAAAATTTAAGAGTTACTCAGCTTCAAGACTAAAAAATTCTTTTGAAGAGGTAGGAAAGTGGTTGATACCCTTATTATCTATAATTGATTGTGACAAAATGTTTTTTGGTGGTAGAGAATGTGCGACTTTTAATGATTACCAAATATCTAAGAGGGTCACAAAGAATATAAACAAACTTTTTTCAATCATAAGAATTGAAGTTCTAACTTTAAAAAATAATTAAAATAAGTGAAAATGTCATACAAAGACATGAATTCTTGATTATCTGCGAACCCAATGGATAAAATTGGTAAAGAAATCACGCCATTAAAGCCACCATCAAGAGATAAATATATGACTCTTTTATGTGATACCTGTAAACCCAATACCTACTGAGATACATGGATGTATGAAGTTTTCTGATAAGTTTGTATATTCATGGTTTTTAGCTCATATCAATTTGCACACTCATGATGAAGACTTGATCCAAAGTCAAATTTACCACATAATAAGTTGAAAAATAGAGATATAAACTTTATTTGGAAAGTTATGAGAAACCTTGAGAATAATAAGGAGAAAGTGGTTGAAATAGCAATACCAGTTGAACACTTGAAATTGAAAGTTGTCCAAACTTAAAAAAAATTGGAGATTGAAACTTCACTGTCTCACATGGAAAAACTGACATCATTATATAATGATATGCAAGGTATAACCCCATGAAAAAAGGGTTTGAAGTTTAAAATAGAAAATTACAACATAGATAATGAATTACAAGAAAAATCATCAAAACTAGAGTTTTGATGATTTAATAAAATCCTCTTTGAGGATTAGTAAGGACATGCCAAGCTATTAAAATTTACTCTCCAAATTTCAGTTTCCTGACAAACTTAAAACATTGGAAAGATTAAATTTGAGGCTCAAAAATGATAATTTTCAATCTTCAACTGTAATATTATTTTAAGCTTAGAAAATGAATAAGAGATAAAACTTGTGAATATTGGTATTTTATGATTATAAAGAATTTAATACACAGAACTAGTTCATATTCTAACCTTATGATTTCTGAGACTTGGAGTTTCAGTGATAACTCTAAAATATTGTGAGCCTTGAGGTATATTTTAAATACCAAACTAGGCCACAATAAATATAAAATTAACTGTTAAGCTATGCATAACCCACAAGCAGTGCATATATAAAAAATTAATCAGTTTGTATTTAGGAAAATATGAATAAATATTTTGTGAGTGAGTAAAACCATGGATATAAGGCCAGATTTGGATTCTATACAGAAATTCACCTAGGATAGCTTCATAGATTGAATAAGCTTAAATTAACTCTATGAGGTGGTAATATGGAAAATACTTCAACACCACATAAAAGAATTGTGAAAAGTTTTGTTTTTCTCAATTTCACGCCAAAATAATGGGAACGTGAGAAATACCATGATACATATGAGCTAATATGACTGTTATGCATGATCTTGGAGCTTAAAACTACAGTATTATTCCATGAAGCTTTGGTACACCCATAGTGGATAGTAATACTTAAACCTGAATTGCTAATTTTTGACAACAAAACAGCTAAGGGGGACAAAAGACATCAGAGAGAGGCAGGGTACCCAGCTTCTGAGGCCTGTGAAGAATGGATAGCTCTAAAGCTTGAATCCAAGGCTGATAATGGCAAAATTAGTCTCCTGAAAGCTTTTGGGATTGGGTTACCAAGTTAAAGTCCCATTGAATCATGAGAAGAGAGCAAACAAGCTGCTATTTTGATGTGACAAGGAACCAAAGAGCCACCCTTCCCCCTGAAACCATTTCAATTATTAATAATTTTTTATGAATAAACCTTAAAAAAGGAATAAAAACCCTTTTTGGATTTGTATCCCTGTTTTTACCTCATGGCAGCCAGCTATTACTATGCTACTTGCTTTTCTATGTAGAAATAAGGTGAACAATTAAAAAATTCATTCAAAATAAAATTCTTAAGGAATCCTTCTAAAACTTTCAGCACCAATGGAGAAAGGGATAATAAATATAAGAACCAAAAATAATTATTAATTCATAATGAAAATGAAATGTTCCACTTACAGTCCATTTTTGATGACTCTATGTGAAACATTGAATCATCAAAAATTCACAAAAAATAAAATCTATCATTAAATTTTGAATAACATTGATAACTTTGAGAAATTAATTTCTATTTTGAAATAAAAGAAGATTTTAAGTTTTTACTCTTTTATTTCTTAATCATCAATGGGTTGTTAGTCAGGTAAAATGACTCAATAAAGTAATTATGACAATCTTAAATGACAACAAATGATGCAATAACCAATCCAAGGAGGATAATTAATTTGTAACTCATTTATTTATCAGTTTTCTACATGGCACACCTATGTAAGTTGTTATTGAGTAAAAAGAGACCTCCTTTTTCTGGTTTTTCCAGATCATCTTATTATACAATGCTATCTTTAGTGCCAACAAGTAAGTATTAGTTAATTCTTTTCTTAAGTGTTTTAACTCTTTCCAAATCAATCAAAAAGACATGAAATCGTAAAGATATACTATTTCCATGGGTATTTTACTATTATACTCTTGTAGAATTGTTATAAAGCGATTTTGATTCTTTGAATCAACAATTAGCTTGTCAAATTACTCTTAAATTCCTTACAAGGTAGTATTGGAGTATTAGTGAGTGCTTTTACTTAATTTGTAAATTTTTTCCCTAGTAATAGTTTTCTTCAAGAATTATAATTATTTTAATAAAGAATTTTTATTATTAATACTCCTCATAACTTATCCTAGTAGAAAATTACTCCTTACTGTTATAATAACTAGTGGTATATAACAAGTAAAAGAAATAAAAAAGTAATTAATTGATTGATTGTGGTCATGATAAATTTATTTATTATATTTAATAAGAGCAAACATAGTAATATTTGATTAATTGTGGTCATGATAAATTTATTTATTATGTTCAATAAGAAAAACATAGTACTATTAATTAATAACAATATTGTCAACTGTTTCATAAACACATCTTACAAATATGGTGCAATAATGAGATAAAAAGGTTCAATAATGATGTAATGATAACTAAAGCTTATAATATTGAGAAATCCCATTGGATGGCATTGAGAAAAATTGGCTAGAAGGTGTCTGATTACTATAAGGGAGTATTTTCACTATATAAAGAACACTTCTGCCACTTTTTCACCCTGAGATGCATCAAATTCAACAAAATATTCAATTAAAGGTAATACTATTTAATCTTTATATATTTGAATCCTATATTGAAACATGCAAAAGTCATATCTTCTAGTAATCACTAGCTTTTACATGATTACGTCAAGATTTTATTTTTATTTTTCCAAACTTCTAAATCCACATGAAAATACTAACAATTGTATTTCTCTATATCTTTTATTGTAATTAGAATGTAAAAGGTTGTATTTACATTCTAAGGCATGAAATTAATCAAAATTATTATATTAAGTTTTAAAATCAAATTATTTTGTCTAAGCCCATTCTTAAGTTATCCTTGTATTAATATAAATAGTATTTATATTAATATATGGCTTTAATATTAGTGATATTATCATGATAAACTGTTTTTTAATATTAAATAAAAATTTATCAGTAATTAAATATTTGTTGAAAACAGTAATAAATGGCAATAAATATATTATTCTATTAAAAATTCATTTATTTATTTTATATTGTTATTCTTTCAATACTATTTATATTTTTTGTTCAATAATATAGCTATTTCATGCCATAACTATAATAACATATTATCATTAAAATTATGTTTAATCTTATTTTTCATTTTTCTAAGGAAATTCAGAGTAAAATGAATACAATATTAGTAATTTTTACTTATTTTTTCATAGTGAAATATTACAAAAACCAAAAATACTATAATTTTGGAAATCATTTTGGGTGGGATAAGTGTAGGTGCAAACAGTTGTTGTTTATAGTTTTTGTTCAAGTTTGGAATATGACTTTTTGTAGCTGAAAGATTGACATATTTGTTAGAGAAATTGACTGAGGTGAGATTTAAGAAATAAATAAGACTGAGAAGGGGGATAACTGCAATAACCTGAATATACAAAAAAACAAAGAATAATTTTAATCTGAATCCACCTTTCAAATGGTGGTTTTTTCCTCAAAGGTGGGAAAAATATTGGAAAAACATAACATTATCTTCTTCTTAAATTTAGCCTCAAATGCAAGGGCTTGTAGTTCAGCATGATTTTTACAATTCACAGTAATGGGGGTGTGAGCCTGGGAGATATGTATGAAATACCCATAAGGAAACAAATAACATTTTATACAGTTGATTTGGTCTTAAACAGACTTATCAAGTGAATTTAAAATAAAGGATAACAAAAAATAAGTATAACTTTATTATTGATAAACAAATTTATAAACATTATGTCAATTTTAGATTCTACACCAACAAGAATGTCTGGTAGACCCATAGGGTGTTATACACAAATGTGGATATCTCTTATGTTATTAAAGGATTAAAGAATCTCACAGTATGATTGCACCATTCAGTTTTTTAACATTGTCAAAATTGAGCTTAAATAAGCATACATCAAAGTCTCATAAGGTCTATACAAACTTCCAAAAAATTTAGTTAAAATTTAGGTGTGGTGTAGATTTACTGAATTTGATAAGGAATTACCATTCCATATGTGAATCCTGAATAGGCAAAATTTAAATTGCTTCTAAGTAATATTATTTCTTCAAATAAATAAAAGGGAAACATTCATGCAGAAAGGTGAGACAAAGGAAAACAGCCAAATAGAGCCAATGTACTCAACGTTTGGAATTTCTAAGGAGTCAATTGAGGCTATCCACCTTCATTGGAGGTTTATAAACCTTATTTACACTTCAAGATTAGACCATGATTGAAAATTAAAGTTTAAACTGGTTTATCCCCAATTTGGAAAGGACTTACAGGCTGCAAAAGGGTAAATCCCCATATGCAGACTTGTAATCAAGGCTTTAAGAACTGTCAAATATTAAGTAAGCTTAAACTTTAAATTTATAAATGTTGAAGCCTAATCAAAACTGAAAGTTTGGTTTGTATTTCTATTTTACATGGGAAAATGAGAATAACCTCAAAAATTCATTAAAGCGTCAATTCATAATCTATTTGTTTGAAAGTTTCAAACAGTTTACAATTGAATGTTATCTGTGAATAAAGTGAATTTCAAGTTTCATTTTTAAAAAGGAATAATGAGTAATAAGCTCTGAAATCAACTTTTTAATTATTCTCAAAGAAAATTGAGATTTCTTTAAAAATTAATCAGAGATCCAGTTTAAGAGATTTTGACTTGAAACTTTATTCTTAATTTGTTCATGTGATTAAATTTAATATAAATAAACTCAAAATATTTAACCCAAAAGAGGATTAAAGTTACTTGCAGGTAAGAACCACACTTGTATCTTTAGATTGTAAGGAAAAATAAGTTATGGTAAGCTGAGAACCTTATGTTTAAGGAAGGGCTTTCAGTTTTGACCTGGGAACACACTCTATATCAATTATAAATCATGAGAAATGATCGGAAGGCATAAAAAGAGCCTTTAAATCACTGTTTTTGTTCATCATTATCATCATTCAATCAATAAATTAGACATTTAAACAGGTAATGTTTCATTAAATATAAAATCTTATTATTAGAAGTAAATCTCAATTATTTTATTCTTTAAAAATTTCAAATTGAAGAATTGGAATTATAGAATTCAGATTATATAGTTTTAATCACCAATAATATATTTTATCTTTGAAATTGTTTTCTTATATATCTTTTAAATCCACAAATCTTCTCTCAAAGCTCTCAAATCATATTTTATTATGAAACTATTTTCTTTCTTCAAAAGATTTGTTTTTTGGTGTTTTTTAACTTATAAAAATTGTTAAATACTATGAATGTTGCTGTTTGAACTATTGTATTAAGTAAATATCATAAGTAAGTTTTTTTTTGAATTTATATATTTTTTATCTAGTATTAATTTTTTTATATAAAATATCTCTATAACATTTATCTTTGCGCAGTGTGTGTGATATCCATTTTCAAAAGAATACTTATATTATCTATTAGTGGACAAATATTATCATTTTATACATATAATTGTCTCATTAAAAGCTTGTAAATTTCTTATTATTATAGCTGTCAGGGACTATAACAATAATAAAATAATTAGAATTTATTATAGATATCAAGCTTTATTATTATTATTAGATTATTTAATAATAACTAAATTATTATTAGTAATTATATCAATTTGTGGCTCTAATGTTTAATTATACTATATTTTCTACTGAGGATAGTAATAGTACTCTTGAGATTTGTTACTATTATCAAGAGCTTCATAGAAAAAGCATACAGGGGGACAAGGTAAGCTTTAAAAAATTTGACATCCAATGGAACAAAATGCAACAATATATACAAAAGACATATGAAGATGGGTGGATTGTCATGTTAAGGATAGAAATAAGGGGAAAAGGAGGAATATTGAACTTTGGAATAAAATGAAACTGGTCCTGATACTTGTTTGAAATTATATTACCCATATCGGGCATTAAGATATAATTGCTCTTTGCTTCTTGGCCAAAATCATCATGAAATTCTAGTATTTCCAAAGAGGTTTCTACTAATGGTAATAAGATATTCATGGCTTCATGAATATTTGTTTTTTTTGTTTCTTTTTTTTTTTTTTTTTTTTTTTATACGGATCATCTTATTTCATCTCCGAAATTGGCCCAATGGTCCTGAGTATTGTAATTGTAGTGAGAAAATGTCCTGTAGCAACAATTTCCATCATCCTGAACATTACTGGACTTGAAGGTTTGTTTCAAAGTAAATGTGGGAAAGTATTCTTAGCCAGGAACCTAAAAGAAATGGTTCAAAATATTAATTAGGATTGAAATATCCAATAAATTTGAAATTAAGAGGAAGAAAAAACCTAAAAAGTCTTGGAGCATTTGTAAATTGTGTGATAATTGATTTGGAAATCCTCACAAGTTAAGTAAATTGGATCACAAATATTCAAAGAGGTTTCAGGCTTGTGGGACTTCATTTGTGAGTTTCTGCTACTGTTGGCCAATTTTGTGCACCTCCTGAAGATGACTCCTGATTGGCCTTATTCAATATAGTCAGTCTGTGATAGTAGTGAGGATAATGGAGTGATTGATTTGGGTAATGTGGCCTCAGAAGCTTCAGGTTTTTTTAATTCCATAATTTAAGGTGGGAAAATTGACTATTATTTGGAAGTTTCTGTGCTAGTAAGTTTTTATGGAGGTCTTCCTTATGAGCATTAAGGTATATTTTACATACCCAAATAGGCCACAATTAATATTAAAGAAAATTCTGAACTATGCATGACTCATATGTCATGCATATATCCAAAATTCATCATTAAATTAAAAAACTATGAAAAACCGTTTTGTGAGTAGGTAAATCCATAGAGTTAAGAGCAGATTTTGATTCTACAAGAAAGCTCACTTATGGTAACTCCATAGAGTGAATAGACTGAAAATTAACTCCATGAGGTGTTAATGTGGAAAATACCTCAATACCACATCTTCAATACCACATAAACAAATTGTGAAATTTTTTGTTTTTCTCAATTTAATTCCAAAATAATGGGAATGTGAGAAACCATATGCTACATATACACTAAAACTAGTGTGATTCATGTTTGGGGCATTTAAAAAATATCCCTACACACAGTTTTGTTAAACCCTTGGTGAATATCAGTCTTTAAGCCTGAATTACTATTTTTTGATGTGAAAGTAGCAAAGGGGGCCAGGGAACCCAACTTCTGGGACCTCTAAGGCAACAATAGCTCTAAACCTTGAAGCCATGCCTTAAAATGGGCAAATCAGTCTACTAAAACGTTTTGGGAATGGGTTACCAAGCTAAAGTCCCATTAAAACATGAGAAGATAGCAAATAGGCTGATCTTTTGATATGAAAGGGAGGTAAAGAGCAACTCTGACTCCTGTAACAATGTAAATCCTTAATGGTTCTCCATGGATAAACCTTAAAAGAGTAATTAAAACTTTTTTTGGACTAGTATCCATTCATTTAGCTTATGGAAACCAGATATACTGTGTTATTTGCAATTATAGGTAGAGATAAGGTAAAAACTTCAAAGATTCATTAAAAAGACAATTCTGATTAAATCTTTCTTGAAATTTCAGGACCAATCTAGAATGGTATTATCCATGAAAACCTGAAAAAACTATTGATTAGAAATAAAATCTCAAATCTTTACTTACAGTCCATTTTTGATGATTCCACATTGAACACTGAATCTTCAAAAATTCACAGAAAATACAAACTGTGACAAAATTTCCAATAACCTTGATAAATTTGAGAAATAAATGTTTATTTTGAAATAAAAGAAGAGTTACAGTTTCTACTCCTTTTAATCTTAACCATAAATGTGTTAGTAGTCACTTAAAAGACTTAATTGAGTAATTATTATAATCTTATGTGACAACAGACAACATGAAAAAAAGCTACCCCGCCAGCCAGGGTAGCAGGTTCAACCTGGGTCTCAACCTTGGTTCAAACCTTGAAATAGTTTTTCAGATACTTTCAGCCACATATTTGGACATTAAAAATGTAACTCAATTGAAATGGAATATTATGGATTTTCCATGATATTTTTTTGTGTCCTTACACATAAAATTTTCAATATTAATTAATTTAAGGGGGTCTTGAAAGAAAATAATTTTTAACAGGAAAAGAAACCTCTGTTATTGAATTCAGTTAAAAATATTCATATTAATTACATTTTCCCTCTTGATTGAAAGAATAACTTCACTTAACAAGTCCAACCATTACCAAAACATTAACTTTTAACTGCTTTTAAAAGAAAAGCTGAAACATTATCCAGCCATATTTTCCACAATATCATTTTTATCTCCTCTTACATAATTTTTAGAACTTTCAAAAGGTATAGGGCAAGGATTTGATATAATCTTGATAAACAAACATTTCTTTTCTTATTGCTAATTTATTTCCCATAATTATGTCCAAACAATCCTTTTGACAAGTGTTTGGCGTTTAATATCTAGCCCTTTCTATTTCTAAATCTGCAGTAGTTAAGTTTTTTTTGGATATTTTTACTCTTCTTCTTATTATTTAAAATATTCATATAATTCTGTTCTTCCAGCTTCATAGGATTTTGTTAAGGTATTGCAAAATTTGCATTGCTAATGGTATCTTCCAGCTTAGCTTTACCAGTGGGTTGAGCTTGATCATTTTTCAAAGAAATAAAAATGTTACTCCTTTAGGCTAAGCTGATTCTTTTTTCAAATTTCTATGTGTTTTTTTGTATACCTCATCCTCCTTCAAATTAAATTCATTTTCTCAAATGTTTGCTATACATAAGTTTACAAAGAATGCATGTATTGAATTTTATGGTTCCCATTTCTTCTTCAACGTCTTCACCTCTCATATCGGTTATTTATTTTCATAAATCTGTATTTATTCTTTGTAGCTCAAATTTCATTGATTATACAATTTCTTTCCAGAAAAAATTGCAAAGAACAAACCTGAGGAAGTGTGAGCCTTAGAGGTAATTTCATATACCCAAAAGACCACAAATATAAAAAATAACATATTAATATAAATAAAAGAAATTTATTTATATTATTAAAATAAAAATAAAAAAAAATATAAATATAAAATTATATTAAAAATAAAAAATTAATTATAATTTAAAAATAAAATTACTTTAAATTTTGTAAATATAAAATTACATTTATACTTGAAAAATTTAAGTACAAATGAAATTTTAACAAAATTGTGAAAAAAATAAATAAATTTGGAAAAAAGTTAAATAAAATTTATTATAACTTTTTATCCAATAAATAAACATATAAATTTTATTTCACCATTGGATTCCTCATAAAAAATCAGGTGGGGTCACCTCTGAGTGAAATTTTTGTAACTCAACTCTAAATAAGCTTAAATTAAGTTTTTAGTATTTTCAATACAAAAGTTGAAAATCCTCAAAACCTTAATTTAATTCACACCACATGTGGTGTTAACCATCAATTTTTGTGTTAAAATTGAGGTGTTGTGTTTAGTTTAGAAGTTATGAGGAATTAAAGTATTTTCAATTGAATTCAATTGAAATGTCAAAATGTGCGCGTGTATTACATAAGTGAACTTTGATTTACATATGAGGTGTCAATTATTACTGTATTGTACTGTACAATTGAACTGAATTACATGTGTAAATTATAAGTATAATACATGATGAAGAATTAAAGGAAAAATAAATTGGAAAGATTAAATTTGGGGGGGAAAAGGAACTCCAGCTCTAAGGGGGAGCTAGACCCCCAAAATCCTTGCTGACAGGCGTGGGATGTCAAAATTCACGCAAAAGTTCATCACTTTTGGCCTGGAATTGAGTTACAGGGTCTGTGGACTCAATTGATGATGAGGTTTTGATACCAACTGGGGTAGTTTTAGCTGTTGCCAAGAAGGTAAAACTACCCTTAAGATAAAACAATCATAATAAAAACAGTTTTAACTGGTTTCTACGCCTCTGACACACATTCTGACGTGTTTTGAAGGCTCTAGGCCTGGTATTGCTATAGTAATGGCTGATTTAAGGGTCTAAAATGGCTAAAAATGGCTAAAAATGGCTTAAACCAGCCCTTTTTGGTCTAAACCAGGGTTCAATGATGCCATAATTGGCTTTTCTGTTGTCAGACTGTTTTTCACGACTGACAAGAGTAAATTTTACTTTTGGAGTAAGAGAATTGATGGCTATAAAAGAATGTCTTCTTTGCCCCACTTTTCTCTTCATGTTAGAATCTTTTCCTTTTATTAATTAGTTTAAAACTGTTAAACCAATCAACCAAAGATTCCAACCACCACTTTTAAATCATTTTAATCCTTTTAACCACGTGAAAAAATCATTATAATCATTGTTTGTAACTCTTATAATCATTTTTACCCCTGAACCACCCCAAAAGTGAATTAAAGCATCTTTCATCACTGTAAACTTTGTCACTTTGTTTCCAAATTCACTCTGGTCACTTTTGGGCGTGTTTTCTCTTTAATATTCTTTTTAAAGACTTTTTTCTTTAATTAATTGCTTGCAGTTCTTTGCTCAATTAATTCCAATTGAAATTGCTCTTGAAGAAATTTCTTTTGTAGCCTTAAAATATCTCTTGTAGAGTATTTTTTGGATAAATTTTTATTGTTGGTAAAACAATAAATTTTTATAATATTATTGTTTTATACTAATAAAGTTATAAACAATAAAATTGGCGTGTTTTCTCTTAAAAATAATATTTCATACTATTTTTAATTGATTTTTACCTTATACAAATTTTGAGGACAGGAAAAGTACTTGATTTTTAATCAAAGTTTCATATCCACACCTTACAGGAAGTTTGTTCAAAAGGGAAAAATCACATTTCATTTTCAAATTTAAATTTTCTGTTTGTCTTTTCATTTCTCATAGCACTGGTTTTCTCACTAAGGTTTGGGTTTTTCTGATATTTATACCAACTTATTCTTTAATGATTTGGAAAATTGACATTTTTTTTACATTTTTTTTATTTTATTTAATTTATTTATTTATTTGATTTATTTTATTTCTTTTATTTATTTTATTTATTTTATTTATTTTATTTATTTTATTTATTTTATTTATTTTATTTATTTTATTTATTTTATTTATTTTATTTATTTTATTTATTTTATTTATTTTATTTATTTTATTTATTTTATTTATTTTATTTATTTTATTTATTTTATTTATTTTATTTATTTTATTTATTTTATTTATTTTATTTATTTTATTTATTTTATTTATTTTATTTATTTTATTTATTTTATTTATTTTATTTATTTTATTTATTTTATTTATTTTATTTATTTTATTTATTTTATTTATTTTATTTATTTTATTTATTTTATTTATTTTATTTATTTTATTTATTTTATTTATTTTATTTATTTTATTCATTTTATTTATTTTATTTATTTTATTTATTTTATTTATTTTATTTATTTTATTTATTTTATTTATTTTATTTATTTTATTTATTTTATTTATTTTATTTATTTTATTTATTTTATTTATTTTATTTATTTTATTTATTTTATTTATTTTATTTATTTTATTTATTTTATTTATTTTATTTATTTTATTTATTTTATTTATTTTATTTATTTTATTTTATTTATTTTATTTATTTTTTTTTTATTTTTTTTATTTTTTTCATTTTTTTTATTTTTTTTATTTTTTTTATTTTTTTTATTTTTTTTATTTTTTTTATTTTTTTTATTTTTTTTATTTTTTTTATTTTTTTTATTTTTTTTATTTTTTTTATTTTTTTTATTTTTTTTATTTTTTTTATTTTTTTTATTTTTTTTATTTTTTTTATTTTTTTTATTTTTTTTATTTTTTTTATTTTTTTTATTTTTTTTATTTTTTTTATTTTTTTTATTTTTTTTTTTTTTTTTTTTTTTTTTTTTTTTTTTTTTTTTTTTATTTTTTTTATTTTTTTATTTTTTTTATTCTTTTTATTTTTTTTAGTTTTTTATTTTTTTATTTTTTTTTATTTTTTTTAGTTTTTTTGTTTCAAAATCTTTCTAATTTTTTTCCTTTGATATTTTTGTATTTGGTTATTTTATCATATTTTTTTTGTTATTTTAAGAAATAAAACTTTTTTTGTGTGTTTTTTTCATTTTATCCATTGTTTTATTGTTTTAAGTTTTTCTGCCTGTTTTCTATATGCTTTTCTCATTTCTTTTTGATTTTTTTTACATTTTGAATATGGTTGTTTTTTTAATTTAATTTTTCCTTTTAATTTTAGTGTGAGTTTTTATTTGAATTTAATTCTTTTCTTTTAATTTCCTTCTTTTTTAATTTCTTTTTTGGGTGCAGATACTCCAAATCAGTGCAAATGCTCTGATTTGGAGATTTATTTGGCCATTTGTTTGCGATTGCGCTATAAAAAATATAATAAAAATTGAAAAAAATTAAACATTACAAAAAAAACATTAAAAATCAAAAACCCTTGATTAACTCAGTACTGAAAAGAAATTTATCAGAATTTAGAAAGTTAAAAAAAATTCACAAGAATTTCAAAGAAATAAAAAAACAAAGAAAGAAAATTAAAAGAATTTCAAATTTAAAAAACAATGGAATAACAATAGAAAAAAGTTACCAAAACTGGCTCAAAATGAAAAATCAAAAAGAAAGAAAGAAATTATGAGACAATAAAATAAAACAAAGAATTGAAATAAGCCATAAACTCAAAAAGGAAGCAAAGTGAAAGAGAAGAAAAAAATAATAGTTTGCAAAAAATGAAGCAAATAGTGATAACAACCATTCCCAAATTACAAAGATCAAAATGATTGCAATTTTGTTGATTAAATATGAAAAAATTGTAAGAGACAAATAGATAAAAGGACAATGCAAAAAGTGTAATTAAGATAAAATTAATTACAAATTTTTTGAAAATAGTGTAGATGCTTGAGGTAGCATAGTCATTTAGCAATTGTTACATGTAACAAAAGAAATGGATTTGGATGTAATAAGCTTGTTTGGAATGAAATATATTAAGCTTCAAGTTGAATTGAGAATTCAGATTAATATACTATCATCATCAAAAGAAATGGAGAAAATCTCAAAGGCCATGTATATCAGTTTTATCAAAATGATTAACAATTTGATAGAATATTGTTATTTAAAATATTGCAATCAGTGTTATGTTTCAGTGATCTGAATCAATAAACTCAAATTGACTCTTAGTGTTTTTTCAATTAAGGAGTTAACAATAAAATTCAGTTGTTAATCAATCCTTTATCCAACTTATTTTTAACTGGACAACAGCATGACAAGTACATGTGGGTTGGACACAGGTTTGAGGCACACTTCAATGAAGGTTAAAATGTACTCTATAAATATGTGAGCCTTGAGGTATATTTTACATTCCCAAATAGGCCACAATTATCTTAAAAATGAATTCTGAATTATGCATAACTCATAAGTCATGCATATATCCAAAATTCATCTTTTTTGATTTCAGAAAAGATAAATAACTTTTTATTGAGTAAGTAAATCCATGGATTTAAGGCCCTATTTGGATTTTACATAAAATATCACCTAGGGTAGCTCCATAGAGTGAATAAGCTCAAATTAACTCTTTGAGGTGGTAATATGGAAAAAACTTCTATACCACATCATTAATACCACATAAAAGATGTGTGAAAACTTTTGTTTTTATTAATTTCACGCCAAAATAATGGGAATGTGAGAAATCCCATGTTACATATACACTGAGAATAGTGTTATGCATATTTTGGGCACTTAATATCATGGTATTCTTACATGGATGTTTGATACACCCATAGTGGATATCTCACTTGAAGCATAAATTTCTATTTTGACGTGAAAAATATGCAAGGGGGACAAAAGACATCAAAGAGAGCCAGGGTACCCAACTTCTGAGGCCTCAGGGGCATGGAAAGCTCCAAATCTTGGATCCATGGCTTATCTTGGCTCAATTAGTAAACTAAAACACTTTGCAAACTTGGTTATCATGTTACAACTACAGTAAATCATAAGAAAATAGCAAATAACCTGCTATTTTGATGTGCCAAGGAGGTAAAGAGCTACTTAGACTCCTGTAACCATGTCGATTCTTAATGACTTTCCATGGATAGATCCTAAACGAGTAATCAAAACCCTTTTTGGACTTTTATCCATTGATTTACCTCATAGCAACCAGCTATAGACTGATATTTGAAATTCTACGTAGAAATGAGGTAAAAACTTCAAAAATTTATTAAGAATGCAATTCTAAATGAATCTCTCTGAACCTTTCAGGACCAATTGAGAACTTTATTATCTATGATACAAAAAAGAAGAATTATAGTTTTACTAGTAAAGTTGAAAGCTTTACTTACAGTCCATTTTTGACTATTCCAAGTGAAACACTGAATCTTCAACAATTCACAGTAATTACAACCTGTGATGAGATTGCCAATAGCATTGAAAACTTTGAGAAAACAATGATCATTTTTTAATAAAAGAAGATTTACAGTTGTTACTCCTTTTATTCTTAACCATATTGGGGTTGGTAGTCATGCAAAAGCATCAATTAAGTAATTTTGATAATCTTACGTGACAACAGATGATGCAATCAATAATCCAAAAGGGTTTATTGTTTTCTCACTCACCGGTTTTTCAGTTTGCTCCATGGCACGCCTCTTTGAGCTGCTGTTGACTGAAAAGAGGCCTCCTCTTGCTGTTTTTTCCATATCAAATCATCTTATTATCCATTCCTATCATTGTTACCAACAAGTAAGTATTAGTTAAACTATTATTAAGTGTTTTAAAACTTTCAGAATTTATCAGAAAGACGTGAAAGCATGGAATCCAACTATATATTGTTGTGATCCTGCTATAAGTAATTTTGATCCCTTAAATCCACAATTCTACGTCAAATTTCTCTGCCTATATCTTTCAATAAGTTCTTTGGAGTATAAGTGAGTCATTTATCTTTAATTCTTAAATTTTTTCTCTAAAATTAGTTTTCTTCAAGAATTATCTTTATAATTATTCTTGCAAAAGATAATTATATATTAAAATAATCTTATTATTTTAATAAAAGAAGTTTTTATTATTAAATTCTTCTTGTAATTGATTATTGTAGACAATTACTGCTCACTGTTAAAATCAGTAGTAGTGTTTAACACATGAAAGAAATAATTCTTTAATTTTTTTAATTGTGGCTATAATAATATTTTATTATTATATTTTATAAGAACAGACATAGTACTGTTGATTAATAATAATATTATCATCAGTTTCATAGTCAAATCTTACAACGTATTTGTAAAAAAACCCAAAAAACACCATACAAAGGTCTTCAGGAGCTGATTTCTAATATTATCACCTCTAGAGGCATGATTGTTTTTCAAAATGAACAGAAAATTTGACCTTTTACCACTTCATTTAAAAATTTCTAAGGAAAGATCAAAGGATACCCTGATATTATTTGACTTGGATAGCTGGAGAATTTATAATGGGTGTTTTCATTGAGATAAGAAACTTTTATCAGATTCTAAACATGTACATAGAGAAATATGTCACAATGTTCTGTTCTCAAGAATTCTTAAATCTTCCACTTCAAATATTTCTCCTGTCAATTAATGTTATATGAATCTCTAAAGCTAGAAAGTATAGTAATGATAATTTCATGACTGAACAGACCAAAACATAGGTTTGAAAATTCACTTAAATTTCTTGGAAAACGTTCATCTCAATAAAGAAAAACAAAAAGGGCAATAGAATATTATTGTGGAACTCTTTTGCTTTTTTTTATTTGAGTAACAAAATGTCAAAAAAGCAAACTGTCTTTAAAGGAATGATTAGAATTTCTCCTGTATGGGAACATAGCTTTGTATGAATCAATTGTTTATGATGATAATCCAACCTTTAAGTTTTATTTCTCCCATTTTATGAAAAAATTTATAGAAGTAATTTTGGAAGGAAGAAAGAAAATGAGATTTATTTTTTACACATTTGAGTTTTGCATATATTTGGGCTGAAGTAATAGTAGATGAAAAAATGTCAAATCAAAATCTAGTACCACCTCATAGTTAAGAAATATAAACAAATTTACTTTCAAATGAGTTTCACAAATTATGAATAAAGCTTATAGCTTAAAGGAGTCATTTCAAGATTCCAACATCACTATTTCATTATAAAATTCATTTCCAGTTCTGTTTTTCCGGGATTAAGATTTTGAGTATTACCTTTTGTAGAGCTCACTAAATATATAAGCCTATATGAATATTCAAATTGATAAACTTAAATATGCTCTTTATTTTTGAAAGGAAGAAGAAAAAGGTATTTAAAGCTGTCTGCTTATAAGTTACACTCAAAGGATACCAATCCTTAAGAATATCTGGGAGGTGGTTTCTTGGAAGAATCATATGTTAGACCTTTCAGGTTGAATAGATAAATACCATTCAACAGCTAGTTAAAATTCAGTAATGAAGTGTGCTTATGAAAAATCTCAATTTTACAACAAATTTGAGATTATTATCTTGATCTGAATATGGTCTCTGTGGGTTTTGGAAAATTATTTTCATGATTAATATTGTATAAGAGCCTAAAAAATGGGGGAGAGCTTTGAAACTAAGTTTATTATTAGGACCAATAAATGAGATTTTCGTATTTGATTATTATTATGAAGCTCTTGATGCAGTCCTAAATATCTATAAAGGTATTCATTTTGAATAGTGGAAACTTATTCTTACAGGAGAATTAATGGTTTCTGTTCCCAATATAATCGTAATACTGATTTGAAAGTGCAGAAATTTTTGCAAGAACTATTTCACTATGATAAGTTTTCTTCCAATATTGAGGATTATAATTATGCATAATGAGATATCATCATGGTATCAAGCTTATTACTAGTACAAAGATGTCAAGCTCAATTGCAAGGATTATTTTGAAACAAATATATTTTTTGGGAAAAATAAGTATGAGAAATTTTAATACTTATTTCATGAGTGTTAACTTTCTTTGAAAGAATCACTCCACTCTTCGAGCCTTCAGGCTTTGAAGAATCTTGAATCTTGAATCCCTATTTTTAAACTATGGAAGTTTGGTAAATACCTTAAAGCCAATTAATTATTTTTCATAAAAAGAAGTGAAATATCCAAGCCAAAAATTCATTTCTTAAACTGGTATTTTTATGGATGGTAATGAATTATTTGACATCTTTCCAGTTTGAAAAGTAATATAGTACTTCTAATTTCTCTCTATAAAAGAAAATATGAAGAGCCCAAGTTAAATTTTATTCCCCCACCACAGTAGAATATTATGATTTTTCTCTTATTATTAAAATTTGTATGATATATTTCCATTAATTAGCTTATTTTGAAATTTGTGGATATATTGAATGTTATTTGAGATGGAAAGAAATAATTTATGGGTCATAAGAGGTCTCCAGTTATTTTCATAATGGGAGAAAGGTATGAAAGTGCTTGAATATTAAGTTTTGCAAAAATGGGGATGACATTTGGTCTCAATTTTGGAAAAAGATATTGGATTTGAAGGAGAAGAGAAATAAAGCTTACTTGATCAATCTTTTTGGGACATATTTGTTTTGAATCTAACATTTACAAGAAACCTAGACAAAGAATTCCAACTTTGTAAAAGAGGAAATGTTATATCTTCATCTGAGTTGCATTTGCAGAAATAAACATTAATTCAGATTTTTGGAGAAAATAATAATTAAAAATAATTTTTTGAGTGGGTCAGAGAAAATGATGATAGATAATTTTTTGAAGTTATTTATTTTAATATAAATATTTTGAAATTTGGAAGTCTTGAGTTCTGTAAAATGAAATTTCAGAGAAAGAGGAAACATGAAAGAAAGGATATTATAGGAGATAAGGAAAGTGAGTACTTTGATTTTGTGAATTGTAAAGAAAGATTAATGAACAAGCACTTAATATTCATTTCAAAGTTGTTGATTTTGCTTTCAGAGAATTTTGTGGAATAGAGGCTTGTTTGAGATTTCCAGAAGATACATAATTAAATTAAAAGTGTGAATTCTTCATGAATCTGGAAAATGCGGCTATGAAGATGACCAAATCATAATAGAAAGTTAGAACCAAGTATGAAGCAAATTAAAAGCTGGGCCGGACCTGGGTTGGACCTGCTACCCCTGGAAGTGGGTATAGCTTTTTTTCAAGGTGAGATGATGCAATCAATAATCCAAAGAGGATTTATCAGCCTGTGACTCAAACCCAGAGGACAAGCATGACAGCCAAAATACCATAAACCAATGGTATAGCCAAGATACCACCAAAGCATGGAGCTGAGCCAAATTAGCTCAAAAGGTATCAAAAGAAAGAGGAAACTCACCTCTTTCTGAAAACATAAGTCCCATCACCATAGGACAAGAAATAACAAGTTATTCCTGCTCAAAGTTATTGCTGAGGATAAACCTTAATTTTCACCTCTCATCTAAAATCTAGAAGGAGAGGCTTAACCCCATCAAATGGTTACTAAAAATGAAGCTCTAAGCCAGGGCTATTCAATGGTACCAGACAAACTGAGCTAGCACCAATATTACTGGAGTTATGGTCAATTTAAGGCCAAATAAGGGTGAACAAAACATTCACCTCTCATCTAACTTCTACAGTTTTAGGGTGAGATACCTAAAGTGGGGTCTTTTTGAAACGAGAACAATCAGGGCTATCTGATGGTGTCATCCATTTCCTCATATCTCAACTAGAACAAACTTTATGGGGCAAACGAGCCCAATACAGCTTTTGGCTAAAACACGCATATGTACAAAATATCTTGTACATGGGATAACTTTGCCATATTTAATGATAGCCATATCAAATAAGGTACCATTGTGTAGAGCAAATACAGAGCTATACACCAAATGACTTCTGAGGTTTATGTCTCAATAACTGACAACGGTATGGCTGTTTTAAAGGTAAAATCCCACATTATGGCCAATACAGCCTTACCATGGGATAATATCCCATAAACATGATTATGAGGTGTCAAACAGACAAAGAAGCATGTTTATACTTCAATACCTCATAAGTAAGTAAATACTGGGGTCCCATACAGTTTCTGTACAGCATTCTACGCACATACACGTCAGAAGAAGGCTATGTGGTCCCCAGATGAAATTTATCACCCTGTATTGGTGAACACTGCCCAGATGTGGTTTCAAAGCCACATCTGAGCCCAATAAAGGCTATAAAGGCCTTTTGCAAACCACAAGCCTGTCTCAGAGAGGCAAAAATCCTCACTTCCTCTACGTGGAAAGGTCTAGTAGCCTTTCCACCCCATTTCAGGATAAAAGGAGGGCTTTTCACAGCCAGAAAAGCTATCCAAATCCTGCTCTTAAATTACTACGTAGTACAACTGTCAAAAACAGCTATAGTCTTGGAAAATAACCAGGTATAATTCTAATCTTAATTATTGTAGTCTTTATTATTGTCACCCAACAGGTCAAGCTGCACCCAGGGCTTTCAACAGTGCTCACCATCACTATTTCATAATAGTACAGCCCTTTTAATTTTTATTATAAAATACTTATTCTCTATCAATACCTTGATTTTAAATCCTTTATCACGTGTCACAGTCACAGTCAAAGTTGTAAATAGCCTAATTACTACTTCTACATAGACTCAACCTGACATTTATGATCAGAATCAAAGGTGATCAGCCCTTGCCTGCATTCAATGGATGGATTAAAATGATTAAGAAAGTCAAAGCCAAATGTAAGTTCTTCTCCCTTGAGAGCATCAATGACTAAAAAGCCCCATTGAAAGCTTTGGAAGGAAGGGAGCTTAACCATTGATTTAGTATGGTGAGTCACTCATAAAGAAGGGGACTCAGAGGACTCCAAAATGATACTAGGAATCTTCAATGGGAGTTCTGACATGGTAAAGCAATTCTTGTGGAAAAACTGCTTTGCAATAACTTAGTTGGTAGCACCAGAATCAATTAGAATACTGTGGAACATATCAGAGAGACAAGAAATAACAAAGAATTTCAAATAACTTTTGACACCATTATTCAGAATGCACAATTGTGCTCTGGGTGGAAAATAGTGAAGACCATTGAACACAAAATGATCTTCACTCAGACTTGTCACTGCCTGGGTGAGCTGGCTCTGAGGCATTTTGAAACAGTCCTCAAGACTATGCTTCCCACCACAATAGGTGCACAAGCCCTCCTTGATTCTTCTTTCCTTTTCAGAACACATCAACTTGTGGCCCCTTTTCAAGAGGGAAGAATGGGGCTTTTCCTTTTTCTGAACTCTGAACTTCTTCTTCTTGTGACTTGAACTTGAAGAATTTTGATGATGAGAACAGCTTAACCTTGAGACTTCAGTTTTCTTTTCTTGATGACAATTCTTCTCCTTTTGCCTCTCAAGGTACCTTGTTTCAAGCTTCAAGGTAACATCCATTAAGTCTTGAATAGAATCAATGCTTGAAGGATGGGAGGCAAATTTATCCAGAATTCAGGAGGCCAATCCCTTTTTAAAATGATGAATAAGAGCCCTCTCACCCCAATCCTCAATTCTTGAAACTAGAATGCCAAAATCGGAAATTTATAAAGATAGATGTTCACCGGCTTTCATTCTTAGGCCATCGAGCTCTGCTTCAGCTTATCTAACTTCATTTGGATCCCCAAATAGAGTGAAGAGTTGGGATTCAAATAAGGACCAATTATTGAGGAGGTATGCTGGTTCTTGATTTGTGATATTGGAAAGATAAAGCTCAATCAATTTCACAGACCTACCAATGAGGAATGAAGTGGCATGAAAAGCTTTTTTTTTGTCTTCATAGAAATTTTCCTTGTCATTATGAGAATAAGCTGGAAGGACTGAATAAAACCTCTGACTTTGAAGGGTTGAGCCCACTCAAAGACTTCGGGTGCCTTTATAGATGGAATCTTGAAGGTTGGTGGTCTTAAGCTTTCAGAAGATGAAGAAGCTTAAAGATTGGTCATAATATAGGTCATTTGTTGCATAATGAACAATAAAGATGGTTCAGACTGATGAGAGACAGGCTGATTAGACGGGGCTAGAGTTTGCCTTCCAGTACCTTGAGATTCCCCCACAGTAGTAGGAGAAGCCTCAGTACTGTCAGACTGTTACTCTTCTACAGAATTATCCTCCTCTGCATCATCTTCCCCAGGACCTTTGAGCTTTGTCCTTGAAGTGCCTGGAAAAGCGCCAACCCCTCCTCAGAAGGAGCTTGATCTTCCTTCCTGGATGGATGGTGGTTCCCCTTCCATGAAGGGTCCTCTGTTCAAATGGGCCCTCAGTTGAGGAGCTACTGGGGTCCCATAAAGGGGCACTCTTGGTGTTGGAGTGAGGACAAAGTGAGCTCTGGTCTGCCTTGCAGGAGATCAGTTTTGGACAGGCATAATATTTTCAGAACAAAAAATAAAAGAAAATAAAATTTGAACATAAATTGAAATGGAATTGAGGATTTGAGGCAATTCCACAAGAAGGCTTGAAGTCAACATCAAAAATGAATATCTTGAGGAATTCAATAAATCAAAGTGAAACAAATTCAGGTCAATCAATCAAATTTCAACTCAAATCTTTAATTTAATAATCAACAATGAATCTTGAAGGATAAATGTATCAATGAGTAAATATCTTTATTAATTTAAATCAATAAGTCTCGAGGTAAATCAATCAATAATCACAATCAAATCACTTCAAAGTAAAAAAACAGAATCTTCAGGTAAATCAATCTTGAAGTCAAAATCAAATGTCAAATCAATCAATCAAAATTGAATCAAGTGAAAATCTTGCTGTGAATCAAAATTCTTGAAGAAAATTTCAAAATGAATCTTGACAAATGAAGATCTGTGTCAAAAATGAATTTTGAGAACCAATTAAAAACAAAATTACCCCGGGACCTGAATGAAGATTGAGTGGAAGAAGAATGACTTAAAAGACTGGTCAGCCACACAATTTTGAAAGAAAAGAAAGTTTTTATAAGGTTGAGAGAGAATTAATAAAGAGAAAATCGAATTTCATGAGAAAAAGAGCAATTAATAATTGAAAATTTGAAGAAAAAAACATTAAAGTCATAAAAGAGTCATAATTGATGAATGGATAATTTGAAGGTAAAAATAAAGAATAAATAATGAAAAAAAATATGAGTTAATTGATGGAATTTCATAGGGGCTCTTGGGGAAACAAGAGTGTCCTGGCACTCAGGAATCAAGAACTCACTTGGAGGGCTCCAACAAAAATAAAGAAATTAAAGAAGAATATATTTCTTTGGAAGAAAATAAGAGCAAGTAAAAGATATTCCAAAGTTAAGAATAAAGCCAAGGGCCAAGGATAATAAAGAAAGCCAAAGTCCAAAGAGCCAACCAAATGAATTCTAAATTCACTGTTTCAAATTTCCAGGAAGAAAAATGGAATTACTAAACAAGATGACCACCAATATCCATTGACAGGCAAAGAGAAAGGTGAAAATGAATTAATTAAGAATATCAGTATTTACTTCCAATAATGAAAAGAAAATAAGATTAAAAATAAAACCAATATCTTAATTAACTGGGGAGAAGTCCCCAGGGAAGAAAAGGTAGCCAGTATATGTGAAAATCTGAAGACGTATCCTGAAGGATTGATCACCCAGCTGTATTGACTATCTTGTTTCAATACATATCTGGCCATCTTGAGAAATGAACTGTGTGCCTTGATTTCCCACAGTGGAGTATGAATTAGCCCAAATGGGCCAATGCCATACAGGTTGCCTGAATACCTCCTGTATAAAAGGAAAATGGCAATTATATTTTTGGATAAATATTAATTTTATGAAATTGAGGCCTCAATCATATTGATATTTCATATTCAAATAGCTAAGAGTTACTCATCAATTTAAAGAAATAAAAAAAAATCTTAGTTTTATTCAAGGCTTAATTCAATAAATTCTTATGTCTTTTTTGTAAGCTTACTATATTGTGGTTAAAAGTTACAAATTATTGATTAAAATCATGATTTTTAGTATTTTAGCTCTTTATAAAAATTCACTAAACATCAATTTTTTGGTCTTTATTAATTCTTTTCTTATTTATATCATCTTATATATACTATATTTTTTTTAAAAAAAGAAAACTAATGAGATATTAATTCATTATTATCAAAAGAATATCATTAAAAAGATAATTAATTTAATCTCTCTGAAAACAGCAAAATTAGGCAATATTCAGATAATAATGGATAATAAAAATACATGAGGAGAAGAAATGGATTTTTTATTCCTGATTAATTTACTTTATTTTATGATAGTTTAATTTTGAAATATTATCATTTTCTTATGAAATCATGTCTTTTTCTTATCTTTTCTTTCATTAGTTAACAGACCTGTTAGCTTAGCTCTTTTCTCACTGATTCAACGTAACAGTTTCTTCTTGAAGTAGTCAAGGGTAAAATTGTTCATTTATTTCAAGGCTATTAAAAATAATAATGAAAAGTTTGAGGAAGAACCAAGCTGATAAGAATAATAACAAGAAATAAATAAATAATAGGAACAATGATAAACCATTAGTATTCTTGCTCTTTTCTTCTTTTTTTGAAAACACAATTTGTGTCAGAAAGGAACAAGAGGAAAATAATGATAAGAATTCAGCTTACCAATTAGTAGGGAGAGGAGGCAGATATTCATCCACTCCTCAAAGGAGCTGAAAGGAATCACAAAGAAATATACAAATAGAACATAAAAATAAGAATGATAATAATAAAGACAGAATAACAAGCTAAAACACACTCTGCTCATCTGTTTAAAACCTCAAATAAAGGTTTTCAGGAAGCTTGAAGACCTGATAACTACCCATCATCACCTTCCCTTTCAGGATGGTTCTGTACATAGTTGTAAAATTAGAAACAGTAGTGAAAAAATAAAGAATTGAATAAATCAAAATTTCTATTCGATTTGGAGGTGGAATTGGAGGATTTTTGAGCAGAAATGGACATGCTATCAGCAAATATGACAGATTGGGAGATAACATTTCTGACAAAGGCGGGAGGAGAGTGATGGCCATTTTACATTGGAAAAATATTGTTGGATTCTGGACAAGCAAGAGCTGAGCCAGTGAAAGGCGCAATGGACAGGGATGGGGAAGTAGCAGATGAATTCAAGTTTAGATTGGCGCTTTGGGTGTGATGAATGGTGTAACAATATCCATTATGAAGAATGGATATAATCTCATGTCCATTCTCATAATGATAAATGGAAAGGGAAAGCGAAGAAATCTTTGTTAATATTTGGTTTATTTTTTAGAAATATGAGAGGGAGAAAAAGAAGAGAACAACCTCTGAGTGGGTAGAATATCCAAATACAGATCATACCCTGCCTACATGCTGTTTAGCTGGCTCTTTGGGTTAATTTGATTAATAAAAAACAATTTTATAATATATTTCAAGAAAAATATACAAAAAAAAAAAAAATAAATAAAAAAAGGATAAAAAAGTACTAGTTGTAGCCAATACAGTAATAGAGATAATAAAGCAAGGGGAGGAAAAGTTACTCACAAGGATTCAATCAACCACCAATGGATTGACACTAATAATTGTATGGAATCTGGGAAAAGAAAACAAAATAAACAAAGAAATAGTAACAATTAATTGAAAGAGGAAACATAGTGATATAGTAAAATAATATCCACACAGATAGTGTAGAAGTTCCAGAAAAGAAAAATCAAAATGGATGGGAGTAATAAAATAATGAAACAACACAGAGGAGAAAATATAGGAAAAAATAAGTAACTGCCAAATAAAATTAATAATAAAACAATTTTAAAAGAAGAAGAACCATGGCAAGTGGAGATAAGAAGTACAGCTGGTTAATTTCTATGTATTCACACTGGTAACTTCAAAAAAAATTAAAATCAAATTAAGATTAATTATACTATTTTAATAAAGCTAGTTACATTATTTAGTTGAACCAGACAAATAAAATATAAAATAATAAATAATAAATACTGTATTAACTGAGATAATTGAATTAAATTAAAAATAAAATGAAATGATAAAATATTATTAGACTTATTATATCATCACTTTAGTATAGCTAATTACAAAACAGGAAAGTGTAAATCATTATATATTTATATTAAACTAAATTTATTAATATAAAAAGCTCAAATTAGGGTAAACCTATTAAGTGGAGAGAAGGTTTTAAATTTTCATAAAAATAAAAAAGGCCATCATCAATATTAATAATAATAAGTACACTAAAAATTCAACAAATAAATAAATAAATGTATATATAAAATGAAACAAAATAAAACAGTGATTCAAGAGGTCCACCATGACCCTAAATGGGCTGCATTGTGGGAAATATTTGAATAATCTTCCTTACTATTATGAATTTATCCTTTATATGAATTGAAATCATTTTTGGATATTATTTCATTAACATTTAATCTCACTTTATAATGATTAATATAAGACCAATATTATTCTTTTATTTTTTTGATACTAATTCATATTTTAACTTGAAATTTATCTTTAAATCCATAATATGCAGAATATATCAAAAAGAAATTGCAATAAGTAACAAATAAATAAAGACCATTTCTTCATAGTATAAAATTAAAATTATTATTCAAAAAGTAAAAATTGTGTACAATTATTGAATAGGGAGGGGATGGCACCACCATTTGAAGTTAATATCATCCAAAAAAGAGAAAGAAGATGAACTAAATGGAAAATCTCACAAACAAATGAATAATAGGTCCTAGAGAAGACCTTAAACTGTCCAAATCTGTTATTTCTATATTTTAACAATGGAATTAACTAAAGAATAGGTTGTTTAAAAGACCCTAAGCTTTCTAAATGACTTCTTCTATTTTTAGATCAAATAACTCAAGCTTTTTCTTGAGTATGAACTTAAAAATGCATCATTATTCATCAAAAAATTTTTTTTTACTATGAAAATGCTCTCTGGACTGAAGAAAAATAAACCCAGTAATCGAAATAAAGTATTTATATATTGAAATAATCAAAATAATCATAATTCAAAACAAAAATAAGGGGTGATGCTTATTTCTCAAAATCACTCCTTATGATTTTAAGTTTTTGGGGGTCAGTGGGATGAAATTTCTTTACTGATCTTAGAAGAACAAAATTACCTAATTGCTAATAAAAAAGGAACTAATTTAAAATAAATATTATTGAATAAGAATAACAGAAAATACAACAAAATTAGAATATTTAATCAAAAGGAACAAAAGAAAGAGGAAAATACAAAAAGAAGAAGGTAAGAAGATTCAAAATCAACTTAAAGACCAAAAAACAGGAATCATAATTGAAAACATTAGAATAAAGATTTGAAGAAACTTAATGTAGATGTAGGGACCCAGAATATTGCCCTTGAAACTGGAATTCCGGGGTCAGAATTAAATGGGCAGGGGGTTGTGGTATTCCATAACTTAATGGCCCAGTTTCAACTGAGATTTCATTTATAAGGCTATCAATTGAAGACTCAAGAAATAAAAATTATTAATCAATCAATTGAAAGAGGGGAATTCATAATTAAAATGGATTGAAACTAATCAGTATGTATAAAACCATGAAAAAAATTATAGAAGAATGCTCTATTTGATTGAAAGAATAACAATAAACTAGGGAAACTCAAAGTGCAATATATTCAAAATTTTAAAGTTACCAATGTAAGGGGTAGTACAACACAAGGGTGGCTCCCGGGTATATAATCAGTCTTGGTTAAGCCGGCTTACTTGGGCCAGCCAGTGAATACATACCTTTTAAGTGAGCTATTCAGCTTTCACTTAATAAGTAAAGACCCAATACAACACTTAAGTAGTATTGCTCATAATTGTCAAAAATTATTGGTAGTACTCATTAAGGAGAGACAAATGAACATCTGTGATTCATTCGAATAAATAGGCTGTAATACAAAAAAACAGTACACTGAGAAATAATAATAAAAAACTCTCAAGATATGGCCTCATTGTTGAGCCACTCTTTCAAACAAGTGAGGTGGGAAAATGTTTGCATCCCCAATGAAGCACGGACTGGCTACTTTAATTTACCACTATGTGAGAACACATGTTCCACTGATGCTGAAGAGGCTGGAATACTTAAGTACCAAAACCCAATCTTTGCCAAATTTCGGAAATTCCCAGTGATGAACTGTCGCTGAATCCATGGATAAACAATCAGGAATCATTAAATGCGTAAGTCAAAGGGAAAATGACTTACTTTCCAGTAATCCATTATGTGTTCTCCTTTTGAAATGAGATGGAGATTCTGCAAGTAAGTAAGCACCTCATCTTCTTGTGAGGCAGAGAACACCTGGCTTGACTCCATTGGGGTTTTATCAAGGTGCCTAAGAATATCTGGTTTGTCTTATTCACTCAGTCCTTCTGGTGAACTCATGCGTATAGTGGGCTGGCACTTTCTTGATTGCTCTTCTTGGAGAGGAGAACATTCTTGTGAGAGCAAGGAGATGATGGTGTTGGTGTGATGAGAAGGTACCCCCAAACTGATGAAAATCTCCTTGTGATATTTAGGGTTCAAAAGAGTGGCAATCAAAGAATCATCATTTTTCATTTCTGAGTCATAGTATTTCTGAAACTTTGCTTTTGCTGCCTCATATGCATGGCGCCAGGTGTGAGGGCTGACTTGAGCATAATGCTCTAAGTGTAGTAAGATGACCTGATAATGGGGTAGGACAAGGTGTTTTGTTGTAGATTTTCATTGAAAAATGTTGCAGGAATGGTCAAACAGGGTCAGAATGGGTTTCATAAACTCCATGGTGCTCCAGGCCTCTTCATTGAGCTGGTATTTGGCACCATTCATGGTTAAAGTATACAATTGAATGGAGAGCTGCAGCTCATTGGGGCGCCGGAGTTGATGTAAAAAGTAATTCCACTGGGTCATTGGTATTGCAAGAGGAAGCAATTTTGGGTCACGGGTCTTCTGGCGCTCATGAATGAAAGCTTTGCATTTTTTGGTTGAGCCTCTTATATGTGAACACAAATCACGCAATTTCCTAACAATTGGATTATTGGCTGAGGTGCAAGGAATGGAAGGTAAGTACAACAACCACACCCCCATAGGCAATAAGATTAATCCTTACCTTGGGTTGGCTGTGTAATTCAACTGAGTTCTCCTTGATGGTTGTCTGGTGAATGGGCCTCATTGATCAGATTGAGCTTGGCTGAGTTATCCTGAGTCTCCAACATCAGTTGATTCAGAGCTTGAGGTCGCCCTTGGCTGCAAGCTGAGCCAGGGGTTTTCTGCGCCTTTTGATTGTTTCCTAATTGGTTATAAATTGTCAGACAGAAGATGAAGTCATAAAAATGCATTGGACTACTTAAGATTTTTTGATGGAAATGTAGGGCAATCTTCATCCTTGCTCTCCTCAAGCATTGCCAGTGTCACCCCCAGGTAGTTGTCAAAAAATTCATAGTTGTAGTTGGTTAACTGGCCCATGTTGGCCAGGAAGTATTTGTCCACTAAATTCAATACATGACATGCACACCGGTGGAATCTTGTATCTTTAGGCCAATCGACATTGATCCCTGCAAATTTCCGATGGAGAACACTGATCATTGAGACATTGTTTGCAGCATTGTCCCCAATGATACTGGAGAGCCATTTAATCATCCCACGTTCTGATAGGAATTCCCATAATGACCAAGCCAAGCTGGCACCACTATGAGAGCCTCCCATGGTCTCTTTGAAGTGATATTAATGTGATTTGTCAGCTCGAGATGATGGTGAAGTGTTGTAAAAGTAAGTACTTACATCGAATGATAATAAAGACTTATGAAATGTGTAGGTGAGAGGGTTGACCCATTGGATGGCAGTGGCCATGTAGCTCTGTGTCTGATCTTTAGTCGTCCAGAAATTGACCATGGCACTTATAATAATGTCTTTAGGTAGACTCTTTACCTTATTGATCAGCTCCTGTTTCCTTTCAACATATAGCTCATTTGCTATGGAAGCAATTTGTCGTCGGTGAGGCCATGCAAAAGTAGGACTGATGCGTTGAAGGATGGCTCGAAAGCGATGAGATTCAAAGACTGAGAATGACATCTGAATGGCCACTAGTGCCTTTACTAAATCGCTGAGGAGGTTGCTGCTCTCCTCTGCTTCCAGTCGCACCCCCAGCATTGGATCAATGGCCCCTGGACACCTTGACTCCCAGGCACTAAATCAGCCACAGCAAGTGGGCCAATGCTTATTTAGATTGGACATATTCTTCCCCTGAATGCGGATCTTGATGCTAAGAGGACAATTTTATCAGTGATTTTTAGCTGAAGACTTGAATTGAATGTAATGCAAGACTTACCTGCAATGTCTGCATTTATAAATAAATCGCAAATTACATTTCTCTTGATCCCACGCCCCATGAGGTGTAAGCATCTGGTTTAATTAAATGGCAAATCAGATGTTAGATATCATGATAATATATTTGGAATATTAGCTTTCCTCATAATACTAATAGACAGTTGATCGCACTCGGAAACGTTTGATTACTTTTGAGGCCTTGTGAATGGGGCTGTAGTCATGACCACTGCATTGATTTACTCCTAGGTTTCCAAATTCATCTTCATCATGATCTTCATACTCATCCCTTTTTCCATTTGCTGAGCCCAATTGGTTTGTTTGATGGTTGTAATAATGATCTTGATATTGGCCAAACTGGTCAGTAAGCAATGCAGAGGTAGCAGGGTAACAAGAGGACCTTGTTAAATAGCAACCTATGTGATTGAGCTCATTGACCATTTGTTCTGTAAAGATCATTGTGGTGCTGATGCTTGTGAGCTTAAAAATGAAAAACAAGTCAGTAAGATGAATTTAAATGCATGCATAAGTATAAAACCTTTCAATGTGATTGGTCAGATATTACGTTGGGTAGAGGTTTTGCATTAAATTTAGATCTGCTTGTGCCTTGCCGCAAGTGAACTGATTATTAAAATTGGCTGAAACAGTGATGAGGAGATTTGACAACATGGGTGTGATGAGCTGGATTGTAAAAGCTAGTAATATTATATCAAAAGAAGATGCAAGATGAGTTAAATCAAGGAGAGATGAGTGACACAGGATCAGAAATGTTGGAACTTTGGGCAAGTATGGATTGCATAGATTGACAGTTGGGACTAATTAGGTACATACCAAAATCTGGCCCTGACCGTGAAGGTGAATAATGACCCGTGGGTTATTTGGTTGGGGACATTTAGGTTTGAGCCAGATATTGTAGGATGTCGGTGGGTATAAACCCACCATAATAACCAGGGAGCCACCCTTAGTACAACACACAAGTTACCCTGATTGTGCTAAACCTGTGAGCCCTGAGGTATATTTTACATACCCAAATAGGCCACAAGTATCTTAAAAATAAATTCTGGACTATTCATAACCCATAAGTCATGCATATATTCAAAATTCCTCTTTTTTGATTTCAGAAAAGATGAATAACATTTTATTGAGTGGGGACATGGATTTAAGGACAGATTTGGATTCTACACAAAATTCCACCTAGGGTAGCTCCATAGAGTGAATAAGCTCATATCAACTCTTTGAGTTGGTATTATGGAAAATACTTCAATACCACATCATCAATACCACATAAACAATCTGTGAAAATTCTTGTTTTTCTCAATTTCACACCAAAATAAGGGGAATGTGAGAAATCTCATGGTATTCTTACATGCACTTCTGGTACACCCATAGCATTTTGACGTGAAAAATAGTCAAGGGGGACAAAAGACATCAAAGAGAGCCAGGGTACCCCTCTTCCGAGGCCTTTGAGGTGTGGAAAGCTTTAAAGCTTGGATCCAGGGCTTATATTGGCCCAATTTGTAAGCTAAAACCCTTTGGGAACTTGGTTACCAAGTCAAAACTTCATTAAATCATAAGATAATTGCAAATAAGCTGCTATTTTGACGTGCCAAGGTGGTAAAAAGCAGCTTAGACTTGTGTAACCATGTCAATTATTAATTTATTTACAAGGATAAGCACCAAAGAGGTAATTCAAACCCTCTTTGGACTAGTATCCATTTAATTACCTCATAGCAACCAGCCTTTTAGTGCTATTTGCAATTCTACGTAGAATTGAGGTATAAACTTCAACAATTCATTAAAAATACAATTCTTAATTAATATTTCAAAGCTTTAAGGACCAATTTAGAACTGTATAATTCCTATCAAAACCAAAAAGAATTATACTTTCATAAGTAAAATTAAAAGTTTTACTTACAGTCTATTTTTGATGATTCCACATGAAATACTGAATCTTTAAGACTTCACAGAAAATACATTCTGTGATGAAATTTCCAATAGCATTGATAACTTTGAGAAATAAATGATTATTTTGGAATAAAAGACGATTTACAGTTGTTGCTCCTTTTATTGTGAACCATAAATGGGTTGTTAGTCACGTAAAAGCATCAATTAAGTAATTATGATAATCTTAGGTGACAAGAGATGATGCAATCAATAATCCAAAATGTTTTCTTGTTTTCTCACTCACTTGTTTTTCAGTTTGCTCCATGGTATGCCTCTGAGCTTTTGTTGACTCAAAAGAGGCCTCCTCTTGCTGATTTTTCCAAAATCATCAAATTATTCCATTATTACATTATTACCAACAAGTAAGTATTAGTTAAAGCTATTTCTTAAGTATTTTATTCCTTCAGAATCAATAAGAAAGACGTCAAATCATAGAAATCAGCTATATATTTTTGTAATACTGCTATATATTCACTTTTGATCTTTTAAATCCACAATTACCTGTCAAATACCTTTACTATTATTATTCAACAAGTTCTTTGGAGTATTAGTGAGTGATTTATCTTAATTCTTGAGGTTTTTCTCTAGTAATCGTTTTCTTCAAGAATTATCTTTATAATTATTCTTGTAAAAGATAATTATACATTAAAATAATTCTATAATTTTAATAAAGAAGCTTTTATTTTTAAATTCTTCTTGTAATTGATTCTTGTAGACAATTACTGCTTACTGTTATAATCAATTGCAGTGTATTTCATTTTATATTTCAGAAGAACAGTCATAGTACTTTTGTTTAATATTAATATTATCAACAGTTTCATAGACACATATTACATTTGGGGGCCTGGCCGTGTTTTTTTGAACCTTGTACCCTTAATTAATATATTTTTAAGTTCTAAGATATATTAATTTAATAATTTATTCTTCTTTCAATTTGAATTTGAAGTAATTTTTATGTTTGAAATTCTTCTTAAAATCTTTTTCATTGAGGAATTTGGTTTAATTTTATATTGTTTTATACGTGGCTTTTTCACATCCAAAAACTTATAAAATTATTCTTTGAGTCACTCTGAATTAATTTTGAATCAAAATCTTGAATATTAATGTTTTTCTTTGCAAAAAGATAATAAAACTTATAAAAATCTTTAAAAATATTTTAGAAAGCAAAATAAAAGTAATTTTGTAAGATGTGACTATGAAACTGATGATAATATTACTATTAATCAACAGTACTATGTCTGTTCTTATGAAATATAATAATAAAAATTATTATAACCACAATTAAATAATTATAAAATTATTTCTTTCACGTGTCATACACTACTAGCGATTATAACAGTGAGCAGTAATTTTCTACAAGAATCAATTACAAGAAGAATTTAATAATAAAAACTTCTTTTATTAAAATAATAAAATTATTTCAATATATAATTATCTTTTACAAGAATAATTATAAAGATAATTCTTGAAGAAAACTATTACTAGAGAAAAACTTTAAGAATTAAAGATAAAAGACTCACTAATACTCCAAAGAACTTATTGATAATAAAAGTAGAGAAATTTGACGTGGAATTGTGGATTTAAGGGATCAAAAGGATTTATAACAATATTACAGCAATATATAGTTGGATTCTATGATTTCACGTCTTTCTGATTGATTCTGAAAGATTAAAACACTTAAGAATAGTTGAACTAATACTTACTTGTTAGTAATAAAGATTTAATAACTTGATAAGATGATTGTGAGCCTTAGAGGTAATTTCATATACCCAAAACACCACAAATACAAAAATAACATATTAATATAAATAAAATAAAATTTATTTATATTATTAAAATAAAAATCAAAATATAAACATAAAATTATATTAAAAATAAAAAATTAATTACAATTTAAAAATAAAAATACATAAAATTTTGTAAGTATAAAATTACATTTATACTTGAAAAAATTAAGTAAAAATGAAATTTTAACAAAATTGTGAAAAAATAAATAAATTTGGAAAAATTTAAATAAAAATTATTATAACTTTTTATCCAACAACTAAACACATGAAAATTATTTCACCATTGGATTCCTCATAAAAAATCAGGTGGGGTCACCTCTGAGTGAAATTTTTGTAACTCAACTCTAAATAAGCTTAAATTAAGTTTTTAGTATTTTCAATACAAAAGTTGAAAATCCTCAAAACTTTAATTTAATTCACACCACATGTGGTGTTAACCATCAAATTTTGTGTTAAAATTGAGGTGTTGTGTTTAGTTTAGAAGTTATGAGGAATTGAAGTATTTTCAATTGAATTCAATTGAAATGTCAAAATGTGCGCGTGTATTACATAAGTGAACTTTGATTTACATATGAGGTGTCAATTATTACTGTATTGTACTGTACAATTGAATTGAATTACATATGTAAATTATAAGTATAATACATGATGAGGAATTAAAGGAAAAATAAATTGGAAAGATTAAATTTGGGGGGGGAAAGGAACTCCAGCTCTAAGGGGGAGCTAGACCCCCAAAATCCTTGCTGACAGGCGTGGGATGTCAAAATTCACGCAAAAGTTCATCACTTTTGGCCTGGAATTGAGTTACAGGGTCTGTGAACTCAATTGATGATGAGGTTTTGATACCAACTGGGGTAGTTTTAGCTGTTGCCAAGAGGGTAAAACTACCCTTAAGATAAAACAATCATAGTAAAAACAGTTTTAACTGGTTTCTACGCCTCTGACACACATTCTGACGTGTTTTGAAGGCTCTAGGCCTGGTATTGCTATAGTAATGGCTGATTTAAGGGTCTAAAATGGCTAAAAATGGCTAAAAATGGCTTAAACCAGCCCTTTTTTGGTCTAAACCAGGGTTCAATGATGCGATAATTGGCTTTTCTGTTGTCAGACTGTTTTTCACGACTGACAAGAGTAAATTTTACTTTTGGAGTAAAAGAATTGATGGCTATAAAAGAATGTCTTCTTTGCCCCACTTTTCTCTTCATGTTAGAATCTTTTTCCTTTTATTAATTAGTTTAAAACTGTTAAATCAATCAATAAAAGATTCCAACCACCCTTTTTAAATCATTTTGAACCTTTTAACCACGTGAAAAAATTATTATAATCATTGTTTGTAACTCTTATAATCATTTTTACCCCTGAACCACCCCATAAGTGAATTAAAGCATCTTTCATCACTGTTAACTTTGTCACTTTGTTTCCAAATTCACTCTGGTCACTTTTGGGCGTGTTTTCTCTTTAATATTCTTTTTAAAGACTCTGTGCTTTAATTAATTGCTTGCAGTTCTTTGCTCAATTAATTCCAATTGAAATTGCTCTTGAAGAAATTTCTTTTGTAGCCTTAAAATATCTCTTGTAGAGTATTTTTTGGATAAAATTTTATTGTTGGTAAAACAATAAATTTTTATAATATTATTGTTTTATACTAATAAAGTTATAAACAATAAAATTGGCGTGTTTTCTCTTAAAAATAATATTTCTTACTATTTTTAATTGAATTTTACCTTATACAAATCTTGAGGACAGGAAAAGTACTTGATTTTTTATCAAAGTTTCATATCCACACCTTACAATGATTCTTGGAAAAAACAGCAAGAGAAGGCCTCTTTTAAGTCAACAACAGCTCACAGAGGCGTGCCATGGAGCAAACTGAAAAACCAGTGAGTGAGAAAACAATAAACCCTTTTGGATTATTGATTGCATCATCAGTTGTCACGTAAGATTATCATAATTACTTAATTGATGCTTTTACGTGACTACCAACCCCAATATGGTTAAGAATAAAAGGAGTAACACTTGTAAATCTTCTTTTATTCTAAAATAATCATTGATTTCTCAAAGTTATCAATGTTATTGCCAATTTAATCACAGGTTGTAATTACTGTGAATTTTTGAAGATTCAGTGTTTCACGTAGAATAACCAAAAATGGACTGTAAGTAAAACTTTTAATTTTACTGGTAAAACTGTAATTCTTTTTGGTTTTACCATAGATAATACAGTTCACCTTTAGTCCTGAAAGTTTCAGAAGGATTCATTAAGAATTGTATTTTTAATGAATTTTTGAAGTTTTTACCTCATTTCTATGTAGAATTGCAAATAGCAGTGTTTTGCTGGTTGCTATGAGGTAAATCAATGAATATGGGTCCCAAAAGGGTTTTAATTACTCTTTTGGGGTTTACCCATGGAAAGTCATTAGTAATTGACATGGTTACAGGAGTGTAAGTAGCTCATTACCTCCTTGGCACATCCAAATAGCAGGTTATTTGCTATTTTCTGGTGTTTTACAGTAGTTGTAACTTGGTAACCAAGTTCCCAAAGAGTTTTAGTTTACCAATTAGGCCAAGATGAGCCATGGATCCATGCTCTGGAGCTATCCACGCCTCTGGGGCCTCAGAAGTTGGGTACCCTGGCTCTCTTTGATGTCTTTTGTCCCCCTTGCCTATTTTTTACGTCAAAATAGTAATTTAAGCTTAAAGTGAGATATCCATTATGGGTGTACCAAAAGTCCATGTAAGAATACCATGATATTAAGTGCTCAAAACATGCATAACACTATTCTTAGTGTATATGTAACATGGGATTTCTCACTTTCCCATTATTTTGGCTAAAAATCAAGAAAAACAAAAATTTTCACGGATCTTTTATGTGGTATTAATGATGTGGTATTGAAGTATTTTCCATTTTACCACCTCAAATACTTAAATTGAGCTTATTCACTCTATGGAGCTACCCTAGGTGAATTTTTGTGTAGAATCCAAATCTGGTCTTAAATCCATGGATTTACTTACTCAATAAAAGGTTATTCATCTTTTCTGAAATTGAAAATGATGAATTTTGGATATATGCTTGACTTATGAGTTGTGCATAATTCAAAATTTCTTTTTAAGATAATTGTGGCCTATTTGGGTATGTAAAATATACCTCAAGGCTCACATTCCCTCCCACCAAAAAATAAAATTGTACTACAATTTTATTAGTGATAAAAGAATAAGGCCCCAAAGGGGGTTAATGTCCACTGTCCAACCTCTTCACATTACTCAGATCAAGTAATTTAAAGCACATTTATAGACATATTCAGGCTTGTGGCCTTCTTTCATGTCTAAATCTTCTCAAGAGTTTATCTGAGTCAGGTATTTCTGATTCTGCCATCCATTCATCTTCATGTACTGGATTTCTATATCTGACAAGATATTCTCTTTGATTTTTACCCCTAAGTCTCCTTTCTTTAATGACTTTCTTTATCTTTTTGTCTTCATTCTGTTCCACAGGTGGTACAGTTAAAGGAGTTGGGTTCCTTAAAGGAAACAATTCTTTATCAGCTGGTTGATAAGGCTTTATCAAGCTAACTGGAAATGTGGGGTGTTTATTTTCCAATTCACCACTCAATTCCACTTGCACTGCATTGGTTCCATGTAAGGCAACAATAACAAAAGGTCCTACATAAGAATCTTTAAGTTTCTTTGGGCCTTTGATATTATTAAAATTTAAGGTTGAAACTAAAACTAAGTCCCCTACTGTGAAGTCTGGGACTTTATGACTCTTGTCCCACTTCTGTTTTGCATAATCAAAAGCATCATCCATACTTTGTTTTGCATGATGTTTTACTTTATCAAGCATTATCTTGAAGCTGGAAGCTGTAGGATGATTGTCAATCAAGTCTTTCCTCAGTGTGTCTGCTGGGAGTCTTGGATTCCATCCTTTCTCTAACATAGCAGGAGTTTGTCCTGTGGAAGAATGGACTGATGTCTTGTATGCCAATTCTAATGCAGGTATCAGAGTGCACCAGTCATGGGTAAAGCCATCTGAGTCTTTAAATTCTAATCCATAAGCACAGAATCTCCTGATCATGTCTTCTAAAGTTTGAATCATCCTCTCTGCTAGCCCATCTGTTTGAGGGTGATATGCTGTAGAGAATGATAACTTAGTCCCAAAAAATCTATGAAGATTGGTCCAAAGTGCAGATGTTAATTTGGGATCTCTGTCACTTATGATATTCTTAAATAATCCTGTATTAGAAATAACTCTACTCCATAAAAGAAGAGCTGTATCCATAACAGTGTCATCTTTATGACATGGTAAGAATATGGGAGTTTTGCTATATCTGTCTACAATGACTAAGCAAGCATTATAACTTTTGTCACCACTTGGAGGAAGTGCTGTGACCCAATCCATGTGAACAACTTCCCAAGGGGATTTTGGTTCTTGAATATGGACCATCAATCCAAATTTCTTGCCTGTACTCCTGTTTGCTTTTTGGAATCTATCACAGGTATGGCAATACTCAATGGTTTCTTTTCTCCAAGATGGCCACCATGCACAGTTCTTCACTTTTTCAAGTGTTCTGTCTTCTGATAGGTGTCCAGAGTAAATGCTATCATGGCATTCATGAAGAATGGTATTGATAAGCAATCTACTACACAGTGTCATCACACAAGAATGTTTTGTTCTATGGTAAATAATCCCATCAAACAAGTGAAATCTTCCTTCAGAATAGGAATTTTTCCAAACTTCATCTAGTGCATTAATCAAAGATGTGTCTTTGCAGTCTTTATCCAATAAAGAAGTCAAGATATGGCAATTCTTGTCTTGTTTATAAGACTCTCTGACCTCTTCAAAGAATTCAGTCCCAATATCAGTTATGTTAATTCCTTCAATTGGAATCTGTGGTTCAGCTTCCAAAGGTACATGAGCTGGGTTATCAGGAGTGTTGGCTAAAGCCCATCTACTAAGTCCATCAGCATTCTTGTGAATGTTTCCTGCTTTATGAACTATAGTCATGTTTCCTCTATATTCTTGAATGGCTATTTGCCATCTCAACATATGTCTGTTGGGAGTTTTCATGTTAAGGAGTGATTTCACAGCATTACAGTCAGTTATCACTTCAAAAACACTGCCATCAAGGTAATAGTGTAATTTCTCAAGTGCCCATACCAAACATAAGCACTCCATTTGGCTTGCACCATATCTGGCTTCTGTTGGTTTGATTTGCCTTGAGATATAACAAACTGGTCCTTCTGTAGGTTTGTCATCAATAATTTGGACTTGATGTAGGGCTGCCCCTAATCCATCTCCACATGCATCAATGTACAACTTAAAAGGAATATTCCAGTCAGGCATGAGGAGTAAAGGTGCTTCTGTAAGGGCTTTCTTTATCTTCTCATAAGCTTTAATTCTTTCCTGTGTCCTCTCAAATACAGTCTGTTGATCACAGATTCTATAGAGTGACTTGGCTAGAATTGCAAAATCTTTCAAGTGTTGCCTATAGTAACTAGCAAATCCAAGAAAAGACATCATTTCTTTTTTATTCTGGGGTATTGGCTTAAGTAACACTGCTGCCACTTTATTCTTGTCAATACCCAAGCTCAAACCAGAAACAACATGTCCTAATGCTTTGAGTTCTTCAAAACCAAATTGCATTTCTTAAGTGAAATTTTCATGTTCACTTCTGAAACTTTATGAAGTACTCTTGCAAGTCTTTCAAGGTGCAAAGACCATGAGTCAGAACATATAATAATATCATCAATATAAATGATAAGCCATCCTTCAGACAATTCTGTGGGGAAGATGGTATTCATCATTCTTTGATAATGAGATGGAGCATTTTTAATGCCAAATGGCATTCTAAGATACTAATAAATACCACAGTGAGTGATAATTCTAAGTAATTTCCTAGCTTTAGGCGTCAAAACATTTTGATGGAAGCCTTTCAATGCATCCATTGATGTTATATACTTGGCTTTAGACAATTGAGTCAAGGTTTCTTGGATTCTAGGGATTGGATACCTATCTGGAACTGTGTAGGTATTCAAAGCTCTAAAATCTCCAACCATTCTTGACTTATCATTATGCCAAGCAATGATAACAGGTGTTGTCACTTCAACTTCTTCATTATGGCCTACTTTCCTTAGCACACCAAGTTGGATCAACTCTTGGATATGCTTTTCCAAGGCTTCTCTAGCTCTGGGACTGGCTGGATAAGCTGGTCTTCTAAATACTGGAGGATATGGTCTATCAATATTAAGAGTAATATCAATTTCATGTCCTCTTATAGCACCTAATGGTTCATTATCAGATGCAAATGCATTATTGTATGTATATAATACATCAATAAGTTCATTCCTCATCTTTGGTGACAATGATGGATTAATTTGTGCTTCAACAAGTTGTTTAGACACAAATTCATATTTGTAAGTATCTTTGACAGAAGATACTACAGATATCTGTTTTGGCATATTGGAGAAAGCAAATTTTTGCCTTTTGTTATCTCCAATTGTGAAATATCTGTCTTTATGGTTATTTATATCAATACCATAAATATTCAAGTAATCATTTCCAAGAATGATGTGCTGAGATTTGCAATTATCCATTACTACAATCTCAGTTTTCATTATTACACTTCCTGCTGGATGTGGGAATACAATATTAGTGTCCAATATGCCCAAGGGGTACATATTGTTACTGGAACTACTGAATTGTACACCTTCTATTGGCAATAGATGGTTTTTCCATTCAGGAAGTATAATTTGGAGATAGTCTTTGCCAACACAAGTGCAAAATGCCTCTGTATCCAAATTAACTTTGGCTTCAATATCACCCATCAGAACTGATGTGATACAGGATGCTCCAGCAGTATAACCTTTTCCTTTAGCAGGTTTTGTTTTACACATTCTGGCTTCTTGGATATTGATCAGGTCGCAACAATCCTCACTGTACTGTGGCAAGTGGGTATGGACTTCTGTGACCTCAAAGAAAGCTGAAATGTTTTCAATGGGATAGTCCTCCACTGGTGTATCTTCAGAGACTGCAGATTCTTGATCAGAATCTTCTTTCTCTTCAGTACACTGAATCTCCTCAATGAATTGAACTTCATTGATCTTTGTCTTCTTAGGGAAAGTGTTGGCTAAATGTGAAGTACTTCCACATTTATGACACTTCAAGACAGGTCTCTCTGGTCTTCTTTCCTCTCTAGGAATCTTTGAGACTATTTTGGATTCTATTGGGTTTCTAATCCAAGTCTTACCAATTCTTGCTCTGGTAATGATATCTTCCATAGCATTAATGTAGTCCTCTGTTGAACAGGGTTCCACACATCTGCTTTTGATAGCATGTTCCAGTTCTCCTCCACACTTTCTTAATATTTTCATATTAATCATAGTGTCAGACATATCTGGGTGTAAAGCAGATAATCTGTCTTTTTGTTTGAAGAACCAAGTAAGTGGTTTGTCTTTTTCTGAGTTAAAAATGGCACTTTCAAAAGCATTCTCCATTTTAAACCTCCAAGAATTATTGGCCCATTTGGTAATCACTTCAGATTTCCACCAAGACCAGTCATGTCTTCCATGATCTATTATCATCTTGTAATACCATTTCTTTGCAGTCTTGGTAAACAAACAATTTAATTTTACTACTATGATTTCATCAGGTATATTAAAGTCTTCTTGCAACATATCAATAGTCCTGATGAATTCAATATGGTTGTATTCTCCTTCACCAGAGAATGTTGGCCATTCTTCTAATTTTGGAATATCCTTTGCAGAAATAACATTTTCTCCTAAGAATGGAGTCAAACTCTCTTTAACAGAAAGTTTTCCTTCAGTCAAAGGTGTAGAATGCCTTGGCATATGTGGTTCATGATTCTTATGAATTTGCTCCACATTTGCAATTATTTCATTTTTTAATTTCTGCCTCTCACTGTCACTTTTTGCTAAATGTATAGAAAATTGATTGGTATTCTTAACTATTTGTAAGACATGGTCTTCAAGAGTTTTAAGTCTATCATTTACTTTAAAAATGGAAGGATCCTCTGTGTCATCATTTTGACATTGGTTCTCAATTCTATCACAAGCATTGCTAATTGACTCAAGGGTGACAGTTGTCAATTGATTCCAATCAGAATGTTGCTTCTCACCTTTCTTTAAATCATTGATGTCTAATGTAATTTGCTTTAACTTTGACTCAAGTTTGCCAATTTCTACACTAATACTTCTATGTACATCATTTATTTGCGTGGAAAAGTCCTGTTCATCCTTTCCTGCTCCTTGGCTGTGAATTCCATAAGAGTTCTGGCCATATTGAAGACACTGTCCACTGCTGAAGGCTCCAATCTGGGGATCCTGTACCCTTGTGGGTAAGGTCTGTGCCAATTGGCTTTGCCTTTGCCCTTGCCTTGATGGTTCTTGGGACCTCTCTGTTTCTTTTGAGGTCCTTTGGGCTTGTCCTTGGATGCTTCTGGAGCTGGTTTGGAGCTGGTAGATGCCACTGGTGCCTCTGCCTCCAAAGTTGGAGTCATTTCAAACTCTTTCTTCTGGTCTATGGATAAAAGACTCTGGTTCTTCAACCAATTCTTTATCTTTTTGACCTTGTCTTTGCAAGACAGGGGGCTCCAACCTCCTAAGAGTTCTATGGTCTTCTCCTGACCCAGAAAGCTCTTGATGTGTAAGTAGGAGCTCATGGCCCCCTGCCAAAGGCTTGGGCAGATTTCCCACTCCTCTTCTTTGGCTGCTCTGAACCAATTTTTGTACTGGCTCTGATATATTTCTATTGCTTCCACTTGAAAATGGTTCAGCCCTGGAAATATTATCATAAATTAGTTCAGGCTCAGAATTCACGTCAAAATCTGTTGGTACAGACCTTGGGGAATGGGGGGCAACTCTGGCATCCTCCAAATGTGTCTTTCTTGTGGCAGACTTGACACTTCTGGATTTGGTCTTGCCTCTTCCTTGTCCACATCCATCTGGCTGGACTGAATAGTTGCTTCCATTTCTGGTATGCACCATTTTCACGTCAATTTAAAAATAAAAGGTGAAAATATAAGATAAAATACACACCTTTTGGTGGTAATTTAGCTTTTTCTGAGTTAAATAAGGTGCCTCTTTTAGCAATCTGCACCTCAATACTGTCTTCAGATTCTGCTTCTGAAGATTCTGGACTAGTGATATATCTTTTACTGAGTCTGTTGCCAGCTGCACAGTATTTGATCAAAGACACTAGAAAAAATTATAAAAGAGAAAAATTATTTTTTATACTTTTTAAAATAATTTTAAAGATCTTTTTATAAGTTTTATATTTTTTAATATTAAAAAAAAATGATTCTTTTTAAAGAAAATAAATTAAAATTTAAGATTTTGAATGAAAATTAATTCAGAGTAACTCAAAGAATGATTTTATAAGTTTTTGGATGTGAAAAAGCCACGTGTAAAAACTGTATAAAATTCAACCAAATTCCTCAATGAAAAAGATTTCCAAAACAATTTCAAAAATAATAATTATTTTGACTTTAAAATGAAAGAAAAAAATATTAAATTAATATATTTTAGAGCTTAAAAATATATTAATTAAGGGTACAAGGTTCAAAAAACACGGCCAGGCCCCCAAATGTAAGATGTGACTATGAAACTGATGATAATATTACTATTAATCAACAGTACTATGTCTGTTCTTATGAAATATAATAATAAAAACTATTATAACCACAATTCAATAATTATAAAATTATTTCTTTCACGTTTCATACACTACTAGTGATTATAACAGTGAGCAGTAATTGTCTACAAGAATCAATTACAAGAAGAATTTAATAATAAAAACTTCTTTTATTAAAATAATAAAATTATTTGAATATATAATTATCTTTTACAAGAATAATTATAAAGATAATTCTTGAAGAAAACTATTACTACAGAAAAACTTTAAGAATTAAAGATAAAAGACTCACTAATACTCCAAAGAACTTATTGATAATAAAAGTAGAGAAATTTGACGTGGAATTGTGGATTTAAGGGATAAAAAGGATTTATAACAATATTACAACAATATATAGTTGGATTCTATGATTTCACGTCTTTCTGATTGATTCTGAAAGATTAAAACACTTAAGAATAGTTGAACTAATACTTACTTGTTAGTAATAAAGATTTTATAACTTGATAAGATGATTCTTGGAAAAAACAGCAAGAGAAGGCCTCTTTTAAGTCAACAACAGCTCACAGAGGCGTGCCATGGAGCAAACTGAAAAACCAGTGAGTGAGAAAACAATAAACCCTTTTGGATTATTGATTGCATCATCAGTTGTCACATAAGATTCTCATAATTACTTAATTGATGCTTTTATGTGACTACCAACCCCAATATGGTTAAGAATAAAAGGAGTAACACTTGTAAATCTTCTTTTATTCTAAAATAATCATTGATTTCTCAAAGTTATCAATGTTATTGCCAATTTCATCACAGGTTGTAATTACTGTGAATTTTTGAAGATTCAGTGTTTCACGTAGAATAACCAAAAATGGACTGTAAGTAAAACTTTTAATTTTACTAGTAAAACTGTAATTCTTTTTGGTTTTACCATAGATAATACAGTTCTCCTTTAGTCCTGAAAGTTTCAGAAGGATTCATTAAGAATTGTATTTTTAATGAATTTTTGAAGTTTTTACCTCATTTCTACGTAGAATTGCAAATAGCAGTGTTTTGCTGGTTGCTATGAGGTAAATCAATGAATATGGGTCCCAAAAGGGTTTTAATTACTCTTTTGGGGTTTATCCATGGAAAGTCATTAGTAATTGACATGGTTACAGGAGTGTAAGTAGCTCATTACCTCCTTGGCACGTCAAAATAGCAGGTTATTTGCTATTTTCTGGTGTTTTACAGTAGTTGTAACTTGGTAACCAAGTTCCCAAAGAGTTTTAGTTTACCAATTAGGCCAAGATGAGCCATGGATCCATGCTCTGGAGCTATCCACGCCTCTGAGGCCTCAGAAGTTGGGTACCCTGGCTCTCTTTGATGTCTTTTGTCCCCCTTGCCTATTTTTTACGTCAAAATAGTAATTTAAGCTTAAAGTGAGATATCCACTATGGGTGTACCAAAAGTCCATGTAAGAATACCATGATATTAAGTGCTCAAAACATGCATAACACTATTCTTAGTGTATATGTAACATGGGATTTCTCACTTTCCCATTATTTTGGCTAAAAATCAAGAAAAACAAAAATTTTCACGGATCTTTTATGTGGTATTAATGATGTGGTATTGAAGTATTTTCCATTTTACCACCTCAAATACTTAAATTGAGCTTATTCACTCTATGGAGCTACCCTAGGTGAATTTTTGTGTAGAATCCAAATCTGGTCTTAAATCCATGGATTTACTTACTCAATAAAAAGTTATTCATCTTTTCTGAAATTGAAAATGATGAATTTTGGATATATGCATGACTTATGAGTTGTGCATAATTCAAAATTTCTTTTTAAGATAATTGTGGCCTATTTGGGTATGTGAAATATACCTCAAGGCTCACAAATTTTTTCTCTAGTTTTTTTAATAAAATACAGTGCAGCTGGTAATAATCTCAGTAAGAGATATATTACTAGTCCAGAATCTTCAGAAGAAGAATATGAAGAGAGAATTTAATTGCAAATTGCTAAAAGAGGCACTTTATTCAGAACAGAACAAGCTAAATTACCACCAAAAAGTGTGTGGTTCTGTCCTTTTATTTCACTTTTTCTCTTGAATTGACGTGAAAATGGTGCATCCCAGAAATGGGAGCAACTATCCAGTCCAACCAGATGGATGTGGAAAAGTAAGAGGCAAGACCAAATCCAGAAGTACTAAGTCTTCCACAAGAAAGACAAATCTGGAGGATGCCAGAGCTGCCCCCCATTCCCCAAGGTCTGTACCAACAAACTTTGATGTGAACTCTGAGCCTGAACTAATTGAAGGTAATATTTGAAGGGCTGAACCACTTCCAAGTGGAAACCATAGAAATATATCAGTCCCAATACAAAAATTGGTTCAGAGAATCAAAAGAAGAGGAGTGGGAAATATGCCCAAGCCTTTGGCAGGGGGCCATGAACTCTTACTTACACATCAAGAGATTTCTGGGTCAGGAGAAGACCATAGAGCTCTTGAGACGTTGGAGCCCATTTTCTTGCAAAGACAAGGTCAAAAAGATAAAGAATCGGTTGAAGAACCAAAGTATTTTATCCATAGAGCAGAAGAAAGAGTTGCAAATGACTCAGATTTGGAGACAGAGGCCCCAGTGGTATCTCCCAGCTCCAAACCAGCTCTAGAAGTGTCCAAGGACAAGCCCAAAGGACCTCAGAAGAAGCAGAGAGATTCCAAGAACCATCAACGTAAGGGCAAAGGCAAAGCGAATTGGCACAGACCTTACCCACAAGGGTACAGGATCCCCAAATTGGAGCCTTCAGCCGTGGACAGTGTATTCGACATGGCCAGGACTTTGATGGAATTCACAGCCAAAGAGCAGGAAAGGATGAACAGAAATTTTCCAAGAAAATAATAGATCAGATACATTTTGTTCAATCTACTATTGATGTAGCCCTTGGTAAATTTGATGCAAAGATAAATAAACTTACGTCAGACATAAGTGAATTAAAAAGAAATGACAAGAAGTATACTGAATGGTATCAATTGGCAAATGTAAGAATTGATTCAATTACCAATACATGTGACAGAATTCAAAGTAAATGTCAAGTCCATAATGATGAAATGGAAGATATTTCCATTTTAAGCATTAATGATCAACTTAGAATTCTGAAAGATCATATCTTGGGTATAATTAAAAATACTAATCAGTTTGCCACACATTTGGCAAAAAGTGACAGTGAAAGGCAGAAGTTAAAGGATCAAATCATTGGAAATGTAGAACAAACTCATAAGAATTATGAACTACCTATGAAAAGACATTCTACACCTTTTAATGAAGAAAAACATTCTGTTAAAGGAAAGTTGACCCCATTTTTAGGCGAACATCCTGTATGTGCAAGAGATATTCCCAAACTGGAAGAATGGCCAACATTATCCGGTGAAGAAGAATACAATCATGTTGAGATCATCAGCACCATTTAGATGTTGCAAGAAGATTTTCACATACCTGATGAAATCATAGTGGGGAAGCTACACGCTTTATTTACCAGAACTGCAAAGAAATGGTATTACAAAATGAGACTAGATCATGGTAAACATGAGTGGCCTTGGTGGAAATGTGAAATAATCACCAAACAGGCTAACAATTCTTGGAGATGTAAAATGGAAAAAGCTTTTGAAAGTGCCATTTTCAGCTCAGAAAAGGAAAAACCACCTGCTTGGTTCCTCAAACAGAAAGACAGATTATCTGTGTCAGCATGTGACTCAAAATAGAGCACCAGCATGACATCCAACATGCCATAAGTAATGGTATGAGGAATATTGGACAAATATAGCCAATACAAGTAAATTATAAAGAGGAAACCTCCTCAAAGATAATAAGAAAGGACAAAGATATGCCCTATCAAAGATAAGACCAAATAAGCAAAAACTCTTATTCTGGCCTCTAATCTAACTTATGTATATTTAATGCGAACCCCACCAGAATTGTTATTTTTCTTAAAGCTCACATAGAGAGCTACACAATGATATCATCCATGTTGTTGTAACACCACTACAACTGGAGATACCATATAACCTTATTTTCAAAACCAAGTCCCCCTGAAAGTCAAAGAGGGCTTGTACAAAACTGTACAAAAGTATAACCAAATTGAAGATCTCAACAAGAGCTTTAATTTGAGACACCTTAGACCTCTGTATCTCTTAAATTGACTGAGGGATCTTGGTTCAAAGGTTTAATAACCAAAATACAGATATTCTGAAAACAAGAAAATAAACAAACCCCTGTATTTTTGGCATACACTCATACAACTGTACAGTGTAATATAACAAACTGTAGAGCTAATCAAGCCCTACAAGACTGTATCATCAGAATACAGATATCTTCCAAATTGAAGAAGATATCTAGCATGGAAGTTTTTGAAGCCTCATACTGATGTACAAAATTACATCCAAAAACTTAAAACCCTTATAACTTTTGCTATTTGCAAGAAGGGTAAACATGAAGCATACCAAATTGAAGAGCTCATTAAGCCCTTCAATTCTGTGCTCTTGGTTTCTTGATATCTCAAAAACTGACTGAGATATCTTGGTTGGAAGTATTTTGACCAATACTGGCCTGTACCAAACCTGTACCAACCAGTACTGGCTTGATACTTAAAATAATGGTTGTTTAAAGCTTAAACCCGCCCAGAATGACTAATATTAGTCATCCAGATACTCTGGACACGTCACAATGGTGCTGACGTGGCCTGTGAAGAGTTTTTTCACCCTGTATTGATCCAGAATGATCATTTGTGGTCCAAAAACCACAATTCTGACTATGCTGACGTCAGAATTGATGGTACAGAACCACAACCCAGCCTCCAGAGTGAAAATTTTCACTCTGTAGACGTGTGAAGAGCCTACCAGTCTTTCACAGTCCTCAGAGGAGATAAAAGCAGGTCTTTCCTCACTGGAAAAGACTCATCTTATCATGAATTAACATCCTTACGTAGTAAAACTGTCTTATACCAGTAGTACTCTTAGGATTATATTGATATAATTAAAATAATTAATTATTGTAGTGTTTCTTTACAGTCAAAGATATTAGAGCATTGCAACCCAGGTCCTCAATAGACTCATCACCACTGTTACCACATAGCAGTAGGACCTGAAGATTTCATTTATTATTTATTTTTTGTGTGTCACAGTCATAGTGCTAGCTTGTATTTACTATTTTTGAGCTACTACATAGACTCACCCTGACAATCTGCCTTACACCTAGATATGTGTGACTCTATGATTAATAAGCAATTATCAAGAAAATTTGGAGGAGAACTAGAACATGCTATCAAGTGCAGATGTGTAGAGCCCTGTTCAACAGAAGACTACAACAATTACATGGAAGATATAATTACTAGGACAAGAATTGGCAAAACCTGGACTAGAGTCCCTATGGAGTCCAAAATGGTCTCTAAAACTTCCAAAGAGGATAAGAGGCCTGAAAGACCTGTTTCAAAGTGTCATAAATATGGAAGCACTTCACATTTGGCCAACACTTGCACCAAACAGGCAAAAATTAATGAAGCTCAAGTCATTGAAGAAGTTCAGTTTACTGAAGAGAAAGAAGAATCTGACCTAGATTCTGCAGTCTCTGAGGATACACCAGTAGAGGACTATCCCATTGAAAGCATTACAGCTTTCTTTGAGGTCACAGAAGTCCATACTCACTTACCACAGTAAAGTGAGGATTTTTATAAACTGATAAATATTCAGGATGCCATAATGTGTAAAACAAAACCTGCTAGAGGTAAAGGATACACTGCTGGAGCATCTTGTATCACATCAATCCCAATGAATGATATTGAAGGCAAAGTCAATTTGGATACAGGGGCATTTTGTACTTTTGTAGGCAAAACTATCTTCAAGCCATACTCCCTGGATTGAAAAGCCATCTATTACCAATAGAGGGTGTGCAATCTAGTAGTGCCATTAATAATATGTACCCTTTGGGCATATTGGATACCAATCTTGTATTTACACCTCCAGAAGGAAGTGTAAGAATGAAAACTGGGAAAGTAGTAATGGACAATTGCACATCTCAGCACATTATTCTTGGAAATGATTGCTTGAATATTTATGGCATTGTCATCACTAACCATAAAGACAGGTATTTCACAATTGGAAAAAATAAAAGGCAAAAATTTGCTTTTTCCAATATGCCAAAGCAAATATCTGTAATATCTCCTGTTAAAGATACTTATAAGGGGGAATTTGTGGCTAATCAACTTGTTGAAGCATAAATTAATTCATCATTATCACCAAAGATGTAGCATGACCTTATTGATATGTTATACACATATAAGAATGCCTTTCCTTCTGATAATGAACCATTAGGTGCTATAAAAGGGCATGAAGTTTATATTACTCTTAATATTGACAGACCATACCCTCCAGTCCTTAGAAGTCCAGCTTATCCAGCCAATACCAGGGCTAGAGAGGCCTTGGAAAGACATATCCAAGAGTTGATCCAACTTGATGTACTAAGGAAAGTACGTCATAATGAAGAAGTTGAAGTGACAACACCTGTTATTATTGCTCGGAATGATGATAAATCAAGGATGGTTGGAGATTTTAGAGCATTGAATGACTGAAAAGCTCCAGATAGGTATTCAATTCCTAGAAATCCAGAAACCTTGACCTAATTGTCTAAAGCCAAGTATATAACATCCATGTATGCATTGAAAAGCTTTCCTCAAAATGTTTTGACGCCCAAAACTGAGAAATTACTTAGAAGTATCACTCACTGTCTTATTTATGAGTATCTTAGAATTAAATTTGGTATTAAAAATGTGCTATCTCATTATCAAACAATGATGAATACCATCTTCCCCACCAAATGGTCTGAAGGATGGATAATAATTTATATTGATGATATTATCATATGTTCTGACTCATGGTCTTTGCACCTTGAAATACTTGCAAGAGTACTTGACAAAGCTACAGAAGTGAATATTAAAATTTCACTCAAGAAATGTAATTTTGGCTTTGAAGAACTTCAAGCTTTAGGACATATTGTTTCTGATTTAGCTTGGATATTGACAAAAATAAAGTGGCAGCAGTGTTACTTAAGCCAATACCCCAGAATAAGAAAGAAATGATGTCTTTTCTTTGATTTTCCAGTTATTACAGGCAACACCTAAAAGACTTTGCAATTCTAGCCAAGTCTGTAAGGTTTGTCTATGAAACTCTGGATAATAGTAGCAATATCAAGAGTACTATGACTGTCCTCAGTAGAAATATATAATATAATAAAATATTATAACCACAAATTGAAATATAATTATTAAAAATAATTATATAAAAAAATATAATAATAAAAAATCATAATAATTATAATAAATTATAATTATTCTATTATTGTTCTAGTCACTGACAATTATAACAATAAGAAGTGTAAAGCTCTTAATGAGACAATTACACACGGAAAATATAAATATTTAACCACTTATAAATAATATGAATATTGTTTATAAAAGAATTAAAACACACACTATGCAGAAATAATTCTTATAGAGAAATTATATATAAAAAAACTAATACTAGATAAAAAAAGATATAGAACTTTTAAAGAAAACTTACTTAAAACATATATTTAATACAAAAAGTTAAACAACAACAGTTATTATATTAAATAATAATTGTAAATTCAAAACACGCCAAAAATCAATATTTTTAAAGATAAAACAGCTTTTTATAATAAAAATCACGATTAAAGAGTTTTTAAGAGGAATGTGTGGATTTTTGAAAGAGATTTGAAGTGATAATTTTATATAATAAAATGTATTATTGGTGATTACAACAATAATCTGAACTCTATGATTTAAATTCTTTAATTTTAATTAGTAAAGGATAAAATAACTTAAGAATTAATTTAATAATAAGATCTTATATTTAATGAAACTTTACCTGTTTAAATTTCTAATATGATTGGATTTGATAATGAATGATGGACAAAAACAGTGATGACAAGACTCTTTTTATGTCTTCAGAGCAGCTCTCATGACTCATAAAGGGTATAGAGGGCGTACCCAAGCCAACACTGAAAAACCATGCTTAAAAATAAAGATCTTAGCTTAAGGTAACTTATTTTTAATTCCAATTTAAAGTGACCAGTGTTATTCTTAACTCCAAGTAACTTTAATCCTAATTTAAACTAGTTATTTTAAGTTTTTAATATAAATAAACTTATTTATGTTAAATTTCATCACATGAACAACTTAAAAATAGAGTTTCAAGCAGAAATCTCTTAAACTCAATTTTTAATTAAATCTTAAAGAAATTGTAATTTTCTTTGAGCTTTAATTAAACGAGTAAATTTCCAGGCTCATTACCCAGGAAATTTATTCATAAAAAATACTCAAGATTTAATTCATATATAGATAATATTAGATTGTAATCTGTGTGAAATGTTCAAGCAAATCCATTAATAATTGGATTTTTAATGAATTTTTGAAGTTATTGCTATTTTTGCACATAAAATAGCAATACACACCAAACCTGAACTTTTGATAAGGTTTTAATGCTTATAACCTTAAATTTTTAAGCTTATTTAAGATTTTTAAGCTTAATTAAGTTTTGACAGTTCCGAAAACCTTAAATTGGAGCCTGCATATTGGGATTTACCCTTTGGCAGTGTGAAATTCCTGTCTAAATTGGGACAAAACCAGTTTAAACTTTGATGTTGGATCAAAGTCTAATCATAAAGTTTAAATAAGGTTTAAAATCCTCCAATACAGGTGGACAATCTTAATTGAATCCTTTCAGATTCAAAAAGTTGGGTACCCCAGCTCTATTTGGTCTTTTTCCTTTGTCCCACCTTTCTGCGTGGAGTTTACCCTTTTATTTATTTAAAGCCATACTATGGCCTTAAACCCTTTTAAATTGAGCTCACGCAGGATTTACATTCTGTATGGAAAATCCTTAGCCAATTCAGTAAATATACACCACACCACAATTTGAACTAAAATTTTGGCAAGTTTGCATAAACCTTATGCAACTTTAAAATTAAGCTTATTTAAGCTTAAATTTAACAATTTTACAAAATGCTAAAAAAGCTACATTAGTACTGTGGGATTCTTAAATCTTCCAATAACATAAGAAATAAGTGTTTTTGGGTATAATACCATATGGGCATACCCTAGTTTATTTTTGGTTCATAATCCAAAACTGACATAATATTTATAACTTTGTTTATCCAAAAAATAGTTATACTTATTTTTCGTTATTTTTTATTTTAAATTCAATTAAAAAGTCTATTGAAGACAAACTTAACTGTGTTTAAAGTCATTGGTGGCCTTATGGGTATGTTATACATACCTCACAGGCTCACAAAGTCACTCTATAGATTCTGTGATCAACAGACAATATTTGAGATGACACAGGAAAGAATTGAAGCTAATGAGAAGATGAGGAAATCCTTACAGAAGCACCTTTACTCCTTGTGAATGACTGGAATATACCTTTTAAATTGGACATTGATGCATGTGGAGATGGATTAGGGGCAGCCCTAAATCAAGTCCAAAAGATTGATGAAAACCTACAGAGAGACCAGTTTGTTAAATTTCAAGACAAACCAAACCAACAGAAGCCAGATATGGTGCAAGCCCAAGGGAGTGCTTATGTTTGGTATGGGCACTTGAGAAATTACACTTTTATCTTGATGGTAGTGTTTTTGAAGTGATAACTGACTGTAATGCTGTGAAATCACTTGTTAACTTAAAAACTCCCAACAGACATATGTTGAGATGGCAAATAGCCATTCAAGAATATAGAGGAAACATTACTATAGTTCATAAAGCAGGAAACATGAACAAGAATTCTGATTGACTTAGCAGGTGGGCTCTAGAAAATACTCCTGATAACCCAGCTTATGTAACTTTGGAAGCAGGACCACAGATTCCAATTGAATGAATTAACATAGCGGATATTGGAATTGAATTCTTTGAATAAGTCAGAAAATCTTATAAGCAAGACAATAATTTCCATATCTTGACTTCCTTATTAGATAAAGACTGCAAAGATACATCTTTAGTCAATGAACTGGATGAAGTTTGGAAGAATTCCTATTCTGAATGAAGAGTTCACTTTTTTGATGGAATTATTTACAACAGAACCAAACATTCTTGTATAATGACATTGTGTATCAGATTGCTTATCAATACCATTCTTCATAAATGCCATGACAGCATCTACTCTGGACAACTGTCAGAAGACAGAACACTTGAAAAAGTGAAGAACTGTGTATGGTGGCCATCTTGGAGAAAAGAAACCATTGAATATTGCCTTACCTGTGATAGATGGCAAAAGGCAAACAGGAGTGCAGGCAAGAAAATTGGAATAATGATTAATATTAAAAAACCAAGATCCCCTTGGGAATTTGTTCACATGGATTTGGTCACAGAACTTCCTCCAAGTGGTCAAAAAGCTATAATGCTTCCTTAGTCATTATAGAAAGATATAGCAAGACTCCCATATTCTTACCATGTCATAAAGATGACACAGCTATGGATACAGCTCTTCTTCTATGGAGTGAAGTTATTTCTCATATTGAATTATTCAAGATTATCATAAGTGACAGAGATCCCAAGTTCAAATCTGCACTTTGGACAAATCTTCACAGATTTTTTGGGACTAAGTTATCATTCTCAACAGCATATCACCCTCAAACACATGGATTAGCAGAAAGAATGATTCAAACTGTAGAGGACATGATCAGTAGATTCTGTGCTTATAGGTTAGAGTTCACAGACTCAGATGGATTTGCCCATGACTGGTGCACTGTAATACCTGCATTAGAACTGGCATATAAGACATCAGTCCATTCTTCTGCAGGCCAAACTCCTGCTATGTTAGAAAAAGGATGGAATCCAAGATTCCCAGCAGAAACACTGAGGAAAGACTTGATTAACATTCATCCTACAGATTCCAGCTTCAAGATAATGCTTGATAAAGTGAAACATCATGCAAAACAAAGTATTAATGATGCTTTTGACTATGAAAAACAGAAGTTGGACAAGAGTAACAAAGTACCAGAGCTCAAAGTAGGGGACTTAGTTCTAAATTAAACCTTGAATTTTAATTATATCAAAGGCCAAAAGAAAATTAAAGATTATTAAGTAGGGCCTTTTGTTATTGTTGCCTTACATGGAACCAATGCAGTTCAAGTGGAATTGAGTGGTGAATTGGAAAATAAACACTCCACTTTTGCAGTCAGCTTGATAAAACCTTATCAACCAGCTGACAAAGGAGTGTTTCCTTTAAGGAACCCAACTCTTTTGACTGTACCACCAGTGGGACAGAATGAAGGAAAAAAGATAAAGAAAGTCATTAAAGAAAGGAGACTTAGGGGTAAAAATTAAAGAGAATATCTTGTCAGATATAGAGATCCAGTACAGGAAGATGAATGGCTGGAAGAATCAGAAATACCTGACTCAGATAAGCTCTTGAGAAGATTTAGACATGAAAGAAGGCCACAAGTGTCTATAAATGTGCTTTAAATTACTTGATCTGAGTAATGTAAAGAGGTTGGACAGTTGAAATTACCCCCTTTTGGGGAATTTTTCTTCTTGATACCATTATAAGCGACCAGCTTGTGAACATGAATGGTTGACAGAAAAAAAAAATACCTGAAGCTACCAAACTTCTCATAAGGTTCAGAAACACTATAAATAACAATATTACAATGTAATTTTCCTTTTTAGGGGGGGATGTGATCCTTGGGGGTATTTTTATATACTCAAAAAACCACAAAGAATAAAAGATGGCATCATTACAAATAAAAGAAATTTATTCATATTTTGAAAACAGGAATTAAAATATAAATATAAAATTTCTATATAAAGTTAAAATTTGAATTGTAATTTAAAAATATAATTACTTTGAGATTTAAAATTGTGAAAATTTGTTTTTTTGGTGGGAGGGAATGTGAGCCTTAACTCATATTTTACATAACCAAATAGGCCAAAATTATCTTATAAATAAATTCTGAACTATGTATAACCCATAAGTCATGCATATATTCAAAATTCATCTTTTTTGCTTTTGGAAAAGATGAAAAACTTCTTATTGAGTAAGTAAATCCATGGATTCTACACAAAATTTCACCTAGGGTAGCTCCATAGAGTGAATAAGCTCAAATAAACTCTTTGAGGTGGTAATATGGAAAATACTTCAATACCACTTCATCAATACCACATAAAAGATCTGTGAAAATTCTTGTTTTTCTCAATTTCACAGCAAAATAATGGGAATGTGAGAAATCCCATGTTACATAAACACTAAGAATAATGTTAAAGCAGCTTAGACTCCTGTAAACATGTTAATTCTTAATTAATTTCCATGGATAAACCCCAAAGAAGTAATTAAAACCCTTTTTGGACTAGTATTGATGTCAGCCTGTGACTCAAAACCAGAGCACAAGCATGACAGCCAAAATACCATAAACCAATGGTGTAGCCAAGATAGCACCAAAAAATGGAGCTTAGCCAAATCAGCTCAAAAGGTATCAAAAGAAAGAGGAAACTCACCTCTTCCTGAAAATATAAGTCCCATCACCATAGGACTAAAAATAACAAAGTTATTCCTGCTCAAAGTTATTGCTGAGCATAAACCTTAATTTTCACCTCTCATCTAAAATCTAGAAGGGAAGGCTTAACCCCATCAAATGGGTACTCAGAATGAAGCTCTAAGCCAGGGCTATCCAATGGTACCAGCCAAACTGAGCTAGCACCAATATTACTGGAGTTATAGTCAGTTTCACACCAAATAGGGGTGAACAAAACATTCACCTCTCATCTAACTTCTACAGTTTTAGTGTGGGATACCTGAAGTGGAACTTTTTGGAAAGATCACAATAAGGGCTATTTGAGGGTGTCATCCACTTCCTCATATCTCAACTACTGCAGAAGTTATGGGGCAAACAAGCTCAATACAGCTTTTTGCCTAAAACACACAAATGTACAAAAATCTTGTACATGGGATAACTTTGCCATATTTAATTCTACCCACATAAAATGAGGTACCATTGTGTAGAGCACATACAGGGATACACATTGAACCAATTTTGAGGTTGATATCTCAAGAATTGACAAATTTATAGCTGTTTTAAGGTTAAAATCCCACCTGCTGTCATATACAGCCTTACCATGGGATAATATCCCATAATCATGAATATGAGGTGTCAAATAGACAAAGAAGCATGTTTATACTTCAATACCTCATAAGTAATCAAATACTGGGGTCCCATACAGCTTCTGTACAGCATTCTACGCGTCATACACGTCAGAATCAGGCTGAGGTCCCCAGATGAAAATTTTCACCCTGTATTGGTAAAAACCGCCCAGATGTGGTTTCACAACCACATCTGAGCCCAATACAGGCTGTACAGGCTGTTTGCAAACCACAAGCCAGTACTAGAGAGTGAAAAATCTTCACTTCCTCTACGTGGAAAGGTCTAGCACCCTTTCCACCCCATTTCAGGATAAAAAGGAGGCTTTTCACAGCCAGAATTGTCTCCTCATCCTGCTCTTGAATACCCTACGTAGTAAACTGTCAAAAACAGTTTCACTCTTGGGTAATAAACAGGCATAATTATATATTTAATTATTGTAACTCTTATTATAGTAACCCAACTGGTAAGATTGCACCCTGGGTTCTCAATAGCGCTCACCACCACTATTTTTTAATAGTAGAACCCCTTAATTATATTATAAATCATCTTTTAAATCAAAAACTCCTATTTTAAATCAATTTTCTACGTGTCACAGTCATAATTCTAGTTGTAAATACTCTTATTACCACTTCAATATAGACTCAGCCTGACAATTGATTGAATTACCTCATAGCAACCAGCCATATAGTGCTATTTGCAATTCTATGTAGAATTGAGGTAAAAACTTCAAAAATACGATTCTCAATGAATATTTCTAAAGCTTTCAGGACCAATTTAAAACTGTATAATTCATATGAGAACCAAAAAGAATTATCCTTTTATAAGTAAAATTACAAGTTTTACTTACAGTCCATTTTTGATGATTCCACGTGAAATACTGAAGCTTCAAAAATTCACAGAAAACACAATCTGTAATGAGATTTCCAATAGCATTGATAACTTTGAGAAATCAATGATTATTTTGGAATAAAAGACAATTCACAGTTGTTACTCCTTCTATTCTTAAACATAAATGGGTTGGTAGTCACATAAAAGCCTCAATTAAGTAATTATGATAATCTTATGTGACAAGAGATGATGCAATCAATAATCCAAAATTTTTTATTGTTTTCTCACTCACTGGATTTTCAGTTTGCTCCATGGTATGCCTCTGTGAGCTTTTGTTGACTTAAAAAAGGCCTCCTCTTGCTGTTTTTTCCAAAATCATCACATTATTCCATTACACAATTCTTAACAACAAGCAAGTATTAGTTAAAGCTATCTCTTAAGTGTTGTCTTCCTTTAGAATCAGTAGGAAAGACATGAAATCATAGAAAGAAATTTTATATTGTTGTAATTCTGTTATATATTCATTTTTGATCTTTTAAATCCACAATTACCTGTCAAATTTGTCTACTATTATTATTCAACAAGTTCTCTGCAGTATTAGTGAGTTATTTATCTTAATTGTTAAAGTTTTTCCCTAGTAATAGTTTTCTCCAAGAATTAGATTTATAACTATTCTTGTAAAAGATAATTATATATTCAAATAATTTCCTTTTTTCAATAAAAAAGTTTTTATTATTAAATTCTTCTTGTAATTGATTCTTGTAGACAATTACTGCTTACTGTTATAATCACTAGTAGTGTATAACAAGTACCAAAAATAATTATTAAATTAATTATTTAATTGTTGCTGTAATAATTTTTCTTATTATATTTCATAAGAAGACTAATAGTACTGTTGATTAATAGTAATATTATCAACAGTTTCATAGACACATCTTACAAAACCTTTGCATCACCCAGAAATGTGGGTAGTAAAGTGAGGAAATTTCACTAAGGAATATATTAGATCTCTATTAATCAATAGCCACAAAACAGCGAGGAAAATAAACCAATTTATGCAATAAAAATCTAGAAAAAAATCAAATCACACAGCATCTCTTTTGGAATACAATCACAGCCATCTAATAAGCCGGCAAATATAAATACAAAAACAGAAAATATGTTAAATTGAATTAGAAACAGGAAAATGGAATCATCAAAATACACAGAATTCTCAACCTGGAGCTCAAACATTGCACAGACCTATGGTGCAATAACTGTACAAAACCACCTCATCCCACCAAAAATGGTGCAACACCTTCAAGAAATGAAACCATCCAAAATTCACCCGCAAAGAAAGTTTAGCCAAATTACACCATCATCCATAAAAATGTTGCAAAAACTGAAGATATAGTGCGACACCTCCAAGAAATGACACCATTTAAAAATTCTTCACCAGGAAAATGGCTCAGATTGAAGAATAATACATATAAATGGTGCAATAAACCAAAAAAATGGTATCATTTGAGATTCACCAATATAAAAAGATTATCTCAGCCAAAAGAACCAAAATAATGAAAAGTGCCTCAATGAAGAGCTCAAGTAATATCAATTTATTCCCTCACTAAAGTCCCTGTGATTTCACATCACAAATCAATGGTTCATCTTAAATCACGTCTATTTATTGATCTATTCCACATTTGATTTTAAATCAAGCTATATACCTGCAATGAAATAATGTTTTTACATAAACAGTGGTATGGTTCATTTTTCAGGAAACTCATGTTGTTGATCTAAAATAAACCATAGGTTGATGTAATTTTTACCATAGTTTAATGTAGTTTCAACCATAAGTTAACGTAATTTCAACCATAGGTTGATGTAATATCAACCATATGTTGATGTAATATCAACCATAGGTTGATGTAATATTAACCATAGGTTGATGTAATATCAACCATAGCCTGATTTAATATCAACCATAGGCTGATGTAGTATCAATCATAGGTTGATGTAATATCAACTATAGGTTGATGTGATATCAATCATAGGTTGATGTAACATCAATCATAGGTTGATGTAACATCAACCATAGGTTGATGTGATATCAACCATAGGTTGATGTGATATCAACCATAGGTTGATGTGATATCAACCATAGGTTGATGTAATATCAACCATAGGTTGATGTGATATCAACCATAGGTTGATGTAATATCAACCATAGGTTGATGTGATATCAACCATAGGTTGATGTGATATCAACCATAGGTTGATGTGATATCAACCATAGGTTGATGTAATATCAACCATAGGTTGATGTAATATCAACCATAGGTTGATGTAATATCAACCATAGGTTGATGTAATATCAACCATAGGTTGATGTAATATCACTCATAGGTTGATGTAATATCAACCATAGGTTGATGTAATATCAACCATAGGTTGATGTAATATCAACCATAGGTTGATGTAATATCAACCAGAGGTTGATGTAATATCAACCATAGGTTGATGTAATATCAACCATAGGTTGATGTAATATCAAACATAGTTTGATGTAATATCAACCATAGGTTGACGTAATACCAATTAAATTTTGAATTGGGATATCAATTACGCCTCATGTGGGTTCAATTTTTAATTATGGGGTATCAATTTGTCACAATGGGGAATCAACTGAGAATTATGAGAATGAATTCCTCATTTTGGGAAATAAAATCCTCATCATGTGGAGTAAATTACTCATCATGTGAAATAAAGTCCTCCTCATGTGGAATCAATGCCTCATCATGTGGGATCAATTCCCATAATGTGAAATCAATTCCTAATCTTGTGGAATCAATGCCTCATCATCTGGAATTGATTTATAGTCATGTGGAATTGATTCATTAGAATGTGGAATCAATCAACCATCATGTGAAATCAATTATTCATAATGTGGAACCTGTTCTTCATTGTGAGAATCAATTTTGCATCATGTGGTATCACTTCTGTATAGTGGGGAATCAACTCCTCATCATATGGAATAAATTCTTGAGCTTGGGAAATCACTTCCTCATCATGTGTAAAAAATCACTCAACATGGAAAATATATTCTTCCTTGTGTGGAATAGAACACTTGTCATGTGAAATAAATTCCCTTTAGTCTTGATATTGAATTCATGCATGGTTTATATGAACTCAACCTATGGTTAATATAACCCTGTATTAAAGCTTTTCAAACAGCTTCGGACACTTTATAAACAGCTTTCAACACTGTTCAAACAGCTTTGAACACTTATCAAACAGCTTTGAACACCGTTCAAACAGGTTATTGATTTATTTAGTAATGATGATGGACAGAAAAAGTGAGGTAAAGGCTCCCTTCATGCCTTCAGAGAAGCTATAATGATTAATAATATATATAGAGGGCATGCTCAGATCAACTTGAAAACCTTGCTTCAAATAAGGTTCTTAACTTAAGGCAACTTGTTTTTCATTTTACTTTAAAGTTTCCAGTTTTATTCTTAAGTCCAAGTTGCTTTAATCCTTCTTTGGGCTACCCATTTGGAATTTAAATATAAAATAATTTTATTTATCTTAAAATTAATTACAGTAACAGCTTAAAAATACAATTTCAAGTAAACCCTCTTCAAATGGATTTTTAATTAATTTTTGAAGAGATATTAATATTCTTTGAAAATGATTAAAAAGGTTAATCACAAGTCTAATCACCAATTAATCCTGCTTAAGAGAAGTAATTCAAATTTAATTTATACAGGTAAGCGTAAATTGTAAGCTGTGTGAAAATTTGAAGAAAATCCATGAAGAATTGGATTTATAACAAATTTTTGAAGTTGTTGCTATTTTTCCACATAAAATAACAATGAACACTAAACCTTAGCTTTTGGTAAGGTTGGAAAACTTATAACATCAAAGTTCTAGGCTTATTTAAGCTTTTTCAGCTTAATTTAGCTTTGAAATTTCTTAAAACCTTGATTACAAGCCTGTATATGGGGATTTAGCCTTTGGAAGCTTGCAATTCCTGTCCAAATTGGGATGAAAACAGTCTAAACTTTCATTTTAAATCAAGGTCTAATCTTCAATTTCAAATAAGATTGCAAATCCTCAAATACAGGTGGAAAACTCAATTGAGTCCTTGAAGATCCCAAAAGTTGGGTACTCTGGCTCTATCCCGCTTTTTTGCTTTGTCCCACCTTTCTGCCCAGAATTTTTCCCTCTCATTTATTCAAATACCTACTATTTCCTTGAATCAATTTAAATTGAGCCCACACATAAGTTACATCATTTATGGTGAATCCTTAGCAAATTAAGTAAATATCCACCACACCTCAATTTGAACCCAAATTTTGGTAAGCTTGCATAAACCTTATACAACTTTAAGTTTAAGCTTATTCAAGATTAAATTTAAATTTTGCAAAAAAACTGTTGAAATGGTGCAATTGAACTGTGAGATTCTTAAATCTTCTAGTGAAATAGGATATAGCAATTTTGGGGTATAACACCCTATGGGTCTTACCTAGGTTATTTTTGGTGTAGAATCCAAAAATGACAGAATATATATAGCTTTGTTTATCAAAAATAAGTTATACTTATTTTTTGTTTTTCAATAATTTAAATCTTCTTGAAAATTCTGTTTAAGACTAAACCCACTATATCAAAAGTTATTTGTTGCCTTATGGGTATTTAATACATATCTCACATGCTTACATTCCCTACCACCAAAGAGACTTGTACTACAATTTTTCATTGAATAGTATAACCCTAATTGAATGGGGGGGTATAATCCACTGTCAAATATCTCTGAGGATACTTTCAAGTATTTAAATCACACAACTTGATTTTTTTTTGAGGAATTTTTCTTCTCTCATGTCTGAATATTCTGAGAAACCTTTTGGAAACAGGTATATTACTTTCTGAAAGACACTTGTATTCATGTTGTGGGTTTCTGTATTGGACTATGTATTCTCTTTCAAAACTTTCAGAACATTTTTTCTCTTCACTTTGATCAAGTGGAGGTAGTTGTAAGGGTTTTTCATATCTAAAAGGAGATAATTCCTTAACACTTAGGCTTTATTCTTTCCCAGACTAACAGGGAAAGCTAGAAGTTTGTTCTCCAGTTCTCCTGTCAGCTCTTTTTGTACTCCATTTTTCCCATTAAGGGATTTAATAATGAATTCTCCTGTAAATGAATCTTTCAATTCCTTTTGACCTTTAAAGTCTTTAAAATCAAAGTTTTAAACTAATATTAAGTCTCCTACTTTGAATTCTGGAGCTTTATGACTTTCATCCCACTTTTTTGGCATATTCAAAGGCATCAGTAATGCTTTTATTTTCATAATTCCTGACTTTATAAAGATTTAACCTAAATTTTGAAGGATTTGGATGGATATCAACTAAATCCTTCTTCAAAGTATCAACTGGAATTGGGGTTCCTTCCTTTGTCCAATATTGCAGGAGTTTTGCCTGTTGAAGAATGGATGGAAGTCTTGTAGGCTAATTCAAATTCTGGTATACGTGTACACCACTCATGTTTAAATCCCTCACAATCCTTAAATTCCAGACCATAAGCATGAAATTATCTGATAATGTTCTCAAGGATCTGAATCAGACTTTCTGATAATCCATAAGTTTTTTGATGGTAAGCTGTTGAGAATGATAGTTTGGTACCCAAAATCCTATGCAAATATTTCTATAAGGCTTATTGAAATCTTTGGTTTCTATCAATAATGATATTTTCAAGGAGACCAGTATGTGATATAACTCTATTCAAGATTAAAAGAGCTTTATCCATTGCTGTGTCATCTTAATGACACGGTAAAAAGATTTTGGTTGTTCTGTACCTGTCTAAAAGAACAAGATATTAATTTTAGCCTTTCTCACCACAAAGTTGCAAGGAGGTTACCCAATACATACAAACCACTCACCATTTGGTACTTGGCTATTGGATATTAATCATCAAGCCAGATATTTTACCAGTATCTTTATTGGCCTTTTGACACTGGTCACAACTATTACAGTACTCAATGAAATCTTTTCTCCAAGATTCCCACCAAGCACATGTCTTAATTCTTTCCATTTTTCTTTCTTCAGACATATTTCCTAATAAATGTTTTCATGGAGCTCCAGTAATCGTGTGTTAATCAACATGCTAATACATAAGACCATTACACATGTGTGTTTAGACCTATTATAAAATATACCATAAAATAAATGGAGTTTTTGATTATCATATACTTTTTTCCTTATATAATCCAAAGAATGAGCCAAAGCTGTATCTTTGAAATCTTTTTTAAGTAAAAAGTAAGAATATGAAAATTCTTATCTTTCTTATACCTCTCTCTAGCTTCTGAAAAGAATTCTGTTCCTACATCTGCAATGTTAATTCCTTAAACTTAAATTTGATATTCTGCATTTGCAGGAACATAAGCAGGATCATCAGTTGTATTGGGTAATGCCTATCTACTCAAGCCATCAGAACTCTTGTGAATATTTCCATATTTATTCAATATGGTCATTTTGACTCTATACTCCTGTATAGCAATCCACCATCTTAACATGTTTCTGTTTGAATTATTAATGTTAAGAGGAAATTTCACCTTGTTGCAATCAGTAATTACTTAAAAAACACTGCCCACAAGATAATAATAAAGTTTTCCTAGAGCCCAAACAAGGCAAAAGCACTCCATTTGGCTTTCTCCATATCTAGCCTCTGTAGATTTGATCTGCCTTGAGATAAAACAAACCAGACCTTCATAAGGCTTTTAATTGAAAATATGAACTTGATGAAGAACTGCACCTAGACCCTAACCACCTGAATCAATATACAGCTTGAAAGTAAGTTTCCACTGTGACATTATTAATAATGGTGCATTGGTTAAGGCATACTTGATCTTATCATATACTTGAATCCTTTCTTTTGTTACTTCAAAGACAGTTTTTTGATCACAAATTCTGTAAAATGATCTGGAATGAACTTCAAAATCTTTGAGTTGTTTCCTGTAATAGCTGGCAAACCCTAAGAACGACATAATTTCTTTCTTGTTCTGGGGCATCTGTTTCAGGGAGATTCCAGCCACTTTGGTTTTATCAACACCAAGTCTTATTCCTGAAACTACATGTGCTATGGCTTTTAACTCATTAAGCACAAAGTTACATTTCTTAATAGATATTTTTCTTTTCACTTGAGGAATTTGTATAGGTACTAATAAAAGTATCTCTAAATTAAATTTCCAGGTTTCTGAACAAAAGATAATGTCATCAATATCAATTATTAACCATCCCTCTTATAGCTCATGGGGAAAAAGGTATTCATCATTATTTGAGAATTAGAGGGTGCATTTTTAATACCAAAAGGCATCCCCAAATATTCATAAATTCTAGAATGAGAAATTATCCTGAATAATTTCCTAGCATGATGTGTCAAAAAATTCTTATGAAGACCTTTAAGGGCATCCATGGAAGTGATAAATCTTTCTTTGGATAATTGAGTCAAAGCTTTATGTTTCTAGGGATTAAATACCTATCTGGAATGATATAGGTTTTCACTTCTCTAAAAGCACCAAACATCCTTGATTTTTCATTATTCCAAGTAATGATAACAGGGGTTGTGACTTCTACTTCCTCATTATGTCCAGCTTTCCTGAGAACTCCAAGTTTCATCATCTCATTAATACAAGTCTCCAATGCTTCTCTAGCCCTAAGGATAGCTGTGTAAGATGGTCCTCCTAAAAGTTGAGGATAAGGTCTTTCCACATTAAGCATAATTTCCAATTTATGGCCCTGAATAGCCCTTAGTTTTTCATTATCAGAAGCAAAGGCTTCTTTGTATTGAAATAAGATTTCAATAAGGTCTTTCTTCATTTATAATGTTAATTGAGAGCTTATTTGTGCTTCAATCATTTTATCTGTCACAAATGTTTCCTTATTGACATTTTTTACCTGTCTTTTGACAGTTATTTCTTTTTTTTCTAGATTATAAGCAAACGTTTGCCTTTTATTTTTCCGCTATTGTGCGATACCTTTCTTTATAATTCTTAATATCAATACCAAAGATATTGAAATAATTATTCTGAGGTATTAAAGTTTGTGAAGTGCAGCTATTCCTAATAAAAAACTCAACTTTCAGTATGATACTTCCTGCAGGCTGAGGAAATATCATTTCTTCTTTAAGAATTCCCAAAGGGTGCGTATCCTGGATAGCACGGCTTAATTTTATACCTTCAATTGAAATCAGTTTCTCTTGCCAATTGGTATAAATTTTTTCAAGATAATTTTACCAACATAGGTGCAGAAAGCACCCAAGTCAAGATGTATCTTTGCTTATTTGTTTTTTATCACAATATTAATGATAAAAGAGGATCCAGCTGTGTAAACGTTACTTCTGGAAGGTTTTCTTTTCTTCATTTTAGCATCTTGCACATGTATGAGATCCATAAATTCATCACTATATTGTTGTAAGTGAGTATGCACTTCTGTGACTTCAAAGGACACATTGATGTTTTATATACTAAGCTCCTCTGGTAGTTCTTCTCAGTCAAAAGGCTCAGAATCACTTCCAGTTATGGCTACATCATCTGTTTCTTTGGTGTCTTCAATATCTTCAAGTTCTATCTCATTAATTCTTCTTTTCTTTGGACAGGTATTATCCAAATGAGATGTACTTCCACATTTATGAAATTTCAAAGGAGCTCTGTCTTTTAGTTTATTTGGTTTCAACTATTCTTATTGTCTATTGGAGGTGTGTACCAATTTCTACCAATTTTTGTTCTGGTAGTGATTTATTCCATGGCATTGATATAATCTTCTGTAGAGAAAGGCTCAATGCATATTCTTCTTATAGAATGCTCAAGGTCACCACCAAATTTTCTCAATATCCTTTTATTTACCATTGTTTCATACATATCAGAATGAAGGGCAGTTAGTCTGTCTTTCTTCTTAAGAAACCAGGACATCATCCTGTCCCTCTCAATATTAAAAATGGCTTCCACAAAAGAATCTTCCATTCTAAATCTCCAGGAATAAATAGCCCATTTGGAAATTATATGTTCTTGAAACCAAGGACAGAAGTGTTTATCATTGTTCTTTCTCATTTAATAATACCATTTCTTTGCTTATTTGGTAAATACAGAGTTTAATCTTGAGCTTATTTATTCATCTGTTATTCTAAAGTCCTTTTTAAACATATCAATTTTTTCACAAATTCCATATGATTATATTCTCCTTCACCACTGAAGGTAGTCCATTCCTCTGATATGTGAATTTCTTTAAAGTTGAAGACAGTTTATAATTCTTCATTATTAATTTAATTTTATTGACGATATAAACCACTATTATTCAAGTTAAACACATTTCTATCCAGAATTGGTGTAGACTGTGTTGGTAAATCATTTTTTGATGATATATTTTTAACACTTGATTTAATATCTTCTTTCAATTCAAGTCTTTCTTTATCACTTTTTTCCAATTCTTCTTGCAAAAGAGCTGCATTGTGACAGATTGACTGTTCCAAGTTTTGAACTTTTACTCTTAACTCTTCTAATTGTTTAGTAATAAAAGAAATAGAGCTATAATCTGGCTGCAAGGTTGGTTTTGACTCAAGTCTTTCATAAATTTATTTCAAAGAAAAAATATTCTATTTATTCACCTTCCCTAGACCCATAATTGTCTTTTGTGAGTTTTTCACTGACAAAATATCTCTACCCAACTTTTCCTGGATATACTCAAGATCATTAAGCTTTATCAAGATTTATTTGTTAAAACTTTCAAAATGTGTTACAAACTTTAAAACATCTATTTCTTTGGATATAACACATTGTCCATGGGTGTCTGTTCCTCTTTTGTAGTTCTGTGGTTTGGGGGTATGGCTTGTTCAATTTGGGCTTGCGCTTTCCCTTTGCATTTTGCTTTCCCTTGTGGTTGTTTTTTAGGGCTTTCTTTCCTGTTCTTGGCACTTTTTGAGGCCGATTCTTGCTTTTCAAGGCTTAGGGAGCTTCCACAGGGCTGTTGTCCTTCTTTTGGAACAAACCTTTCTTCTGCTCCTCTGACAGAGTGCTTTTTTTTCAATGGATCTTTTATCTTTTGTACCTTTCCCTTGCAAGACAAGGGTTTCCACCCCTTCAGAAGTTCTTGTGTCTTTTCTGGGCCCAAGAAATCCCTCACTTTAAGGTAAGGGTTCACGGTCCCTATCCATAAGCTGGGCAGAGCATCCCATTCCTAATTCTTTGCTTCCATAAACCAGGTCTCATACTGAGACTGGTATCTTTCTTCTTCTGCCTGTTGGAAGTTTTTCAGATCTGACAACAGTAATAGCAGTTATGTCAGCTTCTGGACTCTCAAGAAGAGTCTCAAAGGTACTTGATAACCTTTAGGAGCTGGTGAAAACTCTGTCCTCCTCCATTTTTTCCCCTCCTCTAAGCTAAAATTCTTTTAATTTGGATTTTTGACTTGAATCTGCTGGTCCAGATCCATTTGATTGGATGGGGTAATTGCCTCCACTTCAAGTAGGAGTTATTTCACGTAAATTTAGAGAAATTTGAACAATAAATGGTTTAAGCTCACAGGATGGACCCTTAAAGGTTCCTTTATAAGTAAACCTTTGGCTCTTGGGCTGATTTGAATTTCAACACTTTACTTTGAGCTGCTATAGTCATAGGAGATTTATCTGATATATGACACTAGAATCAAAAAATGTAAGTTATTTTCTTGATAAATAAAAAGAGCTTATTAACTCAGTTATTGAATAAAGTTGCTTTAAAAGAATTTATGGACAATGAGGTTAAACATGAAGAGAACTTTCTAAGGAGCCAAAAAAAGCATGTTTAATTTTTTAGTTCTTTTTTACTCTCTTTGAAGAAAGAATAATTATGCAATTAATAAGCTATTAGTCAAAATTATATTCTTATTCACTTTATGATATAATAACTAAGAGAATAAATTTCAATTCTGTGATTTGAAAAAGCCCTTGTTTAGACAATAGAAATTTATTCCAAATCACTCAATAGTATATTTTTTAAAGCAATATTCTTAGGAGAAATAACTTTTGAATATTGAAAAGATTATTTATAAGGGATAAGTCCCACAAAATCCAAAATTAAAGCAAATATGGCAATTTTACATCAAAAAAACAGTAAAATAGGGTCTATAACATGATTCATGTCCCAAAAATTGGTTAAAATCATGGCCAGGCACCCAAATGGAAGATTTGACTATACAAATATTGATAACAGTAACAATTCTCAAAAGCACTATGCCTGTCCTCAGTAGAAAATATAATATAATAAAATATTTTAGCATCAAATTAATATAATTATTAAAAGAATTATATAAAAAAACTAATTATTATTAAATAATCTAATAATAAATTAGAATTATTCTATTATTATTCTAGTCAGTGACAGCTATAATAATAAGAAATATAAAAGCTCTTAAGGATACAATTATATGTGGAAAATACTAATATTTAACCACTTATAAAAAATATAAATATTATTTATACAAGGCATATCAAAAACACTGTGCAGAGATAAATATTATAAATAACTTTTATATATAAAGCTAATACTACATAAAAAAAATAGAAATTCAGAGAAAACTTACATATAATGTTTATTGAATACAATAAGTCAAACAATGACAGTTATAGTAGTCAATAATGTTTATAAGTCAAAAAAACACCAAAAAACAATATTTGAACAGATAAAATTTATCTCTCTATGATGTAATAATATCTAAGAGTTTTCAGAGGAATTTGTGGATTTTCAAAGATATTTAAGATAATAATTTCACAAGATAAAATGTATTATTGGTGATTACAACAATATAATCTGAATTGTACGATTCCCATTCTTTAATTTATAATTTATAAAGAGTAAAATAATTAGGAATTACTTTTAATGTTAAGATTATATACTCAATGAACCTTTACCTGTTTAAATGCCTAATTTATTGATTGAATGATGATTATGGACAAAAACAGTGATGTAAAGGCTCCTTTTATGCCTTCAGAGAAGGTCTCATGCTTCATAATTAATATAAAGAGAATTCTCAGACCAAAATTGAAAGTACATGCTTAAAAATGAGTTTTTTGACTTAAGGTCACTTATTTTTCATTCTAATTTAAAGTTACCACTGTTATTTTTGACTCCAAGTAACTTTAATCCTCTTTTGGGTCAATTATTTTAAGTTTAAATATTAAATTAGTTTATTTATGTTAAAATTTAGCACATGAGCAACTTAAAAATACAGTTTCAAGTGAAAACATTTTAAAATAGATTTTCAATTTATTTTTAAAGAAATCTTAATTTTCTTTAAGTATAACTAAAAAGGTCAATTTCCAGGCTAATTTCAAATTAATCCTGTTTAAGAGAGATAGTTCAGGATTAGTGTATAAATAGATAATCAAACTGTAAGCTGTGTAAATGTTTCAAGAAAATCCATGAAGAATTGTATTTTTAATGAATTGTCAAAGTTATTGCTATTTTTCCACATAAAATAACAATATTCACTAAACTTAACTTGCATAAGGATTTAAAACTTATAAATTTAAAGTCTCAAGCTCTTTTCAGATAAATTAAACTTTGCATGTCCTTAGAACCTTGATCACAAGCCTGAGTATGGGGATTTACCCTTTGGAAGTTTGGGATTTGTGTCTAAATTAGGATAGAACCATCTTGTCAGGTTGAGTCTATGTAGAAGTAGTAGTTAGGCCATTTACAACTTTGACTGTGACTGTGAAAAGTCATAGAATATTTAAAATAAAGTTATTTATAGAGAATAAGGGTTTTATAATAGAAGTTAAAGGGCTTTACTATTATTTAATAGTGGTGGTGAGCACTGTTGAAAGCCCTGGGTGCAGCTTTACCTGTTGGATGACAATAATAAAGACTACAATAATTAATATTATAATTATACCTGGTTATTTTCCAAGAGTATAGCTGTTTTTGACAGTTTTACTACATAGAAATTTAAGAGAAGGATGTGGAAAGCTTTTCTGGCTGCGAAAAGCCCTCCTTTTATCCTGAAATGGGGTGGAAAGGCTACTAGACCTTTCCACGTAGAGGAAGTGAAGATTTTTCACTCTCTGAAAAAGGCTTGTGGTTTGCAAAAGGCTTGTATAGCCTTTTTTGGGCTCAGATGTGGTTTTGAAACCACATCTGGGCAGGTTTCACCAATACAGGGTGAAAAATTTCATCTGGGGACCACCCAGCCTTCTTCTGACGTGTATGACACGTAGAATGCTGTACAGAAACTGTATGGGACCCTGGTATTGACTGACTTGTGAGGTATTGAAGTATAAACATGCTTCTTTGTATGTTTGACACCTCATAATCATGGTTATGCAATATTATCCCATGGGAAGGCTGTATTGTCCAAAATGTGTGATTTTGGCCTTAAAACAGCCATACATTTGTGAGTTCTTGAGATATCAACCTCAAAATAGGTTCAGTGTGTAGCCCTGTATGCGTCCTACACCATAGTACCGTATTTGATATGGGTATCATTCAATATGGCAAAGTTATCCCATGTACAAGATATTTTGTACAAATGCATGTTTTTAGGCAAAAGCTGTATTGGGCTTGTTTGCCCCATAAAGTTTGTTCTAGTTGAGATATGAGAAAATTTATGACACCATCAGATAGCCCTGACTGTTCCCTTTCCAAAAAGACCCCACTTTAGGTATCTAACACTAAAACTGTAGAAGTTAGGTGAGCAGTGAATGTTTTGTTCACCCTTATTTGTCCTGAATTTGGTCATAACTTCAGTAATACTGGTGCTAGCTCAGTTTGGCTGGTACCATTTGTTAGCCCTGAATTAGAGCTCCATTCGAAATACCCATTTGATGGGGTTAAGCGTCTTACTCTGTATTTCAGATGGGAGGTGAAAATTAAGGTTTATGCTCAGCAACAACTTTTAGCAGGAATAACTTTGATATTCTTTGTCCTATGATGATGGGACTTTTATATTTGCAAAGGGGTGAGTTTCCACTTTTGCTTGATACCTTCTGAGCCAATTTGGCTCAGCTCCATGTTTTGGTGGTATTTTGGCTATACCATTGGCTGATGGTATTTTGGCTGTCATGCTTGTGCTCTGGTTTTGAGTGACAGGCTGACATACCCACCCTAGAAAAAAGGCTCTTCATTTATGAGACTTCCCAGTCCTCCTAGAGGTTCTGAACCTCCCTAAATGAAGGTTCCCATCTGGTATGGCATCTTCTGCCAACCATTTGTCCTTATCAGCTGTTTGGTTCTTGAATCTCACTAAGTATTGTCTTTGATCCTTCCCATTCAGTCTGCTCTTCCTGGCCCTGAAGATTTTACTCACAGGTCCGGGGGAATCTTCCGCTTCCACTATCTCTGTTTGTGTGGGATTCTTCCTCCTGGAGGGGAATTTCTCCTCCGCTGTTTGGAAGTATGGCTTGACTAAGCTTACTGGAAAGACTGGGTGCTTCCTGGAAAATTCCTCTGTAAGTTTGGCTTCCACTTCATTCTATCCTATCAACTTAATTATAGTGAAGGGCCCTAAAAAGGAGTCTCTCATCTCCTTGGGTCCTTTAAGATTATTAGAGTTTATTGTAGACGCTAGCACCTGGTCCCCTTCCTTAAAGTCAGGTTCAATGTGTTTCTTGTCCCACCTCTGCTTATTATACTCTTTTGCCTCAGCTGTGCATTTTGCAGCTGTGTCACAAGCCCTCTTCCACATGTCATGGAAGATCTTTGCTGTGGGGTGGATGTTCAGAAGATTCTTCTTCGAGTGATCCACAGGCAACAGGGGATTCCATCCTTTCTCTACCAGTGCGGGTGTTTTTCTTGTGGTAGAGTGCTGACTTGTATTATAAGCCAGTTAAACAGCTGGTAGAAGGTTGACCCAGTCATGGGTGTATCCCTCATGGTCCTTGTATTCCATGCCATAGGCACAGAACCCTCTAAGGATGTCCTCCTTTGTCTGGATCATCCTTTCAGCTAGGCCATCTGTTTCTGGATGGTAAGCTGTGGAAAAAGCAAGCTTGGTGCCAAGCATGTAATAAAAGTTGGTCCAAAATTCAGATGTGAATTTTGGGTCCCTATCACTACTGATGATTTTGGGGACTCCATAGGGAGATATGATGTTATTCCAGAATAACAGAGCAGTGTCCATGGCTATGTCCTCTTTGTGGCATGGTAGACACCTCATACTCTTGCTGAACCTATCAACTATGATTAAGCAAGCATTATAGTTTTCTTTGCCCCCTGGGAAAAGTCCTGTGACCCAGTCCATATTGATGGTTTCCCATGGGTGTTTGGGTTCCTCTATATGTTGAAGTAAACCATACTTCTTCCCATGTTTATTATTTGCCTTTTGCCATATTTTACAAGTGTTGATGTATTCACTCAACTCTTATTCCCACTTGGGCCACCAAGCTGTGCTTGCTACCCTCTCTTTGGTCCTTTCCTCACTCATGTGTCCCATATAGGGGCAGTCATGGCATTCCTGCAGGATCAGGGAGATGTGTTCTCTGTCTACCACTGTGAGTGCACTTGTGTGCTTTTCTCGGTGGCAAAGCAGGCCATCTACAAGGAAGAACTTGTTATCCTTATAGGCCCTCAATCAGGGTTCTTCCAGCTGTGATTCCAGTTCTGGACTCCTGTATTTTTGTTGAAAGAGTTGTAGTAATATGCCACACTGTTTGTGTTTGGAATAAAACTTCAGTACTGCACTGAAAAATTCATTGTGTAGTTCTGAGGAACTTATTCCCAGTATGGGAGTTTCTGTTACTTCTGAATCAGTGTTTCCACTGTCAAGGGTACCACTTCTTGGTGCCCATTCAGAGAATCTGACGTTCTTCCTCCTATCTATTTCCATGAAATGGATAGGGATCATGGCTGTAACTTCAGGGTCATAAGCTGGATTACTCCTGACATTATCCAGTGGCCATCTGCTAAGGCCATCTGCATTGGTATTACTTTTACCTTCTTTGTATATGATGGTCATATTCCCTCTATACTCCTGGATGGCTATTTGCCATCTCAGCTAGTGTCTATTTGTAGTCTTCATGTTCAGTAACGACTTCAAGGCTGTGCAGTGTGTGCAGACTTCAACGACTGCACCCCCCAGATAATAATGGAGTTTTGCCAGAGCCCAGACTAGGCATAGACATTCAGTCTGGGTGGCCCCATACCTGTCTTCTGACTCTTTCAGTTGCCTAGAGATGTAACATATTACTCCCTCTCTTGGTTCACCATCTACAATTTGTCTTTGGTGAAGGGCTGCTCCTAAGACTTGTCTACATGCTTCATCTATGTATAGCTTGAATGGTAGTTCAAAGTCAGGCAAGATGAGCACAGGTGCATGTGTGAGTTCATATTTGATTCTCTCATATGCATCCCTCCTTTCCTTGGTTATCTCAAAAACTACATGTTTTGAACATAACTTGTATAAACTACTAGTTATGTGGGCAAAATTCTTGATGTGGTTTCTATAGTAGCTAGCAAACCCAAGGAAAGATTTCATCTCTTTGATGCTCTTTGGTACTGGCTTTTGCAGTACTACTGCTACCTTATTCTGATGAATTGCCAGACTAGGACCTGAGACTTTATGTCCTAGAGCTACACCAGGGCAAATCTCATGTCAATCGTTGGCAAATGACTTCACGTCGCACCGGGGTCAGTATACAATCTGGCTTCAGTCGTGTTAGTGTCACTTTATAGTCACTGGATTTAGTGGGTCACGTCACGTCAGCGTCAAGACAACGTCAATTGTCACATGTGTCACATGAGAATGTCACTCAAAGCCCAAACCCATTTCAACACTATTCGCAATGTTTGGGTAATTTCACCTCATTGGCTTCTGCATCCCTGCCTAATCCTCCCCGATGCTTTGCAGGCTTATGTGCCCACACTGCCCTCCAGATGCGACTCCAACACTGCCCCCCCTCTCCGCCCTCAACACTCCTTACACTTTCACATTCCCGCCCTTACCATCTTTACACTCACGTTGTGGGAACTCCTTTTGTTGTGGGATAAATAATAGTCAGTACCTTGAGGGGGAGATTATTGGTGAGTCTGTTTTGAATTTCAGAATTAGCCAATAACCATGGGTGCTAAGGTGTATTAGCTGCCCCTCTAAATATGCTGAAAAACATACCCTTTTTGATGAGATCACAAATCCAATATTTAGTTTTGTGGCTTTTCAATTAGAGAATTTTCTTCAGCAGTCTCTTTCAGTCTGTCAATGAAAGATCACTATGATAATAATGGTAATAGTTAAAGACAAATTTTTAATAATTTAGGTTTTGCTTAACTTTCTTCTTATTGATTATAATTCTTTTTAATTAATTCCTCTAGTATTCCTTCTTTTAATACCTGAGATATTTAAAGATTATTGTTTAAGATCACTATTAATATTAATAATAATCTTGATAGCTAGCTATTACTTTTAAAGGTGATTTAATAACACTATCAATATCGCTATAATAATTTAAGGGTGGTTTTGTTTAATATAAAGGTAAGATATAAATGATACAATAGTAATATAATACTATTAGGATCAATATAAATATAATCCAATATACCTAAAAGTCTTATGATATAAGGTATAAGGGTAAGATGATATCCCTTCTATAAATAAGGGTTATTGATAAATTAGATAAGATCACTAATGATAATATCTTCAAACACTACTTCAACACTACTACTATAATGGTAAGACTATCAAATAATATTAAACTCTTTCATTAATATTATAAATATCTTCCATTAATTAATCATAAATAATACTATAAGATACTGAGCCTTGCTACTGATCTTCTTCAATATAAATACTAGATTATCCTACTAGAGAAGGGATTGATTGATCCTCAAGATTATTGTCTGAATCAGAAGCATGGGGGAAAAAACAGGGAGAGAGGCCCTTTATTTATACCTTTTGGGCCCTCCATAGAGCCATCCAAAAACAAGGGACTTAGAAAAAATTCCACTTTGAGACATTTTTGCTGGTGGGTAAATTAAAAATGGTGTCATTTGATCAAGATATTGCACCATATGTTTGGTTTATTGCACCATTCTGAACCTTATTATTGTCAGTGCACAGCCTTGAGACATTTTTGCTAGTGGTTAAATTTGGAATGGTGTCATCTATTCAGGATATTGCACCATATGTTTGGTTGATTGCACCGTACTTTTTGAATTATACTCTTATTTTAACTAAACTTTATTGTTATTATGCACAGCCTTGAGACATTTTTGCTAGTGGTTAAATTTGGAATGGTGTCACTTGATACAGATATTGCACCATATGTTTGGTTGATTGCACCATTTTAAAAAACTGTATTCTTATCTCTACTAAACTTATTTTTCTTCTTCACAGCCTTGAGTCATTTTTGCTGGTGGTTAAATTTGGAATGGTGTCATTTGATACAGATATTGCACCATATGTTTGGTTGATGGCACCATTTTTTTTAAAACTGTATTCTTATCTCTACTGACCTTATTTTTCTTCTTCACAGCCTTGATCTGTATTTAGTTGAGTATTTCTCTATGTAAAATTTAATTTGTAAATAATACCTGTAATGTTTGGTTATGGGAGTTTAAGTGGGGATTGAGTAATGTAACACTATGTTAACTTATATGTAAGTGTTTTGTTTATGTCGATACATGTAACACATGATGTTGTAAGAGTAATGGTATCACTTATGTAATATCACACATGTTTATTCATATTGAATATTTGAACGAGCTGCATTATCTTTAAGCATATTCTTGTACCTAGTATAGAGGGTATAGTATCATTTCTCTTCTTTAATCCATGATATCTAGAAAATTATCGACATCATGGGGTTGAGGCAATATGTGACTATAGGTAAAATTTGATGTAGATTCCAGTGGAATACTTATTTTGGTTATTTTAATATAATTCTCTTCCTTTTTCTTGCAATTTTTTACTTTTATCTTTCACTTTTTATCTTTCTTTTCTTTATATATATATATATTCTTATTATTGATCAAAGTTTTAGCTTTGAAATTGTGGATTTGAACCTTGGAAGAACTGGTATGGAATACCACAACGTGTGCCCTCCCGCCATGCCTCCAACACAGCTAACCATCCTTATGCTTGTGTAGTGCCCTCCCAACATGCCTACAACATGACTTACAATCCTTACGCTTGTGGAGAGCCCTCCCAACATGCCTCAATCACCACTTACGATCCTTACGCTTGTGGAGAGCCCTCCCGACATGCCTGCAAGACCGCTAACCACCCTTCCGCTTGTGTAGAGCCCTCCCGACATGCCTTGGACACTGCTTACCATCCTTATGCTTGCGGAGTGCCCTCCCAACATGGCTCCAACACTGCTTACCATCCTTACACTTGTGTAGTGCCCTCCCAACATGGCTCTGACACCACTTACAATCCTTATGCTTGTGGAGAGCCCTCCCAACATGCCGCTGACCCAACTTATGATTCTTACGCTTGTGTGGAGCTCTCAGGACATGTCTTGGACACTGCTTACCATCTTTACGCTTGCGGAGTGCCATCCTGACGTGGCTCCAACACTGCTTACCATCCTTGAACTTGTGTAGTGCCCTCCCAAACTGGTTCCGACACCACTTACAATCCCTATGCTTGTTGAGAGCCCTCCCAACTTGCCTCCGACACCACTTACAATCCTTCTGCTTGTGTAGAGCCCTCACGACATGCCTTGGACACTCCTTACCATCCTTAAGCTTGTGGAGTGCCATCCCAAAAGGGCTCCGACACCACTTACAATCCTTATGCTTGTGTAGAGCCCTCCCAACATGCCTCCAACACCACTTACAATCCTTATGCTTGTGTAGAGCCCTCCCAACATGCCTTGGACACCACTTACCATCCTTATGCTCGCGGAGTGCCCTCCCAACATGGCTCCAACACCGCCTACCATCCTTGAACTTGTGTAGTACCTCCCAACATGGCTCCGACACCACTTACAATCCTTATGCTTGTGGAGAGCCCTCCCAACATGCCTTTGACACCACTTACAATCCTTAGGCTTGTGGAGAGCCCTCCTGCTATGCCTCCAACACCGCTAACCACCCTTATGCTTGTGTAGAGCCCTACCGACATGGCTCCAACACCACTTACGAGCCTTAGGCTTGTGGAGAGCCCTCCCAACATGCCTCTGCACCCCACCACTTACCATCCTCATGCTTCCTTATTACATCCAGAGTGTACGGTGGCTTGTTTGCGTACACAATGAACACAATCAAGGAAATATGCTGAGTGGCCTTCTCTGCCAACAGGACCTGAGGGGAAATTGATCAGTATGTTCACAATGTTGTGGTTAGGGTTTAAATCATGAGACTCACAAATTAAAACCTAATAAGTGCACTATTTAAGACAAGAATTGTGTCTCCTGTTTCCCCGACAAAACCATTTTATTTCATATCATTCAAGTGGAACACTTTGCTTAGTCCTTACCTCATGAGCATTGAATAGTTCAAAAGTTGACTTTAGTAGGTTTCTCACTAGTCAACTTTATTCAATGTCTCACAGGGAAGTGATTTCACTTGCATGGTATGAAATAATTTGCAAAACATCGCCTCCTTCAATTTCCAGACAAATCGTATTTTGCAAATGCAATACAATTTCAATAGAAGGTTCCAAGGCTGTTGATGCTCAGGTTTATTTTGGTCAGCTTTTGGTTCTAAAATGTATTTTTTCTAGAATATTCAATAACTCTTAAACCTCTTTAAATTGATATTTAGCTTCTTTCAAACTTGCCGAAATTCTCCAATATTACCTAAACAAGAATCAATTATTTTAAACTTATTTTACTTCCACCTTTTTTCTTCAATTTTGAACTTTTTATTCAAAAATGTTCAAACAAGTTATCAATCAACTTGTCACCATCTGTTTGCTTAATAAACCACCTCCGCTATGGCCCAAGCCCCAGGAAATTCAACTGAATTCAATGAACTACCAACTTCAGCCCCAGAGAGTGGAAGTAATATCTCTGATATGGCCAGTAGTCGCAAATTGGGCATTGAAGTAGAGAGCCAGTCACATGAAGATAATCAAGATCAACCAGTTCTTCCTGAATGTGAGTATGCATCCATGTTGAAAATTTCAAATCTCTCAAAACCTGATATTGTGTCATAGCCTTTTTTTCAGCTCAGCCTCCAAGATCTCAGAAACCAAATTGCAAAGCTATGAGAAGGAAAAGACTGTTGAACCTTGTGCAATGACAGAAGATGCTGGGCAAGATGATGTAATTTTCAGTGGGGAGGTGAAAATTATATCCAAGGAACAATTTGTCTCAAACATTTCTCAAATGATCCCAAGGCCCAAAAGAATTCAAAATGATAGTAAAATTCCTGATTATGTGCATCAAAAGATTGCTGAAGCAATGAGCCTCCTCAAAAGGGATTTGAACCATAAGTCCATTACTAATTCAATACAAAAACATCAAAATGGCTGCTTACAATATATGGGCAGGTGTGGATGTGGGAGAATCTCTACCTGAAGAATCTCGAGTGGTAATTGGAATTCCAGGCAAAGGATTAGGAAAAAGACCAAATATACATGCCACCAAAAAAACCACAAAAAAAGCCATACCTTTGAAGCCGCAAAAGATTCCCCGGATCAGGGTGATGAAATGATCAATGTTGAAGTGGGCCATATTGATAATCAACCTCTACATACTGAAAGACCCCCATACTCAATGCAAAAATCCATGATGAAACCCCTCCTGCCTCTCCTCAACATATACAAGCCTTTCAAGAAAGGGAGACAATTAAACATGATACAATGGGACAAGATATGACTGATATGATTCCCGACCCTGAGCCCAAAGTGTCCTCCTCTGCTAATTTTCAAGGAATATTTTTATCCCGCATGTAAGAGTTTGGAGAAATTTTGAATTATCATTCCAATATTACTCAACAATCATGGAAAAGGGGGCTTGATAATATCAATAGGATTTACAAAAATCAATGGGACAATTTAACAACAAAGGATGCTCATAAATTCCTGCCCATTGGTATTAAGGTTATCAGTAACCAAGAGCTTAAAATGTTGCCCTGGCTTGAGGACCTTGAGATGGCAGGTGAGTTTTATCTTTGTGCATGAAATGTGATTATTGGCTGTTGACTGGTGATATAAATTGCAATATACAGGGTTAGATTTTTCTAAGCCAACAGAAACAGAAGCGTTTTTTCATAACAAAATTTGGAATATCAAATTGATGAAGGAATCACCTAAACCTCCAGATAATCTCCCAAAATCTGAACACTCCTTCTTCAAAATGGTTCAGAGCCTTATTTACCCCGCCAGTCCAGTTAAACATTTTTGGGGAAATGTTATGTTTGAATCCATTAGTTTAGTCTCATACAATGTGATTGCACCCAAACCATATGTGGCACTAACATCAAATTTGACTGGTCCTCTTGGACTCAAACAGGCAGGAGTTGAATACCTTGCCTCCTGCTTGAGTAAGCCGAAGCAACGTGCAACACAACTTAGCATTGAAGGTGGTGGGGCTGACAATGAGATATCAACAAAGCTGGACACGAAGCTGGAGGATCTAATGGATACAGTTATCCATTTGATGATTGCGTACAACATGGTACGTGCACATACAAAGGTCAAAGTCAATGGCATCAAAGGAAAACTCACGAGCTCCAAAAAAAATGAGGCTATCAAATACCTTTTGACGTGTCACAAGCATCTCCAAATAAATTGAATTTGCTATGGTATATTGGCAGCTTTCTGTTTGGTGGGGGTTTGTGGTTTGATGGTATTCTCAGAGGACTGGAGAACAAGCTCAGTTAAAGGGGTTTTATCACACATTGACATTTCCAAAAACATTTGGAGGGTAAAAATCTAGTGAAGCCAGTGTAGCTACGTACTAATAATTATATATGTAGTTTATTGAATAAGAGTTTCTTCTCAACAGAGTATTTTAACCCCACTGTACCTCTTAGATTTGAATTTGCACAATGCTTGGTATTAGACTTTGGTGATTCCTGGGTGGAAAAGAGCGGTCTTGGTTTGAGTGATGAGGTCACATTGACTGTACCCAGATCAGCTAAGCTTACAACCAGGATTGTCCCATTTTAGATTAGCTTTTTACTAGATAGATTGTAATTGAATTTTGCAAAGTTATTTATGAATTTAATAATAGTGACTACCTATCCTACTACTTCCCGGATGCCACAGTATGAATACCAATAATAATTGTATGGAGGCATGCCACAATATACCATTGTAAATACTCCGACAAGATGCAAACTGAGTCAGGCAGTTGTGCCCACAATTTGCACACGCGGGGGCATTGCAGGAAGTGGGTTTTATCACTTCCCGCCAGCCCATAGTAGGCCAAATAGCATTGTTTCTTTAAAGAGGACTTGGATAATTAGGGATCCGCAGCAGGGTGCATATTGCATTTGTGCGTGCTTGCAATATTCCACACAGCTGGCTTTGAACCTCATTGAATGGGAACATCAATATGTCAAATTGAATAATGCACTATCCACTGCATTTTTCAGGTTCAGGTACTTGATATCGCGAATTCGCGAAGGTCAGGTGTGATATGTCATTTGTAGTGGCAATTAGAAAAGAGTCTTTGACCGAAATCAAATTTAGGTGATAGTAATAATTCAATAATCATTTGGTTTCATTTCATTTTCTGCTGCAAGCATGCCATTCCCAAAAAAAGGAAAGGAGCATAAAAGGGAACTCACGGGAAAGTGTCGGGGTGAGGAAGGAAAGTGTGAGTGGCTTGCTTATTCTCAGCCTATATATATAGATATATATATGCTTCCACATTTATGTGGCACCCTCATTGGGACCCATGGAAGAACATTGGCTTTACTTGGTTTAGATAAAGCCAATGTCATGTGGGCTCCAACAGGGAAGTCAAAGGATGTGTGCTGAAGAAAGCTCCTTGGGCATTGGGCGTCATTCTGGACTCAAAACTCCTTAGCTTCAAATGGCAGGAAGCAGTATCTGATATCTTGTCTGCTTCAACACAAAGTGATCCTTCAACTACTTGGGAATAGTGGGACATCCCGAAAGACAAATGAGGCCAGAATCGCCTGAAAGGATAGGTTGTTTTCCTCCTCTCAACCCACCGCACAAATATCAATGCCAGTATCAGGAAATATGACCCCAAGTAAATTTGGAGGCTTTTGGATGTCAATCAGATCAAATGCATTCACTTTGGCCACGTCGCAATTTTCTCTTCAACCGGTCTACTCATTTCCATTGTCAAATTCAGACCATTCACAACAGTAAGTGAAGTCAAGGTCAATCAATGGGATGAATTATCACACTTCTTATTTCGCAAAGAAAGATTCACCGACCTTATTGCAACAAATGGGGCATTACTGGAGGGATTTATGTTCGCAATTGGGTGGCGCAAATGCAGCACAAAGAATGAGAAATTTTGTCTGTATGGAAGTCTTGGGAAAATTGAAAATGCAAAAGATGAATGGCGGAACCAAGGGGCCAATCTTAGCTCAGTGGGTTGCATTCTAGGTCAATCCTTACAATATGTTGGGGATAATTTATTTGAGAAGATTCAAAATTGCTACAAGTCATTGAGGGTTCCGTCTTTTGATCAAGTTAACTATGAAGCCGATATTCCCGCAAATCAGGGTGCATTTGAGTTTGCTTCCAAACTCACTTTCACCATCAATTGATCCAAAATCGCACAGCATGTTGATAAGGATGCATTGCTGTATGATTTGGGATGGTGGTTTCAAGCTGATAAGGGGACCGGCCAAATTCAAAGAGATGCATCAGAGCGGTGTGCAGGGGGAAAATTGATTTTCCCAAATGAGCATTTTTGGATTGATCTATCCAAATGTGATGGCCTCATTCAGGTAGTGTGGGCCAGTAGTTCATTTGCTCATTATACTGATCCAGCTCAGGACAACAAAAGCACACCACTAGTGGGTATGTCTGTGCAATGCCCAAGGAGGTTAGCCAAAACAATGTGCTAAAAAAGCCACCGCTATTATGAGGTTGGCAAGGGAGTGGGCTATCAAATCAGGGATGGTAATACAATCTCAGCCCAAATCAAAGAATGAGGAGAATTTCATGTGTGTTGGAATTGGAGAATGATTGGTAAATAATGGTGGGGAAAGGCAGAGGACAAGATACACCAGGTTTGGATGGTTTGGAGTATGGGAGATAGGGTGGCTCACATGAAAAAGGGGTGAAATGGATTGTGTACAGTGGCATGCCATTGTATATATGTCCTGGTTTGTTGCTCTTGTCCAGGATCCCAATGCTTCAAATGTGAATCCTTATGCTTGTGCAGGTTTCCAATACTTCAAACAATTCCTTATGCCTGTGCAGGCTTTGGACAATTCACACCCAAATCCTGACGCTTTTGAAGTTTCTTGAAAATTCAAACAAATCCTCACGCCAGGGCAGGCTTCCAACCATTCACACGTGAATGCTTATGCTTGTGCAGGTTCCAACAATGCTAAAAATTCCTTACGCCTGTGCAGGCTTCCAACAATTCACACGCCAATCCTGATGCTTGTGAAGGTTACCGACAATTCAAACAATTCCTTACGCCAGGGCAGGCTTCCAAAAATTCACACGCAAAAGCTTATTCTTGTGCAAGTTCCAAAAATGCTAAAAATTCCTTACGCCTGTGCAGGCTTCCAACAATTCACACGCAAATCCTGAGGCTTGTGAAGGTTCCTGAAAATTCAAACAATTCCTCATGCTGGGGCAGGCTTCCAACAATTCACACACCAATGCTTATGCTTGTGCAAGTTCCAACAATGCTAAAAAGTCCTTATGCCTGTGCAGACTTTTGACAATTCACATGCAAATCCTTATGCTTGTGAAGGGTCCCAACAATTCAAACAATTCAATACATGACTAAGATTAATAGCATGTGACCATAGGAAAGGCAATGTCTCATGAATCTGCAGTGGATTGCTCACATGCAGGGAACGACCCCATTTTTACAGTTAAGATCTGATATGGTTGTCAACCATATTAGAAGAAAATCTAGGAGGCCGTAATGGTGACTATTTGCGCATTTTCAGAAAAAGTGGTTCTCACAAACAAATACTGACTGAAACATTTGGTGGGGCACTTACAAAAATTATTATCACACAATAGGTGCTTTGCACAAATGGCCAAAAAGGAGAATGTCACGGGAAAAAATAATATGACAAAAATGGAAAAAAGCATGTATTGATTACAACAAACTAATTTAAAAGAGTGTATTACAAAATTAAATAAGAGGAAAACAATTTTTTTTTTGATTTTTTTTTTGAAGTATTTGTAGAATATCCCGGTGATGTCCTCCTTTGGATAAGCCTCCAATGCCTGGCCAAGGAGGGAGCTTAGTGCCTCCCGGAATTCCCGGTGAATCTCATTTTGATGAGCTGCATCCACGAAAGGAATCATGTGGAACAAGCGGCGATGCTCAAACACGATTTGGTTGATGGCTTCATGGACGATGGCTTGAGGAATCATCAGTGTTGGTCGCAGGTCAGTGAATTCCTGGCAAGCGTCATTGTGGGAATGAGAGGAGCTTGGCACCGGGGGGGAGGAGGCGGTTGGGTTCTCGGCTGCAATAGGAGGGAGGGGGAGCAGGAGTGGAAGGTGGCAGAGTCAGGGAAGGAGAAATGGGAGGGGGGGATCCGGCGGGCATATCATCTATGATGATGACCAAGCTTGGAGTAGCGGGACGGGCTGGAGATGGGCAAAGTAGGGGTGAGGAAAAGTTGGGACTTACCAAATGGTTCCTCCATGGATTGTGTTGGAGCCACCTCTGGTTCTGGCTCACAAGTCGCAACGTCCTCAGGTGGTTCTGAGGATGGACTCGGGCCAGGAATAGGTGGCTCATTGTGTTGGGAGGGTTCTAAAAAAGGAGGAAGAGTCAGTTAACTTGATGCAAAAGTTCAAATGAGAAAAGGGAAATATGGCTGCTTACTGCGGGATAACTCCTCAGACCATCGGGTGCCACTCGGGCCAGGAGTGGGTTGCCGCAGGGTTTTCTCAGGAGCCATACATTGAATGGGTGAGTCTTGTTGGGAAGGATTTGGTGGGTTTTGTTCTATGTGTAATGGAAAAAAGTCATTATGATTGTGTGAGCAGAAATGAATTAAGGAGCAAAAAGAAAACTTACTTTGGCGTTTGAATCCCATGGGTAACAAGACATGGTGACAATTGGCCCAAGATCAAATGTCCTCTTGCCATTGCCATCCTTCATTGGTTGGATAATCACTTTGCTCCGGTCAAGGAGTGAAGTGACCATTGGATGGTGGCCTAGGAGGGGGGGTGGAAAAATCAATGCTTGGAGGGACAGGGCTAATCATCCAGAATTGTTCCCATCAGCCTGTTTGGGGTCCCGGGGTCCATTGCCGCTTGGGAATACTTTCATCATTGTCAACCACAAAGGAGTCCTCACGAGGGCATCTTGGACAGGAACTCCTCTGGGCACATGGTTGGAAGGGTTGGACAATGAACAAGAATTTCTTGTGTGCTTTTTGGCAAGCATCACAAGCATCAGTTGCTGTCTAGGAACGAATGCAGGGGATACCCCACTTAGTGCATAAAGTGTACGACATCCAAAAACAAAACAATTGGGGTTAGTAACTGAATAGAAAGTAAACAATCAAGAAAGAAAATGAAGACATACGATGAATTATAAATTTAAAACGTGAACAAAATAAAGAGGCTCTAGTTGGAAGGTTTTAAAAGTCTGGAAGAGAGTTGTGAATAAAAATAAGTATTAATATTGGTACATAATTTGGCCAAAAGTTTTAAATGCGGAAAATGCACCACATGGATAGAAGGGGGGTGCTTGATGTATAAGCGGGAAAAACAAAAAGCAAGAAGGAAGGGTAGTTGGGTCAGTGGAGTGCAATTGAAAAGAGTGGAAAGGCAGGAAGACGAGTTGGAATACGCACAAAATTAAGAATAGCACGTGATCTTGAAGAAAGTGAAGCGGGTGAGAAAAAAAGTGGAGGTCTTGTTGGGCAAATATGGTCTTTTATACCATGATGAAGCTGAGCCAATCACAGCAGTCGCAGCACCCAACAAAGGCTCAGCTTCAAGGCGTGTTGGAAATATTGAAGCTCAGTTGCAGCACCCGACAATGGCTCAGGTTGAAGGTGTGTTGGAAAAATTGAAGCTCAGTTGCAGCACCCAACAAAGGCTCAGCTTCAAGGCATGTTGGCAAAATTGAAGCTCAGTCGCAGCACCCAACAAAGGCTCAGCTTCAAGGCGTGTTGGCAAAATTGGAGCTCAGTCGCAGCCAATGCTGCGCCTGAGAAGGGAAATGCTCATGTGAGGCAGAGGAACAAAGGGGTTCTGGCTGAGTATTGCAACTGATTAAATTGCCAGACTCAGTCAAATCCCCTTTGTTTCCTTAAATAGCTACCCAATTGCCTGGGAGGGCTTTTGTGAGGGCATTGTTGAATTTGCACGCTGGGTGCAATCCACAAATGCCCCATGCAGAAAAGCATGTGGTGCATTGGGTCACAGGTGACCGTGGCAAGCATACCGGCCTTATGGCTGGGTGATAGTGTTTGAACAAAGGGTTGGGCGCTGTATGACAAGTGAATACAGCATGAGCTTGGGTTGACCCATTGCTCAGATTTGCTTTGGGGTCATAATTGAAATGCTCAGTGGATGAACATTTGAAATGCACGGTTATTGAGCTATTGATATAACAATATCAAAGGCACCATGCTGAGCAATTGCTAGGTCATTTTTGTAAGCACACAATCTGAGCATTTGGCACAGCATATCACACCAATTGGTGAAGTGCGCCAAACTGAGCTTTCCAATGAACTATTGCAAAAATGGTTGCAACCATGGCTCTACCAAAAACTTCCACACTGAGCTTTTGACCAAGACATGCTCAGCTTGTGTGTGAAAATTGGGCCAAACGTAAGGCTGAGCATGTGGCACATGAGCCACATGTATGTAAACAATTGGTAATATGCATTCAGGTGGGAGGAGTATTACTCCATCCTAATTTGTACAGCCAACATTGTAGTACGTAGTACACCTTTGTATGTACTACAATGTTGGGGCAGAGAAAAAGCTGTAACACAATGTAACATGCAATCATGTCAAGCCATCGAGTCAAATTTCTCAAATGCATCCCTTTGATGCAGCTTTTTGGAGAGCTTGGCCTAACTACCTCACAGGGTGTAATTGGAGTTAATGTAAGGGGTGTATACATGGATGCCTAAGGTTTTAGGTCATCTTCAAGCGGTGGATTCACTCCGGTGCCATTGTGGGGGAAAATAATGACTGTCCCCGCTTGTTTATTGCGCCCGCTCATTGTTGGGCAGCCACACGCTTTCATATGCAGCCCCCGATGTGTCATACGCAGGCAACTTTCACACGCCTGGAAGACCTCTTACTGCCAGTCTTCCACCCGGCTATTTGCTTGGTTGGGTGGTCAGCTTGACTGCAGAGGCTCAGGCGCTTGCACGCAGAAACCTGAGGCCAATCAGTGTGGATTTGCTTCAGCCTCATCCCCATTAGCATAATCCCGGCCTATTATTGCTGAGGCTGGTTATGTTTGCATGGGGATCTGCCACCGCTGGTCATTGATGCACATTCTCACGTGTCCCGCACAAGTTGTGGCGCCTGGCTTGCAGCCAAAAAATCCCTTGGGCGGGTGGCCTCTTTTGCTGGAGTTTTGTACATGCGTGAGGGAAATACCCTGATGCCAATCTTGGTGGATTAGTACCCGCCTCAAACGCAATAGGGGTGAATGTATATGTGGATCATGGCTCACAGCTGGCGCCCCCTTTGATCATGCCACACATTCCCCCCTGAAATCCCAGTCAACATCAGTCAGCAAAAAACTTTGGGCAAAACCAAACTCATGTTTGGTGGCACACCACCAAACATATCTCACCTACCCACACACAAACAACCCCACAGTGAGATTGCCCTTTGAAACCACCAAAATTGCCCAGTAGGTTCCTGTACAACAATTAAACTGGGGAAGATACACTTATTGTTTGCTGTTACACCAGCAAACATGGCTGCATGCCTCTAATATGCCCCTCCACAATAAGTTGCTACAACCCACCCAATTTTGGATTTGCTAATGTCAACCTTGGTCCACCAAAGGATGCATAACTCACTGCAGATCTAGCAGTCATATCGGTGCACCCACATTTTTGCCACCTTTTCTTGCTATATGCCCCAAATCAGATATGAAAATTATGAGCCCAAGAGGCCCATCTTCCTAAAGACCATGCACGTAACCACAGGCTATCCCCCCTTGAGCGCAGTGCTGCCTCTCATATAAGGTCCCCACCTGTGCTTATTGGTCTTCACTCCCTTTAGCTACCGCTTCCTGATCATATAGTTTCCAACTGTCCCCAAATAACTCATAATAGCAATCATGTCAACCCCTTCACAACAACTTTGCATTGGGATGATTAATATTTGTATTCAAATAAATAGTGATATGACCTTAAATCCTGTTAATTCCCACTTAGCTTCTTGGATTATCCTATGGCACAATCAACACAACATATTTGTATATCTCCCCAATCACCAGCATGCTATTGGCTCTGTCCCTGGAACCCTTTCCAAAACGTTGATACCATTCCTTGGGGCACCACAAACCTTCATGAACTGTGATCCTGGTGGGGCATGGATCAAATTTTTCCAATCCAATCCTACTCAAACATTATTTGTTGAGGGAGTATTTATGCCTGATGCAAATGATCCCTCCTCATCTCAGGAACCCAATCTAGTGTTAATGTTCTTCAAATGGTATCCAAACATTCTATTCAAAATTGAAAGCTTTCTAAAACAAGATTTCAAGCTTAAAATTCCCAAAGAATATGATTTTCATACTCATAGTCAATGTCAAGTCTTTACCCTCACATTTCCCGCTTCAAAATTGACCCCAGCTTCATATCCTGCTGTTTTATCATTGACTTCCAAGAAAAAACTGATACAATTACCCAGTGGATCAGACCTCCCCATGATGACCCCGCCCCATTTCATTATTCAAACCCCCCTCCTCCCTCATCAAAAGACTGAAATAGCTTTTCTCTGGGATCGAGAAATCCCCAATGGCCAATCAACCTTTGGGCCACCTCACCCCCAGGATCCACTTTTAACTCCAGGAATATCATTACAAAAAAGTTTCTTAGCTCATTTAAATCCCTTTTGACCAATACCCCTCTTGGAGAACTGCTCGCAGATGATATGGGATTAGGTAAAACCATTCAGGTCATTGCTCTAATTGGTACCTCCAAGGAGCAGTTGATTGGAAACCCCCATTGCTCCATGCCCACCATGATCATCTGCTCCCCTCACTGAATTACCAACTGGCAATCAGAAATATCCAAGCATGCTCAGGCTGGAGCACTGCAAGCCAAAATCTACCATGGTCCCACTTGTCACTCATTTTTTGAGGCCAACATCTTAAAATATGATATCATCATCACTTCTTACAATGCTATCACCCAAGAATTTAAGCAAACCAATACCTCTAAATCATTCATTTTTAAAATCAATTGGCATTGTATAATTTTGGATGAAGCACAGTGAGTGTCTGATCTTTAAATGATTCAGCTTACCTTTTATATCCAATAACTCTTCCCCATCTTGCAGCTATATTTGCTTTCAATACACTTCCACTCACCGTGCCATTAATAGCCTCCTTTCATCCCGTCAAATATGTTTAATGGGCACACCTATTCACAACACCATTTATTACCTTTTAGGCATAATATCATTCATCACCCAACCCCAGAGCTCAGATCAAGATAACTGGTCACCATTCATCCTGAGTAGTCTTTTCAAAGGTAGCAATGATATTTTGCATTTGGCATTGCGGCATTTAAATTTGTGCCACACCAAAACCACACATCTCAAATCCCTCCCCACTATTAGCCATCATTATGAGCTGCTCCCACTCAACCCAACCATGCAGCAAGAATATTCCACATTATATGAAGAATTCCTATAATCCAAAAACAAAGGACCAGGACAATTTTTCAGAAATATTAATAAGCCGCAAATATGTAGTACCCATCACATCAAGCTTAACACAATTGCAGATGCAAATTTGGAAGACGAAGAGGGCAGGAGCACTCAGGATAACTCCTCAACAATCACACAAACTATTGTGGATATGGAAACATGAATGATGAGTAGTAAAATTGCACACCTCCTACAAAGCTTAATGAAGAACAAAAAATCAAAGTGTGGTCCAACCAAATAGGTGGTTTAGACCCAATGGACCCAATTTCTTGATTTGTGAGTTAATTCTAATATGCATCCATTACCAATTGAATCCATCTGACTGTTTTTTATTGTATAATTGGTATTGCACTTGCCCATCACTCTATCCCTTCAGCACAAATTGATGGAACAATTACAGCACGAGCGCAGGAGAAGGCACTGGGGAATTTCTTCAATAATCCTGAATGTGTCAATTACTGATTGCATCCATTGCCACAGCTGGAACTGGCCTCAATATAACTTGTGCTAATATTGTCTAGTCAATGGTGAGGGGACCCCCAAAATTCTACCCTGATTTTCGGACACTGACATCCACATTTCCAGGAGCCCAATTGGAACCCAGCCATTGAGGCTCAGGCTGTTGATTGACTCCATCATCTTTGCCAACAACAACCTGAAAAGGCCATCCACTATATCACTCCTCATTCAGTGGAGGTCAATATGCGGAAGTTACCTTTCAAGCTCATCTTTGATCCTGATTTTATTGCTATTCTGAAATCATTCCTTATGGGAATGCCATATTCCAATCACCAATAGGTCCAAGAAAAGAAAAACTCATTAACTGTGTGAGCCTTACTGATAATATATAATTTGTGTTTGACAAAGTTTATAACTCCTTTTCACCCCTGCACAGGTCCACAAATATGAATACCATGAGCTGGATTGAGCTCCTTCAATATTTCCTCAATGAAAATGAGCAATAGAGTATTATTTCTAAGGGAGACGGTGATACATTCCAATTCATATTATCTATATTCTGACATATTTAGCAAGTTGTTCCATCTTTAAGCAAGAATAATCAGATTGCATTACCCCTGCACAAATAATTCACCAAATGTTAATTTGTAACTGTGCTATACATTTATTTTCCTAACTTATTGCAGAGCATAACCATTTGTGCTAATAACTGGCATTTCAAGTATTTTGAGGGCAATAGTCTGCATCTTACTAAAACCTTTGAGCCAATCTTGATCAAATACCTGAAAAGATAGCCCTTAAGGAATATCACCATCATCTGTCAATTGTATTTCTGGAATTCTATCAATAGTTCTTTTTACCCTTTTTTTAATCCAATTACAAAACTCTATGTCTTTATCAATTTTTAATACCAACTCATTAAATAGGCCTGAGCGCCAGCGTAAGCCCACTTTCCTGTAAACTTGAAAGCTATTTTCCACTACCTCCTCAGTATCTGAGAAAACTCAAGGGTCATTGAATTGTGATGCTAGAATTGAAAATTTAGCTGTATCACACCATTGACAACGGTGCTCACAGGTCTGCACATCATCAATCAGATTATCATCAGATTTACTTCACAATGAAGAAGAGATACAGTAACTAACCCTGTGACGAATCTTTGTGAGCTTTTCATTCTCCTTCTTTTTTACCAAATACTCTGCATCCTTTTGAATAGACTTCCATTCTCTCTTTTCAAATAATTTAACTATTGCTCCAATAAAGCCGCCACGGCCCCATAGTTATTATGATCCTTGTTCCAACAGCAGTGATGATACTCAGTGCTGACAAGTGCAAGACGGAATGTACGGTAAAACACCATAGACATCAACTCATTGAACGGATGTTGCCATGAGCTCTCCCAGTCCCAAGTGAATTGCTTTAGTCCTAGCTTGTGGAGCTCATTTTTGCACAAGCTTTGGAAACCCTGAGATTGAACCTGTGTTGGTGGCTCATTGAAAACATCTTCAGGGACATATCCAAGATGACCAGTCACTTGAATTGCGATTTCACGCTCTTTTGTGCTTGGTGGTGCTGGTAGTGAGGAAAAATCCTTATCCCTAACTTTGAGTAGGAACAGGCAATGTGCATGTACTTCTGATCTCATTCCATGGAGATTCTCTGGAAGTTCTGCTCTCAGCAATTTTTGTTGCTCCTTCTGGCTTGCACATTTTGCCACATTGTGAGCTTTACGAGCCTTGTTCCTTTGCTGTCTGCCCTTGGATTGTTCATGCATACTCTGGGCAAGGCTCATTTGAGGATGGATGAACTCACTATTTGACTCAGTTCCTTGCGCATGTGCCGTGGAATCGTCCCTCCTTGGTTCATTATTTCTTTCACTTTGAGTCAGAGATATGTTCTCATCCTCATCATCCACAATTTTTTCTCTTGATAAACTGGCATGACCCATTCTTGGTTTTGAGGCATATGGATGATGACGTCAAGTGACTTTCTCTTTATGGACCAGAGGTGAAGATGCATAAAGTTCATCACCTGCCATGCAAATCATCAGTTAACACATCAAAACATTAATAAAGACTGGTCATACTCACAATCTTCAATTGGCTCCTGAGATTGGACTGACTTGCCTTTAGGTGCCATATCTAACCCATGAAACAAAAAGATCAAATTGTGAAAAGTTTTATACTCCAACATCAAAATGCCTTACTTTGATGAAGCGTTAATCCTGGATTTCCCTCCAACAGACCACTCCAAGTTACATTTTCCAATGGTCTTTTTTGTTTCCTGCTATCAGCCCGCTTTTCATTGCCCACATGAACCTGAGATCCTGATGTAATATTGAGGGTTGGCTGTTTACTTCGTCCAAAGAGATCCTGGGAGGTAACTGGATTCCAACCAGGATTAAGGAGGAAATCACGTGCAAGTTTTGATTGGGGATTAGCATTTGATGACATTTGAGGTGTGCCTTCTGGCCCCTCAGACACATGCATTTGTGTATTAGTGGGATTCAGGGGAATTGGAGTGTTGGAAATATTTGGGATCAACCAAGTGCTTGAAGTTGGAGCCTTCTGATTTCCCACATCAATGTTACGACTTGATACATTCATTGAGGATGTGATAGGGGTTGTGAGAGGAATGTTGGAACTCAATGGTGACTGTGTTTGAACATATTCTATGCTATATTCACTATCTGCGTCAGAAACAGAACCTGAACGGGATTTACGTGGCTTGCAAGATGACATAAGGGCTAAAAAAGTACAGTAATTTTTTTAACTTGCTAAAACAGCTCAGTATTATGATAAAATAGAGTGATTTCAAACGTATAATAGAGAAATTGTATGAAAAGTGGGAACCAAACCTCTTGTGGGAATTTAATAAGACTATTCTTAGGATAATTCTCCCTGCCTCCTCTTCAGCTCCTCTGCTTTTGTTGTAAACCACCATTCCCGGCCTACCAGCATATAATGTGATATTTCCTTGATCTCAAAGGGGACCCATCATCCATAAGTAATCAGATCCAATAAACATTTCACCCTCCCAATTGTCACATTTTGTGAATTATCCAAACTGCCAATATATGCATCAAAATTACACAGCATTCTACATCTGTATAAGGGTATATTAATGAAGGATTCACCCACAAAAGAGACATCACCTTTTCAAGAAAGTCAAGACAATCCAAATCACATTCCAACTGATTAAAAGCCCACTGCACTCAAACCAAATACTAAGACTTGAGCTCCACTCCAAACACTTATGTAATAGTGTTATATTGTTATGTCTGTAATACAGTTTAAACCATGTAGGATGGCGTGCCAGCGTACATGGTTTGAGTGATAATCCCCTCACTTCAATGCTTACACATCCCTAATGGAACTCCATCAAGGGTCAAAACCGCAGTATCACCATGTGTAAATAAAAGAGAATATGTATGAGCATTGAGCAGCATGGAATTTTATCCAATTAAACTCCTAACCAATTCCGCCATCCAGATGAGACATGTTACACTTTATCCCCTGCAGCTCAGCTACCATTACAAATGGGATAAATTCCTCAGCTGGCTCAAATCCTCTCCCCCTTCATAAAAAATCACCCAATTTTTTCCAATTAATAACACTCCCAAACACTTTCACATCAATCACAGATAATTATACACAAACCAACCTTACTCACAATTCCTGCAACAATGTCAACCTGCCGCTATTCCTCAATGTGTATATGCATGTGTCAACACTGCTCAACCCAAACACACTCTTCCGCTTAGGATGATAGGCAGGGAGTTGCATTCAAACCTTTCCAATATAAACATTACATTGAAAAGCTCAAATAAACCATTGCACCCAAATCTCTTACAAACATCCCTACTTCTGAATCAGGATCTGAGTGCCTGCAAATTCTATTGAATCAAATCTTCCCAGCTTCTTATTCACAATTGAACCAAAGCACTTTCTCCACTCTAGCAGTTCTCAATTCAACTGCACAGAAACCATACAGTGGCAGTTAAAACCCTCCCCCACAAGACCTTGGAATGATAATATCTGCCATTCTATCATTAAGGTATAATATACCCTGCAGGGATTTACGCATTCTCAACCCCTCCCTGAACCTGCTGATCAAGTCCAGTATCTGAAGTTCAGGTGGTCCCCCCACTCCTGCATTCCATATACCTCAAGATCTCAGTACCATATTTGAACATATCCAATGGTAGCCAGTCATTCAAAGCTATATATGTTGTCCCCAATGTTTCTTTCTTAATGGCCTTACTGAATCAGTCACAGCTGACCAACCCCACTGTCAACACCATAATGACCCAAATGATCATGATCCCCCTTGCACACAATCATTAGGCAAATTCATCTATTTATTTGAACCCCGCACCCAAATCACAACCAACATGAAGCAAACATTTATACCAACAAAAGATTTCATTTATCAACCATTCAAAAATTGGCTTGCCAGATTTCTCCAGCAGGCTGGAATTATGGAAATTCTGCATCAACATCAAAAATCCCAAACTCCCAAAGGTTCCCTCAAATGTGACATCTGGGATGGATTGGTCTGGAGACGCTTCACTGGCACTAGAAATATTCACGACCATTCCTGGTGCATTGGCCTTCACCATTTATGTGGACTGGTTTAATTCACATGGAAAGTCAACCCGGTTGGCCAGAATTGGACCTATCATGCTCATTTGTCTTAATCTCCCCCCAAGTGAAAGATTGAAGCCGGAGAATTTCTATGTTGCAGGAATCATCCCTGGTCCAAAGGAGCCAACTGTGCTTCAATTGAATTACCTATTAAGGCCACTCCTCAAGGAGCTCAAAGAGCTATGGAAAGGTTACCATTTTTCACGCACCTCAACAGGTCCTTCAGGAACCTTTATCCATGTTGCCATTCTCATGGCCATTGCAGATGTGGTTGTCATGCGCAAGCTTACTGGATTTATTTCTCATTCAGGACACCACTTTTGTAATTTTTGCACTATTCACAAAGCTCAAATTGAAGAAATTGGTCCTCAATTTCACTACACGTGCTCATACCAAAATCATAAATCAACCATTGCGAAATGGCTTTGGGCATCCCCACAACAAAGACAAGCAATTTTTTCTGAGTATGGAGTGCAATATTCAATTTTGGAAGACCTTCTGTATTGGGATGCAACCAGAATGGTTAATCTTGACATAATGCATAATTTAATACTTGGAATTTTAAAGGATCATGCAACTTCCAAATTGTGATTTCCAGAGTCCAAATCAAAAAACTTACTTCAGGTCCTGCAAAAAATCCAATGACACCAACACTTCAGACTCTGATTCCATGACCTCCAACAGCTCTCTTGATAAAATCACATTGAGAGAGGCCCACTCCCTGAGAAGAGATGCAGCAAAAATAATAAATGAGTCACTCCCCACTACTTCCACCCAAAAAAACTACCTCCCAATGCCCACCCCTCACACGCAACATCCATCTAGTGGTTCTGCAGAGATTCCTTCATTTGATGCCAATTACATCCCCACTTCTGAAATCCCCTCTGAATTGGATATCAGTGCACTGAGTGATCACCAGATCAAGGGTGAGGCTCTGGAGCATCTCCAAAAAATCATATGTGATACAATAATTCCCTTGTCATGGACAAGAGTACCCCCCAAAATGGGTTCCCCCTCTCATGGTAGTTTGAGAGCCACTGAATGGGCTCTCTTATACAAAATCTATATTCCATTTTTAATGCTCAGTCAACAGATGTTGTTAGATGAACACAAATCCACCACCACACAAAGAAACATGGGTCAGTCAGAAAAAATTGCAAATGAACTAAGCAAGAATACATTCCATTTGATTAGTGCTATCAACATTTCCACAAGTTGGACTGTTTCAACAAATGATGCAAATGCATTTTCTGAACATTGGAAAAAATTCCGCCTTTCCAAGCAACACCTGTTCCCAAAACAGAAAAGTAAACCAAATCATCATTTTGCTGATCATATTCCCGAACTCTTCCAAAGTTGGGGCCCAGCACAAGCCTCAGCCACATGGTGTCATGAGCGCTTGATTGGAGTATTTGCAAAGATGCCAACAAATAACAAAATATGTACGTCAATTAAAAAGATCAATATATTCACATTGATTAAACACATGAACTGAATAAGACTAACTTGTTGCAACTCTGAATAGATTATTTAGATAAAAACTTACTTCAACATATCTGTTGATGTTCCAACCTTTGTGTTCTCCTGAAATCCCCCTCCGTCCCATGTGAAATAAAACAATTTTTCAAATCACAGCAGCCTGCCCTGTTCAATCACCAAAAAAATAGCAAACCATCCTGCCGTGACCAAGAAAATTATGATTGCCTAGTTGAGTGCTTACAGAATTTTCATTCCACAAGGGAAATAGTTGAATGGATCAGCTTAGACACTACCATACACTCCACAAGTCATCCCACTTCAAGGATAGTCTCACATTGGTATTTTCCAGTTTAAAAAATTAAAATCAGGAACAATGTATTTTCAACTGAAGCCAAAAATTTCAGCAACAGTGTGATATGTTTTCTGAGGGGCAACTCACGACGTTTTGGTGTTATTAATACCCTTTTTAAATTCTCCGAGCCATCTTGCATGCTGAACAATAACATTCTAATATTAAAAAATTCTAAGATTGATGTAAATCTCTTACCAGATTGGCCACATCTCAATATTTATAAAGCTGTTGGTTTTGATGATGGAAAATTGATTATATCTGAAGAAGAAATAGAAGGTAACTGTGGATTTTATGGTAACAAAGTTATTTCATGTGGACTGCTTGTAATGATAAAACCGTTATTTCATGATACTTAGTCTACAAAAATGCAAATCTCTCAGATTCGTTAGCAATCTTGCTAGTGAAATAACTGTGTCAAAATTTGGTGACAGAGACATGCCATTGTGACAAGCAAAGCCCATTTTCTCACATTGCCACAAAGAAATTACTATTTTGACATTGGGTACAGTGTGAATAAGCCAATTTCAATGATCAAATGTCCCACACACTCACCTATGACAACATCTAAAATGTCCAACTGTGCCATCATCACGTTGGAAGGGTAATTGGCCCTTGCACACACACTTACGCACACGCCCCCACAAGGGCACACGCAAACACACCCCCACACACACACTTCAATGCAACCACACTGCACCCGCTGTATTGTGCGGCGGGCTCTACCAGTGTCATCCGCAAAATGACAATCCCGCAGAGGCAGAGTCCTTTCATGGATGACCTGGTGAGGTGACACCCCCCCTCTACATCAAGACTGGCTGAAGGACCTCTTTTATGTGTGTGTGTGGAATCAGGTGGGTCTTGTGTAATTTTTACCTACTTTTGGATTGTTGAGGGAGGATCCAGTGGTGAGGAATCTCAGTTGAAGGCACAGGGGAACCAATATTGGTGGATGTCACAGGATTTGGTGTAAGACCAGAGTGTGACGGGTGCTCAATGTTTGCTTGATTTTTACTAGACATGAGCTTGACTTTTATCCTGCTTGACGTGAAGTCAATTGCCGACAATTGACGCAAGATTCTCCCTGGTGCTAGTAGCTCTTGTTGGCCAAAATTACACTTTTTTAGTGAGATTTTCAGATTGATGGGTGTACATTTACTTAGCACTCTGTCTATGTATTTTACATGGTCTTCCCATGTCTCTGAGTATATAATGATATCATCAATATATGCCACCATCCAGCCTTCCAATATTTCTTCTTGAAATATTGTGTCAATCATCCTTTGGAAGTGGGCTGGTGCATTTTTGATGCCAAATAGAATCCTGGTATACTCATATATGCCCATATGGCATATTATTCTGAGCAATTTCATGGAGTTTGGTTTTACTCCATTTTGGTGGAAGCCTTTCATACAATCCATTTGGGTTATGTATTTGGCTTTTGCCAGTTTATCCAAAGCATGAGGTAGTCTAGGTATAGGGTACCTGTCTTCTTTTTTGTAGTTGTTCAGAGCTCTGAAGTCTCCACACCCTCTAGACTTTCCATCATGCCAGGTCATTAGGACAGGAGTGGTTATTTCCACTATTTCATTATGTCCAATCTTTCTTATTACATCCATGTCCAGGAGCTCATTGATATGTTTTTCAATTTCTTTCCTGGTTTCCAGACTTGCTGGACAAGGGGGTCTCCTGAGCATGGGTGGATAAGGTCTTTCCACATCCAGATATAGTTCTATATCATGGCCTTTGATATTGCCTAGGGGTTCTTCACCAATGGCAAATGCTGGTCTGTTCTTCCTCAGCATCTTCAGTAAACTTAGTTTTTGTTTACTGGTGAGGGTAGTGCTAAACTGGCCCTCTCTGAATTGATTCAGTAGCTCCTCCACAGGATCATGGGTAGAGATTTGGTATATATGAAGTGAAATCTTCTTCTCATTGTTGGTACCAATGGTAATGGGCCTGCTTTTACTATTGTAAATATCTATGCCATTCATCCTTTGGTAATCTGTTCCTAGTAAGAAGCCTTGGATTTAGGCATCATCAAGCACTAAAAACTCTGGGTTAAGTCTCATATTACCCTTCCTGTCAGGTGTAATTATATCTTTGATAACTGTTGTAAGGTTTGACTATGAAACAATAAGTAAAAAATTACTAATTTATTACTTATTGTACTCTGAATGTCCTTATAATTAAAGTAAATAAGATTAAAATAATAATAATAATAAAGAAATATTATTATTATGGCGTAAAAATATTATATTATTAAATAAATATAATAATATAAATTAATATTATATGAAATTATAATATTATAAATAATATATTAATATAAAATAATTAATATATTATAAAGCTCTTTATTATTGTTACCAACAAATAATAAAGGCGTAAAAAACTGTTTTTTATAAATAAAAAACAATTAATAACAATAATATTACTAATATTAAAGTTATATATTAATATAAATACTATTTATATTAATTAAGAATTATTAAGAGTAATAATAAGAGAGAAATTATTATAATAAGATGAAATAACCTACTTTTAACACTTAAAATAATAATTTTGAGATATTTTACGCCAAAAGAATATAATACAACTTTTTCAAATTGTATTTACAATAAAAAATAAAGAAAATTACTAAATTTCTTGATTTTACGTGGAAATGAGTTTTTAGAGAGATTTTTAACAAAAACAATTAAATAAATGATTTAATCACGTCAAAATAGATGATTATAGCAAGGTGGTCTTTGGTCTTTAATAATATAACAGTTTTATATATAAAGAATAAAGAAATTACCTTTGGTTTAATTGATTTAATGTTTTTTGATGCGTCTGAGGGGAAAACAGAGTAAAAAGAGCTCTATTTATAGTAAATACCTCCCTCCTAGAGTCCAACAGGCTTCTAGTAGACGTGTGCTGATCATATCCACTGGAATTGATCAATATTTTAAGGTTTGAGGGTGATTACATCATGATCAAACCATATTACATCATTATTACACCATTATTTAGAGTTATCACTATAACTCTAATTGTGATGACATCAGAGGCTTGGCAGAACCCCAAATTTCGTGGATTTTATTAGTTTTAATCATAAACTAATAGTATTCACCAATTTTATCACTATTAAGACTGTTAAACTTAATTTAAGGTTACAGTATGTGATCATAACAGCTCAATTTAAGCTCAAACTTTGATCCTCAATAACTTTTAAGGTTTTCACGCTACAGCAATTCAGAGAGTGCATTCTGATAGCCTGACATAACCTTATTATGCTGCCAAGAGCTTTTCATTACATCATCAAAACTCTAATTTTGATGATTTTTCTTGTAACTCATCTTTTCTGTCGAAATTCAATATTTTAAACTTCAAACCTTGATTTCAGGGGGTTATACCCTGAATTTAATAATAAAAATTACAACATTCTTCACTAATGAGCTAGGAGAATCCAACTGTATACTTTTTTTTAAGTTTGGACTACTTTCACAACAAAGTGGTCAACAGCTCTGTTGATTTTTATCAATATTTCCTCATAAGTCTTAACCTTGTTTATAATTTGAAAAATAAAGTTCATATCTGTGTTCCTACAGTAATTACGTGGTAACTTTATTTTTGGTTCATCATTCTAGCATGTATAGTTTAGAAGATATTAGCTATGATCACTGAATATATGCGTTGACCAAAAAAGTGCATATATTCAGGATAATTCCTTAAGTATTGATTTTGGGAATTAGCTTATTAATTGTTTTATATGTGGAATTTTGTGGGGAATCCACTGGTACAATTTATTTTACATGTTGTTTCATTAGTTTCTGAGATAAATAAGTTTTTATGGTTTTTATAAGGTATTGTACCTTATAATTCCTTAAATATTGGCTTTACAGATATGCCATAAAAATGGTATATGTGTATTTTTCCATGGGGAATCCAATGGTATAATTTATTTCGCATGTTCATTCATTGGTTTTTAAGTTAAACCAATTTTAGTACCAATTTATGGTATTTTTTGTATATTTGAGTAATTATTTTTAGTGTATAATTATTCTAATTAATTCTAATATAATTATATTAAAGGTATAATTATTCTGAGTATTTTTTGTGACCTTATTGGGTATGTGTTCATATCTCAAAGGCTCACATTCCCTACCACCAAAAAAGATTGTACCACAATCTGATATATGTGATTAGGGTATCATCCACTGTCCTACCTCTTCAATAGACTTTGTTAGTCTTGAAGCTCAATAATGCTTAACTTTTTTATTTTTCAGGTTTTCTTTCATGTCTGAACCTTCTTAGTAGTTTATCAGCATTTGTTATATCTTTCTCAAGTAGCCATTCATCTTCTTGAGTTGAATTCTTATACCTTACAAGGTATTCTCTTTCTTTTTTCTTTCTTGTCCTTCTTTCTTTAAGGACTTTTACTATTTTCTTTTCCTCTCCTTCTTCCAAGGGGGGAATCTCAAGTGGGGGTTTATTTCTTAGTGGAAATAACTCCTTGTCACTTGAACTGTAAGGTTTTATCAGACTTACAGGGAAAGTTGGGTGTTTGTTCATTAGTTCACCTGTGAGTTCCAATTGCACAGCATTGGGTCCATGAAGTGCTTTTATCATAAATGGTCCTGCAAAGGAATCTTTCAATTTCTTTGGGCCTTTTATGTTATTGAAATTAAGGGTTGATACTAAAACCAAGTCCCCTATTTTGAAATCAGGTGGCTTATGACTTTTATCCCATCTTTCTTTTGCATATTTAAAAGAATCTTGCATGCATCTGTTTGCATGGTGTCTTGCTTTGTCAAGCATTATCTTGAAGCTGCTTGCTGTTGGATGTATATCCACTAAGTCCTTTTTGAGGGTATCATAAGGAAGTCTTGGATTCCAACCTTTCTCTAGCATTGCTGGTGTTTTGCCAGTAGAAGAATGGATTGATGTCTTATATGCCAATTCAAGTGCTGGTATTAGTGTACACCAATCATGGGTAAAACCATCAGAATCTTTGAATTCTAGCCCATAAGCACAGAATCTTCTGATCATGTCCTCTAGGGTCTGTATCATTCTTTCTGCTAAACCATCAGTTTGAGGATGATAAGCTGTTGAGAATGATAACTTTGTCCCAAACAGGTTATGGAGATTTGTCCATAATGCTGAAGTGAACTTTGGGTCTCTGTCACTTATAATATTTTGGAATAAGCCTGTATGGCTAATGACTTTATTCCATATCATTATGGCTGTATCCATAGCTGTGTCATCTTTATGACATGGTAAGAACATGGGAGTTTTGCTGTATCTGTCAACTAGCACTAGGCATGCATTATAACTCCTGTCTCCTCCTGGAGGTAAGGCTGTTACCCAATCCATATGAACTATTTCCCATGGGGATTTTGGTTCTTGGATTTGGATCATCATTCCAAATTTCTTTCCTGTGGCTCTGTTGGCTTTTTGGCATCTGTCACAGGTTTGGCAGTACTCTGCAACATCTTTCTTCCAATTTGGCCACCAAGAGCAGGTTTTCACCCTCTCTAGTGTCCTATCTTCTGAGAGATGTCCAGATGCAACACTATCATGACACTCATGTAAAATAGTGTTTATTAGTGTTCTGTCTGTTAAGGCCATAACACATGTGTGTTTTGTTCTGTGGAAATGGATTCCATCAAGAAGGTGGAATCTTCCTTCATCATATGCCTTTTTCCATGTTTCATCTAGTCTTGATGAAAGTTATGGTTCTTTGCAGTCTTTCATTAGAAGTTGGCTTAAGATATGGCAATTTTTGTCTATCTTATAGCTTTCTTTAACTTGGTTAAAGAATTCTGTGCCAATGTCTGTAACACATATTCCTTCTATATGGTGCTCTTCTTGTGGTACCCATGCTGGATTGTCAGGGGTATTTGCTAGAGCCCATCTGCTAAGACCATCTGCATTTTTATGAATATTTCCAGATTTATGAACAATAGTCATATTTCCCCTATATTCTTGGATAGCAATTTGCCATCTCAGCATATGTCTATTTGGAGTCTTCATATTTAATAGTGATTTCACAGCATTACAGTCTGTGATTACATCAAATACTGTGCCATCCAAATAATAATGCAGCTTTTCTAAAGCCCACACTAGGCATAGGCATTCCATTTGGCTTGCTCCATACCTTGCTTCTGTTGGCTTTATCTGCCTTGAAATGAAACAAATTGGTCCTTCCACTGGTTTATCATTGATAATTTGTGTTTGGTGAAGTGCAGCACCTAGTCCTTCTCCACAAGCATCAATGTACAGTTTGAAAGGTATTTCCCAGTCTGGCATTAGAAGAAATGGGGCATTTGTTAAAGAATTTTTCAATTCTTCATATGCCTTGACTCTTTCTTCTGTCATCTCATAGACTGTTTGTTGGTCACATAGCTTATACAAGGATTTAGCAATCTTTGCAAAGTCCTTTATATGCTGTCTATAGTAACCAGCAAATCCTAGAAATGATTGCATTTCTTTTTTACTTTGAGGCATTGGTTTAAGTAGTACTGCTGCTACTTTATTTTTGTCTATGCCTAGACTAAGTCCAGATACTACATGTCCTAGGGCTTTCAATTCACTATATGCAAAATGACACTTTTTCAATGAAATTTTCATATTTACTTGGACTATTTTCTGTAGTACCCTTTCTAGTCTTGTCAGGTGATTTTCCCAAGTTTCTGAGCAAACTATGATATCATCAATGTAGATTATTAACCATCCTTCTGATAATTCTTCAGGAAATATGGTATTCATCATTCTTTGATAATGGGAAGGTGCATTTTTTATCCCAAATGGCATTCTTAAGTATTCAAAAATTCCACAATGGACTATTATTCTTAGTAGTTTCTTGGCATTGTCTGTTAAGACATTTTGATGAAAACCCTTAAGAGCATCCATAGCTGTGATGAACTTAGCTTGTGACAATTGGGTCAATGTCTCATGGATTCTGGGTATTGGATATCTGTCTGGAATGGTATAGGTATTCAGGGCTCTGAAGTCTCCTACCATCCTTGATTTTCCATTATGCCAAGTTATAATGACAGGTGTAGTAACTTCTACTTGCTCATTATGTCCAACCTTTCTTAATACTCCAAGGTCCATTAATTCTTTAATGTGCACCTCTAGGGCTTCTCTAGCTCTTGGACTGGCTGGATAAGCAGGTCTTCTTAATAAAGGTGGGTAAGGTTTTTCTACATTAAGAATTATATCCACTTCATGTCCAATTATGGCACCTAGTGGCTCTTTGTCAGTTGCAAAGGCATTTTTATACTTAAATAAGAGGTCAATCATTTTTTCTTTCATTTTTTCTGTTAATTCTTGATTGAATTCTGCCTCTTTGAGTTGTTCAGATATAAAAAGTTCTTTTTCTGGAATTTTTTCCTCATTCTTAATAACTGTGATTTGTTTTTTGTTATTTAAGAATCCAAACTTTTGTCTTTTATTATCTCCTATGGTAAAATATCTATCCTTTTGGTTGGAGATATCTATACCATAGATTGATAAGTAGTCATTTCCAAGTATGAAATGATTACTAGTACAGTTGTCCATTACTACAAACTCTACTTTGATTCTGACACATTGTGAGGGATGAGGAAAAATTAGTGTTAAATCAATTATTCCAAGGGGCTTCATGCTCTCACTTGCACTACTAAATTTGACACCTTGTATTGGCATAAGTTTTTCTTGCCAGTCTGGGACAATGGTTTTTAAATAATTTTTGCCAACACAGGTGCAATATGCTCCTGTATCTAAGTTAACCTTTCCTTCTTGGTTATCAACCATAACAATACTAATACTTGATTTTCCAGCTGTATATCCCATTCCTCTTGCAGGTTTGGTTCTATACATTTTGGCATCTTGTATGTTTGTCAGATTTGTGTCAGATGTTCCAACTTGTGGCAAGTTTGAGTTAACATCCAGTACTTCATAAATTATATCAATATTATTAATTTGTGCATTAATTATATTGATTTCATCACTTTCAGAGCTTTCTGATTCTTCTGTCTCTTTTTCAGAGTCAGATTCTTCTTCTTTGTCATTGTGGTTTTCTGTTTCCACAATTTCATTAATCTTTGCTTTTTTAAGGCAATTATTGGCTAAGTGTCCAATACCTCCACATTTATGGCATTTTCTTTGCTCATTATTGTTGGATGTATTGGGTTTGAAGGATTCTTTTGATTTATCTTTCTTGATAAATGGTTTATTTGGGCTTTTAATGTCCAATTTTTTCCAAGTCCTGCCAATTTTTGTTCTTGTCACTATATCTTCTAGTGCATTTATATACTCTTCTGTGGAGCATGGTTCTATACACCTGCTTCTTAGGGCATGTTCTAGTTCCCCTCCACATTTTTTAAGTATTTTCATATGCACCATCTTCTGTGACATTTCTGGGTACAGTGCATTAAGCCTTTCAACTTGTTTTAGGAACCAAGTTAAAGGTTTATCTTTCTCTGGGTCAAAGAAAGAGTTTTCAAATGCATTTTCTATCTTATACCTCCAGGCATCATTTGCCCACTTGGTGATTATTTCTTGTTTCCACCAAGACCAGGTATTTTTACCATTTGTTTGTCTTATGCCATAATACCATCTTTTTGCAGATTTCTCAAACAAAGAATGTAATCTTGCAGTGATTAATTCATCTGGTATGGCATAATCTTCTTGTAACATGTCAATTGTTTTAATGAATGACATGTGGTCATATTCACCTTCTCCTGTGAATGTTGGCCATTCTTTCAGTTGAGGTGCTTCCTTCATTAAGACTTGGTTATTATCTTGGTGACTCAAGTCTGTTATGAAAGGATTTGACAATTCCTCTTTTGTTTTAATAGGGCTTCTTATATGAGAAAATGGTGTTGATAACTTTGGCATATTTAAATTAGCCTCATTAATTTTATCCATTTTTTCTGTAATAAGCCTTATTTCACTTTGAATATCATCTTTCAGATGCATTCTTGCTTCATCACTTTTTTCCACATGGTCCAAAAGTAATTTTTGGTGTGATGAAGTCTTTTCTTCAAATTTTTCTACAGAAATACTTAATTTATTTAATTTTTCTGTAAGATTGTCAATACTCACATCATAATTGATTGTCAAAGTCTTATCTTTGATATCTTTTATGTATTTATACAATTCTTGTTGTCCTTGTATTAATTTTTGAGTATTGTCAATTAAATTTTTTGGTTTATTATTTTCAACAATAAACTTAATGTTGTCAATTTCTTTCTTGTTTTGTACAACAATTTTTGTTAAAGAAGATAAATTGTTATTTATTTCTTGTAGTGATAATAAACTGTCTTTAATTTCTTTTAGAGGTAATATACTATTTTTAATTTCTGTTAAAGTATTTACAACATCTTTGGACAAGGTTATTTCTTTGGGAAATGAGGTTGTCTCATTCTTTGCTCTTCCTTGTCCTTGAATTCCATCAAGGTTCTGGCCATGTTGAAAACATTGTCCATGGCATCCTTTTGGATTCTTGGGATTCTGTAGCTTGGGGAATATGGTTTCCTCCAATGCTTTTTCTTGTTCTTCTTCCCTTCTTGGGGAAGTGGGTTGGCTTGAGGCTTGCTGGTAGAAGCTACTGGGGCTTCTTCCTTGGTTGCCTCCCTCTTTTTGGCATGATAATCCTTGATTTTTTTGATTTGAGGTTTGGATGACAGTGGATTCCATCCATTGGAGTATCTCACTATCTCCTCCTCTTTGAGGAACTTTTTCAGGATGTGCCAGGAGTTCATCACTCCTTGGTGTATTTGAGGCAGCATTTCCCAGTCTTTGTCCTTGTATACTGTGTAATACTGCTTGTACTGGCTCATGTAGATGTCTATTTGAGCCCTCTGAATGTGATTTGTACCTGTTTGAGTTACTCATACTTAGTTCCAATTCAGGCTCAGATATCATGGGCATTTCTGGGACTTGCCTTTGGGATAAGGCACTTCCTTGTGTGGATTCTGTTCCACTGGGGATATTGCCCTTTCTTTTCCCTTTTGAGGGATCAATTCTACTTCTGAGTCCAGCTCCATCTGATTGGATGGAGTATTGGGAACCTCTTCTGGTAGTCATAATTAAAGAATAAGAAAAAATAAAAGTATTTTTAGAATAAAATTCTTTTATGGCAATTTAAAAAGAGGTGCTCACCTTCAGAGTCTTGAATGGTGGGCCCTGGAAAGTCTAATTTCTTAGCTTTCTTTCTTTTGGTGATAACTGGTGTTGGAGAACTTTGACAAGTTTCTTCCACCAATCTCTCAACAGTAGCTTGGTTGTCTTCTGTTGGGTTATCTTCAAACACTAAAAAAGACAAATAAATATAAGTCTTTTTATAAGAAGTGTTATTTTTGGCAAGATATGGCAATTTTCCACGTAGAAATTGCTTTTATATCTTAAAAAAAATGAAATAAATAAAGAAATGAATAAAAATGAATAAAAATAACTTTTTTTATTGGTTTTTAATATTTTTTAATATTTTTTATGTATATTTTTATTTTTAAAGAATAAAATAAAAAATGAATATGATTCTTATAAAATTAAATTATAATAAAAATTATTTTTAATTTATAAATTATCTTTTTTAATCACTAGAGTCACTCAAAGAAAGTTCTTGCAAGTCTAAGGATGTGAAAAACCACGTGTAAGACAGTACAATTGCTTTCCAAATGCCTCAATAGCTTTTAAAATCAATAAAATATAAAATTATTATATAATTTTATGATTATAAATATAATTTATTATTGGATAAACCCAAATAGAATCTTTTTAAAGGTCTTTTAAGTAAATATCACGGCCAGGCCCCCAAATGTAAGGTTTGACTATGAAACAATAAGTAAAAAATTACTAATTTATTACTTATTGTACTCTGAATGTCCTTATAATTAAAGTAAATAAGATTAAAATAATAATAATAATAAAGAAATATTATTATTATGGCGTAAAAATATTATATTATTAAATAAATATAATAATATAAATTAATATTATATGAAATTATAATATTATAAATAATATATTAATATAAAAATATTAATATATTATAAAGCTCTTTATTATTGTTACCAACAAATAATAAAGGCGTAAAAAACTGTTTTTTATAAATAAAAAACAATTAATAACAATAATATTACTAATATTAAAGTTATATATTAATATAAATACTATTTATATTAATTAAGAATTATTAAGAGTAATAATAAGAGAGAAATTATTATAATAAGATGAAATAACCTACTTTTAACACTTAAAATAATAATTTTGAGATATTTTACGCCAAAAGAATATAATACAACTTTTTCAAATTGTATTTACAATAAAAAATAAAGAAAATTACTAAATTTCTTGATTTTACGTGGAAATGAGTTTTTAGAGAGATTTTTAACAAAAACAATTAAATAAATGATTTAATCACGTCAAAATAGATGATTATAGCAAGGTGGTCTTTGGTCTTTAATAATATAACAGTTTTATATATAAAGAATAAAGAAATTACCTTTGGTTTAATTGATTTAATGTTTTTTGATGCGTCTGAGGGGAAAACAGAGTAAAAAGAGCTCTATTTATAGTAAATACCTCCCTCCTAGAGTCCAACAGGCTTCTAGTAGACGTTTACTGATCATATCCACTGGAATTGATCAATATTTTAAGGTTTGAGGGTGATTACATCATGATCAAACCATATTACATCATTATTACACCATTATTTAGAGTTATCACTATAACTCTAATTGTGATGACATCAGAGGCTTGGCAGAACCCCAAATTTCGTGGATTTTATTAGTTTTAATCATAAACTAATAGTATTCACCAATTTTATCACTATTAAGACTGTTAAACTTAATTTAAGGTTACAGTATGTGATCATAACAGCTCAATTTAAGCTCAAACTTTGATCCTCAATAACTTTTAAGGTTTTCACGCTACAGCAATTCAGAGAGTGAATTCTGATAGCCTGACATAACCTCATTATGCTTCCAAGAGCTTTTCATTACATCATCAAAACTCTAATTTTGATGATTTTTCTTGTAACTCATCTTTTCTGTCGAAATTCAATATTTTAAACTTCAAACCTTGATTTCAGGGGGTTATACCCTGAATTTAATAATAAAAATTACAACATTCTTCACGAATGAACTAGGAGAATCCAACTGTATACTTTTTTTTAAGTTTGGACTACTTTCACAACAAAGTGGTCAACAGCTCTGTTGATTTTTATCAATATTTCCTCATAAGTCTTAACCTTGTTTATAATTTGCAAAATAAAGTTCATATCTGTGTTTGTACAGTAATTACGTGGTAACTTTATTTTTGGTTCATCATTCTAGCATGTATAGTTTAGAAGATATTAGCTATGATCACTGAATATATGCGTTGACCAAAAAAGTGCATATATTCAGGATAATTCCTTAAGTATTGATTTTGGGAATTAGCTTATTAATTGTTTTATATGTGGAATTTTTGTGGAGAGTCCACTGGTACAATTTATTTCACATGTTGTTTCATTAGTTTCTGAGATAAATGAGTTTTTATGGTTTTTATAAGGTATTGTACCTTATAATTCCTTAAATATTGGCTTTACAGATATGCCATAAAAATGGTATATGTGTATTTTTCCATGGGGAATCCAATGGTATAATTTATTTCACATTTTCATTCATTGGTTTTTAAGTTAAACCAATTTTAGTACCAATTTATGGTATTTTTTGTATATTTGAGTAATTATTTTTAGTGTATAATTATTCTAATTAATTTTAATATAATTATATTAAAGGTATAATTATTCTGAGTATTTTTTGTGACCTTATTGGGTATGTGGTCATATCTCAAAGGCTCACAACTGTCCTAATAGAAGTCATCTTCCCTGAAGCACTTTGAAAGTTCTTTTCCTTGGTGGGCAAGAGCTGTTTTTCCCAATTTAGGAAGTGGTTATCCAGATAATTTCTGGCACTATGGAGCAGTGTGCCCCACTATCAATGATCAGTGGATGTTGAGCATTTTTAATACAGAAAGTCACCTTTGTGGCTGTTCCATGTATATATGCCATCCCTTTGGTTGTTGTAACCAGGAATGTTTGTGCATCTTGTGTATGTTTGCACAAGTTTTTGTTGGCAGTGTTCTGTGGCATCCCTGCTTCCAACTGTATGTCCTGAGTTTCTAGTGGGGCTTCCTCTTGGTATTCCACTAGAAATTCTTCTCTTTGGTCTTTGTCATCATCAGATGGTTCTCCAATGGCATCACCCATGGAGTCTGAGTCAGAATCCTCTGTTGGGGACTCCTCTACTGGAGCTTTCTCAATGGCATAGACGTTTTTCTTTGCCTTTGGACAGTTGTTGGAATAGTGGTCTGTTGAACCACAATTGTGACAAGAATTCCTCTTCTTTGCCACTTCTGCCACTCTTTCTTTGGGTTTGTCTTTAAACTCTACCTTGAAAGGTTGTTTCTCTTTGAAACCACTGCTCTTAGATGGGGTTAATTTCCCTATATTAGTTCTTTTCCTTATGTCTTTTAAGGTATTAGCAATGTCATTTAGACTACAATTTTGGTTTCATATTCATTTTAATGCATGCTCTAGTTCTCCTGGCAGTTGTGTTAGAAGTTTGTGATTCCTCATTTGGATGTTCATCTGAGGATCAATGGCTTTAAGTCTTTTAGACTGTCTAAGACACCACTCATATGGATCTTTGTCCACAGAGTATTTGTCATTGTCAAATGACATGGTCTTTTTCCATATCCAAGTATCATTACTGTACTTTTGGAGGATTTGACTCTTCCACCATGGCCAGTTTCTTCTTCCATGGATTTCTTTCATTTCTGTGTACCATATACTAGCATGACCTTTAAAGGCTGTATTTAGTCTAGCAGTAATCCAGTAATCTGGTATGCTTGGTACATCAATGAAGAGTCCTAAATATAATCTATGAGTTCCATATGATCATATTCTCCTGTTCCATAGAATTTGGGCCAGCTTGAGGCCTCAGGAAGCTGTTTCAATGCTTCCTTCTCAGAATAAGACATATTATCCCCATCCTGGTATTGTGATGAAGATCTTGCCTTATTCACCAGCATGGCATCTGGTGTTATTTCATCTGGGTGATATGGGTTATCCTTAACATGGCCTTGTGGTTGGGGCTTTATATGATGGTAGACATTAAACAATTTGTTTATATCTTGATCCAGACAATCCTTGTCCCTTCTTCTGCGGTGTTGTTCTTTAAAGACTATATTCAGTCTTTTGTTGGTTTCTTCAGAGGCTTTGCTCACTTGAGCATGTCCTTCTTGAAGAGTTTTTAACAATTCTATCCATGGAGGCTGTTAATTTTTTCATCCTCTCATGGCTTGCTTAAAGCTCTGAAAACTGCTTTTGAGTTTGCTCAGCATATTGGGACATTTTTAACAACAGTGCATCAATGTTTAACTTACTCTCAGGTGTGACAAAATTATGTTCAATCTGAGTAGGGGTAATATTTCTGTTACTGGGACTACTGAGTCGAGTTATTTACAGCTACTTCTGGTTCTTGTGCACTTCTTTCACCAAATCCAACATCTTCTGGATCATTGGGTCTGACTCTCTCTTCCTCTGGTTGAAGGAGGTCTTCTTTTTTCCGTTGTGTCCTTGTCTTCTCCTGGAAACAACCTGTAATTATGAAGAATGGTGACTCTTAGCCACTGATCTGCTGGTTGAAGGAGGTCTTCTTTTTGCCCTTGTTTCCTTGTCTTCTCCTTGAAACTTCCTGGAATTGTGAAGAATGGTGACTCTTAGCCACTGATCTTCTGGTTTCTGAATGGCGTGAAGCCACTGGAGAGCTGATTTAGCCTGCTCCTTGTGAGCCTGAAGGAATCTGAGTATGCCCTGTCTGGGTCAGCTGTTCTTCTATAGCTTGGAGAGTAGCTTGATTCTCCCTTATCCTGGTTGCCCTTGGCTTCAGGAGTCTGAACTGCCTGGTAGGATTCCAACCTTTGGTGATTACCATAAGGTCCTTGAAGTCTATCTTTTTGAGACAGATCTTCTGGCAACTTGCTCCAAGTTCTGCCCAGTGAGATGCCAGGTTGAACCTCTTGTTGTCCATGCTCCATTGAAATAAATCTTTGAGGAGTTGGTGGAGCTGAAGAACTTGATCCATGTCTTTCCAGTCCTCTGGTTTGATGTTCCTTTTGAAATGGAGTGTGAATGGCAAGGTTGATATTATCTCCCTCATTGTTTTTCCATTCACCACTGTGTCCAAGGTTTCCTCTTCCAGGTCTTCTGGTTCTGGACAATCCTTCTCTGTCCTCTGGTTGGTTCCTTTCAAAGCCAAGGTCTTTGAGGTATACAGGTGAAATGTCAGTGTTTGAAAGCAGTCAAAAACTTTATGTTCCTAGGGTATCTACCTTTGACTGTACCTTGTACAAATTGGTTGTCTGCTGATTTGGGCCAGTTACCTTTAGAGGTTACAACTGGGTTAATTATAGTAATTTTCCCTGTACAAGCTGTTAAGGTTGGTTTACCTTGTATTGAAGCAGAATTTTGTGGTTTTCAACTCTTCTGGGTGGCAATAGGTGTCCACTTCTTTGCAGTGATAAGGCTTTCACTGTGCCTCTTTCCTTTCCCTTTGCTACCCTCTGGTTGTGAGGGTGTCACTGGTATGTTGGCCTGTGACTGGCTTTCAAGTGGTATGAAGTTATCTTCCACTGAATCAAACAGGAAATAAGGGCTTAATGTCAGTTAAGACTTCTTAAAATAATGTTTGCATGTCTAAGAATGGCCTCTGGGCTTTTATATTACTACAATATGCCCTTGTATAATGACAGTGTAATTGAATTAATGATTTCACGTCAGAAATACAGATTACTGATATTTGGTATACAGTTTCTATACCAATATCTCACAGCATAACTTGTAATTAGCAAGTATAAACTGATAAAAAGTGGTATGTAAGAGGGTAATTGAATTAATAATATGCCCAACCACGCATCAACTGTTGGTTTTACAGTAAGAGGTGTCTTTATTTAATTCAAAAAAAGACTGTATTAGTGGCTTAAAGTGTTTTTATATGTAAAACACAACAAAAATAAAGGTCCTGTGGTTATTAGCCACGTGAAAGGTACTCTTATGATATGAGTATAAAATGGTGTGTACACCAATTAATCCAGGAAATATATAATCTATATATATATTCAAGACAAATTACGCCTAAAAACATAAAACAAAATGTCAAAAATAGAGAAAATAAGTGAAAAAACTCACTTTTAAGGTCCAAAAAAGGTTAAAACACGGCCAGGCCCCCAAAATGTCAGGTTGAGTCTATGTAGATGTAGTTATTAGGCTATTTACAACTTTAACTGTGACTGTGACACATGATAAAGGATTTAAAATAAAGGTATTAATAGAAAATAATGTTTTATAATAAAAATTGAAAGGGCTTTACTATTATGAAATAGTGATGGTGAGCGCTGTTATAAGCCCTGGGTGCAGCTTGACCTGTTGGATGACAATAATTAATATTATAGTTATACCTGGCTATTTTCAAAGACTATAACTGTTTTTGACAGTTTTACTATGTAGTAATTCAAGAGCAGGATTTGGAAATCTTTTCTGGCTTTGAAAAGCCCTCCTTTTATCCTGAAATGGGGTGAAAAGGCTACTAGACCTTTCCACATAGAGGGAGTGAAGATTTTTAACTCTCTGAGACAGGCTTGTGGTTTTCAAAAGGCCTCTATAGCCTTTATTGGGCTCATATGTGGTTTTAAAACCACATCTGGGCAGTTTTCACCAATACAGGGTGAAAATTTTCATCTGGGGACCACATAGCCTTCTTCTGACGTGTATGACATGTAAAATTCTGTACAGAAGCTGTATGGGACCCCAGTATTGGCTGACGTATGAGGTATTAAAGTATAAACATGCTTTGTTGTCTGTTTGACACCTCATAATCATGGTTATGGGATATTATCCCATGGTAAGGCTGTATTGGCCAGAATGTGGGATTCTTCCCTTAAAACAGCCATACCTTTGTCAGTTATTGAGATATCAACCTTAAAATTTTTTCAGTGTGTAGCCCTGTGTGTGGTTTACACAATGGTACCTTATTTTATATGGTTATAATTCAAGATGGAAAAGTTATCCCATGTAGAAGATATTTTGTACATATGCTTGTTTTAGCCAAAAGCTGTATTGGGCTTGTTTTCCCCATAACCTTTGTTCTAGTTGAGATATGAGGAAATGGATGACACCATTAGATAGCCCTGATTGTGCTCTTTTCAAGAAGACCCCACTTTAGGTATCTCACACTAAAACTGTAGAGGTTAGATGAAAGGTGAATGTTTTGTTCACCCTTATTTGGCCTGAATTTGGTCATAATTTCAGTAATACGGGTGCTAGCTTGTTTTGGCTGGTACCATTGGATAGCCCTGACTTAGAGCTTCATTTTGGATACTCATTTGATGGGGTTAAGCCCCTCACTCTGTCTTTCAGATGAGAGGTGAAAATTAAGGTTTATGTTTAGCAACAACGTTGAGCAGGAATAACTTTGTTATTCTTTGTCCTATGATGATGGGACTTGTATATTAGGAAAGCGGTGAGTTTCCTCTTTCTCTTGATACCTTTTTAGCTAATATGGCTCAGATCCATGTTTTGGTGGTATCCTGGCGATACCATTGGTTTATGGTATTTTGGCTGTCATGCTTGTGCTCTGGTTTTGAGTCACAGGCTGACACATCTTAAACTTCAATGTTCAATCAAAATCTAATCCTGAAGTATAAAGAATGTTGAAAATCTTCCAATACAGCTGGAAAGCCTTAATTTAGTCCTTGCAGATCCCAAAAGCTGGTTAGCCTGGCTCTATTTGGCTTTTTTCCTTTGTCCCACCTTTCTGCATGGATTTTGCCCTTTTTTTATTTAAAGCCATACAATGGACTTAAATCAATTTAAATTGAGCACACTGCAGATCTACATCCATTATGGTAAATCCTTAGCCAATTTGGGAAATATCCACCATACCTCAATTTTCACTAAAAGTTTGGTAAGTTTGCATAAGTCTTATTCAATTTTAAATTTAAGCTTATTTAGCTTAAATTTAATAATTTCAAACAAACTAAATGGTGCAGTTGTACTGTCAGATATTATTTTGAGTTATTGCTTTTTTCCACATAGAATAAAAATAAACACTAAAAATTAACTTTTGATAAGCTTTTAACCCTTATAACTTCAAATTGTTGACTTATTTAAGCTTTTTCAGCTTAATTAATCTTTGACAGTTTTTGAACCTTGATTCCAAGTCTGCATATGGGGATTTTCCTTTTTTCAGCTTGGAATTCCTGTCTAAACTGGGGATAAACCAGTTTAAACTTTAATATTCAATTCAAGTCTAAGCTTAAAGTCTAGATAAGATTAAAAATCCTCAAATACAGCTGGACAACTTTAATTGATTACTTGAAGATCCCAAAAGCTGGGTACCCTGGCTCTAACTGGCTTTTTTTCTTTGTCCCACCTTTCTGTGTGGTTTGAGATCTTATTTATTTAAAGCAATACTATGGCCTCAAATCCATTTGTATTGAGCACACACAGGATTTACATCTTGTATGCTAAATCCTTAGCTAATTCAGTAAATATATACCACACCTAAATTTTAACTAAAATTTTAGTATGTCTGCATAAACACTATGAAGCTCTAATTTTAAGCTTATTTAACCTTAAATTTAACAATTCAATAAATTAAAATTGTGTAATTGTACTGTGAGATTCTTGAATCTTCTAATGACATAAGAAATAGCCCTTTTTGGGTATAATACCCTATGGGTCTACCATAGGTTATTTTTGGTGTAGAATCCAAAAATGACATAACATTTAAAGCTTTTTTATCAAAAATAAAGTTGTAATTTTTTTTGTTATTTTTGATTTTAAATTCACTCTATCAGTCTTTTTATGGCTAAATCAACTGTATAAAATGTCATTCGTGGCCTTATGGGTATGTTATACATATCTCACAGGCTCACACTTTTTTTCTGTAAGCATCACATTGGCCACAATGTGGGCACCTGGAATCAATGTTCTTTTCCAGGTCATTGTCTAGTTCACATCAATTATCAACCTCAGTGATAAATATTGGAAACTTCTCAAGCTTCATTTGTTTTTATTTGGTTTCCTTTCTTCTGTTTCACAAATTTTTGCTCATATAATTTTCTTGAAAAATCTACATGAATAATTTAAAAATTGTCAAGTAAAAAAGCCCATGTCAAAGAAGACAAATTAATCCTTATGTCATATGCCAACTTCAACATCAGTTTCAATTTTGTTTCAAACCAGTTACACATGAAGATTTTCTCCCCAATCCTTTTAACAAGCATTAAAAGGCTTTACCCTCTTTCGCTGCTCAGGAGCGTGCCACTCAAGGCGGGGGAACTTTCACAACCATGCGCAATACCCCCCCTGGTTGGACTTATGGCAATCTCTTGTCATAACAATTGTATGTCCAATTGACCATATTTATCACCTTATGACCAATCTTCCACACTTACCTTTTGATTGACATTCTGGGCCAAACCATCAGTTATGGCCTCACAGGCTTTGTCCTGTCCTATTGAGCCCTTGGGACCTTTTTCATAATCCTTGTCCCTAGGGGTCCTATGCCCCCTTGGACCAACCCCTTTCATTATTTAATTTTTAACCTAAATAGCCTTTGTTGGCCATTTGGCCCCCATACAGTCCACAGGACACCCCTGGCCCCTCTTTGCCTAAAATCAATGAGGTCAAAGAGAGCCAAGCTCTTTGGCGAAGCACACCCCAAATGAAATATATGGTGTTATACATCATAATGCACTATTTTTCCTCAGAAATCCAATGGAGCCAATTCCAGGACACAAATACTTTTTCTTAAATAATTCGCAAACCCTCAATCTCATTTTCGAAGGAAGGTATTCAAGTACAACCATCTTTATCATATGGGGAGGGTAATAAGTAGGATGACAAGAAGGCCATTTGGAGACACCAATCAGCTGGCTCATTCAGTTATTGTTTCTTTCATTTATGAATTATTCCCCCAAGGGAATACTGGTAAAGGATTTTCAAGGATATTTTGAAGAGGCAGTAATTCACATCAGATTTTAAAGTCTCAAAGCTTCAAGGCTCCTTAGAAAATTAATTTCATCCATACAGACTGTACTCATAAAATCGGTATGGCATTGATCCTTTTCAGCAAACTCAATACAAATACTGTGGTGGTCAAAGCACCCAGTTCATTTACTAATAATTCCAAGCTGTATTTCCCATAACAGTCAACATGGCTTCTTACAAATTATACAGTTGGATTCTCAAGCCTCTAGGATCTGTGTCCCAGATTTTCACATATAACAGCAACTCTTTCATCTCCTGCGCACTTTTCCCCAGTCAATTAATCTACTGCATTTATTTTCCTTTTGAAATTAGATACTGATATTTCTAAGTCAGTCATTTGCACCTCTTTCTTTGCCTGTCAGCGTGTATTGGTGGTCATATACTTTACTAGTTCCATTCTCAACTTTCTGAAAGGTTTAGATAGTTAATAAAGGTCCCACTTGGCTTGGTGTTGGCCATTGGCTTCCTTCTTATTATTTCTGCATACTTTTCACTTGCACTCTTCTTATATTAAATAAATATATTTTTCTTTTTTATTTCTTTGATTCTTTGTGAGTCTTTCAAGTGATTTTCCTGATTCCTCAGTGCCAGACCACTCTTTTTATTTCCAAGAGCCCCTGTGACAGCTCCCTCTTTCTGCAGAATTGGGCTTGCACCTTTGTTGAAGTGAGCAGTCATCCAGACATCCAAAATTTTTAGGCTGTCTCTTGCTCTGTAAATGTTTTCAAGGCAGTAGAAGCAATGATATTTTGAGTTGGATAATTACTAAGCTGAATATTTTTGACTTTGTGAGTAAAAGTGGTACCCTTTTAGTAGCTTCTGACATAGTCTAAAAGAGTAGTTAAGTTTTCTTCAAACAGCTGTCTTGAATTTGAGTTTGTGGGAATTGGGGGTCCCAGACCTATCACAATGTAGTTTACTTTTATTCTGGGTCATATTTAAGCTGAAATTTGACATAGAATACTAGTTTGCTCTGGAGAAATTATAAAAATTATCCAAAATCAGCTTAAGGGTCTTAATGTGAGCCCTGGGGAAGATCTTAAACTCCTCAAAAATTCAAAAAATTCCCTAGTGGAAGTTATATTTATTTAAAATCACCAACAATCAAGTTCAAAATTTCTTCAAATATAAGATTAGTTGATTAAATTTTCAAATGAAAAATGTAAGTAACACTCTTATTTCACCATGGGATTCTCCAGCCAATCTTATCCCGGATCATACCATAGGGTATTATGCTATAAATTCAATGTGTTGTGCTACCAAACTCAAAATAAAATTTTAGTGTAAAAATGGGAATTTTTGATTATTTTTATTTTTATTACACATTATAAAAGTTTGACTAAAGTCAATCTACACCATAAATAACTTAGCTTACCAAAAAATTGGTAAAATTAAGATGTGGTGTATAGTTCTAAAGTTAGAATTTGATTTACCATAAAGGTGGTAAACATTGGGGTCCCTTTTGATAAAATTTAAGAACTGAAGGTGGATTACATTAACAAAGATACTTAAGCAAGGCATTAAAAGGACAAGTTTACCTGAAGGTGAAGAGCAGTGTTACAACGATAAGAGATACTATGCAACAGTAATACAATAGTAAAAGACTAATGGCACTGACTGGAGTATGAGTCAGTGGGATGTTCATCAATTACAAAAGGAAGCTTTTACTATACCTTTTGCGCTTTCGAATAATAGTTTATTAAGGAAAGATTAAGTAGAAAGAAATGATGATAATAAAAATAAAGTAACACAGGCGTGCTAAGGAGAGTAAACTTATAAGGAGGAAAATAAAGAAGGAAGGAGTTTGCTGTATAACCTCCTCATGGTTTTGGACGCAGAGGAGGTTTATATCATGTAACTTCATTGTAGACCCAAGGTGGAATCATTGGATGATGCACGGTACCTAAAAGGTAAGAAAGTGGTTAGTGGCGGTATTGCACTTTTTAATTAACCATTAGGGAAGTTTTGGGACAGGAGTGGTCAGTATGGTTTTGACCTAGTACGTTTAGGGTCAGGAAATTCCACATCCCCCCTCACTCCTATTCGCAAAATGCCCAAAGTGTTAAGAGCACGCGTTAGCACTATGTGGTTGACAGACTTGGTTAAGAATTCCGCCATCATTTCAGAAGATGGCGTGTACTTGAGAGAGATCACAGATGATTTAACCACCTCTTTGATGAAGTGCAACTGGATGTCCACATGCTTCATTTGTTTGTTGTTGAAGTTGCAATCACTGTTTGCGGTATTGATGCAGTTTTGGTTGTCATCCCAGACGGTGATTGGGAGCTCACAAGCAAACAGACGTGCTTCTACGCACCATTGCTTCAGCCAGAGAAGCTCAGATGTTAAGTCACAAAGTGCCTTGTATTCGGCTTCTGAAGTTGAGGTGGAGACGGATGATTGTTTCCTGGTCTTCCAAAGTATTAAGCAGCCATTAAATGTGGTGAGAAAACCTGAGACTGATTGGCATGTTGCCCGACAATTGCCCCAGTCAGCATTGCTCCATGAGACGATGCCACTTATTTCTCCTTTGTGATAGGTGATACCAACATCTTGAGTCCCCTTTAGGTAGCGAAGTACGTGTTGAAAGGCTTGCCAGTGGCATATGCCGGGATTCTCTAGGTATTGGGACAAGGTACTTACAGCAAAGGAAAGGTCCGGTCGTGTAGCGCTTCTGAGGTAATTGATGCTACCCACAGCGCTGCAAAAGTTTACCCCTAACACTTCAAATTTGGCTTTTTCTTCGTCTGTGGCGTGGCTGAGGTGATCATTTGGAACCAAGGGTGTAGAAGCTGGTTTACAGTTGGTCATGCCATACTGGTTGAGGAGTGACTCGGTGAAATGCTGTTGGTCCAGAGTGATTGCGTTGTTTCCATGCTCAATTCTTACTCCAAGCATGAGATCCGCTTCTCCAAGATCCTTTATTTCAAATCTTGTAGCTATCTCTTTCTTGAATAACATCACATTCTTGCTGAATATCCCAATGCTGTCCACGTGTAGATACAACCAGATCGGTGGGTCTAGCAACCTGTGAAATACACAAGGATCTAATATGCAAGGTTCAAATTTCACACTGATCAGCCAGTCGTTAAGACATTTATACCAAGCCAGTGGGGCTTGCTTGACACCGTAAATGGCTTTGTTCAGCTTTAGGCAGTGAGTCTGCTTGTTTGCATCCAGGCCTTGTGGAATGTTGAGAAAAACTTCTTCGGTCAGAGGGGCATTAAGAAATGCACTCTTAACGTCAATCTGATGGAATTGTAAGCTGTGCACTGCTGCAAAAGCAATTAGTGCCCTGAGTGAGTTAAGTCTTCCAGTAGGCGCGTATGTTTTTCCGTAATCTATTCCCTGTGTTTGAGAGAAACCTTGTGCGCATAAACGTGCCTTGAATTCACTTGTTCCATTCGATGGGTTGTTTTTGATTTTGAACACCCATGTGGTACCTATCATTTTGTAAGACTTTTGTCGCAGTACCAGGTCCCATACTTTGAGTTGTTTCATTGCATTCAATTCTTTGTTGATTGCAGCTACCCAGAGGTCCTTGTCTGGAGCTTTCAGGGCCTCTTGGTAAGTGCAAGGGGTCCTGTTGACCATTGTTAAGTGAGTATTTTCTCTTCTTGGGTAGGGTAAGATATTGATGTGATCGATTTCAGAGCGTATCATGGTTGGATGACAAGGACCAATGACTCTGATGCAGGTAACAGTAGGGTGATTGGAGTTTTCTGTCAAAGAGAATCTCCTATCATACACTTCATCTACCGTGTCTGAAGGAAGCTCTTGACTTTCAGTCACCTGGGTTTCATCTACCAGGGTTGACTGCATTGAATCTTCCTTTGTTTCTTCTGAGAATTCTTCCTCAACGGCTGCAGAGGTTTCTTGCATGGGAATGATCAGTTCTTCCTCTTCGTGCCTTTGTACCGCGGGAAACCATTCTTCATTGAACGTGGTGTGTTTCGTGACTGCTACTTTTAGATCATTAAGGCGCAATATGCGATACGAAGTATTGCCGTTTTCATAACCAAGAAGAATGCCCTCAATTGCTGATGGACCCAATTTCCATGAACAATGATGTCGGGGTAAGGTAATGAAGGCTTGGCAGCCAAAGGTTTTAAGACGGTGAATTGTTGGAGCTGATCCAGTCCAACGTTGGTGAGGCGATGAGATGTCCGTTGATTGGTTGGGTGATAGGTTCGATAAGAGTACTGCTGTGTTGACAGCTTCTGCCCAATAGTTGTTTGGTAGATGACTTGATCCCAAAAGGCATCTCGTTTTGTCGAGTATTGTTCTGTTTGCCCTTTCAGCAAACCCGTTGTGCTGTGGGGTTTTGGGTGGTGAGAAGAAGTGTAGGAAGCCACAATCTTTGGCCAATTGATTGAAGTCCTTGTTCAGGAACTCTCCTCCTCGATCTGATACTACCTTTTTAACCTTTTTATTTTGCTGATTTTCCATAAAATTCTTTGATGAACAGAATTCTTCAAAGGCATTGGATTTCTTTTTTAAAAATTTTACTATTTTAAAAGATGTTGCCTGATCTACGATTGTCAGAAAATATTGAAATCCAGAGATGGAGATTGGATGGATTGGGCCAACTACGTCGAGGTGAATGCAATCAAGTGGGTTTCTGGCTTCTTCAAAGCTTTTTGAAAATGGTTGTTTATGTGCCTTGTTGAGTGCACATACTGTGCATTTGGATTTGTAGGTGGGGAGTCCAAGCCTTTCAAGAACTGCTTTGCCAGGATGGCCCAGTCTGTTGTGCCAGAGGCTGTCCTGGCTAGTAGTGAGGTGAGTTGTTGGTAGAGTATAATCAATGTACATTAATCTGTTTACAATTCTTCCATTGGCAATTACTTTTCCATTTGTTTCAAGATCAAATTTATTTCTGCATTGATTGATGATTAATTTGTTTTTGAACAATGCTAGTAAACTGATTAGATTGCACTTGATATTTGGAATGTAAAGGCAGTCGCTCAGAGTTAAAACCTTGTTTTTGCAGATTAGGTTGGCGGTTCCTACTCCGAAGTCTGTTAAAGAGCTGATTGAGTCTCAAGTGGAGACGTCGATTGGAGCAGAGTTGGTTAAGGAGGTGAAGAATTTTTGGGAATTGAACATATGATGTGTTGCGCCACAGTCCAACAATATTTGATCTTTTGGTGGGCTGTCAACCATAGTGATTAAAGCTTTGACTATTGATAGATGGGCACTTGAATCAGTCTTTCTTTTCTTGTTGTTATTTTGATTTGGTCTGAGGTGAGGGTTTTCTGCCCAGCATTGATCCTTCCTGTGACTGGTATTTTTCAAGTTGTGTTTTCCATTGGTACAGTAATAAATAATCTTGAAATTATCATTTGAGGCAGAGACAAGTGCAGACGCAGAGGAGTTAGGAAGAGGTTTTGGTAATTCACTTAGAGAAAGATGGACATAGTCTTGGAGACGGGTAAGTATGGGGTCAGGTTTCTCAATAAGTTCTTCATTAGAGGTAAGTGATTCGATGAACTGATGAAGTTTCAAGTCTCCAGCTAGTTTTCCAAGAAGGGAGTACAAAAGAAGTGCATTCGGAACTTTGATGCTGACTGATTCGAGTTCGAGAAGGAGTTTCCTGCAAGTATCAATGTAGGATTGTAAGTTGCCATTGTAGAAGCATCTTTGCCAATCCATCCATATCCTTCCCCTGTTTACCGAACGAACTGAGGCATATTGCTCCTTGATTTTTGACCAAAGTAAGTTGGCGTGTTCAGTGTTTTTGGGGTTGATTACCTCTAGAAAGACTCTTTCATTGATACTAGAGGTTATGATGCTAATAGCTTCATAGCTTGCTTTATTCCATTTATTTCTGACTGTAGTTATCGCGTCTTCAGTGAGTGTTTTTTTGCAGACGTCAAGTAGGTCTTTCAATCTCAAATGTATCTTCATGCATATGTGCCATTGACTGAAATTGGTCCCATCAAGAATCGGTATGTTGATTTCTTTGGTTTCTGATTTCTTTTCAGTCATTGTTGATATTTCTGCTGTCCACCTGTCCTTGTTTTTTATTAGAGACTTCGAGACTGTAAATCTGATAAAATTTAAGAACTGAAGGTGGATTACATTAACAAAGATACTTAAGCAAGGCATTAAAAGGACAAGTTTACCTGAAGGTGAAGAGCAGTGTTACAACGATAAGAGATACTATGCAACAGTAATACAATAGTAAAGGACTAACGGCACTGACTGGAGTATGAGTCAGTGGGATGTTCATCAATTACAAAAGGAAGCTTTTACTATACCTTTTGCGCTTTTGAAAAAATAGTTTATTAAGGAAAGATTAAGTAGAAATAAATAATGATAATAAAAATTAAGTAACACAGGCGTGCTAAGGAGAGTAAACTTATAAGGAGGAAAATAAAGAAGGAAGGAGTTTGTTGTATAACCTCCTCATGGTTTTGGACGCAGAGGGGGTTTATATCATGTAGCTTCATCGTAGACCCGAGGCGGAGTCATTGGATGATGCACGGTACCTAAAAGGTAAGAAAGTGATTAGTGGTGGTATTGCACTTTTTAATTAACCATTAGGGAAGTTTTGGGACAGGAGTGGTCAGTATGGTTCTGACCTAGTACGTTTAGGGTCAGGAAATTCCACACCTTTGTCCACACCAAATTGAAAGCTCCATAGTCTGTATTTTCATGAATAAAAAGGTAAAAAATCACAAAAAAGCTGGTTCCAATAATTTTTGGAAAAAGGTTCCAGGGGGCTAATATTTTGATCTGCATAAAGTGGTTTTTGAATTTTGCCAACCTTAATTAAGGTTCTACAGCCAAAATGCATTGCATATTAGCCTTTAACTTTAATTTAGAGACAAAACCGCATAAATATACTAAACTCAAGGATTATGTAATGTTATTCAATTTTTAATTGAGATTTAAACTTAAAAACCATACAAAAGTGAAAATTTCAAGCAAAAACCCAAATTTTCCCTCTAAGTGAAACCATTTTGTTTAATTATGGTTTTTGAGGGAACATACATTATACTTTGCCTTCCAAACCCTAGTAACCCTAATTGTAAAGTTAAAATATGTGAAATGGACAACATTTCACCTATAGTAAAAATATAAGATGTTTCTATGAAACCTTTGCTAATAAAACTTTTAATTAAGAGTACTATGACTATCCTCATGAGATATAATAAATAAATTCATTATAAAAAACATAAATGATTAAATAATCAATTCTTTCTTCACTTGTCACACACTACTATTTATTATAATAGTAAGCAGTAGTTGTCTACTATAACAACCACAAGGAAATTGATAATAATACTTTTTATCAAGAGAATATAAAGTCAATTTAAGGAATAATTTTCTTTGAAAAGAATAATTATAGTAACTTAATGAGGAAAGATAAAGACCTTAGATAAAAATTGTAATAATTCCATGAAACACTCATTAATACTCCAAAATATCTTGAAAATAATTGGGATAGTGTTTATGACTGATTATTTGTGTATTTAGGAAATCAAGAATTGATTCAAAACATTAATAAAACAATTAAGAGTTGAATAATATTGTATATATTATAATCATTTTATTTGCCTTCTTTCTTATTGATTTGGAAATATAAGAATACCTAAGAAGGATTTTGACTAATACTGAGTTGTTGGTATTAATGATGAAGATGAATGATAAGACAATATCTGGAACCACCAGCAATATTAGGATTATTTCAAGTTGACAAAAGCTCACAAAGGCTTTTAATAGAGAAATCATAAAACTCAGGAAATGAGAAACCAGTCACCTTAATTGGCTTAATGATTACATCACTTTTAGTCACATAATATTATCCTGATCACTTAATCAAGCCATTATGCATGAATACCAACCCATTTATGGTTAAGTAATAAAGGATTAAAAACTTTAAATATTCTTCTATTTTGAAATAAAAATCACTTTCTCAAATTTATCAATATTTCTGGAAATTTCATCACAGGTTGTATTTTCTGTGAATTTTTGAAGATTCAATGTTTCACACAAAATTATCAAAAATGGACTTCAAGTAAAGATTGTGATTTGAATTATAAATTTAAAGCTATTTTGGGTCTTATGGTGTATTATCTCCTCCTCCATGTTTACTGAAAGCTTTAGAAAGGTAAATTAAGAAGTATATTTTTAATGAATATTTGAAGTTTCACCTCATTTTCTATGGGGTATAGACAAAAAGCATAAATATAGCTGGTTTCCAAGAGGTAATTTCATGCATAAGAGTCTGAGAGGGTTTATAAATGGAAAATAATTAACAATGAAAATGGCAAAAGGAGTCAGAGTTGCTCATTACCTCCTTTTCACATCAAAATAGCAGCTTATTTGCCATTTTCTCATTATTTGTGGGATATTAACTTGTTAACTAGGTTCCCAAAAGGTGTTAATAGAACAATTGAGCCATTATCAGCCATTAGTTCAACATTTAGATCTTGTAATTCCTCATAGGCCTCAGAAGTTGGGTACCCTGGCTCTCTTTGATGTCTTTTTCCCCCTTAGCTATTTTCATGTTGAAAATAGTATTTCAGGCTTCAAGACTTATATCCACTATGGTTGAACCAAAGCTTTAACTTTAGATACAGTACACTGCCTGCATAAATGAATAAAAATGACCTACATGATATCAAGTCACACTAAGTTTCTTTATTTTGAATAGACCGTGTTTTACTAATTTAATGTTTTATTTGATATATACTGGTCATGGCTTCTTTAATGTAAGCCAGCCTTTGTCTAATTAATATAGAATATTATTTTGTTCATTAATATGGACCAGTAATGACCTATGTAATATACACCTCTAATGGTTTACTTATTGTGAACAAGTCAGGGCTTACTTGATATAAAAAAATCTTGGTTTATTTAATATAAACCATTCATGGATTATTTAATATTGAGCATTATTGGTTTATTTAATATAAGCCATTGTTGGTTTATTTAATATAAGCCATTATTGGTTTGTTTATTTTAAGCCATTATTGGTTTATTCAAGAAAAACCCTTCCTTTTTTATTAAATATGTACCAGTCCTACTTTATTTAATATAAAGCATTCAATCAATTACAGATCAGGGGTAATAAATTTCCAACAATGGTTGATCAATTCCCAATCATGAGTCATTAATTACTCAACATTATTAACCAATTTCTCATCATGATAAATGAATTCTTCATCATGAGTAATCAGTTCCTCATCATGGGTAAGTGATTTCCCACCATGAGGGATAAATTCCCCAGCATGGGTTTTCAATTCCTCATAATGGCTCATCAACTATCCATGATGAGAAATGTAAGATTTGACTATGAAACTGATGGTAATATTACTATTAATCAACAGGACTATGTCTGTTCTTATGAAATATAATAATAAAAATTATTATAACCACAATTAAATAATTATAAAATTATTTCTTTCACGTGTTATACACTACTAGTGATTATAACAGTGAGCTGTAATTGTTTACAAGAATCAATTACAAGAAGAATTTAATAATAAAAACTTCTTTTATTAAAATAATAAAATTATTTTAATATATAATTATCTTTTACAAGAATAACTATAAAGATAATTCTTGAAGAAAACTATTACTGGAGAAAAACTTTAAGAATTAAAGATAAATGACTCACTAATACTCCAAAGAACTTATTGATAGATAAAAGTAGAGAAATTTGACGTGGAATTGTGGATTTAAGGGATCAAAAGGATTTATAACAGTATTACAACAATATATAGTTGGATTCTATGATTTCACGTCTTTCTGGTTGATTCTGAAAGATTTAAAACACTTAAGAATAGCTGTAACTAATACTTACTTGTTGGTAATAATGATTTAATAAATTTATAAGATGATGATGTGGAAAAAACAGCAAGAGAAGGCCTCTTTTAAGTCAACAACAGCTCACAGAGGCGTGCCATGGAGCAAACTGAAAAACCAGTGAGTGAGAAAACAATAAACCCTGTTGGTTTATTGATTACATCATTATTTGTCACGTAACATTATCATAATTACTTATTTGATGCTTTTACGTGACTACCAACCCCAATATGGTTAAGAATAAAAGGAGTAACACTTGTAAATCCTCTTTTATTCTAAAATAATCATTGATTTCTCAAAGTTATCAATGTTATTGCCAATTTCATCACAGGTTGTAATTACTGTGAATTTTTGAAGATTCAGTGTTTCACGTAGAATAACCAAAAATAGACTGTAAGTAAAACTGTAATTCTTTTTCGTTGTACCATAGATAATACAGTTCTCCTTCAGTCCTGAAAGTTTCAGAAAGATTCATTAAGAATTGTATTTTTAATGAATTTTTGAAGTTTTTACCTCATTTCTGCGTAGAATTGCAAATAGCAGTGTTTTGCTGGTTGCTATGAGGTAAATCGATGAATATGGGTCCCAAAAGGGTTTTAATTACTCTTTTGGGGTTTATCCATGGAAAGTCATTAGTAATTGACATGGTTACAGGAGTGTAAGTAGCTCATTACCTCCTTGGCACGTCAAAATAGCAGGTTATTTGCTATTTTCTGGTGTTTTACAGTAGTTGTAACTTGGTAACCAAGTTCCCAAAGAGTTTTAGTTTACCAATTGGGCCAAGATGATCCATGGATCCATGCTCTGGAGCTATCCACGCCTCTGAGGCCTCAGAAGTTGGGTACCCTGGCTCTCTTTGATGTCTTTTGTCCCCCTTGCCTATTTTTTACATCAAAATAGTAATTTAAGCTTAAAGTGAGATATCCACTATGGGTGTACCAAAAGTCCATGTAAGAATAATATGATATTAAGTGCTCAAAACATGCATAACACTATTCTTAGTGTATATGTAACATGGGATTTCTCACTTTCCCATTATTTTGGCTAAAATTCAAGAAAAACAAAAATTTTCACGGATCTTTTATGTGGTATTAATGATGTGGTATTGAAGTATTTTCCATTTTACCACCTCAAATACTTAAATTGAGCTTATTCACTCTATGGAGCTACCCTAGGTGAACTTTTGTGTAGAATCCAAATCTGGTCTTAAATCCATGGATTTACTTACTCAATAAAAAGGTATTTATCTTTTCTGAAATTGAAAATGATGAATTTTGGATATATGCATGACTTATGAGTTTTGCATAATTCAAAATTTCTTTTTAAGATAATTGTGGCCTATTTGGGTATGTAAAATATACCTCAAGGCTCACAAGAAACCTGGACGGTTTTATATTTAATAAACCAATAATGGCTTATAGTAAGTAAGCCAAGAATACTTTACATTGAATAACACAATAATGGTTTATATTAAATAAGCTAATATAGGTTTAAGGTAAGTAAGCCAATAATGGTTCATATTAAATAAATCACTAATGGTTTATATCAAGTAAACCATTATTGGCGCATAACAAATAGGCCATGATTATTACATATTAAATAAACAACTTTTGGCTCACATCAAATAAGACATGAATACTTTATATTTAATAAACCATTAAGTCAGTAAAAAATGGTGTATTAAAAATAAAACAGATTATTGTGACTTGATATCACATAAGGCATGTTTATGCATTTAAAGAAAAAAATCTACTGGTTGAATCTTAGCATCTCTTATTGTTTTACTCATCTAAGCTGTGTAAATCCAGAGGAAAACAACCTACTGGCTGTATCCCAGCCATTTCTTTAATTGTACTTGTTTCAGCTGATAGAAACCAGAGGAAAGACCTCCTGGCTGTATCAAAGCAATTTTTTGTAATTCTTGCTTGTGTGAGCCCAGCAACAAAGATCTACTGGTTGTCTCCAAGCTCTTTGTCTTACTATTTTCAACATGCTTTAAAACAATTAAAATTCAATGGAGAGAACTGTTAAGCCACAACTGCACTCTATGGTCAAAGAAACAAAAAGACACCTGAAGTTTATGCAACATGAAGAGTCACATTGAGGAATACTGCTGGAATAAATATCCTGAAAAAAGACCAAAAAATTTCATAGCTAATCATGATGAAGATGAGCGGTCAATTTTATTATAACTTGCACCATCTCAACAGTGAGGGGGTGTGTTGGATAATTTAACAGATGAAAGGGTACTTTCTTTTTTTATTATTTGTAATTTTTCTTTAAAATACTTTCCATAAGACAAAAGCAGAATAATTTTGTGTATTGCTTATTGTACATATTTTACTAAAAAGTACTGTACTCTTTATTATTCAAAGTGACAATACTGAGTTGTAACTTAGGATATGATAATATGAAAATCAATAGAAAAATTAATTGATATCATCATTGTTGTTGTTTCTTCACTATTTTATACTGAACTGTAAGTTCCACAAACAGGTGTAACACTATTCTCAGTGTATATATAACATGGTATTTATCACAATAACATTATTTTGGTGTTAAAATTCAAAAAACAAAAAATTTAAACATTATTTTCTGTGTTATTGATGAGGAGGTGCTAAAGTATTTTCAATATTACCACTTCATAAAGTTAATTCAACCTTATTCACCTTATGGAGCTATGCTAGGTGAATTTCTGTGTGGGATACAAGTCTGGCCTTAAGTTTATGGAATCAATTTTTTAGACTTTGAGATCTTACCAAATATCCAGAAAGGTCACAAAACAACTTTAAAATATTTATTTTAATAATAAGAATTGAAAATATTATCTTAAAATAAGTGGAAATGCCATGAAAGGCATAAAAATCCTGATTATGTCAGGGACCAATGAATAAAAATATGAAATAAATTATACCATTGGATTTCCCATAAACACCTACACATATAACACTCTTATGTAGTATCTGTAAAGTCAATACTTACTGAGATAACCTGAATGTATACACTTTTATGATCAGTGCATATATTCATGGTTTGAAGCTCATATCTCTTGAACTGTTTATTATAAAGAGCTTATCTTAAAAATAAATTTACCACAAAATTTCTTGAAAAAAGGATATAAACTTTATATGAGAAATTATAAGCAATGTTATAATTGACAAGGGCATATTGAGCAAAATAACAATAGCTGTTGATCACTTTAGGTTAGAAGTGGTAAGAGCTTAATAAAGTGGATATTCAGATTCTGATAGTTCATAAGTGAATAATGATGTAATTTTTATCAATATATTCAAGGTATACCCCCTTGAAATCATGGTTTGAAGTTGAAAATAGTGAATTTGAACAGAAAAGATGAGTTACAAGAAAAATCATCAAAAATAGAGCTTTGATGATTTGAGAAAATAATACTAGCAGCTTAGTGAGAAAGTGTCAAGCTATCAGAACTCACTATCTGAATGGCTGCAGTATAAATAACTCAAAAGGTATTAATGATCAAACTTAAGGCTTAAAAATGATCATTTATGATGACAAACTGTAATCTTATTTTAATTTTGATGTTTACATAAGAGATAAAAGTGTTGGATACTAGTATATTATTGTTAATACTAATAAAATTCAAAATATTTATTTTATTTTCCCAATCCCATGATATCAGCAAACTTAGAGTTACAGTGATAACTCTGAATAATGTCAGAATATTGAGATAAGAAGGTTTAATTATGATTTAATAATCACCAAAACTGACAATACTGATCACTTCCAGTGATACCATCAGTGAAAATTTACTAGAAGTCTTCTGGACTATAGAAGATAGGATTTTACTATAAAAAGAGCTCCTTTTCCTCTATTTCCCCCTCAGATGAAACAAAAAGGTAATTTCTTTTTTGTTTATATTTAAATATATTATATTATTAAAGGAAAAGGATAATACTTTCTATAATCACCAGCTCTGAAGTGATTAAATCATTATTTTGTTGTTTTTGTTGAATTCTCTTTAAAATCTTCAACTCTGCATAAAATCAAGAATATTTGTAATTTCTTCTATTTTTATTTGTAAATACAATTGGAATAAGCTGTATGTATATTATTTGGTGTATAATAATGGAAAATTATTATATAAAGTTTTGAGAGTAGGCTATTTTCTCTTTATTATCAATTTGAATAATTCTCTCATTGATATAAATAGTTGTTATATTAATATATAGCTTTATCATTAGCAATAATATTTTTATGAATTGTTTATTCCTTGTTAACTAACAATTTCTTATTCCTTTATTATTTCTTGGTGACAATAATAAAATTCCATAAATATGTTAATTATATCATATTAATATATTTATTTGCATTATATTATTTTATTTATTTAAAAAATAGATGTATATTTATGCCAAAATTATACTATTTCTTTATTTTAATAATTATCTTAAATCTTATTCATCATTTTAGTGGGGAAATTTAGAGTAAAATAAGTGAAATATTAGTAATATTTACTTCTTGCTCAATACTCAAACCTTACACACTTACTCACAAAATATTTATTCATATTTTTCTATATGAAAAAAAAATATTTTTGGAAATATGTATGACCTATGGGTTATTTATATCCCAGAAAATATTTTAATATCAAGTGTGGCATATTTGGGTATGTAAAATATATCTCGATAATCACAGAAAATAAGCTCCTTTTGGATATAGTTAAATTCAAACTGAAATTACCCCACAACTAAAGCATTTTTTTACTTATGATAATCCCCAAGATCTTACAAATTATTGTTGAGGTGTAAATCTATATCCAGATTAAATTTGAGTCTGTTTTAGATTACACTGCAGAAATTGTTCTTATTGTGAAAACTGGGAAAATTGTTGAAATAGCACTAAGTTGATAGTGTTACAGCTCTAAATAAAATCAGATTAAATGAGTTATTTGAGCTTAAATAATATCTAATAATGTATAATAAGCATTATTAATAAGCTTATCATATCACAAAGAGCTTTCTTTGGCTTCATAACCTTTTGAAATACCCACGCAACCTCGTGATGAGACTGAATTTAGTTTTATTCAAGTTTAAAGCTCTAGGTTAATGCTGTTAACAGTATTGTGGGCGTTTGAATCAATATTCGTACTCTTCATAAGCTTGTGGGACTTTATTTGGTATTCAAATACCTCCAAATACTGTCAAAAATCCTCAGAATTCAACCCAGCTTAATATAATAAAAGAAATGAAATAAATATTTATAATGATGATTGTGATAGGTAAATTTTATTGTGAGTAAGTAAAAAAAACCTTTGGAATCTTTATCCTTGAATAACAATATTTTATTAAAGACTAATAATTTTGGTTATATTATCAAATTTGTGTTTCTCTCAGAATAAATCCACTCTTCTTTGTACCGTTGAAGGTTTCAATTCTGAATTATCTTTCAATACTTTTTTTTGAAATATCCCATAAAAATAGTTTTTCATTTAACATTAGGTATATTTATATTATTCTTTATTCTTTATTATAGAATTTTATTCACTTCTATAATATTATTATAATATGATAATCATTTATTTATAAATAACTTCTTTCCACAGAAAATGAGGTCTTGAATAATAAGCTTAATCTTATTATTTCTATACTTCTAATAAGAACTAATAAGTATTTTTTATAATCTTATTATTCAATTAATATGAATATACAGTATTTATTATCTTATTTTTATAAAATTATTAATTAACTTCTTCTTATAACATTCATTTGTTAATACTATTGGAGCAGGCTTTCTTAAAAATGTAAACAGAAATAGTAAAGCTATTGAATTAATATTAATTTAACTATTAGTTTCATGGTCAAATATTATTCTTCTATTCACCTTCCAATGATGGATGCAAAATTATATAAGAAAATAAAGGAAGGAATTTCCAAAAATAAGGAAAAAAATGAAAAAAAAAATTGAGGGAAAGAGAAAGAAGCCTTCAAAAAAGGGAATAATTAAAAACAGAAAGGAAAAATACAAAGCAATTGGCTTGAAGTAATAGGGTTTCAATGACAGTTTTTTTTGATCAATGAGAGAAAAAAATTGTGTCAAATTTGGTTATGGTTGAAGTAAGAAAAAGGAAATTTTTTGAATAAGGTTTCTTTGGGGGAAGTGGTAAGTGTGTTGGAGAGTTTTTTCTTTGAAAAAAATGGCGTTTTTGGTTTTTTTTTGAGGATTTTACCCAACACAGGTTTTTTTGTTTTTCTAATTGAAAAGGGGCCCAATGAGTTTATTATGTGTTTTATGAAATTGTGGAAAACAATTCTAAGGTCTTATGTGCTTTTACCAAAAAAATAATATATTTTTACTGATTCCCCTTTAATAACTGAGCTTATGAAATAATATTTACTAATATAAAGACAGAATTGAAAAGCTAATATCATAGCCTGAAATAACTCTAATATAAAAAGGAGATATTAGCATATCTAAATAATAATCTGTTTTAAAATAATTTTTACCAAAATGGATATTTTGTAATCAAAAATTAAGTAAGAAATGATAGAATGATATTATATGTGTAATTAAAGGTTTTTCTGAAAACCATTGAGGAAATGGGAGCCTTAGAGGTGTGAACCTTTGAGGTATGACCACATACCCAAAAAGGTTGCAAGAGATACTTAAAATAACTATACATTAAAAATAGTTACCTTAAAACTACAAAAATGCCATAAATATGCATAAAACTTGGTTTACCTTGAAGAAAATGAATAAACATGTGAAATAAACTCTACCATTGGATTCCCCATGGTAAAATACACATATACCATCTTTATGGCATATCTGTAAAGTCAATATTTAGTGAGCTATAAGTAATAATACCTTATAAAAAACATAAATCCTTATTTATTTCAAAGGCCAATGGAACAACATGTGAAATAAATTGTACCATTGAATTCTCCATAAAAGCCCACATATAATAAAATTAAGAATCTAAGCTCCAAAGTCAATACTTAAGGAATTAACCTGAATATATGCACTTTTTTGGTCAATGCATATATTCAAGGATTTTAGCTAATATCTTTTGAAATATGCATGATAGAGTGATAAACCAAAAGTAAATACATCACGTAATTACTGTAGGAATACAGAAATGAAGTTTATTTTACAAGTTATAAACAAGGTTGAAACCTGTAAGGGATTATTGATTAAAATCAATAGAGCTGTTGACCACTTTGTTTTGAAAGTGGTCCAAACTTAAAATAAAGTAGACAGTTGGACTCTACTAGGTCATTCGTGAAGAATGATGTATTTCTTATCATAATATTCAAGGTATAACCCCTTGAAATCATGGTTTGAAGTTTAAAATATTAAATTTCAACAGAAAAGATGAGTTACAAGAAAAATAATCAAAAATAGAGTTTTGATGATGTAATGAGATGCTCTTGACAGCATAATACGGTTATGCCAAGCTATTAGAATTCACTCTCTGAATTGCTGTAGTGTGTAAATCTTAAACGTTATGAAGGATAAAAGTTTGAGCTTAAAATGATCATTTATGATCACTCACTGTAACTTTAAATTAAGTTTAACAGTCATATGAGTGATAAAATTGGTGAATACTGTTAGTTTATGATTAAAACTAATAAAATCCACAAAATTTGGGGTTCTTCCAATCCTTGACGGCATCAAACCTAGAGTTATAGTGATAACTCTAAATAATGATGTAATAATGATGTGACATGGTTTGATCATGATGTAATCATCACCAAACCTTGAAATATTGATCAATTCCAGTGGATATGATCAGTACACGTCTACTAGAAGCCTGTTGGACTCTAGGAGGGATGTGATTACTATAAATAGAGCTCTTTTTACTCTTTTTTCCCAACAGACGCTTACAAAACATTCAATCATTAAATAAAAAAAGTAATTTCTTTATTCTTTATATATAAAACTTTCATATTATTAAATACCAAAGATGATCTTATAATAATCTTCATCTTTGACGTGATTATTACAATTATTTAATTTTTTTGTTTAAATTTCTCTCAAAAACATCAACTCCATGTAAAATTAAGAAAAATTGTAATTTCTCTTTAAATTTATTGTAACTAAAATTTAAACAAGTTTTATTTACATTTCTAGGCGTAAATTTATTCAAAATTATTATATTAAGCATTAAAAGTAGGTTATTTCTCTTATTATAATAATTTCTCTCTATTATTACTTTTTAATAATTCCATAATTGATATTAATAGTATTTCTATTAATTTATAACTTTAATATTAGTAATATTATTGTTATTAATTGTTTTTTATTAATAAAAAACAATTTTCTACGCCTTTCTTATTTGTTGGTAACAATAATAAAGTGCTTTTAAATATATTAATTATCTTATATATATTATTTTTATAATATAAACTATATTATTATATTTATTTAATAATATAATTATTTTATGCCATAATTATAATAATTCTTCATTATTATAATTATTTTTATCTTATTTATTTCAATTATAAGGACATTCATAGTACAATAAGTAATATATTGGTAATTTTTACTTATTGTTTCATAGTCAAACCTTACATTTGGGGGCCTGGCCATGAGATTTACTCTAAATGACCTTTAAAAAGATTATAATTGGGCTTATCCAATAATAAATTATACTTATAATCATAAAATTATATAATAATTTTATATTTATTGATTTTAAAAGCTATTGAGGCATTTGGAAAGCAATTGTATTGTCTTACACGTGGTTTTTCACATCCTTAGACTTGCAGAAACTTTCTTTGAGTGACTCTAGTGATTAAAAAAAAGATATTTTATAAATCAAAAATAATTTTATAAAAAGAATCATATTCATTTTTTATTTTATTCTTTAAAAATAAAAAAAAACATAAGAAAATAAAACATATAAAAAATATAAAAAATATTAAAAACCAATAAAAACCAATAAAAAGGTTATTTTGTTCATTTTAATTCCAGTTCTTTAATTAGTTTCACTTTTAAAAAGATATAAAAGCAATTTTTATGTGGAAAATTGCCATATCTTACCAAAATAACACTTTTATATAAAAGACTTATATTTATTTGTCTTTTTTAGTGTTTGAAGACAACCCAACAGAGGACAACCAAACCACTGTTGAAAGATTGGTGGAAGAAACTTGTCAAAGTTCTCCAACACCAATAATTACCAAAAAAAAGAAAGCCAAGAAATTGGACTTTCCAGGACCCATTATTCAGGACTCTGAAGGTTAGTACCTCATTTATAAATTGCCATAAGAAGAATTCCTGCTCTGAAATCCTCTTATTTCTTATTTTTCTTATAAAATGACTACCAGAAGAGGCTCCCAATACTCCATCCAATCAGATGGAGCTGGACTCAGAGGTAGAATTGATTCCTCAAAAGGGAAAGGGAAGGGCAATATCCCCAGTGGAACAGAATCCACACAAGGAAGTGCCTTATTCCAAAGGCAAGTCCCAGAAATGCCCATGATATCTGAACCTGAATTGGAACTCAGTATGAGTGACTCAAACAGGTACAAATCACATTCAGAGGGCTCAAATAGACATCTACATGAGCCAGTACAAACAGTACTACACAGTGTAAAAGGACAAAGATTGGGAAATGTTGCCCCAAATACACCAAGGAGTGATGAACTCCTGGCACATCCTGAAAAGGTTCCTCAAGGAGGAGGAAATAGTGAGATACTCCAATGGATGGAATCCACTATCATCCAAACCTCAAATCAAAAATATCAAGGAGTATCATGCCAAAAAGAAGGAGGCAACCAAGGAAGAAGCCTCAGTAGCTTCTACCAGCAAGCCCCAAGCCAACTCACTTCCCCAAGAAGGGAAGAAGAACAAGAAAAAGAATTGGAGAAAACCATATTCCCCAAGCTACAGGATCCCCAAAATCTAAAAAGATGCCATGGACAATTTCTTCAACATGGCCAGAACTTTGATGGAATTCAAAGACAAAGAGGAACAAAGAATGATACGACCCCATTTCCCAAAGAAATAACCTTGTCTCCTGATGTTTTAAATACTTTAACAGAAATTAAAAATAGTATTTTACCTCTTAAAGACATTAAAAATAGTTTATTATCTTTCCAATAAATAAATAATATCTTATCATCTTTAACAAAACTCGTTGTACAAAATAAAAAAGAAATTGATAACATAAAATTTATGATTGAAAATAACAAACCAAAAATATTAATTGAAAATACTAAGAAATTAATACAAGGACAACAAGAGTTGTACAAATACATAAGTGATCTCAAAGAAAAAACTTTGACAATCAATTATGATGTGAGTATTGATAATCTTATAGAAAAATTAAACAAATTGAGCATTTATGTAGAAGAATTTGAAGAAAAGACTTTCTCACACCAAAAATTACTTTTGGACCATGTAGAAAAGAGTGATGAAGCAAGAATGCATCTGAAAGATGACATTCAAAGTGAAATAAGGCTTATTACTGAAAAAATGAATAAAATTAATGAGGCTAACGCAAATATTCCAAAGTTATCAACACCATTTTCTCACATAAGAAGCCCTGTTAAACCAAAAGAGGAAACAACAAATCCATTCATAACAGACTTGAGTCACCAAGACAATAACCAAGTCATAATGAAGGAAGCACCTCAATTAAAAGAATGGCCAACATTAACAGGAGAAGGTGAATATGACCACATGTCATTTAGCAAAACAATTGACATGCTACAAGAATATTATGCCATACCAGATGAATTGATCACTGCAAGATTACATTCATTGTTTGAAAAATCTGCAAAAAGATGGTATTACGGTATAAGGCAAACAAATGGCAAAAATACCTTGTCTTGGTGGAAACACGAAATAATCACCAAATGGGCTAATGATGCCTGGAGGTACAAAATAGAAAATGCATTTGAAAATTCTTTCTTTGACCCAGACAAGGACAAACCTTTAACTTGGTTCTTAAAACAAGTTGAAAAGCTTAATGCATCGTACCCCGAAATGTCACAAAAAATTGTGCATGTGAAAATACTTAAAAAATGTGGAGGAGAGCTAGAACATGCCATAAGAAGCAGGTGTATAGAACCATGCTCCACAGAAGAGTATATTAATGCACTAGAAGACATAGTGACAAGAATAAAAATTGGCAGGACTTGGAAGAAATTGGACATTAAAAGTCCAAATAAACCATTTATCAAAAAAGATAAATCAAAAGAATCTTTCAAACCCAATACATCCAACAATAGTGAGCAAAGAAAATGCCATAAATGTGGAGTTATTGGAAATTTAGCCAATAATTGCCTCAAAATGGCAAAGATTAATGAAATTGTGGAAATAGAAAACCACAAAGACAAAGAGGAGGAATCTGACTCTGAAAAAGAACCAGAAGAGTAAGAAAGTTCCGAAAGTGATAAAATTAATATAATTAATGCACAAATTAATAATATTGATATAACTTATGAAGTACTGGATGTTAATTCAAACTGACCACAAGCTGGGACATCTGACACAAACCTGACAAATATACAAGATGCAAAAATTTATAGAACCAAACCTGAAAGAGGAATGGGATATACAGCTGGAAAATCAAGTATAAGCATTGTTATGGTTGATAACCAAGAAGGAAAAGTTAACTTGGATACAGGAGCATATTGCACCTGTGTTGGTAAAAGCTATTTAGAAACCATTGTCCCAGACTGGCAAGAAAAACTTATGCCAATACAAGGTTTCAAATTTAGTAGTGCAAGTGAGAGCATTAAGCCCCTTGGAATAATTGATTTAACACTAATTTTCCCTCACCCCTCACAATGTGTCAGAATTAAAATAGAGTTTGTAGTAATGAACAGCTGTACTAGTAATCACTTCATACTTGGAAATGGCTACTTATCAATCTATGGTATAGATATCTCTGACCAAAAAGATAGATATTTTACTATAGGAGACAACAAAAGACAAAGTTTGGCTTCTTAAATAACAAAAAACAAATTACAGTTATTAAGAATGAAGAAAAAATTCCAGAAAAGGAACATTTTATATCTGAACAACTCAAAGAGGCGAATTCAATCAAGAATTAACAGAAAAAATGAAAGAAAAATTGATTGACCTCTTATTTAAGTACAAAAATGCCTTTGAAACAGACAAAGAGCCACTAGGTGCCATAATTGGGCATGAAGTGGACATAATTCCTAATGTGGAAAAACCTTACCCACCTTTACTAAGGAGACCTGCTTACCCAGCTAGTCCAAGGGCTAGAGAAGCCCTAGAGGTACATATTAAAGAATCAATGGGCCTTGGAGTATTAAGAAAGGTAGGACATAATGAGCAGGTAGAAGTCACTACACCTGTCATTATAACTTGGAATAATGGAAAATCAAGGATGGTAGGAGACTTCAGAGCCCTGAACACCTATACCATTCCAGACAGGTATCCAATACCCAGGATCCATGAGACATTGACACAACTGTCACAAGCTAAGTTCATTACAGCCATGGATGCATTAAAGGGTTTTCATCAAAAAGTCTTAACAGACAATGCCAAGAAACTATTGAGGATAATAGTCCACTGTGGAATTTTTGAATACTTAAGAATGCCATTTGGCATAAAAAATGCACCCTCCCATTATCAAAGGATTATGAATACCATATTTCCTGAAGAATTATCAGAAGGATGGTTAATTATCTATATTAATGATATAATAGTTTGATCAGAAACTTGGGAAAATCACCTCACAAGACTAGAAAGGGTACTACAAAAAATAGTGCAAGTGAATATGAAAATTTCCTTGAAAAAGTATCATTTTGCATACAGTGAACTAAAAGCACTAGGACATGTTGTATCTGGAATGAGTCTAGGCATAGACAAAAATAAAGTAGCAGCAGTACTACTTAAGCCAATGCCACAAACCAAAAAAGAAATGCAATCATTTCTAGGATTTGCTGGTTACTATAGACAGCATATAAAGGACTTTGCAAAGATTGCTAAATCCTTGTATAAGCTATGTGACCAACAAACAGTATATGAAATGACACAAGAAAGAGTCAAGGCATATGAGGAATTGAAAAATTCCTTAACAAATGCCCCATTTCTTCTAATTCCAGATCGGAAACTACCCTTCAAACTTTACATTGATGCTTGTGGAGAAGGACTAGGTGCTGCACTGCACCAGACACAAATTATCAATGATAAACCAGTGGAAGGACCAATTTGTTTTATTTCAAGACAGATAAAGCCAACAGAGCCAAGATATGGAGCAAGCCAAATGGAATGCCTCTGCTTAGTGTGGGCTTTAGAAAAATTACATTATTACTTGAATGGAACAGTATTTGACATGATTACAGACTGTAATGCTGTAAAATCTCTATTAAATATGAAAACACCAAATAGACATATGCTGAGATGGCAAATTGCTATCCAATAATATAGAGGAAATATGACTATTGTTCATAAATCTGGTAATATCCATAAAAATGTAGATGGTCTTAGCAGATGGGCTCTAGCAAATACCCCTGACAATCCAGCATGGGTACCACTAGAAGATCACCATATAGAAGGAATATGTGTTACAGACATTGGCACAGAATTCTTTAACCAAGTTAAAGAAAGCTATAAGATAGACAAAAATTGCCATATCTTAAGCCAACTTCTAATGAAAGACTGCAAAGAACCATAACTTTCATCAAGACTAGATGAAACATGGAAAAAGGCATATGATGAAGGAAGATTCCACCTTCTTGATGGAATCCATTTCCACAGAACAAAACACACATGTGTTATGGCCTTAACAGATAGAACTCTGATAAACACTATTTTACATGAGTGTCATGATAATGTTGCAGCTGGACATCTTTCAGAAGACAGAACATTATAAAGAGTGAAAACCTGCTCTTGGTGGCCAAATTGGAAGAAAGATGTTTCAGAATACTGCAAAACCTGTGACAGATGTCAAAAAGCTAACAGAGCCACAGGAAAGAAATTTGGAATGATGATCCAAATCCAAGAACCAAAATCCCCTTGGGAAATAGTTCATATGGATTGGGTAACAGCACTACCTCCAGGAGGAGACAGAAGCTATAATGCATGCCTAGTGTTGGTTGACAGGTATAGCAAAACTCCCATGTTCCTACCATGTCACAAAGATGACACAGCTATGGACACAGCCATAATGATATGGAATAAAGTTATTAGCCATACAGGCTTATTCCAAAATATTATAAGTGACAGAGACCCAAAGTTCACTTCAGCATTATGGACAAATCTCCATAACTTGTTTGGGACAAAATTATCATTCTCAACAGCTTACCATCCTCAAACTGATGGTTTGGCAGAAATAATGATACAGACCTTAGAGGACATTATCAGAAGATTCTGTGCTTATGGACTAGAATTCAAATATTCTGATGGTTTTACCCATGATTGGTGTACACTAATACCAGCTCTTGAACTAGCATATAAAGCATCAATTCATTCTTCCACTGGCAAAACACCAGCAATGCTAGAAAAAGGTTGGAATCCAAGACTTCCTTATGATACCCTCAAAAAGGACTTAGTGGATATACATCCAACAGCAAGCAGCTTTAAGATAATGCTTGACAAAGCAAGACACCATGCAAACAGGTGTATGCAAGATTCTTTCAAATATGCAAAAGAAAGATGGGATAAAAGTCATAAACCACCTGACTTCAAAATAGGAGACTTGGTCCTAGTATCAACCCTTAATTTCAATAACATAAAAGGTCCAAAGAAATTGAAAGACTCATTTGCAGGACCATTCATGAAAAAAGCACTCCATGGACCCAATGCTGTGCAATTGGAACTCACAGGTGAATTAATGAAAAAACACCAAACTTTCCCTTTAAGTCTGATAAAACCTTACAGCTCAAGTGACAAGGAGTTATTTCCACTAAGAAATAAACCCCCACTTGAAATTCCCCCCTTGGAGGAAGGAGAAGAAAAGAAAATTGTAAAAGTACTTAAAGAAAGAAGGACAAGAAACAAAAAAGAAAGAGAATACCTTGTAAGTTATAGAAATTCAACTCAAGAAGATGAATGGCTACTTGAGAAAGATATAACAAATGCTGATAAACTAGTAAGAAGGTTCAGAAATGAAAGAAAACCTGAAAAATAAAAAAGTTAAGCATTATTGGGCTTCAAGACTAACAAAGTCTATTGAAGAGGTAGGACAGTGGGTGATACCCTAATTACACATATCAGATTGTGGTACAATCCTTTTTGGTGGTAGGGAATGTGAACCTTTGAGATATGACCACATACGCAAAAAGGTCACAAGAGATACTTAAAATAATTATACATTGAAAATAATTACCTTAAAACTACAAAAATGCCATAAAGAGGCATAAAACTTGGTTTAACTTAAGGACCAATGAATAAACATGTGAAATAGATTATACCATTGGATTCCCCATGGTAAAATACACATATACCATCTTTATGGCATATCTGTAAAGTCAATACTTAGTGAGCTATAAGTAATAATACCTTATAAAAAACATAAATCCTTATTTACATCAAAGACCAATCAAGAAACATGTGAAATAAATTGTACCATTGGATTCTACATAAAGACCCACATATAATAAAATTAAGAAGCTAAGCTCCGAAGTCAATACTTAAGGAATTAACCTGAATATATGCACTTTTTTGGTCAATGCATATATTCAAGGATTTTAGCTAATATCATTTGAAATATGCATGATAGAGTGATGAACCAAAAGTAAAGTCATCACTTAATTACTGTAGGAATACAGAAATGAAGTTTATTTCACAAGCTATAAACAAGGTTAAAACCTGTAAGGGATTATTGATTAAAATCAATAGAGCTGTTGACCACTTTGTTGTGAAAGTGGTCCAAACTTAGAATAAAGTAGACAGTTGGATTCTACTAGTTCATTCGTGAAGAATGATGTATTTTTTATCATAATATTCAAGGTATAACCCCTTGAAATCATGGTTTGAAGTTTAAAATATTAAATTTTGACAGAAAAGATGAGTTACAAGAAAAATCATCAAAAAGAGAGTTTTGATGATGTGATTAAATGCTCTTGACAGCATAATGAGGTTATGCCAAGCTATTAGAGTTCACTCTCTGAATTGCTGTAGCGTGTAAATCTTAAAAGTTATTAAGGATCAAAGTTTGAGCTTAATATGATCATTTATGATCACTCACTGTAGCTTTAAATTAAGTTTAACAGTCATATGAGTGATATAATTGGTGAATACTGTTAGTTTATGATTACAACTAATAAAATCCACGAAATTTGGGGTTCTGCCAAGCCTTGACATCATCAAACCTAGAGTTATAGTGATAACTCTAAATAATGATGTAATAATGATGTGACATGGTTTGATCATGATGTAATCATCACCAAAACTCAAACTATTGATCAATTCCAGTGGATATGATCAGTAAACGTCTACCAGAAGCCTGTTGGACTCTAGGAGGGAGGTATTTACTATAAATAGAGCTCTTTTTACTCTGTTTTCCCAACAGACGCTTACAAAACATTAAATCATTAAATAAAAAAAGTAATTTCTTTATTCTTTATATATAAAACTTTCATATTATTAAATACCAAAGATGATCTTATAATAATCTTCATCTTTGACGTGATTATTACAATTATTTAATTTTTTTGTTTAAATTTCTCTCAAAAACATCAACTCCATGTAAAATTAAGAAAAATTGTAATTTCTCTTTAAATTTATTGTAACTAAAATTTAAACAAGTTGTATTTACATTTCTAGGCGTAAATTTATTCAAAATTATTATATTAAGCATTAAAAGTAGGTTATTTTTCTTATTATAATAATTTCTCTCTATTATTACTTTTTAATAATTCCATAATTGATATAAATAGTATTTATATTAATTTATAACTTTAATATTGGTAATATTATTGTTATTAATTGTTTTTTATTAATAAAAAACAATTTTTTATGCCTTTATTATTTGTTGGTAACAATAATAAAGTGCTTTTAAATATATTAATTATCATATATTAATATATTTATCTTATATATATTATTTTTATAATATAAATTATATTATTATGTTTATTTAATAATATAATTATTTCAGGCCATAATTATAATAATTCTTTATTATTATAATTATTTTTATCTTATTTATCCCAATTCCATGGACATTCATAGTACAATAAGTAAAATATTGGTAATTTTTACTTATTGTTTCATAGTCAAACCTTACAAGAGGTATTTTCATATACCCAAAAGACCACAAATAATAAAAAAAAATACAATTATAAATAAAATAAATTTATTTATATTATCAAAAATTAAAATATAAATCTAAAACTATACACAAAAATAAAAGTTTCATTATAATTTAAAAACAAAATTACATTGAAATTGAAAATTGTGAAAACACATTTTTACTTGAAAAAATTCAGTAAAAATTAATTTTTAACAAAATTACAGGAATTAAAATACTTTTGGAAAAACGTTAAGTAGAATTTATTATAACTTTTTATCCAATAAATAAAAATAAGAAAATTGGCTCACCATTGGATTCCTCATAAAAAATAAGATGGGGTCATCTCTGGGTGAAATTGCTGTAACTCAATGCTAAATGAGCTTAAATTAAGTTTTCTGTATTTTCTGTATAAAAATTGTAAATCCATAAAGCCTGAACTTAATCCACACAAAATTTGGTGTTATACATGAATTGTTCTGTTAAAATTGAGGTGTGGTGTGTAGTTTAGAAGTTATGAGGAATTGAAGTATTTTGAGTTGAAATGTCAATATGTGTGTGTGTATTAAATAGGTGAACTGTAATTTACATATGAGGTATCAAGTATTACAGTTGTGTAGCTATTAAAATCAATTGAATTGCATGTGTAAATTACAAGTATATTACATGATGAGAAATTAAAGAAAAAATACATTGGAAAACTTAATTTTTGGAGGGGGAAAAGAAATCTTGGCTTCAAGGGAGCCAAACCCCAAATTTCTTTCTGAAAGGCATGAGATGTCAAAATTCACACAAAGGTTCATCAATTTTGGCCTGGAATTTAGTCACAGGGTCTGTGACTCCATTGATGATGAGGTTTTGATACCAACCAGGGCAGTTATAGCTGTTTCCAAGAGGGTAAAGCTAACCTTAAGATAAAAAGTCCTATTGAAAACAGGTTTAATGGGTTTTGACATCTGTTATACACATTCTTTCATGCTTTGAAGGCATAAAACCAGGTATCATTTTAGATATGGCTGATTTAAGGGTCCAAAATGGCTAAAACCAGCCCTTTTTTTAGTCTAAACCAGGTTTTAATGATGCCATAATTGGCTTTTCTTTATTCAGAGTGTTTCTCACACCTGAAAAGAGTAAACCTTACCTTTGTAGTAAGAACTTGGTGGCTATGAAAGAATGTCTCCTTTACTCCATCTTTTCTCTTCATATTAGAATCTTTTCCTTTTATAATTAGTTTAAACACTGTTAAACCAAGCAATAAAGGATTCCAAACACCCTTTTATTATCATTTTATACCTTTTGACCACATTGAAAAATTACTATAATCATTGTTTGTAACTCTTATAATTATTTTTACCCTTGAACCACCCCATAAGTGAATTAAAGCAGCTTTCATCACTTTTAACTTTGTTGCTTTGTTACCAAATTCACTATGGTCACTTTTAGGCAGGTTTTCTCTTTGATATTCTTTTTAAAGCCTCTGCTATTATATTAATTTCTTACAGTCCTTTGCTCAATTGATTCCAATTGAAATTTCTCTTGAAGAGATTTCTTTTGTAGCATTAAATATCTCTTGTAGAGTATTTTTGGATAAATCTTTATTGTTGGTAAAACAATAACTCTTCATAATATTATTTTTTATAATTATAAATTTAAAGAAATAAAATTGGCATGTTTTCTCTTAGAATTTTTATTTCCTAATCAATTTTTACCTTATACAAATTTTGAGGACAGCAAAAGTACTTGATTTTTAATCAAATTTTCATATCCACACCTTACATTTGGGGGCCCAGAAATGATATTTTACCTGCAAAATATTCTTTACTCTTTTTGTATCCTTTTTTGTTATATTGAGAAATTTAAAAATATCCATAAAAAATGAAACTTTCTCATATTATGAGTGAGGCTTTACTTTTTTATTTCTCTTTTGGATAATCTTTCTTTTACTTAATTAATTGCTTTCTTCATCAATTTAAGTGTCTGACAATGTGGTAAGACAAGAAAATATGGAAACTGCATCAACAGTTACTAGCATTATTCCTGCAAGTACTGCCAATTCTGATTATAATAGCACAGCTATTATAAGTCAGAACAACCAACCAGAGCCAGTTACTTCTGAATTCATTAACTTGTACATAGATAATACCCTTCATAAGGCAAAAAACTCACCCAATAGTAAGTTTTTTGATGTAAAATTAATATTTTCAAGCTTTTTAATCATAGATATGCCTTCAACCAGATCAGGAGCCAGCTAAAAATCCTCAGGCAGCTCTCAAAAAAGGTCATAGAAGTGATTATGGCAGAAGGCAATCAGTTACAGAAGAACAAGGGTTGGCAAATGAATGCCAAACTGACAAATTATGCCATCCTGCAGCTGATAATACTGTTTTACCTTCAAACAGAGCTGAAACCGCCTCAAGAAGCCTCAGTGGACATTTAAAAAGCCAGCCAGAAGGCATACAACAGTTAATCGCTGCACAAAGAGTACCAGAGCCTTGCCTATTTGTGGAAAAACTGCAGGAATTCTTACCTGACTGTGAGGAAATTCCTTGCCCATCCCAACACTTGCAAGTTACTCAATGTATAGCATCCATTGATGGAAAAGAAAAACATGATGCTTTTAGCAGCAGAATGGAGGCAAAACAACCCTCCACCACCCAAGCAAGTGCCAAAAACATCCCCAGTAGCCAGCAGATGCAATTCCAACATGAAAAAGCAGCCACAAGCTGAGAACAAGGGCAAAGGAAAAGCACCAGCTAAAAGACCTTGCAGCCAGCGCTACAGAATCCCAAAGATTCAGTAGGATGCCATGGAAAATGTCTTTCAGATGGCCAGAAAAATGATGAAATTACAGAAAAATGAGGAAGACAGACTAAAATATCAGCAATTATTATTGATATTCCGGATGGCATTACAAACTTGTACATAGCTATAAATGACATAAAGAGTCATATTTCTGATAAAAATTCATCAATTTGTAACAATCTTAAAACAAATAATTTAAGTCTGAGCAAAAGAAATGAGACACTTGTGTGTTTTGAGAAAAATTTAAGAACCATTAAAGCTTTTAATAATGACAATTCATTTGGAAATAAGCTGAATGAACAATCTGCCATTATTATAGAATTAACAGACAAATATTCTACATTAAATCTTGATTAAATAAGTGAAACAAGAATAAAACAAGCCAAAAAAATGATCAAAGAAGATAATAAGAAAGCTCTTGATTATATTTCAAATTCATTTACTGAAGTAAAGAAAAATGTTTTGACACCTCATAACAGGAAGTATCAAAATTGACAATGAAGTTTAATAAAGTCATTTCTGATAATACTAGACAGACTGAATTATGGCAAGAATTAACACATAAGGAAGATAGGTATAAAATTGAAGTAATAAACTTAATAAAAAGTTTCTATGATGAGTTTAGAAATTCTCAAAGGTGTAGCAACAGTAAAATGGAGGATATTGAGCAATTACTGCACACCTTACCATAAATTTCTACACCTCTGAATCAAAATGAGGGTACAAGAATTTCCAACCCACAATTATTTTATGTATAAAATTCACAACCAAAGAATGAATTTTCCACCTCTTTCCATAACTTGGACCAATCAATTGGCCAAGCACTGTTGAAAGAAGTACCAAAGCTTAAGGCATGGCCTCACTTAAGTGGTAAAGGAGAATATGACCATATGGAATTCATCAGGGGTATTGAAACTATCAGAGAAGATTTTGAATTACCAGACATATTGGTAACAGCAAGATTTAACATCTTGTTCACCGGATCAGCCAACAGATGGTAGATCAAATTAAGATAAGCACATGGACACTAGGTTTGGACTTGGTGGAAACTCCAAATCATTAACAAATGGGCAATGATTCTTGGAGATTTAAGGTGGAAACAGTCTTTTGAATCTTCCAATTGAATGCTGAAAAAAATAGATCTTGACCATGGTTTTGCCAACAAAAAGATAGATTAACAGAATTATATCCTGACATGTCAGAATTTGTGTATCACACAAAAATTCAAAGACAATGTGGCCGTGATTTGGAGCATGCTGTTAAAAGCAGGACTACTGAACTGTAAGGTGTGGATATGAAACTTTGATTAAAAATCAAGTACTTTTCCTGTCCTCAAAATTTGTATAAGGTAAAATTCAATTAAAAATAGTAAGAAATATTATTTTTAAGAGAAAACACGCCAATTTTACTGTTTATAGCTTGATGAGTATAAAACAATAATATTATAGAAATTTATTGTTTTACCAACAATAAAGATTTATCCAAAAATACTCTACAAGGGATATTTTAAGGCTACAAAAGAAATTTCTTCAAGAGCAATTTCAATTGGAATTAATTGAGCAAAGAACTGCAAGCAATTAATTAAAGAACAAAGTCTTTAAAAAGAATATTAAAGAGAAAACACGCCCAAAAGTGACCAGAGTGAATTTGGAAACAAAGTGACAAAGTTTACAGTGATGAAAGATGCTTTAATTCACTTTTGGGGTGGTTCAGGGGTAAAAATGATTATAAGAGTTACAAACAATGATTATAATGATTTTTTCACGTGGTTAAAAGGATTAAAATGATTTAAAAATGGTGGTTGGAATCTTTGATTGATTGGTTTAACAGTGTTTAAACTAATTAATAAAAGGAAAAGATTCTAACATGAAGAGAAAAGTGGGGCAAAGAAGACATTCTTTTATAGCCACCAATTCTCTTGCTCCAAAAGTAAATTTTACTCTTGTCAGTCGTGAAAAACATTCTGACAACAGAAAAGCCAATTATGGCATCATTGAACCCTGGTTTAGACCAAAAAGGGCTGGTTTAAGCCATTTTTAGCCATTTTTAGCCATTTTAGACCCTTAAATCAGCCATTACTATAGCAATACCAGGCCTAGAGCCTTCAAAACACGTCAGAATGTGTTTCAGAGGCGTAGAAACCAGTTTAAAACTGTTTTTATTATGATTGTTTTATCTTAAGGGTAGTTTTACCCTCTTGGCAACAGCTAAAACTACCCCAGTTGGTATCAAAACCTCATCATCAATTGAGTCCACAGACCCTGTAACTCAATTCCAGGCCAAAAGTGATGAACTTTTGCGTGAATTTTGACATCCCACGCCTGTCAGCAAGGATTTTAGGGGTCTAGCTCCCCCTTAGAGCTGGAGTTCCTTTTCCCCCCCAAATTTAATCTTTCCAATTTATTTTTCCTTTAATTCCTCATCATGTATTATACTTATAATTTACATATGTGATTCAATTCAATTGTACAGTACAATACAGTAATAATTGACACCTCATATGTAAATCAAAGTTCACTTATGTAATACACGCGCACATTTTGACATTTCAATTGAATTCAATTGAAAATACTTCAATTCCTCATAACTTCTAAACTAAACACAACACCTCAATTTTAACACAAAAATTGATGGTTAACACCACATGTGGTGTGAATTAAGTTAAGGTTTTGAGGATTTTCAACCTTTTGTATTGAAAATACTAAAAACTTAATTTAAGCTTATTTAGAGTTGAGTTACAAGAATTTCACTCAGAGGTGACCCCACCTGATTTTTTATGAGGAATCCAATGGTGAAATAATTTTTATATGTTTATTTATTGGATAAGAAGTTATAATAATTTTTATTTAACTTTTTTCCAATTTTATTTATTTTTTTCACAATTTTGTTAAAATTTCATTTTTACTTAATTTTTTCAAGTATAAATGTAATTTTATACTTACAAAATTTAATGTATTTTTATTTTTAAATTGTAATTAATTTTTTATTTTTAATATAATTTTATACTTATATTTTGATTTTTAATTTAATAATATAAATAAATTTATTTTATTTATATTAATATGTTATTTTTTATATTTGTGGTCTTTTGGGTATATGAAATTACCTCTAAGGCTCACATGAACAGTCTTCAGCAGAATATTTTATCCATATATTGGAAGAAGTAACCACCAGAACCAGAATTTGTTCTAGTAGGGTGAATCTCAAAACAAGTTTCAATATACCTTGAAAAGATTCTGTGGACAAAAATCCCAAAGAGAGTTCTAATAACATGAAATATGAATCTGCATATATCATCAGTAAGTGCCACATTTGCCAGAGCACCACACATTTAGCCAATTCATGTGCAAGAAAAAGCAAAATCAATGAAATTTCCATTGAAAAGGAACCTGATGTTGAAAAGATGATGAGGTAATTGAGGAAAATTCAGATGATAAATAATCAATATTTTCTGAAGGTTAAAAAGATATAGAAAATATCAATGCCACTTTTGACATCATGGAATCTTATTCCCACTTTCCACAATTAAGCAATGGTTAACTTGATTTATCAAAAATTTAAGATGCCCAACTAAGGAAAACCAAACCAAACAGGGGAAAAGGCTATACAGCTGGTAACTCCTGTATAATAGAAGTGGTAATAAACAACAAACCCACTAAGCTTTTACTTGACCCAGGAGCCTTCTGCTCTTGTGTTGGAAAATCCTTTCTCAAAACCTGTGTACCAAACCTTTAAGATCAATTGTTTCCAATTGATGGAATAAAATTTAATAGTGCAAGTAATCCAATGAAATAATTGGGCTTATTTGAGACTTCTGTCATGATTCCACTAAAAAATGGAAATTTAAGAATAATTGTTGAGTTTGTTGTTATGTAAAACTGCTTCAGTCCCCATCTTATATTGGGGAATGATTACTTAATCATGTATAGCATAAATTTACATAAAAATAAATACAGATAATCTACTATTGGGGACACTAACCATCAAAAATTTGCCTTTTTACAATTTAAAAGACAAATTATGGTAAGAAAATTATCACCAGTCAGCTTAGAGTTAGAAAAATTCAAGTCTGAGCAGCTAAATGAAGCTAAAATCAGGCTTAATCTCACTGATAAACAAGAAAGTGAACTTTATGCGCTTTCATATGACCACAAAGAAGCCTTTGCATTAGATAAAAAAGCCGCTAGGAGCAATTTTTGGTCATGAAGTTGACATCATTCTTAATATTGAAAGACCTTACCCACCACTCTTGAGAATACCTGCAAATCCTTCAAAGAACTTCTATACCTTGGTGTAATAAGAAAGGTTAATCACAATGAGGAGGTAGAAATAACTACAACAGTCATAGTGGCATGGAATAATGGAAAATCTAGAATGGTTGGGGACTTTAGAGCTCTGAACACTTACACTGTTCCCAACAGGTACCCAATTACAAACCTCCAAGTTGCCCTCATCCAAATATCTCCATCAGTGTATATAAGCACCATGGATGCCCCTAAAGGATTTCATAAAAATGTGGTGACACCAAGGACAAGAAAATACTTGAGTATTAATTTTCATTGTGGTGTATGAATATTTGAGGATGTTGTTTGGTATCAAAAATGCACATTTACACTTCCAAAGAATGATGAATGAAATCTTCCCTGAAGAACTATCAGAAGTATGGTTAATCATTTACATTTATGACAGGATTGTCTGTTACAATACTTGGGAAGAACATATATACATATGTTCCATAGTTTTGAACAAAAATTCAATCTGTAAAAATGAGAATTTCCTTGAATAAATGTCATTTTGGGTTTAAAAACTCAAAGCATTGGGACATTCAGTATCTGGCTTATCCATTGGAATTGACAAAAAATAAAGCTGCAGAAGTGCAACTTAAACCTATGCCTCAGAACAAAAAAGAAATTCAGTCATTTTTGAGGTTTTCAGGAGATTACAGGAAGCATATTAAAGATTTTTCATCAATAGCAAGACCGCTTTATAAATTATGTGACAAAGACACAGTATTTAAAGTGACTGTTGACAGAGTTAAAGCCTTTTAATCTTTAAGAAAAGTCTTGTTCACTGCTCCACTCTTACTGATGCCAGAATTTAAGCTGCCCTCTAACCTTTATATTAATTCATCAGGGGATGGGCTAGGTACTGCACTTCATCAAGTCAAGATTATAAGTTATAAACCTGTGGAAGGACCCATATGTTTCACATCCAGGCAAATAAAACAAACTGAAGCTAGATATGAGGAAAGGCAGATGGAGTGTTTATTCCTTGTCTGGGCCTGAGAGAAACTCAATTAATTCCCGGAAGGAAGGGCTTTTGAAGTGATAACAGATTTTACTTCTGTTAAATCACTTTTAAAGATGAAAACACCTAACAGGCATATGCTCAGATGGCAAATAGCCATACAGGAGTACAGAGGTAATATGACTATTGTTCACAAAGATGATAATACTCATAAAAATGCAGATGGACTAAACAGATGGCCATTACCAAATAATATAGATAATCCTGCTTATGTGTCAGAAGAAGCTTCCCCACAGATCCCAATAGAAGGAAGCAATGTTACAGATCTTAACACAAAATTCTTTGAAGAGTTAAGAATAGGTTATACTCAAGATAAGAATTGTAGCATCCTATGCCAATTAATTATCAAAGACTGTAAGGAAAACTCTTTGATACATACCTTAGATGAAATATGGAAAAACCCATATGATGAAGGAAGATTTCACTTACTGGATGGTATAATTTACCACAGAACTAATTGTGGACAGGTCCTTAATCAATATTGTATTGAAAGAATGCTATGGCAGCCTGTTCTCAGGAAATATGTCTGAGGACAGGACAGGAGAAAGGATAAAGACCTGTATGTGGTGGCCAATGTGGCGGAAAGATGTTGCAGAGTATTTCAAAACCTGTTACAGATGTCAAAAGGTAAATGAATCCACTGGAAAAAGACTTTTAAATATGATCAATATCCAAGAACCCAGCAGACCTTGGGAAATTGGCCATATGAATTGGGTAACTGGCCTACCACCAGGAGGTGATAGAAGTTATAATTCATGCCTAGTGATTTTTTACAGATTTAGTAAGACTCCAATCTTTCTACCATGTCACAAGGATGATACATTCATGGATACAGCTCTTCTAATATGGAATAGAGTAATATCATGGATAGGCATATTCACAAATATCATTAGTGGCAGAGATCCCAGATTCAAATCAGAACTATGGAAAAATCTACACCAATTATTTGGAAGAAAATGGTCCTTCTCCACAGCCTACCACCCACAAACTGATGGTCTGGCTGAAAGAATGATCCAAAACTTGGCAGATATGGTGAGAAGATTTTATACATATAGCTTTTTACTCAAAGATTGTGATGGGTTCACCTATTATTGGTGTACTCTTTTACCCGCACTGGAATTGGCATACAAATGATCCATTCATGCCAGTACCAATCAAGCTCCTGCTATTCTGGAGAAGGGATGGAAGCCCAAATTACCCCAAGATTCATTAAGGAAGGATTTGGTTGAAATACATCTCACAGCTATTAGCTTCAAAGTAATTCTAGACAAACCTAGAAAGCATGTAGTAAAGTGCATGGAGGACTCTTTTGCATATGCCAAAGGCAGATGGGACAAATCACATTCCACTCCAGATTTCAAAGTGGGAGATTTAGTACTTGTATCTACCACTAAATCCAATAACATCAAAGGATGTAAAAATCTAAAAGACTCCTTTGCAGGACCATTTGTTATTAAGGCCCTCCATGGAGGAAATGCAATTGAAGGGGAATTGTCTATGGAGCTTAGCAATAAGGATCCTAAATTGCCAGTAAGCGCAATAAAACCATATAAATCTAGTGATTATGAACAGTTTCCTTTTAAGAATGACGTTCCCCAGCATGTACCTCCTATTGAATCATCTGCTACTAGGAAAATCAAACAAGTTCTCAAAGAAAGGAAGTTAAGAACCAAAAAAGTAAGGGAATACCTTGTGAGGTACAGTGACCCAACTTGTGAAGATGAATTGTTAGCAGAAAAGGACATACCTGAAGCTACCAAAAATCTTAAAAGGTTAGGACACCCTAAAAATAACAATATTAAAAAGGAATATTTTTTTAGGGGGAGGGAATGTGAGCATTAGAGGTATTTTCATATACCCAAAAGACCACAAATAATAAAACAAGATACAGTTATAAGTAAAATAAATTTATGTATATTATCAAAACAAAAATTAAAATATAAATATAAAATTATACACAAAAATAAAAATTCAATCATAATTCAAAAATAACATTACATTGAAAGTTAGGATTGTGAAACACATTTATACATGGAAAAATTAAGTAAAAATGAATTTTTAACAAAATCCCAGAAATTAAAATACTTTTGGAAAAAATTTAAATAAAATTTATTATAACTATTAATCCAATAAATAAACATTAGAAAATTGGTTCACCATTGGATTCCTCATAAAAAATAAGGTGGGGTCACCTTTGGGTGAAATTTCTGTAACTCAACTCTAAATCAGCTTAAATTAAGTTTTTAGTATTTTCTGTATAAAAATTGAAAAATCTCAAAACCTCACCTTGATTCACACAACATGTGGCTTTAGCCATCAATTTTTGTGTTAAAATTGAGGTGTGGTGTGTAGTTTAGAAGTTATGAGGAATTGAAGTATTCTCAATTGAGATGTCAATATGTGTGTGTTTATTACATAAGTGAACTGTAATTTACATATGGAGTATCAAGTATTACAGTTGTGTGACTGTAAAACTCAATTTGATTGCTTGTGTAAATTACAAGTATATTACATGATGAGGAATGAAAGAGAAAATAAATTGGAAAGATTAATTTTTGCAGGGGGAAAACAAATCTTGGCTTCAAGGGAGCCAGACCCCCAAATCTCTTGCTGATAGGTGTGAGATGTCAAAACACATGCAAAGGTTCATCACTTTTTGCCTGGAATTTAGTCACAGGGTCTGTGACTCAATTGATGATGAGGTTTTGATACCAACCAGGGCAGTTTTGACTGTTTCCAAGAGGGTAAAGCTACCCTTAAGATAAAGCAATCCTAGCAAAACCAGCTTTAAATGGTTTTGAAATATCTTATACACACTCCTACATGTTTTTAAGGCTTGAAAGCAGGTATCATTATAGAGATGGCTGATTTAAGGGTCCAAAATTGCTGAAAATGGCTAAAAATGGCTAAAGCCAGCCCTTTTGTAGTCTAAACCAGAATTCAATGATGCCATAATTAGATTTTCTGCTTTAAGAGTGTTTTTCACGCCTGAAAAGAGTAAGCTTTACCTTTGGAGTAATAAAATTGTTTGCTATAAAAGAATGTCTTCTTTACTCCACCTTTTCTCTTCATGTTAGAATCTCTTGCTTTTAAAATTAGCTTAAACACTGTTAAACCAATCAATAAAAGCTTCCAAAAACCCTTTTATTATCATTTTAAACCTTTTAACAATGTGAAAAAATAATCATAATCTTTGTTTTTAACTCTCTTAATCATTTATACCCTTGAACCACCCCATAAGTGAGTTAAAGCATCTTTCATCACTATTAACTTTGTTGCTTTGTTTCCAAATTCACTCTGGTAACTTTCAGGAATTTTTTGTCTTTAATATTCTTTGTAAAGAATATCTTCTTATTAATTTCCTACAGTCCTTTGCTCAATTACTTCAAATTGAAATTGCTCTTGAAAGAATTTCTTTTGTAGCTGTGAGCCTTTGACATATGACCACATACCCAATAAGGTCACAAAAGAGATTAAGAATAATTATACCTTTAATATAATTATACTAAAATTACTTAGAATAATTATACATTAAAATTAATTACTTAAATATACAAAAAATACCATAAATTGGTACAAAAATTGGTCTAACTTAAAAACCAATGAATCAAAATGTAAAATAAATTATACCATTGGATTCCTCATGGAAAAATACACATATACCATTTTTTATGGCATATCTGTAAAATCAATATTTAATGAATTATAAGGTATAATACCTTATAAAAACCATAAAATCCTATTTATCTCAGAAAACAATGAAACAAAATGTGAAATAAACTGTACCAGTGGATTCCCCACGAAACTCCACACATAAAACAATTAATAAGCTAATTCTCCAAGTCAATACTTAAGGAATTATCCTGAATATATGCACTTTTTTGGTCAACGCATATATTCAAGGATCATAGCTAATATCTTCTAAACTATACATGATAGAATGATGAACCAAAAAAAAAGTTACCACGTAATTACTGTAAGAACACAGATATGAACTTTATTTTACAAATTATAAACAAGGTTAAAACCTATGATGAAATATTGATAAAAATCAACAGAGCTGTTGACCACTTTGTTGTGAAAGTGGTCCAAACTTAAAAAAAAGGATACAGTTGGATTCTCCTAGTTCATTCGTGAAGAATTATGTAATTTTTATTATTAAATTCAGGGTATAACCCCCTGAAATCAGGGTTTGAAGTTTAAAATATTGAATTTCGACAGAAAAGATGAGTTACAAGAAAAATCATCAAAATTAGAGTTTTGATGATGTAATGATAAGCTCTTGGCAGCATAATGGGGTTATGCCAGGCTATCAGAATTCACTCTCTGAATTGCTGTAGCGTGTAAATCTTAAACGTTATTGAAGATCAAAGTTTGAGCTTAAATTGAGCAGTTATGATCACCTACTGTAACCTTAAATTAAGTTTAACAGTCATAAGAGTGATAAAATTGGTGAATACTATTATTTTATGATTAAAACTAATAAAATCCACAAAATTTGGGGTTCTGCCAAGCCTCTGATGTCATCAAACTTAAAGTTATAGTGATAACTTTAAATAATGGTGTAATAATGATGTAAGATGGTTTGATCATGATGTAATCACCCTCAAACCTTAAAATATTGATCAATTCCAGTGGATATGATCAGTACACGTCTACTAGAAGCCTGTTGGACTCTAGGAGGGAGGTATTTACTATAAATAAAGCTCTTTTTACTCTATTTTTCCCCCAGACGCATCAAAAACATTAAATCAATTAAATAAAAGGTAATTTCTTTATTCTTTATATATAAAACTCTTATATTATTAAAGACCAAAGACCATCTTATTATTAATCACCATTTTTACGTGATTAAATCAATTCTTTAATTGTTTTTGTTATAAATCTCTCTATAAACTCATTTCCACGTAAAATCAAGAATTTTAGTAAAATTTCTTTATTTTTATTGTGAATACAATTTGAAAAAGTTGTATTATATTCTTTTGGCGTAAAATATCTCAAAATTATTATCTTAAGTGTTAAAAGTAGGTTATTTCATCTTATTATAATAATTTCTCTCTTATTATTACTCTTAATAATTCTTATTTAATATAAATAGTATTTATATTAATATATAACTTTAATATTGGTAATATTATTGTTATTAATTGTTTTTTATTTATAAAAAACAATTTTTTACGCCTTTATTATTTGTTGGTAACAATAATAAAGAGCTTTATAATATATTAATTATCTTATATTAATATATTATTTTCAATATTATAATTTTATATAATATTAATTATATTATTATATTTATTTAATAATATAATATTTTTACGCCATAATAATAATATTTCTTTATTATTATTATTATTTTAATCTTATTAATTTCAATTATAAGGACATTCAGAGTACAATAAGTAATAAATTAGTAATTTTTACTTATTGTTTCATAGTCAAACCTTACATTTGGGGGCCTGGCCGTGATATTTACTTAAAAGACCTTTAAAAAGATTCTATTTGGGTTTATCCAATAATAAATTATATTTATAATCATAAATTATATAATAATTTTATATTTTATTGATTTTAAAAGCTATTGAGGCATTTGGAAAGCAATTGTACTGTCTTACACGTGGTTTTTCACATCCTTAGACTTGCCAGAACTTTCTTTGAGTGACTCTAGTGATTAAAAAAGATATTTTATAAATTAAAAATAATTTTATTATAATTTAATTTCATAAGAATCATATTCTTTTTTTTTATTTTATTCTTTAAAAAATAAAAAAATATATAAAAAATATTAAAAAATATTAAAAACCAAAAAAAAAGTTATTTTTATTCATTTTTATTCATTTCTTTATTTTATTTCAATTTTTTAAGATATAAAGCAATTTCTACGTGGAAAATTGCCATATCTTGCCAAAAATAACACTTCTTATATAAAGACTTATATTTATTTGTCTTTTTTAGTGTTTGAAGATAACCCAACAGAAGATAACCAAGCTACTGTTGAGAGGTTGGTGGAAGAAACTTGTCAAAGTTCTCCAACACCAGTTATCACCAAAAGAAAGAAAGCTAAGAAGTTAGACTTTCCAGGACCCACCATTCAAGACTCTGAAGGTGAGCACCTCTTTTTATAATTGCCATAAAAGAATCTTTATTCTAAAATACTTTTATTTTTTCTTATTCTTTAATTATGACTACCAGAAGAGGTTCCCAATACTCCATCCAATCAGATGGAGCTGGACTCAGAGGTAGAATTGATCCCTCAAAGGGGAAAAGAAAGGGCAATATCCCCAGTGGAACAGAATCCACACAAGGAAGTGCCTTATCCCAAAGGCAAGTCCCAGAAATGCCCATGATATCTGAGCCTGAATTAGAACTAAGTATGAGTAACTCAACCAGGTACAAATCACATTCAGAGGGCTCAAATAGACATCTACATGAGCCAGTACAAGCAGTATTGCACAGTGTACAAGGACAAAGATTGGGAAATGTTGCCTCAAATACACCAAGGAGTGATGAACTCTTGGCACATCCTGAAAAAGTTCCTCAAAGAGGAGGAGATAGTGAAATACTCCAATGGATGGGATCCACTGTCATCCAAACCTCAAATCAAAAAAATCAAGGATTACCATGCCAAAAAGAGGGAGGCAACCAAGGAAGAAGCCCCAGTAGCTTCTACCAGCAAGCCCCAAGCCAACCCACTTCCCCAAGAAGGGAAGAAGAACAAGAAAAAGCATTGGAGGAAACCATATTCCCCAAGCTAAAGAATCCCAAGAATCCAAAAGGATGCCATGGACAATGTTTTCAACATGGCCAGAACCTTGATGGAATTCAAGGACAAGGAAGAGCAAAGAATGAGACAACCTCATTTCCCAAAGAAATAACCTTGTCAAAAGATGTTGTAAATACTTTAACAGAAATTAAAAATAGTATATTACCTCTAAAATAAATTAAAGATAGTTTATTATCACTACAAGAAATAAATAACAATTTATCTTCTTTAACAAAAATTGTTGTGCAAAACAAGAAAGAAATTGACAACATTAAGTTTATTGTTGAAAATAATAAACCTAAAAATTTAATTGACAATACTCAAAAATTAATACAAGGACAACAAGAATTGTATAAGTACATAAAAGATATCAAAGACAAAACTTTGACAATCAATTATCATGTGAGTATTGACAATCTTACAGAAAAATTAAATAAATTAAGTATTTCTGTAGAAAAATTTGAAGAAAAGACTTCATCACACCAAAAATTACTTTTGGACCATGTGGAAAAAAGTGATGAAGCAAGAATGCATCTGAAAGACGATATTCAGAGTGAAATAAGGCTTATCACTGAAAAAATGGATAAAATTAATGAGGCTAATTTAAATATGCCAAAGTTATCAACACCATTTTCTCATATAAGAAGCCCTGTTAAAACAAAAGAGGAATTGTCAAATCCTTTCATAACAGACTTGAGTCACCAAGATAATAACCAAGTCTTAATGAAGGAAGCACCTCAATTGAAAGAATGGCCAACATTCACAGGAGAAGGTGAATATGACCACATGTCATTTATTAAAACAATTGACATGTTACAAGAAGATTATGCCATACCAGATGAATTAATCACTGCAAGATTACATTCTTTGTTTGAGAAATCTGCAAAAAGATGGTATTATGGCATAAGACAAACAAATGATAAAAATACCTGGTCTTGGTGGAAACAAGAAATAATCACCAAGTGGGCAAATGATGCCTGGAGGTATAAGATAGAAAATGCATTTGAAAACTCTTTCTTTGACCCAGAGAAAGACAAACCTTTAACTTGGTTCTTGAAACAAGTTGAAAGGCTTAATTCACTGTACCCAGAAATGTCACAAAAGATGGTGCACATGAAAGAAAATACTTGAAAAATGTGGAGGGGAACTAGAACATGCCCTAAGAAGCAGGTGTATAGAACCATGCTCCACAGAAGAGTATATAAATGCACTAGAAGATATAGTGACAAGAACAAAAATTGGCAGGACTTGGAAAAAATTGGACATTAAAAGCCCAAATAAACCATTTATCAAAAAAGATAAATCAAAAGAATCCTTTAAGCCCAATAAATCCAACAATAATGAGCAAAGAAAATGCCATAAATGTGGAGGTATTGGACACTTAGCCAATAATTGCCTTAAAAAAGCAAAGATTAATGAAATTGTGGAAACAGAAAGCCACAATGACAAGGAAGAGGAATCTGACTCTGAAAAAGAGACAGAAGAGTCAGAAAGCTCTGAAAGTGATGAAATCAATATAATTAATGCACAAATTAATAATATTGACTTAATTTATGAAGTATTGGATGTTAATTCAAACTTGCCACAAGTTGGAACATCTGACACAAACCTGACAAACATACAAGATGCCAAAATGTATAGAACCAAACCTGCAAGAGGAATGGGATATACAGCTGGAAAATCAAGTATATGTATTGTTATGGTTGAAAACCAAGAAGGAAAAGTTAACTTGGATACAGGAGCATATTGCACTTGTGTTGGCAAAAGTTATTTAAAAACCATTGTCCCAAACTGGCAAGAAAAACTTATGCCAATACAAGGTGTCAAATTCAGTATTGCAAGTGAGAGCATGAAGCCCCTTGGAATAATTGATTTAACACTAATTTTTCCTCATCCCTCACAATGTGTCAGAATTAAAGTAGAGTTTGTAGTAATGGACAACTGTACTAGTAATCATTTCATATTTGGGAATGACTACTTATCAATCTATGGTATAGATATCTCCAACCAAAAAGATAGATATTTTACCATAGGAGATAACAAAAGACAAAAGTTTGGATTCTTAAATAACAAAAAACAAATCACAGTTATTAAGAAAGAAGAAAAAATTCCAGAAAAGGAAATTTTTATATCTGAACAACTCAAAGAGGCAGAATTCAATCAAGAATTGACAGAAAAAATGAAAGAAAAATTGATTGACCTCTTATTTAAGTATAAAAATGCCTTCACAACTGACAAAGAACCACTAGGTGCCATAATTGGACATGAAGTGGATATAATTCTTAATGTAGAAAAGCCTTACCCACCTTTATTAAGAAGACCTGCTTATCCAGCCAGTCCAAGAGCTAGAGAAGCCTTAGAGGTGCACATTAAAGAATTAATGGACCTTGGAGTACTAAGAAAGGTTGGACATAATGAGCAAGTAGAAGTTACTACACCTGTCATTATAACTTGGCATAATGGAAAATCAAGGATGGTAGGAGACTTCAGAGCCCTGAATACCTATACCATTCCAGACAGATATCCAATACCCAGAATCCATGAGACATTGACCCAATTGTCACAAGCTAAGTTCATCACAGCTATGGATGCTCTTAAGGGTTTTCATCAAAATGTCTTAACAGACAATGCCAAGAAACTACTAAGAATAATAGTCCATTGTGGAATTTTTGAATACTTAAGAATGCCATTTGGGATAAAAAATGCACCTTCCCATTATCAAAGAATGATGAATACCATATTTCCTGAAGAATTATCAGAAGGATGGTTAATTATCTATATTGATGATATTATAGTTTGCTCAGAAACTTGGGAAAATCACCTTACAAGACTAGAAAGGGTACTACAGAAAATAGTCCAAGTGAATATGAAAATTTCCTTGAAAAAGTGTCATTTTGCATATAGTGAATTAAAAGCACTAGGACATGTGGTATCTGGACTTAGTCTAGGCATAGACAAAAATAAAGTAGCAGCAGTACTACTTAAACCAATGCCTCAAACCAAAAAAGAAATGCAATCATTTCTAGGATTTGCTGGTTACTATAGACAGCATATAAAGGACTTTGCAAAGATTGCTAAATCCTTGTTTAAACTATGTGACCAACAAACAGTCTATGAGATGACAGAAGAAAGAGTCAAGGCATATGAAGAATTAAAAAATTCCTTAACAAATGCCCCATTTCTTCTAATGCCAGATTGGAAACTACCCTTCAAACTGTACATTGATGCTTGTGGAGAAGGACTAGGTGCTGCACTTCACCAAACACAAATTATCAATGATAAACCAGTGGAAGGACCAATTTGTTTCATTTCAAGGCAAATAAAGCCAACAGAAGCAAGGTATGGAGCAAGCCAAATGGAATGCTTATGCCCAGTGTGGGCTCTAGAAAAACTGCATTATTATTTGGATGGCACAGTATTTGATGTAATCACAGACTGTAATGCTGTGAAATCACTATTAAATATGAATACTCCAAACAGACATATGCTGAGATGGCAAATAGCTATCCAGGAATATAGAGGAAATATGACTATTGTTCATAAATCTGGAAATATTCATAAAAATGCAGATGGACTCAGCAGATGGGCTCTAGCAAATACCCCTGACAATCCAGCATGGGTACCACAAGAAGAGCACCATATAGAAGGAATATGTGTTACAGACATTGGCACAGAATTCTTTAACCAAGTTAAAGAAAGCTATAAGACAGACAAAAATTGCCATATCTTAAGCCAACTTCTAATGAAAGACTGCAAAGATCCGTCACTTTCATCAAAACTAGATGAAATATGGAAAAAGGCATATGATGAAGGAAGATTTCACCTCCTTGATGGAATCCTTTACCATAGAACAAAACACACATGTGTTATGGCCTTAACAGACAGAACACTAATAAACACCATTTTACATGAGTGTCATGATAGTGTTGCATCTGGACATCTCTCAGAAGATAGGACACTAGAGAGGGTGAAAACCTGCTCTTGGTGGCCAAATTGGAAGAAAGATGTTGCAGAGTACTGCCAAACCTGTGACAGATGTCAAAAGGCCAACAGAGCCACAGGAAAGAAATTTGGAATGATGATCCAAATCCAAGAACCAAAATCCCCATGGGAAATAGTTCATATGGATTGGGTAACAGCCTTACCTCCAGGAGGAGACAGGAGTTATAATGCATGCCTAATGTTAGTTGACAGATACAGCAAAACTCCCATGTTCTTACCATGTCATAAAGATGACACAGCTATGGATACAGCCATAATGATATGGAATAAAGTCATTAGCCACACAGGCTTGTTCCAAAATATTATAAGTGACAGAGACCCAAAGTTCACTTCAGCATTATGGACAAATCTCCATAACTTGTTTGGGACAAAGTTATCATTATCAACAGCTTATCATCCTCAAACTGATGGTTTGGCAGAAAGAATGATACAGACCCTAGAGGATATGATCAGAAGATTCTGTGCTTATGGACTAGAATTCAAAGATTCTGATGGTTTTACCCATGATTGGTGTACACTAATACCAGCACTTGAATTGGCATATAAGACATCAATCCATTCCTCTACTGGAAAAACACCAGCAATGCTAGAGAAAGGTTGGAATCCAAGACTTCCTTATGATACCCTCAAAAAGGACTTAGTGGATATACATCCAACAGCAAGCAGCTTCAAGATAATGCTTGACAAAGCAAGACACCATGCAAACAGATGCATGCAAGACTCTTTTAAATATGCAAAAGAAATATGGGATAAAAGTCATAAGCCACCTGATTTCAAAATAGGAGACTTGGTTTTAGTATCAACCCTTAATTTCAATAACATAAAAGGCCCAAAGAAATTGAAAGATTCCTTTGTAGGACCATTTATGATAAAAGCACTTCATGGACCCAATGCTGTGCAATTAGAACTCACAGGTGAACTAATGAACAAACACCCAACCTTCCCTGTAAGTCTGATAAAACCTTACAGTTCAAGTGACAAGGAGTTATTTCCACTAAGAAATAAACCCCCACTTGAGATTCCCCCCTTGGAAGAAGGAGAGGAAAAGAAAATAGTAAAAGTCCTTAAAGAAAGAAGGACAAGAAACAAAAAAGAAAGAGAATACCTTGTAAGGTATAGAAATCCAACTCAAGAAGATGAATGGCTACTTGAGAAGGATATAACAAATTCTGATAAACTACTAAGAAGGTTCAGACATGAAAGAAAACCTGAAAAATAAAAAAGTTAAGCATTATTGAGCTTCAAGACTAACAAAGTCTATTGAAGAGGTAGGACAGTGGATGATACCCTTATCATACATATCAGATTGTGGTACAATCTTTTTTTTGGTGGTAGGGAATGTGAGCCTTTGAGATATGACCACATAGCCAATAAGGTCACAAAAAAGATTAAGAATAATTATACCTTTAATATAATTATACTAAAATTACTTAGAATAATTATACATTAAAATTAATTACTTAAATATACAAAAAATACCATAAATTGGTACAAAAATTGGTCTAACTTAAAAACCAATGAATCAAAATGTAAAATAAACTATACCATTGGATTCCTCATGGAAAAATACACATATACCATTTTTATGGCATATCTGTAAAATCAATATTTAATGAATTATAAGGTATAATACCTTATAAAAACCATAAAATCCCATTTATCTCAGAAACCAATGAAACAGCATGTGAAATAAACTGTACCAGTGGATGCCCCACGAAAATCCACACATAAAACAATTAATAAGCTAATTCTCAAAGTCAATACTTAAGGAATTATCCTGAATATATGCACTTTTTTGGTCAACGCATATATTCAAGGATCATAGCTAATATCTTCTAAACTATACATGATAGAATGATAAACCAAAAAAAAAGTTACCACGTAATTACTGTAAGAACACAGATATGAACTTTATTTTACAAATTATAAACAAGGTTAAAACCTATGATGAAATATTGATAAAAATCAACAGAGCTGTTGACCACTTTGTTGTGAAAGTGGTCCAAACTTAAAAAAAAGTATACAGTTGAATTTTACTAGTTCATTCGTGAAGAATGATGTAATTTTTATTATTAAATTCAGGGTATAACCCCCTGAAATCAAGGTTTGAAGTTTAAAATATTGAATTTCGACAGAAAAGATGAGTTACAAGAAAAATCATCAAAATTAGAGTTTTGATGATGTAATGATAAGCTCTTGGCAGCATAATGAGGTTATGCCAGGCTATCAGAATTCACTCTCTGACATGCTGTAGCGTGTAATTCTGAAAAGGTATTGAAGATCAAAGTTTGAGCTTAAATTGAGCAGTTATGATCACCTACTGTAACCTTAAATTAAGTTTAACAGTCATAAGAGTGATAAAATTGGTGAATACTATTATTTTATGATTAAAACTAATAAAATCCACAAAATTTGGGGTTCTGCCAAGCCTCTGATGTCATCAAACTTAAAGTTATAGTGATAACTTTAAATAATGGTGTAATAATGATGTAAGATGGTTTGATCATGATGTAATCACCCTCAAACCTTAAAATATTGATCAATTCCAGTGGATATGATCAGTACACGTCTACTAGAAGCCTGTTGGACTCTAGGAGGGAGGTATCTACTATAAATAGAGCTCTTTTTACTCTATTTTCCCCCCAGACGCATCAAAAACATTAAATCAATTAAATAAAAGGTAATTTCTTTATTCTTTATATATAAAACTCTTATATTATTAAAGACCAAAGACCATCTTATTATTAATCACCATTTTTACGTGATTAAATCAATTCTTTAATTGTTTTTGTTATAAATCTCTCTATAAACTCATTTCCACGTAAAATCAAGAATTTTAGTAAAATTTCTTTATTTTTATTGTGAATACAATTTGAAAAAGCTGTATTATATTCTTTTGGCGTAAAATATCTCAAAATTATTATCTTAAGTGTTAAAAGTAGGTTATTTCATCTTATTATAATAATTTCTCTCTTATTATTACTCTTAATAATTCTTATTTAATATAAATAGTATTTATATTAATATATAACTTTAATATTGGTAATATTATTGTTATTAATTGTTTTTTATTTATAAAAAACAATTTTTTACGCCTTTATTATTTGTTGGTAACAATAATAAAGATCTTTATAATATATTAATTATCTTATATTAATATATTATTTTCAATATTATAATTTTATATAATATTAATTATATTATTATATTTATTTAATAATATAATATTTTTACGCCATAATAATAATATTTCTTTATTATTATTATTATTTTAATCTTATTAATTTCAATTATAAGGACATTCAGAGTACAATAAGTAATAAATTACTAATTTTTACTTATTGTTTCATAGTCAAACCTTACAGTAGCCTTAAGGATCTCTTGTAGAGTATTTTTAGATAAATCTTTATAATATTATTTGATTATACTTATAAATTTAAAAACAATAAAATTGGTGTGTTTTCTCTCAAAAATATTAGTGCATAATCAATTTTAACCTTATACAAATTTTGAGGACAGGAAAATCACTTGATTTTTATTCAAAGTTTCACATCCACACCTTATAGGAAATTTCAGAAATAAAAATAATTATTTAGTATTAGAAATAATGTAGAAATCCAAATTTTTTAATGTTTTACATTAAATATATTATTTTTGCGGTGATTACTAAAAGAAGTTTGGTTACATATTTAAATAAGGATTAATAGACCTTCACTTGGTGAGATTACTAGGGAGTTTTACCTCAAATTCCTGGAATTTGAATGATTGAAATTCAGCATTTGGACTAGAAAATATGGGGCTTTAGGATTTTGAAAGTCTAAATATCTGAATTTTCAACACTTAAATCATCTCATAAATATAATTCAAGATTGGATTCTAAATGACTTATAATATCCTAAATGTGGGAATTTGTAGATTTGACACCACTAAATAATTTTATGGTGGATACTTATTGAAAGTCATCTTTATTGAGATTCTGTAAGGTTTGATTATATAAACTATTATCATTTATAAGCTTAATGTGATTGTTCTATTGTCAAAAAATTAAACAAACCACATTGAAAAAAATAAGCAGAATAACTCACTTATAATATTCATACTCTTCAGCTAAAATTCTGCCAATGACCTTTCAATTTCTAGGAAAATATGATTTTTTCCAGAGAAAATTTTGAATTTTTGCTGATCTTTCTGTAAAATTAAAATAAAAATAGTCAAATTTTAAAATTTAATCCCAAATAAAAACTGTATGAAAGTTCAAAAGTTTTCTTTATTCTTTTAAATTGATGAGATTTTAATTTTAATTTTGAGATTTTCAGATCAGAAGGCACATCTTGGAAGAGCTAAGAGGAAATTCAAATCAATTTATTATTATATGTAAAATTTGGATTGGGAAAGTTTCTTGTTTTTAAAATACAAAATTGTACTTTCACAAATACTTCATTTTAATACGACCATAGAAATCTCTTTTAAGCACTATTTTTTATTGCTAAGAGGAATCTCTGTTACTAGTGGTTTGAATAGATCACATACTTATAAGTAATAAATCACTAAATCATAGCACTCAGTTTACATCATTTTGATTAATTTATAGAGCTCTTAAGCATTGCCAATCTTCCTCCACAATCTTTTATCAACCTTTTACCTCAAATTTAGTGGTTTCAATATTTTGAAAGCTTCTTACTCCATAAGTCAATAGAGTATTAGCTCAATATTAAACTCCATAACATCAGAGTCAAATAATTAAAATTTATTTCCTAGATATTCCCATTTATAATATTCAGTTGTTGTTATCATTTGGTTTGATTGAAGTTTTCAAGTCAAATCTGATATCTTTTATCAAATTTCTTGGCATATGTATCACCAATTGGAATATTCATTAATAAGGAACCCAATGAGAAATCTTGGGATTTTTCTTTACTTTTACTCGAGAACAATTTGTTTTCACTTTTGATTTTAAGATTATAAAGTAACCATCCTATTATCATTGCTTTATGATTGCATTTTTAAGATTATCTCGAGTGTAAACAACCTTCATTTCACATTTGATAGACCATGGTAAAGAATCTTGACAATCCCTATCATTAGAACTTCTCATAGCATACACCATGTAGAATGATTTTATCTTTTTAAAATTTTGTCAAATGGCATCATAATTGCTTGAGTTCTTGTAACAGCAAAGATATAAGCTGTGAGTGAAGCCAAATCACAAGGAAGTACAAAGATCCCACCTTTTTTTTCAAGGACAATGTATAGTAAACGTTTTGAGAGGAGTAGCAAGCACTGTTTTCTCATTTTGACAAGTATGTAAAACTTTCTAAGGGACGTGCCCAAGCATCATGTCATGGAAGAATGTATGTGAAGATATTCAATTTGTAGTGATTTATTGAATTATTCAATGTAACATTTTTAAATTTTGTAAATTTATGAGCTGTTTTTGGGTGACTGGTGAGAGAGTGAGCTGAAACTTCGAAAAGTTACTGAGGAGCAGAGTGAGTTGTTGATAACGATTAATGGATCTTCATCGTCCATCATCTTCTAACGCTTCGGTCGAATCTAAGCTTTCTATCAAGAACGATATAAATCCAGCGTTCAAGTACCTTGGCATACCTAAATCATGGCTGAAGACTAAATCTTTCTCCAATTTCAAGTTACCATCGAGGAATACTTCGGCTTTTTTATTGTTATCTACCTCGTTGATTTCGCTTTATTTTTACGATAGGGAGCAGTGTAAAAGAATTCGTCAAAAGTATATAAATCAGGTCCAGCATATCTCTCAAGAACCCATCCCAGATTCGGAGACAAGCCTTAAATGGATGCCTAGAAAGCTAAACGTTTATGGCGCTCGTGTACCTGAAGACGTGGAGGTCGATCGAGCTGCTCAGTGGTTTAAGAAGTACGTCAAGGTGTGTTAAAGTTAAAAAAACAAAACAAATTTCGCTAGGTTGAAGGTCGTTTTCGCTGATCATGCTTTTGTTTTATTCCTGCTACCGCTTGTCCCCGCAGCCGATTTTAGTCGCTGCCGCCATAGATTATACCATTCACGATGGGATCTCTCCAGGTGGATTAGGTCGAAAGATCGCTGCAGATATCCGTGATCAAAGGGTGATTCAAGCCGCACAAGAAAAAGATGGATTCAAGCAATCTCCCCTTAGTCCAGGAATGCCCGGCTACCGTCAATGTAAGTCAGAGATCTTATTTTTGACGGGTTTTCCTTTATTCATCTCAATTTCGCTTCAAAGGGCATGCGGAACAAAATAAACTTGAAGGTGGCACTTTAATACTTGGAAGAGCAACGTTAAAAGAGTATCTGTGGGGTCTTCAGCAAGGCTATAAGCAGCATATACCCCTAGACACGTTGGATGACGATGAGCGATTCGCCAGGGAACTGGAAGAGCAAGGTGTTTTTGACGATCCCCCAAGCTCAGAGCATTTGACATCTAACCAGGACTTGATGATGCCTCAGGGCTTGCGGAGTGTGCAAGAAGGACTCGGCGTTGACGGCACTGGCACAGACGATCCTTTCAATGATGTTTTGCCTCATTCGACTCATTCCGTCGTTTCTGAAAAGCCATCTAGGTTTTTTGGTCTATTTTCTCGCTCACAGCCTGCTCCAATTACTCCTCTGTTACCTACTGAACCGCTTCAAAAAACCTTGGCCCCGATTCCCATCCCACCTCAGCCCCCACTCCTCTTAGTCCCCTTTGATCATCCAATTGGTATGAAGTGGTGGCCATTAAAACTCTTTAGGTTTTTTCATCGCCGCGCCCAAGCGGAAACAGGAGGACAAACGGCTTTGAAACTTATTGAATCTCAGCGCAGACCAATCCAACCCCCCATAGATTTCACCGGGATAAACGAATGGCCCAAATCTTCGCAGATGGTAGATCAACCTGACTTTTCGGTCAAGTTGACCAAGTCCCCTGATTTAGATTTTCTTGCACCAGAAGCTGAGGAACATTTAAGGGCTTCATACAAGAAAGCCGCAAGCAAAATACTTGAAGAACAAGAGTTATTTCGAAATGAATTAAGGTCTCGACTTTTGAAGGCCAGGCAAGCATCAAATGATCTTGAAAATAAATCTACTTCAAATTCGAACAACGGCCTTAATGAATCTCAATTACGTCAAGAAGCCTTCCAAAAGGAGAAAAAATGGAGAAATGACTTGGAAGGCTGGAATATTGTCCGTAAAGGCAGTGGAGTGTGTTGGGACCCTGACATGGAACATACCCTAGAGCTCTACGTCTCTAAAGAAAACATTTGATTCTATTCTATCAAGCAATTTAACTACTCTTTTAATGTTTTTATTGCCTTTTGAAATGATACCGCCCGAATAACACCATATACCATGTGTTCTTCCCCTATGTCGTCACCGTCAAAAGTAATGAAATTGCATAAACGTTTGATTCGACTTGCTCTAACAGTTACACAGCTACCACTAAAGGTCAGATGGAAACAAGAGCTTCTTAATCCTCATTAATGTTGGCTAGTTCCAGTTTTACAGCCAATTTAGCCATTTGCTTATTTGCTTACAATAAAGGCTCCAAATCGTGTAGCTGAGCGAGGGAAAGCAAAAAGCGCAAGCACAAGTTGGCGGCGAGATTGAAAAACGAAACCAATCATCTTTGTGAAATTTTTACGCAGCCTTGATTCATTAAATGTGACATAACCGATATGCGGCGGTGTTTTCTTTCTTTTTTAATATTTCAACTAGGCCTTTGCCGTGGCATTTTGCTTGGGGTAGACAGCATTCACCTTTGCCACGCACATCATGCTATGAAGGTTTGAAATCTTTAAGGGTATGTCTATGTTGTACCAAGATGAATCTTCCTGCTAAACTTGGATTTAAGTTGTCCAATCTTGAGACCAAATATTGCTACAATTATCAAAAACACAACGGATTGAATATGATTAGGCTTTTATACTAAAAAAAGCTTAATCATATGCTGCTTTTGTTTTGTAGCCATCTTTTGAGAGCATTTTCTTAATCTTACAACAAATGTTTGGGTGAAGCCAAGTAAATCTTATGGACCCTGATGGAACCTCTTGATGTCCACCACACGCTACACTATCTCTAATCAACACCAAGCTAAATGCAGTGTTTGTAACCATGACTTTAATAAGGCAAAATCCAACAATCTCTTCAATTGCATAAAAGACAAATGCAAGAGCTTCATCAAAAAGAAGGCAATATCTATGAAATCTGCTATAGCAAGTGGAAAAAAGAGAGATTCCAAAGTGGTCCTTTCAGATGTAAGCAAACCTTATGTGTTTTCACAAGAGCATTCCCTCAGAGCTGGTGATTTATCAACAATTTTGAAGGAAATATGAAAAATAATAATAAGAATCTTCCTAATTGTCTCCTTAAGCGGATGATTGAATCAAATGCACCATGATTTTCTATTCAGAAGAATAGTCCAAATTCATGTCAATGTCAACTTGTTAAAGAATAATTTAATCTTCTGACATGTCAGCTTAGCAAACTTTAGCTGTTCTTCATGTAAACACAGACTTTCCTATGTATCAAAAGATTCATCATCAAAATGATACTGCTATTTCAATTGATAACTAGACTAGAAGCTTTTTCAATAGAATTCATGGTCTTTTATTATATAGATCATAACATAGAAACCATTGATACAATTGGGATAAAATAACAGTGCTTTACATCTGAAAATATAATTCTTGGTGTTGAAGGAATCCTCCAAACTAAATGAAATTCACAATACAAAGATGATTTCACTTAAGACAGATTCTTAATATTCAATGATATGATTTCAAGTAGATTTTTGTTTCATTTCCCTCATCTGTAAAAAGCTTTAATCTTGAAAGAAATCTCATATATCAAAAGAATATCTTTTTTAAAACATGATTTGATTTCAAATGAGGTGTAAGCTTTTGTTTACTTAAATTAAATCTGAATTTAAAATATGTTTAAGTGGACCCCTTTGGTGTTTTATCAAAGGAAACCAAACGTTCATCACTTATTATACTATTTCTGGATTCAGAAGTGACAATTTGGACCCATGTAATTTAGGAAATAGACTTGAACATGGGATTCCAGAAGCTGATAAAGACAGATAGTTTTCAATGTTGATGGATTAATAATTCAATATTTAATAGTGATAAAGTATTTTGTTAGAATAATTCACTCAAATATTGTGTGAATATTGATAAATCAAAAATATTGAAGAATATAAAGCAATTCATTGAAGATGAGGAGCAATTTGAAATCAAACACATTCTTTGTAGTTTTTATTAGGGATATTTAATATTAATAGGGGCTTTTTAAATTAATAACATGAGAATATATGAAAATATCCAAGGAGAAAACTAAAACCTAGAGGATAATAAGATATAAAAGATCTAGCATTTTTTTCATCTTTGAAAAAAATATTACATAAAAATTACTCAGAAAGACCAAGTTTCTTTCACAAATTCTAAATTCTTTGATGTCTCTTTTGACTTTTGTTTTCTAAAGAATTGTTATTTCACAAAAAGTATCTATAGATTATAAAGCAAATTATAATTTAATTTTAGGAGTTAAAGTTTTCAAGAGATGATGTGAGCCATGAAGTAAATTTTAAATACCAAAATAGACCACAAATGATTTAAAAAAGACTTTTGGAATATGCAGAGCCCTTAAGTCATGTATATATCCAAAAGGAATTTTTTTCATATATAAAAATATGGATGATTTTTTTGAGGGTGTATGATGTGGATATTAACTTTTGATTATAAATCAAGTAATTTTCCTGTTCTCAGAATTTGTAAAATGTAAAATTTAATTGAAAATGGTAAATTTTAAGAGTTTAAGAGGAAACACACCAAATTTATTGCTTTTAACTTTTTTAGTATAAAACAATAATATTATAGAGATTTATTGTTTTACCAACAATACTCTACAAGAGATGTTTTAGGGCTACAAAAGACATTTCTTCAAGAGAAATTTTGATTGTAAATAATTGAGAAAGGAACTGCAGGCAATTAATATGAGAACAGGGTCTCTAAAAATAATATTAAAGGGAAAACACACCCAAAAGTGACCAGAATGAATCTGGAAACAAAGTTACAAAGCTGACAGTGATGAAAGATGTTTTAATTAACTTTTGGGGTGGTTCAAGCGTAAAATATGATTATAAGAGTTACAAAAATTTATTTTAATAATTTTTTCACATGGTGAGAAGTTTTAAAATTATTTAAAAAGGTGGTCATAATATTTTATTAATTGGTTCAATGGTGATTAAACTTATTCTAAAAGGAAAAGATTCTAACATCAAGATAAAAGTGGGGAAAAGAAGAAATTCATTTATAGCCACTGATTATCTTATTCCAAATTTAAAATTTACTCTTATCAGCTATTAGAGACACACTAAAAACAGAAAAGCCAATTATGGCATCATTAAGCCCTGGTTTAGACCAAAATAGGGCTGATTTTATCAACTTTTTGCTATTTTTAGCCATTTTAGTCCCTTAACTCAGCCATTGCTGTAGTAATACTTGGTTTGAAGCCTTCAAAGAACTTCAGAATGTGTTTAAGAGAGCTCCAAGCCAGTTGAAATTATTTTTACTAAGATTGTTTTAAATTAAGGGTAGTTTTACCCTCTTGGAAACAGTTAAAACTGCCCTGATTTGTATGAAAACCTCATCATCAATTGATTCACAGACCCTGTGACTCAATTTCAGGCTAAAAGTGATGAGCTTTTTCATGACATTTGACATTGAAAGCCTGTAAGACAAGAATTCCTTTTCTCCCCAAAATTTGATCTTTAGAATTTATGTTTTCTTTAATTCCTCATCAGGTATTACACTAGAAATTTGCCTGTGCAATTCAATTGAAAATTTACAGTACACAACTGTAATTATTGATTCCACATATGTAAATCCAAGTTCACTTATGTAAAACATGTGCACATTTTGACATTTCAATTGAAAATACTTCAATTCCCAATAGCTTTCTAAATACACACCACAACTCAGGTTTAACAAAAAAACTGATTTTTGACACCACATTTGATGTGAATTAAGATAGAGTTTTGAGGATTTTCATATTTTCATGGAGAAAATACTAAAAACTTAATTTAAGCTTATTTAGAGTTGAGTTACAGAGTTTCACTCAGAGGTGACCCCACCTAATTTTTTTATGAGGGATTCAATGGTCAAATAATTTTCATAAGTTTATTTATTAGAAATAGTTTATAATAATTTTTATCAGTTTTCTTTCCCAAAAATATTTTAATTGTAATATTCTTGGTGAAAATTTTATTTTTACTTGATTTTTTAAGTAAGAAATGAATCTTAACAATTTCAAATTTTAATTTAATCTTGACCTTAAATTATAATTAGAATTATTAATTTTGTTTGTAAATTTTATAGTTATATTTTCATTTTTGTTGTTGTGAGCCTGTGAGGTATGTATAACATACCCATAAGGCCACATATGACTTTATATACAGTTGATTTAGTCTTCAACAAACTTTTCAATTGAATTTAAAATAAAAAATAATAAAAAATAAGTATAATTTTTTTTGGATAAACAAAGTTGTAAATATTATGTCATTTTTGGATTCTACACCAAAAATGACCTAGGGTACACCCATAGGGTGTTATACCCAAACAGGCTTATTTCTTATGTTATTGGAAGATTTAAGAATCTCACAGTACTAATGTAAATTTTTGAATTTTTTTTAAAATTGTTAAATTTAAGCATAAATAAGCTTAAATTTAAAGTTGCATAAGTTTTATGCAAACTTACCAAAATTTTAATTAAAATTGAGGTGTTGTGTATATTTACTGAATTGGCTGAGTATCTGCCAAACAGGATGTAAATCCTGTGTGAGCTCAATTTAAAAGGGTTTGAGGCCATAGTATGGCTTTAAATAAATAAAAGGGCAAAATCTACGCAAAAAGGTGGGACAAAGGAAAAAGACCAAACACAGCTGGGGTACCCAACTTTTTGGATCAGCAAGGATTCAATTAAGTTTGTCCACCTGTATTGGAGGATTTTCAACCTTATTTTAATTTTAATATTAGACTTTGCTCCAACCTTAAAGTTTAAACTGGTTTTAACACAAATTGGACAGGAATTTCAAGCTTCCAAAGGGTAAATCCCAATATGCAGGCTTGAAAATAAAGTTTTGAGACCTGTAAAAGCTTAAATAAGCTTAAAAATTTAAATTTACAAGCATCAAAACCTTATCAAAATTTAAGGTTTAGTGTGTATTGCTACTTTATGTGGAAAATAGCAATAACTTCAAAAATTCATTAAAAATCCAATTACTAATGGATTTTCTTGGATGTTTCACACAGCTTACAATTTAATATTATATATATAAATTGAATTTTAAGTTTTTTTTTGGAAACAGATTTCCTGGGTAATTAGCCTGGAAATTTACTCCTTTAATTATACTTGAAAAAATTAATGAAAATTGAGTTTAAGAGATTTCTGCTTGAACCTTCATTTTTAAGTTGTTCATGTGATGAAATTCAATATAAATAAACTTATTTTATATTAAAACTTTAAAGTAATTCACTTAAATGAGGTTTAAAGCTACTTGGAGTTAAGAATAACACTGGTAACTTTAAATTGGAATTAAAAATAAGGCACCTTAAGCTAAGAACCTTATTTTTAAGCAAGGTTTTTCAGTTTTGACCTGAGAATTCCCTCTATATCCATTATGAATCATGAGAGCTGCTCTGCAGACATTAAAGGAGTCTTTTCATCACTGTTTTGTCCGGAATCAATTATTAATCCAATCATATTAGACATTTAACAACGTAAAGTATTATTATATATAAAGTCTTATTATTAAGGTATTTGTTAAGTATTTTATTCTTTATAAATTTTAAATTAAAGATATGAAATCATAGAAATTAGATTATTGTTGTAATCACCTATGATAAATTTTATTTTATAAAATTATTGTCTCTAAATATCTTTTAAAATCCACAAATTCCTCTCAAAAACTCTTTAATCATTATTTTTATTATAAAAAGCTGTTTTATCATTTAAAATATTGATTTTTGGAATGTTTTTAACTGATAATAATTATTTAATATAATAACTGTTGTATTTGACCGGTTGTATTAAACTTATATTATAAGTAAGTTTTCTCTAAAATTCTATATTTTTTTATCTATTATTAGTTTTTTTATATAGAATTTTTCTATAAGAGCTATTTCTGCACATTTTGTGTCTTAATTCTTTTATAAATAATATTTATATATTATTTATAAGTGGTTAAATATTCATATTTTCCAGGTGTAATTGTCTCATTAAGAGCTTTGCACTTCTTATTGTTATAATTGTCAGTGACTATAACAATAATAGAATAATTATAATTTATTATAATTATTGTATTTTTTTATTATCATTTTATATAATAATGATTAAATTTCTTTATTTTTATTTATAATTATTTTTAATAATTATATTTAAATTTGTGGTTATAATATTTTATTATTTTATATTTTTCTACTGAGGACAGTCATAGTACTCTTGATATTGTTACTATTATCAAGAGCTTCATAGACAAACCTTACAGTTGTAGAATAAAAATAAATTTATTTATTTATAATTATAGCTTAATTTTATTATTTGTGGTCTTTTGGGTATATGAAAATACCTCTAAGGCTCACAGAGAGTAAGTAAGTCCACAGATTTAACACCAAATTTGGACTCTAGACAAAAATTCACTTAGGGTAGCTTCATAGAGTAAATTAGGTTAAATCAACTCTAATAGGTAGCAATTTGTCCACACCAACATCACATGGAAGAATTGTCAAAAGAAAATTCTTTTTGCATTTTCATGCAAAAATAATGAGATTCTTAAGATTCTCATGTTATCTATACATTAAGATTAGTCTCACACATTTTTGTGGCACTTGAAAATAATCTATTGATAAATAAAGTTCTGTTATAACCATAGTGGCTATAATCCTTGAACCTTGAATTACTGTTTTTGCTATGAAAAAAGATTAAGGGGACAAAAGACATCAAAGAGGGACAGGGAAATCCAATTTCTGAGAGCTCTGAGGAATAGAAAGTCATACATATTGGTTAAATTCTTAAACTGACCAATCAGTGAGAAAAAACCATTTTAGAACCTTGTTTCTAAGGATAAGTCTCATTAAATCATGAGAAGATTGCAAATAAGCTGCAATTTTAATGTGGAAAGGAGGTAATGAGAAACTATGACTCCTGTAGCTGTAAGGATTTTCCATTAAGCTCTTGATAATAGTAACAAATATCAAGATTACTATGACTTTCATCAGTAGAAAATATAATATGATTCAATATTCTAAACACAAATTAGTATGATTATAAAAAATAATTATAAAAAAAAAGAATTTAACTATTATTGAATAATTCAATAATAAAAAAATCTTGATAATTATAATAGATTATAATTATTCTATTACTCTTATAGTCACTGAAAATTATAATAATAAGCAGTATAAAGCTCTTAATGAGACAATTATATGTGGAAAATATTAATATTTAACCACTTATAAATAATGTGAATATTATTAAAGAAAGAAATTATCACAAAAACTGGGAAGAGATAATTCTCATAGAAACATTTATATAAAAAAGTAATAATAGATAAAAAAAATATAGAACTTGAGTGAAAAATTACTTATAATATTTATTTAATACTACAAGTAAAACAACAACAGCTATTATATCAATAATGATTATAAGTTAAAAAAACACCAAAAATAAATATTTTAATAGATAAAAAAACCTTTATGATAAAAAATATGATTAAAGTGTTTTTAAGAAGAATTTGTGGATTTTAAAAGATATTAAAGACAATAATTTTATAGGATAAAATGTATTATTGGTGATTAAAATAGTAATATGATTTCTGTGATTTCATTTCTTTAATTGAAGAATCATAAAGGATGAAATAATCAAGAAATACTTCCACTACTAATATTTCATATTTCATTAACCTTTACCTGTTTAAGCTTCTAATATTATTGGAATGATAATTGGTTATTGTGAAAAACAGTGATTAAAAGACTCTCTTTATGCCTGCAAAGGAGCTCTCATGATTCATAATGCATATAGAGTGTGTTCTAAATTCAAAATTGAAAAACTAGTCTTAAAAATAAGGTTCTTAACTTAAGGTAACTTATTTTTAATTCCAATTTCAAGTTACCAGTGTTATTATTAACTACAAGTTACTTTAATCCTCTTTAGGATTAATTATTTTAAGCTCAAATATAAAATAAGTTTATTTATATTAATTTTCTTCACATGAACAACTTAAGAATAAAGCTTCAAGAAGAACTATCTCAAACTTAATTTTGAATTAATTCTTCAAGAAATCTTAATTTTATTTAAGAATAATCAAAAGGTAAATTTCAAGGCTAGATGAAAACTAAATTTGTTTGAAAATGATAATTTAAATTTAATTTATACCCAGATGACATCAAATTTTAATCTGTGTGAAGGTTTCAAGCAAATCCATTAAGCATTGGATCTATAATAAATGTTTGAATTTATTGCTATTTTTCAATGTAAAACAGCAATATACACCTAAAATTAACTTTTGATCAGGTTTTAGCACTTATAACTTTGAGTTTTTAAGCTTATTGAAGATTTGAAGGTTCTTAAAACCTTGGTTATAAGCTTGCATATTGGGATTGCCCCTTTGGAAGGTTGAAATTTCTGTCTAAATTGCAATGGAAGCAGCTTGAACTTTCACGTCTTATCAAAGTCTACTCTTAAAGCTCAAATAAGGTTGAAAATCCCCCAATACAGGTGGAAAACTTTAATTGAGTTCTTGCAGATCCCAAAAGTTGTGTACCCTGGATCTATTTGGTCTTTTTCCTTTGTCCCACTTCTCTGCATGGTTTTTGACCTTTTATTTATTGAAAGCCATACTATGGCTTTAAAACACCTCAAATTGAGATCACAAAGGATTTACATTCTGCATGGAAAATCCTTAGGAAATTCAGTAGATATACACAACACCTCACTTTTAATTACAATTTTGGTAAGCTTGGATAAACCTTATGCAACATTCAATTTAAGCTTATTTAAGCTTGAATTTAAATTTTTTAAAAATTGTTAAAAAAGTAGGAATTGTACTGTGAGATTTGTAAATCTTCTGCTAACATAGGAAATATCCATTTTTTTGTATAACACCCTATGGGTCCACCCTAAGTTATTTTTGGTTTTGAATCCAAAAATAAACTAATAATTATAATTTTGTTCATCTGGAATAAAGTTATAATTTTTTTTGTTTTAAATATAATTGATAAGTATGCTTGGGACTAAATCAACTGTATATGAAGCAATTTGTGGCCTTATGGGTATGTCATACATATCTCACAGGCTCACAGTAGCCATGTCCATTGATAATTATTCTTCGTAGATAAACCAAAAGGGATTAATAAATTCCAATTTGGGATATGTATCTAGAAAACTACCTCATGGAAACTGGTTGCCATTGTATGTTTACTTGTACTATGTAGAAAATGGGGTAAAACTTAGAAAATTTATTAAAAATGCAATTATTAATCAATATTTATGAAGAATTAAGGACCAATAGAGAAATTTATAATCTATACTAAAGCCAAAAATAATTATGACTTTGTCACAGGGGCTCTTAGGAATAGAAAGAGTGGCCTGGAGCTCAGGAGTAAGGGAACTCACTTGGAAGACCCCAATGAATCAAAGAATTGGAAAAGAGTAATTCAAGTACAAGATGAGATTCAAAATAAAGAATAAAGCCAATGGCCAAAGAGATAACCAAGTAAGTCCTTTATTCAAAATTTCAACCTGCCAGAAAGTACAATAGAGTTAGTAAATAATATGACCACCAAATATCCACTTACAGAAAAGAAAGTAGAATAATTGATTGGGGGAAAACCCCCCCCCAAGGTTGGAAAAGAGGCAGGTATATATGAGAACTTGAGAGCTTGACTCTTTCAGGCTGAAAAATGGCTTCTATTTATTTCTTTTGGGAATGTAAACCTGGCCAAGTTGGGAAATGAAAAGGGTTGAATTATTTTCCCATGGTCTATGGCTGAAATTCAGCCTCTATGGAACAAGACTGTGTTTAATGAATGTGGCTTCCAAGGTGCATTGATGCAGCATTGACACTTAAGAACTGGTTTGAAACTCCCTCTTGCACTGGGAGGATCTGACGTGGACCTGCCTGCAGGTCCCTTACAAGTATATTGACTTATATCTCAAAGTTAACTCAGCATTAACTCATTCCATATCTCTATCTTTTTGTCCAAGATAACTCATCATTAACTCATGTCATATCTATATGTATATATCCAAGTTAACTCTGAATTAACTCATTTCATATCTACATTCTTATCTCCAATTGACCTCATCATTATCTCATGGAATATCTACATTTTTATTTCCAAGCTAACTCATACTTGATTCATGGAATATCTTTATGTTTATCTCAAAGTTAACTCATCATTCACTCCAGTCATATATTAATTAGTATCTCAAAATGGAATTATTCTTTACTTGGCTTACATCTAAGCTTGTTAATGATCTTTTATCAATTCTTTCCTTATCACTGATGTTATTAGAGTGGGGACTTCCTACAGTGCTAGGGCAATCCTGTCAGTTTTCTGCCATTTAACTCAAAACTAAGTCAGATTGTTTCCTGGTATGTATCACCAAATTATCTCAAGGCTTAACTTCATTTTCTCTGAGTCTGTACTCTCATTTTAACTGAAGATTAATTCAAAGTTTCAAATTTACTATATGAAAGTTTTAATATCTTTTTTTGCTATGCAAGAACCCAGGACTCCATATATATATACAGTTTATAAATAATAATATTAAATTCAACTCATCATATACACTTCCGAAGCACCAAATAATATCATAATTTATCCTTTGATAGAATCAGCTAGAAATTTCATTTTATAATATTTTGTGTTTCATTTAATATGGTTTGAAGCTATCATTATATAAAATAGTTATTCCTATTATCCTGTAATATTACCTATATTAAAGACACAGTATAATTTAATTTCAATTTTAAATTTCATTCAAAAACATTTCTTTTACTTGAAAGACTTATAAATCTTCATGTAGATTGAGTACCCACTTACAATTCATTTGTTAATACAGAAATGAAACCAATTTTGATTCTCTCTTGATATATAGCTCTATAAATTTATGTTAATTATTCATTCCATTGATAATCCTAATTTTTCAAGATTGAAGTATTAATTAATAATCAGAGTTAATATAAATCTATAAGTGTTCAGAAATGTTTTTCAATTTGGATGGAATAGTAAAAAATTAAAAATGGTAAAATTTCACACTTTTTGTGTACTAAATCTCCAGGGAATAATGTTTTAAGATCAAATAAAGATGAACAATTTTTCAGGATTATATATGGAGAATATGATAAAAATGTAAATATATGTAATAATTTTTTTTTAAATTTTTAGATAATATAAATCAATTTGAATCTCATGTTATTTCCTTCTTTTGTTATATCAAAATTCTGATTTTATTTCTTGAGTTTCTATTCAAAAAATCTGTTTAAATTCTCAGTATTTACTGTGTTTTTACTTCTATCCAATCCTTAACATATATATGTTATATCTCCTTGAATGGCTACTCTGCAAATTGGATTTAATGGACTCAAATAAGCCTTATTATTTGTATTTTTCATTAAAAAATTATGAATCACTGTTTTTAAAAATTCAAGTGAGTGAAAGATTAATGACTTTAAGGCAAAAAAAAACTATATTTTATCTCCAAGTAAAATACATAAAATTCAGTCCTGCCCCCACTTTTCACCAAAACTCTATTGAAGTAATTTAAAAATTTGTATTTATTAAATGATTCAAAATTCAATTCAAGTGATTTTTGAATTTTTGAATAACTTTCTGAAATGAAATTTTTTTAATTTAACTTGGTAGAAATTTACTTCAAAAAATTGATAAAAGTAAGATCTTTGGAATTTTTGGGTTCAGCTTTGTGGATTGACTTAAATTCGTTTTCTTCAAAATATTGAATATTTTGAGTTTTTATGTTCATGGAATATATTCCATATAGAAGAAAAAGGTCTCAACATAATCCTGACAATATTAATTTAATGGTAAATAGTTTATTTCTAAACTGATTATTTTGGGTAACGAAGTAATCAAAGAAATTTTCTCAGTATTTACTAAATTGGGGCAAATTATTACAAAATAAAATTTCAAAAATTAATCCTTATTTTCTCAAGTTTAAAGAGCTCTTTGAAATCATTTTTTTTTAAGTTTTTCATTACTTTTGGTAAGTGAAAATTTAAATATTATTTTAATTCAAATTACAATAAACCTTTATATCTTAGCCAATTCATTCAATCCCTTATGTGGAATTACCAAAATTTTTCAAATTCACATAATACCTGTTTTGTAAAATTAATTAAAAAGATTAAAATGGACTTAATTATAATTCTGGCTATCCAAAATTCCTTTAATATTCTCAATATATTTCTTTTGTGTGAAAACTGTTAGAGTTGGGAAGCTTTCCATCCTATATTTTTTCAAGGAGGAGGCTAGCAAATAATTGATATAAATATTGATTTCAAAAAGTTTTTTTCAACAAAAATGTGTCATGTGAGAAAGGAATTCTGAGAGAAGGTATAATGACCAATCTTGATGTATACTTTTTTTAATACCAACAAAGGGGTCTGTTTTAAAATTGGGGCCAAATACCACTCCTTTAATTTTTTTGGAAAACATAAGGTCAACCAAATTGAGTTTTTAATTTATTTTTATTAATCCTCTTTCAAATTTTCTTTCAAAGACTCTCATCAAGAATCTTATGGCCAAATAAAACCAAACCCGATTTTTGTAATACAGTTTGGGTCATTTGAAACCAAAACTTGATTCAGATGATTCTCAACGCCCTGAAAATATTTTTAAGTTAAAAAAGGCTGAATTGTACTAAAGTTCCCTTCACTGTTTGGAATTAAGGTGTGTGCTACAAATGGATCTTCAAGCAGGGAATTATGAATGATATTCAATTTTAATTACTGTGTTGATATTTATTCACTTTATTTAGTATAAAGATCCTCACAATCAAGTCAATAAAGAACTATAAAGTAAATCAATTTGGAATAGTAAGTTTTTTTTTATGATTTTCAATGCACTTCCCTTTTGGGGGAGAATAATATTTAACTTAATTTCTCCTAGCTTTGCCTATTCTCTTTTAAAAATGGTTAAGAGGAATTTTTAATGTGGATTAAATAAATTGTTACATCATTTCATCAAGCTCTTATACAAATGAATAAATCCCTTCCAAAAATATTTACATTAAGCTATATATATAAATAATTTATTAAATTAAATTTTATTAAATGTCAAAAAAAATAATAATTAATAGATAAATTTGATTCTATTTTTATTTACTTCTTTTTTTCTTAGACTTTGATTATTTATTTCTATTTATTTTGATTTTTTTTATTACAAAAGAACAAATACATTCAATAATTCAAAATAAATTAACTATTTCTTAAACTTTTTATGTTTATTTTTTCTGTAAAGTTTCTTTTTTGCTTTTTTTGCTTATATTATATTTTTATTTTGGAATAATCACATTATTACATATTTTCTTTAAAACAACATTAAATACACCTTTTTTTCCATAGGAAAAATTGAGAATATAAAAGCTTTATTGTGAGGTAAAAATAACTTTATTTAAATGAATGGAATTGAGAAAAATGAGCCATACGCTGGCAAGAATAATATATGAAAAAGCTATAAAAAATCAAAACTTCCATAGCCAAAGATGGCTTGTGTTTAAAAAAGGCATTCATAACCTATTCTTAAGAGTAGAACCCTGAAACCTGCTTTATGAATACAAATTTGTCTTCAAAATTGAATCAAGTCAATTATTTTGCTTCACAAAGAAAGAATAGCAGGGTCACTCAAAATTACATATGTACATATTCATCTGAAAAATTCAGATTTAGCTTTACTATTAGAAGTTAAAAAAGTCGAATGCATACAGATAATTTATCTTGATGATAGAGTCAAGAGTATCTATTCCTGCATTATTAATACTGGGTTGATCTAACAATTATTTGAATAATTCTTGTTCTGATTCAATATCACCATTTAATGCATACACTTTGATTAAAGTGCTGACTACATATGCTGTCATGTGTACACCTTCTTGATCCATTTGTGCGACATATCTCAGGACCAAATCTACTCTTTTGAATGCTACGAATATATTGAAAAGGGCTTGATAACATACTGCATCCAGTATACCAGGACTATCACCTTCTCTTCTTTGGATAAGGACAAAGCTTCTGGGATTACAATAAATTGTCTTTAGGTAACTTTGAAATAATCATGTTGCATAAAAATGTATTGGGTGTAACTCGATGTTGAATGTCCTCTTCAAAGTGCTAATCATATTGGTCAAGATAAAAAGAATCAAAAACTGTAGCAAAATTTATATTTATATAAAGAGACAAGAGCTTACAGCTAAAGCTGCACTAGCATCATTGGTGGTTTCATGGGCATGTTGAATCATGGCCGCATAAGCATCAGCAGATGGGGCCGCTCCACTGCTAATTAATCAATTATTGTGGATTGCCAGTTCTTCCAGCAATCCAAAATAAGCAAGAGAAATTATAATTCTATCTTGAAAGCTTGTCCAACTTATTGATTTGAGAGCTTGGTCACTAGCTGACGCACTACCCAGTGAAGCTAATGCAACATGTGCGTCGACATACATCTGCCTCACTCAGTCAATCTGACAATGACGAACATAGGTTTCAATCAAAGCAGATGATGGATCAGCTGTTGAATAATGGCCTTTCAAGGTCAACTGGTGCACGGTGCTGTACAACCTGTCGAGTTGAATCAGGTCTTTAGAGCAAAACATACTGAGAGAAAGTTGACTAAGGTGATTGTTAAATGATTGAAATGGTGTGTGGGGAACTGGTACTGCGGGTTGAGTAGATTGGCTAGAAGTATCGGTATGGATTGAAGGTAAAGTTGGAGGGCTTATTGATGAGTTGGCAAAAGAAGTCGATCTTGATAAAAGCACACTATCAAAAGAAGTTGATGATAATAAAGGTACTTCGCCTGTAAAAATTAATTAATTTAAACAATGCAAGAATAATAAGCAAAAGTTCAAATGATTTAGAATTAATTCAAAAAATTTGTTTAAATACCAGTTGCATTTTGATCACATAATAAGCCAAAGCGATTTGACAAATACTTATCACCTTCTTCAATGCAATGACATAGACGAGCTTTAGCTTTGAGTTCCTCATCAATGTCATTTGATTTAATCTTGCTAAATAAAGCCTGAGCTCTGCCTTGGGTTGGCATCTTTACTTTGTAAGTCAAAAAAACCTCTAAAAGAAATTCAATATCATGATTGGAATTGAATTGAGTGATGTGAGCATTGGAATTTGTTAGGAAGCTTTCAAATTGGCCTAGAACTTGTTCAATAAAATCTCAAGAATCCATTGGCAAATTGGTTTTAATAGATGGCAATACTTTTCCTTCTTTGGCTTGAACTTGAAGCATAACACTAACTGTCAAAAGTACACTCCAATCATTTATTGAAGAAAGACAACGTTCAGCATCAGGGCAAGATGAATAGAGTTGATAGAATTGCATTGCAAGAACCAAAGTAAGATTATTAAGAATTATTAGGGTTGTAATCTTAAACCCAAATGCTAGTTGATGTTGTTGAAGTTGTTGACCAAGTTTGGTGTTGATAGCTTTTACTGGAGATTGAAGGGCGCTTTGATAACTAGTTAATAAGCCTGTCAAGTAATTAGATTGACGGCGAAATTCAGCAGTAGCATATTGAAGATCGCAGATGTCGGGAAGGATAGAGTAATGATGAGAGAATTGAGTCAATAAGTCTTCACTAAAAAAACCAAGATGCATTAAATCTTTAGAGGTATTGGTGATACATTAATTTTTGATTTCTTGACAACTTTGAATGACACGTTTGGAAATGTTTTTGATCAAACCATAAGTTTGTAGATCTAAAATTGCTTCAAATTTGGTACTATCGGCTTTGAGTAAAGCTGATTGCTTTATGATCATATAACAAACAATCGAAGAAGCTTTTTCGAGGGCATATTGAATCATTTCAATTGTTGATTTAATATGGCCCACTTTCTTGTTTGCTGAGTGATGTAAAGCAAAGACTAAAAGTAAATTTAAAAAAATTTGAAACCTTGCCATCACCGCGCCCATAGCTTTGGTATCAAATTGAGAATCTATTTGATTGATGCTGATCATAGCAGCATCATAAGCAACACCAAGCCCTGGAGCGCCACGACCAGGTTCACAGGCTAGACAAACGATTGGATCCATAAACTCTTGAGGACGACCGGGGTTATCAAGATGGTAAGAGGCATGATCACCATTAAAAAGTCTCTTGATCCACTTTGAAGCAGAGGCATAATCATTTAATCTAATAGATCCCAGGATGATCTCAAGAATGTGATTGGCATCGGATTTAAAGTTGGAAGATGTTTGATTGATTGTGGGTTAAAGTGATTGTTCCAATAAAGTAACAGCAGAAACAGAGTCACCATTTACCAAGTAAGCCCACATAAAAGCTAAAAGCACTTGAATATCACTCTTCTCGTCAGCTAAGTGAGAGTTGGGGATTTTATTTGAGGACAAAGTAGATTGATTAAGGGTCAAAGTAAGTGGAGGTTGAAGTTGATGATCATGATATAATGGGTTTAGGGTAGTGTCAGTTTTGAGAGTATCAGATTGAATTTGACAATAATTTTTTAATAAAATCTTGGTGTGTGACAAATTTCCTGCCAAACCACATAAAGTGATTAAATTAAAAAAAGATTGAGATGTTGAAGCTTCACGATCTTCAAGCTGAGTGAAAATCTTTGTAGTTAAATCAAGACCAATAGCAATATTGGCTTTGGAGTCGATGTACTTGAGTTTATTGACATTTGCACAAGATTTGCTTAGCAAGTCTAAAGCTGCAGGTTGAAGCTGATTGATTAGTTCACGGTCCAATGACTTAAAGAGTTGTATGGCATAATCAAAGTTAGATTGAGCTCACAAACGACTGATTGTAGTTAAGTCTTCATTTGTTGGGATTGGAGCCAAACACAAGTTTGGAAGACTTTGATTAATTTTTTGATTGATACTAATGTTGGCTAAACATTTTTGACAAAGCTCTAATTTGGCTGAATTGGCCAAATCACGTTTTCAGAGAGCTGTGATTAAAGTGCTATATGTTTGAGGAGAGGGTTTGAATGGTGTGTTGTTGAGAAGAAAATGATGACATTTCAATAAATTTTTGATTGGTTCAAAGGTGGGTTTGTGAACAACCATACCCCAAAACATTAAATCAATTATGGCCGAGCTTGGTGAAGCGGTTGAAGAGACATAACTATTTAATGATTTTTGAAGTTGATAGAATATTGAATATTGATTTTGATTGGTTGATTGTAAGATCCCAAGAGCTTTGCTAAGCCAATGAGCTTGAGATGGTGAGTCATTAGATGATAAACTGGTAGATTGAGTGAGAGGGAGATTGACTGAATTTTTATTTGATATATTTTATGAAAGATGATCAGAGTTGACTCATTGATGATAGTTGAAAGTTTAAGGAGAAAATGATTGGTTTTGATGAGATGGATTGAGTTGATTTGGAATGAAGTAAAAGAGAGTTGCTGGTAAAACATTGATGAGCATGAGAGACTGAAGGGCTAGGTTTTAGATGATGATGAGATTGATGAGTAGAGAAATTAAGACTATGAGAATGACTGAAATTAACAGGTAAGAGGCTTTGAGGAGATTTCAATAATTTTGAATGTTAATCAAAGGTGAGTCTTGAAACACTATACCTGAGAAGATTAAATTGATTACAGCAGTGATTGTTTTGGCCGTTCAAGATCCTTTGATAATTAGTGAGCTTTCAAGCTGATAGATATTAAGAATTAAGTTTGATTGGTTGATTGTACATGTTAAGAAAATTGGATTGAGAGAGAAATACAAATATTGAGTGAGACAGATATTGACACAATTTTGATGATTGAGAAGGGTTGAATAAATAATAGGATCTCTTCTTTTAAAATAATCCTGTTGAGATGATTAAGTTGAGTAGGAATCAAGGGAAAAATATTGATTAGTGAAAAAAGCACAGAAAGCTGTGAGATCTAAGGAAATTAGTTTTTGTTGTTAAATTTCAAAAGGCTCTTTTTTGAGGTATGGGTGGAAGGAATTGATTCTTGAAATTTGAGGTGGGAGCTTGAAAAAAAAGGATTTAGGTTGAAAATCAAGTTTCTGATTTTTTACAATGAAAAAGTATGATAATAGGATGTAAGATAAAATTAAGAAAGTCTAAATAAATTTATGTAGAGCAGGGTTGACTAAGTATCAATTTAAAAACTTGATTGAAGAAAATTAAATAAATATTTTTTTGTTTTAATTTCCTAAAAATGTTTTTTGAATGTAGTGGCAGAATTTTAAAATTGGAATTAGAAGAAGTGATGTTTGGAATTAAAAATAAGTGGAAGATTTTTAACAATGAAGGAGTTTGAAAATAAAAAGCGAGATAGGATTATGAAGATCTAATTGAGATTTGGATTTTCATTTTTTGAGTTTTGTCGGAAATATTTTGCTTTACAATTAGAATTAAATGGATAATGATTATAAAATGAATCTTCAATTTAATGAAATCAAAAATTAAATAAATATTTTGATAATGTAATGATAAAAAAAGTTTGATTATTTAGAAGTTGAAGCAAGCCTGTTGATGATGGAAGTATGATCATCAACTGTGAAGTTATCAACTTTTCCATTGTGTAAGTATTTGAATAAGCTGTACGCTTTTTTTGAAATTTGTAATGACATGGATAATCTGGTAAAACAGTTACTATCACCGCCATCTGGATAAAGAGTAAAATATCTGGTGCTTTTTGCTTTCCAGACAATTTGTACAATACCAGGTTCTTTACCTGTTAAATCAATATTAATAGAGTGGTCTGGGAAGACAAAAAATTCATTAAATAAATCAAAATTATCAAAGATTAAGGTGCCATCACTTGTGGAAATCAGAATAGAAAGAAAATAAGCAAACTCTGAAGAGTCTGTTTGATCAATATGAGGAAACTTAGAAAAGTTATTTGAAGTAAATTTAAATTGATTTGCAAATGAAGAAGAATAAAAATCAGTAAAGTCTAAAATCCCAAATCCTGGAATGTTGAATTGTTTCATTTGATTTGAATTCATTTCAAAAACTGTTGATGATAATTTTTGAAAGAGATTTTGAATAATATTTTGTAATTGTGAGAGTTGAAGTGATAAAGAATTATAAAGTTCTGGGTTATTAGAAATAGAAGTGGAATTGATACAATGCCCAATTGTAAAGTCATTGTAAGGTTTGTCTATGAAACTCTTGATAATAGTAGAAATATCAAGAGTACTATGACTGTCCTCAGTAGAAATATATAATAGAATGAAATGTTATAACCACAAAATTAAATATAATTATTAAAAATAATTATATAAAGGAATTGATTTAATTATTATTATAAAATATAATAGTAAAAAATATAATAATTATAATAAATTATAATTATTCTATTATTGTTATAGTCACTGACAGTTATAACAATAAGAAGTGCAAAGCTCTTAATGAGACAATTACACATGGAAATATGAATATTAACCACTTATAAATGATATAAATATTATTTATAAAAGAATTATAACACACACTGTGCAGAAGTAATTCTTATAGAATAAAATTCTATATAAAAAAACTAATACTAGATAAAAAAGATATAGAACTTTAGAGAAAACTTACTTATAATATTTATTTAATACAAAAAGTCAAACAACAACAGTTATTATATTAAATAATAATTACAAGTTACAAACACGCCAAAAATCAATATTTTTAAAGATAAAACAACTTTTTATAATAAAAATTATGATTAAAGAGTTTTTAAGAGGAATTTGTGGATTTTTGAAAGATATTTAATATGATAATTTTATATAATAAAATGTATTATTGGTGACTACAACAATAATCTAAATTCTATGATTACAATTCTTTAATTTTAATTAATAAAAAATAAAATAAATTAAGAATTACTTTAATAATAAGATTTTATATTTAATAAAACTTTACCTGTTTGAATTTCTAATATGATTGGATTGATAATGAATGATGGACAAAAACAGTGATGAAAAGACTCTTTTTATGTCTTCAGAGCAGCTCTCATAATTCATAATGAATATAGAGGGTGTGCTCAGGTCAAAACCGAAAAACCATGCTTAAAAATAAAGTTCTTAACTTAAGGTAACTTATTTTTAATTCCAATTTAAAGTTATCAGTGTTATTCTTAACTCCATGTAACTTTAATCCTCATTTAAACTAATTATTTTAAGTTTTTAATATAAATAAACTTATTTATATTAAAGTTCATCACATGAAAAACTTAAAAATAAGGTTTCAAGCAGAAATCTGTGAAACTCAATTTTTAATTAATTTTTAAATAAATTATCATTTTCTTTGAGCTTGAATTAAAAGAGTAAATTTCCAGGCTATATACCCAGGAAATTCATTTATAAAAGATACTTAAAATTTAATTTATATACAGATAATATTGAATTGTAATCTGTGTGAAATTTAAAGCAAATCCATTAAGAATTGGATTTTTAATGAATTTTTGAAGTTATTGCTATTTTTCCATGTAAAATAGCAATACACACCAAACCTCAAGTTTTGATAAGGTTTTAATGCTTGTAACCTTAACGCTTTAAGCTTATTGAAGCTTTTCAAGCTTAATTAAGCTTTGACAGTTCTTAAAACCTTAAATTCAAGCCTGCATATTGGGATTTACCCTTTGGCAGCTTGAAATTCGTGTCTAAATTGGGATAAAACCAGTTTAAACTTCAATGTTGGATCAAAGTCTAATCTTAAAGCTTATATAAGGTTGAAAATCCTCCAATACAGGTGGACAACCTTAATCGAATCCTTGAAGATCCCAAAAGTTGGGTACCCCAGCTCTATTTGGTCTTTTTCCTTTGTCCCACCTTTCTGCGTGGATTTTGCCCTTTTATTTATTTAAAGCCATACTATGGCCTTAAACCATTTTAAATTGAGCTCCTGCAGGATTTACATTCTGTATGGCAAATCCTTAGCCAATTCAGTAAATATACACAACACCTCAATTTTAACTAAAATTTTGGTAAGTTTGCATAAACCTTATGCAGCTTTAAATTTAAGCTTATTTAAGCTTAAATTTAACAACTTTAAAAAAGTGTTAAGAATGTTACATTAGTACTGTGAGATTCTTAAATCTTTCAATAACATAAGAAATAAGTGTTTTTGGGTATAACACCTTATGGATGTACCCTAGGTTATTTTTGGTGTAGAATCCAAAAATGACATAATACTTATAAATTTGTTTATCCAAAAAAAAGTTATACTTATTTTTTGTTATTTTTTATTTTAAATTCAATGAAAAAGTCTGTTTAAGACAAATTTAACTGGGTATAAAGTTATTTGTGGCTTTTTGGGTATGTTATACATACCTCACAGGCTCACATTCCCTACCACCAAAATAAAAATTCTACCACAATTTTTCTTTTGTAGTATACCCCCAAGCTATTTAGGGGGGTATAATCCACTGTCCAAACTCTTTAATTCTAATTTTTCAAGTATTTAAAGCACACAATTCAAACTTTTCATTGAGCAATTGGTCTTCTCTCATGTCTGAATCTTCTGAGAAACTTTTGGGAATCAGGTATTTTGCTTTCTACAATCCATTCATCTTGATGTTGTGAATTTTCATACCTGATTAAGTATTCTCTTTCATTTTTCCCCTAAGTCTTCTTTCTTTCAAGACTTTGAGTACCTTTTTATCCTCACTTTGATCTAGTGGGGGTACTTCTAAGGGTATTTCATTTCTCAAAGGAAATAATTCCTCATCACTTGAAGTGTAATGCTTTACTAGACTGACAGGGAAAGTTGGATCTTTGTTTTCCAGTTCTCCTGTCAGTTCTACTTGTACTGCATTTGTCCCATGAAGGGCTTCAATAATAAATGGTCCTGAAAAGGAATCTTTTAATTTATTTGGGCCTTTGATATTATTAAAGTTCAAGGTTGAAACTAGTATTAAGTCCCCTACTTTGAATTCTGGGGTCTTATGACTCTTATCCCATTTCTGTTTAGCATATTCAAAAGAATCATTAATGCTTTGATTTGCATGATTTCTTACTTTATCAAGCAATAACTTAAAGCTTGAAGCAGTTGGATGAATATTAACCAGATCTTTTTTCAAAGTATCAATTGGAAGTTTGGGGTTCCATCCTTTTTCCAACATTGCAGGACTTTTGCCTGTTGAAGCATGGATGGAGGTCTTGTAGGCTAATTCCAATGCTGGTATACGAGTACACCAATCATGGGTAAAGCCATCAGAATCTTTAAACTCCAGGCCATAAGCACAAAATATTCTGATCATGTCCTCAAGGGTTTGAATCATTCTTTCTGCCAGCCCATCTATTTGTGGATGGTAGGCTGCTGAGAATGATAGTCTTGTAGCCAAAAGCTTATGTAAATTAGTCCATAGAGCTGATGTAAATTTTGGGTCTCTGTCACTAATGATGTTTTTAAAGAGATCAGTATGGGATATTACTCTATTCCAGAGCAAAAGAGCTGTATCCATAGCTGTGTCATCTTTGTGACATGGTAAAAAGATTGGTGTTTTGCTATATCTGTCCACAATGACAAGACATGCATTGTAACTTTTATCACCTTCAGGTGGTAAGGAAGTTACCCAATCCATGTGAACCACTTCCCATGGGGTACTTGGTTCTTGAATATGGATCATTAAACCAAAGCTTTTACCAGTAGCTTTATTGGCTTTCTGGAATCTATCACAACTGTGACAGTACTCAATGACATCTTTTCTCCAAGATGGCCACCAGGCACATGTCTTAATTCTTTCCATAGTTCTGTCTTCAGACAGATGTCCAGAATATATGTTATCATGGCATTCTAGTAGTATGGTGTTAATTAACATTCTACTACATAGGACCATGACACATGTGTGTTTAGATCTATGATATAGTATACCATCAAACAAATGGAATCTTCCATTATCATAAGATTTTTTCCAAATATCATCCAGGCAATTAGCCAAGGCTAAATCTTTGCAATCTTTTTCAAGTAGAGCAGTAAGAATATGACAATTCTTATCTTGCTTATAGCTGTCTCTAACTTCTTCAAAGAATTCTGTTCCAACATCTGTGATATTAACTCCTTCAATTGGAATTTGAGGTTCTGCATTTGTAGGAACATAGGCAGGGTTATCAGGTGTATTTGGTAATGCCCATCTACTTAGGCCATCAGCATTCTTATGAATATTTCCAGCTTTATGTACTATGGTCATATTGCCTCTATGCTCCTGTATAGCAATCTGCCATCTTAACATGTGTCTTTTTGGAGTTTTAATGTTAAGAAGTGATTTCACTGCATTACAATCAGTAATTACTTCAAACTCACTACCATCAAGATGGTAATGAAGTTTTTCCAAAGCCCAAGCAAGGCAAAGGCACTCCATTTGGCTAGCTCCATATCTGGCCTCAGTAGGTTTAATTTGTCTTGAAATAAAACAAATTGGACCTTCATAAGGTTTGTCATTGAAAATTTGAACTTGATGAAGAGTAGCTCCTAAGCCTTCACCACATGCATCAATATACAGCTTGAAAGGAAGTTTTCAGTCTGGCATCAATGATAATGGTGCATTGGTCAAGGAATAATTGATTTTATCATATGCTTGAATCCTCTCCTGTGTCATTTCAAAAACAGTTTGTTGATCACAAATTATGTATAATGATCTGGCAAGGATTGCAAAATCTTTAAGGTGTTGCCTGTAATAACTGGCAAACCCTAAAAAATACATCATTTCTTTTTTGTTCTGGGGCATTTGTTTCAGTAAGACTGCAGCCACTTTGTTTTTGTCAACACCAAGTCTCAGTCCTGAGACTACATGTCCTAGAGCTTTTAACTCATGAAACCCAAAATTACATTTCTTAAGAGATATTTTCATGTTCACTTGAAGAATTTTCTTAAGTACTAATGAAAGTCTCTCCAAATGTAATTTCCAGATTTCTGAACAAATGATAATGTCATCAATATTAATGATTAACCATCCTTCTGACAATTCATGTGGGAAGATAGTATTCATCATTCTCTGATAATGAGAGGGTGCATTTTTAATACCAAAAGGCATTCTCAAATACTCATAAATCCCACAATGAGCAATTACTCTCAATAATTTCCTAGCATGAGGTGTCAAAAAATTCTGATGAAAGCCTTTCAGAGCATCCATGGAAGTAATGAATCTTGCTTTGGATAATTGAGTCAAAGTCTCATGAATTCTAGTAATTGGATACCTGTCTGTAATAGTATAGGTATTCAGTGCTCTAAAATCACCAACCATCCTTGACTTATCATTATGCCAAGTAATGATTACTGGAGTTGTGACTTCTACCTCCTCATTGTGTCCAGCTTTTCTAAGGACTCCCAATTTCATTAGTTCATTAATATTACTTTCTAATGCTTCTCTAGCCCTAGGGCTAGCTGCGTAAGCTGGTCTTCTTAATAGTGGCGGATAAGGCCTTTCAACATTAAGCATAATGTCCACTTCATGGCCTTTTATAGCTCCAAGTGGCTCATTATCTGAAGCAAAAGTTTCCCTGTATTGAAATAAAATGTTAATAAGCTCTTCCTTCATTTCTAGTGTTAATTCAGGAATAATTTGTGCTTCAATCAATTGACTTGACACAAATCTTTCCTTATTAACATTTTCACTGGTTTAATGACAGTAATTTCTCTTTTTTCTAGAGGAAAAGCAAATTTTTGTCTTTTATTTTCCCCTATAGTGAAATACCTGTCTTTATGATTATTAATATCAATACCATAAATATTGAGATAATCATTCCCAAGTATAAAGTGTTGTGAATTACAATTATTCATGACAACAATTTCAACTTTCAATCTTATACTTCCTGCAGGATGAGGAAATATGATTGCTGCCTCAAATATACCCAAGGGGTGCATATTTTGGGTAGCACTGCTGAATGTCATACCTTCAATTGGCATTAATTTGTCTTGCCAATTGGTATAAACCTTGTCAAGATAATCGTTTCCCACACAAGTGCAAAAAGCGCCTGAGTCAAGGTGTATCTTGGCTTCTGTGTTGTTTATCACAATATTAGTGATACAAGATGAATAAGCTGTATAACCTTTACCTCTGGCAGGTTTGGCTTTCTGCATTTTAACATCTTGCACATGTATGAGATCCATACATTCATCACTATACTGTGGTAAATGAGTGTGTACCTCAGTGACTTCAAAAGAAACATTAATGTTTTCTATACTAAGCTCTTCTGGTACTTCTTCTTCTTCTGAAGGTTCAGAATCACTCTCATTTAAAGATACATCAGTTGTTTCTTTTGTGTCTTCCACTTTTTCAACATTTATCTCATTGATTCTTGTCTTTTTTGGGCAAGTGTTTGCTAAATGAGAGTTACTTACACACTTGTGACATTTCAAAGGGAGTCTGTCTTGTGGCTTATTTGGCTTTGAAATTGGTTTCCCAGTAGTTTTTTGTCTATTGGGGATTTGGACCAATTTCTTCCAATTTTTGTGCTAGTAGTGATGTCCTTCATAGAATTAATATAATATTCTGTAGAGAAAGGCTCAATACATCTGCTTCTTATAGCATGCTCAAGGTCACAACCACACTTTCTTAATATCCTTTTATGTACCATTGTTTCAGACATATCAGGATGAAGGGCAGTTAATCTGTCCTTATGTTTAAGAAACCAAGACATGGGCCTGTCCCTCTCAATATTAAAAATGGCTTCTTCAAAAGAATTTTCCATTCTAAATATCTAAGAATCATTTTCCCATTTGGAAATAATTTGTTCTTTCCACCAACGCCAAGAATGTTTACCATGGTCTTGTCTCATTTTGTAATACAATTTATTTGCTGATCTGGTAAATAATGAGTTTAATCTGGCACTTATGTATTCATCTGGTATGTTAAAGTCTTCTTTAAACATATCAATTGCTCTCATAAATTCCATATGATCATATTCTCCTTCACCATTGAAGGTTGGCCATTCCTCTAATTTTGGAATGTCTTTGAAATTGCAAGCAGTTTCCACCTCATTACTTGAAATGGTATGATGTGAATCATTAAGCACATTTCTGTCAAGAATTGGTGTGGATTTCCTTGGCAATTAATTTTTCAGTGATATATTATTAATACTTGATTAAATGTCTTCTTTTAATCCAGGTCTTGCTTTATCACTTTTTTCCAATTGTTCTTGGAGAAGAGCTGCATGGTGACCAGTTGAATTTTCCAAGTTTTTAACTTGTAATTTCAATTCTCTTAACTGTCCAGTTATAAGAGAAATTGGATTGTCATCTGGTTGAATGAGCAAAGTAACTTTTGAATAAATTTCTGCACAAATTTGGGTCAAAGACACAATATTGTCCTTATCAACATTTTCAAGTCCAATAATGGTCTTTTGTTGGTCTTTTACTTGTAATATCTCATTACCCAACTTCTGTTGGATATACTCAAATGTTTTAAACTTTGTTATAATTTCTTTATTACAAGATTCAAATTGAGTTACAAGCTTAACAAGATCTATTTCTTTGTAAAAGATTGTTTCAATCTTTCCTCCTCCTTGTTTTTGAATTCCATCAGAGTTCTTGCCATATTGAACACATTGTCCATGGCTGTCTTTTCTTTCTTTGGGATTCTGTAATTCTGTGGGTAAGGCTTGTTCCACTTGGGATTTGCCTTTGCTTGCCCTTCTGATTGGTCTTTGGGGCTTGCTTGGGCTTGCTTGGCACTTGTTGAGGCTGATTTTTGCTGGTAGATGCTTGGGGAGCTTCCACAGGGCTGTTTTCCTTGCCTTGGGCCAACTTCTTCTTCTGATCCTCTGGTAACATGCTTTAGTTTTTCAACCAAGCTTTTGTCTGTTGGACTTGTCCTTTGCAAGACATTGGTGTCCAACCCTTCAGAAGTTCTTCTGTCTTTTCTGGCCCCAGGAACTTCTTAACTTGAAGATAAGAGTTCATGGTGCCTATCCAAAGACTTGGGAGAAGTTCCCATTCTTTCTGTTTTGCGGCAATAAACCAGTTCTTGTATTGAGACTGGTAAATCTCCACTTCTGCCTGTTGGAAATGATTCAGGTCTAAAAGAAATAGCAGTTATGTCATCTTCTGGACTCTCAATAAGAGGTTTAAAGGTGCTGGCTAACCTTTGGGAACTGGTGGAAGTTCTGGCATACTCCATTTGTGCCTCTTGTCTGGGCTGACATTCTTGTCTTTTTGATTTGTGACTGGAATGTCCTGGTCCAGATCCATTTGATTGGATGGAGCAATTACTTCCACTTCTAGTAGGAGTAATTTCACGTCAATTTTAAGAAAAAATACACTAAGAATGGATTGAATTCCCCTGCTGGACCTTTGAAGGGTTCTTTGGTTAACAAACCCCTTGGTGCTGGGCTAGTTTGAATTTCAATACTAGACTCTGAGGCTTCAGAGTCTGAAGAGCTGTCTCTAATTTATGACACTAGAGAAAAATATAAGTTATTTATCAAAAAATGAAAATAACTTATAAACTTAACTTATTCAATAAAGTTGTTTTAATGTAATTTATGGCAAATTACATCAAAAATAAAGAAAAATGTCTAAGATAAAAGAACAAATATTTTAGTAAAGATTTTTAATTTTTTAATTTTTTATTTGATTTTTTCTTTATTTAAAGAAATAATAATTATGCAATTAACAAGTTTATAAATCAAAATTGTATTATTATTCACTTTATACTAGAATAACTCAAAGAACAAATTTCAAGTCTGTGATGTGAAAAAGCCACTAGTTAGACAAAAGAAATTTATTCCAAGTCACTCAATAGTATATTGTTTTGAACAACATTCTTAAGAAAAAATAACTTTATTAATATTATAAAGATTATTTATAAGGGATAAGTCCCAAATAAACCAATATTAAGATAAATATGGCAATTTTATGTCAAAAAATAGTAAAATAAGGTCTAGAATATGATTTATGTTCCAAAAATTGGTTAAAATCATGGCCAGGCCCCCAAATGTAAGGTTTGTCTATGAAACTCTTGATAATAGCAGCAATATCAAGAGTACTATGACTGTCCTCAGTAGAAATATATAATATAATGAAATATTATAACCACAAAATTAGATATAATTATTAAAAATAATTATATAAAAAAATAAATTTAATTATTATTATAAAATATAATAATGATAATAAAGTATAATTATTCTATTATTGTTATAGTCACTGACAGTTATAACAATAAGAAGCGTAAAGCTCTTAATGAGACAATTACACATGGAAAATATGAATATTAACCACCTATAAATAATATAAATATTATTTGTAAAAGAATTAAAACACACAATATGCAGAAAAAATTTATAGAATAAAATTCTATATAAAAAAACTAATACTAGATAAAAAAGATATAGAACTTTAGAGAAAACTTACTTATAATATTTATTTGATACAACAAGTCAAACAACAAAAGTTATTATATTAAATAATAATTATAAGTTAAAAACACGCCAAAAATCAATATTTTCAAATATAAAGCAACTTTTTATAATAAAAATTATGATTAAAGAGTTTTTAAGAGGAATTTGTGGATTTTTAAAAGATATTTAAGATGATAATTTTATATAATAAAATGTATTATTGGTGATTACAAAAATAATCTAAATTCTATGATTTCAATTCTTTAATTTTAACTAATAAAGAATAATATAACTTAAAAATTACTTTAATAATAAGACTTTCTATTTAATAAAGCTTTACCTGTTTAAATTTCTAATATGATTGGATTGATAATGAATGATGGACAAAAAAAATGATGAAAAGACTCTTTTTATGTCTTCAGAGCAGCTCTGATGATTCATAATGGATATAGAGGGAATTCTCAGGTCAAAACTGAAAAACCATGCTTAAAAATAAGGTTCTTAGCTTAAGGTAACTTATTTTTAATTCCAATTTAAAGTTACCAGTGTTATTCTTAACTCCAAGTAGCTTTAAACCTCATTTAAGTGAATTACTTTTAAGTTTTAATAGTAAATAAGCTTATTTATATTGAATTTCATCACATGAACAACTTAAAAATGAAGGCTCAAGCAGAAATCTCTTAAACTCAATTTTCATTAATTTTTAAAGAAATCTTAATTTTTTCAAGTATAATTAAAGGAGTAAATTTCCAGGCTAATTACCCAGGAAATCTGTTTATAAAAAATACTTAAAATTCAATTTATATATAATATTGAATTGTAAGCTGTGTGAAACATCCAAGAAAGTCCATTAGTAATTGGAATTTTAATGAATTTTTGAAGTTATTGCTATTTTTCCACGTAAAATAGCAATACACACTAAACCTTAACTTTTGATAAGGTTTTTATGCTTGTAAATTTAAAGTTTTACGCTTATTTAAGCTTTGACAGGTCTCAAAACTTTATTTTCAAGCCTTCATATTGGGATTTACCCTTTGGCAGCTTGAAATTCCTGTCCAATTTGGGTTAAAACCAGTTTAAAATTTAAGGTTGGATCAAAGTCTAATCTTGAAGTTTAAATAAGGTTTAAAATCCTCCAATACAGGTGGACAACCTTAATTGAATCCTTTCAGATCCAAAAAGTTGGGTACCCCAGCTTGATTTGGTCTTTTTCCTTTGTCCCACCTTTCTGCATGGATTTTGCCCTTTTATTTATTTAAAGCCATACTATGGCCTTAAACCCTTTTAAATTGAGCTCATGCAGGATTTACATTCTGTATGGCAAATCCTTAGCCAATTCAGTAAATATACACAACACCTCAATTTTAAATAAAATTTTTGTAAGTTTGCATAAACCTTATGAAACTTTAAATTTAACCTTATTTAAGCTTAAATTTAACAATTTTAAAAAAATGTTAAAAAAATTACATTACTACTGTGAGATTCTTAAATCTTCCAATAACATAAGAAATAAGTGTTTTTGGGTATAACACCTTATGGATGTACCCTAGGTTATTTTCGGTGTAGCATCCAAAAATGACATAATATTTATAACTTTGTTTATCCAAAAAAAAGTTATACTTATTTCTTGTTATTTTTCATTTTAAATTCAATTAAAAAGTCTGTTTAAGACAAATTTAACTGTGTATAAAGCTATTTGTGGCCTTATGGGTATGTTATACATACCTCACCGGCTCACAGTCACCAAGTCGAGGTGGTCTCCATCCAATTGCATACATGGAACTGGTGATCTTGTGTCCAGATTCTTGTAATTTTCTAAGAAAAAGTTTATGTTTAAATAAGAAAGTTGATAAAAAGTTGAGTTGAGATTTTTCATAATCATTCAGGTTTCTAAAAGGAATAAATTGGATGATTGCAAAAGTTTTATCAGGTGAATGAAGAAGTGATTTATCATCTAAAATTGTAAATCCAAAATTTATACAAAAATATTTTTTTTTAAACAAATTTATCTTAAATTTTTTCTATCAAAATCATTATGAGGAATTGGATCAAAGAAAGATTCATGTAAAAAATTACATGTTCTGAAATAAGGAGTTTCATAACTACATCTCAATTTTTTTTTATTTTGATGGTGGAGTTGATGAGATTTCTGAGAATTGTTTAGTTTTTTTTAGATATCTATTTGATTTCATTACTCTAGGCATTTTGAAATTTGAAAAGAGTAATAAAATTCAAAAAATAAATTTTAAAAAAGCTGAATAACAATCTTATAGCCTCATAAAATTATGAGTTTAGCCAATCTTTGACAAGCACGCATCCCTTCAGTTTTAAAAAGTTTATTTAATGAAAATTATTGTAGTAATTAATGAATAAATGAGTGGAAAGGAATTTTTTTTCTAATAGTAAGGCTAAAAATCAAAGAGAAGCGCTGACACTAGTGGAAATAACACAAAAAGATGATTTGGTGTGAAAGCTGCTAGTTCTGAGGTGGCGGTCATCACTGGAGCTTCAAAATGATGAAACCATACCTCAATTGAATTCCAGGGGCCCCCACTGCTCTGTATGACTGGCTTTGGCAGTGGGGGCTGTAAAACATGCCTGGAGGCTATGTAACAAGCCCCAGGTGACTGTATTTTTTGGAAGAAAAAAATATATTCTGAAATTTGCTGACTGGCGATACAGCCACCCAAAAGAAATAACAAACATGTGTTAATTTTAAATTGAATTGATAGAATTAATTCAATCAATTTGAAATGGTATTAAATCAAATAAGTTAATTAATTAGATAAATTTCAAAATGAATTAATTAATTTCAATTAATCAATTAATTAATTTAATTAATGAATTAATTTCAATGAAGCAATTCATTAATTTTAATGAATCAATAAATTAATTAATTAAATTAATTAATTTCAATGAATCAATTAATTCATTTCATTGAATCAATCAATTAATTTAATTAATTAATAAATTTCATTGAATTAATTAATTAATTAATTTCAATGAATAAATCAAGTAATTTAATTAATTAATTTCAAGAAATCAATTAATTAATTAAATTGATTCATTGAGAATCAAATTTATTTAATTGGAAATGAAATTTAAAAATTGAAAATGAAATTTAATTAATTGAAAAAAAAAAATTGGGTATTTGAAAAAGGAAATTTTATAAATTGATGTAATTTATCATTACAATTCAAATTAAATCATAATGGATTCATTTTAATTATTGAAAGTGAATTCATTAAATTTATTAATTGAAAAAATAAATGAATTGATTATGTTAAATGCTAAATTTATGAATTTTAGTTGTTATAAACTTAAAGTAATCATACTAATAGTTTAATTATGGGTTTTTAAACAAATTTGAAAAATAGTTTGGTATGGATGTAGTTGTGGATTAGTTTTGTATGTTGTTTGGTAAAGTCTGGTACATTACCATAATGTTTGAGGAAGGCTAAGGGGGTTTGTCTCATCATTCCCGTGCTTAACCAGATGGTTTTGTGGTGCCATGTGTTGAGGAGTTTGGTGACTGTGTTGACATTCTTTTTAGTGTACCACAGGATTCTGCCATGTAGTATGCGTGTGATTAGGACAGTCGACACCAGTGTTCTCGCCTCTTTTTGGTGGAGTCCGTATGTTGGTTTTATGATTCTGTTGAGTTGCGCCAGTGTGGTCTGGAATTTTTGCTTGAGGGTTTTCAGATGTTCCCCAAAGGTGAGGGTTATTCCTAACCACTTCAATTTGTTGCTGAAAGTGAGGTTCTGATCGCCAAACTGCGCTGGGGGTGGGGTGATCTTCCTCTTGGTGAAAAGTATTAGGTTGGTTTTGTTTTTGTCAAAGATGGCCCCGTGTCTGCGCCCCCAGTCTAGTGAGTGTCAGAGTACTTTACCCAGTTCCTCCATGCCTTCCTTGAGGGAGTTTGCTGCCAGTAGATGTGTAACATCATCAACATATGCTATTGATGTAGTGTCTTTAGCTAGTGAGGGGGGTCCTGGGATTAGTAGGTCGGAGTTGTACAGCAGGTAGAGAATTACTGAGAGAGGTGAGCCCTGTGGTAGGCCGGTAGGGATGTTGAATTCGTGTGAAATGTACTGGTCTAGGCAGAGTTTTGTGGTTCTGTCAGTGAGGAAAGAATCAATGATTAGATACAGGTAGGGTGGGCAGTTTTGAGCTATTAACAAGTGGATCAGCCTCTTTTTGTGAACCATGGGGTAAGCCGATTTGACATCCAGGAAGGTTCCTATCACAATCTTCTTCTCTCGCCATTTGTGGTGTATCCAGGAGGAGAGCATGGTGAAGGCGTCATTGATGCTTCTTCCTGGTCAGCCTCCCACATGTCCTGGATGTATGGCCTTGGTCTGTTCCGCCCAGTAAGTTAGTCAGTCATTGATGATCTTTTCGAACAGTTTGCCTAAGGTGCTCAGTAGTGCTATAGGTTGGTAAGCATTGGGGTCAGTGTAGTCTGCTTTGGCTGCTTTATTGATGATTACTGTAATTGCTTGTTTCCATTGAGTCAGGAAGTGGTGTGTTTGAAGGCATTCATTGAACAAGGGTGCTAGGTGGGGGACTATGGTCTTGGTGGCAATTTTCAGGAGCTCATTGGGTATCCTGTCCGGTCCTGCCGCCTTTTTGTTGGGGAGGTTGCAAATCGCTTGGGTCATCTCATTGGCTGTGATTAGCAGGAATTGGAGGGGGGTTTGGGGTGGGGGTAATGGGGGTATATTGCTCAGGTCAGCTTTGGTGGGTATTAGGGACGTACCTTCAAAAAGTATGGTTGCCTTTTTGGTTGTGTATGTGGCCACATGTCCACCTGGTGTTTTTAAAGCACATATTTCACTTGTGGATTGACTCTTTGTGAGGTTGTAGGCTTGGAAGGCATGATACGGCCCTTTGTCTGCCAGGAATCTTCTCCAATGAGAGGTTTTCAGTTCCCATACCTTTTGTTTGAAAATTTCCTGATGATGATAGTAATTGAGTGTTGATTCTTGTGTTTTGGCCCTGAGAATCTTGCGTCTTGCACTGTTTTGTTCTTTGACCAGGGGGTTTAATACTGAAGTGTTCCACCAAGGCTTCATCCGGTGTTGGTTGGTTTTCACCCACTTGCCTTGAAACTCGTAGGCTGCATGTACAGGTTCAGTGAGGTTGTCCGTGGCTTGGCTAATCATTGTAGTGTTTGCGTCTGGAGGGCAGAGGGTGTGAGTGCCAAGCTTTCCCTGTAGAGATAAGAGAAATGACTTATGGTCAAGTTTTCCTATGGTGACGGATAGGTGCTTTGCCTCCTGTCTTGGTCCAGAATCTGGGGGTTTTATCTTGGTTATAATTGGTTGGTGGTCGGACGAGTGGTTGTTGAGTCTTGTCAAGGTTTCGGGGTGGAGGTATCGGGCTATGCGATTAGCCCAAGTGAGGTCGATTGTTGTCAGGCGTCCAGTGGATCCCATGAAGGTGGGGACCTGTTTGGGGGATATGAGGGTGAAGCCTTTCCTTCTGCACATTTTGATCAAGTTTTTAGCTTCGGGGTGGGTTCCATAGGCCATGGTGTAGGTTTGAGTCAGTCATGATGAAAATGGGTGTGTCTCTTCTCGATACATTGTTGAGCCAGGTCTGAAGGGGTGGGAGGCCATCGAACTTGGTGGGGGTGTTGTACAGTGAGAGAAGAGTTATTTTTGGGACTGTGGGGTGGATGTTGCTGATTGTGACCCAGCTTAATAGGTTGTTATTGTCCGGGAGGTAGAGTATCTGGTGGGTGGGAATGGATTTGTTGATGTAGATGCAAGCTCTGGTTTGTTCATTGCGGTTGGTTGGTGTCAGTCTGAGGGCATACCTTTGCCAATTTGGGTGTGTTGGTGGAAGCCAGTCATAGGGATTGGTCCACGGTTCCTGTAAGAGAAGCGCAACATGTGTTAGTTCAGTGTTTAAGACGCTCATGGTGTAGTCATATCTATTGTGGCAGTTCAGTTGGAAAAAGGAAAAATGGTGGGGGTGATAGGTGAGTGGATGGTCTGTGTCTTCTGACAATGTTGGTGTTATCGGGGATGTCCTGGTGTACTGGTTTTCACTCGCCATGGCTGTGGGTGTTGGCTACCATTAGTTGGATCTCTCTTTGTCGGATGGGGCATTGTTGGCTCAGGCAGGAGTGTCGGTACTTTTCTTCATATTTGTCGGCCATGCCATTTGTTTGTTTGTCGATGTTGATGCACCTAATGCACCTCTTGATGGAGGGGATGTAGGGCATGTCGTCACAAGTTTGGGGTAGGTGTTTCTCTCTGCATTTGATGCAGGTGGGGTCGTCTTTGCACATGTGGGCCTGGTGGCCTGTCTTGAGGCAGTTGAAGCATTGAGTGGGTCCTGGGGTGCAAGGCATTGTTTGCATGAAGGTGCCATCGAAAATTAGTCCTCCTCGTAGTAGTTGTTGGGCTGTGGTCTTGTTGGTTAGCAGGATGACTATTGAACTGTGGGATTTTTTTTCTTCCTTGGGGTGTCCTAGCCAGCGTATTCAGAGGACCCTTTCCTTGGGTATTTCATTTTGTTGTAGGAATGCGGTTTTGCAAATTTCGTCTTCAAAATCTAGGAAGGTGGGGCATGAGTGTACTATAACTGGATAAGATGTGGGGGACATTACAAAAACTGGGTCTGCTACATGCGTCCAAGTAGCCCTGTTGTCTAGTAACCATTTAGCTTCTGCTCTGGTTCTGGTGAAGAGTCTGACATCTCCCAAGGAGTATTTGATGATGGCTTTGATCTGGATTGGGTTGTTGTCATGTTTGGCGTTGACATGAGTGCTTTGTTAACTTTGTTGTAGGATTCTTGTGTCCTTTTGCCTGTGAAGGGCTTTGTTGCGCCGAATTTTGTTCGGATTACAATGCTGTATTTCTTGAATCTATTCTGGTCTGTAGTAGTGGGGGTTTGAGCTGTTGTAGTGGGTTTTTTTGGTAAAGGGTTTGTTGGTCTAATGTTGTTTGTGGCAGAAAGAACTGCTGCAAACGAAGGGGGGGTTGCGTTAGTTTTGTCTGTGCTGTTTGGGTTGGTGCGTACCTCTTTTTGTTTGTTGGTTGGCTGATTTTCAAGATGGTCTAGTTGCTTCAGCATAGTGTTTATCATCTTGTCTGTTTCGTTTTGTTTGGCTGCTAGAGACTCAACCTTATCACATAGTTTGTTTAGGAGTGTTGTTAGTTCTGAGGGGAGGTTTCGATGCTGTAGTTGTCTTTCTATTTTGTTGATCTTTTGGAGTATTAGAGTCATTGCGTCAGTTTGTGTGTGTGTCGAGTTAAAAAAACCATGTTCGTCTTCGTAGATTTGGGGGGAGATCATATGATTGTTCTCGTCGGGGGGGTCAGGCAATGGGTTCATTAGTAATGAGAGCTGCGGGGGAGGAGGTTTTGAACGAGCTGGGCTAGGGCTCATAAATTGCAAGGTAGAGTAAGTAGATACAAGAGAAACGGCGTGGTGGTGAGTGGAAAAGGAGGGGAGAAGGTGGATCAGAGAGAGTTAAGAAGAGGTTTGGGATGGGGTTGGTGGGTCGGTTTTGATTGGTTTGTTGGTGTCGGGTTGCGTTTTGTGGAAGGTGGTGAGGTAGTGGTTGAAGTTGGAAAGCCCCTGAGATGTCTCTCATCATAGAGCAAAGTTAGCCCCTTATAAGCAAGTTCTCATTGTTCTTAAGCCGTGGCTTTTAGCCAGGAACATTTGACTGGACGGTGTCTGTGTCTTTACTAATCTGAGTAAACGTGACTCGATTAGTATTGAGTTGTTTTTATGCTTTTGCACTGGGTTTGGGACTGTGCTCACCTAAACCCCTTTGGGTTGATATTTCTACAAATAATACCTCTGGTGTATTTACAACATCCTTCACCACTACGCCCTTATAGCGCCACAAAGCCATCGACGAAGAGAGGCCCTGCTGCACCGCCTTCTCTTCCATCTACACGGGCGCCACTTGAGAAAGTGTATAAGTACCTTTAAAAGTTTGCAGACCCTCCCCCTACTGAGCTAAATTATCCTGCCTCTCGACCTTTAAGAGCTTTCGGCCCCTATTTCTTGCCACTTATCCCAGAGTCAACTCTTAGGAAAATGGTATCAAAGGGATATTACTTCTACTTTATCATGCTCAAAATAGTGTTATCTTATTGTCTTGCACCGCTGAAGAATGCAGAAGTCAAGTGTGTACGTGGGTACGGAAATGAATATTATCCGCCGCTATACAAGGGCCAACCCATGATTGGTAAGTTTCAAACGAGTTCTTTAAGTTCTATTATCAATTTTCGGTCGAAATAGACACTAAACGATTTTCTTTTGTAGCATGCTTTGATTCGGATCCTCGGTTACGTTGGTGTATCGAATCGGAATGCCATCCTCCTAGTATGCAGCTTTTTACAATTTAGTCTGAGTATCTGCAAGAGAAGCTCACCTAAAATTCTCAGGTGGCCGTGGCATGTTACCTTTAACCCAGTGTTATTCAGAAAAGAAGGCGAGAGAATCCCTGATTTATGCCCACTCTTACACAGTTTTCCAAAAGTGTCAAAAAATACGTATGTGAATTCGATCAAGTCAAAACTTTTAATCTGTGTCTCACTAGGGGTTTCATTTAGATGTCTTGGAAGGAAGGTTCACAAACAATACTCTTTTTAAGGATTGGTGGTGTCGCTTTGATCCCGATAAAAAGATCAACCCTCAATTGATGAGTAAGTGATTGATAACTGACTAAGTCAACTGCTGTTTGCACTAGCCACTTTTGATCATCTGACGACTGCTTCTCTTCACTTAGCATGTCACTCATGCCTATTTGGCGAGTCAAGTGCCACTTTTGGAAACAAGTGTGACAGAATGCCTTAGGAGTATAACGAGAAATATTGAGTTGGGATGTGCTCACCATGAAAAAAATTGTCCTTGGGACATTTTAAGTGATATATCTGCTAGTTGTGCCCTTAGTCCTGACGGCAAACTCAGGAAAGTGTGGAAGGAGAAAAGCTCTCCCAGTTCATGAGCAGCTAGACCGTATTAAGATAATATTGACAGCGCTCCACAATTTATGATTCCGCGGTGTCAAGATCACGCGTGGCCCTCGACAATATTTAAACAGAGCAAATCGGTGTAACAAACAAGGGCACTCACTGCACTCTCATTAACTCTGTTATGCGATCATAGGGGAGTTCGAGGCGTCGTTTTCATGAGGCACTTTTTTAGTTATCATGAGCTCAATTCACAATGCCAAGCCCATGTCATAAGTCAGGCCATCGGATGGCACATTCAGGATAAATCTTCACCAATTTGATCTTAAATTAAGCCAAAAAGTTTATTTTGCTTAGGCATCTGGACCCGTCAGGCGCCCCAACAAGTGCCCGTGTGCGGCCGTGCCAATTGAGCTGTCCACCATTGAAACATGCCATCTGTTCCAACAACCCATTTAATCACGCATCCCCACGAAAAAAGTACTGAGTTCTTCTCCTTCCTTAACTATAACAGTACACACTTACTTAACATTTCAAAAAAGATTCATAAAACCTCACAAAAGAAGCAGATCATCAAGCAACTGCAGCTGATGCAGCTGATGGTTTGCTATGAGGAGAATTTTCAGGAAATAAAGGTCTTCACAAATATCAAGGAAGAAGGGTTCTTGGATGTGAGGAGCTAATCACACAACAACCTGTTCCTCATAGAAACATTTAACAGAAAAACTCATTCACAAGAATATCTGGAGGCCTTGCTGTTGGCCATGAAGACTTGATACTTGGAACATCCGTTGAAAGTTGGCACATCTGAGCCATTTGATGTGGAATTTCTATTTAATAGGCAATATGATTATTTTAATCAAGGTATGAGAAAATCAAAAGAGGGATTCATATTTATCTACAATTGCATCAAAAAACATCCCTTTTTTTGAAAATCAAAGCAAGTGCAAATCATTCCCATTGCACATCAGCTTGCCTTGACAATAGGGCAGCTGGATTCAAATGGCAATGAGAGCTTGGTTGGAAAATTGTTGCACAAATTTAATTTTTGGAGGAGAGAAGTGATCTCAATAACTAGGAATGTAATTAAAGCAATCAAGGTTTATCAAAAGGAATATATTTGCTAGCCAGATGCAAACCAAAGATATGAAATCTCTCAAGTTATCAGGAGGAGGGGATTTAAGGGCATGTTGGCTTTATATATGGAGTTAATTTTACATTAGACCAAAAGCCTGCTTTTAAAGCGGAGCTATAGATCAATTTCAGAAAAAACAGTCTTTGAATTCACAAATAATATCTGGTCTCTATAAGAAAATTATTATTATAATAGCTTGATGGCCCAAGGTGTGTTCTGATTTGAGGGCATACAAGAATATGGAAGTATATAGGACTTGATTTATCTCTTAATAGAGGTAATTCCTTCACTATTTGCCTTAATATTTTCTTCCTGAAATCTGAAAAATTGATTTTGAGGGAAATATCTCTTGAAAGATTTGATGAAAATGCCCCGTGAACAACTCATTCCAGCTCTCACACCAGGGCATTTTTCAGGTTACTGGTTGGCCAGTAATATCCTGTTCCCCTAGCCCAGCCTAAAAATTTACTTCAATGTTGTCAAAATGTTCTTTTGATGTAATCATAGAATGTCTTGGAAATAACTATATGATATCACTTAAAATCAATCTTCAGCCAGATATTTCATGATAATCATCATAAACCCATGAAATACTATGAGAAAAGGGGAAATTCTTTTCTGTAAATCCCCTGGATCAAATATAAATTAATTATGAAATCAGTTTATCTCAGTGAATGGCTGTTAAAACTTTAGAAATCATATTAAAATGAAATATTTATTCTTTGAATTATTTTGAATTTCCCAAATTTCATGTTTAGATCAATAAATAATTTCAACATCTGACATTACAAAAAAAATTTTCAAGTTATTTTTAAGCCAATTGTGATGAATCATTTTGTGTGTGGATATCTAATGATCACAAAAATGAAGCTGGTATATATGTTTCATATTATCCTGATATTTAAATTCAATATATATATCAAATTATGAAAAGAAATTTGGGCAAATGTTTTCATATACAAATAAATTCTATTTATATAAATTCTTTTTTTGAAATATTTTGCTCTTTTATAGTATCTCTCAATGGGGGTTGCTATTCAAAACTTAATATTTATAGAAAACTGACAATTTTTATCATATTTCTATAAAAATATAGTGAATTGACTTTCAATTTAATTTATTGGGTCTTTTTTTTGAGCATATTTAATTAATGAATTATTCTCATTCAATCAAAACATAAATTCTATTCTTTGGGAAATTCCTTTCAGAACACAAAGTAAATTTTCATGAATTCCAATACTAATATTGTTATATAATTCATGTAAAGCCATTATTCAAAGAATAAATTTGGTTTAATTTGCATTGACTGTGAAAATGACTTAACATGGTTTTTAAAATAGATCACAAGAACTGGAAATAAATACCCAGCCACATTGATGATCACTGGCTCATATTAAATGTAATTTATTCAAGTACACTAGATGGGTGATATGTTGATGATTTGATCATATTGGTCAAGCTTTCAGATTGGGATACAACAGTCTTAGGATAATCTGGGTATCAAAATAATTGAATGGGAGGGAGCTATCTTATGAAGTATCTTTCATTTCAATTATATTCATTTACTTTTTTTACAACTCAATGTTTGAGATTTGTTTTTTTTGATAAGAACCTTTCCAAGAAAATTTTTCTACTTAATGTGGGCTGTCTCTAACATAATGGCAGAAGGTAATTCCTGAAATTCATTTGAAATTTCGTATCTTTTTTCTGATGAATAAAAAGAATACACTTTATTATTTGTCTAAAAATATGAAGCTCATACATTTTTTTTGGTATTTTAACTAAGCTTAGATGGAAACTATCTGAAACTATGCCAAAAACACAAATTGGATCATCTGCAAAACCAATGGTCACCTCCCAAGGTACTTAATTTTAGTAGGAATTTTTTTTCCTTTTTGAAAAAAATCTATTATAAGAATCAGCCACTCTTCCACGTATGAGTCGATCTAATTCAGTTTTTCTGTAAATTTCCAAATAATTCAACATTAAGCTGCTTCAGGGATGCAAAAATGATGATCAGTGACGTACATCTTGAGAGCTCCCCACCCATCAATACCAAGTAATAAAATCACTAAGCCTCTAAACATGGCACCCGCTTTGTTTTGTATTTCCCGGTCCTGATCTAAGTCACTAACTTTAGCAATCAACCAGTTAACACAATCCAAATGAAGCTTGACGTAAGAATCAATATTCATCCGTGGCTTATGAGTCATTCGTGCCCCTCGAACCACCACAACGGATTGTAGCAACCTAGAAAGTCTGAAAAATTGCTGATTGGTAGATAGACTGCCACCAAGATACAATTGAAACGACTTGATAAAAATGAAATCCAAAAATAAGTAAATTAAGTCAAAAAGCTTAGTTGTATTGATAAAATACAATTAACGTACTTCTTTCAATGAATTTACCAAACATTTATAAACTACTAAGTCCATTTGCTCTGGTTTATCAGAAATGCTATCGTTTAAAGTATTTATTGTCAATTCAACAGAAATGTCATAAATTTTACTGAATCGAGTGAAATGCGGTAAAATGACGCTAGAATGTCTTACTTCTAACAATCCACATCGAATTGCTTTGGCAAATGTTGTGATGATAAAATCAAATTGTTCAATCCTTTGAAGCTGCTTGATAGTCAGAATCAAATCTAGTCGAAAGAAAGAGGCAAGTGTAGAAGTGTGAATAATAAGTTTAATTTTGCTTTAGAAGGAAAAGTACAGGGAAATATAGTTTAAAATGACGTACTAGATTAATTCTCAGTCAAAGAATTTGTTGTATTTGAAGTCTTAGAAGCGTTTTTCTTCTTGTGGCGATGTTGTGGTATGCCGTCTTCCTCAGCATCATTTTCCAACACCTGATTGGTTTGACTGCCCTCTTCACTTGAACGTTCCTCGAAAAACTTTTCTATTTCAGCCTGAATAAAACCAGCACAGCGATACTGGGTTTGCTGATCACATTCTAGTATTAGCTTCTCAGGCATGAATGCACTTTGGAACAAAAGATAAGTGTTGAGGAGGTGGATAAATGCCTGTGGTAATAACAAAAATAGTAAGCCTACTTGAAATACATATTTTTTTGTTAAACAAAAAACTCCTTGCGATATAATGAACGGCTTACAGCTTGTTTGACAGAGCCATGCACAACACCAGCTGGGTTGATTGCATAGTCAGTCAAAAGATTTGTCAAAATTTCTTGAGCCTCTGAAGCTTGTTCCAGCTTAATCAATAAGTTTTGGTCAACCAAATCTTTGGTAGGAAGACCTTGACCATTGATAGACGGGCGACAGACAGCAGCGCTGGACCAGGTAAAGTGTAGTTGAAGAATCTCAAGCGCAACTTCAATCAACTTGGGTTAGAAAAAAGCAAATCGGGCATGAAGCGCAACTTGTATGTAAGCCTGGTGCACATCGATAACTGGAGTGTTGGTATAAAATTGATAATGAAACTCACCCTGCTTTCATTGCAACGGGCTAAGCGACCACGATTGGCAATTGCGGCAATCAAATTCAAAGGACTAGACGGGTGTTGGGTTGATGCATCAGGTTTTAAACTGGACGTCATATCGACTTGTCGAAATAACATAACAATTTTGGTTAGTAAAAGAGTAAGTGAGGCGATTTCTTCATCTTTCAACTGGATTGCATCTAGATCCGTTTTATTAGTAGTGGATTGAAGCAAAGAAGACATTAAACTGTTGTAAAGCTTAGTGATTTTGGATTGATTGATGTGATCCAATGACTTGGTGTTAGTCGATAGATGAACAATTGTCGAAGAAATCACATGGATGGTCTCAATACAATGTTTTTTCATGTATTGTTTGATTAGTTTATCCCACACCTCTTCAAATGCCTGCAATAAATTTAAAGTATAATTAGCGTAAATTGAAACTTGAAATCAGTTAAATTAACGGTAGCACAAAATTTAAAAACTAACTGATACCATTCTCAAATCTAAGTACATATTCAAGTACAATAGTTTTGGAATTCAAAACACTTCCAACAACCAAACAGGATCTGTCATAAATTTTGAAAACTTGGGCAAGAGATTGATCATTAAATGGGTTAATTCAACTCTATTAGGTTGTTGATCTTTTGTTTGGAGATTGTTCTTCGTTTGAAGGATACTTTAAGCTAAAATTCAATAGATTATGAATAGTTGAGGAAGGTGAATGATTTAAATTAATGTTTAAATTTTTTTCCCATTAAGACCACTCAGTTTGAATTTGTTTGAGATAAGGATTGAAATAGGACAAGTTAATTTTTGGAGGTTTGGATGATTAAATTTGAGGAGGATTAGATTGCTTGTGAGATGGGGCTAGAATAGAACTTTGACTTGAATATTGTAAGTTAACCGATGAAGATAAATTAGTTGATTTTAAATTGTTTGGAATTGATGGACAAATTTCAGTGAAAGTGGTTGAAGTTATCTTTGGATTTTTGGGTTTATTCATAAGACTTGAAATATCTAAAAAACAAGAGTTAATGAAGTATTGAATTGTCCTAAACCCTGAACAACAGACCATGAAATATTTCACTTACGAAACGAAAGCTACCTAAATTATCAAATGAGATTAATGAAAAGTTCTGATAATTTGATTTAAAATTACAATTTTGATTGATGGTAGTAAGCTCAGAATTTGAATAAGAAGAGGTGTCATTTGAATTAATTGAGCTTGTCATGATGGATTGATGGAAGGGATCAATATGAGCAATATGTTTCATGAATGTCAATGATTGATGTGTTGAGCAATGATTCAAAGACCGACATAAAAATTAGCATAACTTAAACCAAAATTCATCAAATGTGAATAAAACAGAAACACCCTACTTAGCTAATTTTGGAATTTTTCTTTTTTGTAATATTTCATTATTCTTTCAGGCCGGCTGAAAGTCTTGTCCATTATGATTGAAGGATCTAAGTTCTTCAAGTTTTGTCCTTGAGCAAAGAGGGGTTTGGAAATTTGAAACGACGCTCCAAAGTGGGTTATCAATGGATAGTTTTTGAGTATTAAAGGTGGTTGTGTAGTTTGATGTTTGATTTCAGAGGTTTTCCACAAAACCTCAATAATTCCATTGGATTTTGCAAAATCCAGTATAAAATTATAATCTGGGAAAAATAATCCATGCCCAAAAGTATTATGAGGTGATTGGAGGCATTCAAAAGTATCAGCCTTAATGAAAGAAAACAATCCATAGGTCCAGGGATTGACATCATGTTGATCAACATGGATTTCATTGTGAAATCCATTATGAGTGATGATAACGTTTGAAAAAATCTGTTTATCTTCTATTGGAGCTAAGGGCCATTGAGATTCATGCCAAGATGGTAAAGAGGCATCTAGCATGAGTCTTGAGTTACTGGCTGGGGCAACCTGGGTGAACTCAGCAATACAATTAAAAATAAAGTTATTATATGAAGATAACTTTTCATGATTTATGGTGTCTTCTTGAAGTTGCTCAGGTGTAAGACCTTTCTTGAAGGCATAAACACCTGTATTCCAAATAAGCGATCTCATTAGTTTTAAATTATGGAAGGTTAGTATTTCCCTACCTGCACTCTTGTCCTTGTCTGATCCGGCTCGGAACCCAACTCCTTTCATTATACCAGAAATTTTATTTTCATTTTTAATTGGCTGACGATTTTGGCCTAATTTCATTAGAGTCAAAATAATATTTTTAAGCTCTTGAGTTGTTTTTGATGAATTGACTAAGTTGTGAACACAAAAAATCATCAGTGACTTTTTATTAGCACAGTCAAAAACGAATTTAGGTTTTTCAGAAATTGAGGCCCTAGGTAAGATTAGCAAATTGGTTTTTGCTTTTGGGTAAACCTGAATCAAACAATCTTCAGTTGTTTGATCAGGATTTACTTGTAGTTCAGATTGTACTTGATGGATGGCTGCTTGATGTCGTCGCTGAGCTCGGGTTCTTTTTTTATTAAATTTAGAATTTTGTTGCAAGGAACCTTCAGACTTAAATTCAACAAGTCGGCCCTGGCGGCACCAATCAAGTGAATTTAAATCGTTAGATGATTTTGATCCTTCGGTAGAGTATTTTTGTTTATTTTTAGTCGGATGAGGATTTTGAGTTGGATGAGGTGAAATTAAAGAGTCATTATTTTTTGAAAAAATCTGTGGGCCCTGGCGGCACCAATCAGATATTTTTGAAGAGGGGGGATTTCTTGGAAGCATGTTGAGGTTGGATCGAGAAATTTTGTTGAATTCAGTAATTCATTGTTTGGGAAGGAAAAATTCTTTGTATGGATGAGCAGAAGTAGGGTTAGGGTTATTAAATGATCTGTACTAAGAGACCAAAAAAGAACAACTTCATTTTATGAATTATTTATTTTGAAGAAATCTCGTTTTAAAGACTTTTTTATAAATTTTTTATAATTTTTATGAATTAGATTCACATTAGACTGATGTAATCAGCTTTTTAGGAACAAAATCAAATCATAGAAACTCATTTTGAATTGGCTGATACAGTCTACACTAGTGCTATGTTCGAACCGGTAGATGAAGTTTATCTTTGGTTAGGTGTAGGCATCTTTTTAAATTACTTTCTCAACTTGTTTCAAAACTAACATTGTTTTGCTTTCAAGGCTAATACCATGCTAGCTTATCCATTAAACGAAGCTCTTGAACTATTGAAAAATAAAATTCAATCAGCAAAATTAAAACTGGCGGAAGCCACAGAAGAAGAAGTCTTCTTACGAAATCAAATAACTACCAGTCAAGTCAACATTGCTCGTGTTTTCAACTGGGATTTCAAACATCGCAAGGAACAACAAAGCAAACAACAACAAGTTGACCAAAAATAGTTATGATCGATCCAACCAGTTTTACCTACCCTCATACAAAAAACCTATTTTATCAGCTGAGGTTTGCTACCAAACCCACTGGCCCTGCTTTAGCATATATGCTTTTTTTATTTAGTTTGATCCTTTTAAATCGTCTTGGTCACTCAAATCAAGTAAATGTTCCTCAAATTTATTACGTCTTACCCCAACTTCACTAGTCTCTTTGACTCTCAACCAATGTCCTCAACTTGGCTTTATACTTCCAATTCTACCACATTTGTTTGCTTTATAGATGCACTTGAATCAGCTATATACCATAACTTATATATACTTATTTCATAGTAATTCTTTCATTGGAAATTCTTTGTTGAATTCTCTTCAAAGATACGCACTTCATCATCGATGTTGGACGCTTTGTTGCGATGTGTTTTATCAAACATTCCTTCACTACTTCAAATTACTTATTTTGTTTGAAAAAATCGCGTGTATTTTTGAGTAGACTTTTCTGAAAAAAGTCTGAATATTTTATTGCCTATTCTTGACTCCTGAGCTATTATAAACGATGTATAGGACATCATCCTTGATCCATAAAACAAAAACAAACAAACATCAGATTGATTTCATAAGATTGCGTTGGAATTAACAAAAAAATACTTTAAAATGACACTGCTCATAATCAATTTTCATGAATCCTTGTAAAGTGAATTATTATCTTTTTTTTATGAAAAAAAAAGAACAATTTGCACAGCGATTTCACTTCAAGAATTTTCATTTCAACTGATATCATTGTGATAACTAATTATTCAAAGGTATTGGTAAACAAATATAAGAATTTCAAGAAAAGGGAAAGTGGGGAAGATACTCAATCATTTTGAAAAAATTCCCATTATTGCTTTTGAACCCAACCAAAAAAAGAAAACCATCATATCAATTTGAAAATTCATCAAAAGACTAAAACTCAATCATTATTATTTTCAAAAAACTTGTCTAAAATCCAACCTTATTTTTTCAAACACTTTCAAATCACCAATTCAAAAAACAAAATAAAACATAAAAAATTAATCTTAATTCTATATTTTATTTTATTTCGATCAATTTTTTTATATTTACTCAATTCTAATAAATCTCAAGAAATCCATCATATGTCAAATTTCAATTTGTGACTTGAATTAATTGAATTATTCATATAATTTGAAACTTGACACAGATTTAAAAACTCAAAATAACATACTTTTGTTACATAAAATAGGGGGAGTCAATCCCTGCCATAAATAATCAAAATTTTGCCTGATATTGATTCCACATTTTCCCCGATTTTCTTGGTCCAGAATGTGGCATATCTGCCAAAGTCAGGCCCAAAAAACTTGACCTCTTGACAAATGTTTTCAGTTATTTAAATTGAATTTAGATTAAAGTACTCTACTCTACTTTAATTTAATTTATTTTAATATAGTTTAATTGAATAAGATTAAATTTAATGAAATTTGAACCCAACGAAATCAAATCAAATCAAATCAAATTTAAATTCTATTGAAATTCTATTGGAACTCAAAAAAATTAAAAAATTGATTAAAAAACTGTACAGTACTACATTTATACTGTTAATATAATTTCTCAATTTGGATCACTATGATGGGCTCTGTTTAATTTATATATAATCACATGAGTTATTTAAGAACTTGTTCAACAAGAAATTTACATAAAATAAAAAAGGAATTTTAATATATACTTTATTTGGAAATAATTATTGCTCAAACCTGAAAAATTAAAAATAAATTATGATAACTCAAATGAATGTTTTTTGCATTTCATTTGTTTGGTCAAATTATAGGTTCTTTGTAGCTCAACAAAAAGGTACTAGAAACTCCGCCTACAAATTTCTAGTCCCACAAGTGAAACCAGTAAGGTTTCACAGTTGTAACTAGTTTATCTACCAAGGCTGGCTGTTCACTTGAACACCTCTCAGCTCCTCAGTCCAAAAGATTTCTCTGATCATTTTTGCTGAGCAAAGTAAGCCAGAGCTAACCCGAATGTTTGTGTATTGCTTCTCACTTTTCTTTAATTATTTGGTTTTGAATTTTCCCTTTTAAAAACAAATTCATTAACATGTAGTGTATTTATTGCACAGATTTTGACTTTAACTATCTTCAATAATATAGTATTGTACATTACTATTTGTTTTTGAAATCATATCATTCATTTTTGACACTATTATTTTTGGAACCAAACAAAACATAAGCTCTCACTCATTTATATCCAATTTGGAATTATGGTATAAAGGTTCACCAAGGATTCATTCTTCCTCATCTCAGATTCTTCAGCAAGATATGATTTTAAGTACAACATAGCTAAAATAATTTATGAAGAAGGTTCAAGACTTGTAACAGTAACATTTGTTGTTCGTGGAGCTGATCTAGGAAGAGACACAACATAGCTGGATACATTGGGGTTTTCTCTGTGAAAGAACTCTCCCAAGTCTAAAATGATTGCACAAGCCAAATCAAATCTGGCAATACGCACTTCATAAAAAGACTGAGGTGAAGGGAAAGCAGATGAAAAAAGATCACATATATAATGATTTAACCTTCTCCAAATAGTCTCTTTTATTGGATGTGAGTTCAAGAGGTTTAACTGTGAAGCCAGCATTAATAATTGAAAGGAAGGGGAGACACCAAATTTGCGATGATCTTGAGGGCAAAGCATTAGCCCACGACAACCAGCAGCAAGGAATGAGGCCAGAATGTGATATGACAGTCGGATTTGGGGATCATTAATTGCCTTGACAATGAGCTGGTTTGCTTGGACTGATGAAAGGTTGGTAGAGCCACTATTGAGCTTACACCTAAAACAAAGAATTGCAAATGCCTGGAACATTAAGTAGATGCTATTAATGAGATGGTTTAAATCTGCATGAGGATCTGAGTTGGAGCTTGAGGCCTTTTTTTTAGTTGAATGACCTTCGATACCACTAATTCCTCTTGAGTTGATTTGATTAACACATGAAGTGAAATACTTCATGGCACGGTAATCCTGAGAGAGCTCAAGAGGAACATCTTCCTCAAGAACATTAGTAATAGGTAAAGTTAGATCTTCATGTACCAATCCAATGCATTGGAAGAATACCCTGGACCAATTTCGGTGTGCATGACGTGAGGGCAGACAGAGATATTTCAAGAAATGATATAAAGGGTGTGATTGATGATTCCATTCTTGGGTCTTGATTTAAGGGAAATTGACAACTTCAGGATCATAAAATGGTCCATTGATACTGGGCTCAAAAATTCCAGGATCTATAAATTACGACCAAATATTAGGGGTATTTCAGTAAAAATAAAGAAAGAGACTTACAGTCTGTTTGGAATTGATCAAGCCATGCATCAGCCAAGGTATTCTTATCAGAAAGGAATCATATACTACAGGGTAGAGTGGTGGGAAAGGAAGCTTCTTGTTCACTTTGCTGATAGCGCTTTTCCATCAAATAATGAATGGCTTTCTGAACCAAGGAGTTATGGTGTGCCCCAATAGTGTTTTCAAACGTATCAATACTCCTCAAAAATAAGATGGCATGTTGAAAGAAAATAGGTGAGTTTGGGTCATTTTTTGGAGGCATGGAATTAAATGTTGAGGGGTTTGGATTTGAAGAGGCCTGGTATGACGGTGTCATGGCACGGTTTTGAGTAGAGACTTGGGAATCAATTTGGGTGGGGTTATTTTGTGGATTCATGGAGGATGAGCTTGGAATTGGACTATCATTATTATTGATAACGACTGGAGTGATTAAATTCCCTGATTGATTATCATGTGATGATATAGAAAACAGGGAAGTAGAAGTAGCCGATGAAGAAGTTGGTAAATTAAGGCAAGGTGTGTCATTGGATTGTTGGTTGAGGTGAGGCATATTATCTATACAACTGGAAGCCAGGGGTATCACTGAACTACATGAAGATAAAATAGCTGAATTTGAGGAGATAGGAATTGGTGATGCTGCTATAGACGATGGGTTGAGATTGCGTAGATTTTGATTAGATGCACTATGAATTGGCAGGTATGATGATGAGATGATTGGATCAGAATTTAAGGGAGCCTGAGGTGAGTTAGTTTCATTTGTTGGATGATTTATATCTTCAATCTCCAGAGTTACATTTGTTTGTGACTGTGTATTCTCATTACTTGATTCGGGATTAAAAAGAGTTTGTATTCCAATTTGTGCTGCTCATATTAAAAAATCATCAGGAATTTTATTCAAAAGTTAAATTTCTCATAAGATTAAAATAACTTACAACTATCCTTGTTCACACTGTTCTCCATGTTTTCCTGTACAGCTTCGAATCGGGTGCGTTTGTGTGTCTTATCTTTTTTCTTTGAGAATTTTTTACGTTTTGGCAATAAGCTAGTATTACCTATTATTATACCACTTTCTGGTGGAAGTGTGCTTCCATCTTCAATACCTAAGGAAATCATTGAGGTTAATAAGTATTAATAAAGGTCAGATCGAATCACAAGGAAGGCTCACATTTGATCTTTGAGATGAATGAGCTCATAAGAGTTTCCATGATCTTTCGGTTGTCAAACGGGGTCAAAGGATCCTCAATCATTTTTTTGAGTCGCTTAACCTTCTTTTCCATGGATAACAAAAACTCTTCCTGTGTTAACTGAACCTTTCCAACATTGAAAATGGGTGGTTGATTTGTGGATGTAGTCGAATAGGTTTGGTTTTCATTCAAAAAAGGAGGTTGTGTTGGATATGTTGATTCCAAAAATTGTTCCCATGATGGACATGCTGGAATGAGATTAGGATCTGGAACACATGGATTTCTTGATAAATCCAGCTCATCAGTTGACATTGACAATCTATGATGTTTGGCACTGGATATTAGACTATTTGTTATAGATTCTGTAGTGAGGGGATGTGGTTCAGGATTAGATGAGGATTGGGTTTCAGAGGTGTTAGAGTCACTAGAATCACAATCCGTGTTATTAGAGGCTGATGCTGGTGAAATACTTAATGAAGAGGTTAAAGGATAACCTTTTGAATTGAATATCATTGAGGGCATTGCGAAATAATGTGGGTTTTCCAAGAAGGAGGGATGCACAAGGGCAATTGGGATCCCAAGGGTGGTATATATGCCTGAAAAGTCTTGAATTTTTATATGCTCTTCATACTTTAGTATGACTGATACAGTAATACACAATGGTTACCTGTATGATTAAATGACTCACCATTCATTCAAAAACCTCAAAGAATCTATAGTGCAGACTTTGTTGGTACTTACCTGTATTATAGGTCATCTAACAAGAAGATACAATCAGAAAAGTTTGTTTAGGTATTTTTACAACAAACAATTCCAGAAAAATCATATTAAATTTCAATTGGGGAACCAAAACACCTGTACAATCTGTATTTTGCAATGGGGCATTGTTCATGGCAGCTATAATGAACAACCCCCCGTATGAAGAATAATTGGCTACGGGGTGTTGTTCATGGCAGCTGTAACAAACAACTCCCCGTGTGAACAATAACTGGCTACAGGGGGTTGTTTGTGGCAGCTATAATGAACAACCCCCCATGTGAACAATAACTGGCTACGGGGGGTTGTTTGTGGCAGCTATAATGAACAACCCCCCGTATGAAGAATAATTGGCTACGGGGGGTTGTTCGTGGCAGCTATAACAAACAACCCCCCATATGAAGAATAATTGGCTACGGGGGGTTGTTCGTGGCAGCTATAACAAACAACCCCCCGTATGAAGAATAATTGGCTATGGGGGGTTGTTCGTGGCAGCTGTAACAAACAACTCCCGTATGAACAATAACTGGCTACAGAGGGTTGTTTGTGGCAGCTATAATGAACAACCCCCCGTATGAAGAATAATTGGCTACGGGGGGTTGTTCGTGGCAGCTATCATGAACAACCCCCCATATGAAGAATAATTGGCTACGGGGGGTTGTTCGTGGCAGCTATAACGAACAACCCCCCGTATGAAGAAAAATTGGCTACGGGGGGTTGTTCGTGGCAGCTATAACAAACAACCCCCCATATGAAGAATAATTGGCTACGGGGGGTTTTTCTTGGCAGCTATAACAAACAACCCCCCGTATGAAGAATAATTGGCTACGGGGGGTTGTTCGTGGCAGCTATAACGAACAACCCCCTGTATGAAGAACAATTGGCTATGGGGGGTTGTTCGTGGCAGCTATAACAAACAACCCCCCGTATGAAGAATAATTGGCTATGGGGGTTGTTTGTGGCAGCTATAACAAACAACCCCCCGTATGAATAATAATTGGCTACGGGGGGTTGTTTGTGGCAGCTATAACAAACAGCTCCCATATGAACAATAACTGGCTACGGGGGGTTGTTCGTGGCAGCTATAACCAACAACTCCCATATGAACAATAACTGGCTACGGGGGGTTGTTTGTGGCAGCTATAATGCTCTCAAGAACAACCCCCCGTAGCCAATTATTCTTCATACGGGGGGTTGTTTGTGGCAGCTATAATGAAAAACCCCCCGTATGAAGCATAACTGCCTACAGGGGGTTTTTGAAGATGCTATGAATTTACCCTTCATTGACAGGGTGTCCAAGCATATCTGCTGCAGTCAAACCCTCGTGTGATAAGAACACCCTATGGTTCATCAACCCTGATATTAGTGTTATTCAAAGAAGCTGATGTGAACCACCAGACAATTGGAAAAAAGGCTAATTATCCACAGGGGGTTTTCAAATCAAGATGACACCAACCATCCCTTACTTTGAATCAGTTAGTGCAAACAGAAGGCACACCTATTCTTGATTTTTTAGCTTGTGAAATTTCAATGCCTGATTTGAAATACACTAAAAAAAGTGTTTTTTCATATTCCCTCTCATCATCAACATTGCATATATAAAGCCTGCCATTAATCAAAAGTTCCTATTTCCCCCATAGAGGATAGATCCATTTTTTTAAATATCCCTTCCATAGATAATTTGAATATCATGTTATATTGCATTGGTGTTATTAATACAATTTTGTGTGAAGTAACACCTTGTCTTCTTCATATCCCTCCATCAGCCACCTCCACATATTGGATTCAACTATCTCATGATTACAATAATGTGTATGTCTACTTCGCCAATTCAAACAGCATCATTGGGAAATTACCAACAAATCTCTCATCAGCACTTATACCTCACCTCCCAAGTCCCCCCAAAAAAACAACTTATGGTCCAGCTGGTGGACTAAAATGCCTGGATTCCGATGATGAACCACAATTCCTCTGTGAATGCGCTTTGAACTTGACTAATTCAATGATATCAACAATCAAAATTGGGATTTTACTGTTCACCACCTCTTCATATATGCAATATGCCCTCAAATCGTTTTATCAATATCATGTGGGAGTAAATGTGCCTATTTCCTATCGACCTGAAATGCATGTCAGCTGCCCAATGAGTCTACAGCTTACTCATATTTCCAAGAAATATTACTCTCCACCTTTATTGATTGATGAGTCATTGGATATTGCAAGTGGTTGTGACTTGCAACCTTTATATCCCCCCACCTTCATCATCAAAACTAAGCTACTCTATCATCAAGCACAAGGAATTTCTTTTCTTATAGATCGTGAATCTCCTAATTCTGTCTTGGCCATTGCATTTTGGAAAAGGATTTCTTCTCCCTCTAAAATTCTATGGCAACATAAGATTACTCACGAAACAATAATCACCTCAAACTCTGATTTGCACCCACCATCACCTTTGGGATCAATCCTTGCTGATGACATGGGCCTAGGAAAATCATTGCAAGCGATTTCTCTGGTAGCCCACACTCTTAATTCTGCAAGAAACTACCAGAAATCAAGTTTATCCACTATCAGTGGATGCCAAGCAACCATTATTGTGTGTCCTAAAAGATTGATTGAAAACTGGGAAGAAGAAATAAATAAGCACACACATCCTAATAATTTGCATGTTCTTCGATACCATGGAAGTAATCGTCCCAAAGATTTCATCATTAAATCCATTCAAAGCAATATCATCATCACAACCTATGAAACCCTCAGAATGGACTTCAGGTTAACACCAAAAGGGCCAGTTTATGATTATCAATGGTATAGAGTAATTTTAGATGAAGCACAGTAAGTCAGAGCTGCAAAGTCATTTGGTTTTGAGATGCCATAATCAAAACTAATAACTTCATAATTTGGCTAACAGTGTTATCAGAAATTCTCATGCACATGTTCATGCTGCAATCATGTCCCTTCAAACAAAGAACCGACTATGTCTTACAGGGACCCCATTAAATAATTCTCTCAATGATTACATGTCATTGTTTGGATTCATCTCTTGTAATCAGCCATTAGGGGCCCAGCCATGGGATGGTATATTACAAAAGCACCTTGAAATTGGCGATTTGAAGCCCTTTCATCTGGTCACACGCCATTTGATGCTACGCCGATTGAAAACAGTGGTTCTTCCAAGTTTACCTCTTATATGTGAAGAAGAGGTTTGCAGGCCATTACCTCCAAATATTAGACTGTATTATGATAGAATTTTTATGGAAAACTTTTCTGAATATCTCTATACTGATGAAGCTAAGGAGGAAAAGAAGAAATCCAAGAGAAGAAATTTATTAGTTAGTATTCAGCAATTAAGACGCTTATGCAATCATCCCATACTAGCAGAAACAACCAGTTCAAGGGAGGAAGTTGATTATTCAAACTTCTCAGAAGTTCAAAGTATGTCAAGTCAATGTTAAAATGAACCCAGTTATTTGATAAAGAAGATCACCACAAGTCAATGCCTTGAAAGCTGGAAGATACTGGAATTAATGAACCTTTTAAAAAAAGAAGTAATAGAAGTGCCAGAAGCCAAGTGTGTGATTTATTCTCAATGGACACAGTTTTTAGATTTGTAAGTATATCTTATACTTCATCTTACATGAGCTTTCTGACTTATTTGCTAATATAAACTCATAGGATTGGAATTCTCTTGGTCCATAAAGGATTAAGTTTTTCTCAAATTGATGGAAAAACCTCATCCAAAAATCAACAAAAAGCCCTCTCACAGTTTTCTAGGCAAAGTGATTGTAAAATTCTACTTGCATCTCTCATTGCTGCTGGTACAGGTCTCAATATTACGTGTGCACAAATTGTATTTATAATGGTAAGTTTTGTAATAAGCATAATTAAATAATTAAGCTAATTACTTGCATTAAAGGATCCACATTGGAATCCTTCCCAAGAATCACAGGCAATAGACAGACTACATAGAATAGGGCAAAGTAGCATTGTGAAGGTTTTCCGTTTCATATCACAAGATACCATAGAAATAAATATTCAAAGGGTATGATATGGAACCATTCAATCTTTTGGAAGAGAAATCTAATTGAAGGAAATTCTTTTTCATTATCTAATAGGTTCAAGAGCATAAAAAGAAACTAATTAGGTAATTACTTATTTTTAGTCCACTACTATTTCTTTTAAATATCTCATTTATAATGCTTGATTAATTCAGGTCCACCGTGTTAATGACATTTGATTGGGAGACATTATTGCTCAAGGAGATAATGAGTTGTAATAAAAAAAAGTGAGACCACCTTCTATACATTCAAGGAGTCAAATAAAACAGGAATTCCACCAAGTTTCAAGATAATTTAACAAATTCCAAAAAAATTCCAAACTCCTCCTTCAAAGCTACCCTCAAATATTTCATCTTTTTTTATTCCCAGACCTATTATTTGCTGCTGGGTAAGGCTCTTGAGGGCTCCAGAATCATAGGCTTGGTATCTCAAACAACTAGTGTGGGAACTCCTCTTGTGTGGGATTAAAATGAGGCAGTACCTGGAGGGGGAAATCACAGGTAACTAGTTTTGAATTTCTAATAACTCCTGTAACCAAGGGTGGCAAGGGTTTATTGCCTGCCCCTCCTAAAATACTGAACAAAATCTTCCTTGGAGCTCACAAACCAAAATAAAATTAGTAAGTGGCTTTACAACTGCAGAAGACAAAATTCAGCAGTCTCAGATCAGACGTATTCAATAAATAATATGAAAAATAATGTCAGTAATTTTGGTTAATTTTTAGATTTTAATGAAATTCATGTCTGTTTAATTTTAATATTTTTTTTTTGGTTAAATTAAGGTGAGTTGTTTCTTCTCGGTGATAAATCCTTGGTAGGATGGGTTATTTAAGGTTTTCTGAAAAATTTGATGAGTTTGATAAAGTTAATTTTGTTAAGGTATAGTTATAGTAGAGTAAAATAATTTTTTAAAGGTTTGTTATTTTTTTAAGAGTGTTTAATAATAAGATAAAATAGTATTTGTTAAATTTAAGAGGTAAGATTCTTTGATATTGGATTTTTTAAGGGGGTAAGTTAGTTTTAAATCTTGTTAAATGAAGTTAATTTTACTAGTTAAAATATTTTAATAGAGTAGTAACCCTAATCTTGGGTACTGGGTAATTTTTATTTTTTTATTTATTTTAATCATAAGATTCCACTGAGCTTAGCTACTGGGTAATCTTCAACACTATACTTCCACTGAGCTTAGCTACTGGGTAAGTAAATTTACTATAATTTTCTGGACTACCTCCCAGGTGAGGGATGAATTATTCCTATGCCTCTACTGTGCAGAGGATATATTTTTCATGGGATATAATTTTCATGGGGGGGATTTTGAAATTTGGGGGGAGAGAGCCCCTCTATTTATACCTTTTGGGAGCCCAGGGGGCCCTCCATGGGAGCTGTCTCTTTCCACTGTAATTCCTCTTGATTTCATCATGTGACTCTGTTTTTGGTGAGGACCTTCCTTGCATGGGTCAGGTGATTTAAGGTTTGGTGATAATCTTCTCTCCATTTATCACATGATTGTCTTTTGGTGAACTAATTATGATGTGATATTCTTGAATTTTCCTTGCATACATGAGGTGATTGAATTTTGGCTGGGTATTTTTGTTGTGCACAGCCTCTTTTCTGTCACATGATATGCTGTTGGTGGATGCAGTATCACATGATGACCTTGTAATTCCTTTGCATATGTCCTATTTTAGGTTTGGTAGAAGTGGCTGTGTAATTTATGTAGGTTTCATGTTGTTTTTCTTCTTTTTGAACTTTAAAATGAAGTCAGGTGATAATTTCTTGCACTGGTGAAATTACTGTTATGTATGAGATGATGTGACTTTTGAGTTTGACACATGCTGTGCATAGTCATGTGGTTGAGATTTAATTAAAATTGTGTACTGCATGCAGCCTGTTGTAACTAGCTTTGGTTTGCATGAGGTGATTAGTGGTGTAAATAAATCTGATTCTGTTTTAAGGGTTAAAGTGGGGTTACTTTGGATATAAGATAAGGTACTCCTGTGGCTGTGTTGTCAATGAGCTGCAGGAATTCCATGGGGCTGGGCTTTGCATCATGTGACTTTGAATGTAAGCTGGCTGTATAACTAATGCATGTGTCATTTTCTTGCTGCATGAGTCCTATGGCTGTAAGGGGGTGTAAAGCTGGGTGGGGTGTGTAATTTAAAGGGTGGTACCTTATTTGTTGTAGCTAGTGTACTGCATGTAACTTGATTTTTTACATATGCATAATGAAATTGAATAATTTATTTAAACACATACACTGCCCTTTGGTGCCTGTGCCATGGTTTTATGAGTTAAATACAGCTTCTTGCTGTAAAATTGACCTTTTGGTGTAAAATTTGAGTGTAAGTCTGCCTGTAGGCTGGATTTACTGCTGTTATGGGGTACTATGAGCTTGAGCCTGGTGAAAAAAAATGGTATGGAATACCACATCCCCCTCTCCATTTAATGCTGTCCCCAGCATTCCAGGTGAAAGCTCCCTATTCTTAATCTGATTCTGTGGTTTCCTCCAATACCTCTTCCTCATTTATTGATTCATCTTCTTCACTTTGTTCTTCTTCTGTGTCTTCTTTTGCTTTTATCAAATTTCCTCTTCGGTAGAACCTCTTGACTTGGGATGCTGCAAATCTTCTTGCTAATTCTGTTCCATCAAGTTCCTCAAGTTCATATGGTCCATTATTTATTTGTTTGATTACTCTGTAGGGTCCATTCCATTTGTTTTTGAAAAGGAGTCCCCAATTAGTTTCTATTTCTTTGTTGTAAACCAGGACCAAATCTCCTGGATTGAGTGGTGACCTTAGTTGGTGTGCCATTCTTCTATCCCAATATTTCATTGAGTCTTCCCTTGATTTTTTGAGTTTTCCTGCTGCTTTTCTTCTCATATCTTCTTTTCCTTCCAACTGTTTGGCTCTGGCTTCCAGTAATTCCTCAGTTGTGGATATTTTGTGCCATTCTACTGCTAAAAATGTTTTTGTTTCAATGTCAATTGGTAATACTGGTAGTTGTCCAAATTGGAGTTCATATGGTGAGAAACCAGTTGTCCTTTTAGTTGAGATTCTGTCAGCCAATGTAACCAAAGGTAGATATTTTTTCCATTTTCCTCCATTTTCTCCACAAATCTTGATTAATGCATCTTTGAGTTGCATATGGCCCCTTTCAACCATTCCTTGAGACTATGGGTAATAAGGTGTGGTTACTCTGATCCTTGATCCTGCTTTCTTTACTGCATCTTGCAATTCTTTTCCAAACTCTGGCCCCCCATCAACAGTTACTTCTTTTGGTGAGCCATACCTGCATATCCATTCTGAGGTGAACCATTCTGCAACTGCTTTTGCTGTTAATTTGACTAGTCCAACTGTTTCTGGCCATCCTGAAAAATCATCTCTGGCCACAACCATATATTTCCATCTTCCAGATTTGATATGGACTGCATCCATGCTTACCCTTTCAAAGATTGTTGATGTTGCTGTAGGCCTTCCTTGTTCCCTTTGTAAGTTTTGACTTCTCTTTTGGCAGGCCAGGAAAGATTGAACCCATTTCTTGACTGATTTCTTCATTCCTTCCCACCAATATCTTGCTTTAATTCTTCTGTAAGTTTCATTTTCCCCTCTGTGGCCCATGTTTTCATGAAGTGACTTTAAGATGTAGTTTCGAACTTCTTGACTTGATATCACCAATTGAGGGTTAGGGTTATTTCTTCTTTTGAGTTGGCCATCTTCCAAGAAAAAGTTTGATGACCTTCTTTTTATCCTTCTAAATTCCTCATCTTTACTTGATTGTGGTTTTTTCATTGTACTTAAGTATTCTTGCATTCTCTTCCAAAATCCTTCTTGTTTGGTTGGTACTTGTACTCCTGAAAAATGGAGTGAATTTACATTCTTAGCCCCAAATCCAGGGTGTGGCTTGATCCAATCTTCTTCTTCATCAAACTCTGGTGCATCTTCATCTTCAACTTCTGAGTTTTTTGGTCTTCTGGATAGCCCATCTGGCATAGTGAAAGTTTTCCCTGGTTTGTGTACCAAATCAAAGGAAAATAGCTGAATGAAAGCCACCCATCTTGTCATGGGGGCATTAGGTAAGCAAGGGCTGTTTATCATTTCAATTAAGGCCTTGGCATCAACCTGTAATTCAAAATGTTGTCCCCAAAGTATGGTTTGTAGCTTCTTGAGAATTCTTGCAACTCCACAGAGTTCCAATTTGGGTTGTGAGTATTTTGATTCCAATTTTGAAAAAGTTATTGATTCATATAATACTGGTCTGTCCTTTCCTTCTTTGTCTTCTTGAGTGAGTACTGCTCTTGCAGCAATGTAACTTGAATCTACTGCTAGCTTAATTTTTCCTGCTCCTTTGTCATAATCCAATTTCTTGAGAGTTATTTCTTCTCCAACTATTCTTCTGAGCTTATGGAAAGCTTCTTCACATTTTTGATCCCAGTCCCAGTCAACATCTTCTCTGGTGAGCCTCCTGAGTGGTGATTCAACTTGTGAGAAGTTTTCAATAAACATCCTTACATAAGCACAAAGACCAAGAAATCCCCTTATTTCCTTCTTGTTAAGGGGTGTTGGCCAATTTTGAATCTTGTTGATCTTTTGTTTTGAGATTGTTCTTCCTTTGAATGATACAACATGCCCTACTATGTCCAAAGCTGGAACACAGAGTGCAAACTTGGATCCTGAGATAGTAAGTCCTGCTTCTTCAATCCTGAATAAAACTCTTTCTAATGTTATGGCATATTCCCATATAAACCTTCTGATTGAGGGGTTTTCTGGTAGTGTTTCTTGGTTGTAAAGTGATCTTGGTCCTTTTATTCCTCCATAATCAATAAATATTCCTACACTTTCTGGTATTTCTTCTTGGAGTATCCAGGTCATTTGGGCTTGGTATACTGCTACTGAGTTGGTGGCTCCTTGGGGTAGTCTTGTGAGTTGCATCCTTCCAAGGGGTGTTTCAAAAGTGGTGAGGGGTCTTGTAGTGACATCTAATTCTCTTTCATCATATCCTCCCATGATATATCCTAGTCCATAGCATGCTCTTCCTGCAAATGCATCTACAAATTCTTCAATATGAGGTGGTAAGCCAGCATCCTTGATGGTGACTTTGTTGAGTTCTTGAAGGTCATGGACAATTCCGAGTTTCCCATTTGATTTGGCCACACAAAAGATTGGGCTTGTGTAGCTTGAGGTGGATTGCTCATAGAGTCCAGTCCTGATTCTTTCTCTGATTAATTCAGTAAACTGAGGTAAAATTGATTTGGGAATGGGAATTGGTTTCTTCTGCCAAGGTTCATGAGGTATTACTGGTATCTTGTAAGGTTTTCCATATGAGTGTTTGAGTAATCCTCTTTCTTCTTCACAGAAAGCTATTGCTTTTTCCCTTAAGGTAATAAAATTTCTGAGTAAATTGATTTCTTCATTTGATAACCATCCTGGTGGGCCAAAATTGACTGCTTGGAGTCTTTCATGGGTGACCTTGAAGGTTTCTTGAAATATAGGTGGGTTTGGTGATAAGGGTGTTTCATAAGGATCCCTTGACAAAGGTGGTCTTTCCAAAGGTGGGTTAAGGTCTTGAGGCATTGACTCATTGACTGGTCTCACCTTCTTCAGGACTGATTTGTATTTGGCTGCTAAAATTTGGTGATCCATCTTCAATTAGTTATTTTGTTTTTCTTCTTCTTTCTTTTAATGATTTCTAAGGATTTGCTAGTGTCCTGAAATCTTGAGGTCTTCACAATTCTTCTTTCTTCTTTCTTCCATAAAAAAAATGTAGTTTAAGGTCATACAGGACCTACAACTAGGTGTGTAACCCCTGTATATTAGGTATACAAGTCCTGCAGTTTAAGTCATGCAAGGACCTCCTGGCCTAATCCAAGGGCTTATCTTTATTCTTGAGCTCCTTTGGGCTTGATTTTGGATTCCACTTGACTCTTGTTTTATTATTCAATCTTCATGATTCCCACCTGATGTAAGATTCTTCTGGTTGTTTTATTTCTTGATAAGGAATTTTCTTGTCTTGATTAATGGCTTGGGACTCCACTTTGTTTATTCTGGCCAATTTGATAATGATAAATACCTGTAAAACCCCTTGTTCCTGTTACACAAAGGGAGCAGTTTATTGTCATTCTGAGGACAAGAATGGTCCTTCAGCACTTCTCCTGACTAGGACAATCCCCTCCAGCTTCTTGGCTGTTATTTTTTATAAGTTTCCCTTCCCAAGTCTACAGGGGAAGCAGTTTAGTGTCATGCTGAGGACCTCTTGAGTCTTCAAGCTTCTTTAGAATCCCAAGGGCAATTTGAGTTGATTGTTTTCATAATCTTGATGGTCCATCATGTTGAGTGAGTCCTGAGTCAATAATTAATCCAATGAGTCATCCTTCAGTCCATAAATCCTGGCCAGTGATTCTTGAATCCCAATTGAGTTTCAATCCAGAATCAAAGAAGTGTCCAAGGTCTTGTGTTGTCCAAAGGTTAATCCATAAGGAACTCCTGCTTTTCTTCATAAATAATCTTCTTCATTTTCAGTATTCTAAATAATTGTCCTATGATAGGTTGTTTCCCAATTCTCTTGCTATTTCTTCAAAACAATTTATGCCCTTTTGTTCTTTTGTATTCCTGAATTATACCTGTTATAAAGAAATGAAAAATAAAAAATTGTAATAATAAGGTGATTTAAAATTGATTTTAATATTAATTTATTGATATTTTTTTTAATAATATTTGTTTTGGATAAGGGCCCCCCTCTCCATTTAAAAATCTTGAGTTGGTTTTCAAATTTTGAAGAGGATATGTTCTCATTCCCCCAAAACTTCCACTATAAGCGATAGTGTAAGAAATAAGTTTACCCACCCCTTATTTTTTATGGTGATTTTGATAAGGATAAATAATGATACATAAGATTTACATAATTTTATTTTGATGATGATTCAATAATAATTTTTTTGTTTTTTTGTTTCTTTTAATGTAAGTATAAAATAACCATTAAGTGAGATATCTGAGTAAAAATCACAATTTAAAAGAAATAATCCTGAATCAGAATTAAGATCATGGAACTGTTTGGTTGAAGGTGGTAATTTGTGCCAATCAGTAAAAATTGGTGCTCTTGAGAGTATTTATAATTAATATGACATAATTGAATGATCATAATTTGAGTCCTTTAATCATAGAATGACCCTTATGATGCCACAACTCTTCCTTTTGGAATCATCATTGTGACTCAGACTTTATTTCAAGTCCATCCCCTTTATGGTTCAGATTTTCTGTTACCCATAACTGCATTTGAGTTGTTAAAAAAATATAAACAGTGAAATTGAAAATTTGTACAATTGAAAAAAACTCTTCTTTGCTTTTTGGGGGGCTTTCAAAATTCCATTTGGAATAAACAGCACATTGAGGTATTATTAATATGTAAATTCCCCAAATTATGTCATCAATTTATGAGTTTTTAATATGAATAACTCCTTCAGAGTTCAATTAATGCCTTCATGGCACAAATACTTCTTCTTTTCAAACAAGTTCCAATCACTCTCTTGTAATTGAAGAAATATTTCAAATAAATTGATCTTTTTTTTTTTTTTTTTTTTTTTTTTTTTTTTTTTTTTAAAGAAAATGTCTTGATTTAGAGTTTTTTTTTTTTTTTTTTTTTTTTTTTTTTTTTGTTTTTGTTTTGTTTTGTTTTTTTTTTTAATTATTATTATTTTTGAGTGGAAACATTGAGCCAATTTAATGACTCTTATTGTAATAGTAGGAAAATTATAATAGAGAAAATAGAATATTCTTGAGATCATGAATGGGGTATGCCCCTAATTCTAGGACTTTTCCTGTTTTTATAGTCCTTTTCCAATCTTTTTGAATACTTTAAATATGCAGCTTATAGTCTTGCCAAGGACCATTGGTTACTTTTTCTTGATCATTGTTGATAATTTGAGTGGGCAGTTTATGGTCTTGCCAAGGACTATATTTTGTCTTTGCTTTGGTCCTTGTTGATAATTTTAGTGATTTATTTTTGATATTGGAAGGGGAAGTTTATGGTCTTGCCAAGGACCATTGGTTGATTGTTTTTTAGTTTTTGAGTCCTTGTTGAGATTCTTAGTGGTGGGCAGTTTATGGTCTTGCCAAGGACCATTGGTTTATTGTTTTGTTGATAACTGCTTGATTTCTTGTTTATACTTTTGGTTTTGATTTGTCTTCAAAGCCAAGTTGAAAATTGAATTAAACAGTTTATAGTCTTATTTAGGACTATTGGTCTTTTATAGCCAGTTTAAATTCTTGCTGGAGGCCTCTTTTTGGTTTATTTAAGCTTCCTTAATTCATGAAATATATACTGTTTTTTTTTTTTTTTTTTTTTCTTTTTCTTGTTTCTCATTGAAATATACCTGTATCAAAAATAAAAAAATAATTTTAGCATTAATAGAGGAAAGAAGAATCAAATAATAAAAAGTCAAACCAAGCAGTTTTAAGCCATGCTGAGGGCTTTTTTTTATCTTGTTTCCTTCCATCATTTTATTGAACGAAAAAAAAACTAAAATTTCAGTGAATTAAATAATTAGTAATTAAAAAAAACATAAATAATAAAAATTGAGCAGTTTAATGCCTTGATCAGGGCATTGTTATTTATTTGTAGCCCTGTATAATTTCAAAAAAAAAAAAAATCAATTAGCAACTTAAATACTCAAAATTACAATTCATAAATGAATTAAACAGTTTTAAGCCTTGCTGAGGGCATTTTTTTTAACTTATAGCCCTGTAGAATTTCAAAATAAAAAATCAGAGTTAAAATTCATAAGAGACCTAAGCAGTTTTAAGCCATGCTGAGGGCTTTTTATTGTTATTTCATTTTTTTATTTTTTTTATTTTTTTATTTTTTTTATATTTTTTATATTTTTTTTTTTATTTTTTTTTAAAAAAAAAATTGATCAAAGAAAAAACTCAGTAATATCCAGCTTTAATAATAAAAATAGAGAATAGAAATAAACAGTTTTAAGTCTTGTTCAGGACTTCTTTTAATTTTGTTTTATTGTTCTTTTTATTTTTTTATTTTTATTTTTGAGAAGGACAGTTGAAAGTCCTTTCAAGGACTATGCCAAAGCACTTGAGAGTGCTCAAAATTGAGTCGGGTATGCTAAGAGGTGTTTTAAATGAAGTTGCGCTTCTGGAAGTCCAATTCTGGCTACGTTAGGGTAGTATATCCCAAGTGAGGCTTGATACCACTTCGGGCTACTGTTTTTTTTTTTTTTTTGCAAAGACCTCTACATGGGTTTTACTACCCATCTCCTTTTTTACCTTTTAATTTGTTTATATTTATATTTTACTTCTTTTTAATTCTTTTCAAAGCCCCCCCTCTCTTTTTTTTGTGCTTTAACCACTTCGCGTGGTTAGTTCTTCTCTCTGAAGCCTTTCGAGAAAGCTAGCTTATTGTTGGCACTCCAACTTAGCTTTTGGGGGTGATAGGAAGCTGTTCGGGTGTGTTACTTTCGTCTCTAATATCCTTAACATTCCCTTCCTCCCTATGTCAAGCCACTCCGGGCGTTGTACTTGTTATTATTTGTTTCCTCCTTCTGGGTCTTATCATTGCTTCGGATACTGATATGATGTCCTTTCATAGGGTTTTAGCTGATTCCCGTCCTTACAAAGGTTTTCAGATGTGATCATGACCTTGTCGGCTATCAGTGGTCGGTGCTCAACCTTTTCCCCGATCTAAATCCATCCTCCCAAGTCATCAAACGTGATACTTGCTTACTTTGGGTGTTAGAGTTGAGTCAACCTGCATCCAACTTCACCCGTCATCCTTTCCCCTAGGTCGCTTAGAATACTGTATGCGGTGCATAGGTGTAACGTTTAAAACTTGTAGAGTAATATAAAAAAGTTCGTGTTTTACTTCTAAGCATTTCTATAGCGCCGAGCTGTCTTCCCGCCCGTTAGTGTCCTGACACCGGTTATTTTATTATTAGTTTTTGGATTGCTTTAGCAAGATGGCGCTAGCTATTTTGAATGGATGAAGACTCGATCTATGTCAATAACCACCAAATCTTTTCTCAAAGATCCCTTTTTACAGCTGTTATCTAATTCTGTTTCTGCTTTTTATTTTATTTTATTTATTTTAGGCAACATGTAGCTACTGGGAATCTCCTCCTTTGTCAAGAAACTCCACCAATACCGTCTTAGCCGTTACTGCTAAAACTTCATGGTAATCTTAAGCAAGGTAAGCCTCTGAAGCTTGCAGGAAACTGTTTTTTCTTTTCTTTTGACTCTTAGTTTCTCGTATCTGAATATAACCCTTAATTTAAGTAGAATGCAAGAGTTTGAATTATGCAGATTATGAGAAGAGGCCTGGTCCACGTTATCTTCACTAGTTGTGGGAACGGTTCTTTCGGTTCGTGCTTTGAAACTTTTAAGTTGTCTTACTGCCTTCTAATACTATTCATTGTTTGAGACGTTTTTTTTTTTTTTTTTTTTTTTTTTTAAAAAAAGAACAGACGATAGTCCCATCCTCCCATTTTAGTACATCTCTGAATTTTGGACAGCGGCATTTGTTGGTGAAGCCTTGCAAAAGTGCTAATTCATGCTTCCTCCGATTACGGCTTCTTTACTAGGGTTGCTTTTAAAGTGGCTTTTAGCTGTGGCTCTTGATGTCCCTCTTCAAGTCTTGGGTATAAATAGCCTCAAAACAGAATCTTTTTTTTTTAATTCCTCGTTTCTCTACAAAAGAAACCCTTCCTTTCTCAATAAGATTTATTCCATTTGTAAGTTCTCATTTATTTATATATTGAGCTGTTTATTTATCACAAGGGCTTCCTACTTCAGCTCATTTTAGTCCATTGAATATTATTCACGTCTAATATGAGCTCCGAGAGTCGCTCCTATGGATCAGGATATTCTGATCTCATAAGCTCCTTTAGTCCTGAGGAACTAGAGGAGTTGTTGTTTGGTTATCCCTCCTCCCCTTCAAAAAACATGGGGATTTGGAGTTGGGCCAACAATTTCAATTCAACTCCTTCATCCCCACCTGCTCTTGCGACTCTATCCAGGTCTTCATCTCCATCTCCCTCCTTGGAAGGTGTTCCTGAAGCCGCCATGGCTTTTTATGCTTTCATTGAAGGGAGTTATGATCCATGACTCTTTGTTCCGAATCCACTCAATTACTTCCTAGGCAATGAGTCTTGTGCCTCTCCTTATGTTAAGGCCTTGAAGACTAGTCCTGTTTCCCCGAAACAAAACCATTGTTATTTTCTTTGACCTCGCGACTCCACTGGCCGTGTTATAATTTCTCGTCGATTATAGTAGGTTAGTTAATGCTTTGCTCTTATCTTTTTCTCTTTTGATATGCATATAGCTAACCCAGGCATGTATTTATTTGTATATAATTATATTGTTTATACTTATATATATATATTAATATTTTGTATTTATACTGTAGCTTCTTGTTTGTTGTGACTGAATGTGCTAGAGTTTAGGCATGGCTATCTAGCTTCTAGCACTCCCAGACTGATGTAATTCGTATTAAGAGTAATAAAGATAAGGAATAACATAAAATAAAATTAATTAGAGCATGATCCAAGGAGCTGTTTTTTTTTTAAAAAAAAGAATTTTTTAATTAATTAATTAATGGTAAGTTCTAAAGGAGCTCCAGCGAGAAAGAAGTAATTGGTTCATAACAAAACAAAAAAAAAAAAAAAAAAAAAAAAAAGATCCATTTAGATTTGATATAAGTTACATAGTTAAGTAATAATATGTATGATTTAACTGGAGACTAAATATTTCTTCCTTTTAAGTATATATATGTCTTTCAATTATGTCTTCTTCACGCTCTTTATTCCTTCAAATATTATATTCTTCGAAACTTATTTTTTTTTATTTTTTATTTTTTATTTTTTTTTATTTTTTTTATTTTTTTTGTTATTTATTTATTTATTTTGTTTTGTATGTATTATATATATATATATATTATTATTATTATTATTATTGGTTAATTCTTAAAAAATTAAATAATAAGAAATGAAATGAAATAAGAATAAAATAATAAATAGAAGAAATAAATAATAAGGATATTAATGGAATTAAGATGGATTAAGAAAAAAAAACCAAGAAATAGGGACTTAGCAGGTGAGATTTCTTTTTGTTAATTCCTTTGACCAAGCATTTTATTTACTAATTCTTGTTTGATGAATTTTCCTCCCCTCCATTTTTCTTTCTTAAGAGCTTTTAAAAGGTATTCTTCATAGAAAGAATTGAAATCTTCTGTATTCATTTTATCTTTATCATTTCTGATTGTGAGGATTGCTTGCATAAGTGCTTCTTCCCAATTAAAATCCCAGGTGGCATTATTTATAATATAATTTCCTGAAACTTTAGTAATTTTTGCATTTTTAATTTGAAAATCCTGGAGGTTGAACCAGTCTTGGCATTTCCAGGTCCTCCAAAATAGTGATTTCCTGAGATATTTATCCATGTAAAATATTTCATTCCAGTAATTGTTTCCAAGGTTGCCTTCAACTCCATCCCAGGTAAGTAAATCCAAGAATTCATACTTTGTGAGGTTGAATCCAGGTAATTCTTTCCATGGATGAGATATGAAAATTTCTGATGGTGAGTTGTCTTTTTTAAAGATGGCCTCAAACTCAATATATGGAAGGATTATTGTAGAGATATCTGGGCAGGGTTCTGGTTTTATTTTCAAGAACCAGTCAGGATTTTCATCTATTTCTTCTTGATTAATGTAATTGGCCCAGACTTCTTTTTCTTCTATCCAGCTGATATCTGTGTCCATTGACCAGGGATTTTCTTCAAGTAAGGGCAATGATTCCATTCTTTATGGATTTGGTGTATTTTGAAGTGTTGATGGTAATAAGAATTGACAATATTATCAAGCATACTATATCAAAATAGTTTAAGGGTAGATTCATTGGGTTTTGGATGGTAATTTTGGGTAAGAACTTGGGTATTCCTCTTTGATAAGGCAGGAGGTCACTGCCTAGTGATGTTATGGTTGGTTATTTTTTCTTTTTCTTGGTGAGTGAGATTATTGATTTGAGTTGATGAGAGTTGATATTCCTCTTTGATAAGGCAGGAGGTCACTGCCTAGTGATGATTGGGTTTTAGTGAAGAAAACTGGTGATTTTGGTTGCTAAGAAATGATTTTCCTCTTTGATAAGGCAGTAGGTCACTTCCTAGTGATGCTTGATTTTGGGTGAGACAAACTGGTTATTTTTTGGTTGAAAATTGAATTTCCTCTTTGATATGGCAGGAGGTCACTGCCTAGTGATTAATTGAATTTAAATCTGACTTTTTTGTTTGATTTTTGATTTTTTAAGCTGTTATGTGTCTTTAAGATGGGCCTTGATGGTTTGAAATTTAATTGGTCCATTAATTCTTGAGTAATTTGATTATTGGTTTTGTCATAAACCTCCAAAATGTTCAGCAATTCCTTTATTTCTTCAATTTCTTGGTTTCTTGATATTGATGAAGTATCCTTAAAGTGCCAAAGGTTCCCTTTATTGAAATGTTCATCTTCTGGTGACCAATGAAGTTCTTCATTGATAAATTGGTCTTCTTTTATTAATTCTTCCCCATAGGATTCAAAAATTGGTGAATTGGCCATGGTGGAGGTGATTTTTTTTGTAAGCTTTTTCTTTTTATATTTTTATTTTTTATTTTTTAAGAAAAAATTTGTTGATGAATGTCTTCTTTGTTAAGGCAGGAAGTCACTGCCCTAGAGAGAGAAAATGAAAAAAAAGAAACTAATGTTACATTTTATAGATGATACTGATACATTTTAGAAAAAAATCTTGATTTTGTTGGTTTTATTTAAAGTTGAACTCCCCCAAGTGGGAAAGGTGAGTGTCTGTTGAGCAATCTGGCCAAAATAAGGTCTTTGAGGGCTTCCACAAAGTTATTTCTTTCCTCAATTTCTGGTTCTGCTGGAAATTCTGACCACCATAAGTCTTCATCAATGAATATATATCCATCTCCAACCCATTTCAATCTTCCAGTTTGGTATGTTGATCCATTCAATCCAAGGTACCACTGAGCCCAAATTTGGTTGAAGTAAAGTCCTCTTCTTGGTAGTGTGGCTATTTCAAATTTTTTGTCCCAGAATTGATTTTCAAGGTTACCTTTAATTCCCTCTTCAGTTAATAAATCTAAGAATTGGATATTGTTCAAGTTTGATCCTGGAAGGTGACATAAGTATTTATCTTCACATAAAATTTCTTGAGCTTCATCTCCATAAATATCTTCAAAAGTGATATATGGCAGGTAAATGTAATTTTATTCATTTTCTAAGATGGATTCTGTTTCATCCTCTTCATTGGGAGGTTTCTGGATGAATTCAGGGTTTTCCAGTTGCCATTCATAAGGTTCTTCTTGGTTGTTCAATGGTCTGTCCAAGAAGTTGATATGGTATGTGTCTTTTAAATTTTTGTCTCTTTCTTCCATAATTATGAGGTCTTTTTCAATGTAATTTATAATTTCTTCATATGAGAGCTCATGATGCTCACTAAATCTGACTTTCTTCTTTTTGGGTTTAGGTTTGAAAGGGTTTCCATGTATTTTCTCATTTCCATCTACTAAAATCTGGAAAGTTTCTTCCTTACTGTTAATTGGCTTGTAAATTATATTGGGTAATTCATTTTCAGAGGTTGAGTCTTCAAGTTGTCTTTTGAGGTTGTTTGGCCATTGGGTATTTTGTAAATCTTGACCAAATTCATCACTTTTTGGAGATATGGATAAATTTTGGGTCTTCTGGGTCACATTGATTATGGTATTGTCTCTTTTTGCATTTTGAAACTTCTTTCCTGGGTCATTTCTGACCAATTCTGCCATATTGCATGAATCCATTCCTCTAGGTGGACCAGTTTGCCATCCAAGTGCTTGGGGTTTGCATATTGGCATGCATAATCTTCTTCCATCAGGTTCTTGATAACTTAGTATTTCACCTTGTTTATGGGAGAATTCTAGTCTGATATTGTTGTCTGCCAAGAAAGGTCTTCCAAGTACTGTATGGACAGATCCTTTTGCAATGAAGAAGTGAATTAGAGTTTCTTCACCTGAAGCCAAAATGATTGGAGTAAATTCTGAAAGTGCAACCAATGAAGTGGTATGGCCTCCAATTCCCCTAAGGTTCATGTTAAGATTTCTTGTTGTGAGTGAGGCTTTGATTGCTATTTCTTCTGGTATGATGTTGAGTTCTGCCCCAGTGTCCACTAATGCTCTGATAGGATATTCTTCCTTTCCAATGAAGATTTCCATAAATCCCAAAGGACAGGCATAATGAATCTTGGGCTTGGGTATTTCTTTGAATCCAAATGATAATAATCTTTCTTGAAGATCCATTGAGTTGAGTGACTTAATTTTTTCCTTGTCTTTTTCTGATAATTCTTGTAACTTATGGACAAAATTTGGTGACATCCTCAAAATTTCTTCAATGGTGAGGTTGATCTTTTGTTGCATAATTTTCTTAATAGTTTTGTCAATTTCCAATTTAGTTTCAACTTGTTTCTTTTGAGGTTTTCTGAACTTCTTTTCTTCTTTGGGAATCTCATCATCTTCATTCTTATTGGCAATATTTTCAATTTCCTCCTCAGGTTGGCCTGGGTTTGGAATATTTGAATTTTGGAATTTGGTGGGAATTATTACTCTTTCTTCCTCTTTTTCTTCTTCAATGTAAGTTCCTGGAATTTCTGCTTTCTTCTTTGGTTCTTGACTTTGGGATTGTCTTTCCATTCTTTGCTTGGTCTGCCTTAATCCAATGTGTGATTCAAATGGGTCATTGGCTGAGGAAATGGTAGGTGCTTTCCAATTTGACCAATCTTCAACATGTGCAATTGAGGTTGATTTATCCTCTGGTTTCTTTTCAGTTGGCTTAATCTCTTCTTCTGGCTTTGGTTTGACAGTAGGTTTCTCCATAAATTTCTTGTTGAGTTCTGCTTTTTCCTTTTCAAAAGCTCTGACTATGTTTTTGGCACTTTCATTTCCTTCCATAGGTACTCTCTGATAATTGGGGAAGAGGTAAGATGCTCCTCGAGTTCTGACAATCCTTCTGTCCAAATCTTCAGCAAGGTGAGTGCATCTAGTTGCTGTATGACCTTCTTCCTTGCAATAAGCACACTTCAATGGTGGTCTTGGAGCCATTTGAGCTGGTATGTAAGGTTGATAACTGGATGAAAATGGTGGTAAGGGATTCCTTGGCCTATATGGCTGATTATTTTGAGGGAATCTTTGCTCTTGATTGTTGTTCCAATTCCTTCTGGGTGGATTAACTGCTTCTGAAAGGGTTTTGAGTTGATTTAAAACTTCTTTAACTGATTCTTTTCCCTCATTTCTTGGTTGAGGCTCTGGTGAGGAGGATTTTTGATCTTTTGGGTGAGTTCTTTTACTTGTTTTAAAACTTCATCCCAGCTTTCATTCTCAAATATTGTTTTCTTTTCTGGAGGTTTTGGTTTAGAAAATTCTTTTTGTTGGATAAGTACCTTGGCCTCCAAGTCTTGTTCAATGTATAACTTCAAAATATCCAATCTTGGAATGATGTAACCTCCATCCAAGGCTTGAACCATAGCTCTGTCTTTAATCATTTCTTTGTAAATTGATTCTTGAACAATAGTGGAAAGGCTGGCCAATATTTCCTGGTTATGATTGATATCACCTTGGATATATTGGTATCTTTTGAGGTATGTGATGATTGCTTCATATTCCCCAATGAATTTTCTGTACTGTGTCATTTTTCTTATTCCACCTTCTTGTTGAGTCTTTGTGAACAAATCAGTGATTGAGGATAATCTGTATCTTCTTTCAGGTGAGACTGTTCCCCATCTTCTTTTCATATCCACTTTTAATTGATCCCAATCAGCTGTTTCATATCCTGGCATTCCTTCAATATGATAACTGATTTCTTCATCTTTGGTCCAAAACGCTATTTGTCTTGCAATGTCTCTTCCACTTGCTCCTTCAATTTCTGCAATATTTTCAACTTTCTTGATGAATCTTTCAACATCCTTCCCATCAAACCACAAGTTATAGTCCTTGGCTCTTATTTTTACTATTGGAGTAGTGTTTCTTGGAATTTCTTGATGTAATGGAGTTGGCATTTGGGAAGAAATGTTGACTCTTCTTGGTAAGGTACTTTGTCTTTGTTCTGTATAAGGTGTTGATGTGGCCATGGGTCTAGGATAAGGTGAAGGTGATCCATGCTGCCTGAATGATCTTGGAATGGTGGTTTGTTCTTCAAGTGGACTATTTTGTGGAGTATAACTTGATGATTTATTTTTCCCTTCCTTTTTGATTAGTGCTAGTAATTCTGCTTGCATTTCTAGCATCTTCTTCTGAAGTCTCTCTGTTGAAGAAATTTCTTCCTGTCCTTCAACAGTTTCTTCACTAAGGTTTTCTTCCTGGATTTCTTCAATACTACCAGGTAATTTTGATGATGAAGGTTTATCCATTTTTGATTGATTTATTTCTTCCTTTGATTCTGGTATTGAGTTATTGATTTTATTTCTTTCAAGGAGATCAAGGAAAAATTTCTCCACAACCTTCAAGTCCCTTTTATTGGTCCTTGGTGTTGCAATTGGGAAATTGGAATATTTATTTGATTCCTCCCCTAGTTCTGTTTCTTGCTTTGGTGGATAATAGTAATGGTCAGAGTGAGTTGATGATTCAGATTCTTGAGATGATGGTTTTTGCTAATTTTGATTATTTGACTCCAGTTTTTGTTGTAAAAGATATTCTGGAGTAGTTAAGTTTTTTTTTATTTCAATTTAATTTTCATTGAAGTTGAGGTTATCTGGCCACTGTTGGGACACCAGATGTGGGAACTCCTCTTGTGTGGGATTAAAATGAGGCAGTACCTGGAGGGGGAAATCACAGGTAACTAGTTTTGAATTGCTAATAACTCCTTTAAACAAGGGTGGCAAGGGTGTATTGCCTGCCCCTCCTAAAATACTGAACAAAATCTTACTTGGAGCTCACAAACCAAAATAAAATTAGTAAGTGGCTTTACAACTGCAGAAGACAAAATTCAGCAGTCTCAGATCAGACCTATTCAATAAATAATATGAGAAATAATGTCAGTAATTTTGGTTAATTTTTAGATTTTAATGAAATACTTGTCTGTTTAATTTTAATATTTTTTTTTTGGTTAAATTAAGGTGAGTTGTTTCTTCTCGGTGATAAATCCTTGGTAGGATGGGTTATTTAAGGTTTTCTGAAAAATTTGATGAGTTTGATAAAGGTAATTTTGTTAAGGTATAGTTATAGTAGAGTAAAATAATTTTTTAAAGGTTTGTTATTTTTTTTAAGAGTGTTTAATAATAAGATAAAATAGTATTTGTTAAATTTAAGAGGTAAGATTCTTTGATATTGGATTTTTTAAGGGGGTAAGCTAGTTTTAAATCTTGTTAAATGAAGTTAATTTTACTAGTTAAAATATTTTAGTAGAGTAGTAACCCTAATCTTGGGTACTGGGTAATTTTTATTTTTTTATTTATTTTAATAATAAGATTCCACTGAGCTTAGCTACTGGGTAATCTTCAACACTATACTTCCACTGAGCTTAGCTACTGGGTAAGTAAATTTACTATAATTTTCTGGACTACCTCCCAGGTGAGAGATGAATTATTCCTATGCCTCTACTGTGCAGAGGATATATTTTTCATGGGATATAATTTGCATAGGATATAATTTGCATGGGGGGATTGTGAAATTTGGGGGGAGAGAGCCCCTCTATTTATACCTTTTGGGAGCCCAGGGGGCCCTCCATGGGAGCTGTCTCTTTCCACTTTAATTCCTCTTGATTTCATCATGTGACTCTGTTTTTGGTGAGGACCTTCCTTGCATGGGTCAGGTGGTTTAAGGTTTGGTGATAATTTTCTCTCTGCACAGCCTCCATTTATCACATGATTGTCTTTTGGTGAACTAATTATGATGTGATATTCTTGAGTTTTCCTTGCATACATGAGGTGATTCAATTTTGGCTGGGGATTTTTGTTGTGCACAGCCTCTTTTCTGTCACATGATATGCTGTTGGTGGATGCAGTATCACATGATGACCTTGTAATTCCTTTGCATATGTCCTATTTTAGGTTTGGTAGAAGTGGCTGTGTAATTTATGTAGGTGTCATGTTGTTTTTCTTCTTTTTGAACTTTAAAATGAATTCAGGTGATAATTTCTTGCACTGGTGAAATTACTGTTATGTATGAGATGATGTGACTTTTGAGTTTGACACATGATGTGCATAGTCATGTGGTTGAGATTTAATTAAAATTGTGTAATGCATGCAGCCTGTTGTAACTAGCTTTGGTTTGCATGAGGTGATTAGTGGTGTAAATAAATCTGATTCTGTTTTAAGGTTTAAAGTGGGGTTACTTTGGATATAAGATAAGGTACTCCTGTGGCTGTGTTGTCAATGAGCTGCAGGAATTCCATGGGGCTGGGCTTTGCATCATGTGACTTTGAATGCAAGTTGGCTGTATAACTAATGCATGTGTCATTTTCTTGCTGCATGAGTCCTATGGCTGTAAGGGGGTGTGAAGCTGGGTGGGGTGTGTAATCTAAAGGGTGGTACCTTATTTGTTGTAACTAGTGTACTATATGTAACTTTATTTTTTACATATGCATAATGAAATTGAATAATTTATTTAAACACATACACTGCCCTTTGGTGCCTGTGCCATGGTCTTATGAGTTAAATACAGCTTCTTGCTGTAAAATTGACCTTTTGGTGTAAAATTTGAGTGTAATTCTGCCTGTAGGCTGGATTTACTGCTGTTATGGGGTACTATGAGCTTGAGCCTGGTGAAAAAAAATGGTATGGAATACCACACTAGGAATACGAACATCATCCTCATCATGAGTTGGGGGCTCTCTTGGAGGCTTTACTACCTTTTTGCGACTTTTACCTCTGCTTCGGCCTAATCCCATTGACTCATCAATCTTGTACATGATCTTGTTTAAAAGTGTTGAACGCCAATGTAACCCTAATTTTCGCAGCTTGACCAATCCAGAGTTGTCAATATATTCCTCAGTAGCTGAACAGACATGAGGGTCATCAAATTGGGAGGCCAATCGGAAATAACCATTCTCATCGCACCATTGTTGTCTTCTCTCTGCCAGCTAAAAAGAGAAACATTAAGTGCACATCAAGAATAATAATTACAAAAAACTTACCCTTTTTCTAGCTGCCTCTAACCTTTTCTTTTCTTTGCGTGCTGCAATGAAATCCACACCTTTCTGTTTGTTGCGATACTCATTAGATAAGTATGTAAAATAAGTCTCCAGAATTGCTGTAACTATTGCATGATTATTATGGTCAGGAGACCAATAATAATTGTTGTATTCACCAGATCTCAATGCCATATCAAATGTGCGATAGAACAAAGTCTCCATCAGTTCATTATAAGGATGCTTCCATCCACTACACCAATCAAATGTAAAGTGTGTCAACCCTAGTGATTTGACTTGTGTATTGACATAACTCTTGAAGGCCTTGCTTTGTATGTTCCGTGAGGCAGTAGCAGTCGATTGGTCTGGATTGAATGCAATGCTTTTCCCACGAATTAAAGCCAGCTGTCTTTCTGCATCATTTGGTGGATCAGGAAGTGTGGTAATGTCCCTGGCTACCATATTGAGGATTTCACGGAAGTGTATCTGAACAATTGTACGCATTGATTTGCTTCCATCTGGAAGTACTCCCTTCAGTTCCTTCAGATGTTCTTTTTGTGATTTTCTCTTTGCTGATGCACTATTTTTTTCCCTCAAACCTTTGTTAGATCGGGCCCTTGCATCTCTAACATATTGATCTTCATTCCGTGTGTTTTCAATAAATTATCATTAATACATTATTACACCAAAAAAAGGAATTCATTTACATACCATCTGAGTCACTAAACAATGATTCATGTAAATAATTATCTGTAGCTAATTCTTGTGAAGTTGATTTCAACTTTCCCTTGTTATTTTTTTGAAAGATCGGTCCCACCCTTATGTCTTGAATAATCTGCCATTGTTTTTGGTCCCAGATTATCATTTTTTGCGGGAATCTTAACTCGGCTTGTTGATGCTACTGAGGATGCTGCAACTATCTGCTCCTGATAATTTGAAACTTGATGTTCAGGATCCTCGGGCTCAGCTAAAATGGATAGTTTCAAAGAAGAAATTAAGTTTAATAAATGTTCAGTATGCACTTGAAGAACCATGTTTTAAGCTCACTTGCCCGCTCCTTCCCTTTGGAGCTTTTCATTTGGTATATAGGATTTGAAACAGATTTAAGCTGTATGGGTGAAGAGTAACCATCTTCACTACCTGTATTTATAAAGATTCAAAGACCAATAGGGTTTTAGAAAATTTAATATTTGATCAATTTTGGGATGAAGAATTACCATCTTCCTCCTCATTACTCTGTTCAATGCGTATTCTTTGTTTTTGATTTTCCTTTGTATATGAATTCCTTAAAAATGGAAAAGAAAATAATGCTGGCCTTTGTGTTTCAATGGGTACTTTGGCCTGATACAAATCTTTGGGTTCTGTGGGGATGGAAAATGGGTCAGACATGCGTTTCCTCTTTCTCTCTTGCCCTATTGAATAATTTGTCCTGTTAGCTTCTATTAAAATAATTTTGGATACAAATGGTCACTTTACTAACCAAGCCAACCATGAATTTTCCTAGGCCAGTATCGACCAAACTTTGGAATATCTGGTCCATATGATACCTGATAAATTCATTTGTAATTACAGTAATGAAAAAAGAACATACTTGATAATTCTTCTTCCGAACTTGATGTAATTCCACCTTCATTGGCTTCAAATATCTGGTGCACTCTTTTTGGGACTGAAATCATCTTCCTACCAGGAACTTCTGCATGAACAATTTGAACAGGGATCTGCCTCAAATTTGTTGGTGTATAAATTTGTGGAATTTCAAATTCCATTGGGAGAAGGACCCCCAATAGATATCTGGATGGAAGGATGCTCCATAACTGATGACTTTCGTTTAAGACTTGAGGAAGAGCTGGGACCCGGTTTCAAGCTTTCATCAAAATGAACCCTGCCTTTGTTACGTTCAGATGGAACTGAGGCCTTCCCAATTTGCGGATGTTTTCTAGCGTTCTCTTCTTGAATGTGAACTTCTGCCCTCTGGCGAAAAGCCTCAAATTCATCAATTTCAGCCTGGCCTGCAGGTTGTGATTGATTATAATCTATGAAATATATCAAGAATAGTTAAAACCTGCTATTTTGTGGTAATGAATATGTAATTGAAAGTACACCTTTAGATATAGATTGATGGGAAGCTTTTGGCGTTTCCAGATTAAGATCAGACATTCCACTTTCCTCTGATTCCTTGGATTCTGTTCAGTTTACATCAAAAAATAAGTACATAAATATTATTATAATAATTAATTACTTACCTGATTCACTTGAGGAATACGTAACCAATGGTTTTATTTGAACTAGCTTCAATGGTTTTGGAATTGCTGGCCTATTTGCAGGACCAGATACCTTTGGGGATGATGATTTCTCCTGCAAGCTCGTCTTACTGGGACTTGGTGGATATGCCACCCTTGATGAAGGAGATTGTGTCTGATGAATCGCACCACTGGGAATTGGGGGTAAAATTGATGGACCACCCACTTTTGGTGAGGATATTGGTGGACCAGCCACTTTTGGTGAAGATTGATGTATTGAGCTGGTAGTCTGTGGAGGTGGGGTTGGTGTGGTAGATTGATGTATAGCTTCAGGGGCTTCTTTATCTGGAAAAAAATGAATTATGATTAAAAAGGCATATGAAATAAGCTAAAATTTTAAATATGGAGCTCACAATCATCAGAGCTATCTGTCACGCTAGCAGGAAGTGAGATATTATATGGATCCATGTGGTATGAATGATTCAGTTTTAATTGAAAAGCTTTGTTTAGAAAATGATGGTAAAGGTATGTGCAAATTATTCAGTTGGAAAGGAAGCGCATGGGATAATCTTAGGCACAGTTATCTTATATATAAGATCAATCCTCAATACTATGTATCCCATTATTTAATTATAATAATGAAATCAAGGCTGATTCAATCATTTTCCAAAGATCCATTATTCATCAACCATCTGGAGTGCCTTTATATTATTGTTTCCATAGTAATTAATTGTATTCATTCTATGATGACTTGAATTTTGATATGAAAGCCAATCATATGGCTCATTTCTCAGACACTTACTTATCAATTGCTGATTAATATAGGTGATAATGGTATTAATACATGCAGATAATGATTATTTGCGTAAGTCTTGTGGTATCCCAAGGAGTGTAGGGTTAGTACCTATCCATAGATCAGGAACAACAAACAAGAAATAATTTGGGAAACCCATTCTCTACACATTATTTCCCATTGGAAAGGTAGTCAAATGCTTTCTCAAAGGGGATTGATTGTAAGGTGTGGATATGAAACTTTGATTAAAAATCAAGTACTTTTCCTGTCCTCAAAATTTGTATAAGGTAAAATTCAATTAAAAATAGTATGAAATATTATTTTTAAGAGAAAACACGCCAATTTTATTGTTTATAACTTTATTAGTATAAAACAATAATATTATAAAAATTTATTGTTTTACCAACAATAAAAATTTATCCAAAAAATACTCTACAAGAGATATTTTAAGGCTACAAAAGAAATTTCTTCAAGAGCAATTTCAATTGGAATTAATTGAGCAAAGAACTGCAAGCAATTAATTAAAGAACAAAGTCTTTAAAAAGAATATTAAAGAAAAAACACGCCCAAAAGTGACCAGAGTGAATTTGGAAACAAAGTGACAAAGTTTACAGTGATGAAAGATGCTTTAATTCACTTTTGGGGTGGTTCAGGGGTAAAAATGATTATAAGAGTTACAAACAATGATTATAATGATTTTTTCACGTGGTTAAAAGGATTAAAATGATTTAAAAGTGGTGGTTGGAATCTTTGATTGATTGGTTTAACAGTTTTAAACTAATTAATAAAAGGAAAAGATTCTAACATGAAGAGAAAAGTGGGGCAAAGAAGACATTCTTTTATAGCCATCAATTCTCTTGCTCCAAAAGTAAAATTTACTCTTGTCAGTCGTGAAAAACAATCTGACAACAGAAAAGCCAATTATGGCATCATTGAACCCTGGTTTAGACCAAAAAAGGCTGGTTTAAGCCATTTTTAGCCATTTTAGACCCTTAAATCAGCCATTACTATAGCAATACCAGGCCTAGAGCCTTCGAAACACGTCAGAATGTGTGTCAGAGGCGTAGAAACCAGTTAAAACTGTTTTTATTATGATTGTTTTATCTTAAGGGTAGTTTTACCCTCTTGGCAACAGCTAAAACTACCCCAGTTGGTATCAAAACCTCATCATCAATTGAGTCCACAGACCCTGTAACTCAATTCCAGGCCAAAAGTGATGAACTTTTGCGTGAATTTTGACATCCCACGCCTGTCAGCAAGGATTTTGGGGGTCTAGCTCCCCCTTAGAGCTGGAGTTCCTTTTCCCCCCCAAATTTAATCTTTCCAATTTATTTTTCTTTTAATTCCTCATCATGTATTATACTTATAATTTACATATGTAATTCAATTCAATTGTACAGTACAATACAGTAATAATTGACACCTCATATGTAAATCAAAGTTCACTTATGTAATACACGCGCACATTTTGACATTTCAATTGAATTCAATTGAAAATACTTTAATTCCTCATAACTTCTAAACTAAACACAACACCTCAATTTTAACACAAAAATTGATGGTTAACACCACATGTGGTGTGAATTAAATTAAGGTTTTGAGGATTTTCAACTTTTGTATTGAAAATACTAAAAACTTAATTTAAGCTTATTTAGAGTTGAGTTACAAAAATTTCACTCAGAGGTGACCCCACCTGATTTTTTATGAGGAATCCAATGGTGAAATAAAATTTATATGTTTATTTGTTGGATAAAAAGTTATAATAAATTTTATTTAACTTTTTTCCAAATTTATTTATTTTTTCACAATTTTGTTAAAATTTCATTTTTACTTAAATTTTTCAAGTATAAATGTAATTTTATATTTACAAAATTTAAAGTAATTTTATTTTTAAATTATAATTAATCTTTTATTTTTAATAGAATTTTATATTTATATTTTTTATTTTTATTTTAATAATATAAATAAATTTATTTTATTTATATTAATATGTCATTTTTTATATTTGTGGTCTTTTGGGTATATGAAATTACCTCTAAGGCTCACATTCCCTCCCCCTAAAAAAGAATATTACTTTGTAATATTGGAGTTTCTAGTGTGTCTGAATCTTCTGAGGAGTTTGGTAGCTTCTGGTATATCTTTTTCTTCTAACCATTCATCTTCACAAGTTGGGTCACTGTACCTAACAAGGTATTCCCTTACTTTCTTGGTTCTTAATTTCCTTTCTTTAAGAACTTTGGTTATTTTCTTAGTACCAGATGTCTCAATAGGAGGTATAACTTGGGGAATCTTATTCCTCAAGGGAAATTTCTCAGCATCACTAGATTTATATGGCTTTATCAAGCTCACTGGAAATGTAGGGTGCTTATTGCTAAGTTCTTCAGATAACTCTACTTCAACAGCATTTTCTCCATGGAGGGCCTTAATCACAAAAGGTCCTGCAAAGGAGTCTTTCAACTTTTTACATCCTTTGATGTTATTGAAGTTAGTGGTGGATACAAGAACTAGGTCCCCTACTTTGAAATCTGGAGTTGCATGAGATTTATCCCATTTGTCTTTAGCATATGCAAAAGAGTCCTCCATGCACCTTACTGCATGCTTTCTAGCTTTGTCTAGCATTCCTTTGAAGCTAGCAGCTGTGGGATGTATTTCAATTAAGTCTTTCCTCAAGGAGTCTTGGGGTAACTTGGGGTTCCATCCTTTTTCTAGAACAGCAGGAGTCTGATTGGTACTAGCATGGATTGATGTTTTATATGCTAATTCCAGTGCTGGTAACAGAGTACACCAATCATGGGTAAATCCATCGCAATCTTTGAATTCAAGGCCATATGCACAAAATCTTCTCACCATGTCCTCTAAGGTTTGGATCATTCTTTCAGCCAGACCATCAGTTTGTGGGTGGTAGGCTGTAGAGAAAGACAGTTTTGTGCCAAATAATTGGTGAAGATTTGTCCATAGAGCTGAAGTGAATTTAGGATCTCTATCACTGATGATATTTGTAAATATCCCAGTCCATGACACTACTCTATTCCATATCAGAAGAGCTGTATCCATGGCTGTATCATCTTTGTGACATGGTAAAAAGATTGGAGTTTTACTGAATCTGTCCACAATTACTAGGCAAGCATTATAGCTCCTGTCACCTCCTGGTGGTAGGCCAGTTACCCAATCCATATGGACAATTTCCCAAGGTCTGTTTGGTTCTTGGATTTTCATCATATTTCCAAGTCTTTTGCCAGTGGATTTATTTGCCTTTTGGCATCTGTCACAGGTTTTGCAATATTCTGCAACATCTTTTTGCCACATTGGCCACCATATGCAGGTCTTTACTTTCTCTCTTGTTCTGTCCTCAGAAAGATGTCCTGAAAAGGGACTATCATGGCATTCTTTCAGTACAAGATTGATTAATGACCTGTCTACAACTGTCATGACACATGTGTGCTTGGTTCTGTGGTAAATTATACCATCCAGTAGGTGAAATCTCCCTTCATTATAAGATTTTCTCCATACTTCATCCAAGGCATGTATTAGAGAGTTGTCTTTACAGTCTTTGTTAAGTAATTGGCATAAGATGCTACAATTCTTATCTTGAGTGTAACTATTTCTGACTTCTTCAAAGAAGGTGGTGTTCAAGTCCGTAACACTTATTCCTTCTATTGGAATTTGTGGTGAAGCTTCTTCTGGAACATAAGCAGGATTATCAATGTTATTTGGTAATGGCCATCTGCTTAGTCCATCTGCATTCTTATGAATATTCCCATCCTTATGAACAATAGTCATATTGCCTCTGTATTCTTGTATGGCTATTTGCCATCTGAGCATGTGTCTGTTAGGTGTTTTCATGTTCAAAAGTGATTTCACAGTTGTACAATCTGTTATTACTTCAAAAACACATCCCTCTAAGAAATAGTTCAATTTCTCTAAGGCCCAGACAAGGCATAGACATTCCATTTGACTTGCTCCATATCTGGCTTCAGTTGGTTTGATTTGCCTGGATATGAAACATATTGGTCCTTCTACAGGTTTGTCATTTATAATCTGAACTTGGTGAAGTGCAGCACCTAGTCCATCCCCTGATGCATCAATATACAGTTTGAAAGGCAATTTAAAGTCTGGCATCAGTAAGAGTGGAGCAGTGGTCAATGCTTCTCTTAGAGACTCAAAAGCTTTGACTCTGTCAACAGTCATCTCAAATACTGTTTCTTTGTCACACAACTTATAAAGTGGTCTTGCTATGGATGCAAAGTCTTTAATGTGTTGCCTGTAATATCCTGCAAAACCTAAGAATGACTGAATTTCCTTCTTATTCTGAGGCATGGGTTTTAACAATACTGCTGCAACTTTGTTTTTATCAATTCCAAGGGACAAACCAGATACAACATGTCCTAGTGCCTTAAGTTCTTTAAATCCAAAATGACATTTCTTCAAGGAGATTTTCATGTTTACTGATTGGATTTTTGTCAAAACTCTTGATAATCTGTACATGTGCTCCTCCCAAGTCTTTGAACAGATAATAATGTCATCAATGTAAATGATTAACCATCCCTCTGAGAGTTCTTCAGGGAAGATTTCATTCATCATTCTTTGGAAGTGTGAAGGTGCATTTTTGATACCAAAGGGCATCCTTAAGTATTCATACACTCCACAATGAACAATAATTCTCAAGTATTTTCTTGCTCTTGGTGTTACTACATTTTGATGGAATCCTTTAAGGGCATCCATAGTGGTTATATACACTGCTTGAGATATTTGAGTAAGGGCAATTTGGATTTTTGGTATTGGGTATCTGTCTGGAACAGTGTAAGTGTTCAGAGCTCTAAAGTCCCCAACCATTCTGGATTTTCCATTATGCCACGCCACTATGACTGGTGTAGTTATTTCTACTTCCTCATTGTGGCCTACTTTTCTTATTACACCAAGGTCTAGAAGTTCTTTGATATGAATTTCTAGAGCTTCTCTTGATTTTGGACTTGCTGGATAAGCAGGTCTTCTTAAGAGTGGTGGATAAGGTCTCTCAATGTTAAGAATGATGTCAACTTCATGACCAATAATTGCTCCCAGGGGTTCTTTGTCTGTAGCAAATGCTCCTCTGTGGTCATACAAAAGGGAAGAAAGTTCATTTTCTTGCTTATCAGTCAGATGAAGGCTTATTTCAGCCTCACTTAACTGTTCAGAATTGAATTTCTCTAACTCTAAGTTGACTGGTGATACTTTGTTTACTGTAATTTGTCTTTTAAAGGGTAAAAAGGCAAATTTCTGGCGCTTATTGTCTCCAATTGTAAAGTATCTGTCTTTGTTATTATGTAAATCTATTCCATACATGATTAAATAGTCATTTCCCAATATAAAATGGGTACTAGAGCAATTTTCCATAACAACAAATTCAACTGTGATCCTTAAATTCCCATTTATGTGTGGGAATATGACATTGGTCTCAAAGATTCCTAATGCTTTCATTGGGTTACTTGCACTGTTGAATTTTATACCATCAATTGGTAACAATTGGTCTTCAAAATTTGGTACACAAGTCTTAAGAAAAGATTTTCCAACACAAGAGCAGAAGGCTCCTGGGTCAAGCAAAAGTTTGGTGGGTTTGTTATCAATCACCACTTCTGTTATACAGGAGTTACCAGCTGTATAACCTTTTCCTCTGTTTGGTTTTGTCTTCATAAGTTGTGCATCTTGAACTTTTGATAAATCAACTTGACCATTGCTCAATTGTGGTAAGTGGGAATAAGATTCCATGATGTCAAAAGTGGCATTGATATTTTCTATATCTTTTGAAGATTCAGAGAATATGGATGACTTATCATCTGAATTGTCTTCAATTATGTCTTCTTTTTCAACATCTGGTTCTTTTTCAATGTCAATTTCATTTATTTTCCCCCTTTTTGGACATGTATTGGCTAAATGGGTGGTGCTTTGGCAAATATGGCATTTTCTGACTGTATCTGCAGATTTATATTTAATATTACTAGAATTTTCTTTGGGGTTTTTGTCCACAGAATCTTTCCAAGGTGTATTAAACCTTGTTTTAAGATTCACCCTACTAGAACCAATTTTGGTTCTGGTGGTTACTTCTTCTAGTATATTGATAATATCCTCTGCTGAAGATTGTTCAGTAGTCCTGCTTTTGACAGCATGCTCTAAGTCACCTCCACATTGTCTCAGAATTTTTCTATGGATCATAAATTCTGACATGTCAGGATATAATGCTGTTAATCTGTCCTTTTGTTAGCAAAACCATGGTAAAGCTTTGTCTTTATCAGCATTAAGTTTGGCAGATTCAAAGGCTGTTTCAACTTTAAACCTCCAAGCATCATTTGCCCATTTGTTGATGATTTGGGTTTTCCACCAAGTCCAACTCTGGTGTCCATGTGCTTGTCTTATTTTGATGTACCATCTGTGAGCTGATCTGGTAAACAAGGTGTTAAACCTGGCTGTTACCAATCTGTCTGGTAATTCAAAATCCTCTTTGATCATGTCAATACCTCTAATGAATTCCATATGGTCATACTCTCCTTCACCACTGAAGTGAGGCCATTCTTTAAGTTTTGGAACTTCTTTCAAGAGTGCTTGGCCCATTGATGGTTCCAAGTTATGAAAAGAAGTGGATAATTCATTTTTTAATTGTGAATTATCAGGATCCAATACTTGTGGATTTGAAATTCTTGTGCCCTCATTTTGATTTAGAGGTGTAGACATTCTTGGTAAGGTGTTCAGTATTTGTTCAATGTCATTCATTTTACTGTTGCTACACCTTTGGGAATTTCTGTATTCATGTTGGAAGCTTTGTATTAAATTTATTACTTCAATTTTATACATGTCTTCTTTATGTGTAAGTTCTTGCCATAACTCTGTCTGTCTTGTATTATCAGCAGTGACTTGATTCAATTTCATTGATAATTTTGATACTTCTTCTTGTGAAGCATCAAAACACTTTTTCAAGGCAATGGTATATGTCTTTACTTCAGTAAATGAATTTGAAATGTCATCAAGGACTTTCTTGTTATCTGTCTTGATAATATTTATGGCTTGTTTAATTCTTGTTTCAATTATGTCATCAATATTGAATTTAGAATATTTATCTGTTAATTCTTTAATAATGGCAGATTGTTCATTTATTTTATTGTTAGAAGAATTATCATTATTGGAATTTTTAATTGTTCTCAAAACTTTTTCAAAACACATAAGTGTTTCATTAATTTGGCACAGACTCAGGTTGTTTGTTTTAATGTTGTTACAAATGGTGTCATTTTTATCAGAAAGATGTTTTTTCACGTCATTTATAGCATTATACAACTCTGGGATGGAATCAAATATGTCAGAAATCATTTCTGGAACCTTAATCTGGCTTCCTCCTTCTTCTGTAATTCCATCATGGTTCTGGCCATCTGAAATACATTTTCCATGGCATCCTGCTGAATCTTTGGGATTCTGTAGCCCTGGCTGTAAGGTTTTGGGGCTGGTGCCTTCCCTTTGCCCTTGTTTGGAGTTTGTGGCTGCTTTTTCACGTTGGAATTGCTGCTGCTGGCCACTGGGGCTGTTTTTGGCACTGGTTTGGCTGGTGGAGGGTTGTTTTTCCTCCATTCTAGTGTCAAAAGCATCATGTTTTTCTTCTCCATCAATGGATGCCATCCATTGAGCAATTTGCAAGTGTTGGGATGGCCCAAGAATTTTCTTACTGTCAGGTAAGAATTCATGCAATTCTTCCACAGGTCTGCAAGGATCTGGTACTCCTTGAATTGGAGTGCATTGTTGTATGCACTGTGGCTGGCTTTGTATATGTCCACAGAGGCTTGTTGTGGCGGTGTCAGCTCTTTTTGAAGGTAAAATGGTATTATCAGCTTCAGAATGACCCATTTTAGTTGTTTGGAAGTCATCAACTGACCCTTTTCCTTCTGTACCTGGTTGGCCTCTGCCATAATCACGTCTATTACCTTTTTGGGAGCTGCTTGAGGGGTTGTAGCTGGCTCCTGACCTGGTTGAAGGCATAATTATGGTTAAAAAAGGCTTACAATAGTATTTTTACGTCAAAAACTTACTATTGGCCAAATTTTTGGCTTTCTGAAGTGTATTACTTATATCCAAGTTAATTAATTCAGAAGATATTGGTTCAGGTTGATTATTTTGAGTCACAATAACAGTACTATTATGATCAGAATTAACAGTACTGGCAGGGATAATGCTGGTTACTGTTGAGGCTGTTTCAATGTTTTCTTGTCTTACCACGTTGTCAGACACTAAAATTAATGAAAAAGCCAATTAATTAAGTAAAAAAAGGATATTTCAAAAAAAGAAATAAAAATTTAAGCCTCACTTATAATATGAAAAAAAATTATTTTTTATGGATTTTTTGAATTATAAGTATTTTTTATATGTTTTTAAATTTTTCAATATAAGAAAAAAGATTTAAAAAGAGTAAAAAAAATATGTCACAGGTAAAATATCACGGCTGGGCCCCCAAATGTAAGGTGTGGATATGAAACTCTGATTAAAAATCAAGTACTTTTCCTGTCCTCAAAATTTGTATAAGGTAAAATTCAATTAAAAATAGTATGAAATATTATTTTTAAGAGAAAACACGCCAATTTTATTGTTTATAACTTTATTAGTATAAAACAATAATATTATAAAAATTTATTGTTTTACCAACAATAAAAATTTATCCAAAAAATACTCTACAAGAGATATTTTAAGGCTACAAAAGAAATTTCTTCAAGAGCAATTTCAATTGGAATTAATTGAGCAAAGAACTGCAAGCAATTAATTAAAGAACAAAGTCTTTAAAAAGAATATTAAAGAAAAAACACGCCCAAAAGTGACCAGAGTGAATTTGGAAACAAAGTGACAAAGTTTACAGTGATGAAAGATGCTTTAATTCACTTTTGGGGTGGTTCAGGGGTAAAAATGATTATAAGAGTTACAAACAATGATTATAATGATTTTTTCACGTGGTTAAAAGGATTAAAATGATTTAAAAGTGGTGGTTGGAATCTTTGATTGATTGGTTTAACAGTTTTAAACTAATTAATAAAAGGAAAAGATTCTAACATGAAGAGAAAAGTGGGGCAAAGAAGACATTCTTTTATAGCCATCAATTCTCTTGCTCCAAAAGTAAAATTTACTCTTGTCAGTCGTGAAAAACAATCTGACAACAGAAAAGCCAATTATGGCATCATTGAACCCTGGTTTAGACCAAAAAAGGCTGGTTTAAGCCATTTTTAGCCATTTTAGACCCTTAAATCAGCCATTACTATAGCAATACCAGGCCTAGAGCCTTCGAAACACGTCAGAATGTGTGTCAGAGGCGTAGAAACCAGTTAAAACTGTTTTTATTATGATTGTTTTATCTTAAGGGTAGTTTTACCCTCTTGGCAACAGCTAAAACTACCCCAGTTGGTATCAAAACCTCATCATCAATTGAGTCCACAGACCCTGTAACTCAATTCCAGGCCAAAAGTGATGAACTTTTGCGTGAATTTTGACATCCCACGCCTGTCAGCAAGGATTTTGGGGGTCTAGCTCCCCCTTAGAGCTGGAGTTCCTTTTCCCCCCCAAATTTAATCTTTCCAATTTATTTTTCTTTTAATTCCTCATCATGTATTATACTTATAATTTACATATGTAATTCAATTCAATTGTACAGTACAATACAGTAATAATTGACACCTCATATGTAAATCAAAGTTCACTTATGTAATACACGCGCACATTTTGACATTTCAATTGAATTCAATTGAAAATACTTTAATTCCTCATAACTTCTAAACTAAACACAACAACTCAATTTTAACACAAAAATTGATGGTTAACACCACATGTGGTGTGAATTAAATTAAGGTTTTGAGGATTTTCAACTTTTGTATTGAAAATACTAAAAACTTAATTTAAGCTTATTTAGAGTTGAGTTACAAAAATTTCACTCAGAGGTGACCCCACCTGATTTTTTATGAGGAATCCAATGGTGAAATAAAATTTATATGTTTATTTATTGGATAAAAAGTTATAATAAATTTTATTTAACTTTTTTCCAAATTTATTTATTTTTTCACAATTTTGTTAAAATTTCATTTTTACTTAAATTTTTCAAGTATAAATGTAATTTTATATTTACAAAATTTAAAGTAATTTTATTTTTAAATTATAATTAATTTTTTATTTTTAATATAATTTTATATTTATATTTTTTATTTTTATTTTAATAATATATACAAATTTATTTTATTTATATTAATATGTCATTTTTTATATTTGTGGTCTTTTGGGTATATGAAATTACCTCTAAGGCTCACATTGATGCACAGGGTTTGGCTCAAATCAGTGATTGAACTTAACCTTGTATTTGAAGGTGGATTTTCAATAGTGGCTTGTTTGAAAAAGCTAGGGTGAACCAAACTCTTTTTGGAACTTGATTCTTTGAAAAAAACCCTGTTGCTTATTTGACTTGCAGCTATGACAAACAAAACCGGATATGGGCATAATGAAAAATGGAAGGTTGCTTTTAGAAGATATTGTAAAACAACCCCCCATATCAAGGGGCACAAGAAAAAGGGTGGTGTTCATACCAGTTGTGATAAAAAACCCACCAATAGATGAGTAATATCAAACAAGGTGCTGTTTTAAGCAGCTTTAACAAAAAATCCCCTAACAGAAGGGTAATAGGGAATGGGGGGTTGTTCGAAGGAGCCAGAACGCACAATCCCCAAACAGAAGGGTAATAGGCAACAGGGGGTTGTTTGAAGGAGCCAGAACAAACAACCCCCGAAAGAAGGGTAATAGGAAACGGGGGGTTGTTCGTGGCAGCTATGACAAACAAACCCCCGTAGGAAGGCTAATGGGCAACGGGGCTTTTTTGAAGACGCTAGAACAAACAATCCTGGCAGAAGGGTAATAGGTAACAGGGGGATGTTTGAAGCAGCTAGTATGAACAACCCCCAAACCACCCAGTAGATGAGTAATACCAAACAAGGTGTTTTTTTAAGCAGCTTTAACAAACAATCCCCCAAAAGAAGGGTAATAGGTAACAGGGGGTTGTTTGAAGGAGCCAGAACAAACAATCCCCCAACAGAAGGGTAATAGGCAATGGGGGGTTGTTTGAAGGAGCCAGAACAAACAACCCCCGACAGGAGGGTAATAGGAAACGGGGGGTTGTTCATGGCAGCTATGACGAACAAACCCCCATAGGAAGGTTAATAGGCAACGGGGTTTTTTTGAAGATGCTAGAACAAACAATCCTGGCAGAAGGGTAATAGGTAACAGGGGGATGTTTGAAGCAGCTAGTATGAACAACCCCCAAACCACCCAGTAGATGTGTAATACCAAACAAGGTGTTGTTTTAAGCAGCTTTAACAAACAATCCCCCAAAAGAAGGGTAATAGGTAACAGGGGGTTGTTCAAAGGAGCCAGAACAAACAATCCCCGAACAGAAGGGTAATAGGCAATGGGGGGTTGTTTGAAGGAGCCAGAACAGACAACCCCCGACAGAAGGGTAATAGGAAACGGGGGGTTGTTCGTGGCAGCTATGACGAACAAACCCCCGTAGGAAGGTTAACAGGCAATGGGGGTTTTTTTGAAGACGCTAGAACACACAATCCTGGCAGAAGGGTATTAGGTAACAGGGGGATGTTTGAAGCAGCTAGAATGAACAACCCCCAAACAGAAGGGAAATGGGCTAAGTGGGGTGATTCAAACCAGCTATGTCAAAAAAAACCCCATGAAAATCTAATACAAAACGGGGGTTGTTCAAAGAAGCTAAAACAAACACCTCCCAGACTGATGGGTAATCATCCATGGGGGGTTATTAAAAATAGCTGTAGAAAACAACGCCACATTTGGAGGTCAATGGAGAATAGGGATTTTTAGATTCAGTTGTGGCAAAACCCCATGTTGAGAGGGTAATAATAAACAAGGAATTTTGATTTTTATCAACTGTTTTGAAAAATGACTCATTCAAGGGGTAATTAATCATGAAAGGCTGTTCCAATCATATATTTGAGAGAATCCCCTGTAAAAAGGATAATAATAGCAGGGGGCAGTTTCAATGACAAATTATGAAGAACAACACATCAAAAATTAGGTTTTAAACCCACTGAATATGTGGCTTTTGATCAACTATAGTATACAACCCTGTTTGAGCCATTGCATATCAGTACCTTTCCTATGTGAATTTGGAAGCATAGCTGTGAAATGAGTTACTAGTTGGAAAGTCATCTCTGCCATGATATCTTGAAATGAGATTTTTAATAATTTGGTTTGTACCAACTGTACACAGGTGTATTCCAATTGAAAATAAGAATATAAGTATCTATATATAGCCCTTGCATTTGAAAAAAGCCAAGTCAATAGCTTATTTTTTCTCTTTTTAATATTTAATCATACTACTCTCAAGCTAACACCCTACCTCTTAATAGCCCCTGATGAATTTTAAAAGTTATTCAAAACTGAAGATTTGCCTATGTAAGGAATGCATCAAAAAAACACATCATTCACCCTCTGGTATCTCTTGTGGCCTAGCGTTCACCAAAAATGATTATATATATCATATTGACAAGATTTCAAAAAAAATTCAAGATAAAACACAAGATATTGGCTTTAATTCTGATGCTGAAATCAACAATCACAGGTCTTCATGTGCTTCTCTGGTTATAGCATCTGAAAAGTTCCATCAGAAACAGATATTTGATAATTCAATACATTCGGACCCAATGTCAAATTTGGAACATTTTGATTGCTCATTTTGGTCCTATCAGCATTTGGTACAAAATAACAATTCAGGAATTACAGCAATGATTATCACAGCCATATTGGATAGCTATCATGATATTGGCCGCAAGGCATCCAGGTTCCTCCTCCCAGCTTTAAAAGTCTTAATAGAACAATCGCAGAAGAAGCAAGAAAAAGTATTCAAGGAAAATAAAATGAGAATACCAAAGGATCCAATTTCTGTCTATCAATGGTTAAGATTGGATCCTACACTTGTTTCTTATGTTTCCTGTCCTGAATGCTGGTTTTTGGCTTCGCAATGTGAAGTAGAAGGAAATTTAAATATTAAATGTCATAGGTACCTTGAGCCCCATCAAATTCAAGCTCCATGTAATGAACCACTTGGAAAAATTATTGATTTACCTCATCTACCCCTGAAAAAGCATTTCTCACCCCACAAGCTTTTCTACTATCAAACTTTCAAGTCTTGGCTGGGGCGCTTTCTTCAAAGACCAAAGATCCATGAATTGCTATCCTTGCACATTGAAGCTCAAAATAACTCTGAAGTAAAAGACATTTGGCAAGGTGAAATTTGGAAGAACTTCAAAGGGAATCAAGAATCTCCATTTCTTACAAAGCCTGGGCATCTTGCATTTTCACTATATGTTGATTGGTTTAATGCCTTTGGAAATTCCAGCCGTACCTCCAGTACTGGAGCTATAATGCTGGCTTGTCTCAATCTTCCTCCTGAAGTACGTATGAAGCCAGAAAACATTTATATTCCATCCATCATTCCAGGACCAAAAGAGCCAAATGGTGAACAGCTTAATTACCTGCTGAGACCGCTTGTTGAAGAGCTCAAAGAGCTTTGGAAGGGTGTTCACTTTTTTCCAACCAGTAATTCCAACTCAGGTGAAACCATTCGATTAGCCATTTTGACTGTTATTGGTGATATTGTGGCTATTAGAAAGATAACTGGGTTCATTTCACACTCAGGTTCAAGATTCTGTAGCTTCTGTAAAATCCACAAAGATCATATTGAAGATATCGAAACAGATATATGGCCTAGCAGAAAGTTACGTTCACATAAAAGATATGTGGATTCCTGGCTCAATTTCTCAACTGCTACTGAGCAAGCTTCATTTTTCAAGGAGAAAGGTGTACGCTATTCAATCCTTGAAGATCTTCCTTACTGGGATGCAACGAAAATGGCATCTTTAGATATTATGCACAACTTATTATTAGGTGTAGTCAAGGATCATGCATTTTTTAAGCTATGTATTCCCGAGTCAACATGGAAGAATAAAAGAAATAAGTCAGAAGAATTGGGAATTTTTGAGAATGATTCCACAGATAGTGATGATATTGAAGTGATTATTTCCAGAAAAGAATGGAGAGGATTACAGAATGAAGCACAAAACCCAAGCAATCAGTTTAAAGCACAAGAAAGCTCAACAAGCAAGATGAAGGGTAGTGATAATATTCATTTTTCCTCCCTGACAGAGCCTTACAATGATGATCCAGACTTTATTCCTATCAGCTCTGAAATCAATGTAGAAGGATTTGATTTATCATTTCATTCATATGGAGTTTTTAACCATGACAATATCAAAGACTTACGTCAAATAGGAGAAAAAACAACTATTCCTTCTGTCTGGACAAGGGTCCCAAAGAATCTTGGCTCAGCTAAACATGGAAGTCTCAAGGCCGCTGAATGGGAGCTACTATACAAGGTCTACTTACCTTTCTTCTTTTTAGTTTCTCAGCTTGAGGGGAAAGAAACTTCTTTGGGAATTATGAATAATACATTCTTACTTATCAGCTGTTTAAATATTGCAATGTCTGCAAATGTAACACAGAAGAAGGTTGGTGATTGGACAATACTTTGGTCAAAATTTTGAAAGTCCTGTCAAAAGCTTTTCCCTAATCAGAGAAGCAAACCCAATTATCATTTTTCCAATCATATTCCTGAATTGATGCTTCGATGGGGTCCATGTAGGGGAACAGCTACTTGGGCCTTTGAGCAAATGAATGGTAACTTGAGTAAGCTTTTATCCAACAATAAAATATGTGGGTTTTTTTAAAAAATTTAAATTTACATGGTCAATTCCTATCAATAAGTACTAATAAAATGAATCTTCCAGCAAATATATCTTTAAAAATGTTAAAAAAGACATGCCGGAAGTCAAACCTAGCATATCTTTTGCATTCACAAGATTCAACAGAAATGATTTCTCAAATAAATAGTCTCTTGAACTTAAACAATGAAGCAAAGAATGGCTCAAAGAGTCCACAACGGCTTGATGATTGTAGTTATGAAGAAATACTTAAATTCCTTCAAGTCACGTATCCACTCAAAAAATACATTGCTTGTTACAATGCACATTTATTTAGCTATAATTATAAAGTTCTGTCCCCTTATTACAAATCACACTTGACCTTTAGTTTTAATGGGAACAATTTCTCCACTCATATGAAGAATAGGGGAAACAGCCAAATAACATATAAAAATAATGGAATAGTAGAATTTGGAATAATAAAAACGATTTATTCCCTGGTTGATCCATACATCACCCAGGAAACATATTTCATTAGAGTTTCTCCAATACAAATAGAAACCGATTTTCTTCTTGATTGGCCATATCTTAATATATACAGGGGTTTTAAATCAAATAATTCAATAATTATTCAATCTAACGATATTCTATCATATTTTGGTCTTCTTGAGTATAAAAAATACCTCTACATTGTTCAATTGAATCCATTATTGAATGGTTTGTCATTGTAGGATATAACATAATTTAGCTTTAATTATGAACTAGTTAAAAAAATATATGTACTGCATTAAGATGGCTCAAAGCAGATCTTTTGGCTGCATCAGGGATTTTTATTCAATTTAGAAAAGCCCCTCTTAACCTATCTATTGGATAGCTCTTACAATCCTAATTTCTAGTACTTTGCATACCCTGTAATATATGCTTTCTCCCCTCTCAGGTCCCTATGAGGTTTTAATCCTTAGGCTCACAGGGTATTTGGAATTGTGACTGTAAAACAGGTCTGTAAAAACTTAGAGTTTATCTGATATAAAATTTTAAAAATTTCCCATCATGTGGTTTCATGATAGGATAGATTTGAGGAATACATGAATGGCTTCAAAAGGGTATTATACAACCTCAATTCAACTTCCATGTGACTTTGTAATATCCACTTTTAGGAGGCTTAATTCCAAGGCAGAATACTGAGAAAGATATTATGTGGTTGTTAATAATTTCCAATTCAAAATATGTTTATATTTTGCCATCATCTCACTTTCCAAGCTTCAATTAATGTTTTATAATCCTTAATGATGGGTGTTTATTTTATTTTTTAATTTTAATATTTTCTTTTTGTTATATTCAAGCCATATTTAAGGAACATAATGGTTACAAATAGGCCATTAAGTTAGTACCAATATGTCACATTTTTGTTTTATCAAAGGAATATGTTATTACTGGTCAGCCAGTTAGACTAAAAATGCCCTGGTGTCAGGGATCCAGCTGAAACCTTACAGGTTGATGATGCATTCAATTTTAGTTGGAGAAATTTGAAGTGCAAAATGAACACAAACTTGGAATATTGAAGGACAGATGGGTTTCACTGAGAGATATTAAATTTTAACCCAAGGCTAGCAATTAAGATTGCTAAAATGTAGAATGGATTGAGTCATGTTGTTTTTAAATGAAATTTTATCACAAATTGATGATTCCTGTGTTGAACTGAGTTAGAATATGTGGCATTAAGACCAAGAATTCTTACCTAGTGAGGAACTATATCCCAAAGTTTCCAAATTGCAAATGTATGCAAGAGATAAATACATTTCCCACAATTATGCAGTGGGCCTGTGAATTGTCTGATAAGGGTATGCACTTTGTTGTTAAGTGTAAGGTTATCTATGAAATAGAAACTAAAAATAAGAATGGTGTATGATGAATTTCTTAAAAGTCAATATAACAAAAGGAAAAATATCATAACCACAAGTTTTAAATTTTTTATTGATAAAAAATTTGACTCATAAAATTTTTAGTTACATTATATTATACACTATATAAAATAAGAAATTAGAGGACTCAATTATCAAAATATCTTACAAAAAATTTACAAATAATTTATAATTTCTATACCAAGTTCAATGATACAGGGAACAGAGCTTTCAAATCTAAATAAAGCTTTATATAATAAAAAAGAATATTGGAGAATATTTTTCGAGAAAATTAATATTTAACATAAATTCTACCAAAAAGAATTTATAGGGTAAGTGGAGAATAAAAGAGTTTTTAAACTTAATATCTATGAATTCTGTCCAACCCTGTCATTAAAAGTTTAGAAAAATGAAAAAAATTTATAAAAACCAAGAACACCTTCAGATAGTGGTCAAAGCCTTGGAATAATATAGAATTAAAGGTTTGAAAGCTGTTGAGTAATCCTTAAAGATGGACTGGTGGAGTTGGAATGATTGATTATAAATTTTTTATATTTGTCTATGAAGCTCTGTATAATATTACTTCTTATCAAATATCAAAAATAGATTTATTATATCCACAAAAAATATTTAATTTTCTAATTATTTCTCTTACTTTTTATACAATACTAGTGGCTATCATGGTAAGAAATAATTGACTACTTGACTAAATTAAAAAAATATTTCATAGTAAAACTTCTTATCAAAATAATATATAGCGCTTTCAATCAATAATTATTATGAAGCCTGGAAGAAAAATATTCAACTAGACAAATACTTGATAATTTATAAAATCACTCACTATTAATTCAAAAGTTCCCTTAAAAGCTCTGGTAGAGTGAGACCATGGAGTATTTGTGAATCTAAAGGGACAAGAATTGATTTAAAGCAGAAATGAAACAATTAATAGTTAAACCCTATAATAAACAGTATTATCTTTTTTCACATATTCCAGGTTGATTTGGAAAGATGAAAATTCTTAAAAATTGTTTGACTAATACCCACTTTGTAAGATGTGTCTATGAAGCTGTTGATAATATTACTATTAATCAACGGTACTATGACTGTTCTTATGGAATATAATAATAAAAATCATTATAGCCACAATTAAATAATTAACAATTCATTATTTATTTTGCTTTTTATAAACTAATAGTGATTATAAGAGTAAGCAGTAATTGTCTACTAGAATCAATTACAAGAAGTATTTAATAATAAAGCTTATTTATTAAAATAATAATATTATTTTAATGTATCATTATCTTTTGCAAGAATCATTATAAATATAATTCTTGAAGAAAACATTTAATAGAGAAAAACTTTAAGAATTAAAACAAAATACTCACTAATAGTCCAAAGAACTTATTAAAGATAATAGCAGAGAAATTTGACAGATAATTGTGTATTTAATGGATCAAAATGGATTTATAACAGTATTACAGCAATATATAGTTGATTTCTATTATTTCACTTCTTTATGATTTATTCTGAAAGAATAAAACACTTAATAAAAATCTTTAACTAATACTTACTTGTTGGTAATAAAGATATAATTCAATAATGTGATGATTTGGAAAAAACAGCAAGAGGAGGCCTCTTTTAAGTCTAAGACAGCTCACAGAGGCGTTCCATGGAGAAAACTGAAAAACCAGTGAGTGAGAAAGATATAAATTTTTTTGGATTATTGATTGCATCATCTGTTGTCATGTCAGATTGTCATAATTATTTAATTGAAGGTTTTACGTGACTACCAACCCAAATATGGCTAAGAATAAAAGGAGTAACAACTTTAAATCTTCTCTTATTTCAAAAGAAACATCAATTTCTCAAAGTTATCAATTTTATTGGAAATTTTATCACAGAGTGTATTTTCTGTTAATTTTTGAAGATTCAGTGTTTCACATGGAATCATCAAAAATGGGCTGTACATAGAACTCTTAATTTTACTTATAAAAGTATAATTCTTTTTGGTTTCTAAATTATTTGGACTGTTTGGAATTGGTCCTGAAAATTTCAGAAAGATTAATTAAGAATTGTATTTTTAATGAATTTTTGAAGTTTTTACCCCATTTCTATGCAGAATTGTAAATAATACTATATTGCTGGTTGGTATGAGGTAAATCACTTGATAATCGTCCAAAAACAGTTTACATTACTCTTTTGGGGCTTATTCATGGAAATTAATTGAGATTTGACATGGTTACAGGAGTCCAAGCTGCTCCTTACCTCGGCACATCAAAATACCAGTTTATTTGCTATTTTCTTATGATTTAATGAGATTTTAACTTGGTAACCAAGTTCCCAAAAGGTTTTGGTATACTAATGAGGCCAAGATCAGCCATTGATTCAAGCTTTAGAGCTGTGAAAACCTCAGAAGCCTCAGAGGTTGGGTACCCTGGCTCTCTTTGATGTCTTTTGTCCCCCTTGACTATTTTCACATCAAAAATAGAAATTCAGGCTGAAATACTGATATCCACTATGAGTGTACCAAAGGTTTATGTAAGAATACCATACAATTAAGTGCCAAAAATATACATAATACTATTCTTAGTTTATATGTAACATGGGATTTCTCACATTCCCATTATTTTGGCATGAAATTGAGAAAAACAAAAATTTTCACAATTCTTTTATGTGGTATTGATGATGTGGTATTGAAGTATCTTACATATTACCACCTCAAAGAGTTGATTTAAGCTTATGCACTCTATGGAGCTACCCCAGGTGAAGGTTTGTTTAGAATCCAAATCTGGCTTTAAATCCATGGATTTACGTTCTCAATAAAACGTTATTCATCTTCCCTGAAATCAAAAATGATGAATTTTGAATATATACATGACTTTTGGGTTATGCATACTTCAGGATTATTTTTAAGGATAATTGTGGCCTATTTGGGTATGTAAAATATACCTCAAGGGTCACATTCCCTCCCACCAAAAAATAAAATTGTTATCAAATTCTATTAATGGTATCAAGAAGAAAAAGGCCCCAAAGGGGGTTAATTTCCACTGTCCAAAATATTTAAATTACTCAGATCAAGTAATGTAAAGCACATTTATAACATATTCAGCCTTGTGGCCTTCTTTCTAATCTCAATCCTCTTAAGAGTATATCTGAGTCAGGTATTTCTGATTTTGCCAGCCATTCATCTTCATGTACTTGAATTCTATATCTGAATATATATTCTCTTTGATTTTCACCCCTAAGTCTCCTTTCTTTAATTACTTTCTTTATCTTTTTGTCTTCACTCTGTTCCACTGGAGATACAGTCAAAGGAGTTGGGTTCCTTAAAGGAACCAATTTGTTTTTAGCTGGTTGATAAGGTTTTATCAAGCTGACTGGAAAGGTGGGGTGTTTGTTTTCTAATTCACCACTCAATTCCACTTGAACAGCTTTGGTTCCATGTAAGGAAACAATAACAAAAGGTCTTACATAAGAATTTTGAAGTGTCTTTGGGCCTTTGATATTGTTAAAATTCAAGGTTGAAACTAGAACTAAGTCCCCTACTTTGAAGTCTGGTACTTTGTGACTCTGAAGTGTCTTTGGGCCTTCGATATTGTTAAAATTTAAGGTTGAAACTAGAACTAAGTACCCTACTTTGAAGTCTGGTACTTTGTGACTCTTGTCCCACTTCTGTTTTGCATAGTAAAAAGCGTCATTCATACTCTTTTTTGCATGATATTTCACTTTATCAAGCATTATATTGAAGCTGGAAACTGTAGGATGAATTTGAATAAAGTATTTCCTCAATGTGTCTGCTGGGAGTCTTGGATTCCATCCTTTTTCTAACATACCAGGAGTTTGGCCTGTAGAAGAATGGATTGATGTCTTATATGCCAGTTCCAATGCAGGTATTAGAGTGCACCAGTCATGGGTAAAGCCATTTGAGTCTTTGAATTCTAACCCATAAGCACAGGGTATCCTGATCATTTCCTCTAAAGTTTGAATCATTCTCTCTGATAGCCCATCTGTTTGAGGGTGATATGCTGTTGAGAATGATGTCTTAGTCCCAAAAACTCTGTGAAGATTGGTCCAAAGTGCAGATGTGAATTTGGGATCTCTTCCACTTATAATCTTCTTGAATAACCCTGTATGAGAGATAACTCTACTCCATAGAAGAAGAGCTGTATCTGTGAGCCTTAGAGGTATTTTCATATACCCAAAAGACCACAAATGATAAATTAAGATACAAATATAAATAAAATAAATTTATTCATATTATAAAGATAAAAAATTGAAATATAAATACAAATTTATAATAAAATTTAAAATTATGAAATTACATTTTTACTTGTAAAAATTAAGTAAAAATGAATTTTTAATAAAAATTGTGAAATTAAAACATTTTTGGTAAAAATTTATATAAAATATATTATAACTTTCTATCCAATAAATAAACATGAGGAAATTATTGCACCATTGGATTCCTCATAAAAAATAAAGTGGGGTCACCTCTTGATGAAATTTCTGTAACTCAACTCTAAATAAGCTTGAATTAAGTTTTTTGTAAGGTTTGACTATGAAACAATAAGTAAAAGCTACTAATATTTCACTTATTGTACTATGAATGTCCTTATAAATGAAATAAATAAGATAAAAATAATTATAAGAATAAAGAATTATTATAATTATGGTGTAAAAATAATTATATTATTGAATAAATATAATAATATAATAAATAAAAATATATTAATATAATATAATTAATATATTTACAAGCACTTTATTATTATTACCAACAAATAATAAAGGCTTAAAAAAATGTTTTTTATTAAGAAAACAATTAATAACAATAATATTACTGATATTAAAGTTATGAATTAATATAAATACTATTTATATTAATTATAGAATTATCTAAAGTAATAATAGAGAGAAAATTATTATAAGAAGAAGAAATAACCTACTTTTAATGCTTAATATAATAGTTTTGAATAATATTTCACCAAAAAATTTAAATACAACTTATTTAAATTGTATTTAAAATAAATTATAAGAGAAATTACAAATATTCTTAATTTTACGTGGAATTCAGGTTTTTTTGAGAGAATTTTAAACAGAACAGTTAAATAATTGCAATAATCACATCAGAGATGAAGATTATAATAATATTATGTTTGGTCCTCAATATTGGAAGAGTTTTATATATAAAGAGTAAAGAAATTACCTTTTGATTTAATTATTTAGTCTTTTGTAAGCGTCTGAGGGGAAAATAGAGTGAAATGAGCTCTTAAACTTTGATCATTAGCAACTTTTGAATTATACACGCTACAGCTATTCTGAGGGTGGATTCTGATAGCTTAGCATGTTCTTATCAAAATGTCAAGAGCATTTCATTACATCATCAAAAATCTATTTTTGATTATTTTTCTTGTAACTCATCTTTTCTGTCAAAATCTAATATTTTAAACTTCAAACCATGATTTCAAGGGGTTATACCTTGAATATTGTAATAAAAAATACGTAATTCTTCACAAATGAACTAGTAGAATCTGACTGTCTAATTTTTTCTAAGTTTGGACCACTTTCACAACAAAGTGGTCAACAGCTCTATTGATTTTAATCAATAATCCATTACAGGTTTTAACCTTGCTTATAGCTTGTGAAATAAAGTTCATTTCTGTGTTCCTACAGAAATTACGTGGTGACTGTATTTTTGGTTTATCACTCTATCATGTATATTTCAAAAGATATTAGCTAAAATACTTGGATATATGCATTGACCAAAATAGTGCATATATTCAGTTTAACTCCTTAAGTATTGACTTTGGAGATTAGCTTCTTCATTTTTCAATAGCAAATATTTATGGGGAATCCAATGGTAAAATTTCTTTCACATTTTGTTTCATTGGTAATTGAAATAATTAAGGATTCATCTTTTTTACAAGGTGTTATTACTTATAACTCATTAAATATTGTCTTTACAGATATGCCATCAAAATGGTATATGTGTATTTTAACATGAGAAATCCAATGGTATGATTTCTTTCACATATTTATTCATTGGTTTTTAAGTTAAACCAAGTTTTATGCCAATTTATGGCATTTTTGTAGCTTTAAGGTAATTATTTTTAACGTATGATTATTTTAAATATTTCTTGTGACCTTTTTGGGTATGTGGTCATATCTCAAAGGTTCACATTCCCTACCACCAAGAAAGATTGTACCACAATCTGATATGTGTAGTTAGGTTATCATCCACTGTCCTACCTCTTCAATAGACTTTGTTACTCTTGAAGCTCAATAATGCTTTATTTTTCTATTCTTTAGGTTTTCTTTCATGTCTGAACCTTCTTAGTAGCTTATTAGCATTTGTTATATCCTTCCCAAGTAGCCATTCATCTTCTTGAGTTGAATTTCTATACCTTACAAGGTATTCTCTTTGTTTTCTGTTCCTTGTCCTTCTTTCTTTAAGGACTTTCACAATTTTCTTTTCCTCTCCTTCTTCCAAGGGGGAAATTTCAAGTGGGGGTTTATTTCTTAGTGGAAATAGTTCCTTGTCACTTGAGCTGTAAGGTTGTATCAGAATTACAGGGAAAGTTGGGTGTCTGTTCATTAATTCACCTGTGAGTTTCAATTGCACAGCATTGGGTCCATGAAGTGCTTTTATCATAAATGGTCCTGCAAAGGAATCTTTTAATTTCTTTGGGCCTTTTATGTTATTAAAATTAAGGGTTGATACTAGGAAGAAGTCTCCTATTTTGAAGTCAGGTGGTTTATGACTTTTGTCCCATGTTTCTTTTGCATATTTGAAAGAATCTTGCATACATCTGTTTGCATGGTGTCTTGCTTTGTCAAGCATTATGTTAAAACTGCTTGCTGTTGGATGTATATCCACTAAGTCCTTTTTGAGGGTATCATAAGGAAGTCTTGGATTCCAACCTTTTTCTAGCATTGCTGGTGTTTTTCCAGGAGAAGAATGGATTGATGTTTTATATGCCAGTCCAAGGGCTGGTATTAGTGTACACCAATCATGGGTAAAACCATCAGAATCTTTGAATTCTAGTCCATAAGCACAGAATCTTCTGATCATGTCTTCCAAGGTTTGTATCATCCTTTCTGATAGACCATCAGTTTGAGGATGGTGAGCTGTTGAGAATGATAGCTTTGTCCCAAACAAGTTATGGAGATTTGTCCGTAATGCTGAAGTGAACTTTGGATCTCTGTCACTTGTGATATTTTGAAATAAGCCTGTGTGGCTAATGACTTTATTCCATATCATTATGGCTGTGTCCATAGCTGTGTCATTTTTGTGACATGGTAGGAACATGGGAGTTTTGCTATACCTGTCAACTAACACTAGGCATGCATTATAGCTTCTGTCTCCTCCTGGAGGTCATGCTGTTATCCAATCCATATGAACTATTTCCCAAGGGGATTTTGGTTCTTGGATTTGGATCATCATTCCAAATTTCTTTCCTGTGGCTCTGTTGGCTTTTTGACATCTGTCACAGGTTTGGCAGTATTCTGCAACATCTTTTTTCCAATTTGGCCACCAAGGGCAGGCTTTCACCCTCTCTAATGCTCTTTCTTCTGAGAGATTTCCAGCTGCAACACTATCATGAAGCTCATGTAGAATAGTGTTTATCAGGTTTCTATCTTTCAAGGCCATAACAAATGTGTGTTTTGTTCTGTGGTAAAGGATTCCATCAAGGAGGTGGAATCTTCCTTCATCATATGCCTTTTTTCATGTTTCATATAATTTTGATGAAAGTGAGGGATCTTTGCAGTCTTTCATTAGAAGTTGGCTTAAGATATGGCAGTTCTTGTCTATATTATAGCTTTCTTTAACTTGGTTAAAGGATTCTGTGCCAATGTCTGTAACACATATTCCTTCTATATGGTGCTCCTCCTGTGGTACCCATGCTGGATTGTCAGGGGTATTTTCTAGAGCCCATCTGCTAAGACCATCTGCATTTTTATGCATATTACCAGATTTATGAACAATAGTCATATTTCCTCTATATTCTTGGATAGCAATTTGCCATCTCAGCATATTTCTATTTGGAGTTTTCATATTTAATAGAGATTTTACAGCATTACAGTCTGTAATCACATTAAATACTGTTCCATCCAATTAATAGTGTAATTTTTCTAAAGCCCACACTAAGCAGAGGCATTGTCACAGGGGTTCTTCAAAGTGAAGAGGGCCTGGCACTCAGTAAACTGGGACTCACTTATGGAGGGCTCAAAGTTATGGTAACAGAGGATACACTTAAGAGTGTTAAAGATGAATTACTAAAAGAATAAATCTAAGAAAGCAGCAGCAAAAGAATAAGAATAAAAGAATAGAAGATCCAACCACAAACAAGTCCAAGTCCACTGCTTCAACCTGTCAGAATGGAAAGAGAAGGGTTAATAAGGATATGGCCACCCAACTCATACTGTACAGGCAAAGAGAGAAATGCAAAGACTAACTTAAAATGAAATAATTATAATACCCAAAATAAGGATAAGAATAATCATAAAATAATAAATAAAATAAATTAATTAACTGGGGAAAAGTCCCCAGGGGGGAGAAAGAGGGGCTGGTATATGTGAGAATCACCAGCCCTGATCCAGAGGAAGAATTTTCATGAGAATAATTGATGATTGAATTGAGTCTGGCCAATACAGGTCCTGTATGGCTGTACAGAACCTGTACAAGAGGTGTGGTGGATTTGAGTGATCATACAGTTTCATCCTGGTGTATTGAAACTGTATTGGGTGAATCCAACCTGTACAGATGTTGACAGGCTGTATTGAGGTACCAAGCTGTATGCATGTTTCAGAACTAAAGATTGCTGAAACTGAATATTGATGCAACAGTGGATTGTCTGATTTTGAGGTGTTTGAGTGGGTATATGAATGAATAACCTTACCCCTGATGGATGGTTGTTACAGTATCCCCCTCTTGAAGCTGGTGGGCTCCTGAACACCATAATGCCCTGCCACTGTTGAGTGGCATCTCATTTCCCCAAATTTTTCCAAAAAATTACCTTCAAAACTCTTTTCCTCTTGAACCTTATCCTGAAAATCGTTTTCAATTCTTCTCTGTCAATCAAATTGATTCCCCCCCTTTTTTTTCAAACTTGACTAAGTATTCCACTTTGAAATATGCATGCTTCATCTGATTCAATCAATGATTGTCCTTGAGTTGTATCCCAAAATGATGGCCACAGAGCTCTTGTTCTCAAAAAATGATTCCAGATGAGTATATGAAGTGTACTCATCTTGCAAGCCCAATTTGAAACAATCCAGGAATTCCACCTTCCAGGGGTCTTGTCCCCATTGACCTTGGAAATGGCCTTTTCTCTGATGAATCTTGATGATTTATGTCTCTATGGCCATTTTGGCCTTTTCTGCATTCTATGGCCAATTTGCCCATTTTGGCCTTTTTTGGGTTTCTTGGTGGTTTTGATGATTTTGCAGTTTATGGCCATTTTTGGCCTATTGGAGTCTTCTGGGCCCTACGGTCCACGGGCTGTACGCCGTGGGGGCTATTGGAGGCCCCCAGGACTAAAATGGACCCCCTGGGCCCAAATTTGATGGGGACCCAGGTGTGCAAGGGGACCATAAATTGGCCCAGAGTTCAAGACACCCACCTTTATGGCCTGGGCCCATTGATGGGGTCCAGGGCCACCAAGATCATGGCCTCCCCAAAGATGGAGGGGAGGCCCACAGTGATGAATGCAGCCCCAAAGGGGCCTTGAGCCTTCATTCTTGAGGCTTTGAGGGGGGGCCATAAATGAGTTATGGCCCCATTCTTGAGGTCAACTTCCTTTGGATTGAAATGGACTGATTTGGATGTCTTGAATCTTCTGCTTCTGCATTGCAAAATTTGTCTGGTATGAAGATGAACCAAATAATGACTTCCTGTGAACTTTTGATGATTGGGTAGAGAAGCTAGTTTCCTTGTCCTTGTTGTGTTTGGATTGACTTCTATTCCCACTCTTATACTACTAAAAGAAAAAAGAAAAATAAAAGATATATGGAACCTCCCAATGCGTGACTTGGGGAGGGGATGCTGCTGCTTTAAAGAAATAAAAGAAAGAAAATTATACAAGTAAAGAAAGAAAGAAATAAAAGAATGAGAGAAAATGAGAGTAAAGAAAAAAAATAAAGAAAAATCCTGATGGCTGGTCCTCTTTGTGGTGAGTTGCTTGATTCTGGCCAAGAAGTGTCTGAAAAATGAAAACCCAGCATTTGATGCTCACAGAGTGGCCAAGGTAATGTTTTAAAAGAAGTAGAGCCCTCAGGGATTCATACCAGGAGATGGAACTTACTTTCATAACTTCCACTCCCCACCAAGCATCATGAAACTGAAATAATTTGCCATAAATGACTTCTGACATGAATTGCCATAAATAACTTCTGAAATAAATTGCCGTAAATGACTTGAAGTAATGAATGTCTTGAATTATGATGATTGGCATAAATGAAATGATAAATAAAAGAAAAGAAAAAGAGAAAGAAAGAAAGAAACATTTGGCCATATCTTGATAAGGTCCAAATGGAGGTTATTGATGTTGTATGCTTCCTGAACATGTCCAAAGAATTGACAAGTGCTCACAAAGTGGCCAAGGTGATGCTTACATCCAACCCCAGGTTGGAAATCAGGTGGAATTTCTCTATTTCTATCTGCATACTTCTTGAATCTCCTTATTGCTGACTTCTTCTTTGACAACTTGCTGTACTGATTGGAGTTCTGTTGATACCTTTCCAGCAGGTGAGTCTTGAGAAATATGGATTGAGTCAAAGCTGGGATTTCTTCCATAAATGGTGAAAAAAGGTGATTGTTTTGTTGTTGAATGTTCTGCATTATTATAGGCAAATTCAGTCAGAGGGAGCCAGGTGTACCAGTCATCTTGATGATAGCTGACATACATCCAAAGATACTGTTCTAGAATCTGATTTACCCTCTCTGTCTGTCCATCTGTTTCAGGATGAAAAGCAGTTGAGAGATCTCTTGATATCTTGAGCTGCTGACATAATGGAGTCCAAAATGATGAAACAAATAAAGATCCTCTATCACTGACAATACTGACTGGAAGGCCATGCTTGGAAAATAAATGACTAATGAAGATTTGAGATAAGTCCAGAGCAGTGATTGTTCCATAAGTTGGAATGAAGATTTCCATTTTTGAGAACCTGTCCACAACTACTAGAATTGAGTCAAAGTTTTTTGAAAAGGGCAATTGAGTGATAAAGTCCATTGATAAGGAATTCCAAGGACCAGATGGAATTTGAAGAGGCTTGAGTAGTCCAAACTTCTTGTGATGAATGTTCTTCTTTCTTGAACATTGCTGACATGAGGACACATAGTCCTTGATGAATTTATTCATGCCAGCCCAATAAAAATCCCTCTTGATGAGCTTGAGGGTCTTCTCCTGGCCAGGATGGCCAGCCAAAGGTGAGTCATGACGCTTTTGAAGAATATTGAGTTGAAGTTCTTCATTTCTTGGGATTACCACTCTATATTTGAATAATAACAACTTGGCTTGAGGTTCAAGAGAATAATCTGAGACTGATTCACCTCTTGCTAGTTGCTTGAGTATTTCTTTATAGTCTTTGTCTTGCCATACTTCTTTTTGAATCTTGTCAACTAAATCTGACAACACTTCCACTTTGATTGAAAAGAATCTTGACTCTTGAATTCCATCTTTCTTGATTACTTGATGAAAATTTTGAGGATTCTTGCTGATGAAGTCCACCCCCCTCTCTGGGTACATGTCGTCCCGACGTGACAAGGCATCTGGCAAAGTGGCCAGCCTGCCTGGGCGGTAAGTGATAGTGAAGTGAAATTCTGAAAGGAATTCAGCCCAACGGGCCTGACGACAAGTGAGAACTTTGGAAGACATAAAATACTGCAAGGAAGAGTGGTCTGTCAAGACCTCAAAAGAATTGGAAAGAGAGAGAAGAAATGCTCTCCAGCGCTTGAGAGCCCAAACTATGCCAAGGAGTTCCTTGTAATGAATTTCATAGTTCAGCTCAGCTGGGAGAAGCTTGCGACTATCAAATGCAATGGGATGCTTTCCTGAGTCATTCACCTGGCTCAGTGCGGCACCCAAAGCATAATCAGAAGCATCAGTCTCTACTATAGTAGGTAGAGAAGGATTAAAGTGAGATAAGATAGGAGCAGAGGTGAAAGCTTCTTTGAGTGCTTGAAACTGAATAAGAGCTTCCTCATTGAAGATGAAAGGAGAATCTTTTTTAAGGAGGGAAGTGAGAGAAGTGATTTTTTTAGAATAATTTTTAATGAAACAACGATAAAAATTGGAAAAGCCAAGAAAAGATTGAAGGGCCTTGATGTTTTTGGGCTGAGGCCAATTGAGGATTTGCTGAAATTTTGAAGAATCTATCTTGAGGCCATCACTTGAAACAACATAGCCCAAGTATTCCACACTTGAGGCAAGGAATACACACTTGGAGGCTTTGGCAAACAAATTATTGTCCCTCAGTCTTTGGAGGACAGAGGCCACATGTTTGACATGTTCCTCCTCAGAACTGGAAAAGACCATAATATCATCTAAATAAACCACAACAAACACATCCAAGAAATCTGCAAAGAAGCAGGAGCATTGGTCAAACCAAATGGCATGACCAAATACTCATAACTACCATATTTGGTTCTAAAGGCAGTTAAGTGCTCATACCCCTCTTTGATTCTCAGAAGGTTATATGAACCACGCAAGTCTATCTTGGAGAAGATAGTGGAACCGTTGAATACGGTAAGGAGCTGGTTCATAGGAGGAACAGGATACCTGTTCTTCCTAGTAACAGCATTGAGTTTGAGGTAGTCAACACACAAACAAAGACCTCCATCCTTTTTCTTAACAAAAAGGACAGGTGCTCCTGTTGAAGAGGAGCTTAGTCTGATGAAACCTTTCTATACATTCTCTGAAATGTAGGCCCGTAGTGTTTCTGACTCTTGATTTGATAAGGAGTAGATAACACCAATTGGAGGTAGAAGACCCTCCAATTTGATATGGTGATCACAGGTGCGGTGTTGTCAGGATGATACTATGATAAAGGTATAACTAGGCTAATTACAACTTTAACTGTGTATGTGACACGGCAGAAAATGATTAAAAAGATGTATAAAGGTTTTATAATAAAATTAAAGGGTTCTACTATTGAGAAATAGTGGTGGTGACGCTATTGAGAACCCTGGGTGCAGGCTTTATCTGTTGGATTACAATAATTAAAGATTATAATTATACCTGATTATTTAACCAAGAGTAAAACTGTTTTTGACAGTTTACTACATAGGTTATTCAAGAGCAGGATGAGGAAAGGCTTTTGGCTGTGAAAAGCCCTCTTTTTATCCTAAAATTGAGGTGGAAAGGCTGCTAGACCTTTCCACGTAGAGGAAGTGAAGATTTTTCACTCTCTATGACAGGCTTGTGGTTTGCAAACAGCCTGTATACCCTGTATTGGGCTCAGATGTGGTTTTGAAACCACATCTGGGCAGTTTTCACCAATACAGGGTGAAAATTTTCATCTGGGGACCTCACAGCCTGATTCTGACGTGTATGACGCGTAGAATGCTGTACAGAAACTGTATGGGACCCCAGTATTGACTGACATATGAGTTATTGAAGTAAAAACATGCTTCTTTGTCTATTTGACACCTCATATTCATGGTTATGGGATATTATCCCATGATAAGGCTGTATCTGACAGCAGGTGGGATTTTGACCTTAAAATGGTCATAACTCTGTCAGTTTTTGAGATATCAAGCTCAAAGTTGGTTAATTGAATATCTCTGTATGAGCTCTACACAATGGTACCCAACTTGACATGGTTATCATTAAATATGACAAAGTTATCCCATGTACAAGTATTTTTGTACATTGGCGTGGTCTGGTCAAAAGCTGTATTAAGCTTGTTTGGCCACTAATTTCTGTTGTAGTTGAGTTATGAGGAAATGGATGGCACCATCAGATAGCCCTGATTGTGCTCTTTCCAAAAAGACCCCACTTTAGGTATCTCACACTAAAACTGTAAAAGTTAGATGAGAGGTGAATGTTTTGTTCACCCTTATTTGGTCTGAATTTGACCATAACTCAAGTAATACTGGTGCTAGCTCAGTTTGGCTGGTACCATTGGATAGCCCTGGCTTAGAGCTTCATTTTGAATACCCATTTGATGGGGTTAAGCCTCTCCTTCTAGATTTTAGATGAGAGGTGAAAATTAAGGTTTATGCTCAGCAATAACTTTGAGCAGGAATAACTTTGTTATTTCTTGTCCTATGGTGATGGGACTTATATTTTCAGAAATAGGTGAGTTTCCTCTTTCTTCTGATACCTTTTGAGCTAATTTGGCTCAGCTCCATGTTTTGGTGGTATTTTTGCTATACCATTGGTTTATGGTATTTTGGCTGTCATGCTTGTGCTCTGGTTTTGAGTCACAGGCTGACAGGTGTGGAGGAAGTTTCTCTGCTTTCACCTTGGAGAATACATCCAAATATTGGTGATAAGCAGGAGGGACTACCTTCAACACAGTTTCAATTTCTTCTGGCTCTTCCTCCTCATGCCACTGCTCCTCCAGGGAGGCATGAAAAGATAAGGGAGGAGGGTCCATATCCCCTTGAAAGAGATGAAGTGAAGATATGGAAAAATCTTCTCAAACATCCTTTATCTCTTTGAAGACTTCATCTCTTAATGGAAGTAATGACTGAGAGGGAATGATGAAGGGGGTATGGACAGAAGAAGGAAGGGAAGGTGTCTTAAGTTCACCAACCAGAGCAACACTGTTGACAGCAGTGGCTAAGTCATTACTAGTAGAAGGAATAATACCACTAGAATCCTTATGACTAGAATCATAGGTGATCAATCCATTTTTCCAATCAATAATGTCATTAAAATGGTAGAGGAAATCATAGCCCAATATAAGGTCTTCTCCCTTGGGTGAATCTATAATAAAAAAGTCCCATTCAAAGCTTGGGAAGGAAGGCAAGTCAGCTACCCACTTGGTATAATTGGTGATAAACAAGGCAGGGGATTCATTATAATCCAAAATGAAAAGAGGAATCTTTTAAGGGAGCTCTGACGGAGTCAATGAGTACTTGAGAACAAAATTCTTTGCAATAAAAGAGTTTTTAGCACCAGAATCAATGAGAATACTATAAAAAATATCAGAGACAGAAGAGAAAATAAGAGATTTTGGAGACTTCTTGACACTAACACATTGTGATCCCCACTCAGGCTTTTCCCTGCTTGCTAGGGAAGCCTCTTGATGATGACCCAGGGTTGTTCTGAGGTCTCTTGAAGAATTTTCAATTGGGTTCTTTCCACCACAATACGTACACAACCCCTCTTTAATCCTCCTCTCCTTTTCAGAACCAATTAATTTATTGTCCTTATTGAGGAGAGCAGCATGAGGTTTGTGCTTTGAAGATTCGAACTGCTTGCCCTTCTTGTTCTTCTTCTGGTGAGGCCTCTTTGAAGATGAGTTTTGAGGAGGCCTAGATTGATTGGATCCAATGACTGGAGGCTTCTTCTCTTGATTTCCACCCTTTTCTTTTTGCCTCTCATGATACCTTGTGTCTAACTCTAAAGTGACATTCATAAGTTCTTGAAGAGTATCAAAATTTCCAGGGTGAGAAGCCAACTGATCCAATAATCTTGATGCCAATCCTCTTATGTCAACATGGATATAAGCTCTTTCCCCCCAATCTCCAATTCTTGACATTAACCTTCTGAAATCTGCAATGTACAAGGATACATGACCACTTTCCTTCATCCTCAAATTGTCCAACTCTTGTTCAGCTTTCCTTACTTCATTGGGGTCACCAAACAGAGTGAATAATTGAGATTCAAATAATGGCCAATTATTGAGGAGGTAGGAAGGGTCTTCATTGGAAATATTTGAGAGATAGGGTTCAATCCACTTTCCAGCTCTACCAGTGAGAAGAGAAGTTGAGTAAAGAACTTTCTTCCTTTCAGAGAAGAAATTTTCTGGATCATTATAGAAGATTAATTGACAGGATTGGATAAATCCTCTCAATTTATGAGCTTGGGTTCCATCAAAAGAATCAGGTGCCTTCATGGATGGAGTCTTGAAAGCAGGGGCTTTGGAATTGTCCCTGGGAGCAACTGCTTGAGTGAGTTGCCCCATGAATTGAGTCATCTGCTCCATCATCTTGAGGAGACTTGGGTCAGTTTGAGAGACAAGAGGTTGACTAGAAAGGGCTAGATTAGAACCCTGAGGCACCTCTGGAGCATGTGCCAAGGCATCTGCCACTTCAGTTTCCCCAGAATCTTCCTCTTCCACAGACTCTTCCCCCTCTTCATCTTCAACTTCCCCTAATCTTGCTCTTGCACCTTCAGACATGCCAGGGTAGCCACCCAAAAGTCCAGAAAAGGATCTTGATCTTCTAGATTTCATTCCACCTCTTCTTGAGGGTTCTGCTCCTTACATTGGTGGTCCTCTGTCCAAGTTTTCACTCAGTTGATGAACTGATGGTGTGCGGTCAAGAGGAGCCCTTGCTGTAGGAGTGAGAACAGCTGGAATTTTTTAGGATCTAGTTTTCTTTGCTGGGGGACTATGCTGAACTGGCATTATGAACAGAAGTTGAATAAAAGAAACTTGATGGTATTGAGAACAGAAATCAAAACTTGGCCAAATCCATCACAATAAAATCTTGATGAGTCTTGAGGAATCAATTCAATTCTTGAGGTGAAATCAGCTTCAATCAACAATAAATCAATTCAATCAATAATCAACAATCAATAAATCAGTGTCTTCAATATGAATCAAGGTCTTGAGGAATCAATCAATCAATTCAAAATCTTCAGAAATCAATTCAAATATCTTGATGAGTCAAATAAATCAATAATCAAAATCAATTCTTGAGGATCAATAAAATATCTTGAGAATTCAAAGTCAATCAATCCAATCCAAATGAAAAATCCTGAATCACTGAATCAATAAACCCAATGAATCCCAATGACTAATCCAATCAATTACACCAATAAATCAATCCTGAATAAGACCTAAATGAGAACACAGAAAAAATTAATTTGATAAGATAAAATGAAGTTAATGAAATGGTCAGCAATGATTAAGAAAGAAGACAGAATCAATTTTCATATAAATGAAATGAATGAGATGAAAATTGATGAGAGAGAAAATCATAATCATTAAGAATCATAAGATAATTGAAAAGTCATAATTGATGACTGAGAGAAATGATTATAAAAGAATGAAAAGAAAGAATCAATATGAGTTAATTAATTTAATGTCACAGGGGCTCTTCGAAGTGAAGAGGGCCTGGCACTCAGTAAACTGGGACTCACTTATGGAGGGCTCAAAGATATGGTAACAGAGGATACACTTAAAAGTGTTCAAGATGAATTACTAAAAGAATAGATATAAGAAAGCAGCAACAAAAGAATAAGAATAAAAGAATAGAAGAGCCAACCACAAACAAGTCCAAGTCCACTGTTTCAACCTGTCAGAATGGAAAGAGAAGGGTTAATAAGGATATGGCCACCCAACTAATACTGTACAGGCAAAGAGAGAAATGCAAAGACTAACTTAAAATGAAATAATTATAATACCCAAAATAAGGATAAGAATAATCATAAAATAATAAATAAACTAAATTAATTAACTGGGGAAAAGTCCCCAGGGGGAGAAAGAGGGGCTGGTATATGTGAGAATCACCAGCCCTGATCCAGAGGAAGAATTTTCATGAGAATAATTGATGATTGAATTGAGTCTGGCTAATACAGGTCCTGTATGGCTGTACAAGAGGTGTGGTGGATTTGAGTGATCATACAGTTTCATCCTGGTGTATTGAAGCTGTATTGGGTGAACCCAACCTGTACAGATGTTGACAGGCTGTATTGAGATACCAAGCTGTATGCATGTTTCAGAACTGAAGATTGCTGAAACTGAATATTGATGCAACAGTGGATATTCTGATTTTGAGGTGTTTGAGTGGGTATATGAATGAATACCCTTACCCCTGATGGATGGTTGTTACAGGCATTCCATTTGGCTTGCTCCATATCTTGCCTCTGTTGGCTTTATCTGTCTTGAAGTAAAAAAATTGGCCCTTCTACTGGTTTATCATTGATAATTTGTGTCTGGTGTAGTCCAGCACCTAGTCCTTCTCCACAAGCATCAATGTAAAGTTTAAAGGGTAGTTTCCAATCTGGTATTAGAAGAAGTAGGCATTTGTTAAGGAATTTTTCAATTCTTCATATGGCTTGAATCTTTCTTCTGTCATTTAATAGACTGTTTGTGGGTCACATAGTTTATACAAGGATTTGGAAATTTTTGCAAAGTCCTTTATATGATGTCTATAGTAACCAGAAAATCCTAGAAATGATTGCATTTTTTTTGGTTTGAGGCATTGGTTCAAGTAGTACTGCTGCTACTTTGCTCTTGTCTATACCTAGACTAAGTCCAGATACCACATGTCCTAGTGCTTTTAGTTCACTGTATGCAAAATGAAATTTCTTCAGGGAAAGTTTCATATTCACTTGCACTATTTTTTGTAGTACCCTTTCTAGTCTTGTAAGGGAATTTCCCCAAGTTTCTGAGCAAAGTATGATATCATCAATATAGATAATTAACCATCCTTCTGATAATTCTCCAGGAAATATGGTATTCATCATCCTTTGATAATGGGAAGGTGCATTCTTTATACCAAATGACATCCTTAAATATTCAAAAATCCCACAGTGGACTATTATCCTTAGTAGCTTCTTGGCATTTTATGTTAAGACATTTCGATGAAAACCCTTTAAATAATCCATGGCTGTAATGAACTTAGCTTGTGAAAATTCTGTCAATGTCTCATGGATTCTGGGTATTGGATATCTGTCTGGAATAGTATAGGTGTTCAGGGCTCTGAAGTCTCCTACCATTCTTGATCTTCCATTATGCCAAGTTATAATGACAGGTGTAGTGACCTCTACCTGTTCATTATGTCCTACTTTTCTTAATACTCCAAGGTCCATTGATTTTTTAATGTGTACCTCCAAGGCTTCTCTAGCCCTTGGACTAGCTGAATAAGCAGGTCTCCTCACTAAAGGTGGGTAAGGCTTTTCCACATTAAGAATTATATCCACCTCATGCCAAATTATGGCACCTAGTGGCTCTTTGTCAGTTGCAAAGGCATTTTTGTACTTAAATAAGGGGTCAATCAATTTTTCTTTCATTTTTTCTGTTGATTCTTGATTGAATTCTTCCTCTTTGAGTTTTTCAGATATGAAAAGTTCCTTTTCTGGACTTTTTGCTTCATTCTTAATAACTGTAATTTGTCTTTTTTTATTTAAGAAGCCAAACTTTTGTCTTTTGTTGTCTCCTATGGTAAAATATCTATCTTTTTGGTTAGAGATGTCTATACCATAGATTGACAAGTAGTCATTTCCAACTATGAACTGATTACTAGTACAGTTGTCCATTACTACAAACTCTACTTTAATTCTGACACATTGTGAGGGGTGAGGAAAAATTAGTGTTAAATCAACTATTCCAAGGGGCTTTTTGCTCTCACTTGCACTACTAAATTTGACACCTTGTATTGGCATAAGTTTTTCTTTCCAATCTGGGACAATTGTTTTTAAATAACTTTTACCAACACAGGTACAATAGGCTCCTGTATCCAAGTTCACTTTTGCCTCTTGGTTATCAACCATAACAATACTTATACTTGATTTTCCAGCTGTATATCCCATTCCTTTTGCAGGTTTGGTTCTATACATTTTGGCATCTTGTACATTTGTCAGGTTTGTGTCAGATGTTTCAACTTGTGGTAAGTTTGAGTTAACATCTAGTACTTCGTAAATGATATCAATATTATTAATTTGTGCATTAATTATATTAATTTTATCTTTTTCAGAAGTTTGTGACTGTTCTGTCTCTTTTTCAGAGTCAGATTCCTCCTCTTTCCCATTGTGGTTTTCTGTTTCCACAATTTCATTAATTTTTGCCTTTTTGAGGCAGTTATTGGCTAAGTGTCCAATACCTCCATATTTATGGCATTTTCTTTGCTCATTATTGTTGGATATATTGGGCTTGAAAGCTTCTTTTGATTTGTCTCTTTTGATAAATGGCTTATTTGGACTTTTAATGTCCAATTTCTTCCAAGTTCTGCCAATTTTTGTTCTTGTCACTATGTCTTCTAGTGCGCTGATATACTCCTCTGTGGAGAATGGTTCTATACACCTGCTTCTTAGGGCATGTTCTAGTTCTCCTTCACATTTCTTAAGTATTTTCATGTGTACCATCTTTTGTGACATTTCTGGGTACAGTGCATTTAGTCTTTCACCTTGTTTTAAGAACCAAGTTAAAGATTTGTCTTTGTCTGGGTCAAAGAAAGAATCTTCAAATGCATTCTCTATCTTGTACCTCCAGGCATCATTAGCCCACTTGGTGATTGTTTCTTGCTTCCACCAAGACCAGGTGTTCTTGCCATTTGTTTGTCTTATGCAATAATACCATCTTTTTGCAAATTTTTCAAACAATGAATTTAACATTGCAGTAATTAATTCATTTGGTATGGCATAATCTTCTTGTAGCATTTCAATTGTCTTGATAAATGACATATGATCATATTCACCTTCTCCTGTGAATGTTGGCCATTCTTTCAATTGAGGTGCTTCTTTCATTAACACTTGGTTATTGTCTTGGTGACTCACGTCTGTTATGAATGGATTTGTTAATTCCTGTTTTGTTTTAACAGGGCTCCTTATGTGAGAAAATGGAGTTGATAATTTTGGCATATTTGAGTTGGCTTCATTAATTTTATCCATTTTCTCAGTGATGAACCTTATTTCACTTTGAATATCATCTTTCAGATGCATTCTTGCTTCATCACTTTTTTCCACATGGTCCAAAAGTAATTTCTGGCATGATGAAGTTTCTTCTTCAAATATTTCTACAGAAATACTTAGTTTGTTTAATTTTTCTGTAATATTGTCAATACTCACATCATGATTGAGTGTAAAATTTTTATCTTTGATATCTTTTATGTATTTATACAATTATTGTTGTCCTTGTATTAATTTTTGAGTTTTTTCAATTAAAATCTTTGTTTTATTATTTTCAATAATAAACTTAATGTTTTCAATTTCTTTTTTATTTTGTACAACAATATTTGTTAAAAAAGATAAGTTATTGTTTATTTCTTGTAATGATAATAAACTGGTTTTAATTTCTTTTAGAGGTAATATACTATTTTCAATTTCAGCTCAAGTATTTACAACATCTTTGGACAAGGTTATTTCTTTGGCAAATGAGGTTGTCTCATTCTTTGTTCTTCCTTGTCCTTGAATTCCATCAAGGTTCTGGCCATGTTGAATACATTGTCCATGGCATCCTTTTGGATTTTTGGAATCCTGTAGCTTGGGGAATATGGTTTTCTCCAATTATTTTTCTTGTTCTTCTTCCCTTCTTGGGGAAGTGGGTTGGCTTGGGGCTTGCTGGTAGAAGCTACTGGGGCTTTGTGAGCCTTGAGGTATATTTTACATACCCAGATAGGCCAAAATTATCTTAAAAAGAAATTTTGAATTATGCATAACTCATAAGTCATGCATATATCCAAAATTCATCATTTTTGATTTCAGAAAAGATGAATAACTTTTTATTTAGTAAGTAAATCCATGGATTTAAGGCCAGATTTAGATTCTACGAAAACATTCACCTAGGGTAGCTCCATAGAGTGAATAAGCTCAAATGAACTCTTTGAGGTGGTAAAATGGAAAATACTTCAATACCACATCATGAATACCACATAAAAGATCCGTGAAAACTTTTGTTTTTCTTAATTTCACCCCAAAATAATGGGAAAGTGAGAAATCCCATCTTACATATACACTAAGAATAGTGTTGTGCATGTTTTGAGCAGTTAATATCATGGTATTCGTACATGGACTTTTGGTACACCCATAGTGGATATCTCACTTTAAGCTTAAATTTCTCTTTTGACATAAGAAATAAGCAAGGGGGACAAAAGACATCAAAGAGAGCCAGGGTACCCAACTTCTGAGGCCTCAGAGGCATGTACAGCTCCAAAACTTGGATCCATGGCTGATCTTGGCCTAATTGGTAAACTAAAACCTTTTGGGAACCTGGTTACCATGTCACAACTACTGTAAATATTAAGAAAATAGCAAATAAACCTGCTACTTTGACGTGCCAAGGAGGTAAAAAGCTACTTAGACTCCTGTAACCATGTCAATTCTTAATGATTTTCCATGGATAAACCTCAAAAGAGTAATTAAAACCCTTTTTGGACTTGTATCCATTTATTTACCTCATAGCAACCAGTGAAACACTGATATTTGCAATTCTACGTAGAAATGAGGTAAAAACTTCAAAAATACATTAAAAGTACAATTCTTAATTAATCTTTCTGAAACTTTCAGGACTAATGGAGAACTGTATTATCTATGGTACAACCAAAAAAAATTACAGTTTTACTAGTAAAATTAAAACTTTTACTTACAGTTCATTTCTGACTATTCTACGTGAAACACTGAATCTTCAAAAATTTACAGTAATTACAACCTGTGATGAAATTGGCAATAACATTGATAACTTTGAGAAATCGATGATTATTTTGGAATAAAAGATGATTTACAGATGTTACTCCTGTTATTCTTAACCATATTGGGGTTGGTAGTCATGTAAAAGCATCAATTAAGTAATTATGATAATCTTACGTGACAACAGATGATGCAATGAGTAATCAAAAAGGGTTTATTGTTTTCTCACTCACTGGTTTTTCAGTTTGCTCCATGGAATGCCTCTGTGAGCTGTTCTTGAGTTAGTAGAGGCTTCTTCTTGCTGTTTTTTCACATCATCATCTTATTATCATTTAAATCATTATTACCAACAAGTAAGTATTAGTTATAGCTATTCTTAAGTGTTTCAAATCTTTCAGAATAAATCAGAAAGACATGAAATCATAGAATCCAACTATATATGGTTGTAATACTGTTATAAATTCATTTTGATCCTTAAAATCCACAATTCTACGTCAAATCTCTCTATCTTATCTTTCAATGAGTTCTTTGGAATATTAGTGAGTGATTTATTTTTAATTCTTAAAGTTTTTCTCTAAAATTAGTTTTCTTCAAGAATGACCATTATAATTATTCTTGCAAAAGATAATTATATATTAAAATAATTTGATTAATTTAATAAAAGAAGTTTTATTATTAAAATCTTCTTGTAATTGATTCTTGTAGAAAATCACTTTCTCACTGTTAAAATCACTAGTAGTGTTTAACACGTGAAAGAAATAATTATTTAATTATTTAATTGTGGTTATAATAGCAGTTTGTTATTATATCTCATAAGAACAGTTACAGTACTGTTGATTAATAGTAATATTATCATCAGCTTCATAGACAAATCTTACATTTGGGGGCCTGGCCATGTTTTTTAAACCTTGTACCCTTAATTAATATATTTTTTAAGTTCTAGAATATATTAATTTAATAATCTTTTTCTTTCATTTTAAAGTTAAAATAATTCTTATTTTTGAAATTGTTTTGGAAATCTTTTTCATTGAGGAATTTGGTTGAATTTTGTACTGTTTTTACGCGTGGCTTTTTCACATCCAAAAACTTATAAAATTATTCTTTTAGTTACTCTGAATTAATTTTCATTCAAAATCTTAGATTTTAATTTTTTTTTACTTTAAAAAGAATAATTTTTTTAATATTAAAAAATATAAAACTTATAAAAAATCTTTAAAAATATTTTAAAAAATTATGAAAAAAGAATTTTTTCTCTTTTAATCAATTTTTAGTGTCTTTAATCAAATACTGTGCAGCTGGCAACAGACTCAGTAAGAAATATATCACTAGTCCAGAATCTTCAGATGCAGAATCTGAAGACAGTATTGAGGTGCAAATTGCTTAAATGGGCACCTTATTTAACTCAGAAAAAGCTAAATTACCACCAAAAGGTGTGTATATTGTCTTATATTTCACCTTTTATCTTTAAATTGACGTGAAAATGGTGCATACCAGAAATGGAATCAACTATTCAGTCCAACCAGATGGATATGGACAAGGAAGAGGCAAGACCAAATCCAGAAGTGCCAAGTATTCCACAAGAAAGACACATTTGGAGGATGCCAGAGTTGCCCCCCATTCCCCAAGGCCTGTACCAACAGATTTTGACGTGAATTCTGAGCCTGAACTGATTCATGACCATATTTCCAGGGCTGAACCATTTTCAAGTGGCAGCAATAGAAATATATCAATTCCGGTACAAAAATTGGTTCAGAGCAGCCAAAGAAGAGGAATGGGAAATATGCCCAAGCCTTTGGCAGGGGGACATGAACTCCTACTTACACATCAAGAGCTTTCTGGGTCAGGAGAAGACCATAGAGCTCTTAGGAGGATGGAGCCCCCTTTCTTGCAAAGACAAGGTCAAAAAGATAAAGAATTGGTTGAAGAACCAAAGTCTTTTATCCATAGACCAGAAGAAGGAACTGGAAATGTTTCCAGCTTTGGAGACAGAAGCCCCAGTGGCGTCTACCAGCTCCAAACCAGCTCCAGAAGTGTCCAAAGACAATCCCAAAGGACCTCAGAAGAAGCAGAGAGGTCCCAAGAACCATCAAGGAAAGGGCAAAGGCAAAGCCAATTGGCACATACCTTACCCACAAGGGTACAGGATCCCCAAATTGGAGCCTTCAGCCATTGACAGTGTATTCAATATGGCCAGACCTCTCATGGAATTCACAGCCAAGGAGCAGGAAAGGATGAACAGGACTTTTCCATGCAAATAAATCATGTAAAAAGAGCTATTAATGTAGAAATTGGTAAAGTTGATTCAAAGTTAACTAAAATAACATTGGATATTAATGACTTGAAAAAACATTACAGGAAATATACTGAATGGTATGAAATAACAAATGCCAAATTTGATTCAATTATCAATGCTTGTAGCAGAATTGAGAGTACATGTCAGATTAAAAATGATGAAATGGAAGATCTTTCTATTTTTAAAATTAATGATCAATTTAAAACTCTACAAGACCATGTCTTAGAGATAGTTGAGAATACCAATCAATTTGCTACACATTTGGCAAAAAGTGACAGTGAAAGGTAGAAGTTAAAGAATGAAATCATTGCAAATGTAGAACAAATTCATAAGAATTATGAACCACATATGCCAAGACATTCTACACCCTTGACTGAAGAAAAACCTTCTGTTAAAGGAAGTTTTACCCCACTTTTAGGAGAAAATGTTGTCTCTGTCAAAGATATTCCCAAATTAGAAGAATGGCCAACATTCTCTGGGAAAGGAGAATATAACCATATTGAGTTCATCAGGACTATTGATATGTTACAGGAAGACTTTAATATACCTGATGAAATCATAGTACAGAAATTACACTTTCTCTTTACCAGAACTGCAAAGAAACGGTATTACAAAGTGAGAATGGATCATGGTAGACATGATTGGTCTTGGTGGAAATCTGAATTGATTACCAAATGGGCCAACAATTCTTGGAGGTTTAAGATGGAAAATGCTTTTGAAAGTGCCATTTTTAACTCAGAGAAATATAAACCACTTACTTGGTTCTTCAAGAAAAAGGACAGATTATCTGCCTTACACCCAGATATGTCTGACACTATGATTAATATGAAGATATTAAGGAAGTGTGGAGGAGAACTGGAACATGCTCTCAAAAGCAGATGTGTAGAACCCTGTTCAAAAGAGGACTACATTAATGCAATGGAAGATATCATTACCAGAACATGGATTGGTAAAACTTGTACTAAGATCCCTATGGAATCCAAGATGGTCCCAAAGATTCCCAGAGAAGATAAAAGACCAGAAAGACCTCTCTTGAAGTGTCATAAATGTGGAAGTGCTTCACATTTAGCAAACACTTGCACCAAAAAGACAAAAATCAATGAAGCTCAAGTCATTGAAGAAATTCAGTGTACTGAAGAGAAAGAGGAGTCTGATAAGGATTCTGCAGTCTCTGAGGATACACCAGTGGAGGACTATCCCATTGAAAACATTAAAGCTTTCTTTGAGGTCACAGAAGGTCATACCCATTTGCCACAGTACAGTGAGGAGTGCTGCAACCTGATCAATATCCAAGATGCCAGAATGTGTAAAACAAAACCTGCTAGAGGAAAGGGTTACACTGCTGGAGCATCCCGTATCACATCAGTTCTGATGAGTGATATTGAAGCACAAGTAAATTTGGATACAGGGGCATTCTGCACTTGTGTAGGCAAATATTATCTCCAAATTATACTTCCTGAATGGAAAAACCATCTATTACCAATAGAAGGTGTGCAATTTAGTAGTGCTAATAACAATATGTACCCCTTGGGTATATTAGACACTAATCTTGTATTTCCACACCCAGCAGGAAGTGTGAGGATGAAAACTGAGATTGTGGTGATGGATAATTGTACATCTCAGCACATCATTCTTGGAAATGATTACTTGAATATTTATGGTATTGACATCAATAACCATAAAGACAGATATTTCACAATTGGGGATAACAAAAGACATAAATTTTCTTTTTCCAATATGCCAAACCAAATATCTGTGGTATCTTCTGTCAAGGATACTTATAAAGATGAATTTGTGTCTAATCAACTTGTTGAAGCACAAATTAATCCATCATTATCACCAAAAATGAGGAATGAACTTATTAATGTGTTATACACATACAATAATGCATTTGCCTCTGATAATGAACCATTAGGTGCTATAAGGGGACATGAAGTTGATATTACTCTTAATATTGACAGACCATATCCTCCAGTACTTAGAAGACCAGCTTATCCAGCCAGTCCAAGAGCTAGAGAAGCCTTGGAAAAACATATCCAAGAGTTAATCCAGCTTGATGTACTAATAAAAGTAGGCCATAATGAGGAAGTTGAAGTAACAACACCTGTTATTATTGCCTGGCATAATGATAAGTCAAGAATGGTTGGAGATTTCAGAGCATTGAACACCTACACAGTTCCAGATAGGTATCCAATCCCTAGAATTCAAGAAGCCTTGACTCAATTATCTAAAGCCAAGTATATAACATCAATGGATTCATTGAAAGGCTTTCATCAAAATGTTTTGACGCCCAAAGCTAAGAAATTACTTAGAATTATCACTCACTGTGGTATTTATGAGTATCTTAGAATGCCATTTGGCATTAGAAATTCCCCATCCCATTATCAAAGAATGATGAATACCATCTTTCCCACAGAATTGTCTGAAGGATGGCTTATCATTTATATTGATGATATTATCATATGTTCTTATTCTTGGTCCTTACACCTTGAAAGACTTGCAAGAGTACTTCACAAGGTTGCAGAAGTGAATATGAAAATTTCACTTAATAAATGCAATTTTGGTTTTGAAGAAATTAAAGCATTAGGACATATTGTTTCTGGTTTAAGCTTGGGTATTGACAAAACAAAGTAGCAGCAGTGTTACTTAAGCCAATACCCCAGAATAAAAAAGAAATGATGTCTTTTCTTGGGTTTGCCAGTTATTATAGGCAAAACTTAAAAGACTTTGCAATTCTAGCCAAGTCACTTTAGAGAATCTGTGATCAACAGACTGTATTTTAAATGACACAGGAGAGAATTAAAGCTTATGAGAAGATAAGGAGATCTCTTACAGAAGCACCTTTACTCCTCATGCCTGACTGGAATATTCCTTTTAAATTGTACATTGATGCATGTGGAGATGGATTAGGGGCTGCCCTACATCAAGTCCAAATTATTGATGACAAACCTACAGAGGGACCAGTTTGTTTTATCTCAAGACAAATCAAACCAACAGAATCCAGATATGGTGAAAGACAAATGGAATGCTTATGCTTGGTATGGGCACTTGAGAAATTACACTATTATCTTGATGGCAGTGTTTTTGAAGGATTAACTGACTGTAATGCAGTAAAATCACTTCTTAACATGAAAACTCCCAACAGACATATTCTGAGATGGCCATTAGCCATTCAAGAATATAGAGGAAACATGACTATAGTCCACAAGGCAGGAAACATTCACAAGAATGCTGATGGACTTAGCAGGTGGGCAAAGGCCAACACTCCTGATAACCCAGCTTATGTACCTTTGGAGGCTGAACCACAGATTCCAATTGAAGGGATCAACATAATTGATATTGGGACTGAATTCTTTGAAGAGGTCAGAGAATCTTATAAACAGGACAAGAATTGCCATATCTTGACTTCCTTATTAGATAAAGACTGCCAAGATACATATTTGGTCAATGCACTAGATGAAGTTTGGAGGAATTCCTATTCTGAAGGAAGATTTCACTTGTTTGATGCGATTATTTACCACAGAACCAAACATTCTTGTGTAATGGCATTATGTAGCAGATTGCTTATTAGTACCATTCTTCATGAATTCCATGATAGCATCTACTCTGGACACCTTTCAGAAGACAGAACACTAGGAAAAGTAAAGAACTGTGGATGGTGGCCATCTTGGAGAAATGAAACCATTGAATATTGCCATACCTGTGACAGATGTCAAAAAGAAAACAGGAGTACAGGCAAGAAATTTGGACTTATGATCCATATTCAAGAACCAAATTCCCCTTGGGAAGTTGTTTACATGGATTGGGTCACAGTACTTCCTCCAAGTGGTGACAAAGGTTATAATGCTTGTTTAGTCATTGTAGACATATATAGCAAGACTCCCATATTCTTACCATGTGATAAAGATGACACTGCTATGGATACAACTCTTCTTCTATGGAGTAGAGTTATTCCTCATACAGGATTATTCAAGAATATCAAGTGACAGAGATCCCAAGTTCACATCTGCACTTTGGACCAATCTTCATAGATTTTTTGGGACTAAGCTATCATTCTCTACAGCATATCACCCTCAGACAGATGTGCTAGCAGAGAGGATGATTCAAACTTTAGAAGACATGATCAGAAGATTTTTTGCTTATGGGTTAGAATTAAAAGAGTCAGATGGCTTTACCCATGACTGGTGCACTCTGATACCTGCACTAGAATTGGCATACAAGACATCAGTCCATTCTTCCACAGGACAAACTCCTGCTATGTTAGAAAAAGGATGGAATCCAAGACTCCCAGCAGACACACTGAGGAAAGACTTGATTGACATTCATCCTACAGCTTCCAGCTTCAAGATAATGCTTGATAAAGTAAAACATCACGCAAAACAAAGTATGAATGATGCTTTTGATTATGCAAAACAGAAGTGGGACAAGAGTCATAAAGTACCAGACTTCAAAGTAGGGGACTTAGTTCTAGTTCCAACCTTGAATTTTAATAATATTAAAGGCCCAAATAAATATAAAGATTCTTATGTAGGACCTTTTGTTATTGCTGCCTTACATGGAACCAATGCAGTTCAAGTGGAATTGAGTGGTGAATTGGAAAATAAACACCCCACCTTTCCACTCAGCTTGATAAAACCTTATCAACCAGCTGATAGAGAATTGTTTCCTTTAAGGAACCCAACTCCTTTAACTGTCCCACCAGTGGAACAAAATGAAGATAAAAAGATAAAAAAAGTCATTAAAGAAAGGAGACTTAGGGGTAAAAATCAAAGAGAATATCTTGTCAGATATAGAAACCCAGTACATGAAGATGAATGGCTGGCAGAATCAGAAATACTTGACTCAGATAAACTCTTGAGAAGATTTAGACATGAAAGAAGGCCACAAGCCCGAATATGTCTATAAATGTGCTTTAATTGCTTGATCTGAGTAATGTAAAGAGGTTGGACAGTGGACATTAACCCCCCTTTGGGGCCTTTTATTCCTTATACCATGGATAAAATTGTAGTACCATTTTATTTTTTGGTGGGAGGGAATGTGAGTCTTGAGGTATATTTTACATACCCAAATAGGCCACAATTATCTTAAAAAGAAATTTTGAATTATGCATAACTCATAAGTCATGCATATATCCAAAATTCATCATTTTTGATTTCAGAAAGGATAAATACCTTTTTATTGAGTAAGTAAATCCATGGATTTAAGGCCAGATTTGGATTCTACACAAAAATTCACCTAGGGTAGCTCCATATAGTGAATAAGCTCAAATTAACTCTTTGAGGTGGTAAAATGGAAAATACTTCAATACCACATAAAAGATCCGTGAAAATTTTTGTTTTTCTTAATTTCATGCCAAAATAATGGGAAAGTGAGAAATCCCATCTTACATATACACTAAGAATAGTGTTATGCATGCTTTGAGCACTTAATATCATGGTATTCTTACATAGACTTTTGGTACACCCATAGTGGATATCTCACTTTAAGCTTAAATTTCTATTTTGACATAAAAAGATTCACTTCCAAAAAACTATCCTATTGAGGGAATTTGATCTTGAGGGGTCTCCTGGATGGTCCGTACAAAAAAAAAACAAAAAAAAGAGAGCCAGGGTACCCGACTTCTGAGGCCTCAGAGGCATGGACAGCTCCAAAACTTGGATCCATGGCTGATCTTGGCCTAATTGGTAAACTAAAACCTTTTGGGAACTTTGTTACCATGTCACAACTACTGTAAATCTTAAGAAAATAGCAAATAAACCTGCTACTTTGACGTGCCAAGGAGGTAAAAAGCTACTTAGACTCCTGTAACCATGTCAATTCTTAATGATTTTCCATGGATAAACCAAAAAAAGAGTAATTAAAACCCTTTTTGGACTTGTATCCATTTATTTACCTCATAGCAACCAGTGAAACACTGATATTTGCAATTCTATGTAGAAATGAGGTAAAAACTTCAAAAATTCATTAAAATACAATTCTCAATGAATCTTTCTGAAACTTTCAGGACTAATGGAGAACTGTATTATCTATGGTACAACCAAAAATAATTACAGTTTTACTAGTAAAATTAAAAGGTTTACGTACAGTCCATTTTTGACTATTCTACGTGAAACACTGAATCTTCAAAAATTTACAGTAATTACAACCTCTGATGAAATTGGCAATAAAATTGATAACTTTGAGAAATCAATGATTATTTTGGAATAAAAGAAGATTTACAGATGTTACTCCTTTTATTGTTAACCATATTGGGGTTGGTAGTCACGTAAAAGCATCAATTAAGTAATTATGATAATCTTACGTGACAACAGATGATGCAATCAGTAATTAAAAAGGGTTTATTGTTTCCTCACTCACTGGTTTTTCAGTTTTCTCCATGGCACGCCTCTGTGAGCTGTTGTTGACTTAAAAGAGGCCTCTTCTTGCTGTTTTTTCCACATCATCATCTTATTATCATTTAAATCATTATTACCAAAAAGTAAGTATTAGTTATAGCTATTCTTAAGTGTTTCAAATCTTTCAGAATCAATCAGAAAGACTTGAAATCATAGAATCCAACTATATATTGTTGTAATACTGTTATAAATTCATTTTGATCCTTAAAATCCACAATTCTACGTCAAATCTCTCTATCTTATCTTTCAATGAGTTCTTTGGAATATTAGTGAGTGATTTATTTGTAATTCTTAAAGTTTTTCTCTAAAATGAGTTTTCTTCAAGAATTACCATTATAATTATTCTTTCAAAAGATAATTATATATTAAAATAATTTTATTATTTTAATAAAAGAAGTTTTATTATTAAAATCTTCTTGTAATTGATTCTTGTAGACAATTACTTTCTCACTGTTAAGATCACTAGTAGTGTTTAACACGTGAAAGAAATAATTCTTTAATTATTTAATTGTGGTTATAATAACAGTTTGTTATGATATTTCATAAGAACAGTCATAGTACTGTTGATTAATAGTAATATTATCATCAGTTTCATAGACAAATCTTACAGGCTTCTTCCTTGGTTGCCTCCTTGTTTTTGGAATGGTACTCCTTGATCTTTTTGATTTGAGGTTTGGATGATAGTGGATTCCATCAATTGTAGTATCTCACTATTTCCTACTCTTTGAGGAACTTTTTCAGGATGTGCCAGGAGTTCATCACTCCTTGGTGTATTTGAGGCAACATGTCCAGTCCTTGTCTTTGTACACTGTGTAGTACTGTTTGTACTGGCTCATGTAAATGTCTATTTGAGCCCTCTGAATGTGATTTGTACCTGTTTGAGTTACTCATACTTAGTTCTAACTCTGGCTCAGATATCATGGGCATTTCTGGGACTTGCCTTTGAGATAAGACACTCCCTTGTGTGGATTCTGTTCCACTGGGGATATTGCCCTTCCTTTTCCCTTTTGAGGAATCAATTCTACCTCTGAGTCCAGCTCTATCTGATTGGCTGGAGTATTGGGAGCCTCTTCTGGTAGTCATGCTTTAAGGAAAAATAAGAAATAAGAGTATTTCAGAACAGGAATTCTTCTTATGGCAATTTATAAATGAGGTACTCACCTTCAGAGTTCTGAATAGTGGGTCCTGGAAAGTCAAATTTCTTGGCTTGCTTTTTGTTAGTGATTATTGGTGTTGAAGAAGTTAGAAAAGTTTCTTCCACCAATATTTCATCACTGGCTTGGTTGCCCTCTGATGGATTGTCTTCAAACACTAAAAAAGACAAATAAATATAAGTCTTTTATATAAGAAGTGTTATTTTGGGTAAGATATGGCAATTTTCCACGTGAAATTGGTTTTATATCTTAAAAAAATGAAAATAAATAAAGAAAAGAAATTAAAATGAATAAAAATAACTTTTTTTGTTGGTTTTTATTATTTTTTATGTTTCATTTTTAAAGAATAAAAGAAAAAATGAGTATGATTCTTTTTATAAAATCAATTTATAATATAAAGTATTTTTTAATTTGAAAAATATCTTTTTCAATTACTAGAGTCACTCAAAGAAGCTTCTTGCAAGTCTAAGGATGTGAAAAACCACGTGTAAGACAGTACAATTCCTTTCCAAATGCCTCAATAGTATTTAAAATCAATAAATATAAAGTTATTATATAATTTTATGATTATAATTGTAATTTATTATTGGATAAATCCAATTAGAATCTTTTTAAAGGTCTTTTAGAGTAAATATCATGGCCAGGCCCCCAAATGTAAGGTTTGACTATGAAGAAATAAGTAAAAATTAATAATATTTTACTTATTGTACTATGAATGTCCTTATATATGAAATAAATAAGACAAAAATAACTATAATAATGAAGAATTATTATAATTATGGCGTAAAAAGAATTATATTATTGAATAAATATAATAATTTGACTTATATCATGAAAAAATAATGTAATAAATAAATATATTAATATAAGATAATTAATATATTTAAAAGCACTTTATTATTGTTACAGACAAATAATAAAGGCGTAAAAAATTGTTTTTTATTAATAAAGAGCAATTAATAACAATAATATTACTATTATTAAAGTTATGAATTAATATAAATGCTATTTATATTAATTATAGAATTATTCAAAGTAATAATCGAGAGAAAATTAGTATAATAACAAGAAATAACCTACTTTTAATACTTAATAGAATAGTTTTGAATAATGTTATGCCATAAAATGTAAATACAACCTTTCTAAATTGTATTTCCAATAAATTCTTAGAGAAACTACAAATATTCTTTAATTTTACGTGGAATTGAGGTTTTTAAGAGAATTTTAAACAAAACAGTTAAGTAAATCTAATAATCATGTAAAAGATGATGATTATAATAAAATTATCTTTGGTCTTTAATAATATAAGAGTTATATATATAAAGAATAAATAAATTACCTTTTGATTTCAATATTTTAGTGTTTTGTAAGCATCTGAGGGTGAAAAAGAGTAAAAAGAGCTCTATTTATAGTAAATACCTCCCTCCTAGAGTCCAGAAGGCTTCTAGTAGACGTTTACTGATGCGTTTTACTAGAATTGATGAATATTTTAAGGTTTGGTGATGATTACATCATGATCAAACCATCTTACCTCATAATTACGCCATTATTTAGAGTTATCACTATAACTCTAAGTTTGATGACATAATAGGCTTGGAAGAGGCCTAAGCTTTGTGGATTCTATTATTATTAATCATATTCTAATAGTATTCAGCAGTTTTATCACTTATATGACTGTTAAACCTAAATAGGATTACAGTGAGTGATCTTAAATGATCAAATTTAAGCTTAAACTTTGATCATTAATAACGCTTAAGTTATACACACTACAGCTGTCTTGAGAGTGGATTCTGATAGCTTGGCATGTCCTTATTACAATGCCATGAGAATTTCATGAATCATCAAAACTGTATTCTTGATGATTTTTCTTGTAACTCATCTTTTCTGTCGAAATCTAATACTTTAAACTTCAAACCATGATTTCAAGGGGTTATACCTTGAATATTGTAATAGAAAATATGTCATTCTTTACAAATGAACTAGTAGAATCTGACTGTCTACTTCTTGTTCAGTTTAGACCACTTTCAAAACAAAGTGTTCAACAGCTCTATTGATTTTAATCAATAATCCATTACTAGTTTTAACCTTGTTTATAGCTTATGAAATAAAATTCAATTTTGTGTTCCTACAGTAATTATGAGGTGACTTTATTTTTGGCTTATCACTCTATCATGTATATTTCAAAAGATATTAGCTAAAATCCTTGAATATATGCATTGACCAAAAAAGTGCATATATTCAGCTTAACTCCTTAAGTATTGACTTTGGAGATTAGCTTCTTACTTTTTTTATGTGTAGAATTTTATGGGGAATCCAATGGTACAATTCTTTTCACATTTTGTTTCATTGGTATTTGAAATTAATAAGGATTCATGTTTTTTATAAGGTGTTATTACTTATAACTCATTAAATATTGACTTTAAAGATATGCCATAAAAAGGGTATATGTGTATTTTACCATGACGAATCCAATGGTGTAATTTATTTCACATGTTTATTCATTGGCTTTTAAGTTAAACCAAATTTTATGCCTATTTATGGCAGTTTTGTAGTTTTAAGGTAATTATTTTTAAGGTATAATTAATTTAAATATTTCTTGTGACCTTTTTGGGTATGTGGGCATATCTCAAAGGTTTACATTAACAGTCCTTATCTTTCCTCTAGTTGGTTCCTTGAGATTAAAAGGTTCCTGAGGTGTACAGGGGACATCTTAGTGTTTGCAAGAAGTAAAAAAAGTTTTCTTATGGTATTTACCTTTGACTGTGCCTTGTACAAAATGTTTATCGACTGCTTTGGGCAATTTGCCTTTGGAGATTAAAAATGGGTTAATTATGAACCTCTTCCCTGTACAAGCTATCAAGGCTTGTTTACCTTGTATGAAAGCAGAGGTTTGTGCTTTTCTAGTCCTGTTTGTGGCAATTGGTGTCCACGTCTCAGTGGTTATCAAGCCTTCACTGTGCCCTCTGTATTTGCCCTTGTTTCCTTCTGATTCTGAAGGTGTCACTGGTGTATTTCCTTGTGACTGGATCTCAAGTGGGAGAAAATTTTATTCCACTGAATCAAAGGAAATGAGGTCTTATGTCAGTTAATACTTCTTAAAGTTCTATCTGCATGTCTAAGAATGACCTCTTGTTAATATATTACTATATTGTGCCCTTTTATTATGTTGTGTAATTGAAATTATCAATTACACATCAAAAATACTGGTTTTTGGATGTGTGGTATACTTTTTGTATCCACTCCCTCATAGATTAACTTGTAATAAACAAGTGCAATATAAGTGGTCTTGTAAAGAACAATTGAAATTATCAGTGTGTTCAACCACACCCCTGAATCTGTTATTTACAGTACAGGGTTCTTTTTATTCAAAAAGAATAAAAATAAGGGTCTTATTGTTTGGATAACTCAAATAGCCTAATTTTTAATAGTGGTGATTAAATTATAATTAAACCACGTAAAAATAATAAAAAACACAGTGATATAAATTATACACCACTGGAAAAAATTATATATTTTCATGTGGAAAATATGGTTTAAAAGACAAAAATATAACAAAAAAAAGAAAAGAGTCACTTTTTATGCCAAAAATAGTCCAAAAAGTCCAAAAATCACAGCCAGGCCCCCAAAATGTCGGGATGAGTCTATCATAAAGCATTAATAATGGTATTTACAGCTATAACTATGACTTTGACATGAATAAGTATCATAAGAATGGTTTTAAACAATAATATAAAGGGCTTTACTATTGTAAAATAGTGTTGGTTAGTGCTTCCAAAAGCCCTGGGTGCAGTATTACCAGTTGGATTACTATAAGAGCTACAATACTTAAGATTTCAAGTATACCTGACTATTTTCCAATAGTATAACTGTTTTTCACAGCTGTACTATGTAGGAATTCAAGAGAAGGATGACGATTGCTTTTTCTGGCAGACAAAAGGCCCCCTTTCAGCTTGAAATGGAGTGAAAAGGTCCTCTAGACCATCCACATAGAGGAAGTGAAGATTTTTCAATTCTGAGTTCTGGCTTGCGGGTTGCACAGGGCCTGTATACTCTTTATCGGGCTCAGGTGAGTTTTGGAAACCACATCTGGGCAGTTTTCCCTAATACAGGGTGAAGGTTTTCATCTGGGGACCAAACAGCCATCTTCTGACATGTATGAAGCATAGAATGCTGTACGTTAACTGTATGGGACCCCAGTATTGAACTGAATATTAATATTTGAAGTATAAACAAGATTCTTTGTCTATTTGACACCTCATAATCAAATTTATGGAAAGGTATCTCACAGTAAAGCTGTATTGGCCCAGCTGTGAGAACATATCATTAAAGCTGCCATAGCTTTGTCATTTTTTGAGATATAGAGCTCAAAGTTGGTTCATTGAGTAGCTATGGATGGGATCTACACCAAGGTACCTTATCTGGTATGGGTATCATTAAATATGGGAAGGTTATGCCATGTTTAATTTTAGTTATCCAGATATATGATTTTCTCAAAATCTGTATGGAACCTGTTTGCCCCATAGCTTTTGTTATAGATGAGATATGGGAAATTGATGGCACCATAAGATAGACCTGATTGTTTTATACCCAAAATGACACCAATTTAGGTATCTCACAATAAAACTGTAGAAGCTAGATGAGAGGTGAATATTTTCTTCACCCTTATTTGATCTTATTTTGGTCATAGCTTCCAAAGTTTTTGTGCTAGCACAATTTGGATAGTACCATTGGATATCCCTAGCTTAGAGCTTCAATTGGAATACCCATTTCATGGGGTGAAGCCTCTTTCTCTGCATTTCAGATGAGGTGAAAATTTAGTTTTATGCTCAGCAACGTCTTTGAGCAGGAATAACTTTGTTATTCTTTGTCCTATGATGATAGGACTTGTTTATTTGGAAACAGGTGAGTCTCTATATCTTTTGATAAATTTTGAGCTGTTTTGGCTCTGTTTCATGTTTTAGTGGTCTTTTGCTCTACCATTTACCATGAGAAAATTGGCTGCACATGACAGCAGGGGTTGCATCTGAAAACTATCTTGGACACAGAATGGAATGAGCTTTGATCCCTCCTCTTAATTGGGTTGTAAACAGGATTCCAATTTTCATTGATATTCCAGGTTCTTCCAAGACACTAGAATATCAAGGAATATTCAAGATTATTATTTTTTTGATTCTATACAATACACATATATTTCATTATATGAGCCATCTCCAGAGATTTTGATTTATGTAAAAGGCTTTTTATTTTTGTCTTGATGTTGATATTTCATGCTATAATCATTCTACCCTACATATATATTCTTAATTTGAACAATTTTATTCATCTTTTGAAGGCTTTCATAGGGAAAATTCAGTTTCAAAAAACCACGAAACCCTTATTTTCCTTACATACCTGCCTATTTGTGACATATAGTGATATTAATTTATATTTTTCTTCAAAATGTGTCATGGAGGAAATTCTCCTCTTAATGAAATTATCATGTTAAGGAGCAAAATAATTTTTCTTTTTGATATGATCATATTCCTAGCAATTCAAAATAAATAAAAGGGAGACTTCAAACATTCTTCATTAAAGGAATTTTAAGAAAGAAAAAAAGTACAAAAAATACAAAAAATACCAAATATCCCATTAATTTTTCAGGATCTTCTCAATATCATTATTAGTATTATTTTCATTTCAGTCTCTAGATTATTTTATCATTACTGAATCTTATAAACTTTTCCTGTGAGGAAATCTTATATCTCTCTTTTTTTAAATAGAAAAATGTCTTATTTTTGCGCTTTTGAATTGTTTTTTATTAAAATTATAGATAGTGGGGTCTTGAAGATGAATCCTAAAACTAAAAAGGGATTTCAAATTCTGATTAATATTGAAAATGAAGGATCAAAGGGAGAAAAATTGTGAAAATGTTAATCATTTTCAATTCAAACAGCATTACAGTAGCATTTCTTACAGGACTGCTACTATGATCCTCAGGTTTAAAGTTTCAAAAAAAAGATTGTAAATCTGTAAATACTACAAAGAACTCAGACAACACCAAAAACAGATACCAAAAAACACGAGCAATGGTATCATCAAATTAAATACTCTTCATGAAAAATTGATAATAAAATTAAAACAGCAAACTAACATAAATGAAAAAATCTTTACATTAGAAAAAGAAGAGCTTTTCTAGTTATTTAATTATAAAAAAATTAAAAAATAATTCCAATTCAAGTTATAGATAAATAAATCAAATTTTAAATGGTTGGGTTTTATCACTCATTTTTTGAGGTCAACTTATCCTCTGATTATAACTTTTCAAGAAAAATGGTCTCAATTCTTTTTTGTGCTTTTGTTTTTCAACTTTCATTATGAACAATAAAAAGAGAAAATATTAAATTTATAACAAAAAAATGGGGTAAGGAATGATAGAAAATCTATGAATTAAATACCCTAATTACAATCTTACTTTGAAGTTTCAATATTATGTTTGATCTTAAGAGATTAGGACCAAATAGCTGCATATCTCAGAGATATCTAAATACACCTGTCTCAGTATTAATCCAAATATTATTCCATAAATTGTATCTCAATTTTCTTCTGTTTAAATAAAGTCAAGCATCAAATTGAGAGCTTTATGATATTTCTTCAAAGCTTCAAACCAATGATATTTTTTTGAAAGATATAGTTTGAAAGTTTTGATGGTATTTACCTTTACACAAGCTGATGATTAATAAACTACACGGATGATAAATTAATTGTATTAAAGTTATTTTAATTGTGAGCTTTGGTATCTCTTATAGGAAAATCTTAACAAAGTACCATAAAAGACCATTCAAAATCTGATTACATACCCTGTGAAATGCTCAAGAATAAAATAGATAAATTTGAGATGTAATTTTGACTATCTTCTGAAGCTGTCTGTATATGGCTCTGAAGTAATATTTGCATCACTTAAATATTACTTCTGGAAAATATCAAGTTTATTTCTGTTATGCCTCACTTTATAAATATAAATTGAATGAATCTTATAGGCTATTAATCAAAATAAATAACAGAAAACAAAACAATAAACCCTTTTTATAGTTTCTTTTTAAAATATTCAAAAGATATTAATACATAACTCTACTTAGTTCACTTTGGAAAGTACTCTTGGTTAGAGCTTTACTATTCTTTTCAGGTTTAATAGATTTATCATCATAAATTAATTTTCTTAGAGCTCTAATATTTTTGATGAATAAAACTCAAGAAATATATCTGTTATGATAAAGTACTTCTCCAAATCATTTCATTTAAAATTAACATGGAGATCAGTTCTTTCAAAAATCAGATCATTTTTTTACTAATTCAAAAATAAGCATTTTTCAGCCATTCCCAATTTCTATCAAATATTCATATATTATTCAAAATTATTCTTTTCAATAATTTACAGAGTTTCCCTTCATAAATTTAAGAAAAATTCAGCTTAGACGACTTAGAAATCTTATTGCTCAATTTTCTTTATTGAGTTCAGTTTTTTGATTGTTGTGAATCGGAGAAATTGAAGAATTACTGCAAAATAATTAGGTCTAGAAAACCATTGAATAAAAACAAGAGTATTTATTTAGTAAACAATGGAGAACTCTCCATTCCAATTATTAAAGAATCTGTTAAGCCTGCATAAGAAAAAAAGGAAAAGGAATGCATATGAATTAGAAAAAAATATAATTCCAAGAGAAGGAAAATAGAAAATGAGTTTCATGACATATTTCAAAATAAAAAAAAATTAAAACTAAGCTTAATAATATCAATAAATTAATTTAAAACTCACTTCAATATAGCACATTTAAATGCATTGGATACATATGAATTATAGAAGTATTGAGGGTTGTAGCTATATCATATCTCTTGATATAGAATCTCCCCTGAATTTCTCAAGATGATATCTCAAGAAATTAAAAATTGCTAAAAAATTACATTTGACTTTGAAAGTTTTTGAAATGATCTAAATCAAGATTACTATTTATAAAAAATTAATCTTTCAACAGAGATATACCAACTGATAGATAAATTGCTATTAGAAAACACCATTTCATTATAAATAAATCTAAAAAAGTTGTGTTTAGAGGAAAATTAAATTAAATATGATTTTTTTATTCCATTGATCTTTCCTAAAAGCAAGAACCAGCCTCCATTTACACCTTGGGATGAGCTCATACAAAAACTTCCCAAAAATAAGGTAAGGGAAATATACTCTGCTCAAAACAATCATATACTCCAGTTATAAGTGAAACAAATCCCTCTACAGAGCTGTTAAGGGTCAGATAATAGAAATATATCCTTAAGGTATACTTTATTTCTCAAATCCCTCCATCAAATATTATTTTTTTAATTAAAATTGAGGTTGTTTTTTAAACTTGAAACAAGTAATCTTAGTATAAGACAAAAAGCAAAATAGGTGTATTATGTTCCACTCAATACAGAATTTGATAAGAAACAGAACTTTCATTTTAGTGGCTTTCTTTCATCATGTCTGTGTTTTCAGAAAATATACAAGTAATTGAGACTTTTTCTTATCAATTAAGATCTTAATATACAGTTTTCAAGCTTTAGTATTTTTTAGCTATGGTTTTGTGTAACTGAGGTGGTGAAGCTCTAATATTTATGTAAATTTCTATAATACAGACCATAAAGTTTGGTGTTTTTTATTAATGATATAATATCATTAAATAAAGAAATTAAAATACCTTGGGAATCAAATTAATCCTTCAAAATGTGGTTTTTATCCACTGAGCTTTGATCAACCTGTCCAAACAATAAAATCCAGGACACTAAATTAACAATTTGTGGCTTGCATATGTGGCTTGAAATTCTTCCAAAGCCTCCATTTTGAAGTTCAATTTCTGTCCTAGGTCCCACTTGTATCGAATTCATCTCCCATGTCAAATTCCAAATGCAACACCTGCTGTCTGGTGCTGCCACTTTGCTCATGGTGATTGGTTTATGGTATTTGGCTGTGATGCTTGTGCTCTGAATTTGAGTCATAGGCTGACAAGATCAGCAAATAAATGGTATTATAAAATGAGGCAAAACCAAGGTAAAAATCCTTCTTGGCCTTCATGGAAAGAACAAATTCTTTCCAAATTGGAAAATGATTCCTGGAGATTTAGAATGGAAAACTCTTTTGAGGAGGCCATTTTATAATATTGAGAGGGACAGGCCCATGGTTTTGTTTCCTAAAAAGAAAGACAGATTAACTGCCCTTCATCCTGGTATGTCTGAAACAATGATCAATAAAAGGATATTAATAAAATGTAGTGGTGACCTTGAGAATTCTATAAGAAGAAGATTTATTGAGCCTTTCCCTACAGAAGATTATATCAATTCCATGGAAGACATCACTACCAGAACAAAAATTTGTAGAAACTGGCATAAACCCCCAATATACAATAATACTGGTGGGAAACCAATTTCAAGACCAAATGAACCACAAGACAGAGCTCTTTTGAAATTTCATAAATGTGGAGCTACATCTCATTTGGCTAATACTTCTCCAAAAAGGACAAGGGTCAATGAGATATAAATTGAAAAAGCTGAAGACACAAATGAAACAAATGATGTATCCTTACATTAAAGTTATTCTGAACCTTCTGAAGAAGATGAATTGACATATCAGCTTATTGTAGAAACAATTAATGGATCTGCTCAAGTCACAGAAGTGTATACTCACTTCCCACAGCTCAATGATAAATTTATGGATCTCATACATGTGCAAGATTCTAAAATGAAAAAAACCAAGCCTTCCAGAGGAACAGGTTATAAATCTGAATCATCTTGTATCATTAATATTGTTATAAGAAACAAAGAAGCCAAGATACATCTTGACTCAGGTGCTTTCTGCACTTGTGTTGGAAACAATTATCTTTAAAAAATTTATATCAATTGGCAAGAACAGTTAATCCCAATTGAAGGTATAAAATTCAGCAATGCTACCCAATATATGCACCCTTTGAGCATATTTGAAGCAGAAATGATATTTACTCACCCTGCGGGAAGTATAATACTAAAAGTTGAATTTTTTGTTATCAATAACTGCACTTCACAACATTTTATCCTTGGAAATGATTATCTCAATATTTATGGCATTGATATTAATAATCATAAAGGCAGATATTTCACTATAGGGGAAAATAAAAGAGGAAAATTTGCTTTTCCTCTAGAGAAGAAAGAAATAACTGTCATCAGAAAATTAAAAAAATGTTAAAAAGGAAATATTTGTGTAAGATCAATTAATTGAAGCACAAATTAGTCCTGAATTTGGTTGGTGAACTTAGAGCATTGAATAACTATACTATTCCAGACAGGTATCCATTTCCTAGAATCCATGAGACTTTGATTCAATTATCCAAAGCAAGATTCCTCACTTCCATGGATTCCCTTCAAGGTTTCTATCAGAATTTCCTTACACCTCATGCTAGGATATTATCAACAATAACTACTCATTGTGGTATTTTTGAATACTTGAGGATTCCTTTTGGTATTAAAAATGCACCCTCTCATCATCAAAGAATGATGAATACCATTTTCCCACATTAATTATCAGAGGGATGGTTAATCATCGCTATTGATGATATTATTATTTGTTCAGAATCTGGCAATTACATTTAGAGAGACTTTAATTAATACTTAAGAAAATTGCCAAGTGAACATGAAAATATCTCTTAAAAATTTAATTTAGGGCTCCATGAATTAAAATCTCTAGGACATGTAGTTTGAGGACTAATAGTTGATGTTGATAAAAACAAAGTGGCTGCAGGGTCACTGGATCAAATGCCCCAGAACAAGAAATAAATGATTTCTTTCTTAGGGTCCGCTAGTTATTACAGGAAACAACTTAAAGATTTTGCAATCTATGCCAGATCATTGTCCAGAATTTGTGACCAACAACTGTCTTTGAAATTACACAAGAAAGGATTCAAGAATATGATGAAATTGATTATGCCTTAACCAATGCACCATTGTTATTAATGCCAGACTGAAAAATTCCTATCAAGCTATGTATTGATGCATGTGGTGAAGGGCTTTGTGCAGCATTCCATCAAGTTCAAATTGACAATGACAAGCTTTATGAAGGCCCAGTTTGTTTTATTTAAAGAAACATTAAACCTACAGAGGCTAGGTATGGAGAAAGCCAAATGGAGTGCCTTTTCCTTGCTTGGGCTTTGGAAAAACTTCATTGTTATCTTGATGTAGTTTGGCTGAAGTCATTACTAATTTTAATGCAGTGAAATCACTTCTCAACATTAAAACTCCAAAAACACACATTTTAAGATAGCAGATTGCTGTATAGTATTATAGAGGCAATATTATTATATTACATAATGTTGGTAATATTCACAAGAATTCTGATGGATTTAGTAGATGGGAATTACCCAATACACTTGATAATCCTTCCTATGTTCCTACCAATGCAGAACCTCAAATTCCAATTGAAGGACTTAATATCACAGATGTAGGAACAGAATTCTTTGAAAAGTTTAGATAAAGCTATAAGAAAGATAAGAATTTTAATATTCTTACTTCTCTCCTTGAGAAATATTGCAAAGATACGGCTTTAGCTAATTCTTTGGATGATATACGGAAAACATAGTATGAAAATGGAAGATTACATTTGTTTGATGGTATCTTGTATTACAGGTCTAAACACACATGTGCAATGGTCTTATGTAGTAGAATGTTAGTTAACAAGATATTACTAGAGTGATATGACAGCATGTTCTGATGGACATCTGTCTGACAACAGAACAATGTAAAGAATTAAGACATGTGCTTGGTGGTCATCTTGGAGAAAAGATGTCATTGTGTACTTCCACAGTTTTGACAGGTGCAAGAAGACCAGAAAAGGTACTGGTAAACTATTTGGTTGAATTATTCATATCCAAGAGCCATGTACTTCATGGGAAGTGTTTCATATGGATTGGGTATCTGCCTTACCACCTCATGGTGAAAAACATTAAAATGTATTCTGGTTATTGTAGAAAGGTACAGAAAAACCCCAATCATTTACCATGTCATAAATATGACACTGCTATGGATAAAGCTCTTTTAATTTGGAACAGATTAATATCTCATATGGGTCTCTTTGGAAAATATCATTAGTGATAGATACCCAAAAATTACATCAGCCCTATAGACAAATTTACATACAATTTTGGGTACAGAACTATCATTCTAAACAGCTTACCATCCCAGACTTATGGATTAGAATAAAGAATTAGGCAGACCCTTGAGGACATGATCAGAAGAATTTTTGCTTATGGCTTTAGCCATGGTTGTGTACACTTATACCAGCATTGGAATTAGCCCACAAAACTTCTATTAATGCTTAAACAGGAAAAACTCCTGCCATGTTGGAAAAGGGATAGAACCTAAGCTTCCATTTGATAATTTTAAAGAAAGATTTAGTTGATATTCATAAAGCTTCTTAAATATTCTCCCTATTTCTTGATAAAGTGAGGCATATTGGAAATCAAAGCATGAATGATGCCTTTGAATGTTCTAAACTAAAGTGGGATAAAATTCAAAAAACCCCAGAATTCAAAGTAAGGGACTTGATACTAGTTTCAACCTTGAGCTTTGATAATATTAAAGGCCCAAAGAAATTGAAATATTCCTTTGTAGGACCATTTATTATTAAAGAAGTTCATGTTAAAATGCAGTATAAGTAGAACTGTCAGGATAATTGCAAACAAACATCAAGCTTTCACTGTTAGTTTAGTAAAGAATCACACTTCAAGTGATAAGAAATTATTTCCTTTAAGGAATGAAACACCCTTAGAAGTACTACCACTGATCAAAGTGAAGAGAAGAATTTTCTGAAGGTCTTGAAAGAAAGAATACTTAGGGGAAAAATGAAATAGAATACTTAGTCAGGTACAGAAATCCACAAAATGAAGATTAGTGGCTTGCAGACAGTAAAATACCTGATTCCAACAGGTTTCTCAGAGGATTAAGACATGAGAGAAGACCAATTTCTCAATAAACATTTGCATTGTGTGCTTTGAATACTTCAAACTATAAGTAGAGAGGTTTTAAAGTGGATTATACCCCCCCAATTCAATTGGGGGTATACTACTAAGGAAAAATTGTAGCACAATTGTTCTTTTTGGTGGTATGGAATGTGAGCCTGTGAGGTATGGATGACATACCCATAACACCACAAATAGCTTTATACACAGTTGATTTAGTCTTGAAAATAGTTATAAATTGGATTTAGAATAAAAAATAATAAAAAATGATAAAAAATAAGCATAGCTTTTTTTGGTATAATAAAAGTTATAAATATTATGTCATTTTCAGATTCTACAAAAAGAGTAACTAGGCTAGACCCATAGTGCATTATACCCAAAAATGATTATTTCTTAAGTTATTATAATATTTAAGAATCTCACAGTACAATAGCAATTTTTTTAACATTTTGTGAAATTGTCAAATTTAAGCTCAAATAAGCTTAAATTTAAATTTGAATAAAGTTTATGCAAACTTACCAAAAATTTAGTTAAAATTGAGGTGTTGTGTATATTTACTGAATTGGCTAAGGATTTACCATACAGAATGTAAATCCTGTGTGAGCTCAATTCAAAAGGGTTTAAGGCCATAGTATGGCTTTAAATAAATAAAAGTGCAAAATCCATGCAAAGAGGTGAGACAAAGGGAAAAGACCAAACAGAGCTGGGGTGCCCAAATATTTGGATCTGCAAGTATTCAATTAAGTTTTTCCACATCTATTGCAATATTTTATACCATATTTAAATTTTAAGATTATACTTTGATCCAAAGTTAAGGCTCAAACTGGTTTTATCCCAATTTGAACAGGAATTTCAAGCTCCCAAAGGGTAATCCAGATATGCAAGCTTGAAATAAGCGTTTAAGAGCTGCAAAGCTTAATTAAGCTTAAAAAATTGAAGTTGAAAGCATTCAAACCTTATCAAAAAGTTAAGTTTTGGTATGTATTGCTATTTTGTGTGGACAGATACAATAACTTCAAAAATTAATTCTAAATCCAATTCTCAATGGATTTGCTTGAAATCTTCACACATATTACAAATTGATGATTTCTGTGTATGAATTTAATTTCAAGTATCTTTTCTAAAAAGGTATTTTTGGTAAATACCCTGGAGATTTACTATTTCAATTATACTTGAAGAAAATTAAATTTTCTTCAAAAATTAATTAAAAAGTGAGTTTAAGAGATTTTTGCTTTAATCTCTATTTTTAAGCTGTTCATGTGATGAGAATTAATTTAAATAAACGTAATCCATATTTAACTTAAAATAAATAATTCAAAAGAGGATTAAAGTTACTTGGAGTTAAGAATAACACTGGTAACTTCCAAATTTGAATTAAAAACAAGTTACCTTAAGTTAAGAACCTTATTTTGAAGCATGGTTTTTCAGGCTTGACCTGAGAAAGCCCTCTACATCCATTATGAATCATGTGAGCTGCTCTGCAGGCATAAAAAGAGTCTACACATCACTGTTTGTGCCAATAATCATTATTCATTCAATCATATTAGACATTTAAACAATTCAGATTATTGCTTTAATCACCAAAAATAAATTTTATTATATACGATTATTGTCTTGAATATCTCTTGAAATCTATAAATTCCTCTTACAACTCTTGAATCATATTTTCTACCATAAAAGGTTTTTTTTATCTATCAAAATATTGATTTTTGGTGTTTTTAACTTATAATCATAATTTATATAATAACTGTTTTTGTTTTACTTGTTGTATTAAAAAAATATTATAAGTAAGTGTTCACTTAAACTCTATATCTTTTTATCTATTATTAGTTTTTTATATACAATTTTCTATAAGAATTATCTCTGCACAGTGTTTGTGATAATTTCTTTCTTTAATAATATTCATATTATGTATAAGTGGATAAATATTATTATTTTCCACATGTAACTGTCTTATTAAGAGCTTTACAATTCTTATTTTCATCATTTTCAGTGACTATAACAATAATAGAATAATAATAATTCATTTAATTATTTAGAGTTGTTTTTATTATTGGATTACTTAATAATAAGTAAATTTCTTTCTTTTATTATAATTGTTTTTGATGATTATATAAATTTGTGGTTATGATATTTAATTATATTAAATTTTCTACTGAGGACAGTCATAGTACTCTTAATATTTGCTACTATTATCAAGAGTTTCATAGAAATACATTAAAAATTTGGCCCTACTTTCTGTAGTTTTTATGCTAGCTCAGTTTGGCTGGTAAGGTTTGACTATGAAACAATATGTAAAATTACTAATATTTTACTTATTGTACTATGAATTTCCTTATAAATAAAATGAATAAGATAAAAATAGCTATAATAATAAAGAATTATTATTATTATGGCGTAAAAAAAAATTATTCTTAAATAAGTATAATAATATAGTTTATATTATAAAAGAATAATATAATAAATAAATATATTAATATAAGATAATTAATATATTTTAAAGCACTTTATTATTGTTACAAACAAATAATAAAGGTGTAAAAAATTGTTTTTATTAATAAAAAAACAATTAATAAAAATAATATTACTAATATTAAAGCTATAAATTAATATAAATACTATCTATATTAATTATAGAATTATTAAAGTAATAATAGAGAAAAATTATTATACTAAGAGAAATAACCTACTTTCAATGCTTAATATAATAATTTTGAATAGTTTTATGCCAAAAAATGTAAATACAACTTATTCAAATTGTATTTACAATAAATTCAAGAGAAATTACAATTTTTCTTGATTTTATGTGGAATAGAGGTTTTTAAGAGAAATTTAAACAAAACAATTAAATAATTGTAATAATCAGGTCAGAGATGATAATTATGATGATATTATCTTTGTTCTTTAATAATATAAAAGTTTATATATAAAGAATAAAGAAATTACCTTTTGATTTAATGTTTTAATTTTTTGTAAGCATCTGAGGGAAAACAGAGTAAAAAGAGCTCTATTTATAGTAAATACCTCCCTCCTAGGGTCAAGTAGGCTTCTAGTAGACGTGTGCTGATGCTTTCTACTAGAATTGATCAAGAGCTTAAGGTTTGGTGATTATTACATCATGATCAAACCATCTTACCTCATAATTACGCCATTATTTAAAGTTATCACTATAACTCTATGTTTGATGACATCATAGGCTTGGAAGAAGCCTAACCTTTGTGGATTTTATTAGTATTAATCATATTCTAATAGTATTCACCAGTTTTATCACTTATATGTTTTGTTAAACGTAAAATAAGATTACAGTGAGTGATCTTAAATGATCAAATTTAAGCTTAAACGTTGATCATTAATAACTTTTAATTTAAACATGCTACAGCTATTCTTATAGTGTATTATGATAGCTTTGAATGTCTCTATTACACTTCCAAGAGCATTTCATTACATCATCAAACTTTCTTTTTGATGATTTTTCTTGTAATTCATATTTTCTGTTGAAATTTGATATTTTAAACTTCAAACCATGATTTCAAGGGGTTATACCTTGAATATTGTAATATAAAATACATCATTCTTCACAATGAACTAGTAGAATCCAACTGTATACTTGCTTTTAATCTTGGACCACTTTCACAACAAAGTGGTCAACAGCTCTATTGATTTTAATCAATAATCCATTACAGGTTTTAACCTTGTTTATAGCTTGTGAAATAAAGTTTAATTCTGTATTCCTACAGTAATTACGTGGTTACTTTATTTTTGGTTCATTACTCTATCATGTATAATTCAAAAGATATTAGCTAAAATCCTTGAATATATCTGTTGACCAAAAAAGTGCATATATACAGCTTAACTCCTTAAGTATTGACTTTGGATATTAGCTTCTTAATTGTTTTATGTGTAGGTTTTCATGAAGAATTCAATGGTTCCACTTCTTTGACATGTTTTTTAATTGGTATTTGAAATAATTAAGGATTAATGTTATTTATAAGGTATCATTACTTATAACTCATTGAATATTGACTTTACAGATATGCCATATGAATGGTATATGTGTATTTTACCATGGGGAATCCAATGGTGTAATTTATTTCACATGTTTATTCATTTGGATTTAAGTTAAACTAAGTTTTATTCCTATTTATGTCATATTTGTAGTTTTAAGGTATATTAATTTTAAATATATCTTGTGACCTTTTGTGTATGTAGTCATATCTCAAAGATTCAAGATGGCTAGTAATATTGAATATCCCTGACTGAGACCCTTCAATTTGAACACCCATTTGATTGGGTTAAGCTGCTTCCTCTGGATTTTGTATGAGAGGTGAAAATTAAGGTTTATGCTCAGAAACTGCTTTGAGCCTGAATAACTTTGCTATTCTTTGTCCTATGATTATGGGACTTTTATATTTGAAAAGAGGTGATTTTCCTCCTTTTTTTATTCATTTTGAGCTGGTTTTTCTCATACCAATGTTTGGGTGGTATTTTACCCTTCCATTTGTTTATGGTATTTTGGCTTTCATTCTTGTGCTCTGGTTTTGAGTCACAGGCTGAAAAATATGTTGGTCTTGAGCATTGGATAAAGAAGCAGTATTAGCTTTATATAAGTCAAATAACTGCCAAAATGATGAATAATTGTTGAATATTTCAAGAAGGAGTCTGTTACAGTCAATGGTATCAGAAATCTCTGTAGCTTTTACTCATCAATTCTAAAAGAAAGAAAACTATTGGAGATAGGATCAGACCAACAAATTAAGTGACAAAGATCCTTCAGCGTATTTGAAGAGGAGTCCCCTTTGAATTATCAAAAAAATGAGACTTTGATCCTCAATAAGATGAATTTTTTGTAAAGGATATTTTGAAAAAAAGAGCAAAGATACTTACCGTCAACAGCAAATGATTGGCACTTTGGTAAGACTTGAGCTCTTGCACCAACTTGCATTCTAGATCTTTGAGACAATGAATTCAATCTACTACAACTGAGAAAGAAGAGTATTTACTGACAAATTTATGGTTGTTCATGACAATTTGATAAGAGGTCACTAAAACAGGAAAGGTATCTTTAGTCGTTTGGCTGGTCCAGCAGTGTAAGAAATATTAGTAATTGCTTTATCATTAAATATTACTTTTGTAAATTAATTGAATGTTAAGAGTTATCCAAAGTCATTGATGAATATTAGATGTCAATGACTGAAATTAATTTAGCTTACATATACATAGGGACATGTAAATAATTTAAACTTGAAGTATCTTCAGCTTCAATTCTTATTGGTTCAAGTTTTCTGATTTAATTTTTGTTTAAGATTAAATTTGGGAGTCTTTCTCCACCGAAACTAGCTCTGCTAACGAATTTTCTTATAGATTTTATTTTTCCTAAATTATTGTATGCTGTTCAGTTAAATTTGTGAAATCTATGGTTATATGGTTAATATTACAATGAGTAGACTTGATCAAAACTTGAATTTGGGCTTCATTTTGAGTGATTATTTAAAGAGGTAGTTGATTTAGAAGGAAGAGACAGTTATTCTAATCTGTGTAGAGTTGAGAATCAGATGATTATTTGAGCTGTTATTGACCAAAATCTTTCAAGAGATGGATTGAGCACAAACCTAAGAAGATGTCAAAGATTTTCCACACAATTGTTTTATTATGAAACAAAATTAGTAAGCCAGTAGAATAGTTAGGAATATCAATTTTATTATACAAAAGAAGTCAATGGAACTTTCATTATTTTAAACCTATTCAGTTAGGCCTACTGTCCCTGATTTCTTTCTGCGCGGCACAAAATTGACCCATATAAAAAAATCAAAAAATATAATCAAAGTAGATGAAATATTATTAATGATAGCTAATAAGTAAGATATAAAATATGATTTACAAAAATAAGTGATAACTGAAATATAAAATATGATCAATAAAGAGACATAATAACAGAATGTAGAGTATAATTAATGATGATACATAAAAAAATGAATAATCAGAACAAATAAAGTATAAATAATAAATAATATATAAATAAAAAGCAATAAAACATAAAATATAGTCTATAAATATAAATTATGAATGAAATATAAGATATGATTAATAAAAAATAAAAAATAAAAGATAAAAGTAATTCATAATAATTAATAACAAGACATGAAAATTGACAAACATTCATAAATAAATGCTTTAGTTGGGAGTGGGATGTAATAACAAACAATACATAATAAGTCAATAATCAATTAATAAATAAAAAATTACAAATGCATAATAGCAATAATGAATAAAGATTACTAAATAAATAAGAAAAAATTAATAAAGGAATATAAAGTAAAGAATAAAGAAATGATAAATAAAGAATGACTTAATAATGAATAAATGAATAAATAATAAAGAAATATAAAATATTTAATATGTATAATTTCTCCCATATAAAGAGATAAACAAGTTAAATGCCATGACAATCAATCAATAATTCTTAAATCAATTCTTTATGATGATACCTACGAAGGCATTCATTAGCTTCTAGAAAAAGGTGGGGAGTGGATATAATAAATGGCCAATTTTCAAAGTTGAGCTTTATAGTCTACATTATTACTCCCCACAAGCTATAAATAAAGATACATTTGAGCCATTTTCAAATAATGATGATAGAAAGTACTTCTGTTTTCCATATCTAGGTTAAATAATCAGAAGCTGTGGGCCAATGAGTTTTGGTCATATCAATTACTACTCTCTCCCAAAATGACAGCTTTATCAATAACATTTCTGAGCTTTCCCAATCCCTGATCATACTGGTTATAATCCAAAGCTAATTCCATTACAATCTGGCATGTTGCTTAAAGCCTAGGATTTTTCTCAAATCCTTTTTCGACCAAAATCTTCAATTGCTGCTGTCCATGCTCCCTTTGTTTCAAAATTATTTCATAAATTCCATGACATTTTGTGAAATCTATTCCAATTTGGAGCTGAGGTACATGAAAGACCCCTCCTTTAATACAATGATCCTTTTTTTATTGAACTAAGGCTTTCTAATTCTACAGGCATCCATATTCTATAACAGAAATTTGACAAATATTCATCCTTGTGGTAATGATTATGAAATTCCCCAAAGGTAAAAGTGAGATTACTTGCAAGATGATATAATGTTTTCAACTCTTAATGCATCATTTCACCAAACCTACTGGAATCAAATATTTAAATTTTTTGTGGGATTCATAAAAAGACTTGCTGAAAGTCAATTGCAACTATTTTCCAATAAATGAATGATTGTATGTGGTCATGATTCTTATTTCCTTGTAGTTAATTGTAATTAGTTTGAATAAATTTCAATTAATTATGACCAACTGAGCTAATTTGTATTAATTTTAATTAATTTTAATTAATTTTAATTATTTAAATAATTTAAATTAATTTTAATTAATTTTAATTAATTTGTATTAATTTTAATTAATTTTAATTAATTTTAATTATTTAAATTAATTTTAATTAATTTTTAATTAATTTTAATTAATTTAAATTAATTTTAATTAATTTTAATTAATTTTAATTAATTTAAATTAATTTTAATTAATTTTAATTAATTTAATTAATTTAAATTAATTTTAATTAATTTTAATTAATTTTAATTAATTTTAATTAATTTTAATTAATTTTAATTAATTTTAATTAATTTTAATTAATTTTAATTAATTTTAATTAATTTTAATTAATTTTAATTAATTTTAATTATTTTAATTAATTTAAATTAATTTTAATTAATTTTAATTAATTTGAATTAATTTTAAATTAATTTTTAATTAATTTGAATTAATTTTAATAATTTAATTAATTTTAATTAATTTTAATTAATTTTAATTAATTTTAATTAATTTAAATTAATTTTAATTAATTTAAATTAATTTAAATTAATTTTAGTTAATTTTAATTAATTTAAATTAATTTTAATTAATTTTAATTAATTTAAATTAATTTTAATTAATTTAAATTAATTTTAATTAATTTTAATTAATTTAAATTAATTTTAATTCATTTTAATTAATTTAATTAATTTGAATTAATTTTAATTAATTTTAATTAATTTGAATTAATTTTAATTAATTTGAATTAATTTTAATTAATTTGAATTAATTTTTAATTAATTTAATTAATTTAAATTAATTTAATTAATTTTAATTAATTTTAATTAATTTTAATTAATTTTAATTAATTTTAATTAATTTTAATTAATTTTAATTAATTTTAATTAATTTTAATTAATTTTAATTAATTTAAATTAATTTTAATTAATTTTAATTAATTTTAATTAATTTTCATTAATTTTAATTAATTTTAATTAATTTTAATTAATTTTAATTAATTTTAATTAATTTTAATTAATTTTAATTAATTTTAAATTAATTTTAATTAATTTTAATTAATTTTAATTAATTTTAATTAATTTTAATTAATTTTAATTAATTTTAATTAATTTTAATTTAATTTAATTAATTTTAATTAATTTTAATTAATTTTAATTAATTTTAATTATTTTAATTAATTTTTAATTAATTTAATTAATTTTAATTAATTTTAATTATTTTAATTAATTTTAATTAATTTTAATTAATTTAAATTTTAATTAATTTTAATTAATTTTAATTAATTTTAATTAATTTTAATTAATTTTAATTAATTTTAATTAATTTTAATTAATTTTAATTAATTTTAATTAATTTTAATTAATTTTAATTAATTTTAATTAATTTTAATTAATTTTAATTAATTTTAATTAATTTTAATTAATTTTAATTAATTTTAATTAATTTTAATTAATTTTAATTAATTTTAATTAATTTTATTAATTTTAATTAATTTTAATTAATTTTAATTAATTTTAATTAATTTTAATTAATTTTAAATTAATTTTAATTAATTTTAATTAATTTTAATTAATTTTAATTAATTTTAATTAATTTTAATTAATTTTAATTAATTTTAATTAATTTTAATTAATTTTAATTAATTTTAATTAATTTTAATTAATTTTAATTAATTTTAATTAATTTTAATTAATTTTAATTAATTTTAATTAATTTAATTAATTTTAATTAATTTTAATTAATTTTAATTAATTTTAATTAATTTTAATCAATTTTAATTAATTTTAATTAATTTAATTAATTTTAATTAATTTTAATTAATTTTAATTAATTTTAATTAATTTTAATTAATTTTAATTAATTTTAATTAATTTTAATTAATTTTAAATTAATTTTAATTAATTTAAATTAATTTTAATTAATTTTAATTAATTTTAATTAATTTTAATTAATTTTAATTAATTTTAATTAATTTAATTATTTTAATTAATTATAATTAATTTTAATTAACTTTGATTAATTTTGATTAATTTTAATTAATTTTAATTAATTTTGATTCATTACAATTAATTTAATTAATCTTACTTATTTTAATTAATTTTAATTAATTTTAATCAATTTTAATTAATTTTAATTAATTTTAATTAATTTTAATTAATTTTAATCAATTTTAATTAATTTTAATTAATTTTAATTAATTTAATTAATTTAATTAATTTTAATTAATTTTAATTAATTTTAATTAATTTTAATTAATTTTAATTAATTTTAATTAATTTAATTAATTTTAATTAATTTAATTAATTTTAATTAATTTTAATTAATTTTAATTAATTTTAATTAATTTTAATTAATTTTAATTAATTTTAATTAATTTTAATTAATTTTAATTAATTTAATTAATTTTAATTAATTTTAATTAATTTTAATTAATTTTAATTAATTTTAATTAATTTAATTAATTTTAATTAATTTTAATTAACTTTGATTAATTTTGATTAATTTTAATTAATTTTAATTAATTTTGATTCATTACAATTAATTTTAATTAATCTTACTTAATTTTAATTAATTTTAATTAATTTTAATTAATTTTAATTAATTTCAATTAGTTTTAATTAATTTTAATTAATTTTAATTAATCTTAATTAATCTTAATTAATTTTAATTAATTTTAATTAATCTTAATTAATTTTAATTAATATTAATTAATTTTAATTAATCTTAATTAATTTTAATTAATTTTAATTAATCTTAATTAATTTTAATTAATTTTAATTAATCTTAATTAATTTTAATTAATTTTAATTAATTTTAATTAATTTTCATTAATTTTAATTAATCTTAATTAATTTCAATTAATTTTAATTAATTTTAATCAATTTTAATTAATTTTAATTAATCTTAATTAATTTTAATTAATCTTAATTAATTTTAATTAATCTCATTGGTTTTAGAAAATTCATTTAAAATCTTTCCACTTATGAATTTCCTTCATCTTTTTGAAATGAAGGGTTCAATCTTGAGAATAAAGAACCAGAAGCCCATGAATTGGGTGAATTCTTTTGGTGGGACAACATCTTAAGGCACAATTAGTCTTTCTTCTTCTTTGCAATATGACTATTTGTAATTACAAAAGTGCCAAATGTTTGATAAAAAAGGACACTGAGGTGGGATTTAAGCAATAAATTGGACTGTAGAGGGGGGTAATTGGCATAAATTGTATATACAAAAATAAATAAATCTGAATAAACCTTCAAAATGTTGACCTTTTCTGAGGTGGGGAGGAAGATTGGAAAAATATAACATCCTGTATTTATTAAATTTATCAGCCCACCTCATGGCTTGTGGTTGGGCATGAAATTCCCAGTTTTCAGAAATGGGGGGGACTGGATAAACTTTAGAGATGATTATATCCAAAGGAACAAAATCAGAACAGCTATCCAAGAAGCAGATGAAAATGGGGGGATGACCATTTGGAGGACAGAAATAAGGGAAAAAAGAAAAAGATTGGACTGTTGAATAAAAGAAAACTGGTCTTTGATACCTATTTGCAATTGGATCCCCCATGTCAGGTATGGACATCCATTTGCTTTTTGGAGCCTGGCCAACATCTTCATGCCATAAAATTCTTTCCAAATAAGAGGATACTGAGGGAATTAAAGTGTTCATGGCTTCATAAATGTCTTGATTTTGTTGAATTTCTTCAGCCAAGTCACCTCTGACATAAGCCCATTGATCTGGAGTCTTGTAAGTGTAGTGGGATACTGTTCTGTAGCCACAGTTTTCATCACCCTGGAAATTGATGGCCTTGAAGGTGTATTACAATATAAACTTTGGAAAGTCTTTTGAGCCAGGTATCTGATAAAATAAGGTCAAAAGATCAATAAATATGAAAATAAAAAAGAGAAATATACATTTAAAAGAATCAAAACCTCAAAAACAGCTTGGAGAATTCATCATTTGTGTGATAATTGCTTTGACAATGCTCACAGTTCAAGTCAATTGCATCATATATCTTCAAACCTGTGGGAGGCTTGTGTGATTTTCTTTGTGAGGTTTTGCTTTCAATTTTCAATCTTCTGGACCTTCTAAGGGTGACTTCTGATTTATTTAATTCAGTTGCTGAGGGTAGTGAATCTGATTAAATTATTGAGTTTAATAATGAGGCCTCATAATTTTCAGAATTTTCAGATGAGTCCACTCCCATAATTGAAGAGGGGACATTTGACTGTGATCTTGATGTTGTTGTACTGTTCACTTTTGATGGCAGTTTTCCTCTTCTCTTGGATTCACTTTCAATGATTTAAAATCTTGATTGTTCTCTTTTATTTTTGTTTTTATTTTTATTCTTGCCTCCTTGAGGTATTCCATGTATTTTCTTGCATTCTAGTGGGTCTTCATAATATTGATCATCCTCTTTACTCTTGGGAGTTTGATCAAATGGGACTTTTCCAGTCAAAACATCTTCAAAATGTTGAAGAATTGGGGTTATTTCTGCCATTGTCCTTTGAAAAAGGTCTTCCTCAATATCTTCAGATATTTTCTTGGATTCATTCTTTCTTTTGTTTTCAACACTTTGATCATCACCTTGAAAACTAGTCTAAGAAAAATATGACAAATAAAATCAGTTAATAAGGAAAAAAGTAAGACCTTGAAGTTAAAGATCTCTCACAGGAAAATTCAAATGCCACTGAGGATGGAAGTCTGATATCTGAACCCTTTGATGCTGGTAAAATGCATTTTGGGTCTTATGCTTGCAAGAAATGCCTTGATAATTGTTGTATTTGTTGGTGCATTATTCATTGGGAGGAAATTTGGTTCTGAAATCTTCAAAAGCCATCTGAAGAGCATAGTGAGACACCCTGCCATTGAGATCACAGATGTGTGGAGGAAAATTCTTGACATGGACAATCATTTCTTTGAAGATTCTGTTGATTATTTCAATAAATTGTTTTCTGAATCCCATGTGGAGAGCCCTAACTACCTCCAGGAGAGTACCAGTGTACTTTTAGAACCAAAGTTTAACCATGGCATGGGCACCTTTAACTCTGGAGGTGGAGCCCACACCCAGGTGTTGATGGTGGTTGGTCCAGGCTGGCACATAATACTCCTTTAGAGGAATCCAGGCATTTTCCAAATATTGCAAGACTTCAGGATTTTTGACTTTCTTTTGAAGATTCTTCCAGTTGTCTTTGAAATACCTTTCAGTGGATGAATACATAACCTGAGAAATGAATCCCAAAGTCATTAATAAAAATAATAATAACAAAAAAGTGAAATAAAGTGAAAGATAAAATTATATTACTTGATTCCAAAGGGCCATAAAACTTTCAAAATCAGTCCATTACCAATTTTCTTCATGCAATGAGCAGATAAATCTTTATTGATGTTCCAAATGCATAGCATGACTTTGGAGTCTGGGAGGAGCTTCTTAAGAGAGTTTTTCAAGGACATATCCCTCTTAATAACAATAACTGGAGAGGGAACATGATTGGTTTTGTTGAGGACTTTTTCTATGTATTGATTTAATGCCCAAGTATATGAGGGTTCAGTTTCATTCTTCATCAAGCAAAAAGCCCCAGAAAAGGTCTTATTGGTTGAGCTTAATCCAACAATATGAAAAGGGGCATTTTGTACTTATTGGTTTTATAAGTACAATCCATAAGAATGACATGAGGAAAGCCATGAAAGAGTTTTATGGCAAGGGGGTCAGTGAAAAACAAGGGGGTAATGTGTCCCTCAGAACCCCTTTCAGAGGACCAAACAAAATTTTCTTCTTTGAGAGTGTCAATAAGAGCATCAATGGGCCTTCTGCCTTGCAGTTTATCTTTCTTGACTTTCTTGACTTGGTTGTTAATGTCTTGAAGGATTACAGGCCTTTCAGACTCCCTCTAACTGCATAATTGGGCCTGAATCTTCCTTGGCAGAAGCAGTGATTCAGAAATTTGAGAAATTTGGGATGTTTCTCGCTCATTAAATTTCCTGAAAGCAGGATGTGCCATGATATTTTCAGTTTCATCATGGCTATGTTCAGGATTTTTTAACTTTAAGAGTCCAAGTGGTACTCTTGGCATATTTTCTGGCATAAAGTCTAAAATGACAGTCAAGCTTTCTTGAAGTGACTGTTTTGGAGGGGTTTTTGTTAGCATTTGGGGTCCCAGACCTGTCACAACCTATTTCAATTTGGTTGTGGGTAATTTTGAACCTCAAGGTGGACATAGCATACCCCTTAGCCCTGAAAACATTATGAACATGCTGCCAAAGAAGCTCAAGGGTCTGAAATTCACCTTCAGTGGGGGGTTGAGGCATTTTTGAGTGAAAAAGACGTATAAATTTGAAAAAAGGGGGATTTGAGGGTTTGGAATGGGGTAAGAACCTTTCTCAAGGTGAAAAAGAAGTGAAAGAATGTATGAAAAATTAAAAGAAGTGATTAAGAGTGAAAAAAAGTGCTTTAAATCTGGGAAAAATTGGAAATTGAGAGGCTTGAAAGCAGTTTTTTGTGGTGGAAAATGTAGTCTTTGGGGGAAAAAAAGAAAGAAAAGTGTGAAAAGCTTAGCAAAATTGCTTTGGTAATGCTGGTTTTTTAAAAACAAAATTGGGGTGGGGATAATGTGTATTATTTGGGGTGTTTGGTCTTTTTTTTGGGGGGGCTGGGCAAAAGAATCTGAAACAATTGGGAGTTAGAGGGGTTTTGGGGGCAAAACCCCTTTTTTGGGAATTTTTTGGCCCAATACAGGTGTGGTTGTGTTTTATTTTTAATTAAAAATGAGCCCAGGGCACCCCTTATTTGTTTTCACCAATTTATGGCCAAAGCACATAGGTTTTTAGTAAAAACACGTAAGCTCTTACGTGTTTTTACAAATACCCTTAATTTTAATTAATTTTAATTATTAAGGTTAAGTAATTTTAACTAATTTTCATTAAGCTTACTCAATTTTATTACAATAAAATCCCTTTAAATTAATATTACTTAATAAACCTTTTTTTCAACAGAAAATTCAAATTCTTTTTATTGATGAATTATTTGCATAAATTGTGTTTTCAACAAAAAATCAAAATTTATGGATTAGAATTTTGATTTGGAGGTTGAAAAATTCCAAGAGTTCCTTTTTTCATTTTGTGATTCAAAATTTAAAATTTGAAGACAAATTTTCCAATCAGTTCAAATCCATTTTTTTCAATAGCCATGCTTTCAAATGTTAAAAAAGTTGAAATTTTACTGTGAGATTCTTAAATCTTCTAATAACATAAGAAATAGCCATTTTTGGTATCACACTCTATGGGTCTATGCTAGGTTATTTTTGGCATAAACTCAAAAATGACATAATAATTATAGCTTTGCTTATCCAAAATAAAGTTATGCTAATTTTTTTTCTTTAAATTCAATTTATAAATCTATTTCACACTAAACCAACTGTATAAAAACTTATTTGTGGCCTTATTGCTATGTCATACATACCTCACAGGCTCACACAGACTGTACTGAGCTCAAGTCTTTGCCTAAAATGAAGACTTCTAATAGGCACATGTTGAGGTGGAAAATAACCATCCAATACTATAAGGCCAATATCACCATCATACACAATGAATTCAGAGGTCATACTTGTTCAGATGTCCTTAGTGGATGGCCACTGGAAAATCTCCCAAGCAATCCAGTTTATGACCCTGAAGTAGCAGCCAGGATCCCTATCCATTTCATGGAAATAGATAGGAGGAGAAACTTTCTATTATAAGAATGGGAACCAGGAAGTGGTACCCCAGATACTGACCATATTGGACCAGAGACAGAAACACCCATATTAGGTATTAGCTCCTCTGAGATACATAATTAATTTGTCAGTTCAGTTAATATACCTTATGCAAAACACAACCAGTGTAGCATATCAATGTCACTCCTTCAACCAAAGTACAGAAGCTCAGAACTTGAATCACAGTTAGAGGAACCTTGGTTGAGGGATTATAAATACAATAAATTCTTCTTTATAAATGGACTCCTTTATAACAGGGATAAGCACACTAGTCCCCTCACATTGATAGGCAGAGGCCATGTGTCCCTGACTCTTCAAGAATTCCATTACTTCTTCTACATGGGACACATGAGTGAAGAAATTATCAAAAAGAGGATAGAAAGCACAGCTTGGTGGCCTTAGTTCAAATAAGAGTTGAGTGAATACATCAAAACTTGTGAGCGATTCCACAAGGAAAACAGGAAACATGGGAAGAAGTATGGACTACTCAAAGATATATAGGAGCAAAAGCACCCATGGGAAATCATTAAAATTGACTGGGTAACAGGCCTTGTCCCAGGGGAAAGGAGAACTACAATTCTTTCCTAGTAATAGTAGACAGGTTTAGCAAAATTGTAATGTCTGCCATGACACAAGGAGGATACAGAATTTTTATTCTGGAATAACATCACATCTACTTGTGGAGTACCTGGGACCATCATTAGTGACAAAGACCCCAGATTTAAGTCAGGATTCTGTACCAACCTCTATGATATGCTTGGGACTAAACTTGCATTTTCTAAAGCTTACCATCCACAGAAAGATGGACTAGCTGAATGTATGATCCAAAAAATGGAGGACATCAGAAGAAGATTCTGTGCCTATGGGATGGAATATAAAGATCATGAAGGGTATACCCATTACTGGGTTACACTTCTACCACCTATATAGATAGCTTACAATTTCAGTCAACACTCCACCACAGGGAAATTACCTTCTCTGATAGAGAAAGGGTGGATCCTTGAATAAAAATCTTCTAAAAATCCATACCACAGCCAAAGACTTCCACGGTATGTAAAAGAGAGCATGTGAAACAGCCAAGGTATGACAAACCCCACAAGGAACCTGACTTCAGAGAAGGAGAACAGGTAATGGTGTCAACTCTCGATTTCAGTAATCTCAAAGTCCCCACAAAAGTGAGAGACTCATTTGTGGGACCATTCATTACCATTAAATTGATAGGGAAGAAGGCAGTGAAGGTCAGGCTTACAGAGGAATTATCCAGGAAAACCTCAGTCTTCCCAGTGAGCTTGGTTAAGCCTTACCACCAGACAGAAGAGGATATGATCCCCCTGCAGGAGCAAGATCCACACTCCACAGGACATAGTGGAATTGGAGGACTCCCCTGGCTGAGTAAAGAAGTTCAGACTCAATGTATAGTACCATAGACAGCACTTGGTAAGATTCAAGGACCAGACAGCTGATAAAGACAAATGGTTGGCAGAAGAGGCTATACCAGATGGTTTCCTTAACCTTAGAATTTTCAGAGACTCTAGGAGGGCTGGAAAGTCTCATCAATTATGATCCTTTGCCAGAGGGAGGTTATTTTAGCCTGTGACTCAAACCCAGAGCACAAGCATGACAGCCAAAATACCATAAACCAATGGTAGAGTAAAATACCATGAAAAATATAACTGAGCCAAAAAATATCATTGACTTCATTTAAATAAAGAGGAACTGTAGCTCTTTAGAAATATACAGCTTCTACAACCATAGGAAAAAGAATAAGAAAATTATTCAGACTGTCAGGTTACTTGTATGATGAAGCAGTAATTAGGCTATTTACAACTTTTAACTATGACTGTGACATGGTGATAAAGGTTTTAAAATAAGAGTAATTATTGGTAATAAGGGCTTATAATGGAAATAAAAGGGCTTTACTATTGTGGAATAGTGGTGGTGAGCACTGTCGAAAGCCCTGGGTGCAGCTTTACCTGTTGGATTACAATACTTAAGTTTAAAGTATACCTGATTATTTTCCAAGAGTATAACTGTTTTTTACAGTTTTACTACGTAGGAATTCAAGAGCAGGATGAGGAAATCTTTTCTGGCTGTAAAAAGGCCCCTTTTTATCCTGAAATGGGGTGAAAAGGCTGCTAGACCTTTCCACGTAGAGGAAGTGAATATTTTTCACACTATAGCACAGGCTTGCGGTTTGAAAAAGGCCTTTATAGCCTTTATCGGGCTCAGATGTGGCTTTGAAACCACTTCTGGGTAGTTTTCACCAATACAGGGTGAAAAATTTCATCTGGGGACCACACACCTTGATTCTGACGTGTATGACGCATAGAATGCCATACAGAACCTGTATGGGACCCCAGTATTGAATGAACTATGAGGTTTTGAAGTATAAACATGCTTCTTTGTCAGTTTGACACCTCATAATCATGGTTATGGGATATTATCCCATGGTAAGGCTGTATTGGCCAAACTGTGGGATTTTGACCTTAAACCTGCCATACATTTGTCAGTTTTTGAGATATCCACCTCAAAATGGGTTCAGTGTGTAGCGCTGTATGTGCTCTACAAAATGGTACCTCATTTGATATGGCTATCATTAAGTATGGCAGACTTATGCCATGTACAAGATTTTTGTACACATGCATGGTTTAGGAAACAAGCTGTATTGGGCTTGTTTGCCCTATAACTCTTGATCTAGTTTGGAAATGAGGAAATGAATGACACCATTAGACATCCCTGATTGTGCGCTTTCCAAAAAGACCCCACTTTAGGTATCTCACACTAAAACTGTAGAAGCTAGATGAGATGTGAATGTTTTTTTCATGCTTATTTGGCCTGAATTTGGCCATAACTCAAGTAAAACTGGTTCTATCTCAGTTTGACTAGTACCATTGGATAGCCCTGGCTTGGAGCTTCATTTTAAATACCCGTTTGATGGGGTTAAGCCTCTCCTTCTGGATTTTAGATGAGAGGTGAAAATTAAGGTTTATGCTCAGCAACAACCTTGAGAAGGAATAACTTTGTTATTCCTTTTCCTATGGTGATGGGACTTGTATATTTGGAAAGGGGTGAGTTTCCTCTTTCGTTTGATAGCTTTAGAGCTGATTTGGCTCAGCTCTATGTTCTGGTGGTATCTTGGCTATACCATTGATTTATGGTATTTGGCTGTCATGCTTGTGCTCTGGTTTTGAGTCACAGGCTGACATACCCTCCCTCTAAAAAAGCCTCATCATTTATGAGACTGTTCAGTCCTCCTAGAGGCTCTGAATCTCCTTAAATGAAGGTTCCCATCTGGTATGGCATCTTCTGCCAACCATTTGTCTTTATCAGCTGTTTGGTTTTTGAATCTGACTAAGTATTGTCTCTGATCCCTACCATTAATTCTGATCTTCCTGGCCCTGATGATTTTCTTCACTGGTTCAGGGGAGTCCTCCACCTTCACTATTTCTTGTGGCGCAGGATTCCTCTTCCTGGAGGGGAATTTATCCTTGTCTGTCTGGAAGTATGGCTTGTGTAAGCTCACTGGAAAGACTGGGTGTTTCCTGGAATAATCCTCTGTGAGTTTGACTTCCACTGCATTTCTCCCTATCAATTTAATGATAGTATAGGGCCCTAAAAATGAGTCTCTCATCTTTTTGGGTCCTTTGAGACTATTAAAGTTAAGTGTAGACACTAACACCTGGTCCCCTTCTTTAAAGTCAGGTTCTATGTGTGATTTGTCTTACCTCTGCTTGTTATACTCTTTTGCCTCAGCTATTCATTTGGCAGCTGTGTCACAAGCCCTCTTCCACATTCCAGGGAAATCTTTGGCTGTGGGGTGGATGGTTAGAAGATTCTTCTTCAGGTGATCCACAGAAAATACAGGATTCCACCCTTTCTCTACCATTGCAGGTGTCTTTCCTGTGGTAGAGTGCTGACTTGTGTTATAAGCCAGCTGAACTGCTGGTAGAAGGGTAACCCAGTCATGGGTGTATCCTTCATGATCCTTGTATTCCATGCCATAGGCACAGAATATTCTAAGGATTTTCTCCATTGTCTGGATCATCCTTTCAGCTAGTCCATCTGTTTGTGGATGGTAAGCTGTAGAAAAAGAAAATTTGGTACCCACCATTTCATAGAGGTTGGTCCAAAATTCAGATGTGAACTTTGGGTCCCTATCACTGATTATGATTTTGGGTACTCTACAGGTGGATATGATGTTGTTCCAGAATAACAGAGAAGTATCCATGGCTGTATCCTCTTTTTGACATGATAGGCACCTCATACTCTTTCTGAAACTATCAACTATGATTAAACAGGAATTGTCGTTTTCTTTGCCTCCTGGGACAAGTCCTGTAACCCGGTCCTTATTGATGGTTTCCCATGTATGTTTGAGTTCTTCTATATGTTGAAGTAATCCATACTTCTTCCCATGTTTCCTATTTGCCTTCTGGCATCTTTCACAAGTGTTGATTTATTCACTCAACTCTTGTTTGAACTTGGGCCACCAAGCTGTGCTTGCTACCCTCTCTTTGGTCCTGTCTTTGCTCATTTGTCCCATGTAGGGGCAGTCATGTCATTCCTGCAGGATCAGAGAGATGTGGTCTCTGTCTACCATTGTGAGTGCACTTGTGTTCTTTTCTCTGTGGTAGAGCAGGCCATCTATAAGGAATAACGTATTATCCTTATAGGCCTCAACCAGGGTTCTTCCAGTTAAGATTCTAGTTCTGGACTCCTGTACCTTTGTTGAAGGAGTTGTAGTAATATTCCACACTGTTTGTGTTTGGCATAAGACTTCAGTACTGCACTAAAAAAATCATTTTGCAGCTCTAAGGAACTTATTCCCAGTATGGGAGTTTCTGTTCCTTCTGAATCAGTGTTTCCACTGTCAAGGGTACCACTTTCTGGTGCCCATTCAGAGAATCTGAAGTTCTTCTTACTATTTATTTCCATGAAATGGATAGGGATCTTAGCTTCAACTTCAGGTTCATAAGCTGGATTGATTTTGACATTATCCAGTGGCCATCTGCTGAGGCCATCTGAATTGGTATGACTTTTACCTTCTTTGTATATCATGGTCATATTGCCTTTATACTCCTGGATGGCTATTTGCAATCTCATAATGTGTCTATTTGTAGTCTTCATGTTTAGTGAAGACTTCAAGGCTTTGCAGTCTGTGTAGACTTCAAAGACTGCACCCTCCAAATAATAATAGAGTTTCTCCAGAGCCCAGACTAAGAATAGACATTCAGTCTGGGTTGCCCCACACCTGGCTTCTGAATCCTTCAGTTGCCTATAGATGTAGCATATTACTCCTTCTCTTGGTTCACCATCTACAATTTGTCTCTGGTGAAGGGCCGCTCCTAAGCCTGAGCTACATGCTGCATCTATGTATAACTTGAATGGTAGTTCCAAGTCAGTTAAGATGAGCACAGGTGCATTTGTGAGTTCATGTTTGATGATCTCATATATATCCCTTATCTCCTTGTGAATTTAAAAAACTACATCTTTTGAACATAACTTTTATAAACTATTAGACATGTGGGCAAAATGTTTGATGTGGTTCCTATAGTAGCTAGCAAGCCCAAGGAAAGATTGCATCTCTTTGATGTTTCTTGATACTGGCTTTTGCATTACTTCTGCTACTTTATTCTGGTCAATTGCCAGACTAAGACCTGAGACTTTATGTCCTAGAGCTAGTAGATCTTGTTGGCCCAAATTACACTTTTTAAGGGAAATTTTCAAATTGATGGGCTTAAATTTACTTAGCACTCTGTCTATGTATTGTATATGGTCTTCCCATGTCTCTGAGTATATAATGATATCATCAATATATACTACCATCCAGCCTTCCAGTATTTCATCTTGAAATATTGTGTCCATCATCCTTTTGAAGTGGGCTGGTGCATTTTTAATGCCAAATGGTATCCTGGTGTACTCATATATGCTCATATGGAATATGATTCTGAGTAACTTCATAGAGTTTGGTTGAACTCCATTTTGGTGGAAGCCTTTCATACAATCCATTTTGATTATGTATTTTACTTTTGCCAGTTTGTCTAAGGCATGAGGTATCCTCGGTATAGGATACCTGTCAGCTTTTGTGTAGTTATTCAGAGGTTTTAAATCACCACACAGCCTAGACTTTCCATTATTCCAGGTGATCAGGACTGGGGTGGTAATTTCCACTATTTTATTGTGTCCAATCTTTCTGAGGACATCCATGTCCAGGAGCTCATTGATATGTTTTTCAATTTATTTCCTGGTTTCCAGACTTGCTGGGTAAGGAGGTCTCCCAAGCATGGGTGGATAAGGCTTTTCCATATCCAGATATAATTCTATATCATGGCCTTTAATCTTTCCTAATGGTCCTTCACCAATGTAAAATGCTGGTCTGTTCTTTCTCAACCTCTTCAGTAGACTTAGGGTTTGTTTTCTGGTGAGGGAAGTGCTAAACTGGCCCTCTATGAATTCATTCAGTAGTTCCTCAAGTGGATCCTGAGAAGATATTTGGTATATATCAAGTGAAAATTTCTTTTCCTTGTTAGCACCAATGTTAATATGCCTATTTTTACTGTTGTAAATATCTATGCCATACATCCTCCGGTAGTCTGTTCCTGGAAAGAACCCTTGGATGTGGGCATCATTAAGCACTACAAGCTCTGGGTTGAGTATGATGTTACCTTTCCTATGGAGTATAATTATCTCTTTGATAATTGTCCCAATGGAAGTCATCTTCCCTGATGCACTTTTAAAGTTCTTTGCCTTGGTGGGCAAGAGCTGTTTCTCCCAGCTTGAGAAGTGGTTGTGCAGAAAATTTCTGGCTACTATGGAGCAATGTGCTCCACTGTCAATGATCAATGGATGTTGAGCATTGTCAATACAGACAGTCATCTTTGTTTCTGTTTCATGTATGTATGCCATCCCTCTAGTTGGTGTGACCAGGAATGTTTGTGCATCCTGTGTATGTTTGCACAGGTTTTTATTAGCAGTATCTTGTGGCATGCCTGCTTCCAACTGTATATCCTGCATTTCTAGTGGGGTTTCCTCTTGGTATTCCACTAGAAGTTCTTCTCTTGGGTCTTGGTCATCCTCAGATGGTTCTCTGATGGCATCACCCATGGAGTCTCATTCAGAATCCTCTGTTGAGGATTCCTCCTCTGGGACTTTCTCATTGGCATAGACTTTTTTCTTTGCCTTTGGAAAGTTGTTGGCATAGTGGTCTATTGAACCAAAATTGTGACAAGAATTTTCCTTCTTAGCCACTTCTGCCACTCTTTCCTTGGGTTTGTCTTTAAACTCTACCCTGAAAGGATGTTTCTCTTTGTAACTACTGCTTCTATATGGGGTGAATTTCCCTATATTAGTCCTTTTCCTTACATCTTGTAAGGTATTTTAAATGTCATCTAGAGTTCAATTCTGGTTGCATCTGCATTTCACTGCATGCTCTAGCTCTCCTGGCATTTGTGTCAGACGTTTGTGATTCCTCATTTGAGTAATCATTTGAGGATCAATGGCTTTGAGTCTTCTAGACTGTCTAAGACACCACTCATATACATCCTTGTCCACTGAGTATTTGTCATTTTCAAATGACATGGTCTGTTGCCATATCCAGGTACCATTGCTGTACTTTTGAATAATTTGACTCTTCCACCATGGCCAGTTTCTCCTGCCATGGATTTCTTTCATTTCTGTGTACCATATACTAGCATGACCTTTAAATGCTGTATTGAGTCTAGCAGTAATCCAGTCGTCTGGTATGCTTGGTTCATCAATGAAGAGTCCATCAATATAATATATGAGTTCCATATGATCATATTCTCCTGTTCCAGAGAGTTTGGGCCAGATTTAGGCCTCAGGAAGCTGTTTCAAGGCTTCCTTTTCAGAATAAGACATATTATCTCCATCCTGGTATTGTGATGGAGATCTTGCCTTTTTAACCAACATGGCATCTGGTTTTATTTCATCTTGGTAATATGGGTTATCCATAGCATGGCCTTGTGGTTGAGGCTTCATGTTATGGTAGACATTAAACAATTTGTTTATGTCTTGATCCAGAAAATCCCTGTCCCTTCTGCTGTGGTGTTGTTCTTCAAAGACTATGTTTAGTCTTTTGTTGGTTTCTTCAGAGGCTTTGCTCAATTGAGCATGTCCTTCTTGAAGAGGTTTGACAATTTTGTCCATGGAGGCTGTTAATTTTTTCATCCTCTCATGGCTTGATTCAAGTTCTGCAAACTGCTTTTGAGTTTGCCCAGAATATTGGGACATTTGTAACCACAGTGCATCACTGTTTAAGTTACTCTCAGGTGAAACAGCATTATTTTCAATCTGAGTGGGGCTAATATTTCTATTAAGGGGGCTCCTGATTCTAGAGTGGTTTACAACAACTTCTGATTCTTGTGTACTTCTTTCACCAATTCCAACAGTTTTTGGATCATTGGGTCTGACTCTCTCGGCCTTTGGTGAAAAGAGGTCTTGTTCTTGTGCTTGTGTCCTTGTCTTCTCCTGGAACCATCCTGGGAGTGTGAAGAATGGTGACTCTTGGCCACTGATCTGTTGGTTTATTAATGGTGTGAAGCCACTGGAGAGCTGATTTGGTCTGCTCCTTGTGAGCCTGAAGGAATCTGAATGTGCCCTGTCTGGGTCAGTTGTTTTTCTATAGCTTGGATAGTGGCCTGATTCTCCCTTATCCTGTTTGCCCTCACCTCCAGGAGTCTGAACTGCCTGGTGGGATTCCAACCTTTGGTGATTATCATATGTTCTTTGAAGTCTATCTCTTTGAGACAGATCTTCTGGACACTTGCTCCAAGTTCTTCCCAGTGAGATGCAAGGTTGAACCTCTTGTTGTCCATTCTCCATTGAAATAAATCTTTGAGGAGTTGGTGGAGCTGAAGAACTTGATCCATATCTTTCCAGTCCTCTGGTTTGAGGTTCCTGTTGAATTGGCATGTGAATGGCAGAGTGGGTATTATTTCCCTCAGTGTCTTGCCATCCACCATTGTGTCCAAGGGGTGTTATTCCAGGTCTTCTCGTTCTAGACAAGCCTTCTCTGTCCTCTGGTTGTTTCCTTTGGAAGCAAAGGTTTCTGAGGTTTACAGGTGACATATCAGTGTTTGCAAGCAGTCAAAAACTTTATGTTCTTAGGGTATTTACCTTTTACTGTGCCTTGTACAAATTTGTTGTCTGCTGATTTGGGCAACTTACCTTTAGAGGTTACAACTGGGTTAATTATGGTAATCTTCCCTGTATAAGCTGTTAAGGTTGGTTTACTTTTTATTGAAGCAGAGTTTCATGGCTTTCTACTCCTCTGGGTGGCAATTGGTGTCTACTTCTTTGCTGTGATCAGGCCTTCACTGTGCCTCTTTTCTTTTCCCTTGCTGCCCTCTGGCTCTGAGGGTTTCACTGGTGTGCTGGCCTGTGACTGGGTTTCTAGTGGTTTGTAGCTTTCTTCCAATGAATCAAACAGGAAAAGAGGGCTTAATGTAAGTTAAGACTTCTTAAGATGCTTTTTGCATGTCTAAGAATGGCCTCTGGGCTTGAATGTTACTACAACATTCCCTGTATAATGAAAGTGTAATGGAGTTAACCATTCCACGTCAGAATTACAGCTTACAGATGTCTGGTATACTGTTTGTATAACAGTATCTCACAGATTAACTTGTAATTAGAAAGTGTAATCTGTACAAAGTGGCTTGTATAAAAGGGTAATTGAATTAACAATACACCTCACAACTCCTTGACTGTTGGTTTTACAGTAAGAGGTGTCCTTATTTAATTAGAAATTTGGACTGTATTGATGGCTTAATGTGTCTTTATATTCAAAAAAACGCCAAAAATAAGAGATTTATATGTATTAACCACATAGTAATAGTATTAATAAAAATTGGTATAAAACATATACCACTCAGAAAAAATATAATAAGGTATATATTATATATTCCCAGAGATTTTACGCCTAAAAAGAGCTAAAACAAATTTCATAATAGAGAATGAGTGAAAAAAAACTCACCATTAAGGTCCAAAAAGCTCAAAAAAGCACAGCTGGGCCTCCAAAATATCAGGTTGAGTCTATGATGAAGCAGTAATTAGGCTATTTACAACTTTTAACCATTACTGTGACACGGTGATAAAGGTTTTAAAATAAGGGTATTTCATGGTAATAAGCATTTATAATGGAAATAAAAGGGCTTTCATATTGTGGAATAGTGGTGGTGAGCGCTGTTGAAAGCCCTGGGTGCAGCTTTACCTGTTGGATTACAATAATAAAGACTACAATACTTAAATTTAAAGTATACCTAATTCTTTTCCAAGAGTATACCTGTTTTTGGGAGTTGTACTATGTAGGAATTCAAGAGCAGGATGAGGAAATCCTTAATGGCTGCGAAAAGGCCCCTTTTTATCCTGAAATGGGGTGAAAAGGCTGCTAGACCTTTCCACATAGAGGAAGTGAATATTTTTCACACTCTAGCACAGGCTTGCGGTTTGAAAAAGGCCTTTATAGCCTTTATCGGGCTCAGATGTGGCTTTGAAACCACTTCTGGGTAGTTTTTACCAATACAGAGTGAAAAATTTCATCTGGGGACCACACAGCTTGATTCTGACGTGTATGACACGTAGAATGCCATACAGAACCTGTATGGGACCCCAGTATTGAATGAACTATGAGTTTTTGAAGTATAAACATGCATTTTTGTCAGTTTTACACCTCATAGTCATGGTTATGGGATATTATCCCATGGTAAGGCTGTATTGGCCAAACTGTGGGATTTTGACCTTAAAACTGCCATAATTTTGTCAGTTTTTGAGGTATCCACCTCAAAATGGGTTCGGTGTGTAGCCCTGTATGTGCTCTACACAACGGTACCTCATTTGATATGGCTATCATTAAGTATGGCAGACTTATGCCATGTACAAGAGTTTTGTACACATGCATGGTTTAGGCAAAAAGCTGTATTGGGCTTGTTTTCCCTATAACTTTTGATCTAGTTTGGAAATGAGGAAATGAATGACACCATTAGACATCCCTGATTGTGCACTTTCCAAAAAGACCCCACTTTAGGTATCTCACACTAAAACTGTAGAAGCTAGATGAGATGTGAATGTTTTGTTCACCCTTATTTAGCCTGAGTTTGGCCATAGCTCTGGTAATACTGGTGCTAGCTCAGTGTGACTGGTACCATTTGATAGCCCTGACTTAGAGCTTTATTTTTAATACCCATTTCATGTGGCTAAGCCTCTTATCCGTATTTCAGATGCAAGGTGAAAATTAAGGTTTATGCTCAGCAACAACTTTGAGCAGGAATAACTTTGTTATTCCTTATCCTATGGTGATGGGACTTGTATATTTGGGAAGGGGTGAGTTTCCTTTTTCCTTTGATACCTTTTGAGATTATTTGGCTCAGCTCCATTTTTTGGTGGTATCTTGGCTAAACCATTGATTTATGGTATTTGCCTTCCATGCTTGTGCTCTGGTTTTGAGTCACAGGCTGACACAGGCTCAAAGCAATTGATGGGCATAAACCTCAAGTTCCACCTCTCATCTTAAATCCTGTGGAAGAGGCTGAAAGCAAGGAAATGGGAGTTCCAATTGAAGCTCTTGGTAAGGGATATTCAATTGTACTAGCTAAATCAAGCTAGCATCAAGACTACAAAAGGTATGGGCAAAATCAAGCCAAATTAGGGTGAAAAAATATTCCCCTCCCATCTAACTTCTAAAATTTTATTGTGAGGTACCTGAGGTGGGTTTATTTTAGAAAGGGACAAATCAGCAATTTCTGATGGTGCAATTCATTTTCTTATAACCCATCTAGAACAAAGGTTATGGAGAAAAAAAACTCTATACAGGATTTAAGAAAAATCCACATCTAAATAATGGAGTTTAAAAGTGGTATAACTATGCTATATTTAATATTACCCATACCAAATATAATACCATTGTGTAAAGCTAGTTCAGGTCTACATAATGAGCCAAAATTTAATTCATTATTGTCAAAACTGACAAATCTATGACAGGTGTAAGGTTAAAATTATACAGTATGGTTAATACACCACCACTGTGGGATGCTATCCCATATCCTTGAATATGAGTTCTCAACTCTATGAAGGAGCATTTTATCCTTTTATATCTCATATTTTGGCCTTTATGGGGTCCTTATACAGGATCTGTACAGAATTCTATGTGTTATACTTGTCAGGAGAGGGCTGTGGCATCCCCAAAGGAAAATGTTCACCCTGTATTGTGGTATACCTATATCAGTTTAGCTTAATGGACCAATATAAAAAAACAAATAAATATCATAATCAAAAGAACCTGATTTTGTAACGTTAAATACTCATATTCTATAAAAAAACACAAAACAAAACAAGTCAAGTCAGTATTATACTTATTTAATGAATATTTGAAGTCAAGAAAAGAAAAACTCTGTTATTTAATTTTTGGATTCTAATTTTTTGTAAATGTTTAATAAATAATAATAATAGTATAAGCTATGAGACCTGTATTATTGTAGTATTACATGGGAATTAACTTCTCTTATTGGTGGAAATTGTGCAGTTGTGGTTGATTTTAATTCAAAATATTTTGTGGAAGCCTTATTTAGTTGCTTTTGTTGAGAAGAGTATTGAGATGAGCTCTATTTGAATTAAAAAATTATTATTATTCTGAGTTAGTGAAGTTATATTTTGTTTTGTTTGATGTCATTCTATTTCTTGATATAGAATAGTAGTAGTGTGTATTATTTTAAGTATTCTATTGAGCTTATGATAGTGGAAGGGAATTGCTTTCAATTTGAATGGTGTAAGTTATTTAGCTGATAGTAGTTTTGATTACTATTAAAAAAATATAATTAAGGATTTATAGTGTAAAGGGTGACAACAGTGATGAGTGGAGTGGATGTATAAAACCTTATCTTGGTGGTAGTAAATTAGCTATGGGCCTATAGAATGCTTATTAATCCAAGGGAAATTGAAAAGGGACTAGTATTCATACCCATATGCATGAAACAGCTTGTGAAAACCCTAAACCCTAACCCTATTCCCCCTAAAGAATATAAATAGTCAAACTTTTTTCCTCTCCAGACCTTTCCAATCTGGAAATTGTAACTTCTACTTTTTTTCAAAATCCCTCATCTAAGAGGTTAAATTAGAAATTTATTTGATAAATTAAGCTTAGTAATTGAGTTTTGTTGTCAACAAGGATCAAGAGAACCAATAGTGTGAAAATAATTTAATTCATCCCTCACTAGCAGGAAGACTAGTAATAATAACAATTAGGATCTTAATACTTGAAGCTCAAGAGTAAGGCATCTCTGGAGTTTAGTAATTAAACCTTAAAAGTAATTTTAGATAGTTTTAAAATAAAGCCATCAATTTGAATTAATTTTCTCAGATTTTAAAATAAAACCTGAATCTTTGAAAGTAATTTTACTACTTATAAGCTAAAGTAGAACCCCTTAAATCACTTGAATTTCATCAAGATACATATACAACCAAAGTAGAAACCAGCAACAACCTCAAGTAAATTAATTAAAATAATCAATAAAATTCTCACATTCCTATTCACATTAAATACCTATCAATTCATCATTTATAAGGAAGAATTTTTGTATTGTACTGGAAATATATTTCTCTCAGTCATATACTATCACCAAATTAATAATTTTACATTAAATTCATACTACTCCCATTCTATAATCAATATTCAAAATCAAAAGCTAACCATTATATAATATAAAAGAGTTTGTTTAAATAATAAGCTACAAATTTATTATTTTTTATAACCTCATAAAACATCTCACATATGATACTATAGTAGCTGAATGTTTTAGGTTATAAATATAACTCAACACCCAGTTAGTTTAACTCACTTTACCTGAATATATTTCAAGCTATTTTCCCCTTAATAATCATATACTGTTATAAGTGATATCAAGTTCTATTTGTTTCTCTCTCATATTGTAGCTGTCTATACTATTTCACTTAAAAAACATAAAATATATATATATAAGACTTTTGTTTGGATTTTTCAATAGTAAGAAGTGTGTTCTTCTTTCTTTTTTTTATTTCATTTATTATCTTTTGTAAAATTATTTTGGTGTTATCCAACCAGATTTTCTGGAAGTTTCAAAAAGCATTTATTTGTTAAGGTTTTAACTAACCATTTTCTTAAGTAGAGTAAAGTCTGATTAGAGATTGTTAAGTCTAATATTTTCTGATCAAGCCACTATCAATAATAAAATTGATTTGGTGAACTCAGTAAAGATAACTTAGCATATTAGGAAGGGAAGTCTAGATTACTCTAGCACACAAGCAGAGCAAGGATTACAAGTCTCAAACAGCAATTCAAAACTGTTTTCTTGTAATTTCCCCTTCCAGGTACTGACTCATTTTATCCCACACGCAGAGGAAATCCCACAGTATTAGTGAAACACTTCCCAGATGTGGTTTCAAAATCACATCTGAGCCCAATAGAGGGCATACAGGGTGTGTATCATCCACAATCCTGTCCTTGGAGGTGAAAAAATATTTATTCCTCCTATGTGGTAAGGATTGATGGTCCTTCCACCCAGTTTCAAAATATAAAGGCGAGCTTTCTCTCCCCAAATGAGGAAACCACATCCTGCTCTTGAATTCCTACATAGCAAAACTGTTTAGCAATAGTCATAATTTTGGAAAATTAATGAGGTATAACTATAAATCTTATTTATTGTAGGATTTATCATAATCAACCAATTGATAAATACTGAATTCAGGGCTTTCAACAATGCTCATGTCACAACCATGGCAATTCACTCTCCTGGACCTCAATATGGCATATCCATGCCATACCCAATATATGGCGATTTGGCCATATCCATAATCATTGGCCAAGTGGGCCATTGTCATTCTTCATGGCCTTTATGGTCATTTCATCATCTGGGGACAACCTGGCCCCTTCACCATCATCAGGCCCTTCCTTGCCTTTCTCTCCTTTTAGGGAACCTTGGGTATTCTGCAGTCAACAGGGAAAATACAGCTCAAAAGCCTGTATTTGGCTTTTTGAGCTTTGAATAAAGGTTTGCGCATTTTGTGCATTTTTTCTGTATTCAGCTGTATATGCCGTTTTCCCATGTATTATGGTAAATATGCCCAAAAGGCCATATCAGGCCTTTTGGGCTTAATTTCCAGTTTTGCTCACTTTGCGTATATACAGTTTTAAGACTGTCTAAGATGTATTTGTCCAAAACACCCAAAGACACCTTTTCACCTCTGAAGCCATCCAAAACCCAGTTTTCACTTATATCCTCCTGGAATCACCTCACAAGACCTTTGGCCACTTTCAACCTCCAATAACCAAAAGTGCCTTAAATGGTGTTATACACCATCATGCATCTTTTTTCACCAGAAATCCAATGGCACCAATGTCAAATGGTTATTTCAACTTTTCATCACGTCATCAAGGCACTTCATCCAGAGGATTCATTAAGCTGAAGAAAGGAAAGTGTCAATCTCAAAATAAGAATGACACCATAAATCCATCAATGGTTATTTCTCACTCACAGTATTTCTCCAAAGGAATACTGGAAGTCCACTCTCAAAGGATATTCAAGAGGAAGTTCCAAAACAATTTGTCAAGTGTCAGTGCTCCACCAATCCACCTTGGCAACCACATTCATTCAATACAGTCTGGATCCATCAAGACCTGTATTATCCTTCATAAATCATGGGAAGTTCATTCAACCCAGTTCATTTCCCAATCTGGAAAGGTATACACTTCATCACGCTTTCAATGCAGTCTCAAGGATTCAATACAGACCAGCTGTCAGCCTGAAGGAGTCAAGCTCTCAACTTTTGACATATACCAGCCTCCTTTGACCCTGGGGGTTTTCCCACAGTTAATTAATATATTTTGATTTTATTTTATCATTATTTTCTTTTCATTCTGTTAAGTGAATACTGATATTATCATGTCAGTCATTTAGCGCCCTTTTCTTTTCTTTCTTCACCTGTCAATGGATATTTGGTGGTTATATCCTTACTAATTCCATTATTCTTTTTGGAAGGTTAAAACAGTGATTAAGGACTTACTTGGTTGGATCTTTGGCCATTTGGATTCTTCTTTATCTTATTGCATCTCATCTTTGTACTTGCATTCTTCTTAGAGAAACTCAGTTCTTTATTTCCATGTTCTTTATTCTTTGGGGTCTTCCAAGTGAGTTCTCTGATTGCTGAGTGCCAGGCCACTTATGTTTTTCTGTCCAAGAGCCCCTGTGAAATTATATTAATCAACTCATAATTTCTTTTCATTCTGTTCATTCTTTCTCTATAATTTCATTCACTCATTTCATCAAAATTATGACTCTTTAATGCTTATTAACTTTATGATTAATTGTCATCTCTCAATTTTCTCTCATTCATTCTTCATTCTGAAAATTGAAAGCTGACACAATTTTTATTTATCTTTTCCATTTTAAATTTTATCTCAAATAATCAATTTCATTTCATTCATAATTTAGGCGTAATCTTGAAATTCATTTGATTTTCAAATTGCTCATCAAATCATTCAGACACATTCTTCACATCAAGATTCCTATTTGATTCATTCTTCAAGAATTTTGATTTTTCAAGACAAACTCACTTGATTTTGATTTGACATAATTGATATTTACTTCAAGAACATTGATTGACCTGAAGATTTCAGTGATTTTGCTGATTTTTCACATCAAGAATTGTTGACATAAAGTTGATTTGCCTCAAGAATTCATTTGATCTGTTAATTGATTTTGATTTTTTTGCCTTATTCATTTATTGACTTGAAGATTTCATTTGAATATTTATTGATTGATTTACCTCAAGATCTCATTTTTGATTCATTTATTTTCCTTCAAGACGTTTATTTTGTTTTAATTTTGATTTCAATTTTCTGCTGATTTGCCTCAAGTTTCACATCTTCAAAATTTTGATTTTTTATTGATCATATTTCATTCAATTCCTAGAATCATGCCTATTGAACATTCACCTCCTGCAAGAAAGCCAAGATCTCAGGCCAGAGCTCAAGCTGTTCTCACTCCAACTCCAAGGGCTCCTCTTGATGGCACTCCATCAGTTCTTCAAATGAGGGCCCAATCAGACAGAGGACCCCATATGGAAGGCAAAGAACCATCCAGGAAGGAAGGAAGAGGTCCAAGAAGATCAAGTTCATTTTCAGGAGTAGTTGGAAGGTGTCACAACCACAAAGAATGACCCTCCTCAATTGGTGTTGCGGCAATCCCAGCCTGAAACCAAGTTGGGGCCAATTGGCCAAACCATTTCTTTTATGGCCAATGGTCCCCCTCTGGTGCCCTATGGCCTTTTGGTCAGAACACTTTTCCCCTGGCCATATCCTGCCATGATTGGCCTCCCTGGCCAACTTCCACCTCACCAACCCCCAGGCCTTTATCTTTCGTTTTGGGGCCTGGGGGTCCTTTCAGTATTCCAGGGGTCTGAGGCCCCTCTAGCCACCATCAGGACTCTTGGCCCAACCCCTTATATTAGGGGGGTTTTGGGCTAGATGGCTTTTTTGGGCCCTTTAGGCCCTCTACGGCCCATGGTCGGCAGTCCGTGGGCCCACCTGAGCCAATTTTTGACCATGGACCCCAATCCACCAATTTTGGCCAAGAACCCAAAGGACCCAGTTTTTGACCAAGGACCACCTGTGGCCCATTTTCAGCCATGGCCTCTGGTAGCCCCCAGAGGCCACCAGCTCAGCTCAAGGGGAGGATTTCCCATTCCTCCATGCACCCCGTACTCAATGATGCAGGAGTGGTGCAGATATGGTATTATATACCATTATGCACCATTTTTGCTCAGAAATTCAATGGTGACATTTCCAGCACCCAATCAAGGTCCCAAAATCCATAACCAATTTTGAAGAAGGACTCTTCAGCTCATCAGTCTGGCAATCCATGGCGGCTATCAGAAGACCATTCCAGGACCCCAACCATCTGGCCCTGCAGGAGTTGGGTTGGCAATTCTTTCAGGATTATTCCAAGGGCCATTCTCAGAGGTTATGCATCATTAAATCAGTTTTCAAGGCAGAAATTACTTCAATACTCCTTGGACAGCTCAATTGGTCCATACAGGCAGCAATCAATCAACCTGTATGTCCTTGGCCCAATTGGGCCAATTCATATTCCACTGTGGGAATTCAATCACACAGTTCAATTTTCAAGATGGCCAGAACTGTATTGGCGCAATTCAGACAATACAGCCAGATTATTCACCTTCCAGGATCAGCCTCTCAGTTTTCACATATACTGGCCACCTTTCATCACCCAGGGACTTTTCCCCAGTTAATTAATACATTGGATTTATTTTTATCCTTATTTTCTTTTACCTTATTAGATTAAATATTGATAATCTTAAGTCAGTCATTTTCACCTTTTCTCCTTCGCCTGTCAGTGGATATTGGTGGTCATATCCTTTACTAATTCCATTGTTCTTTCTGGCAGGTTGAAACAGTGAATTGAGGATTCATTCGGTTGGCTCTTTGGCTTTGGCTTCTTGTTATCCTGGCCATTGGCTTACTTTCATTTAATCTTTTGGCCTACTTGTCTTCATCTTATATTCTTTGTTCTTTTGTTCCTTTGGAGCCCTCCAAGTGATTTCTTGATTCCTGAGTGCCAGGCCACTCTTTCTTCCATAAGAGCCCCTGTGACATTGTATTGATTAACTCATAATTTCTTTTCATTGTTTTCATTCATTCTTTATCATTCTGATTCACTCATTTCATTAAAATTATGACTCTTTAATGCTTATGAGCTTTATTATTCTTTGTCACCTCTCAATTTTCTCTCATTCATTCTTCATTTTGAAAATTGAAAGCTGACCCAATTTTTATTTCTATTTTCTTTTCAAAATCTTATTTCAAAGAATCAATTTCATTTCATTCTTAATTTGGGCATAATCTCATTTCTTCAATTGATTTTTTCAAATTGGTCATTAAGATTGTTCAGACACACACTTCATATCAAGTTTCATTTTGAATTATTCTTCAAGAAATTTTGATTTTAAGGAAGACTTCACTTGAATCAAATTGATTGATTGATTTGACATATAACTGATATTGACTTCAAGAAAATTGATTGACCTGAAGATTTCATTGTCTTTGCTTATCTTATCACATCAAGATTTTTGACATAAATTGATATTTCCTCAAGAACTCATTTGATTGATTTATCTTGCAAGATTTTGGTTTTTGATTGATTTTGACATATTGATTTATTGACTTGAAGATTTCATTTGACATTGATTGATTGATTACCTCCAGATTTCATTTTTATTGATTGATATTCCTCAAGATTTGATTTTTGATTTTTGACTTCAAGCAAATTTTGATTTTTAATTCATTTTAACTCAATTCTGTCCCTGAAAATCATGCCCATTCAACATTCACCTCCTGCAATACAGACCATATCTCAGGCCAGAACTGAAGCTGTTCTTACTCCAACTACAAGAGCCCCTCTTGATGGCACCCCAGCAGTTCCTCAGCTGAGGGCCCAATTGGATAGAGGACCCCATATGGAAGGAGAAGTACCATCCAGGAAAGAAGGAAGAGGGCCAAGAAGATCAAGCTCATTCTCAGGAGTAGTTGGCAGATTTCCAGGAACTTCAAGGGCCACTTTCAAGGGTCCAGATGAAAAGAGGGAGGGTTTGATGGTACTGAAGGTTCTCCTGCTCCTGTAGGGGTACCCCAATGTACTGGAGGATCAACTCTAGCCCATTATGAACCATCTTTATTGGCCATTATGCAGCAGATGACTCAAACTATAGCCAATCTTCAAGCAGCTTTTGTTTCTGATTCATCAAGACCACTGGCCTTCAAGACTCCATCTATGAAGGAACCAGAATTGTGAGCCTTAGAGGTATTTTCATATACCCAAAAGACCACAAACATAAATAAAATGCACTTATTTGTATTATTAAAATATAAATTTATATACAAAATCAAAAATCTACTTATAATTTAAAAAATATGCATTAAATTTTCAAATTGTAAAAAAATGCATTTTTACTTGAAAAATTTAAGTAAAAATGAATCTTCAACAAAATTACCCAAAATAAAATAATTTTGGAAAAAAGTTAAATAAAATTTATCATAACTCTTTATTCAACAAATAAACATATAAATTTTATTTCACTATTTGATTCCTTACAAAAGATTTGGTGGGGTCACCTCTGAGTGGAATTTCTGTAACTCAACTCTAAATAAGCTTAAATTAAGTTTACAGTATTTTCTGTACAAAAGTTGAAAATCCTCAAAACCTTAACTTAATGCACACCACATGTGGTGTTAACCATAACTTTTTGTGTTAAAATTGAGGTGTTGTGTATACCTTAGAAGCTATGAGGAACTGAAGTATTTTCAATTCAATTCAATTGAATTGTCATAATACGCACGTGTATTACATAAGTGAAATTTGATTTACATATGAGGTGTCAATTATTACAGTAGTGTACTGTAAAAACCAATTGAATTACTTATGTAAACTATAAGTATAATACATGATGGGGAATTAAAGGAAAAAAATAAATTGGAAAGATTAAATTTGGGGGGAAAGGCTCTCGAGCTCTAAGGGGGAACCAGACCCCCAAATTTCTTGCTAACAGGAATGGGATGTCAAAATCCACACAAACGTTCATCACTTTTGGCCTGGAATTGAGTCACGGGATCTGTGACTCAAATGATGAGGTTTTGATACCAACCAGGGTAGTTTTAGCTGTTGCCAAGAGGGTAAAACTACCCTTAAGTTAAAACCATCTTATTAAAAAGAGTTTTAACTGGTTTCTACGACCTGTACACACATTCTGACCTGTTGTGAAGGCTCCAGACCACGTATTACTATAGTAATGGCTGATTTAAGGGTCTAAAATGGCTAAAACCAGCCCTTTTTGATCTAAACCAGGGTTCAATAATGCCATAATTGGCTTTTCTGTTGTCAGAGGGTTTTCCACAACTGACAAGAGGAAATTTTACTTTTGGAGTAAGAAAATTGATTGCTATAAAAGAATGTTTTCTTTGCCCCACTTTTCTCTTCATGTTAGAATCTTTTCCTTTTATAATTAGTTTAAACACTGTTAAAACAATCAATAAAAGATTCCAAACACCTTTTTTTCATCATTTTAAACCTCTTAACCACGTGAAAAGATCATTATAATCATTGTTTGTAACTCTTATAATCATTTTTACACCTTGAACCACCCAAAAAGTGAATTAAAGCATCTTTCATCACTGTTAACTTTGTCACTTTGTTTCCAAATTCACTCTGGTCACTTTTGGGCATGTTTTCTCTTTAAATATATTTTTAAAGAATTTGTTCTTTAATTAATTGCTTGCAGTTCTTTTCTCAATTAATTCCAATTGAAATTGCTCTTGAAGAAATTTCTTTGGTAGTGTAAGGTTTGACTATGAAACAATGAGTAAAAATTACTAATATTTTACTTATTGTACTATGAATGTCCTTATAAATGAAAAGAATAAGATAAAAATAACTATAATAATAAATAATTATTATCATTATGGCATAAAAAAATTATATTATCAATAAAATATGATAATATAATTTATATTATAAAATATAATATAATAAAATAAATATATTGATATAAAATAATTAATATATTTAATAGCACTTTATTATTGTTACAAACAAATAATAAAGGCGTAAAAAATTGTTTTTTATTAATAAAAAACAATTAATAACAATAATATTACCAATATTAAAGTTATAAATTAATATAAATACTATTTATATTAATTAAAGAATTATTAAAATAATAATAAAGAGAAAATTATTATAATAAGAGAAAATAACCTGCTTTTAATACTTGATAAAATAATTTTGAGATATTTTACACCAAATAATGTAAATACAACTTATACAAATTGTATTTACAATAAAAAATAGAGAAAATTACAAATATTCTTGATTTTTATGTGGAAATGAGGTTTTAGAGAGATTTTTAACAAAAAAAATTAAATAAATGATTTAATCACATCAGAATTGATGATTATAATAAGATGATCTTTGGTCTTTGATAATATAAAAGCTTTATATATAAAGAATAAAGATGTTACCTTTTTAATTGTATTGATTTAATGTTTTTAATGCGTCTGGGGGGAAAACAGAGTAAAAAGAGCTCTATTGATAGTAAATACCTCCCTCCTAGAGTCCAAAAGGCTTCTAGTAGACGTGTACTGATCATATCAACTGGAATTGATCAATAGCTTAAGGTTCGGTGATGTTTACATCATGATCAAACCATATTACATCATTATTACGCCATTATTTAGAGTTATCACTATAACTCTAAGTTTGATGACGTCAAAGGCTTGTCAGAACCCCAAAATTCGTGGATTTTATTAGTTTTAATCATAAACTAATAGTATTCACCAATTTTATCACTCATATGACTGTTAAACTTAATTTAAGGTTACAGTAAGTGATCATAAATGATCAAATTAAGCTCAAACTTTGATCCTTAATAACGTTTAAGATTTACACGCTAATGAAATTCAGAGAGTGAATTCTAATAGCTTGGCATAACCTTATTATGCTTCCAAGAGCATTTTACTACATCATCAAAACTCTATTTTTGATGATTTTTCTTGTAACTCATCTTTTCTGTTGAAATTTAATATTTTAAACTTCAAACTATGATTTCAAGGGGTTATACCTTGAATATTATAATAAAAAATGCATCATTCTTCACGAATGAACTAGTAGAATCCAACTGTCTACTTTTTTTTAAGTTTGGACCACTTTCACAACAAAGTGGTCAACAGCTCTGTTGATTTTAATCAATAATTCCTTACAGGTTTTAACCTTGTTTATAACTTGTGAAATTAACCTCATTTATGTATTCCTACAGTAATTACGTGATGACTTTATTTTTGGTTCATCACTCTATCATTCATAATTCAAGAGATATTAGCTAAAATCCTTGAATATATGCGTTGACCAAAAAATTGCATATATTCAGGTTAATTTCTCAAGTATTGATTTTGAAGCTTAGCTTCTTAATTGTTTTATATGTGGATTTTTATGGAGAATCCAATGGTACCCTTTATTTCACATGTTGTTTCATTGGTGTTTGAAATAAATAAGGATTTGTGTTTTTTTATAAGGTATTATTACTTATAACTTATTAAATATTGACTTTACAGATATGCCATAAAAATGATATATGTGTATTTTACCATGGGGAATCCAATGGTATAATTTATTTCACATGTTTATTCATTGGTTTTTAAGTTAAACCAAGTTTTGTACCAATTTATGGTATTTTTATAGCTTTAAGGTACTTATTTTTAATGTATAATTATATTAAATATTTCTTGTGACCTTTTTGGGTATGTGGTCATATCTCAAAGGTTCACAATCCCTACCACCAAAAAGGACTGTACCACAATCTGATATGTGTAATTAGGGTATCATCCACTGTCCTACCTCTTCAATAGACTTTGTTAGTCTTGAAGCTCAATAATGCTTAACTTTTTTATTTTTCAGGCTTTCTTTCATGTCTGAACCTTCTTAGTAGTTTATCAGCATTTGTTATATCTTTCTCAAGAAGCCATTCATCTTCTTGAGTTGAATTTCTATACCTTACAAGGTATTCCCTTTCTTTTTTGTTTCTTTTCCTTCTTTCTTTAAGTACTTTTACTATTTTCTTTTCCTCTCCTTCTTCCAAGGGGGGAATTTCAAGTGGGGGTTTCTTTCTTATTGGAAATGACTCCTTGTCACTTGAGCTGTAAGGTTTTATCAGACTTACAGGGAAGGTTGGGTGTTTGTTCATTAGTTCACCTGTGAGTTCCAATTGCACAGCATTGGGTCCATGAAGTGCTTTTATCATAAATGGTCCTGCAAAGGAATCTTTTAATTTCTTTGTGCCTTTTATGTTATTGAAATTAAGAGTTGATACTAGGACCAAGTCTCCTATTTTGAAATCAGGTGGCTTATGACTTTTATCCCATCTTTCTTTTGCATATTTGAAAGAATCTTGCATACATCTGTTTGCATGGTGTCTTGCCTTGTCAAGCATTATCTTAAAGCTGCTTGCTGTTGGATGTATATCCACTAAGTCCTTTTTGAGGGTATCATAAGAAAGTCTTGGATTCAAACCTTTTTCTAGCATTGCTGGTGTTTTGCCATTAGAAGAATGGATTGATGTTTTATATGCCAGTTCAAATGCTGGTATTAGTGTACACCAATCATGGGTAAAACCATCAGAATCTTTGAATTCTAGCCCATAAGCACAGAATCTTCTGATCATGTCCTCTAAGGTCTGTATCATTCTTTCTGCTAAACCATCAGTTTGAGGATGGTAGGCTGTTGAGAATGATAACTTTGTCCCAAACAAGTTATGGAGATTTGTCCATAATGCTGAAGTGAACTTTGGGTCTCTGTCACTTATGATATTCTGGAATAAGCCTGTATGGCTAATAACTTTATTCCATATCATTATGGCTGTGTCCATAGCTGTGTCATCTTTATGACATGGTAGGAACATGGGAGTTTTGCTATACCTGTCAACCAATACTAGGCATGCATTATAGCTTCTGTCTCCTCCTGTAGGTAATGCTGTTACCCAATCCATATGAGCTATTTCCCAAGGGGATTTTGGTTCTTGGATTTGGATCATCATTCCAAATTCCTTTCCTGTGGCTCTTTTGGCTTTTTGACATCTTTCACAGGTTTGGCAGTATTCTATAACATCTTTTGTCCAATTTGGCCACCAAGAGCAGGTTTTCACCCTCTCTAGTGTTCTGTCTTCTGAAAGGTGTCCAGCTGCAACACTATCATGACACTCATGTAAAATAGTTTTTATCAGGGTTCTATCTGTTAAGGCCATAACGCATGTGTGTTTTGTTCTATGGTAAAGGATTCCATCAAGGAGGTGGAATCTTCCTTCATCATATTCCTTTTTCCATATTTCATCTAGTTTTGATGAAAGTGATGGGCCTTTGCAGTCTTTCATTAGAAGTTGGATTAAGATATGGCAATTTTTGTCTATCTTATAGCTTTCTTTAGCTTGGTTAAAGAATTCTGTGCCAATGTCTGTGACACATATTCCTTCTATATGGTGTTCTTCTTGTGATACCCATGCTGGATTGTCAGGGGTATTTGCTAGAGCCCATCTGCTAAGATCATCTGCATTTTTATGAATATTACCAGATTTATGAACAATAGTCATATTTCCTCTATATTCTTGGATAGCAATCTGCCATCTCAGCATATGTCTATTTGTAGTTTTGATATTTAATAGAGATTTTACAGCATTACAGTCTGTAATCACATCAAATACTGTTCCATCCAAGTAGTAATGTAGTTTTTCTAAAGCCCACAGTAAGCAGAGGCATTCCATTTGGCTTGCTCCATATCTTGCTTCTGTTGGCTTTATCTGTCTTCAAATAAAGCAAATTGGTCCTTCCACTGGTTTATCATTGATAATTTGTGTCTGGTGTAGTGCAGCACCCAGTCCGTCTCCACAAGCATCAATGTAAAGCTTGAAGGGTAGTTTCCAATCTGGCATTAGAAGAAATGGGGCATTTGTTAAGGAATTTTTCAATTCTTCATATGCCTTGACTCTTTCTTCTGTCATTTCATAGACTGTTTGTGGGTCACATAGCTTATACAAGGATTTAGCAATTTTTACAAAGTCCTTTATATGATGTCTATAGTAACCAGCAAATCCTAGAAATGATTGCATTTCTTTTTTGGTTTGAGGCATTGGCTTAAGTAGTACTGCTGCTACTTTACTCTTGTCTATGCCTAGACTAAGTCCAGATACAACATGTCCTAGTGCTTTTAATTCACTGTATGAAAAATGACACTTTTTCAAGGAAATTTTCATATTCACTTGGACTATTTTTTGTAGTACTCTTTCTAGTCTTTTAAGGTGATTTTGCCAAGTTTCTTAGCAAACTATGATATCATCAATATAGATAATTAACCATCCTTCTGATAATTCTTCAGGAAATATGGTATTCATTATCCTTTGATAATGGGAAGGTGCATTTTTTATGCCAAATGGCATTCTTAAGTATTCGAAAATTCCACAGTGGACTATTATCCTCAGTAGTTTTTTGGCATTGTCTGCTAAGACATTTTGATGAAAACCCTTTAAGGCATCCATGGCTGTGATGAACTTAGCTTGTGACAATTGTGTCAATGTCTCATGGATCCTGGGTATTGAATACCTGTCTGGAATGGGATAGGTGTTCAGGGCTCTGAAGTCTCCTACCATCCTTCATTTTCCATTATTCCAAGTTATAATGACAGGTGTAGTAACTTCTACCTGTTCATTATGTCCAACCTTTCTTAATACTCCAAGGTCCATTAATTCTTTAATGTGTACCTCTAAGGCTTCTCTAGCTCTTGGACTAGCTGGGTAAGCAGGTCTCCTTAGTAAAGGTGGGAAAGGGTTTTTCAAATTAAAAATTATATCCACTTCATGTCCAATTATGGCACCTAGTGGCTCTTTGTCAGTTTCAAAGGCATTTTTGTACTTAAATAAGAGGTCAATCAATTTTTCTTTCATTTTTTCTGTTAATTCTTGATTGAATTCTGCCTCTTTAAGTTGTTCAGATATAAAAAGCTCCTTTCCTGAAAGCTTTTCTTCATTCTTAATAACTGTGATTTGTTTTTTGTTATTTAAGAAGCCAAAATTTTGTCTTTTGTTGTCTCCTATGGTAAAATATCTATCCTTTTGGTTAGAGATATCTATACCATAAATTGATAAGTAGTCATTCCCAATTATGAAGTGATTACTAGTACAGTTGTCCATTACTACAAACTCTACTTTTATTCTGACACATTGTGAAGGATGAGAAAAAATTAGTGTTAAATCAATTATTCCAAGGGGATTCATGCTCTCACTTGCACTGCTAAATTTGACACCTTGTATTGGCATAAGTGTTTCTTGCCAGTCTGGGACAATTGTTTTTAAATAACTTTTACCAACACAGGTGCAATATGCTCCTGTATCTAAGTTAACTTTTCCTTCTTGGTTATCAACCATAACAATACTTATACTTGATTTTCCAGCTGTATATCCCATTCCTCTTGCAGGTTTGGTTCTATACATTTTGGCATCTTGTATGTTTGTCAGGTTTGTGTCAGATGTCCCAACTTGTGGTAAGTTTGAGTTAACATCCAGTACTTCATAAATTATATCAATATTATTAATTTGTGCATTAATTATATTGATTTCATCACTTTCAGAACTTTCTGACTCTTCTGTCTCTTTTTCAGAGTCAGATTCCTCTTCTTTGTCATTGTGGTTCTCTGTTTCCACAATTTCATTAATCTTTGCCTTTTTAAGGCAATTATTGGCTAAGTGTCCAATACCTCCACATTTATGGCATTTTCTTTGCTCATTATTGTTGGATGTATTGGGCTTGAAGGATTCTTTTTATTTATCTTTTTTGATAAATGGTTTCTTTGGGCTTTTAATGTCCAATTTCTTCCAAGTCCTGCCAATTTTTGTTCTTGTCACTATGTCTTCTAGTGCATGAATGTACTCTTCTGTGGAGCATGGTTCTATACACCTGCTTCTTAGGGCATGTTCTAGCTATCCTCCACATTTCTTGAGTATTTTCATATGCACCATTTTTTTTGAAATTTCTGGGTACAATGCATTAAGTCTTTCAACTTGTTTCAAGAACCAAGTTAAAGGTTTGTCTTTGTAAGGGTCAGAGAAAGAATTTTCAAATGCATTTTCTATTTTGTACCTCCAGGCATCATTAGCCCACTTGGTGATTATTTCTTGTTTCCACCAAGACCAGGTATTTTTGCCATTTGTTTGCCTTATGCCATAATACCATCTTTTTGAAGATTTCTCAAACAATGAATGTAATCTTGCAGTGACTAATTCATCTGGTATGGCATAATCTTCTTGTAGCATGTCAATTGTTTTGATAAATTACATGTGGTCATATTCACCTTCTCCTGTGAATGTTGGCCATTCTTTCAATTGAGGTGCTTCCTTCATTAAGACTTGGTTATTGTCTTGATGACTCAAGTCTGTTATGAATGGATTTGTTAATTCCTCTTTTGGCTTAACAGGGCTTCTTATGTGAGAAAATGGTGTTGATAAATTTGGCATATTTAAGTTAGCCTCATTAGTTTTATCCATTTTTTCAGTAATAAGCCTTATTTAACTTTGAATGTCATCTTTCAGATGCATTCTTGCTTCATCACTTTTTTTCCACATGGTCCAAAGTAATTTTTGGTGTGATGAAGTCTTTTCTTCAAATTTTTCTACAGAAATACTTAATTTGTTTAATTTTTCTGTAAGGTTGTCAATACTCACATCATAATTGATTGTCAAAGTTTTTTCTTTGATATCACTTATGTATTTGTACAACTCTTGTTGTCCTTGTATTAATTTCTGAGTATTGTCAATTAATACTTTTGGTTTATTATTTTCAATCATAAATTTTATGTTATCAATTTCTTTCTTATTTTGTGCAACAAGTTTTGTTAAAGATGATAAGCTATTATTTATTTCTTGGAAAGATAATAAACTATTTTTAATGTCTTTAAGAGGTAAAATAGTATTTTTAAGCTCTGTTAAAGTATTTACAACATCAGGAGACAAGGTTCTTTCTTTGGGAAATGGGGCTGTCTCATTCTTTGTTCCTCTTTGTCTTTGAATTCCATCAAAGTTCTGGCCATGTTGAAGACATTGTCCATGGCATCTTTTTGGATTTTGGGAATCCTGTAGCTTGGGGAATATCGTTTTCTCCAATTCTTTTTCTTATTCTTCTTCCCTTCTTGGGGAAGTGGGTTTGCTTGGGGCTTTCTGGTAGAAGCTACTGGGGCTTCTTCCTTGGTTTCCTCCTTCTTTTTGGCATGATACTCCTTGATCTTTTTGATTTGAGGTTTGGATGATAGTGGATTGAATCCATTGGAGTATCTCACTATTTCCTCCTCTTTGAGGAACTTTTTCAGGATGTGCCAGGAGTTCATCACTCCTTGGTGTATTTGGGGCAACATTTCCCAATATTTGTCCTTCTACACCGTGTAGTATTGTTTGTACTGGCTCATGTAAATGTCTATTTGAGCCCTCTGAATGTGATTTGTACCTGTTTGAGTCACTCATACTTAGTTCCAATTCTGGTTCAGATATCATGAGCATTTCTGGGACTTGCCTTTGGGATAAGGCACTTCCTTGTGGGGATTCTGTTCCACTGGGGATGTTGCCCTTCCTTTTGCCTTTTGAGGAATCAATTCTACCTCTGAGTCCAGCTCCATCTGATTGGATGGAGTATTGGGAGCCTCTTCTGGTAGTCATATTATAAGAAAAATAAGAAATAAGAGGATTTCAGAACAAGAATTTCTTTATGGCAATTTATAAATGAGGTACTCACCTTCAGAGCCCTGAATGGTGCATCCTGGAAAGTCCAATTTCTTGGCTTTCTTTTTCTTGGTAATTATTGGTGTTAAAGAACTTTGACAAGTTTCTTCCACCAATCTTTCAACAGTGGTTTGGTTGTCCTCTGTTGGGTTGTCTTCAAACACTAAAAAAGACAAATAAATATAAGTCTTTTATATACAAGTGTTATTTTTGGTAAGATATGGCAATTTTCCACGTAAAAATTGCTTTTATATCTTTTTTGATAAAAAAAATGAAAATAATCAAAGAAATGAAATTAAAATGAATAAAATAACTTTTTTATTGATTTTTAATATTTTTATTATTTTTTATGTTTTTATTTTTAAAGAATAAAAATAAAAATGAATATGATTCTTTTATAAAATTAATTTATAATATAAAATTCTTTTTAATTTATAAAATATCTTTTTTAATCACTACAGTCACTCAAAGAAAGTTTTTGCAAGTCTAAGGATGTGAAGAACCATGTGTAAGACAGTACAATTGCTTTCCAAATGCCTCAATAGCTTTTAAAGTCAATAAATATAAAGTTATTATAAAATTTTATGATTATAAGTATAATTTATTATTTCATAGGCTCAATTAGAATCTTTTTAAAGGTCTTTTAGAGTAAATATCACGACCAGGCCCCCAAATGTAAGGTTTGACTATGAAACAATAAGTAAAAATTACTAATATTTTACTTATTGTACTATGAATGTCCTTATAAATGAAATAAATAAGATAAAAAAATTATAATAATAAAGAATTATTATAATTATGGCATAAAAATAATTATATTATCAATAAAATATGATAATATAATTTATATTATAAAATATAATATAATAAAATAAATATATTAATATATTTAATAGCACTTTATTATTGTTACAAACAAATAATAAAGGCGTAAAAAATTGTTTTTATTAATAAAAAACAATTAATAACAATAATATTACTAATATTAAAGTTATAAATTAATATAAATACTATTTATATTAATTAAAGAATTATTAAGAGAATAATAAAGAGAAAATTATTATAATAAGAGAAAATAACCTACTTTTAATACTTAATATAATAATTTTGAGATATTTTACACCAAATAATGTAAATACAACCTATACAAATTGTATTTACAATAAGAAATAGAGAAAATTACAAATATTCTTGATTTTTACATGGAAATGAGGCACCAGGGTGAATCTTGCGTCAATTGTCGGCGATTGACTTCACGTCGCACCGCGGTCAGTATAAAATCTTGCTTCAGTCGCGTTAGTGTCACTTTATAGTCACTGGATTTAGTGGGTCACGTCACGTCAGCGTCAAGACAATGTCAATCGTCACATGTGTCACATGAGAATGTCACTCAAAGCCCAAACCCATTTCAACACTATGCGCAACGTTCGTGTAATTTCACCTCATTGGCTTCCGCCTCCCCAACGCTTAGCATGCTTACGCACCCGCACAGCCCTCCATCCAGATGAGACTCCGACACTGCCCGCCCCTCTCCGTCCTCACCACTCCTTACGCTTTCACACCCCCGCCCTTACCATCCTTACGCTTTTGTAGTACCCTCCCGACATGCCTCCAACACAGCTTCCCATCCTTACGCTCATGTAGTGCCCTCCCGACATGCCTCCGACAACGCTTACCCTCCCTCCTGACACTGCTTACCATCCTTACGCTCATGTAGTGCCCTCCCGACATGCCTCCGACAACGCTTCCGTATTACATCCATAGTGTACAGTACGGTGGCTTGTTGGCGTACACAATGAACGCAATTGCCAAAATATGCTGAGTGGCCTTCTCTGCCAACAGGACCTAAGGGGATATTGGTCAGTATATTCACCATGTTGTGGTTAGGGTTTAAATCATGAGACTCACAAATTGAAACCTAATAAGTGGACTATTTAAGACAAGAATTGTGTCTCCTGTTTCCCCGACAAAACCATTTTATTTCATATCAATCAAATGAACACTTTGCTTAGTCCTTACCTCATGAGCGTTGAATAGTTCAAAAGTTGACTTTAGTAGGTTTCTCACTAGTCAACTTTATTCAAGGTCTCACAGGGAAGTGATTTCATTTGCATGATATGAAATAATTTGCAAGACATCGCCTCCTTCAATTTCCCGACAAATCGCATTTTGCAAATGCGATTATTTTACTTGCACCTTTTTTCTTGAATTTGGATCTTTTTATTCAAAAATTCTCAAACAAGTTATCAATCAACTCATCACCATCTATTTGCTTAATAAACTACCTCCGCTATGGCCTAAACCCCGGGAAACTCAGCTGAATTCAATGAACGACCAACTTCAGCCCCAGAGAGTGGAAGTGAAATCTCTGATATTGCCAGTAGTCGTGAATTAGGCATTGAAGTAGAGAGCCAGTCACATGAAGATAATCAAGATCCGCCAGTCCTTCCAGAAAGTGAGTATGCATCCATCTTGAATATTTCTAATCTCCCAAAACCTGATATTGTGTCATAGCCTTTATTTCAGGTCAGCCTCCAAGCTCTCAGAAACCGAATTTTAAAAGTTATGAGAAGGAAAAGACTGTTGAACCTTGTGCACCGACAGAAGATGATGGGCAAGATGATGTAATTTTCAGTGGGGAGGTGGAAATTATATCCAAGGAACAATTTGTCTCCAGCATTGCTCAAACAATCCCAAGGCTCGAAAAAATCCAAAATGATAGTAAAATTCCTGATTATGTGCATCAAAAGATTGCTGAAGCCATGAGCCTGCTCAAAATGGATTTGAACTGTAAGTCCATTACTAATTCAAAACAAAGTTGATAAAAATAGCTGCTTACAATATATGGGCAGGTGTGGAGGTGGGAGAATCTCTACCTGAAGGATCTCGAGTCGTAATTGGATTTCCAGGCAAAGGATTAGGAAAAAGACCAAATATACAATCGACCAAAAAAACAAACAAAAAACGCCGTACCTTTGAAGCCACAAACGATTCTCGCGATCAAGGTCATGAAATTATCAATGTTGAAGGGGACCATATTGATAATCAACCTCCGCATACTGAACCCCCCCAATACTCAATGAAACAATCCATGATGAAGCTCCACATACTGAAAGCCCCCCGATACCCAATGAAACAATGCATGATGCAACCCCTCCCGCCTCTCCTCGGAATATTCAAGCCTTTCAAGAAAGGGAAACAATTAAACATGATACAATGGCACGAGATATGACTGATATAGTTCCTGACCCTGAGCCCGAAGTGTCATTGTCTGCTAATTTTCAAGGAATATTTTTATCCCGCATAGAAGAGTTTGCAGGCGTTTTGAATTATCATTCCAATATTACTCAACAATCATGGAAAAGGGGGCTTGATAATATCAATAACATTTACAAAAATTGATGGGACAATTTACCAACAAAGGATGCTCATACATTCCTGCCTGTTGGTATTAAGGTGATCAGTAACCGAGAGCTTAAAATGTCGGCCTGGCTGGAGGACCTTGAGATGGCAGGTCAGTTTTATCTTTGTGCATGATACATGATTATTGGCTGTTGACTGGTGATATAAATTGCAATATACAGGGTTAGATTTTTTTAAGCCAACCAAAACAGAAGCGTTTTTTGATCACAACATTTGGAATCTCAAATTGATGAAGGAATCAGCTAAACCTCCAGATAATCTCCCAAAATCAGAACACTCCTTCTTCAAAATGGTTCAGAGCCTTCTTTACCCCGCCAATCCAGTTAAACATTTTTGGGCAAATGTTATGTTTGAATCCATTAGTTTAGTCTCATACGATGTGGTTGCACCCAAACCATATGTTGCACCAACATCAAATTTGACCGATCCTCTTGGACTCGAATGGGGAGAAGTTGAATACCTTGCCTCCTGCTTGAGTAAATCGAAGCAACGTGCAACCCAGCTCAGCATTGAAGGTGGCGGGGCTGACAATGAGATATCCACAAAGCCGCACAAGAACCTGGAGGATCTAATGGATACAGTTATCCATTTGATGATTGCGTACAACATGGTACGTGCACATACAAAGGTTGAAGTTAATGGAATCAAAGGCAAACTCACGAACTCAAAAAAAATGAGGCCATCAAAGATCTTTTGACGTGTCACAAGAATCTCGGAATAAATCGAATTTGCTATGGTATATTAGCAGCATTCTGTGCGGCGGGGGTTTGTGGTTTGATGGTATGCTCAGATGACTGGAGAAAAAGCTCAGTTAAAGGGGCTTTATCACTAATTGACATTTCGGCAAAACTTTCAGAGGGTAAAAATCTAGTGGAGCCAGTGTGGCTACGTACTAATAAGTATATATGTGATTTACTGAATAAAAGTTTCTTCTCATCAGAGTCTTTTAACCCCACTGTACCTCTTAGATTTGAATTTGCACGATGCTTAGTATTAGACTTTGGTGATGCCTGGGTGGCGAAACGCGGGCTTGGTTCAAGTGATGAGGTCACCTTGACGGTACCCAGGTCAGCTAAACTCACAACCAGGATTGACCCGTTTTAGATTAGCTTTGTACTAGATAGATTGTAATTGAATTTTGCAAAGTTATTTATGAATTTAATAATCATGACTTCGTATCCTACTACTGCCCGGATGCCACAGTCTGAGTACCAATAGTAATTGTACGGCGGCATGCCTCCGTACATCATTCCAAAGACTCCGACAAGACGCAAGCTGAGTCAGGTGTTGTGCCCGTGAGTAGCACACGCGGGGGCATTGCGGGAAGTCGCGTTTATCACTTCCCGCCAGCCCATAATAGGCCAAAGGTTCCTGTGTCTTTCAAGAGGACTAGGATAGCTAGGGATCCGCAGCAGGATGCAAATTGCATTTGCGTGTGCTTGCAAGATTCCAAATGGTTGGATTGGAAAGTGATTGCATGGGAACATCAATGTGTAAAATTGAATAATGCACTATCCACTGCAATTTTCAGGTTCAGGTATTTGAGATCGTGAATTTGCCAAGGTCAGGCGTGAGCTTTCTTTTTCGCCGCAATTAGAAAAGATTCATCCACCGCAATCCAATTTAGGTGATATTAAGAAATCAGTAATCATTTGGTTTCATTTCATTTTCTGCTGAAAGCATGCCATTCACGAAAAAAGGAAAAGAGCGTAAAAGGGAACTCGCGAGAAAGCGTCGGGCTGAGGTAGGAAAGTGTGAGTTACTCGCTTAATCTCAGTGTATATATGCTTCCACATTTATTTGGCACCCTCATTGGGCCCCACGGAAGAACATTGGCTTTAGTCGGTTCAGATTGTGCCAATGTCATGTGGGCTCCAACAGGGAAGTCAAAGGATGTGTGCCGAAGAAAGCTCCTTGGCAGTATCTGATATCTTGTGTGCTTCAACACATAGTGATCCCTCAACCACTTGGGAATAGTAGCAGATCCCAAAAGACAAATGAGCGCAAAACGACCCGAATGAATAGGTTGTTTTCCTCCTCTCGCCCAACAGCACAAATATCAATGCCAGTATCAGCAAATATCACCCCAAGTGAAATTCGGAGGGTTGTAGATGTCAATCAGATCAAACGCATTCACTTTGGCCATGTGGCAATTTTCTCTTCAACTGGATTACTCATTGCCCTTGTCGAATTCCGACCATTCACAACAATGAGTGAAGTCGAGGTCGATCAATGGGATGAATTATCACAATTCCTATTTCGCGAAAAGAGATTCACCGACACGATTGCAACCAATGGAGCATTACTGGAGGGATTTATGTTCGCGATTGGGTGGTGCAAATGCAGCACCAAGAATGAAAAATTTGGTCTGTATGGAAGTGTCGGGAAAATTGAAATCGCAAAAGATGATTGGAAGAACCGAGGTCCCAATCTTAGCTCGGTGGGTTGCATTCTAGGTCAATCCTTACGATATGTTGGGGATAATTTATTTGAGAGAATTCAAAATTGCTACAATTCATTGGGGGTTCTGTCTTTTGATCAAGTCAACTATGAAGGCAATATTCCGGCAAATCAGGGTGCATTCAAGTTCGCTTCCGCACTCACTTTCACCATGAATGGATTCAAAAACGCACCTCATTTTGATAAGGATGCATTTCTGTATGCTTCGGGATGGTGGTTTCAAGCTGATAAGCGGACCGGCCAAATTCAAAGAGATGCGTCAAAGCGGTGTACAGGGGGAAAATTGATTTTCCCAAATGAGAATTTTTGGATTGATCTATCCGCATGTCATGGGCTCATTCAGGTAGTGTGGGCCAGTAGTACATTTGTTCATTATACTGATCCAGCACAGGACAACAAAAGCACGACACTAGTGGGTATGTCCGCACAATTCTCAAGCAGGTTAGCAAAAACAATGCGGCAAAAAAACCATGGCTATTATGAGATTGGCGAGAGAGCGGGCTATCAAATCAGGGATGGTAATACAATCTCATGCCGATTCAAAGAATGAGGAGTTTTGCATGTGTGTTGGGTAAGTAATGGTGGGGTAAGGCAGAGGACAATATACACCAGGATTGGATGGATTCGAGTGCGGAAGATGGGGTGTCTCACATGAAAAAGGGGTGAAGTGGATTATGTACAGTGGCATGCCATCGTACATCTGTCCTGGTTTGTTGCTATTGTCCAGGATGCCAATGCTTCACACGCAAAACCTTATGCTTGTGTAGGTTCCGACAATGCTAAAAGTTCCTTACGCCTATGCGGGGTGCCGACGCTACACACGCCAATCCTTACGCCTGTGCAGGCTCCCGAAAATTTACACGCCAATCCTGACGCTGGTGAAGGTTCCCAAAAATGGTAAAAATTCCTTACGCCTGTACAGGCTTCCGGCAATTCACACGCAAATCCTTACGCTCATGAAGGTTCCCCACAATGCTGAAAATTTCTTGGCCTGTGCAGGATCCCGAGAATTCACACGCCAATTCTTACGCCTGTGCAGGCTCCCAACAATTCACACGCCAATCCTTATGCTTGTGAAGGGTCCCAAAAATGCTAAAAATTCCTTACGCCTGTACAGGCTTCTGACGATTCACATGCCAATCCTTACGCTTGGGAAGGTTGCCAAAAATTCTGACAAATTCTTACGCCTGTGCAGGCTTCTGACAATTCACACGCCAATCCTTACGCCTGTGCAGCCTCCCGACAAGTCACACGCCAATCCTTACGCTTGTGAAGGTTCCAGACAATTTAAACAATTCAATACATGAGTAAGATTAATAGCGTGTGACCATAGGAAAGGCCATGTTTCACAAATCTGGAGTGGATTGCTCACATGCGGGAAGCTCCCGCTTCTTTACAGTTAAGAATGGATATGGCTCTAAACCATGGATAGAAGAAAATATAGGAGACGGTAACGGCAACTATTGGCGCATTTTGGGAAAAAGAGGTTCACAAAAACAAATACTCACTCAAAATTTTGGTGGGGCACTTATAAAAATTTTTCTCACGCAATAGGTTATTTGAACCATTGAGGAAAATATAATTTCACGTGCGCAAAGAATGTAATAGAAATGGAAAATAACAATCATTCAATACAAATAATTTATTTAAAAGAAAGTATTACAAATAATAAATAGAGGAAATAATGAGATTTTTTTTAAATTTTTATTTTTCTAAGAATTTCGAGACTATCCCGGTGATGTCCTCCTTTGGATAAGCCTCCAGTGCCTGGGCAAGGAGGGAGTTTAGTTCCTCCCGGAATTCCCGGTGCATCTCATTTCGATGAGTTGCATCCACGAAAGGAATCATGTGGAGCAAGCGACGATGCTCCAACAAGATTCGGTTGATCGAATTGTGGACGATGGCTCGAGGAATCATTAGGGTCGGTCGCAGGTCGGTGAATTCCTGGCGAGCATCATTGTGGGAATGAGAGGAGCTTGCCACCGGGGGGGAGGAGGAGGTTGGGTTCTTGGGGGCAATGGGAGGGATATCCTGGGAAGGAACCGGGGTAGGAGGGGAAGATGGTGGAGTCGGTGAAGAAGAAGGGGGATGGGGGGATCCGATGGGCATATCGTCGATGATGATTATCGAGCGAGGAGTGGCGGGACGATCTGGAGACGGTCGAAGAAAAAATGAGAAAAAGTGGATATGGATCGAAGAGAAAGAAGGGGTGACTTACCATAAGGTTCCTCCATGGATTGCGTAGGAGCCACTTCAGGTTCTGGCTCACGAGTCATATCGTCCTCAGGTTGTTGGGACGTTGGACTTGGCCAGGAAAGGAGTAAGAGTCAGTTCACTCGACTCGAAAGTGAAAGTGAAAATGAAATGAAACTTTGGCTGCTTACTGCGGAATAATTCCTCAGACCATCGGGTGCCACTCGGGCCCGGAGTGGGTTGCCGGGGGGTTTGCTTGCGAGGCAAACTAGGAAAGGGAGAGTCTTGTCGGGGGGGATTCGGGGGGTTTGGTTCTATGAGCAATGGAAAAGAGTCAGTATTATTGCGTGAAGAGAAATGAGATAAGGAGGAGAAAGAAAACTTACTTTGGCGTTTGAATCCCATCGGTGACAAGACATGGTGACGATCAGCCCATGCTCGAATGTCCTCTCGCCATCGCCATCCTTCATCGGCCGGATAATCACTTCGCTCCGGTCAAGGAGTGAAGTGACCATCGGATGGTGGCCTAGGAGGGGGAGTGGACAAATTGATACTAGAGGGCACAGGGCTAATCGTCCGGAATCGTTCCCGTTGGCCTGTTTGGGGGCCCGGCGTCCATTCATGCTCGGAAATGGTTTCATCATCGTTGACCACAAAGGAGTCCTTGCAAGGGCGTCTTGGGCGGGAACTCCTCTGGCCTCGTGGTCGGAAGGGGCGGACAACGAACGAACATTTCTTGTGTGCTTGTCGGCAAGCATCACAAGCGTCGTTTGTCGTCGAGGAACGAATGCAGGGGATACCCCGCTTGGTGCATAAAGTGCACGACATCTAAAAACAAAACAATTGAGGTTAGTAACTGCATACAAAGTAAACAATCAAGAGAAAAAATGAAGATGTACGATGAATTATGAATTTAAAACCAAAACAAAATAAGAACGCTCTAGTCGGAAGTTTTTAAAAGTCTGGAAAAGAGTCGTGAAGAAAAATAAGTATTAATATTGGTACATAATGTTGACAAAAGTTAAAAAAAGAGGTAACGCACGAGGTGGATAGAAGGGAGGTTCTGAAAGGATCAGCAGAAGAAACAAACAGGCGAAAGTAAGGGGAGTGGGTTTAGTGGAGTGCAAAAGACAAAAGTAGAAAGGCAGGAAGGGCAAGGGGAATACGCACAAGAAGAACAAACGCGGGTGAGGTTGAACGAAGTGGAGATGGTGAGAAAGAAAGTGAAGGGCGTGTCGTGTGAAGATGGTCTTTTATACCATGGTGAAGCTGAGACGATCTCAGCAGTTGCAGCACCCGCAAAAGGCTCAGCTTCAAGGTGTGTGGGCAAAATTGAAGCTGAGTCTCAGCGAGTGCTGCAACTGAGAAGTGAAATGCTCGTGTGAGGCAGAAGAACAATGGGGGTCTGGCTGAGTATTTCAATTTATTGAATTGTCAAGCTGAGTCAAATCCCCTTTGTTTTCTTAAATAGCCACCTGATCACCCAGGAGGGAGGTCATGAGGCCCTTGTTGAATGTGCATTGTGGGTGCAATGCACAAGTGACCCATGCAGAAATGCACCCGGTGCATTTGGTCACAAGTGACCGCGGAGAGATTACCGGCCGTATGGCCTGGTAATAGTGTTTGAACAAAGGGGGGGCTGTAAGACAAGTGAATACAGCGTAAGCTTGCCTCGACCCATTTCTCAGGTTTGCTTTCGGGTCATAATTGAAATGCTCAGTGGCTGAACATTTTAATGGCACATTGATTGAACTATTGATATAACAATATCAAATGCACAATGCTGAGCCATTGCTCAGTCGTTTTTGTATGCCCACAATCTGAGCATTTGGCACAGCATTGGGTGACATTTCAGCCAGCTGCAGCATTTCACACGCTTTGGTGAAGTGCTCCAAACTGAGCCTTCCAATGAACTATTGCAAAAATAGTTCAGTCCATGGCTTTACTGAGCACTTTCACACGGTGCTTTTGACCATGATATGCTCAGCTTGCGTGTGCAAATCGGGTGAAACACAATTCTGAGCATGTGGCACATGAGCTACGTATATGCAAACGATCGGAAGGTGCATGCACATTCGCTATATGCATGCAGGCTCAAGTAGTATTACACCTTCCTGATCTGTACAGCCAACACTGTAGTATTCAGTACACCTGTGTAAATGTATGCTGCGGGGCACAGATGCGCATGTAATCCAAGTTAATGTAAGTGGGTCATAGTGGGATGACTGTTTATTTGGGTCATACGCAAACATTGGATTCCATCCGGTGCCATTGTTGGGGCAGGCAATGACTGGCCCTGCTTGTTCAGTGCGCGTGCTCATTGTTGCGCAGCCACACGCTTTCATAAGCTCCCCCAACAGGTCATACACAGGTAACTTTCACACGCCTGGAAGACGTTTGAGTGCCAGTCTTCCAACTGCCTATTTTCTTGGTCGGGTTGTCAGCTTGAGGGCAGACGCTAACCCGCTTGCGCGTGGAAACCTGAGGCCAATCAGTGTGGATTTGCTTCAGCCTCATCTGCATTAACATAATCCCGGCCTATGATTTCTGAGGCTGGTTATGTTTGGGTGGGAATCTGCCACCGCGGGTCATTTTCTGCACATTATCACACGCCCCGCGCAAGTTGTGCCACCTGGCTTGCAGCCAAACATTTGCTTGGGCGTGTGGCCTCTTTCTCCGGAGTTTCGTACATGCGTGAGGCAAAGACCATGATCCCAATCTCAGGGGATTAGTAGCCGCCTCAAATGCAATAGGGGTGAATGTAGATGTGGATCACGCCTCACGGTGGGTGCCCCGTTTGATGATGCCACACTTCCCCCCCTGAAGCCTAGTTGGCATCAGTCATCAAAAAAAAGTTCACGCAAAATCAAACTCATGTTCGGTGGCACGCCACCGAACAAATCTCACCCGCCCACACACAAACATCCCCACAGTGAGATTGCCCTTTGAAACCGCCAACATTGCCCAGTAGGTCCCTGTGCAACAATTAACCTGGGGAAGATATGCATCCATGTTTGCTGTCACACCAGCAAACATGACTGCATGCCTCTAATATGCCCTCCACAATAAGTTGCTACAACCTCCCCAATTTCAAATATGCTAATGTCAACCTTGTTCCACCAAAGGTTTCGTAACTTGCTGCAGATCCAGCATTCATATTGGTGCACCCATATTTTGGCCACCTTGCCTTGATATATGCCCCAAATTGAATATGAAAATTATGACCCCAAGAGGCCCACCCCCATCAAGTCCATGCACGTAACCACAAGCCATCCCCCCTTGACCCCATTGCTGCCTCTCATATAAGCTCCCCACCTGCGCTTATCCGTCTTCATTCCGTTTAGCTAACCCTTCCCGATCATATAATTTCCGACTATCCCCAAATAATTTAAAATAGCCATCATGTCAACCCCTTCCAACCACTCTGCATTGGGATGATTAATATTTGTATTGAAATAAATAGTGATATAACCTTAAATCCTGAGAATTCTCACTTAGCTTCTTGGATTATCATATGGCACAATCAACACAACATATTCGTTTATCTCCCCAATCACCAGCGTGCTATTGGCTCTCTACCTGCAACCCTTTGCAAAACGTTGATACCATTCCTTGGGGCACCAAAAACGTTCATGCATTGTGGACCTGGTGGGGCATGGATTGAAAATTGCCAATCCAATCCTCCTCAAATCTTATTCGTTGAGGGAGTATTTATGACTGATGCAAATGATCCCTCCTCATCTCAGAAACCCAATCTAGCATTGATGTTCTTCACATGGTATCCAAACCTTTTATTCATAATGGAAAGCTTTCGAACACAAGATTTCAAGCTTAAAATGCCCAAAGAATATGACTGTAATACTCATAGTCAATGTCAACTTTTTACTCCATCATTTCCTGCTTCAAACTCAACGCAAGCTTCATATCCTGCTGTTTCATCATTGATTTCCAAGCAAAAAATGATACAATTACCCAGTGGATCAGACCTCCCCATGATGACCCCGCCCCATGCCATTATTCAAACCCCCCTCCTCCTTCATCAAAAGACCGGACTAGCTTTTCTCTAGGATTGAGAAATCCCCAATGGCCAATCAGCCCGTAACCTTTGGGCCACCTCACCCCCAGGATCCACTTTCAATGCCAGGCACATCATTACAAACAAGTTCGTTAGCTCATTTGAATCCCTTTTGACCAATACCCCTCTTGGAGGACTGCTCGCGGATGATATAGGATTAGGTAAAACCATTCAGGCCATTGCTCTAATTGGTACCTCCAAGGAGCAGATGATTGCAAACCCCCATCGCTCCACGCCCACCATGATCATCTGCCCCCCTCGCTTAATTACCAACTGGCAATCAGAAATATCCAAGCATGCTCAGGCTGGAGCGCTGCATTCCAAAATCTACCATGGTCCCACTCGTCACTCATTATCCAAAGACGACATCTTAAAATATGATATCATCATCACTTCTTACAATACTATCACCCAACAATTTAAGCAAACCAATACCTCTACAGCATTCATTTTTCAAATCAATTGGCATTGTATAATTTTGGATGAAGCACAGTGAGTGTCTGATCTTAAATGATTCAAATTACCTTTTATATCCAATAACCCTTGCCCCATCTTATAGCTATATTCGCTCTCAATACACTGCCACTCACCGTGCCATTAATAGCCTCCTTTCATCCCGCCGAATATGTTTAACAGGCACACCTATTCACAACACCATTTATGACCTTTTGGGCATAATATCATTCATCACTCAACCCCAGAGCACCAATCAAGATAACTGGTCACCATTCATCCTGAGTAGTCTTTCCAAAGGTTGCAATGATATCTTGCATTTGGCATTGCGTCATTTAAGTTTGCGCCGCACCAAAACCACACATCTCAAATCCCTCCCCACTATTAGCCATCATTATGAGCTGCTCCCACTCAACCCCACCATGCAGCAAGAATATTCCATATTATATAAAGAATTCCTATCATCCAAAAGCAAAGGACCAGGAGAATTTTTCAGAAATATTAATAAGCTGCAAATATGTTGTAACCATCACATCATGCTTAACACAATTGCGGAGGCGGATTTGGAAGACCCCGAGGGCAGGAGCACTCAGGATAACTCGCCAACAATCACATGAACTATTGTGGATGTGGAAACATGCATGATGAGTAGTAAAATTGCACACCTCCTACAAAGCTTAATGAAGAACAAACAAACAAGGTGTGGTCCAACCAAATCGGTGGTTTACTCCCAATGGACCCAATTTCTAGATTTGTGCGTTAATTCTAATATGCATCCATTACCAATTGAATCCATCTGACTTTTTCATATTGTAGAATTGGTATTGCCCTTGCCCATCACTCTATCCTTTCAGCATGAATTGATGGAACAATTACAGCACGAGCACAGGAGAAGGCACTGGACAATTTCTTCAATAATCCTGAATGTGAAGTACTGATTGCATCCATTGCCGCAGCTGGAACTGGCCTCAATATAACTTGTGCTAATACGGTCTATTTAATGGTGAGGGGAAACCCAAAATTCTGCCCTGATTTGCGGCCCCTGACATCCACATTTCCAGGAGCCCAATTGGAACCCAGCCATTGAGGCTCAGGCTGTTGATCAACTCCATCGTATTGGCCAACAACAACCTGTAAAGGTCATCCACTATATCACTCCTCATTCAATTGAGGTCAACATGCGGAAGGTACCTTTCAAGCTCATCTTTGACCCTAATTGTATTGCTATTCTAAAATCCTTTCTTATGGAAATGCCATTTTCCAAACACATATAGGTCCAAGAAAAGAAAAAATCATTAACTGCCTGAGCCTTACTGATATTATATAATTTGCGTTTGACCAAGTTGATCACACCTGTGCACCCTGGCACAGGTCCACAATTATGAACACCATGAGCTGGATTGAACTCCTTCAATATTTCCTGAATGAAAATGAGCAGTAGAGTATTATTTCTAAGGGAGACGGTGATACAGTCCAACTCATATCGTCTATATTCTGACATATTTAGCAAGTTGTTGCATCTTTAAGAAATAATACTCAGATTGTATTACACCTGCACAAATAATTCACAAAATGTTAATTTGTAACGATGCTATACATTTATATTACCAAGTTATTGCAGAGCGTCACCATTCGGCCTAATAACTGGCATGTCAAGTATCTTGAGGGCGCTAGTCTGCATCTTACTACAGCCTTTGAGCCAATCTTGATCAAATACCTGAAATGATAAGCCTTCCGGAATATCACCATCATCTGTCGATCGTAATTCTGGCAATCTATCAATAGTTTTTTTACCCTTTTTTTTAATGCAATTACAAAACTCTATGTCTCGATCCATTTTTAATACCAATTCATTAAATAACTGGGAGCACCAGCGTAATCCCACTTTGCGGTAAACTTGACGGCCATTTTCCAGTACCTCCTCAGTATCTGAACATACTCGAGGGTCATTGAATTGTGATGCTAGAATGGGAAATTTAGCCGTATCACACCATTCACGACGGCGCTCACAGGTCTGCACATAATGAAGTAGATCATCATCAGTCTTTGCTCACAATGAAGAAGAGATACATTAACTAACCCTTTGACAAATCTTTGCGAGCTTTTGATTCTCCTTCTTTTTAACCAAATACTCGGCATCCTTTTGAATAGACTTCCATTCTCTTTTCAAATAAGTGAAATATCGCTCCATTAAAGCCGCCACGACCCCATAGTTATTATGATCCTTGTTCCAACAGCAATGATGATACTCGGTGCTGACCAGTGCAAGACGGAATGTACAGTAAAACACCATAGACATCAGCTCATTGAACGGATGTTGCCATGAGCTCTCCCAGTCCCAAGTGAATCGCTTTAGTCCTAACTTGTGGAGCTCATTTTTGCAGTAGCTTTGGAAACCCTGAGACTGAACCTGTGTTGATGGCTCATTGAAAACATCCTTGGGGACATATCCGAGATGACCAGCCACTTGAATTGCAATTTCACGCTCTTCTGTGCTTGGTGGTGCTGGTAGTGAGGAAAAATCCTTATCCCTAACTTTGAGTAGGAACAGGCAATGTGCATGTACTGCTGATCTCATTCCATGGACATTCTCTGGAAGTTCTGCTTTCAGCCATTTTTGTTGCTCCTTCTGGCTTGCATGTTTTGCCACATTGTGAGCTTTACAAGCCTGGTTCCTTTGCTGTCTGACCTCGGATTGTTCAAGCATACTCTGGGCAAGGCCCATTTGAGGATGGGTGAACTCATTATTTGACTGAGTGCCATACTCATGCGCCGTGAAATTGTCACTCCTTGGTTCCTCATTTGTTTCCATTTGAGTTGGAGACATGTTCTCATCCTCATCACCCACCATTTTTTCTCTTGATGAACTGGCATGAGATGTTCTTGGTTTGGAGGCATATGGATGATGACGTCCAGTGACTTTCTCTTTATGGACCAGAGGTGAAGATGCATAAAGTTCATCACCTGCCATGCACATCATTAGTTAACACATCAAAAAATTAATGAACACTGGTCACTCACAATCTTCAATTGGCTCCTGAGATTGGACTGACTTGCCTTTAGGTGCCATATCTAACCCATGAAACAAACATATCAAATGGTGAAAAAGGTTATACTCCGAAATTAAAATGACTTACTTTGATGAAGCGTCAATCCTGGATTTCCCTCCGACAGACCACTCCAAGTTACATTCTCCAATGGTCTTTTTTGTCGCCCCCCATCCACGCGCCTTTTATCACCCACATGAACCTGAGATCCTGATGGAATATTGAGGGTTGGCTGTTTACTTTGGCCAAAGGGATCCTGGGATGCGACTGGATTCTGACCGGGATTAAGGAGGAACTCACGTGGAAATTTTGATTGGGGATTAGCGTGTGATGAGATTTGAGGTGTGCCTTCTGGCCCCTGAGACACATGTGTTTGTGTATTAGTGGGATTCGGGGGAATTGGAGTGACGGAAATATTTGGGATTGACCAAGTGCTTGAAGTTGGAGCCTTTGGATTGCCCACATCAATGTTAAGACCTGATACATTCATTGAGGATGCGATAGGGGTTGTGAGAGGAATGTTGGGGCTCAATGGTGACTGTGTTTGAACATATTCTATGCTAGCTTCACTATTTGAGTCATGAACAGAACCTGAACGGGATTTATGTGACTTGAAAGATGACATAAGGGCCGAAAAAGTACACTAATATTTTTAACTAGATAAAACACCTCAGTATTATGATAAAATAGAGTGATATGAGATGAAATCTTTTCAAATTTAGAATAGAGAAATTCTATGAATAGTTTGAACTGAGTGTTGCGTTAAAGTCCAATAAGCCTCTTTTTAGGAGAATCCTCCCTGCCTCCTCTTGAGCTCCTCCGCTTTTATCGGAAACCACCCGGCACGGCCTACCACCATATAATGTAATATTTCCTTGATCTCAAAGGGGACCCATCATCCATAAGTAATCATATTTGGTAACATTTCTGCCTCCCCATTGTCACATTTTGTGAATTATCCAAACTGCCAATATATGCATTGAAATTTCACAGCATTGTACATCTGTAAAGGGGTATATTCATGAAGGATTTACCCACAAAAGAGACATCACCTTTTCAAGAAAGGCGAGAGAATCCAAATCACATTCCAACCGATTAAAAGCCTGCTGCACTCAAACCAAATACCAAGACTTTAGCTGCACTCCAACCTTTTATGTAATAGAGGTATATTGTTATGTCTGTAATAAGGTTTAAGCCATGTACGATGGCGTGCCAGCGTACATGGTTTGAATGTCAATCCCCTCAAATCAATGTTGACACATCCCTATTGGAACACCCCTCAAGGGTCAAAACCGCAGTATCGCCATGTGTAAATAAAATAGAATATGTATGAGCATTGAGCAGCATGGCATTTTACCCAATTAAACTCCTAACCAATTCCGCCATCCAGATGAGACATGTTACACTCCATCAGCTGCAGCTCACGCACCATTACAAATGGGATAAAATTCTCAGATGGCTCAAATCATCTCCCCCTTCATAAATAATCACTCAATTTTTTTGCCAATTAATAACACTCCTAAACACTTTCACATCAGCCATAGATATTTATACACAAACCAACCATACTCCCAATTCCTGCAACAATGACAACCCGCCGCTATTCCTCAATGCATATATGCATGTGTCAACACTGCTCAACTCAAACACACTCTTCCCCTGAGGGTGATAGGCCTGGAGTTGCCTTCACACCTTTCCAATATAAACAGCACATTAAAAAGCTCAAATCAACCATTGCACCCAAATCTCTTCCAAACATCCCTACTTCTGCATCAGGATCTGAGTGCCCACAACTTCTATTGGATCAAACATTCCCAGCTGATTATTCACCACCATGGGCCCAAAGCACCTTCTCCACAGCACCGGGGCTCAATTCAATTGCACAGAAACCATACAGAAGCAGTCAAACCCTTCCTCCACAAGACCTTGGAATGATAATATCTGCCATTCTATCATTAAGGTATAATATACCCCGCAGGGCTTCACGCATTCTCCACCCCGCCCTAAACCTGCTGATCAAGTCCAGCATCTCAAGCTCCGGTGGTCCCCCCATTCCTGCATTCTATATACCTCAAGATCTGAGTACCATATTTGAACATCTCCAATTGGAGCGAGTGATTCAAAACTATATATGTTGTCCTCAATGTTTCTCTCTTAATGGCCTTACTTAATCAGTCACAACTGACCAACCCCACTGTCAACGCCATAATGACCCAAATGTTCATGATCCCCCTTGCACACAATCATTAGGCAAATTCATCTATTCATTTGAAGCCCACACCCAAAACACCACCAACATGAAGCAAAAATTTATACCAACAAAACATTTTATTTATCAACCATTCAAAAATTGGCTTGCCAGATTTCTCCAGCGGGCTGGAATTATGGACATTCTGCATCAACATCAACAATCCCAAACTCCCAAAGATTCCCCAAAACGTGACGTCTGGGATGGATTGGTCTGGAGACGCTTCACTGGCACTAGAAATATCCATGACCCCCCATTCATGTCCATTCCTGGTGCATTGGCCTTCTCCATTTATGTGGACTGGTTTAATGCACATGGAAAGTCCACCCGGTTGGCCAGCATTGGACCTATCATGCTTATTTGTCTTAATCTCCCCCCAAGTGAAAGATTGAAGCCAGAGAATGTCTATGTTGCAGGAATCATCCCTGGTCTGAAGGAGCCAACTTCCCTTCAATTGAATTATTTATTAATGCCACTCATCAAGGAGCTCAAAGAGCTATGGCAAGGTTACCATTTTTCGCCCACCTCAACAGGTCCTTCAGGATCCTTTATCGGTGTTGCCATTCTGACAGCCATTGCGGATGTGGTTGCCATGCGCAAGCTTACTGGATTTATTTCCCATTCAGGCAACCACTTTTGTAATTTTTGCACCATTCACAAAGGTCAAATTGATGAAATTGGTCCTCAATTTCACTACACACACTCATTTCAAAATCATAAATCAACCATTGCCAAATGGCTTCAGGCAACCCCACAACAAGGACAAGCAATTTTCTCTGAGTATGGAGTGCGATATTCAATTTTAGAAGACCTTCCGTATTGGGATGCAACCAGAATGGTTAATCTTGACATAATGCATAATTTAATACTTGGAATTTTGAAGGATCATGCAACTTTCAAATTGTGCATTCCAGAGTCCAAATCAAAAATTTACCTCAGGTCCCGCAGGAAATCCAATGACACCAACAGTTCAGACTCAGATTCCATGACCTCCAACAGCTCTCTTGATAACATCACATTGAGAGAGGCCCGCTCCCTGAGAAGAGACACAGCAAAAATAATAAATGAGCCACTCCCCACTACTTCCACCCGAAAAAACTACTTCCCAATGCCCACCCCTAACACGGAACATCCATCTAGTGGTTCTGCGGAGATTCCTTCATTTGATGCTGATTACATCCCCACTTCTGAAATCCCCTCTGAATTGGATATCACTGCACTGAGTGATCACCAGATCAAGGGTGAGGCTCTGGAGCATCTCCGACAAATCATATCTGAGACAATAATTCCCTCATCATGGACAAGAGTACCTCGCAACATGGGTTCCCCCCTCATGGTAGCTTAAAAGCCGCTTAATGGGCTCTCTTATATAAGGTCTATATTCCATTTTTAATGCTCAGTCAACAGATGTCATTAGATGTACACCAATCCGCCAAAATTCAAAGGCAAATGGGTCAGTCAGAAGAACTTGCAAATGAACTAACCAAGAATACATTCCATTTGATTAGTGCTATCAACATTGCCACAAGTTGGACTGTTTCAATAGGAGATGCGACTGCATTTGCTGAACATTGGAAAAAATTCCGCCTTTCCAATCAACTCCTGTTCCCAAAACAGAAAAGTAAACCAAATCATCATTTTGCTGACCATATTCCCGAACTCTTCCAACGTCGGGGCCCAGCACAAGCCTCAGCCACATGGGGTTATGAGCGCTTGATTGGAGTATTTGCAAAAATGCCAACAAATAACAAAATATGTACGTCAATTAATAAGATCAATATATTCACATTGATTAAACACCTGAACTGAATAAGATTAACTTCTTGCAACTCTAAATAGATGATATAGATAAAACCTTACTTCAACATATCTGTCGATGTTCCAACCTTTCTGTTCTCCTGAAATCCCCATCCGTGCCATGTGAAATAAAACAGCTTTTCGAATCACAGCCACCTGCCCTGTTCAATGACCATAAATATAACAAACCATCCCGCCATGACCAAGAAAATTATGATTGCCTGGTTGAGTACTTACATAATTTTCATGCATCAAGGGAAATAGTTGATTGGATCAGCTTAGACACTACCATGCAATCCACAAGTCATCCCACTTCAAGGATTGTCTCACCTTGGTATTTTCCAGTTTCAAACATTAATATTGGGAACAATATATTTTCAACTGAATCCAAAAATGTCAGCAACAGTGTGATATGTTTTCTGAGGGGCAACTCACGACGCTTTGGTATTATTAATAGCATTTTTAAAGTCTCTGAGCCATCTAGCATACTGAACAATAACTTTCTGATCTTAAAAACTTTGAAGATGGATGTGAATTTCTTACCAGATTGGCTGCATCTGAATATTTATAAAGCTGTTGGTTTTTATGATGGACACTTGATTATATCTGAAGAAGAAATAGAAGGTAACTGTGGATTGTATGATAACAAAGTTCTGTCATGTGGACTGCTTGTAATGATAAAGCCGTTATTTCATGAAATTTAGTCTACAGAAATGCAAATCTCTCAGATTCATTAGCAATTTTGCTAGTGAAATAACTGCCTGAAAATTTAGTGACAGAGACATGCCATTGTGACAAGCAAAGCCCATTATTTCACATTGCCACAAAGAGCTTACTATTTTGACATTGGGTACAGTGTGAATAAGCCAAGTTCAATGATCAAATGACCCACACACTCACCTTTCACAGCATCCAAAATTTCTAACTGCGCCATCATCATGTTGGAAGGGGAAGCGGCCCTTGCGCACACGCCAATGCACACGCAAGCGCACCCGCACCCACACACGCCAATGCACACGCACACGCGGTATTGTGCGGCGGGCTCTACCAGTGTCACCTGCAAAACGACAATCCCGCTCAGGCGGAGTCCTTTCATGGACGACCTGGTGAAGTCAAACCCCCCGCCAAAATTTCTAAATGCGCCATCATCATGTAGGAAGGGGAAGCGGCCCTTGCGCACCCGCACCCGCACACGCGGTATTGTGTGGCGGGCTCTACCATTGTCACCTGCAAAATGACAATCCCGCTCAGGCGGAGTCCTTTTATGGATGACCTGGTGAAGTCAAACCCCCCGCCTACATCAAGACTGGCTGAAGGACCTCTTTGATGTGTGTTTGTGCAAACAGGCAGGTCTTGTGTAATTTTCACCAACCATTGGACGGTTGCGGGATGATCAGGTGGTGAGGAATCTGAGTTGAAGGCACAGGGGAACCAATATTGGTGGATGTCACAGGATTTGGTGTAAGACAAGAGTAGGATGTGTGCTTGACGTGAGCTCGACTTTTATCCTGCTTGACGTGAAGTCAATTGCCGACGATTGACACGAGATTCGCCCTGGTGAGGTTTTAGAGAGATTTTTAACAAAAACAATTAAATAAATGATTTAATAACATCAGAATTCATGATTATAATAAGATGATCTTTGGTCTTTGATAATATAAAAGCTTTATATATAAAGAATAAAGATGTTACCTTTTAATTGTATTGATTTAATGTTTTTGATGGGTCTGAGGGGAAAACAGAGTAAAAAGAGCTCTATTTATAGTAAATACCTCCCTCCTAGAGTCCAACAGGCTTCTAGTAGACGTGTACTGATCATATCCACTGGAATTGATCAATATTTCAAGGTTTGGTGATGATTACATCATGATCAAACCATATTACATCATTATTATGCCATTATTTAGAGTTATCACTATAACTCTAAGTTTGATGGCGTGAAAGGCTTGGAAGAACCCCAAAACTCGTGGATTTTATTAGTTTTAGTCATAAACTAATAGTATTCACCAATTGTATCACTCATATGACTGTTAAACTTAATTTAAGGCTACAGTGAGTGATCATAAATGATCAAATTAAGCTCAAACTTTGATCCTTAATAAATTTTAAGATTTACACGCTACAGCAATTCAGAGAGTTAATTCTAATAGCTTGGCATATCCTTATTATGCTTCCAAGAGCATTTCATTAAATCATCAAAACTCTATTTTTGATGATTTTTCTTGTAACTCATCTTTTCTGTCGAAATTTAGTATTTTAAACTTCAAACTATGATTTCAAGGGGTTATACCTTGAATATTATAATGAAAAATACATCATTCTTCACGAATGAGCTAGTAGAATCCAACTGTCTACTTTTTTTAAGTTTGGACCACTTTCACAACAAAGTGCTCAACAGCTCTGTTGATTTTAATCAATAATTCCTTACAGGTTTTAACCTTGTTTATAGCTTGTGAAATAAACTTCATTTCTGTACTCCTACAGTAATTACGTGATGACTTTATTTTTTGTTCATCACTCTATCATGCATAATTCAAGAGATATTAGCTAAAATCCTTGAATATATGTGTTGACCAAAAAAGTGCATATATTCAGGTTAATTTCTTAAGTATTGATTTTGAAGCTTAGCTTCTTAATTGCTTTATATGTGGAATTTTATGGAAAATCCAATGGTACCATTTATTTCACATGTTTTTACATTGGTCTTTGAAATAAATAAGGATTTGTGTTTTTTGTAAGGTATTATTACTTATGTCTTATTAAATATTGACTTTACAGATATGCCATAAAAATGATATATGTGTATTTTACCATGGGGAATCCAATGGTATAATTTATTTCACATGTTTATTCATTGGTTTTCAAGTCAAACCAAGCTTTGTACCAATTCATGGTATTTTTATAGTTTTAAGGTACTTATTTTTGATGTATAATTATATTAAATATTTCTTGTGACCTTTTCGGGTATGTGGTCATATCTCAAAGGCTCACAGGTAGCATTAAATATCTCTTGTAGAGTATTTTTGGATAAATCTTTATTGTTGGTAAAACAATAAATTTTTAGAATATTATTTTCTTATACTTAAAAAGTTAAAAACAATAAAATTGGCGTGCTTTCTCTTTAAAAATACTATTTCTTAATATCTTCAAATAATTCTCACTTATACAAATTTTGAGGACAGGAAAAGTACTTGATATTTTATCAAAGTTTCATATCCACACCTTACATTTGGGGGCCCAGCCATGATATTTTACCTGTGACATATTTTTTTACTCTTTTTAATCCTTTTTGCTTGTATTAAAAAATTCAAAAAAGATATAAAAATTACTTATAATTCAAAAAATCCATAAAAAATAATTGTTTTTTCATATTATAAGTGAGGCTTATACTTTTATTTCCTTTTTGAAATACCTTTTTTTACTTAATTAATTGGCTTTTTTCATTAATTTTAGTGTCTGACAACGTGGTAAGACAAGAAAGAATTGAAGCAGCCTCAACAGTTACCAGCATTATTCGTGCCAGTACTGTTATTGTGACTCAGAATAATCAACCTGAACCAATTTCTTCTGAATTGATTAACTTGGATATAAGTAATACTCTTCAGAAAGCCAAGAGTTAGGCCAATAGTAAGTTTTTTTGATGTAAAAGTACTATTTTTAAGCTTTTTTAATCATAAATATGCCTTCAACCAGATCAGGGACCAGCTATAACCCCTCAAGCAGCTCCCAGAAAGGTCATAGACGTGATTATGGCAGAAGCCAATCAGTTACAGAAGGACAAGGGTCAGTTGATGACTTCCAAATTAATAAATTGTTTTATTCTGAAGCTGATAAAACTGTTTTACCTTCAAAAGGAGCTGACACTGCCACAAGAAGCCTCAGTGGACATCTAAAAAGCCAGCCAGAAGGCTTACAAAGATGCATTTGAGCACAAAGAGTACCAGATCCTTCCAGATCTGTGGAAAAGCTGCATGAATTCTTAACTGACTGTGAGAAAATTCCTGGGCCATCCCAACATTTGCAAGTTTCTCAATGGATGGCATCCATTGATGGAAAAGAAGAACATGATTCTCTTAACAGCAGAATGGAGGAAAAACAACCCTCCACCACCCAAGCAAGTGCCAAAGACAGCCCCAGTGGCCAGCAGCAGCAATTCCAACGTGAAAAAGCAGCCAAAGGCTCAGAAAAAGGGTAAAGGAAAGGCACCAGCCACAAAGCCTTACAGCCAGGGTTACAGGATGCCATGGAAAATGTATTTCAGATGGCCAGAACAATGATGGAATTACAAAAGAAGGAGGAAACTCCAGAATAAAATATCATAAATGATTTCTGACAATTTTGATGCTATCCCAGAGTTGTATGAAGCTATAACTGATGTAAAAAGTCATATTTCTGATGAAAATTCATCAATTTGTAACAATCTTAAAACAAGTAACTTGAGTCTGACCCAAATCAATGAAACACTTATATGTTTTTAAAAAGCTTTAAGAACAATTAGAACTTCCAATAATGATAATTCTTTTGGAAATGAGATAAATGAACAATCTGCCATTATTAAAGAATTAACAGACAAATATTCTAAATTCAATATTGATGACATAATTGAAACAAGAATAAAACGAGTAATAAGTAATATCAAGAAGGATAATACAAAATCTCGTGATGATATTTCAAAATCATTTACTGAAGTAAAGACACATATAATTTCCTTTAAAAAGTGTTTTGATACCTCAAAAGAGGAAATATAAAAATTAACAATAAGTTTTAATGAGGTTATCTCTGATAATACTAAACAAACAGAATTATGGAATGAGCTGACATATAGGGAGGATGATCATAAAAAGAATGTAATAGACTCTATACAAAGCTTGCAACATGAATTAAGAAATTCACAAAAGTGTAACAACAGCAAAATGAATGATATTGAGCAACTACTAAACACCTTACCAAGAATGTCTACACCTCTGAATCAAAATGAGGGCACAAGGATTCCCAATCCACAAGTATTGGATATTGAAAATCCACAGTTGAAAAATTAATCTTCTATTTCTTTTCATAACTTGGAACCATTAATGGGGAAAGCACTATTGAAAGAAGCCACAAAACTTAAGTAATGGCCTCACTTTAGTTGTGAAGGAGAATATGAACATATGGAATTCATCAGAGGTATTGACATGATCAAAGAAGATTTTGAATTACCAGACAGATTGGTAACAGCTAGATTTAACACCTTGTTTATCAAATCAGCTCACAGAAGGTATATCAAACTGAGATAAGCACATGGACACCAAAGTTGGACTTGGTGGAAAACCCAAGTTATAAATAAATGGGCCGATTACGCTTGGGTATTGAAGGTTGAAACAGCCTTTTAATCTGCAAAATTCAATGCTGATAAAGACAAAGCTTTACCATGGTTTTGCCAACAGAAAGACAGACTAACAGCATTATACCCTGACATGTCAGAATTTATGATTCATAGGAGAATTCTAAGACAATGTGGAGGTGACCTAGAGCATGCTGTCAAAAGCAGGACTACTGAGAAATCTTCAGCAGAAGATATTATCAATATATGAGAAGAAGTAACCACCAGAACCAAAATTTGTTCTAGTAGGGTGAATCTCAAGACAAGGTTTAATACACCTTGGAAAGATTCTGTGGACAAAAGCCCCACAGAAAATTCTAATAATTTGAAATATAAATGTGCAGATACACTCAGGAAATGCCATATTTTCCAAAGCACCACACATTTATCCAATACATGTCCAAAAAGGGGGAAAGAAAAGAAATTGAAATTGAAAAAGATGATGTAATTGAAGAAAATTCAGATGATAAATCATCAATATTTTATGAATATTCAAAGGATATAGAGAATATCAATGCCACCTTTGACATCATGGAATCTTATTCACACTTGCCACAGTTGAGCAATAGCCAACTTGATTTATCAAAAATTCAAGATGCACAGTTAATGAAAACCAAACCAAACAGAGGGAAAGGCTATACAGCTGGTAGCTCCTGTATAACAGAAGTGGTAATTGACAGCAAAACCACTAAACTACCACTTGATCCAGGAGCATTCTGATCTTGTGTAGGTAAATCCTTTCTTAAGACTTGTGTACCAAATTTTGAAGATCAATTGTTTCCAATTGATGGCATAAAATTCGATAGTGCAAGTAACCCAATGAGATCATTGGGAATATTTGAAACTAGTGTCATATTTACACATATCAATGGAGATTTAAGAATCACTGTTGAATTTGTTGTTATGGAAAATTGCTCTAGTACCCATTTCATACTGGGAAATGATTATTTAATCATGTATGGAATAGATTTATAAAACAACAAGGACAGACACTTTACTATTGGAGACAATAAGCGCCAAAAATTTGCCTTTTTACCATTTAAAAGACAAATTACAGTGAACAAAGTATTACAAGTCAACTTAGAGTTAGAGAAGTTCAAATCTAAACAGTTAAATGAAGCTTAAATAAGCCTTCATTTGAGTGATAAACAAGAAAATGAACTTTCTGCTCTTTTATATGACCATAAAGAAGAGTTTTCTTCAGATAAAGAGCCCCTGGGGGTAATTATTGGTCATGAAGTTGACATTACTCTTAATATTGAGAGACCTTATCCACCACTTGTGCGAAGACCTTCATATCCAGCAAGTCCAAAATCAAGAGAAGCTTTGGAAATTCATATCAAAGAACTTCTAGACCTTGGTGTAATAAGAAAAGTGGGCCACAATGAAGAAGTACAGATAACTACACCAGTCATAGTGGCATGGCATAATGGAAAAGCTAGAATGGTTGGGGACTTTAGAGCTCTGAACACTTACACTGTTCCAGACAGGTACCCAATACCAACAATCCAAATAGCCCTCACCCAAATATCTCAAGCAGTATTGTAAGGTGTGGATATGAAACTTTGATTAAAAATCAAGTACTTTTCCTGTCCTCAAAATTTGTATAAGGTAAAATTCAATTAAAAATAGTAAGAAATATTATTTTTAAGAGAAAACACACCAAATTGATTGTTTATAACTTTATTAGTATAAAACAATAATATTATAAAGATTTATTGTTTTACCAACAATAAAAAGTTATCCAAAAATACTCTACAAGAGATATTTAAGGCTACAAAAGAAATTTCTTCAAGAGCAATTTCAATTGGAATGAATTGAGCAAAGAACTGCAAGCAATTAATTAAAGAACCAAGTCTTTAAAAAGAATATTAAATAGAAAACGCGCCCAAAAGTGACCAGAGTGAATTTGGAAACAAAGTGACAAAGTTTACATTGATAAAAGATGCTTTAATTCACTTTTGGGGTGGTTCAGGGGTAAAAAATGATTATAAGAGTTACAAACAATGATTATAATGATTTTTTCACGTGGTTAAAAGGTTCAAAATGATTTAAGAAAGGTGGTTGGAATCTTTTATTGATTGGTTTAACAAGGTTTAAACTAATTATAAAAGGAAAAGATTCTAACATGAAGAGAAAAGTGGGGCAAAGAAGACATTCTTTTATAGCCATCAATTTTCTTACTCCAAACGTAAAACTTACTCTTGTCAGTCGTGGAAAACATTCTGGAAACAGAAAAGCCAATTATGGCATCATTGAACCCTGGTTTAGACCAAAAAAGGGCTGGTTTAAGCCATTTTTAGCCATTTTAGACCCTTAAATCAGCCATTACTATAGCAATACCTGGTCTAGAGCCTTCAAAACACGTCTGAATTTGTGTAAGAGACGTATAAACCAGTTAGAACTGTTTTTACTATGATTGTTTTATCTTAAGGGTAGTTTTACCCTCTTGGTAACAGCTAAAACTACCCCAGTTGGTATCAAACCCTCATAATCAATTGAGTCCACAGACCCTGTAAATCAATTCCAGGCCAAAAGTGATGAACATTTGCGTGAATTATGACACCACACGCCTGTCAGCAAGGATTTTGGGGGTCTAGCTCCCCCTTAGAGCTGGAGTTCCTTTTCCCCCCCAAATTTAATCTTTCCAATTTATTTTTCCTTTAACTCCTCATCATGTATTATACTTATAGTTTATATATGTAATTCAATTGAGTTGTACAGTTCAATACAATAATAATTGATACCTCATATGTAAATCAAAGTTCACTTATGTAATACATGCGCACATTTTGACATTTCAATTGAATTCAATTGAAAATACTTTAATTCCTTATAACTTCTAAAATATACACAACACCTCAATTTTAACACAATTTTTGGTGATTAACACCACATTTGATGTGAGTTAAATTAAAGTTTTGAGGATTTTCAATTTTCATACAGAAAATACTAAAAACTTAATTTAAGCTTATTTAGAGTTGAGTTACAAAACTTTCACTCAGAGGTGACCCCACCTGATTTTTTATGAGGAATCCAATGGTGAAATAATTTCTATATGTTTATTTATTGGATAAAAAGTTATAATAATTTTTATTTAACTTTTTTCCAAATTTATTTATTTATTTATAATTTTGTTAAAAATTCATTTTTACTTAATTTTTTCAAGTATAAATGTAATTTTATAATTTCAAAATTTAATGTAATTTTTTTAAATGGTAATTAAATCTCAAATTTTGAATATAATTTTATATTTATATTTTGATTTTTATTATAATAATATAAATAAATTTATTTTATTTATATTTATATGTTAATTCTGTATTTGTGGTCTTTTGGGTATATGAAATTACCTCTAAGGCTCACATTCCCTCCCCCTAAAAAATAATATTTCTTTGTAATATTGGTATTTCTAGTGTGTCTGAATCTCCTGAGGAGTTTGGTAGCTTCTTGTATATATTTTTCTTCTAACCATTCATCTTCACAAGCTGGGTCACTGTACCTAACAAGGTATTCCCTTACTTTTTTGGTTCTTAATTTTCTTTCTTTAAGAACTTTGGTAATTTTCTTAGTACCAGATGTCTCAATAGGAGGTATAACTTGGGGAATCTTATTCCTCAAGGGAAATTTCTCAGCATCACTAGATTTATATGGCTTTATCAAGCTCACTGGAAATGTAGGATGCTTATTGCTAAGTTCTTCAGATAACTCTACTTCAACAGCATTTTCTCCATGGAGGGCCTTAATAAGAAAAGTTCCTGCAAAGGAGTCTTTCAACTTTTTACATCCTTTGATGTTATTGAAGTTAGTGGTGGATACAAGAACTAGGTCCCCCACTTTGAAATCTGGAGTTGCATGTGATTTATCCCATTTGTCTTTAGCATATGCAAAAGAGTCCTCCATGCACCTTACTGCATGCTTTCTAGCTTTGTCTAGCATTCCTTTGAAGCTAGCAGCTGTGGGATGTATTTCAACTAAATCTTTCCTCAAGGAATCTTGGGGTAATTTGGGGTTCCATCCTTTTTCTAGAATAGCAGGAGTTTGATTGGTACTGGCATGGATTGATGTTTTATATGCTGATTCCAGTGCTGGCAACAGAGTACACCAATCATGGGTAAATACATCACAATCTTTGAATTCAAGGCCATATGCACAAAGTCTTCTCACCATGTCCTCAAACATTTGGATCATCCTTTCAGCGAGGCCATCAGTTTGTGGGTGGTAGGCTGTAGAGAAAGACAGTTTAGTGACAAATAATTGGTGAAGATTTGTCCATAGTGCTGAAGTGAATTTGGGATCCCTATCACTAATGATATTTGTAAATATCCCAGTCCATGACACTACTCTATTCCATATCAGAAGAGCTTTATCCATGGCTGTATCATCCTTGTGACATGGTAAAAAGATTGGAGTTTTACTGAATCTGTCCACAATTACTAGGCAAGCATTATAGCTTCTGTCACCTCCTGGTGGTAGGCCAGTTACCCAATCCATATGGACAATTTCCCAAGGTCTGCTTGGTTCTTGGATTTTTATCATATTTCCAAGTCTCTTGCCAGTGGATTTATTTGCCTTTTGGCATCTGTCACAGGTCTTGCAATACTCTGCAACATCTTTCTGCCACATTGGCCACCATATGCAGGTCTTTACTTTTTCTCTTGTTCTGTCTTCAGACAGATGTCCTGAAAAGGGGCTTTCATGGTATTCTTTCAGTACAAGATTGATTAATGACCTGTCCACAACTGTCATGAAACATGTGTGCTTGGTGCTGTGGTAGATTATACCATCTAGTAGGTGAAATCTTCCTTCATCATAAGATTTCTTCCATACTTCATCCAAGGCATGTATTAGAGAGTTGTCTTTACAGTCTCTTTTAAGTAATTGGCATAAGATGCTACAATTCGTATCTTGAGTGTAACTGTTTCTTACTTCTTCAAAGAAGGTGGTGTTCAAGTCTGTGACACTTATTCCTATTATTGGGATCTGTGGGGAAGCTTCTCCTGGAACATAAGCAGGATTATCAATATTATTTGGTAATGGCCATCTGCTCAGTCCATCTGCATTCTTATGAATATTCCCATCCTTATGAACAATAGTCATATTGCCTCTGTATTATTGTATGGCTATTTGCCATCTGAGCATATGCCTGTTGGGTTTTTTCATGTTTAAAAGTGATTTGACAGCTGTACAATCTGTTATCACCTCAAAAACACATCCCTCTAAGAAGTCGTTCAATTTCTCTGAGGCCCAGACAAGGCATAGACATTCCATTTGACTTGCTCCATATCTGGCTTCAGTTGGTTTGATTTGCCTGGATATGAAACATATGGGTCCTTCTACAGGTTTATCATTTATGATCTGAACTTGGTGAAGTGCAGCACCCAGTCCATCCCTGATGCATCAATATACAATTTGAAAGGCAATTTAAAGTCTGGCATCAGTAAGAGTGGAGCAGTGGTCAAGGCTTCTCTCAGAGACTCAAAAGCTTTGACTCTGTCAACAGTCATTTCAAATACTGTGTCTTTGTCACACAATTTATAAAGTGGTCTTGCTATGGATGCAAAATCTTTAATGTGTTGCCTGTAATATCCTGCAAAACCTAAGAATGACTTAATTTCCTTCTTATTCTGAGGCATGGGTCTTAGCAATACTGCTTCAACTTTGTTTTTGTCAATTCCAAGTGACAAACCAGATACAACATGTCCTAGTGCTTTAAGTTCTTTAAATCCAAAATGACATTTCTTCAAGGAGATTTTCATGTTTACTGATTGAATTTTTGTCAAACCTCTGGACAATCTGTACATGTGCTCCTCCCAAGTTTTGGAACAGACAATAATGTCATCAATGTAAATGATTAACCATCCCTCTGAGAGTTCTTCAGGGAAGATTTTATTCATCATTCTTTGGAAGTGTGAAGGTGCATTTTTGATACCAATGGGCATCCTCAAGTATTCATACACTCCACAATGAACAATAATTCTCAAGTATTTTCTTGCTCTTGGTGTCACCACATTTTGATGGAATCCTTTAAGGGCATCCATAGTGGTTATATACACTGCTTGAGATATTTGAGTAAGGGAAATTTGGATTTTTGGTATTGGGTATCTTTCTGGAACAGTGTAAGTGTTCAGAGCTCTAAAGTCCCCAACCATTCTGGATTTTCCATTATGCCATGCCACTATGACTGGTGTAGTTATTTCTACTTCTTCATTGTGGCCTAATTTTCTTATTACACCAAGGTCTAGAATTTCGTTGATATGAATTTCTAGAGCTTCTCTTGATTTTGGACTTGCTGGATATGCAAGTCTTCTTAAGAGTGGTGGATAAGGTCTCTCTATGTTAAGAATTATGTCAACTTCATGACCAATAATTGCTCCTAGAGGTTCTTTGTCTGAAGCAAATGCTCCTCTGTGGTCATACAAAAGTGAAGAAAGTTCATTTTCTTGCTTATCAGTCAGATGAAGGCTTATTTCAGCCTCATTTAACTGTTCAGACTTGAATTTCTCTAACTCTAAGTTTACTGGTGATACTCTGTTTACTGTAATTTGTCTTTTAAATGGTAACAAGGCAAATTTTTGGCACTTATTGTCTCCAATAGTAAAGTATCTGTCTTTGTTGTTATGCAAATCTATCCCATACATGATTAAATAGTCATTTCCCAATATAAAATGGGTACTAGAGCAATTTTCTATAACAAAAAATTTAACTGTGATTCTTAAATTCCAATTTATGTGTGGGAATATGACATTGGTCTCAAAGATTCCTAATACTTTCATTGGATTACTTGCACTATTGAATTTTATACCATCAATTGGTAATAATTGGTCTTCAAAATTTGGTACACAAGTCTTAAGAAAAGATTTTCCAACACAAGAGCAGAAGGCTCCTGGGTCAAGCAAAAGTTTGGTGGGCTTGTTGTCAATCATCACTTCTGTTATACAGCAGTTACCAGCTGTATAACCTTTCCCCCTGTTTGGTTTTGTTTTCATAAGTTGTGCATCTTGAAATTTTGATAAATCAAGTTGACCATTGCTCAATTGTGGCAAGTGGTAATAAGATTCCATGATGTCAAAAGTGGCATTGATATTTTCTATATCTTTTGAAGATTCAGAAAATGTTGAGGACTTATCATCTGAATTGTCTTCAATTATTTCATCTTTTCAACATCAGATTCCTTTTCAATATCAATTTCATTGATTTTCCCCTTCTTTGGACATGTATTGGCTAAATGGGTGGTGCTTTGGCAAATATGGCACTTTCTGACTGTATCTGAAGATGTATACTTAATATTATTAGAATTATCTTTGGGTTTTTTGTCCACAGAATCTTTCCAAGGTGTATTAAACCTTGTTTTGAGATTCACCCTACTAGAACCAGTTTTGGTTCTGGTGATTACTTCTTCCAATATATTGATAATATCCTCTGCTGAAGATTGTTCAGTAGTCCTGCTTTTGATAGCATGCTCTAAGTCACCTCCACATTGTCTCAGAATTTTACTATGGATCATAAATTCTGACATGTCACAATATAATGCTGTTAATCTGTCTTTTTGTTGGCAAAACCATGGTAAGGCTTTGTCTTTATCAGCATTAAACTTGGAAGATTCAAAGGCTGTCTCAGCTTTAAACCTCCAAGCATCATTTGCCCATTTGTTAATGATTTGGGTTTTCCACCAAGTCCAACTCTGGTGTCCATGTGCTTGTCTTATTTTGATGTACCATCTGTGAGCTGATCTGGTAAACAAGGTGTTAAATCTGGCTGTTACCAATCTGTCTGGTAATTCAAAATCCTCTTTGATCATGTCAATACCTCTAATGAATTCCATATGGTCATACTCTCCTTCACCACTGAAGTGAGGCCATTCTTTAAGTTTTGGAACTTCTTTCAAGAGTGCTTGGCCCATTGATGGTTCTAAGTTATGAAAAGAAGTAGAAAATTCATTTTTTAACTGTGAATTTTCAATATCCAATACTTGTGGATTGGGAATTCTTGCATCTTCATTTTTATTCAGAGGTGTAGACATTCTTGGTAAAGTGCTTAGCAGTTGTTCAATATCATTAATTTTACTGTTATTACACCTTTGAGAATTTCTTAACTCATGTTGTAAGCTTTGTATAGAGTCTATGACATTCTTTTTATGATCATCCTCTTTATATGTAAGCTCATTCCATAATTCTGTTTGTTTAGTATTATCAGATATACCTTCATTTAACTTTATTGTTAATTTTGATATTTCCTCTCTTGAGGTATCAAAATGCTTTTTCAAGGCAACTGTATTTGTCTTTACTTCTGAAAATGATTTTGAAATATCATCAAGAGCTTTTTTTATTATCTTCTTTGATAGTATTAATAGCTTGTTTTTATTCTTGTTTCAATTATTCCATCAATATTTAATTTAGAATATTTGTCTGTTAATTCTTTAATAATGGCGGATTGTTCATTTATCTTAATGCCAATAGAATTATCATTATTGGAAGTTTTGATTGTTCTTAAAACTCTTTCAAAGCATTTAAGTGTATCATTTATTTGGCTCAGACTCAAGTTATTTGTCTTAAGATTGTCACAAATTGATGTATTTTTATCACAGAAATGACTTTTTACATCATAAATAGCTTTATACAACTCGGGAATACAATCAAAAGTATCAGAAATTATTTTTGATATTTTACTCTGTCTTCATCCTTCTTTTGTAATTCCATCATGGTTCTGGCCATCTGAAATACAGTTTCCATGGCATCCTGTTGAATCTTTGGGATTCTGTAGCCCTGGCTGGAAGGTTTTGGGGCTGGTGCCTTCCCTTTGCCCTTGTTTGGAGTTTGTGGCTGCTTTTTCACGTTGAAATTGCTGCTGATGGCCACTGGGGTTGTTTTTGGCACTGGTTTGGGTGGTGGAGGGTTGTTTCTCCTCCATTCTAGTGTCAAAAGCATCATGTTTTTCTTCTCCATCAATGGATGCCATCCATTGAGCAATTTGCAAGTATTGGGATGGCCCAGGAATTTTATCACAGTCAGGTAAGAATTAATGCAATTATTCCACAGGTCTGCAAGTATCTGGTACTCCTTGAACTGAAGTGCATTGTTGTATGCACTGTGGCTGGCTTTGTATATTTCCACAGAGACTTGTTGTGGCGGTGTCAGCTCTTTTTGAAGGTAAAATGGTATTATCAGCTTCAGAATGACCCATTTTAGTTGTTTGGAAGTCATCAGCTGACCCTTTTCCTTCTGTACCTGATTGGCCTCTGCCATAATCACGTCTATCACCTTTCTGGGAGCTGCTTTAGGGGTTATACCTGGCTCCTGACCTGGTTGAAGGCATAATTATGGTTAAAAAGGCTTAAAATAGTAATTTTACGTCAAAAAACTTACTATTGGCCAAATCTTTGGCTTTCTGAAGAGTATTACTTATTTCCAAGTTGAATAATTCAGAAGAAATTGGCTCTGGTTGAATATTATGAGTCACAATAATAGTACTATTATGATCAGAATTAACAGTACTGGCAGGAATAATGCTGGTTACTGTTGAGGCTGTTTCAATGTTTTCTTGTCTTACCACGTTCTCAGACACTAAAATTAATTAAAAAACTAATTAATTAAGTAAAAAAAGGATATTTAAATAAAGAAATTAGAATATAAGCCTCACTTATAATATTAAAAAAAAAAAATTTTATGAGTTTTTTTTGAATTAGAAGTATTTTTTATATGTTTTTTAAATTTTTCGATATAAGAAAAAAGGTTTAAAAAAAGAGTAAAAAATATGTCACAGGTAAAATATCACGGCTGGGCCCCCAAATGTAAGGTGTGGATATGAAACTTTGATTAAAAATCAAGTACTTTTCCTGTCCTCAAAATTTGTGTAAGGTAGAAATCAGTTAAAAATAGTAAGAAATATTATTTTTAAGAGTAAACACACCAATTTTATTGTTTATAACTTTATTAGTATAAAACAATAATATTATAAAGATTCATTATTTTACCAACAATAAAAATTTATCCAAAAAATACTCTATAAGAGATATTTTAAGGCTACAAAAGAAATTTCTTCAAGAGCAATTTCAATTGGAACTAATTGAGCAATGAACTGCAAGAAATTAATTAAAGAAAAGATTTTTTAAAAAGAATATTAAAGATAAAACACACCCAAAAGTGACCAGAGTGAATTTGGAAACAAAGTGACAAAGTTTACAGTGATGAAAGATGCTTTAATTCACTTTTGGGGTGGTTCAGGGGTAAAAATGATCATAAAAGTTACAAAAAATGATTATAATGATTTTTTCACGTGGTTAAAAGGTTTAAAATGATTTAAGAAAGTTGGTTGGAATCTTTTATTGATTGGTTTAAAAGTGTTTAAACTAATTATAAAAGGAAAAGATTCTAACATGAAGAGAAAAGTGGGGAAAAGAAGACATTCTTTTATAGCCATCAATTTTCTTACTCCAAAAGTAAAATTTACTCTTGTCAGTCGTTAAAAACAGTCTGACAACAGAAAAGCCAATTATGGCATCATTGAACCCTGGTTTAGACCAAAAAGGGCTGGTTTAAGCCATTTTTAGCCATTTTAGACCCTTAAATCAGCCATTACTATAGCAATACCTGGTCTAGAGCCTTCAAAACATATCAGAATGTGTGTAAGAGACGTAGAAACCAGTTAAAACTGTTTTTACTATGATTTTTTTATCTTAAGGGTAGTTTTACCCTCTTGGAAACAGCTAAAACTACCCCAGTTGGTATCAAAATCTCATCATCAATTGAGTCCACAGACCCTGTAACTTAATTCCAGGCCAAAAGTGATGAACTTTTGCGTGAATTATGACACCACACGCCTGTCAGCAAGGATTTTGGGGGTCTAGCTCCCCTTTAGAGCTGGAGTTCCTTTCCCCCCGCCCAAATTTAATCTTTCCAATTTATTTTTCCTTTAATTCCTCATCATGTATTATACTTATAGCTTATATATGTAATTCAATTGAGTTGTACAGTTCAATACAGTAATAATTGATACCTCATATGTAAATCAAAGTTCACTTATGTAATACATGCGCACATTTTGACATTTCAATTGAATTCAATGGAAAATACTTTAATTCCTCATAACTTCTAAAATATACACAACACCTCAATTTTAACACAATCTTTGGTGATTAAAACTACATGTTATGTGAATTAAATCAAAGTTTTGAGGATTTTCAATTTTCATACAGAAAATACTAAAAGCTTAATTTAAGCTTATTGAGAGTTGAGTTACAAAATTTTCACTCAGAGGTGACCCCACCTGATTTTTTATGAGGAATCCAATGGTGAAATAATTTTTAAATGTTTATTTATTGGATAAAAAGTTATAATAATTTTTATTTAACTTTTTTCCAAATTTATTTATTTCTTTATAATTTTGTTAAAAATTCATTTTTACTTAATTTTTTCAAGTATAAATGTAATTTTATAATTTCAAAATTTAATGTAATTTTATTTTTAAATGGTAATTAAATTTTTAATTTTGAATATAATTTTATATTTATATTTTGATTTTTATTATAATAATATAAATAAATTTATTTTATTTATATTTATATGTTAACTCTGTATTTGTGGCCTTTTGGGTATATGAAATTACCTCTAAGGCTCACACTGTATATGATTTTCCCATGTATTATGAGAAATATTCCCAAAAGGCCATATCAGACCTGTTGGGGCTTAATTGCCATTTTTGCTCATTTTGTGCACTTTTGGCCATTTTGCCCATTTTTTGCACACTTTGCACAAATACAGTTTTAAGACTTTATAAGCTGTATTTGGACAGAAACCCAAGATTAGCCAAAACACCCAAAGACACCTTTTCACCCCTGAAGCCATCCAAAACCCAGCTTTCACTTATATCCTCCTGGCATCACCTCAGAAGACCTTTGGCCACTTTCAACCTCCAATAACCAAAAGTGCCTTAAATGGTGTTATACACCATTATGCATCTTTGTTCACCAGAAATCCAATGGGACCAATATCAAATGGTTATTTCAACTTTTCATAAGGTCATCAAGGCACATCATCCAGAGGATTCATCAAAGCTCAAAAAAGAAAAGTGTGAATCTCAAAATACCAATGACACCATAAAGCCATCATTGGTTACTTCTCACTCACAGTATTCCTCCAAGGGAATACCGGCAGTTCACTCTCAAGGGATATTCAAGAGGAAGTTCCAAAACAATTTGTCAAGTGTCAGTGCTCCATCAATCCACCTTGGCAACCACATTAATTAAATACAGTCTAGATCCATCAAGACCTGTATTATCATTCATAAATCATGGGAAGTTAATTCAACCCACTTCATTTCCCAATCTGGAAAGGTATACACTTCATCAATCTGTCAATACAGGCCAGCTGTCGGCCTGAAGGAGTCAAGCTCTCAACTTTTGACATATACCAGCCTCCTTTGACCCTGAGGGGTTTTTCCCCCAGTTAATTAATATATTTTGATTTTATTTTATCATTATTTTCTTTTCATTCTGTTAAGTGAATACTGATATTATCAAGTCAGTCATTTAGCACCCTTTTCTTTTCTTTCTTCACCTGTAAATGGATATTTGGTGGTCATATCCATACCAATTCCATTGGTCTTTTTGGAAGGTTAAAACAGTGATTAAGGACTTACTTGGTTGGCTCTTTGGCCATTTGGGTTCTCATTTCTCTTATTGCATCTCATCTTTGTACTTGCATTATTCTTAGAGAAATTCAATTCTTTATTTTCATTTTCTTTATTCTTTGGAGTCTTCCAAGTGAGTCCCCTGATTGCTGAGTGCCAGGACACTCTTGTTTTTCTACACAAGATCCCCTGTGACAGCTCACCATCACTATTCCTCTATAGTAAAGCCCTGAAACGCTTAAATAAAGCTTTTTTCTATTTAATATCCATGTCACAGTCATAGTTGCGGTTTTAAATATTATCATTCTTACTTCATCATAGACTCAGCCTGACATCTGGAAATTTTTGCATGACTTTTTCAGGTCTGACAACAGATTCCCCACTTATGACAATATTATCAATGATGTGGTGATAATTATTGCAGTATCTATCTAATTTTCCTAACATAGAATAGCCAAAATTTAATTTGGAATCATTATACCAATGTTTAAGATTTCTGCTAGGAGGTTCTGGAGCTTTTCAATGTTTCCATTAAATTTGGAACATTTCCATTGTATCCAGATTCTTCCTTTATTGATGAATATCTGTGGAATCAATTTTGAGTGTATTTTAGATCATGGGGAATGTGCACTGCAGAATTTTTGGGAATCTACAACACTAATAAAAACATTTTTGTCAAGCTTGTTGCTTATCAGACTGCCTTCTTTCTTTTTGGCCAAGTTCCATTTGCTTAGAGATTCTGGGGTTGAGTTTTTAAGAGTTGTATTTGTACAGGAAGAGTAAATACATTGTGCAGAAAATTCAATATTCATCTTGATATTCCATAAAGTTTAGTTTGATCAATCTGAGATGAGTATGTTGTTAGAATACATATAGATGACTTTGTCCATTATTTAAGTTTTTCACCTTTGTTGAATGATCAAGACCAAAAATCTGAAATCATAGGAGAACTGAAGGTTTTTATCTTAACATGAGAAAACACATGAGAACCATAATAAGATTGTAAATACCTGAAGGTGAACACCAATATATAACACATAGGTCGCTACAACAAAGCTATAATAAGGAACTTAAACAGAAATATTATGCAAACATTAATGAGTATATGTTTTTAGGGTGCTAGATAGTAGCATACATCTGATCTCATGATTACTTGAGTTATGCCAATAATAAGTAACTACTGCTACATGTTTTACTTAACTACAAAGATAAAATATGAGATTAATATTCTGATTAGAAATTCTGATGAATTTGCTAGTGAGGTAGCACACCACTACTAATTTGCAAGGATAGATTAATGATAACAAGAGTGAACAACACTTAGTTGCAACACTCTTAGGGGTGTGTGAAATGTTAGTATGAGTACTAAAAGCAAAGATAACTGAGGATGGTTGAAATAGAAACTATCCTCAGTTCTCATAAAGAATTTTATAGTATTAAGATCACAGGTTGGAGAGCCCTACTTCTGAGATCTTTAGAGATTAGTTTGGGAACACCCTTCAGCTTGAGGACCTAGGAGAAATGCTCAGATATACTTCACACAGTTGAGCCTTCTAAGTATCACCTTCAACTTTGAATTAATTGTATTAATTGAATATCTTTTATGGTTAGTATTATTAACTCAATGGGTCTGATTGGAGACTCTTTAATTGGTATTCACCAATTGAAAATCCACCTACTCAATTATTCTTGGTGTGGGACCTCCAAGCAAGATTTTTCAGCATTTTAGAAGGGCAGGCAATAAACCTTGTTGCCCTTGTATACAGGATTTATTAGAGATTCAAAACTAGCTAGCTGAGATTTTCCCTCCAGGTACTTGCCTACTTTAATCTTAAACAAGGGAAGCTCCCAAATTTCTGTAGTGGGAGCACATTCCATCTGTTGTCCCGGGCCTTGAACATCCAATACTGAATGAGAAAGAAGGGAGAATTTTAACTTTATGGTGGCAATGGAAGATTATTTTTAGTCAGTAAGGTTTTGAGGATTGATAGGAATTGGTGTTTAGATGCCAGGGAATTTCATCTCCCACAAGGTCTGCCTTTTTTACATGCTGCATGATGTACCAGTGGACCCAGTACAAGAAATGTTGGGGTATTGAAAAACTGAAACTTTTTTTTGTGTCAATTGGGTCAAAAAATGCTGTGTCCAGACCTGGTTTGACACCCATTTTATTTTCTGCCCCAGTATTGCTTATTTGAGGCTGAAGATTAAGATGGATCAACAAGATTAATGATGAGTAATCTTTTCAAATTCTATTGATAGATTTAAATTTTGGAGTTCCATGAACTTTGTAGATTAAAATTACAAGTTTTTTCGATCAACGTCGCTCGAATCCATCGGTTTTGCTGTTGACCGTCTTGACCGTCTTGACCGTGTGGTCCCGTCCGCAGCTTGCTTAAGATCTGATTGGTCTTCCTAGAAATTATCTTGGGCCCAACGAATTTGTTTCTTAATCTTTAATTTTTAATTTCCTCAATAAAAATATTATGATCAATAAAAAATCTAAAAGATTAACTTACAAAATCTCGTTAAAAACTTATTTAGAGCTTCAAGATTCGACTAAATTAAAAATTCCAACTAAACAAGAAAATTCAATCAGACCATTCGATCCAAGTAGGTCGGTCGTCAAGAATCCAAGCAAAGATCATGTAAAAACTGCATCATCCAATCATTTAAATCAACATCGTCTAGGCATAAATTCCATTGCATTAGATCCTTTTAATCAATTTCATCACCATCATCAAGATCAAAATCAAAATCCAGGTGGAATTATTTATACTGCCGGAAAAGATGGTTTAATTAATTCTTGGAATTTAAACTTACCAATCTTAAATTCTTCAAATCAAGATCAAGATCATCATCATCCTACAAATCATTCATTAAATCAAAACTATCTTCATTCAATCAAATTAGATCAGTCAAAATTATTCAATCAAAATGATCTTCAATCTCCAATCAGTACTTTTTATCAATCAATTCAAATTCATTCAGATTGGTGTAATGATATCTTACTTTGTAATCGTAATCAAACCGGTAAGCCAACCAAATCAAAAATTGCTAAAATTTCAAATTAATTCATTTTTCTTTTCTTCTTTTTCTCAAGTCATTTCCGCTTCTTCTGATTGTACAATTAAAGCTTGGTCACCTCATTCAAATCAAACATCAAAAAATTCATTTACTACAATCGGTACTCATGACGATTATGTTAAAACTTTATGCTTTTGCCATCATTCAAATTGGTTAGCAAGTGGCGGTTTAGATGGAAAAATTAAGATTTGGGACTTAAATCAAATTAGAAAGTTTCCAAAATGTATGTCAATTAAAAACAAATCTTAAAAAAATTCATCATCTAGCACTTTCTTTTTAAACTAATAATAATCCTCTTACTTGCAATTTTTTTTAATTAGTTAAAATCTTATTAGATCATCAAATTAATTCTTCTATTTATTCTGTCGCTACTAATCCAATAGGCAGCATCTTGGCTATCGGTTCACCTTCAAAATCAATCAAACTCTTCGATCCTCGTCAAAATTCTCAAATTTCAAACCTGGTTGGTCATTCAGATAACGTTCGATCTATCTTAATCTCCCATGATGGTCGTTTAGTCTTATCAGCTTCAAGTGATACTACTATCAAACTTTGGGATCTATCCATTCAACGCTGTCTTCATACTTTCTCTCATCATTCAAACCCTGTTTGGGCATTAAATAGTAATGATCCAAATTTAAGAATATTTCATTCAGGTGATCGATCAGGTTGGCTTTGTAAAGTTGACCTAGAAGGTTGTGGTGATCTCAGTGAAGGAGAATGTGTTCTTTTATCAAAAATTGGTGACGATAAATCAATTCAAGATTGTAATTCAAATTCGCCAAATCAAAACATTTTGAAGATTGTCTCTTTAGATGATACTTTTATTTGGACTGCAACTGGTTCTTCTACCCTACAACGTTGGAGAGACCTTCCAACTAGAGCTCAACGTAAAACTTCTCATTTAACTCATCATTTGTCTATTCAACCTATCTCAACTTCATCTCATCCCTCAAAATTCAAACCTATTTCTTCCGCTTCTTCACCTAACTTTTTACCTCCAACTCCCTTTTCACCTCAAAACCTTAAATTTCAGCTAAGTCTTCAAACTTCTTCACCTTTTGATTTCACACCAAGCTTTGATCAACCTCAAACCTTTATTGAACCTCAAACTCCTTTCATTTCATCCTCAATCGTTTCTAACCTTTCCCCTTCTTCAACGCAACTTGATTTATCCTCGGGTCATTTTCTTCAAAAGGATCAAATCCCTCTTCAATCACTCGTTCCACTCATCTCACCTCATCACCCCATTGTTCCTCAAGATTCTCAACTTAATCATCCTTACTCATCACCTTCAATTCATTCAGATCTTAACCTTTCCACTCCAACCAATACTTCTAATCAGTTAAATATAAGTTCAAAAGGTCTCACTCCTATATCTCTTCTTTCACCCTTCAATTTAGATGATTCTAAAAATCAATTGAAACCTACTCTCACTCCAACGGAATTATCACCCACTCAATCTTCCCTCAAAGACTGTCAGGCTTGGCAATTTTATTTAATGAGAGACTCAGCAGCCGACGCTATTCCTTTAAGAGACTCTCCTGATGAACTTATCAGAGGTTCATTTGGTTTAATCAAGTCTGAATTATTAAATGATCGTCGTCATGTGATCACCATAGATACCATCGGTCGCCTGGCATTATGGGATATTATAGCTTGTGTTTGCAAAGGGTTCTTTGATATTGATGAATTAGACTTTCCAACCGATCAAGGTTCTAAAAGTGAAATCGGTAAGTCAATATAATAAATCATCATCTCTGATTTATAATACTAAGTATTATCGCTCCTATCTTACCTTTTCTTTTTTTTTGTTGAAAAAAACAACGATAAAGAACTGATTCCGACTTTTTGAAAAATGTTAGCGGAAAACTTATCTCCACATGAGTTATTGAAATTAATCAAAGAACGGATTGAAAGTCAGACAGCTATTGCAAATTGGTGTTCTGTGGAAACTCAAACTGGATTGCTAACGGTGCATTTAGAAGAATTTAAATGCTTTGATGCGGAAGTTTACGCCGATGAAATGGATCTATCAGATGAAATTCTAAGTACAATGAAAGAGGATCATAGACTCTCATTGGGAAGGTGGGTAATTTATAATTTATTTAGCAAATTTCTTGATTATCAACTACACCTTCGTGCTTCCCAACACGACCCATTACAATATTTGACCGAAAAAATCGAAAATAATCAAGCTAGTCTTGAAAAAGATAGACTTGGGCACAACAGAAAAGATTCACTTTCAACTCCCGCTATAAAGCTTGCTACCAGCTCCGACTTCAAATCACACTCAGACTCTTGGAAATCAGCTGAGCTTAATAGCAAGGGCTCAATCAAATCAATCGATCCTTATTCCCAACCTTATTCTCTAGATTACTTTTCACTTCCTCGGCTTGTTGAAAAGGACGAAGAGGAATACGTTTTATCAACTCAAGCCGGATTTGTCAATCAAGACTCTTCATCCACTGACCCAAACAGCTCACAGAGTTCTTTATCTTATCCCCAACCCCCTACCCGAACATCAACACCCGCGAAGATCGGTCCCTCTCGTCCGCGTTCCAGCATTGATAATTCAAGTCGAGAAGGCCAAGGGACATTAATGGAAACTGGTCCGTTAACAAACACTAGCAATTCTTCCGTCAATCAATTTAGTTCATCACCCTCATCACAAACCTCAACCAAGCTTTTCGCAAGATTCAAATCATTGGGTAGAGGGTCCAAAAGAAGATTAAGCCATGAATCAGCTTTAGCCACTGAAACTTTAAATCGATCTCAATCAATGACAATTGAAACTCTGAATGGATTAGATAGTGAAGTTGTTGAATCACAAGAAGAAACAGCTTTGGAAAAGTTGAAACTTCAAAAACAAATTATTGAAAAGATTTTGAGTCGACCATTCAAACCAGCTGGAGAAATCGACGCACCAAAAATTCCAATTCCACCCGAAACATTAATAATAATCTCAGAGGAGTCAACAGAAAATGAAAATTGGGAAATTTGTTTTCAAGGCTTAACATCCCAAATGGACTTGGATTATTTAGAAATTATGAAGATTTTACCAAGTTGGTTACTGGAGCTTTTATTTGAAAATCGAATCACAATCAAAGAAAATGCCCCAGCAAACAATTCACAACTTAAAGTCACATTTATTTTAGAACCTCAAGGTGGAGAGGATGCCGCTGGATTACCCAATTTACCCAGTGGGTAAGTCAAATGTTTTATTTTATTTTTACATGTGTGTGTACATTCCAATTAATCCAATTTTTATTTATTCATTCATATATTTTTTTTCATGAGGGGAATTAGTAACACAAGATTAACAGCTTCAAAAGCTCTGAGAATGAAAAAGGTTGTAGGCTACGTTGTACAAAAAATAGAATTAAAAAAATCCAATGAAAAAGAAACTTTAAAGGAAAAGGATGACGGCAAAAATGGATTCAAATCAGACCTTAAGTTACCATTAGAATCAGATCTCAATAGTCCTCAACCTTTGTCAGCATCGTCGTCAAATAAAATTGTAACGAATCCTGGTCAGGATGAAAATTCATCATTGACAAATAAAGATTTAACTTCAAGGGTAGAAAGAATCCCTCAAGAAAGCGAAATTGAATTAATTTGTAATGGAAAAACATTAGATTTGAAAATGACATTAGGCTCAGTCAAGAAATTCGTTTGGTTGAAAAATGATGACATAATAATTGAATATAAATTAAAGAAAGAAATTAATAATAGAGATGATGTAGATGAATAATTTTGATTGGAAGGCACTTTCACATATCTGGCTTTGTCGTTAATTTTAAATTTGAATTCGGGCTTGGAAGTCGAATTGGTGTAATGCATTAAAATCATTGAATTTGTTTTGTAGGAAAAAACAACTTTGCTTCTTTGCTAAATTGTACTTGACAAATATATTTATTATTAAACCAAATTGATTGTTTTGATCTTGTCGACACAAGCAGGAAAAAACCATGCAGCCACTGATAGAAAACGTTTTTTGTTTTGAAAACAAGTTGGAATCATCGTTTTTTTGCACCAACGCATAAGCAAACAATACGTGAACACAGCTGAAGCAGTTTCAAAAAGAATGTTTACTCCCACGATTTGAAAAATTTTCTGAAAATAAAGGTAATTATCTAAACAATGATAATACAACATTTTTTCCAAAACAAAATATGATTTCTTTCCTCCTCAAAAGATGTCTGCGTATTGTGTTTATAAATCATTCTTTATTTGTAAGAAAGTCTGAACATCAAAATTAAACTTGAAAAATTCCTTTTCATCAATCAATCAATCTTTTTTTTCTTGCCAAAATAATTATTTCCATCTTTGTTTTATTTTCGAATTTTTCTTTTAAACCTCAAATATGGGAATTCAGAACTTTGATTTGAACCAAAGAATTAAAAAATAAAGGTTAAGCCACTCATTTTGGCTTAATTTTTTCATCATGAGCAGCACATCAGCCAGTAACTGAAGCGATTTGGAAATGACAGTGAATTGATTAATTTTTCACAGATAGTTTTCTGCTCAAGTAATTAAGGGAGGTTCAAAATGTGAGCCCTTGAGTATGACCACATTTCCAAAAAGGTCACATAAAACTTCGTATATAATTTTATATTAATTTGAAGTAAAAAATACTTTAAAATTATTTGTTAAGTAATGATACAAATTACTAAAAACTTATTAAAATCATTTATATAATAAATAAAAATAAATTTATTATGGTAGAATAACTTTAAAACAATTTTCAATAACCTTAATTTAAGGAAATACCAGTTTATCATATGAAAAACTGCCTAAATAGGTACAAATTCCTGTTTGAATCAAAAATTGATGGATGAAAATGTGAAAGAATTCACACCTTTGGATTCCCCAACCAATTTTACATATATTTCTCCTTGGATGACATATCTGTAAACCCAACAATTACCAAGATACCTGGATATATGCACTTTAGAGGATCAGTGCATATAACAATGGTTTCTAGCTTAGATCTTTCAAGATATAAATGATAACTTTATGATTCAAATATAAAGTTATCTCTTAATTAATGTAAGAAAAAATTTATGAGGTTTATAAAAAATCTTATAAATAAAGCTATGAGAAATAGGGAGAGATTAATAAAAATGATCATACCAGTCAACCATTCAGAACCAAAAGTGGTCCAGGCTTAAAATAAGAAAAATATTTGGGTTCTGCTAGGTCATATTTGGATAAATATTTGATTTATATCATCATAATTAAGGAAGAAAATTGAGTAATCATAGTTCAAAGTTGAAAATAGTATATTTTGACAGAAAAGACTGATTACAAGAAAATTCACAAAAAGTAGAGTTTTTATAACATAATAAGATCTTTTTGGCTTCTTAGTAAGGCTACCAAGAGATATGTGAATCTACTTTCAGAATAGTTATTTAATTTAAATCGTAAAGTTTAGTAATGCTCAAAGTTAAGGAACAAAATGATCATCTTTGGATTATCAAAAATGATCATGATTTAAGTTTGACAGCTTATAAAGTAATAATAATTAATAAAGCCAATAATTTGATTTATCAACTTTCAGAATGAAATAACATTTTCCAGTAGAATGAGGTCCTCAATCCAAAGTTACAATGATAATTTCAAAGAATGTTGTGATGATTGGATAAAATATTGTAATATTGATTTAATCACAATTAAACCTTAAAAAATGATTGATTCCAGTGGAAAAAAACCAGAATAAACTACTATTAACCCTCTGGTTAATCAGTAGCAGCATCCTTATTATGAAAAATACCCCTTCTTCCTCAGTTTTCCTCTCATATGCTATAAAAATCAAATAGACATTAAATAAAATAATGAAAATATTTCTCCTTTAATAAAATATCTTATTTTTTCAATAAGAAAGATAATAATTGTTAGATTCACCAATCTTGTAGTGTATATCTAAATAATTATCTCAAATTTTGCAAAATTCCTCTAAGTCTCAATTCCATGTAAAAATAGTAATTCAACTATTCAATATTATTTCAAATTGAGTATTTTAAAGTTTTAACTAGCAATTGCAGCATAACTGATTTTAAAATTCTCTTTTTTCAGTTTTGAAATTTGGTTCTTTGTCTTTTTATTATAATTACCTCTCTTAAAAGCTATCATAATTACCATTTGCATAATATTAGATAGTACTTACATTATTAGTTATTTTAATAATAGTAATATCTTAGTTATGAATTTTTATTCTATTCTTAAATAAAATCTCACAAAATTTTCTTTGTAACAATAATAACCTTTTGGAGAATATATTAGTAAGACTAATATTAATATGTTTCTTTTTATAGTCATTTTATTTATTTTATTGATTATTTATTTTAAATAAATAATATTTTCATTTTAGGCCATTATTTTAACTTGTTTTGTTTTGTTTATTAATATCTAATTATTATTTATTCACAATGAAATTCACAGTACCAGAAGCTAAAAATTTGGAATTTTCACTTATTGTTTTATAGGGAAGCCTTACACAAAACGGTCTAAAAAAAGTGTGACTTGAGGTAATCTGTTAGCCTCAAATTCCAAATCCAAAATATTGAAGTTGGTGAGCTCCCACAAAGCAGCCCAGAAGTGTCTAAAATTCATGACTTGTGGGGGGGGGAAGTAGGAAAGGCATTTCAGGAGGTATGACTGACTTTGCAGGTTATTTCTCTAGATATCCCCCTCTCTCACAGCCATTAACCATAAAAATATTAATATCTCTTCTGGAAGGGGTAGAAGGTCCAAACCAGGTATAATCTCCTTTCAGACTGAGGATCAAACTTGGTTCTAAAATTGAAATATCTTTCCAGATTTTTTCAACCAAAGCTTTGTTGATCAAAATTTTTACTCAATCAAGATAGGAGATTATAAATTTACCTTGATATTTATTTCTTTCCTCACATATTACATATAAACTATTCACTGATAATACAAATTCTTATATTAAACTTACTTCTAACATCAAAAAAATTTTTTTTATGAAAATGTATGTAAGTTTTTTTGAAAGAAATTCAATTGTATTTTCAAATAAAAAAAATTGACCCACTTCACATGTACCTACCATAGCAAAAAATATTTTTTTAACTTCTTTTGAAAGCAAAAATTTAATTTCTAAAAAGGGATTTCTAATAATGAAATATCCTCCAGCTCAATAATACACAGCAAATTTTTCTTTTTGAAAAGTTTTTTTTATGAGAAAACTAGTCTAAAATTGGACCAGTTTAGTATGAATGTGTGAAAAATTAAAAAAATAAAGTAATATCTATTATAACCAAAACATTTAAGTCTTTAATTACTTGAAATTTTTAGTATGAAATTATTTTCTACAAAATATATTTTTTTATATAAAATAAAAATAAGATCATTTAATAATTATTAAACATAATTATTCCATCAGAAAAATATGTTACTTAACTTATTAAGGTAAAGAAAATATTACACTCCCAGAGCCAATAATTTGGAAAACAAAGTTTCCAATTTAAAATAAAGCACTTGTAACTTAGAAAGAATTGGAAAATATTATTCTAAGACAGTAATATAAAAGAGAATTCTTTTTAAAAGAAATTTCAATAAATTAAGTATGAAAGGAACTTACAACCTTAGTTATTAATCAAAATAATTGAGAAAAACCTCATATAAGCTTAAATATGTACAGGAAAGCTTTAAAAAAAATAAAAGACAAAAATATAAGGTCAAAAATATTATTGAACTATGTATAATTAAAAAGATGAAGGTTTTGAGTAAGATTTTAAATGAATACTTGTAGGATTAAAACAAAGATCTTTAGAAATTTAATGTAAGATCAAATATTAAAGATAATACTCTAGAATATAAATATTCTTGATTTTAATTCTTCTTAAAAATCCAAAATATTTAAAATTTTCAGAATAATTTCATTATACATTTCAGTAGTATCATGGTTTAGATTTATATAAATTGAAATGATTATAAGATTAATCATGGTTACAACAGAAACAGTAGGATTCCTTTAAGTTTACAAAAGCTCAAAGAAAATTAGAAGGAGCTAATGGAAGAACTAAATTGTGAGAAACAGCTTAACATATTTGGAGTTATGGTGACATAACTTGTCACATAGAATTGCTATAATTACTTAATTATGTGAATTTATATGGATACTAACCAATTTATAATTGAGAAATAGTTAATTTAACACTTTAAAATTTATTTTATTTAAAAATAGAATTTTTTTAAAGAATTAATAACTATTACCAAGAACTTATTCACAGGTCTCAATTTGTACAGATTTTTGAGGAGCAAGTGTTTCATGTTGAATCACTGAAAATCATGTTAAAGTGTAATGCTTAATTGAAATAATGAAGGTATAATTATTTTTTTGTTTGAATAATTATTTAAGCCCTCTATGTTAGTCCTTAAATATTTAGAGATCTACCTTAGGAATTGAATTTTAAACAAATTCTTGAACTTTTAACTCATTACCTAATTGGTTCAGGGAATAGCATAATGACATCTGGTTTCCATGGATAATAGTCCAAAAGGGTTTTTAATTGATTATTTTTAATTTATATACTTTAAATAATAAAGAATAGGTATGTATACAGGAATTAAGAAATAGATAAAATCTCTGGAGATGGATATTCCTCAGAGACCTCAGAAGCTGGGTACCCCAGCTCTATTTGATGTATTTTCCCCCCTTAGGTATTTTTTATGTTAAAATAGAAATTCAGTCCTCAATACTGATATCTAATATGGTCTTAAAAATACAGTATTTTTTTAATTGTCCAAAAAATGAATAAAACTAACTATAGTGTTTGCATAATAGGGGGTGTCAAAGTCACCAAATCCCACCTTAAAATAACACAGGATTTGACTTCCAAATCCCAGGTTCTTGTGTGGAAATCACATGGCATTTTAACTGAGTCCCCTGGTATTTTCACCAAACCCCATGCATCTGGGATTTCAGTTTGAAACCTAACCCAAATGAGTATTAAAAATTCACAACTGTACAACATATTCTTCCACACACCATTTTTGACAATCCAACCAATAAGCTTACAATCCATTTCTATTTCTTCATCCATTCAATAATGCCTTGCTCAAAAGAACAACACATCAAGTCAGAGATGAAGATAACCTCCAGCCTTCCTCATCCATAAGGTGACTTAATAGGTACTGATTATTTAACCATAATTAATTGGCTTTCAATAAAATTAAATTTTGAGTCATGTTTTGGTACTAGTAGTTCCACATCAATTGGAAGGCCCCCTCTTTCAAAGCAGGAAGGGTTTCAGCTTATGGCCATTGAGGTCAACAGAAAATCATGACATCACCCAAACCTTAGCTCAAGAAGCATCCAAGATCAATGGAAAACATATAAAAAGAAGTATATGGAAGAAAAAAGTTTTGCAAATTCAACTGGGTCTGAACTAAGCAAAGGAGATGAGAGTAAAGGAATCAAATCAATGAGTTAAAAGCTTGAAATTATGTGTCCTTGCTATTCTGAAATGGATTCACTCTTTGGCCACAAGCCCAATGTCACTCCCATTGCAAGAAAAAACAGCTTAAATGGTGATGATGATGATGATATTTTGCTTGATAAGGTAATTTATCATGTATTTTTAATTTACCAGAGATAATTAAAGCTCATTTGAATTTTAAAGGAGAATAATTGTTTGGAATTGCTTCTCAATGTGGATCCTTTGCTTAATAGTGATGATGACTTGGTTCAAGTCAAAAACCTTCAAGATGAATCAGTAAGTACATTTAAGACTACTACTTAAGAATCACATTGTTGATTATTTCTCCTTTTACCAGAAAATTCAATCCATAACACATTTGACACAAATGCATAATCAAGAATTGACACCTAACTTGAATGACAAGAGTGTATCTAGGAAAATGTCAATGGATATGTTTGCACCTACTTATGCAAATTGTTTTGAATCACAGAAAAAGGGTATGTCTTGAATTTATGGTTACTCTGATCAATCCTACTGACAAAAGTCATGATTATTAGCCCATGGAACCAGTGATAATGCTTGTTTAGAGTGGGACAGGGAGAGGTGGAATGAAGAGAAAATGAGAAATATGGAAAAGAAATGGTTTGAAGAAGCAAATTTGCAAAAGAAAATGGAATTTGACAAGAAGCAACACACAAACAAATATGAATTTGAAAAAGAAAAGTTGTCAGCCTGTGACTCAAAACCAGAGCACAAGCATGACAGCCAAAATACCATAAACCAATGGTATAGCCAAAATACCACCAAAACATGGAGCTGAGCCAAATTAGCTCAGAAGGTATCAAAAGAAAGAGGAAACTAACCTCTTCCTGAAAATATAAGTCCCATCACCATAGGACAAGAAATAACAAAGTTATTGCTGAGCATAAACCTTAATTTTCACCTCTCATCTAAAATCTAGAAGGAGAGGCTTAACCCCATCAAATGGGTATTCAAAATGAAGCTCTAAGCCAGGGATATCTAATGGTGCCAGCCAAACTGAGCTAGCACCAGTATTACTTGAGTTATGGTCAAATTCAGACCAAATAAGGGTGAACAAAACATTCACCTCTCATCTAACTTTTACAGTTTTAGTGTGAGATACCTGAAGTGGGGTCTTTTTGGAAAGAGCCCAATCAGGGCTATCTGATGGTGCCATCCATTTCCTCATAACTCAACTACAACAGAAGTTATTGGCCAAACAAGCTTAATACAGCTTTTGACCAGACCACGCCAATGTACAAAAATACTTGTACATGGGATAGCTTTGTCATATTTAATGATAACCATGTCAAGTTGTGTACCATTGTGTAGAGCTCATACAGAGCTATTCAATGAACCAACTTTGAGCTTGATATCTCAAAAACTGACAGAGTTATGACCATTTTAAGGTCAAAATCCCACCTGCTGTCAGATACAGCCTTACCATGGGATAATAGCCCATAACCATGAATATGAGGTGTCAAATAGACGAAGAAGCATGTTTTTACTTCAATACCTCATATGTCAGTCAATACTGGGGTCCCATACAGTTTCTGTACAGAATTCAACGCGTCATACACGTCAGAATCAGGCTGTGAGGTCCCCAGATGAAAATTTTCACCCTGTATTGGTGAAAACTGCCCAGATGTGGTTTCAAAACCACATCTGAGCCCAATACAGGGTATACAGGCTGTTTGCAAACCACAAGCCTGTCATAGAGAGTGAAAAATCTTCACTTCCTCTACGTGGAAAGGTCTAGCAGCCTTTCCACTTCAATTTTAGGATAAAAGGAGGGCTTTTCACAGCCAAAAGCCTTTCCTCATCCTGCTCTTGAATACCCTACATAGTAAACTGTCAAAAACAGTTTTACTCTTGGGTAATAAACAGGTATACTCTTAATTTAAAGTATTGTAGTCTTTATTATTGTAACCCAACAGGTAAAGCTGCACCCAGGGCTTTCAACAGTGCTCACCACCACTATATTTCATATAGTAAAGCCCCTTTTATTATGAAATTAATCCATCTTTAACCCTTATAAAACTATTTTAAACTATTTTCCACGTGTCACAGTCATAGTTTTAGTTGTAAATAGCTTTATTTCCACTTCAACATAGACTCATCCTGACATTTTGGGGGCCTGGCCGTGTTTTTTGACCTTTTTTGGACCTTACAAGTAAGTCTTTCCTCTTTTTCATGACTTATTAACACATTGTTTTATCATTTTTAGGCGTAATTTCTGTTTAAAAATATATTTTTTATATATTTTTACCTTTTTCTTATATATACTCATATTATAAGAGTATTTTTACGTGGTTAATACCCACAGTAATTTATTATTTTTGGCGTGTTTTGCATATAAAAACACATAAGCCACTAATAAAGTCCTGTATTCTTGACTGAATAAGGACACCTCTGACTGAAAAACCATCAGTTGAGACGTGGTCAAGTGTATTGTTAATTCAATAACACTTGTATACAAACCACTTTTACAGAATACACTTGCAAACCACAAGTGTATCTGAGGGATACTGACACACAAACAGTGTGACAGGACACCATAAGCTGTATTTTTGATGTGAAATTGTTAATTCAATTACATTGTCATTATACAAGGGCATACTGTAATAATATACAAGCCCAGAGGCCATTCTTAGACGTGCAAAACCAGCCATTTAAGAAGTCTTAACTGACATAAGCCCTCTTTTTCCTGTTTTGATTCAGTGGAAGAAAACTACATCCCACTTGAAACCCAGTCACAGGCCAACACACCAGTGACACCCTCAGAACCAGAGGGCAGAAAGGGTAAAGGAAAAAGGCTTAGTGAAGGCCTCATTACAGCCAAGAAGTGGACACCAATAGCCACTCAGAGGAGTAGAAAACCACGAAACTCTGCTTCAATACAAGGTAAACCAACCTTAACCACTTGTACAGGGAAGATTACAATTATTAACCCAGTTGTAACCTCCAAAGGCAAACTGCCCAAATCAGCAGATAACAAATTTGTACAAGGCGAAGTCAAAGGTAAATACCCTAAGAACATAAAGTTTTTGACTGCTTGCAAACACTGATATGTCCCCTGCACACCTCAGAGACCTTGGCTTCCAAAGGAACCAGCCAGAGGATAGAGCAGGAATGTCTAGAACCAGAAGACCTGAAAGAAGACACATTGGACACAGTGGTGGATGGCAAAACAATGAGGGAGATAATATCAACCTTGCCATTCACACTCCAATTCAACAGAAACCTCAAACCAGAGGACTGGAAGGATATGGATCAAGTTCTTCAAATCCACCAACTCCTCAAAGATTTGTTTCAATGGAGCATGGACAACAAGAGGTTCAACCTAGCAACTCACTGGGCAGAACTGGGATCAAGTTGCCAGAAGATCTGTCTCAAAGAGATAGACTTCAAAGACCTTATGGTAATCACCAAGGGTTGGAATCCTACCAGGCAGCACAGACTCCTGGAGGCAAGGGCACAGAGGATAAGGGAGAATCAAGCCACTATCCAAGCTATAGAAGAACAGTTAACCCAGACAGGGCCTACTCAGATTCCTTCAGGTTCACAAGGAGCATGCCAAATCAGCTCTCCAGTGGCTTCACACCATTCAGAAACCAGCAGATCAGTGGCCAAGAGTCACCATTCTTCACAATTCCAGGAAGTTTCCAGGAGAAGACAAGGCAACAAGGGCAAGAACAAAGCCTCCTTCAACCAGAGGAGGAAAGAGTCAGACCCCATGATCCAGAAGCTGTTAGATTTGGTAAAAGAAGTACACAAGAACCAGAAGTAGTTGTAAACCACTCTAGAATCAGTAGTCCTAGTAATAGAAACATTACCCCCACTCAGACTGAAAATAACATTATCACATCTGAGAGTAACATCAACAGTGACACACTGTGGTTACAAATGTCCCAATATGCTGAGCAATCTGCAAAGCAGGCTACAGAATTTGAAGCTGCCCAAGAGAGGATGAGAAAAACTCAAGCCTCATTGGAGCAGATAGTTAAAAACCTTCAGGAAGGATATGCTCAACTGAGAAAAGCCTCTGAAGAAACCAACAAGAGACTGAATCAAGTCTCTGAAGAACAACACCATAGTAGCAGGGACAGGGAGTGTCTGAACCAAGACATCAACAAATTGTTTGATGCCTACCATAGCTTAAAGCCCCAACCACAAGGCCAAGCTATGGAGAATCCATATCAACCAGATGACATCAAACCAGATGCCATGTTGTTGAATAAGGCAAGATCTCCATCACAATACCAGGATGGAGATGGCATGTCTTATTCAGAGAAGGAAGCCTTGAAACAGCTTCCTGAGGCCTCAAACTGGCCCAAATTCTCTGGATCAGGAGAATATGATCATATGGAACTCATAGATTATATTGATGGACTCTTCATTGATGTACCAAGCATACCAGATTACTGGATTACTGCTAGACTGAATACTGCATTTAAAGGTCATGCAAGTATATGGTACACTGAAATGAAAGAAATCCATGGCAGAAGAAATTGGCCATGGTGGAAGAGTAAAATAATCCAAAAGTACAGTAATGGAACTTGGATATGGCAAAAGACCATGTCATTTGAAAATGACAAATACTCTGTGGACAAAGATCCATATGAGTGGTGTCTTAGAAAGTCTAAAAGACTTAAAGCCATTGATCCTCAAATGAACATTCAAATGAGGAATCATAAACTTCTGACACAACTGCCAGGAGAACTAGAGCATGCAGTAAAGTGCAGATGCAAGCAAAATTGCACTCTAGATGATATAGCCAACACCTTACAAGACATAAGGAAAAGGACTAATATAGGGAAATTCACCCCATATAGAAGCAATAGTTTCAAAGAAAAACAACCTTTCAGGGTAGAGTTTAAAGACAAACCCAGAGAAAGAGTGGCAGAAGTGGCAAAGAAGAAGAATTCTTGTCACAATTGTGGTTCAACAGACCACTATGCCAACAACTGTCCAAAAGCAAAGAAGAAAGTCTATGCTATAGAAAAAGTCCCTGAAGAAGAACCTCCAACAGAGGATTCTGAATCAGACTCTATGGGAGATGCCATCAGAGAACTATCTGATGATGATCAAGACCCAAGAGAGGAACTTCTAGTGGAATACCAAGAGGAAACCCCATTGGAAATCCAGGATATACAGTTGGAAGCAGGAATGCCACAAGACACTGCCAACAAGAACTTGTGTAAACATACACAAGATGCACAAACATTCCTGGTTACACCAACCAAAGGAATGGCATATATACATGGAACAGCCACAAAAATGACTGTATGTATTGACAATGCTCAGGTCCCACTGATCATTGACAGTGGAGCACACTGCTCCATAGTGGCCAAAAATTATCTGGATAACCACTTCCCAAACTGGGAAAAAGAACTCTTGCCCACCAGGGCAAAGAACTTTAAGAGTGCATCTGGAAAGATGACCTCTATTGGGACAATTATCAAAGAGAAAATTATACCCCACAGAATTGGTAATATCAGACTCAACCCAGAGTTTGTAGTGCTTGAAGATGCCCACATCCAAGGGTTTTTACTGGGAACAGATTACCAGAGGATGTATGGCATAGATATTTACAACAGTAAAAATAGGCATATTACCATTGGTACTAACAAGGAAAAGAAATTTTCTCTTGATATATACCAGATATCTTCTCAGGACCCACTGGAAGAACTTCTGAAAGAATTCAGAGAGGGACAGTTTAGCACTACCCTCACCAGTAAACAAAAGCTAAGCTTACTGAAGATGCTGAGGAAGAACAGACCAGCATTTGCCATTGGTGAAGAACCATTAGGCAAGATCAAAGGCCATGATATAGAACTATATCTGGATGTAGAAAGGCCTTATCCACCCATGTTAAGGAGACCTCCTTACCCAGCAAGTCTGGAGACCAGGAAAGAGATTGAGAAACATATCAATGAACTCCTGGACATGGATGTCATTAGGAAGATTGGACATAATGAAATAGTGGAAATCACCACTCCTGTCCTGATCACCTGGCATGATGGCAAGTCTAGATTGTGTGGAGACTTCAGAGCCCTGAACAACTACACAAAAGCAGACAGGTATCCTATACCAAGGATACCTCATGCCTTGGATAAATTGGCCAAAGCCAAATACATAACCAAGATGGATTGTATGAAGGGCTTCCACCAAAATGGAGTTAAACCAAACTCCATGAAATTACTCAGAATTATATGCCATATGGGCATATATGAGTACACCAGGATGCCATTTGGCATCAAGAATGCACCAGCCCACTTCCAAAGGATGATGGACACCATATTTCAAGAAGAAATAATGGAAGGCTGGATGGTAGTATATATTGATGATATCATTATATACTCAGAGACATGGGAAGACCATGTACAATACATAGACAGAGTGCTAAGTAAATGTACACCCATCAATCTGAAAATTTCACTTAAAAAGTGTAATTTTGGCCAACAAGAGCTACTAGCTCTAGGACACAAAGTCTCAGGCCTTAGTCTGGCAATTGACCAGAACAAAGTAGCAGCAGTACTGCAAAAGCCAGTACCAAAGAACATCAAAGAGATGCAATCTTTCCTTGGATTTGCTAGCTACTACAGAAACCACATCAAAAACTTTGCTCACATAACTAGTAGCCTATACAAGTTATGCTCAAAGGATGTAGTTTTTGAAATAACCAAGGAAAGGAGGGATGCATATGAGAGGATCAAATATGAACTCACAAATGCACCTGTGCTCATCTTGCCTGACTTTGAACTACCATTCAAGTTATATATAGATGCAGCATGCAGCCAAGGCTTGGGAGCAGCCCTTCACCAAAGACAAATTGTGGATGGTGAACCAAGAGAAGGTGTAATATCTTACATGTCCAGGCAGCTGAAAGATTCAGAAGCCAGTTATGGGGCCACCCAGACAGAATGTCTATGTCTAGTCTGGGCTCTAGAAAAACTCCATTATTATTTGGAGGGTGCAGTCTTTGAAGTCTACACAGACTGCACAGCCTTGAAGTCTTTACTAAACATGAAGACTACTAATAGACACATGCTGAGATGGCAAATAGCCATCCAGGAATATAGAGGGAACATGACCATCATATACAAGGAAGGTAAAAGCCATACCAATGCAGATGGCCTTAGCAGATGGCCACTGGACAATGTCAAAAGCAATCCAGCTTATGATCCTGAAGTTGCTGCAAAAATTCCTATCCATTTTATGAAAATAAATAGGAAGAAAAACTTCAGATTCTCTGAATGGGCACCAGGGAGTGGTACCCTTGACAGTGGAAACACTGATTCAGAAGGGACAGAAACCCCCATACTGGGAATAAGTTCCTCAGAACTGCACAATGAATTTTTCAATGCAGTACTGAAATCTTATGCCAAACACAAACAGTGTAGCATACTACTCCAACTCCTTCAACAAAAATACAGGAGCCCAGAACTGGAAACCCAGCTGGAGGAACCCTGGTTGAGGGCCTATAAGGACAATAAATTCTTCCTTATAGATGGCCTGATTTATCACAGAGAAAAGCACACCAGTGCACTCACAGTGATAGACAGAGACCACATCTCTTTAATCCTGCAGGAATGCCATGACTGCCCCTACATGGGACACATGAGTGAGGACAGGACTAAAGAGAGGGTAGCAAGCACAGCTTGGTGGCCCAAGTGGGAGCAAGAGTTGAGTGAATACATCAACACTTGTGAAAGATGCCAAAAGGAAAATAGAAAACATGGGAAGAAATATGGGTTACTTCAACACATAGAAGAACCCAAACACCCATGGGAAACCATCAACATGGACTGGGTCACAGGACTTGTCCCAGGAGGCAAAGAAAACTACAATGCCTGCCTAATCATAGTTGATAGGTTCAGCAAGAGAATGAGATGTCTACCATGCCATAAAGAAGACACAGCCATGGACACTGCTCTGTTATTTTGGAATAACATCATATCCACCTGTGGAGTCCCTAAGATCATAATTAGTGACAGGGACCCAAAATTCACATCTGAATTTTGGACCAATTTATATGACATGCTAGGCACCAAGCTTGCTTTTTCCACAGCTTACCATCCACAAACAGATGGCCTAGCTGAGAGGATGATCCAAACAATGGAGGACATCCTCAGGAGGTTCTGTGCCTATGGCATGGAATACAAGGACCATGAGGGATATACCCATGATTGGGTCACCCTCTTACCAGCAGTCCAACTGGCTTATAATACAAGCCAGCACTCTACCACAGGAAAAACACCTGCACTGGTAGAGAAAGGGTGGAATCCCCTTTTACCTGTGGATCACTTGAAGAAAAATCTTCTGACCATCCACCCCACAGCCAAATACTTCCATGATATGTGGAAGAAAGCCTGTGATACTGCTGCCAAATGCATAGCTGAGGCCAAAGAGTATAATAAGCAGAGGTGGGACAAATCACATATGGAACCTGACTTCAAGGAAGGGGACCAGGTGTTAGTGTCTACACTAAACTTTAACAATCTCAAAGGACCCAAGAAAATGAGAGACTCATTTGTAGGGCCCTTCACTATCATTAAGTTGATAGGGAAGAATGCAGTAGAGGTCAAGCTCACTGAGGAGGTTTCTAGGAAACACCCAGTCTTTCCAGTAAGCCTGGTCAAACCATACTTCCAAACAGAAGAGGATAAATTCCCCTCCAGGAAGAAAAACATCACTCCACCAGAAATAGTGGAAGTAGAAGAATCTCCTGGACCTGTGAGTAAAATCATCAGGGCCAGAAAAATCAGACTCAATGGGAAGGATCAGAGACAATATCTAGTCAGATTCAAGAACCAGACAGCTGACAAAGACAAATGGTTGGCAGAGGATGCCATACCAGATGGGAACCTCCATTTGAGGAGATTCAGAGCCTCTAGGAGGACTGAACAGTCTCATCAATGATGAGCCTTTTTTAGAGGGAGGGTATGTCAGCCTGTGACTCAAAACCAGAGCACAAGCATGACAGCCAAAATACCATAAACCAATGGTATAGCCAAAATACCACCAAAACATGGAGCTGAGCCAAATTAGCTCAGAAGGTATCAAAAAAAAGAGGAAACTCACCTCTTCCTGAAAATATAAGTCCCATCACCATAGGACAAGAAATAACAAAGTTATTCCTGCTCAAAGTTATTGCTGAGCATAAACATTAATTTTCCCCTCTCATCTAAAATCTAGAAGGAGAGGCTTAACCCCATCAAATGGGTATTCAAAATGAAGCTCTAAGCCAGGGCTATCTAATGGTGCCAGCCAAACTGAGCTAGCACCAGTATTACTTGAGTTATGGTCAAATTCAGACCAAATAAGGGTGAACAAAACATTCACCTCTCATCTAACTTTTACAGTTTTAGTGTGAGATACCTGAAGTGGGGTCTTTTTGGAAAGAGCCCAATCAGGGCTATCTGATGGTGCCATCCATTTCCTCATAACTCAACTACAAAAGAAGTTATTGGCCAAACAAGCTTAATACAGCTTTTGACCAGACCACGCCAATGTACAAAAATACTTGTACATGGGATAACTTTGTCATATTTAATGATAACCATGTCAAGTTGGGTACCATTGTGTAGAGCTCATACAGAGCTATTAAATGAACCAACTTTGAGCTTGATATCTCAAAAACTGACAGAGTTATGACCATTTTAAGGTCAAAATCCCACCTGCTGTCAGATACAGCCTTACCATGGGATAATATCCCATAACCATGAATATGAGGTGTCAAATAGACGAAGAAGCATGTTTTTACTTCAATACCTCATATGTCAGTCAATACTGGGGTCCCATACAGTTTCTGTACAGCATTCTACGCGTCATACACGTCAGAATCAGGCTGTGAGGTCCCCAGATGAAAATTTTCACCCTGTATTGGTGAAAACTGCCCAGATGTGGTTTCAAAACCACATGTGAGCCCAATACAGGGTATACAGGCTGTTTGCAAACCACAAGCCTGTCATAGAGAGTGAAAAATCTTCACTTCCTCTACGTGGAAAGGTCTAGCAGCCTTTCCACCTCAATTTTAGGATAAAAGGAGGGCTTTTCACAGCCAAAAGCCTTTCCTCATCCTGCTCTTGAATACCCTACGTAGTAAACTGTCAAAAACAGTTTTAATCTTGGGTAATAAACAGGTATACTCTTAATTTAAAGTATTGTAGTCTTTATTATTGTAACCCAACAGGTAAAGCTGCACCCAGGGCTTTCAACAGCGCTCACCACCACTATATTTCATATAGTAAAGCCCCTTTTATTATTAAATTAATCCATCTTTAACCCTTATAAAACTATTTTAAACTATTTTCCACGTGTCACAGTCATAGTTTTAGTTGTAAATAGCTTTATTTCCACTTCAACATAGACTCATCCTGACAAAAGTGGAATTGGGAATTGGAAATGAAGGAAAAGCAATGCCAGATGGATCTCACTTTAGCAGAATTGTCATCAAGCAGGCCAATTGCAGAGCTGGAACACAGTCTGAAATTAATAAATAAAAAGTAACATATTAGGTATATGTAATGTGATCATTTTATATTGTGGTGATTTGTCAAATATAATTGATGTTTATTTGCAATTGGGGAAAAAATTTGAAATTGATCTTATGTTTTGAAATTAGATTGAAATTTTTTCCAATGCTAATTCCATCAAGTTTTGCATTGATAATTTATGTTTCAAAGAACAATGAGAAAGTTTTTTCAAATGGAATATGATGGCTCCCTTGAAATTTCTTTTGTTTCTTGATTTCTTTTCAAAAACAAGTGGATTTCCCCTTCAAATTTGAAGTTTTTTTAAATAAAATAGAAATCATTTCCACTGAATTGCCAGTTTTTTCTATGTTTTTTTTTTCAAATACAAGTTGATTTCTTTTAAATCAAACAGAAATAAACTCCACTGAATTATTATTTTTTTTTAATTTTTTTCAAATAATAAAACAGAAATCAACTCCACTGAATTTTTTATTTTTTTTCAAATAGAATGTAAATTTATTTTTTAAATTGAAAAAATCCTGTTCACCAAATTACTTCTATTTCAAAAATAAACCTGGTAAAAACTTCATCCCTTCACTCCCAATTAGTTCTCAAAAACTGATTTTCTATCTGTCTTTTTATTAGATTTTCTATTTTTTTTTTGAAATTTTTTTCTTTTTCTAACCAGGTTAGTTTTTTTATTCTATTCTATTTTGAACAGGATCATCTCTACCATCTTCACCTCAGTCTCAGCCCCCATCAACCATCCATACTTCTATCCACCACCAACTCACCTCAACCTGCCAGAATCCATCCTTCAATCACCCTAGAGCCTCCCAAAAACGCTTCTGGGAGGATCTAGGGCTTAACTGCTTCAAATTTCTCGGAATCAATTCAAAGATTTTTTTTCTTATTTTTCACTTGTTATAGGCCTGTTGGAGGCCATTAACATTTCTAGATAATTTCTTTTATTTTTTTCAAATTAACTTCATCTATCAGTTATAAAAATACTGACACTGTTTCTCTTTCTTTTTTGTTTCTTCATATTCTTTTTTTCTTTTTTCATAATCCTGATGATTCTAATAAATAACCAATATTTTTACTTTTTTTCTTGTTTTTTCTGTTGATGATCATTGATGATCATTGATGATCATTGATTTGTTTTAAAATTTAATCATTATTATTACTTATTATCTTTCATTTCTTTTTTCCCTCTTTCTATTATTTTGATAATCATCATAGCTAACTAATGGTTTTTTTCTATTTCATTCTTATGATAATCTCTGATGAGAAATTCCTATTTTATTTTTTTAATCATGATCATTGCTGATCCTTTTTATTTTTGATTCTTTTTGATATTTTATCATGCTGATGATTCTTTTTAATTTATTTTGTTTTAATTTTTTTTAATTATTTGTCAATATAGGGGTGGATTATTTATAAGGGGTTTTTCTACAATGTGGTTCAATTTCACCCCCTTCCATAATGATTGAAATTCAAAAAAAAATGCTCTTCCTCTCTCTCACTCTGAAGCTCATTCTGATGATATCATGGTTAGGGCTGAACCAGACTCAGCACATCATCAGAATGATTTGAAAGATGATAAAACTATTATTCCTCCTCTTGATGTCATGGCTTGGACTAAATCAAATATAGAACATCATGAGGACAATAATACCAAAAAAATCATAAAAGAAAACTCACCCAAAGCCAAAGACAACATATCCATGATTCAAAACAAATCATGTCTCACCTTGGCCATTCAAACACAGGATATAAGAGCTTCTCTAACATCTCAATTGACAAGAAAGCAGCCAATGCCTCATGGTTAAAGCTTCCATTGGTAAACACTTTACCCCATCCTTATGTAGTCATTCATAAAACCAAGGAGCCATCTTTACCTTTTGTCATTTATGAAATCACCCCTTTTGACAGTTCTTATGACCCCTCTAAGATCCTAAAATTCCTTATTATGACATTAATGTACTTATCCCAAAGTTGACAACAAATTAAAACAAATAAACAAGTCCTAGGTGGAATTATTAAGGGTATTGGCTTTCATCCTGGTTCTGATTCTTGCAAATCTGAAGGTGTGTGATATTTTTTGCTCTTTATTTTAATAATTAATAATTAATTTCAAAACGTTTAGGTGTTTACTCCCAAAAGCCTGGTTTGACTCCTCATCAAATTAAAACAGATAATAAGCAATGGTCCAAACTTCAACAATATGATGAATTCATTCAATAAAGAATATCTTATTTTTATAAATTAGCTGAAAATGAAAATCAGTCATTAATGCAAGAAGCCAAATTACCAAACTTCAGTCAACTAAAATGAACTTCTGTCAATCCAACGGAAGACTTGAAATATTTTACCAATGTCATTTTATGTAAGGTTTGTCTATGAAACTCTTGATAATAGTAGCAAAATCAAGAGTACTATGACTGTCCTCAATAGAAATATATAATATAATAAAATATTATAACCAAAAATTGAAATATAATTATTAAAAATAATTATATATAAAAAAATAAATTTAATTACTATTATAAAAATATAATAATAAAAAAAATATAATAATTATAATAAAATTATAATTATTCTATTATTGTTATAGTCACTGACAGTTATAACAATAAGAATTGTAAAGCTCTTAATGAGACAATTACATGTGAAAATATAAATATTAACCACTTATAAATAATATAAATATTATTTATAAAAGAATTATAACACACACTGTGCAGAAATAATTCTTAGAGAATAAAATTCTAAATAAAAAAACTAATACTAGATAAAAAAATATAGAACTTTAGAGAAAAACTTACTTATAATATTTATTTAATACAGCAAGTTAAACAACAACAGTTATTATATTAAATAATGAGTATAAGTTAAAAACACGTCTGAAATCAATAATTTTAAGGATAAAACAACTTTTTATGATAAAATTTAAGATTAAAGAGTTTTTAAGAGAAATTTGTGGATTTTAAAAGATATTTAAGATGAAAATTTTATAATATAAAATATATTATTGATGATTACAACAATAATCTGAATTCTATGACTTCAATTCTTTAATTTACAATTAATAAAGAATAAAATAACTTAAGAATTACTTTAATAATAAGATTTTATGAATAATAAAACTTTACCTGTTTAAATTTCTAATATGATTGGATTGATGATGAATGATGGACAAAAACAGTGATGAAAAGACTCTTTTTATGTCTTCAGAGCAGCTCTCATGATTCATAATGAATATAGAGGGCGTGCTCAGGTCAAAACTGAAAAACCATACTTAAAAACAAAGTTCTTAACTTAAGGAAACTTGTTTTCAATTCCAATTTAAAGTTACCAGTGTTATTCTTAGCTCCATGTAACTTTAATCCTCATTTAAACTAATTATATTAAGTTCTTAATATAAATAAACCTTTTTATATTAAAGTTCATCACATGAACAACTTAAAAATAGAGTTTCAAGCAGAAATCTCTTAAACTCAATTTTTAATTAATTTTTAAAGAAATCATAATTTTCTTTGAGCTTAATTAAAAGAGTAAATTTCCAGGCTAATTACCCAGGAATTTTATTTATATAAGATACTTAAAATTTAATTTATATATAGATAATATTAAATTCCCAGCTGTGTGAAATTTTCAAGCAAATCCATTAAGATTTGGCTTTTTAATGAATTTTTGAAGTTATTACTATTTTTCCATGTAAAATAGCAATACACACCAAACCTTAGCTTTTGATAAGGTTTTGATGCTTGTAACTTTAGGGTTTTTAAGCCTGATTAAGCTTTGACAGTTCTTAAAACCTTGATTCCAAGCCTGCATATTGGGATTTACCCTTTGGCAGCTTGAAATTCCTGTCCAAATTGGGATAAAACCAGTTTAAACCTTAAGGTTGGATCAAAGTCTAATCTTAAAGTTTAAATAAGGTTTAAAATCCTCCAATACAGGTGGAAAACCTTAATTGAATCATTGCAGATCCAAAAAGCTGGGTACCCCAGCTCTATTTGGTCTTTTTCCTTTGTCCCACCTTTTTGCGTGGATTTTGCCCTTTTATTTATTTAAAGCCATACCATGGCTTTAAACCCTTTTAAATTGAGCTCACGCAGGATTTACATTCTGTATGGAAAAGCCTTAGCCAATTCAGTAAATATACACCACACCTCAATTTTAACTAAAATTTTGGTAAGCTTGCATTAACCTTATGCAACTTTAAATTTAAGCTTATTTAAGCTTAAATTTAACAATTTTTAAAAGAATGTTAAAAAAGCTACATTAGTACTGTGAGATTCTTAAATCTTCTAATAACACAAGAAATAAGTGTTTTTGGGTATAACACCTTATGGATGTACCCTAGGTTGTTTTTGGTGTAGAATCCAAAAATGACATAATATTTATAACTTTGTTTATCCAAAATAAAGTTATACTTATTTTTTGTTATTTTTTATTTTAATTTCAACTAAAAAGTCTGTTTAAGACAAAATGAGCTGTTTATAAAATCATTTGTGGCCTTATGGGTATGTTATACATACCTCACAGGCTCACATTCTCTACCACCAAAAAAAAATTGTACCACAATTTTTCTGTTGTAGTTTACCCCCAAGTTATTTGGGGGGGTATAATCCACTGTCCAACCTCTCTACTTTTACTTTTAAGTATGTAAAGCACACAATTCAAACTTTTTATTGAGCAATTGGTCTTCTCTCATGTCTGAATCTTCTGAGAAACCTTTGGGAATCAGGTATTTTGCTTTCTACAATCCACTCATCTTCATGCTGTGGATTTTTATACCCGACTAAGTATTCTCTTTCATTTTTTCCCCTCAGTCTTCTTTCTTTCAAGACTTTTAGTACCTTTTTTTGCTCACTTAGATCTAATGGGGGTACTTCTAAGGGTGTTTCATTTCTTAAAGGAAATAATTCCTTGTCACTTGAAGTGTAATGCTTTACTAGACTGACAGGGAATGTTGGATGTTTATTTTCCAGTTCTCCTGACAGTTCTACTTGTACTGCATTTGTCCCATGAAGAGCTTTAATAATAAATGGTCCTGCAAAGGAATCTTTCAATTTCTTTGGGCCTTTAATATTATCAAAGTTCAAGGTTGAAACCAGTATTAAGTTCCCTACTTTGAATTCTGGGGTTTTATGACTTTTATCCCATTTCTGCTTAGCATATTCAAAGGCATCATTCATGCTTTGATTTGCATGATGTCTCACTTTATCAAGCAATAGCCTAAAGCTTGAAGCAGTTGGATGAATGTCAACCAGATCTTTCTTCAAAGTATCAATTGGAAGTTTGGGGTTCCATCCTTTTTCCAACATTGCAGGGGTCTTGCCTGTTGAAGCATGGATGGAGGTCTTATAGGCTAATTTCAATGCTGATATAAGAGTACACCAATCATGGGTAAAGCCATCAGAATCTTTAAACTCCAGGCCATAAGCACAAAATCTTCTGATCATGTCCTCAAGGGTTTGAATAATTCTTTCTGCTAACCCATCTGTTTGTGGATGGTATGCTGTTGAGAATGATAATTTTGTACCCAAAAGCTTATGTAAATTAGTCCATAATGCTGATGTAAATTTTGGGTCTCTGTCACTAATGATATTTTTAAAGAGACCAGTATGGGATGTTACTCTATTGCAGATCAAAAGAGCTGTATCCATAGCTGTGTCATCTTTATGACATGGTAAAAAGATTGGTGTTTTGCTATATCTGTCTACAATAACAAGACATGCATTGTAACTTTTATCACCTCCAGGTGGTAATGCGGTTACTTAATCCATGTGAACCACTTCCCATGGGGTACTTGGTTCTTGGATATGGATCATCAGACCAAATCTTTTACCAGTAGCTTTATTGGCTTTATGGCATCTATCACAACTATGACAGTACTCAATGACATCTTTTCTCCAAGATGACCACCAGGCACATGTCTTAATTCTTTCCATTGTTCTGTCTTCAGACAGATGTCCAGAATAAATGTTATCATGGCATTCTAGTAGTATTGTGTTAATAAACATTCTACTACATAGGACCATGACACATGTGTGTTTAGATCTATGATATAGTATACCATCAAACAAATGGAATCTTCCATCATTATAAGATGTTTCCCAAATATCATCCAGAGAATTAGCCAATGCTGCATCTTTGCAATCTTTGTCAAGTAGAGCAGTAAGTATATGGCAATTTTTATCTTGCTTATAGCTTTCTCTAACTTCCTCAAAGAATTCTGTTCCCACATCTGTGATGTTAATTCCTTCAATTGGAATTTGAGGTTCTGCACTTGTAGGAACATAGGCAGGATTTTCAGGTGTATTGGGTAATGCCCATCTACGTAAGCCATCAGCATTCCTGTGAATATTTCCAGCTTTATGTACTATGGTCATATTGCCTCTATACTCCTGTATAGCAATCTGCCATCTTAACATGTGTCTGTTTGGAGTTTTCATGTTAAGAAGTGACTTTACTGCGTTACAATCAGTAATTACTTCAAACAAACTGCCATCAAGATAGTAATGAAGTTTTTCCAGAGCCCAAACAAGGCAAAGGCACTCCATTTGGCTAGCTCCATATCTGGCCTCAGTAGGTTTAGTTTGTCTTGAAATAAAACAAATTGGACCTTCATAAGGCTTGTCATTGACAATTTGAACTTGATGAAGAGCAGATCCTAGACCTTCACCACATGAATCAATATACAGCTTGAAAGGAAGTTTCCAGTCTGGCATCAGTAATAATGGTGCATTGGTTAAGGCATACTTGATTCTATCATATGCTTGAATTCTCTCCTGAGTCATTTCAAAAACAGTTTGTTGATCACAAATTCTGTATAATGATCTGGCATGGATTGCAAAATCTTTAAGGTGTTGCCTGTAATAACTGGCAAAACCTAAGAAAGACATCATTTCTTTTTTGTTCTGGGGCATCTGTTTCAGTAGAAATGCAGCCACTTTGTTCTTATCAACACCAAGGCTTAGTCCTGAGACCACATGTCCTAGAGCTTTTAACTCATGAAACCCAAAATTACATTTTTTAAGAGAAATTTTCATGTTCACTTGTAGAATTCTCTTAAGTACTAATGAAAGTCTCTCTAAATCTAATTTCCAGGTTTCTGAACAAATGATAATGTCATCAATATAAATGATTAACCATCCCTATGATAGTTCATGTGGGAAGATAGTATTCATCATTCTTTGGTAATGAGAGGGTGCATTTTTAATACCAAAAGGCATCCTCAAATATTCATAAATACCACAATGAGCAATTATTCTCAATAATTTCCTAGCATGAGGTGTCAAAACATTCTGGTGAAAGCCTTTTAGAGAATCCATAGAAGTGATGAATCTTGCTTTGGATAATTGAGTCAAAGTCTCATGAATTCTAGGGATTGGATACCTGTCTGGGATAGTGTAGGTATTCAGTGCTCTAAAATCACCAACCATCCTTGATTTATCATTATGCCAAGTAATGATTACTGGGGTTGTGACTTCCACTTCCTCATTGTGTCCAACATTTCTAAGAACTCCCAGTTTCATCAGTTCATTAATATAATTTTCTAAGGCTTCTCTAGCCCTAGGGCTAGCTGGGTAAGCTGGTCTTTTAATGGTGGCGGATAAGGCCTTTCCACATTAAGCATAATATCCACCTCATGGCCTTTTATAGCCCCAAGTGGTTCATTATCTAAAGAAAAGGCTTCCCTGTATTGAAATAAAATTTCAATAAGCTCTTCCTTCATTTTCAGTGTTAACTCAGGACTAATTTGTGCTTCAATTAATTGATTTAATACAAATTTTTCCTTATTAACATTTTTTACTTGTTTAATGACAGTAATTTTTCTTTTTTCTAGAGGAAAAGCAAATTTTTGTCTTTTATTTTCCCCTATAGTGAAATACCTGTCTTTATGATTATTAATATCAATACCATAAATATTGAGATAATCATTCCCAAGTATAAAGTGTTGTGAAGTACAATTATTCATAACAACAATTTCGACTTTCAGTCTTATACTTCCTGCAGGATGGGGAAATATGATTGCTGCTTCAAATATACACAATGGGTGCATATTTTGTCTAGTACTGCTGAATGTTATACCTTGGATTGGCATTAATTTGTCTTGCCAATTGGTATAAAGTTTGTCAAGATAATGTTTTCCAACACAAGTGCAAAAAGCACCTGAGTCAAGATGTATCTTGGCTTCTATGTTATTTATCACAATATTAGTGATACAAGATTACCCAGCTGTATAACCTTTACCTCTGGCAGGTTTGGCTTTTTGCATCCTGGCATCTTGCACATGTATGAGATCCATACATTCATCACTATACTGTGGTAAGTGAGTATGTACCTCAGTGACCTCAAAAGAGACATTAATGTTCTCTATACCCAGTTCTTCTGATATTTCTTCTTCTTCTGAAGGTTCAGAATCACTGTCATGTAAAGATACATCAGTTTCTTTTGTGTCTTCCACTTTTTCAACATTTATCTCATTGACTCTTGTCTTTTTTGGACAAGTGTTTGCCAAATGAGATGTACTTCCACATTTATGACATTTCAAAGGAGGTCTGTCATGTGGTTTGTTTGGTCTTGAAACTGGTTTCCCACTAGTCTTATTGTCTATTGGGGTTTTGGACCAATTTCTTCCAATTCTTGTTCTAGTAGTGATGTCCTCCATAGCATTGACATAATCTTCTGTAGAGCAAGGCTCAATACATCTGCTTCTTATAGCATGCTCAAGGTCACCATCACATTTTCTTAATATCCTTTTATGTACCATTGTTTCAGACATATCAGGATGAAGGGCAGTTAACCTTTCCTTCTGCTTAAGAAACCAAGTCATGGGCCTGTCCTTCTCAATATTAAAAATGGCTTCTTCAAAAGAATTTTCCATTCTAAATCTCCAGGAATCATTTGCCCATTTAGAAATAACTTGTTCTTTCCACCAAGGCCAAGAATGTTTACCATGGTCTTGTCTCATTTTATAATACCATTTCTTTGCTGATTTGGTAAATAATGAGTGTAATCTGGCACTTATGTATTCATCTGGTATGTTAAAGTCCTCTTTAAACATATCAATTGTTTTCATAAATTCCATATGATTATATTCCCCTTCACCACTGAAGGTTGGCCATTCCTCTAATCTTAGAATGTCCTTATAATTGCAAGCAGTTTCCACGTCATGACTTGAAATTGTATGGTGTAATTCATTATTCAAGTTAAGTACATTTCTGTCAAGAATTGGTGTGGATTGCCTTGGCAATTCATGTTTCAGTGATATATTGTTAATACTTGATTGAATATATTCTTTCAATTCAAGTCTTGCTTTATCACTTTTTTCCAATTGTTCTTGAAAAAGAGCTGCATTGTGACCAGTTGAGTTTTCCAAGTTTTGCACTTGTATTTTCAATTCTTTTAACTGTCCAGTTATAAAAGAAATTCAATGTTCATCTGGTTGATTGAGTAAGGTAACTTTAAACTCAAGTCTTTCACAAATTTGTGTCAAAGACAAAATATTTGCCTTATTAACATTTTCAAGGCCAATTATGGTCTTTTGTTGGTCTTTTACTTGTAATATTTCATTACCCAACTTCTGTTGGACACGATCAAATGCTTTAAATTTTGCCATAATTTCTTTATTACAAGATTCAAAGTAAGTTACAAGCTTTACAAGATCTACTTCTTTGGAAAGGATTGGTTCAATCTTTCCTCCTCCTTGTTTTTGAATTCCATCAAAGTTCTTGCCATATTGAACACATTGTCCATGGCTGTTTTTCCCTCTTTGGAATTCTGTAATTCTGCGGGTAAGGCTTGTTCCACTTGGGCTTTGCCTTTCCCTTTGCCTTCTGCTTGCCCTTCTGGTTGGTTTTTGGGGCTTGCTTGGGATTGTTTGGCACTGGTTGAGGCGGATTTTTGCTGGTGGATGCTTGAGGAGCTTCCACTGGGCTGTTGTCCTTTCCTTGAGCCAATTTCTTCTTCTGGTCCTCTGATAACATGCTTTGGTTTTTCAACCAAGCTTTTATCTGTTGGACTTGTCCTTTGACAGACATGGGTGTCCAACCCAACAGAAGATCTTCTGTCTTTTCTGGCCCCATGAACTTCTTCACTTGAAGATAAGAGTTCATGGTGCCTATCCAAAGACTTGGGAGAGGTTCCAACTCTTGTTGTTTTGACGCCAGGAACCAGTTTTTCCATTGGGATTGATAAATTTCCACAGCTGCTTGTTGGAAATGGTTCAGGTCTAACAGAAATAGCAGTTATGTCAGCTTCTGGACTCTCAAGAAGAGGTTCAAAGGTTCTGGCTAACCTTTGGGAACTGGTGGAAGTTCTGGCATCCTCCATTTGTGCCTCTCCTCTGGGAGGACATTCTTGCCTCTTGGATTTGTGGCTGGAATGTCCTGGTCCAGATCCATTTGATTGGATGGAGTAGCTACTTCCACTTCTAGTAGGAGTCATTTCACGTCAATTTTAATAAAAAATAGAGTAAAATTAAATTGAATTCACCTGCAGGACCTTTAAAGGGCTCTTTGGTTATCAAACCCCTTGGTGATGGACTGGTTTGAATTTCAATACTGGACTCTGAGGTTTCAGAGTCTGAAGAATTTTCTCTGATGGAAGACACTAGAGAGAATTAAAAATATAAGTTATTTTATCAAATAATGAAAATAACTTATAAACTCAGCTTATTAAATAAAGTTGTTTTAATGTAATTTTATGGCAAATTACGTCAAAAATAAAGAAAAATGTCTAAGATAAAAGAAAAAAATGTTTTGAGTAAAGATTTTTTATTTGATTTATTATTTTCTTTAAAGAAATAATAATCGTGCAATTAACAAGTTAATTAATCAAAATTGTATTATTATTCACTTTATACTAGAATAACTCAAAGAATAAATTTCAAGTCTGTGATGTGAAAAAGCCACTAGTTAGACAAAAGAAATTTATTCCAAATCACTCAATAGTATATTGCTTCAAACAATATTCTTAAGAAGAAATTAACTTTATTAATATTATAAAGATTATTTATAAGGGATAAGTCCCAAAAAAGCCAATATTAAGACAAATATGGCAATTTTGCGTCAAAAAATAGTAAAATAAGGTCTAGTATATGATTTTTGTCCCAAAAATTGGTTTAAAATCACGGCCAGGCCCCCAAATGTAAGGTTTGTCTATGAAACTCTTGATAATAGTAGCAAAATCAAGAGTACTATGACTGTCCTCAATAGAAATATATAATATAATAAAATATTATAACCACAAATTTAAATATAATTATTAAAAATAATTATATATAAAAAAATAAATTTAATTACTATTATAAAAATATAATAATAAAAAAAATATAATAATTACAATAAAATTATAATTATTCTATTATTGTTATAGTCACTGACAGTTATAACAATAAGAATTGTAAAGCTCTTAATGAGACAATTACATGTGGAAATATAAATATTAACCACTTATAAATAATATAAATATTATTTATAAAAGCATTATAACACACACTGTGCAGAAATAATTCTTATAGAATAAAATTCTATATAAAAAAACTAATACTAGATAAAAAAATATAGAACTTTAGAGAAAAACTTACTTATAATATTTATTTAATACAACAAGATAAACAACAACAGTTATTATATTAAATAATGATTATAAGTTAAAAACACGTCTGAAATCAATAATTTTAAGGATAAAACAACTTTTTATGATAAAATTTAAGATTAAAGAGTTTTTAAGAGGAATTTGTGGATTTTAAAAGATATTTAAGATGAAAATTTTATAATATAAAATATATTATTGATGATTACAACAATAATCTGAATTCTATGACTTCAATTCTTTAATTCACAATTAATAAAGAATAAAATAACTTAAGAATTACTTTAATAATAAGATTTTATGAATAATAAAACTTTACCTGTTTAAATTTCTAATATGATTGGATTGATGATGAATGATGGACAAAAACAGTGATGAAAAGACTCTTTTTATGTCTTCAGAGAAGCTATCATGATTCATAATGAATATAGAGGGCGTGCTCAGGTCAAAACTGAAAAACCATACTTAAAAACAAAGTTCTTAACTTAAGGAAACTTGTTTTCAATTCCAATTTAAAGTTACCAGTGTTATTCTTAACTCCATGTAACTTTAATCCTCATTTAAACTAATTATATTAAGTTTTTAATATAAATAAACCTTTTTATATTAAAGTTCATCACATGAACAACTTAAAAATAGAGTTTCAAGCAGAAATCTCTTAAACTCAATTTTTAATTAATTTTTAAAGAAATCATAATTTTCTTTGAGCTTAATTAAAAGAGTAAATTTCCAGGCTAATTACCCAGGAATTTTATTTATATAAGATACTTAAAATTTAATTTATATATAGATAATATTAAATTCCCAGCTGTGTGAAATTTTCAAGCAAATCCATTAAGATTTGGATTTTTAATGAATTTTTGAAGTTATTACTATTTTCCCACGTAAAATAGCAATACACACCAAACCTTAGCTTTTGATAAGGTTTTGATGCTTGTAACTTTAGGGTTTTTAAGCCTGATTAAGCTTTGACAGTTCTTAAAACCTTGATTCCAAGCCTGCATATTGGGATTTACCCTTTGGCAGCTTGAAATTCCTGTCCAAATTGGGATAAAACCAGTTTAAACCTTAAGGTTGGATCAAAGTCTAATCTTAAAGTTTAAATAAGGTCTAAAATCTTCCAATACAGGTGGAAAACCTTAATTGAATCATTGCAGATCCAAAAAGCTGGGTACCCCAGCTCTATTTGGTCTTTTTCCTTTGTCCCACCTTTTTGCGTGGATTTTGCCCTTTTATTTATTTAAAGCCATACCATGGCTTTAAACCCTTTTAAATTGAGCTCATGCAGGATTTACATTCTGTATGGAAAAGCCTTAGCCAATTCAGTAAATATACACCAAACCTCAATTTTAAATAAAATTTTGGTAAGTTTGCATTAACCTTATGCAACTTTAAATTTAAGCTTATTTAAGCTTAAATTTAACAATTTTTAAAAGAATGTTAAAAAAAGTTACATTAGTACTGTGAGATTCTTAAATCTTCTAATAACACAAGAAATAAGTGTTTTTGGGTATAACACCTTATGGATGTACCCTAGGTTATTTTTGGTGTAGAATCCAAAAATGACATAATATTTATAACTTTGTTTATCCAAAATAAAGTTATACTTATTTTTTGTTATTTTTTATTTTAATTTCAACTAAAAAGTCTGTTTAAGACAAAATTAGCTGTTTATAAAATCATTTGTGGCCTTATGGGTATGTTATACATACCTCACAGGCTCACATTTTAACTAAAGATGGATTTTTCAATAAGCCACCTCAAGATTTAAATGATATCAATTCCTGGAATTATGGTATATTTTATTTTTTCTCCAAAAGCCATTTCCATCCTCTTCCAATTGTCTTCACCCCATCTGGAAATGGCTTGCACTTCCCCAAATTGAAAATGGAGATTGATTTTTCAAAAAATCTTGCATAATGAAAATCCTTTGGAAGAAATCAAAAATGGTTCATCATACAAGAAACCCTCCTCCAGAAATTATTAATAATGAAAAAATAACTCATTTTGGATGTTCTTTTCAAATAAGCCATAAATTATTTAATGTAGGTGACAAATTATTGAAAATGACACCCACCAAATTAATTAAAAATTCAATGGGTACTTTGAAAGAAATATGCAGGACCAAAAAAGAGCTCAAAATTATTAATTTTTAATATTTTTATTTCCTCAATAACATCTCCACTCTTTTGTATGCCATACAACTAAATACATAATTCAATGGTCCTGATGAAATTCACACTTGATTATCTTTCCATTCCAAAGTAATTGGTTTACTTTTTACATGGATATTAACCACATGTTCCCCAATTTCATTATTAGACAGATTTTATGCATGTGGTGAATCATTATCTTCATATAAATCAAACCATTCATATCCAATTTGTGCAAGAAACAACCCAACTAACAACGTATAAAATTTCATGATTATCCCTCATTTGATTTTGCATTTTCCTTAGATAAAACCACCTCCTCTTCAAAATTAAAATTGCATGCTCAATTCTGACCCTTGATTTTGCTAGAAAGTAATTGAAAGAACAGTTGCCTTTGTTCTTTGCCCCAACTCCCTTATATGCTGGAACAAAACAAGGAGGGATTGAATATGATGAATTGGCGAGTAAGTACTTATCATTTTTATCAAACTTTTGATGGGTTTGTGCAATTGTCATATTATGATATACATTTGAATCATGGAGTGACATGGTACAGCCCACATGCAGAGCAGTAAACTGTTTGTTTATATTGAAAACAAGTTGTATTGAAATAGAATACCTTAATTTTAAAAAGTCATTCAAATTGAGATAAAGAATTCAAATTAGAAAGCTTACCTCTTTTTATGATCAAAAGAGGATTCAAAATAATTGGGGGGGGGTGTTGTGATAATGGTATGAGACTACCATCAATAAATCCAATGCACCCAGGGAAGTCTTACACCTGCATAACTTGAGACATCTCTCTGAATTTTTCTATTGTTGGCCACACAATCATTTTTTGCTTCAACTTAATTAATATCTGGATCACTCTTTGAGTGTAAAACACAAGAGCCCCATGGATAATTCAGATTAAAATTCCAATCTTCCCCAAAGAAGCCCCATTGCCATTTGATTCTAACCTTGATAGTGCCACAGCCAATTGTATGTCTAGATTGCATTGTTTTTTGTGTGATGAGTTTTGAAAGGTTTTATCATTTTGAATTTTTTCAACAAATTTTTCAAATGATTCATGTGTGGTCCTACAAAGCTGGCAAAAAGTTTCAGATGATAATTTTTGTGAATCATTCATTGTATACATGTAACATGATAGATATCTTCTATGAGAATTGATGTATCTTTGTGATGTTATCATATCTAATAAGATTATATCTTTCTGGATATAAGAATAACTATCAGAGCTGAAAGCATTGATGAACTGCAGTGAGTTTAAGGTCTGAAGTAAAAGTAGCCTTTGCGGTGCCTTTGGCATGGTAAATGAAAGAAAGATCTATAGAAAATGCAATTTGAAATAAAATACTTTAATAAATGACCATTGTATTCAGATTTTATACAAGAGAAGAGAAGTTTTATTCAATTTAGCATGCCCTTACTGAGATGTGTGTTGTAAAAATGTGCCTTTAAGTGAAGCTAAAGGCAGTGTTTAGTATCTAAACATGTGTTTTTGTACCTCAAAAGCCCAAAATGTTAATGCGGGATTGGGCCAAAAAAACTCAGGATTTTGAGGGTGGGATTTGGTAGCTTTGACACCTCCTAATACCAAATTTTGGCATGGAAATGAAGAAAATAAAAATTTACACAACTCTTTTATGTGGTATTGATGATGGGGTGTTAAAGAAATTTGAATATTACCACCTCATAGAGTTAGTTTAGGCTGATGAATATTATGGAGCTACCATAGCTAAAGCCTTGTTTAAAATTAAAATCTGGTCTAAAATTGGTGTATTTGCTTAGTCAACAAAATTATTCAGTTTTTCTTGAAAAACAAGATGAATTTTCAGCATTCAGATCATTTATAGGTTTTGAATATTCAAAAGGGCTTTGGTTGTAAGGTGTGGATATGAAACTTTTATTAAAAATCAAGTACTTTTCCTGTCCTCAAAATTTGTATAAGGTAAAAATCAATTAAAAATAGTAAGAAATATTATTTTTAAGAGAAAACACACCAATTTAATTGTTTATGACTTTATTAGTATAAAAAAATTTATTGTTTTACCAACAATAAAAATTTATCCAAAAAATACTCTACAAGAGATATTTTAAGGCTACAAAAGAAATTTCTTCAAGAGCAATTTCAATTGGAATTAATTTAGAAAAGAACTGCAAGAAATTAATTAAAGAACAAAGTCTTTAAAAAGAATATTAAAGAGAAAACACTCCCAAAAGTGACCAGAGTGAATTTGGAAACAAAGTGACAATGTTTACAGTGATGAAAGATGCTTTAATTCACTTTTGGGGTGGTTCAGGGGTAAAAATGATTATAAGAGTTACAAACAATGATTATAATGATTTTTTCACGTGGTTAAAAGATTTAAAATGATTTAAAAAAGGTGGTTGGAATCTTTTATTGATTGGTTTAACAGTGTTTAAACTAATTATGAAAGGAAAAGATTCTAACATGAAGAGAAAAGTGGGGCAAAGAAGACATTATTTTATAGCCATCAATTATCTTACTCCAAAAGTAAAATTTACTCTTGTCAGGCGTGAAAAACAATCTGACAACAGAAAATCCAATTATGGCATCATTGAACCCTGGTTTAGACCAAAAAGGGTTGTTTTAACCCTTTTTAGCCATTTTAGACCCTTAAATCAGCCATTCCTATAGCAATACCTGGTCTAGAGCCTTCAAAACACGTCAGAATGTGTGTAAGAGGCGTAGAAACCAGTTAAAACTGTTTTCACTATGATTTTTTTTTATCTTAAGGGTAGTTTTACCCTCTTGGCAACTGCCAAAACTACCCCAGTTGGTATCAAAACCTCATCATCAATTGAGTCCACAGACCCTGTAACTCAATTCCAGGCGAAAAGTGATGAACTTTGGCATGAATTTTGACATCCCACGCCTGTCAGCAAGGACTTTGGGGTCTAGCTCCCCCTTAGAGCTGGAGTTCCTTTCCCCCCCAAATTTAATCTTTCCAATTCATTTTTCCTTTAATTCCTCATCATGTATTATACTTATAATTCACATATGTAATTCAATTGAATTGTACAGTACAATACAGTAATAATTGATACCTCATATGTAAATCAAAGTTCACTTATGTAATACATGCACACATTCTGACATTTCAATTGAATTCAATTGAAAATACTTCAATTCCTAATAACTTCTAAACTAAACATAACACCTCAATTTTAACACAAAAATTGATGGTTAACACCACATGTGGTGTGAATTAAATTAAAGTTTTGAGGATTTTCAACTTTTGTATTGAAAATACTAAAACTTAATTTAAGCTTATTTAGAGTTGAGTTACAAGAATTTCACTCAGAGGTGACCCCACCTGATTTTTTATGAGGAATGTAATGGTGAAACAATTTTTATTTGTTTATTTATTGGATAAAATGTTATAATAATTTTTAATTAACTTTTTTCCAAATTTATTTATTTTTTTACAATTTTGTTAAAATTTCATTTTTTCTTAATTTTTTCAAGTCTAAATGTAATTTTATAATTCCAAAATTTAATGGTATTTTATCTTTAAATTGTAATTAAATTTTTAATTTTGAATATAGTTTTATATTTATATTTCGATTTTTATTTTAATAATATAAATAAATTTATTTTATTTATATTTATATGTTAATTTTGTATTTGTGGTCTTTTGGGTATATGAAATTACCTCTAAGGCTCACATTCCCTCCCCCTAAAAAAGAATATTACTTTGTAATATTGGTATTTCTAGTGTGTCTGAATCTCCTGAGGAGTTTGGTAGCTTCTTTCATCTTCACAAGTTGGGTCACTGTACCTAAAAAGGTATTCCCTTACTTTTTTGGTTCTTAATTTTCTTTCTTTAAGAACTTTGGTAATTTTCTTAGTACCAGATGTCTCAATAGGAGGTATAACTTGGGGAATCTTATTCCTCAAGGGAAATTTCTCAGCATCACTAGATTTATATGGCTTTATCAAGCCCACTGGAAATGTAGGATGCTTATTGTTAAGTTCTTCAGATAACTCTACTTCAACAGCATTTTCTCCATGGAGGGCCTTAATAACAAAAGGTCCTGCAAAGGAGTCTTTCAACCTTTTACATCCTTTGATTTTATTGAAGTTAGTGGTGGATACAAGAACTAGGTCCCCCACTTTGAAGTCTGGAGTTGCATGTGATTTATCCCATTTGTCTTTAGCATATGAAAAAGAGTCCTCCATGCACCTTATTGAATGCTTTCTAGCTTTGTCTAGCATTCCTTTGAAGCTAGCAGCTGTGGGATGTATTTCAATTAAATCTTTCCTCAAGGAATCTTGGGGTAACTTGGGGTTCCATCCTTTTTCGAGAATAGCAGGAGTCTGATTGGTACTAGCATGGATTGATGTTTTATATGCTAATTCCAGTGCTGGAAACAGAGTACACCAGTCATGGGTAAATCCATCACAATCTTTGAATTCAAGGCCATATGCACAAAATCGTCTCACCATGTCCTCCAAAGTTTGGATCATCCTTTCAGCCAGGCCATCACTTTGTGGGTGGTAGGCTGTAGAGAAAGACAGTTTAGTGCCAAATAATTGGTGAAGATTTGTCCATAGTGTTGAAGTGAATTTGGGATCCCTATCACTAATGATATTTGTAAATATGCCAGTCCATGACACTACTCTATTACATATCAGAAGAGCTGTATCCATGGCTGTATCATCCTTGTGACATGGTAAAAAGATTGGAGTTTTACTGAATCTGTCCAAAATTACTAGGCAAGCATTATAGCTTCTGTCACCTCCTGGTGGTAGGCCAGTTACCCAATCCATATGGACAATTTCCCAAGGTCTGCTTGGTTCTTGGATTTTTATCATATTTCCAAGTCTCTTGCCAGTGGATTTATTTGCCTTTTGGCATCTGTCACAGGTTTTGCAATACTCTGCAACATCTTTCTGCCCCATTGGCCACCATATGCAGGTTTTTACTTTCTCTCTTGTTCTGTCTTCAGACAGATGTCCTGAAAAGGGACTATCATGGGATTCTTTCAGTACAAGATTGATTAATGACCTGTCTACAACTGTCATGACACATGTGTGCTTGGTTCTGTGGTAAATTATACCATCCAGTAGGTGAAATCTTCCTTCATCATAAGAGGCTTTCCACACTTCATCCAAGGCATGTATTAGAGAGTTGTCTTTACAGTCTTTGACAAGTAATTGGAATAAGATGCTACAATTCTTATCTTGAGTGTAACTACTTCTGACTTCTTCAAAGAAGGTGGTGTTCAAGTCTGTAACACTTATTCCTTCTATTGGAATTTGTGGTGAAGCTTCTTCTGGCACACAAGCAGGATTATCAATATTATTTGGTAATGAAAATCTGCTTAGTCCACCTGCATTCTTATGAATATTCCCATCCTTATGAACAATAGTCATGTTGCCTTGTATTTTTGTATGGCTATTTGCCATCTGAGCATATGTCTATTGGGTGTCTTCATGTTCAGAAGTGATTTGACAGCTGTACAATCTGTTATTACCTCAAAAACAAATCCCTCTAAGAAGTAGTTTAATTTCTCCAAGGCCCAGACAAGGCATAGACATTTTATTTGACTTGCTCCATATCTGGCTCCAGTTGGTTTGATTTGCATGGATATGAAACATATGGGTCCTTCTACAGGTTTATCATTTATGATCTGAACTTGGTGAAGTGCAGCACCCAGTCCATCCCCTGATGCATCAATATACAGTTTGAAAGGTAAATTAAAGTCTGTCATCAGTAAGAGTGGAGCAGTGGTCAAGGCTTCTCTTAGAGACTAAAAAGCTTTGACTCTGTCAACAGTCATTTCAAATACTGTGTCTTTGTCACACAATTTATAAAGTGGTCTTGCTATGGATGCAAAATCTTTGAAGTGTTTCCTGTAATATCCTGCAAAACCTAAGAATGACTGAATTTCCTTCTTATTCTGAGGCATGGGTTTTAGCAATACTGCTGCAACTTTGTTTTTGTCAATTCCAAGGGATAAACCAGATACAACATGTCCTAGTGCTTTAAGTTTTTTAAATCCAAAATGACATTTCTTCAAGGAGATTTTCATGTTGACTGATTGAATTTTTGTCAAAACTCTGGACAATCTGTACATGTGCTCCTCCCAAGTCTTGGAACAGACAATAATGTCATCAATGTAAATGATTAACCATCCCTCTGAGAGTTCTTCAGGGAAGATTTCATTCATCATTCTTTGGAAGTGTGAAGGTGCATTTTTGATAGAAAAGGGCATCCTCAAGTATTAATACACTCCACAATGAACAATAATTATCAAGTATTTTCTTGCTCTTGGTGTCACCACATTTTGATGGAATCCTCTAAGGGCATCCATAGCGGTTATATACACTGCTTGAGATATTTGAGTAAGGGAAATTTGGATTTTTGGTATTGGATATCTGTCTGGAACAGTGTAAGTGTTCAGAGCTCTAAAGTCCCCAACCATTCTAGATTTTCCATTATTCCATACCACTATGACTGGTGTAGTTATTTCTACTTCATTGCGGCCTACTTTTCTTATTACACCAAGGTCCAGAAGTTCTTTGATATGAATTTCTGGAGCTTCTCTTGATTTTGGACTTGCTGGATATGCAGGTCTTCTTAAGAGTGGTGGATCAGGTCTCTTAATGTTAGGAATGATGTCAATTTCATGACCAATAATTGCTCCTAGAGGTTCTTTGTCTGAAGCAAATGCTCCTTTGTGGTCATACAAAAGGGGGGAAAGTTCATTTTCCTGTTTATCAGGCAGATGGAGGCTTATTTCAGCCTCATTCAACTGTTCAGACTTGAATTTCTCTAACTCTAAGTTGACTGGTGATACTTTGTTTACTGTAATTTGTCTTTTAAATGGTAAAAAGGCAAATTTTTGGCGCTTATTGTCTCCAATAGTAAAGTCTCTGTCTTTTTTGTTATGCAAATCTATCCCATACATGATTAAATAGTCATTTCCCAATATAAAATGGGTACTAGAGCAATTTTCCATAACAACAAATTCAACTGCGATTCTTAAATTCCCATTTATGTGTGGGAATATGACATTGGTCTCAAATATTCCTAATTGTTTCATTGGATTACTTGCACTGTTGAATTTTATACCATCAATTGGTAACAATTGGTCTTCAAAGTTTGGTAAACATGTCTTAAGAAAAGATTTTCCAACACAAGAGCAGAAGGCTCCTGGGTCAAGCAAACATTTGGTGGGCTTGTTGTCAATCACCACTTCTGTTATACAGGAGTTACCAGCTGTATAGCCTTTTCCCCTGTTTTGTGTTGTTTTCATAAGTTGTGCATCTTGAACTTTTGATAAGTCAAGCTGGCCATTGCTCAATTGTGGTAAGTGGGAATAAGATTCCATGATTTCAAAAGTGGCATTGATATTTTCTATATCTTTCGAAGATTCAGAAAATATTGATGACTTATCATCTGAATTGTCTTCAATTATGTCATCCTTTTCAACATTAGGTTCCTTTTCAATATCAATTTCATTGATTTTTCCCTTCTTTGGACATGTATTGGCTAAATGGGTGGTGCTTTGGCAAATATGGCACTTTCTGACTGTATCTGCAGATTTATACTTCATATTATTAAAATTTTCTTTGGGGTTTTTGTCCAAAGAATCTTTCCAAGGTGTATTAAACCTTGTTTTGAGATTCACCCTACTAGAACCAATTTTGGTTCTGGTGGTTACTTCTTCCAATATATTGATAATATCCTCTGCTGAAGATTGTTCAGTAGTCCTGCTTTTAATAGCATGCTCTAAGTCACCTCCACATTGTGTCAGAAATTTCCTATGGATCATAAATTCTGACATGTCAGGATATAATGCTGTTAATCTGTATTTTTGTTGGAAAAACCATGGTAAAGCTTTCTCTTTATCAGCATTAAATTTGGCAGATTCAAAGGCTGCTTCAACTTTAAACCTCCAAGCATCATTTGCTCATTTGTTGATGATTTGGGTTTTCCACCAAGTCCAACTCTGGTGTCCATGTGCTTGTCTTAATTTTATGTACCATCTGTGAGATGATCTGGTAAACAAGGTGTTAAATCTGGCTGTTACCAATCTTTCTGGTAACTCAAAATACTCTTTGATCATGTCAATACCTCTAATGAATTCCATATGGTCATACTCTCCTTCACCACTGAAGTGAGGCCATTCTTTGAGTTTTGGAACTTCTTTTAAGAGTGCTTGGCCCATTGATGGTTTAAGCTATGAAAAGAAGTAGAAAATTCATTTTTTTAACTGTGAATTTTCAATATCCAATACTTGTGGATTGGGAATTCTTGCATCTTCATTTTGATTCAGAGGTGTAGACATTCTTGGTAAAGTGTTTAGCAGTTGTTCAATATCATTCATTTTACTGTTATTACACCTTTGTTAATTTCTTAACTCATGTTGTAAGCTTTGTATAGAGTCTATGACATTCTTTTTATGATCATCCTCTTTATATGTAAGCTCATTCCATAATTCTGTTTGTTTAGTATTATCAGATATAACTTCATTTATCTTTATTGTTAATTTTGATATTTCCTCTCTTGAGGTATCAAAATGCTTTTTCAAGGCACCTGTATTTGTCTTTAATTCTGCAATTGATTTTGAAATATCATCAAGGACTTTGTCATTATCTTCTTTGATAGTATTGATAGCTTGTTTAATTCTTGTTTCAATTATATCATCAATATTGAATTTAGAATATTTGTCTGTTAATTCTTTAATAATGGCAGATTGTTCATTTATCTTAATGCCAAAAGAATTATCATTATTGGAAGTTTTGATTGTTCTTAAAACTCTTTCAAAGAATTTAAGTGTATCATTTATTTGGCTCAGACTCAAGTTATTTGTTTTAAGATTGTCACAAATTGATGTATTTTTATCAGAAAGATGACTTTTTACATCAGAAATAGCTTTATACAACTCTGGAATACAATTAAAGGTGTGAGCCTTGAGGTATATTTTACATACCCAAATAGGCCACAATTATCTTAAAAAGAAATTTTGAATTATGCATAACTCATAAGTCATGCATATATCCAAAATTCATCATTTTTGATTTCAGAAAAGATGAATAACTTTTTATTGAGTAAGTAAATCCATGGATTTAAGGCCAGATTTGGATTCTACACTAAAGCCCACCTAGGGTAGCTCCATTGAGTGAATAAGCTCAAATTAACTCTTTGAGGTGGTAAAATGGAAAATACTTCAATACCACATAAATGATCCATGAAAAGTTTTGTTTTTTCTTAATTTCACACCAAAATAATGGGAGAGTGAGAAATCCCATGTTACATATACACTAAGAATAGCGTTATGCATTTTTTGAGCACTTAATATCATGGTATTACTACATGGAATTTTGGTACACCCATAGTGGATATCTCACTTGAAGCTTAAATTACTATTTTGATGTGGAAAATAGGCAAGGGGGACAAAAGACATCAAAGAGAGCCAGGGTAACCAGCTTCTGAGGCCTCAGAGGCGTGGACAGCTCTAAAGCTTGGATCCATGGCTGATCTTGGCCTAATTGGTAAACAAAAACCTTTTGGGAACTTGGTTACCATGTTACAACTACAGTAAGACTTAAGAAAATAGCAAATAACCTGCTATTTTGACGTGCCAAGGAGGTAAAGCGCTACTTAGACTCCTGTAACCATTTCAATTCTTAATGACTTTCCATGGATAAACCCCAAAAGAGTAACTAAAACCCTTTTTGGACTTTTATCCATTGATTTACCTCATAGCAACCAGTGAAACACTGATATTTGAAATTCTACGTAGAAATGAGGTAAAAACTTCAAAAATTCATTAAAAATACAATTCTTGATGAATCTTTCTAAAGCTTTCAGGACTAATGGAGAACTGTATTATCTATGGTACAACCAAAAAGAATTACAGTTTTACTAGTAAAATTAAAAGTCTTACTAACAGTCCATTTTTGACTATTCTATGTGAAACACTGAATCTTCAAAAATTCACAGTAATTACATCCTGTGATGAAATTGGCAATAACATTGATAACTTTGAGAAATCAATGATTATTTTGGAATAAAAGCATATTTACAGATGTTAATCCTTTTATTCTTAACCATATTGGGGTTGGTACTCATGTAAAAGCATCAATTAAGTAATTATGATAATCTTACGTGACAACAGATGATGCAATCAATAATCCAAAAAGGTTTATTGTTTTCTCACTCACTGGTTCTTCAGTTTTCTCCATGGCACACCTCTGTGAGCTGTTGTTGACTTAAAAGAGGCCTCCTCTTGCTGTTTTTTCCACATCGTCATCTTATTATCATTTAAACCATTATTACCAACAAGTAAGTATTAGTAAAGCTATTCTTAAGTGTTTTGAATCTTTCAAAATCAATCAGAAAGACGTGAAATCATAGAATACAACTATTCATTGTTGTAATAATGTTATAAATACATTTTGATCCCGTAAATCCACAATTCTATGCCAAATCTCTCTACTCTATCTTTCAATAAGTTCTTTGGAATATTAGTGAGTGATTTATCTCTAATTCTTAAAGTTTTTCTCTAAAATTAGTTTTCTTCAAGAATTACCATTATAGTTATTCTTGCAAAAGATAATTATATATTAAAATAATTTTATTATTTTAATAAAAGAAGTTTTATTATTAAAATCTTCTTGTAATTGATTCTTGTAGACAATTACTTTCTCACTGTTAAAATCACTAGTAGTGTTTAACACATGAAAGAAATAACTTTTAATTATTTGATTGTGGTTATAATAATATTTTTATTATCATATTTCATAAGAACAGACATATTACTGTTGATTAATAGTAATATTATCATCAGTTTCATAGTCACATCTTACAAAAAGTATCAGAAATTATTTTTGATATTTTAATCCGGCTTCCTCCTTCTTTTGTAATTCTATCATGGTTCTGGCCATCTGAAATACATTTTCCATGGCATCCTGTTGGATCTTTGGGATTCTGTAGCCCTGGCTGTAAGGTTTTGGGGCTGGTGCCTTCCCTTTGCCCTTGTTTGGAGTTTGTGGCTGCTTTTTCATGTTGGAATTGCTGCTGCTGGCCACTGGGGCTGTTTTTGGCACTTGCTTTGGTGGTGGAGGGTTGTTTTCCTCCATTCTAGTGTCAAAAGCATCATGTTTTTCTTCTCCATCAATGGATGCCATCCATTGAGCAATTGGCAAGTATTGGGATGGCCCAGGAATTTTCTCACTGTCAGGTAAGAATTCATGCAATTCTTCCACAGGTCTGCAAGGATCTGGTACTCCCTGAATTGAAGTGCATTGTTGTATGCACTGTGGCTGGCTTTGTATATGTCCACAGAGGCTTGTTGTGGCGGTGTCAGCTCTTTTTGAAGGTAAAATGGTATTATCAGCTTCAGAATGACCCATTTTAGTTGTTTGGAAGTCATCAACTGACCCTTTTCCTTCTTTACCTGATTAGCCTCTGCCATAATCGAGTCTATTACCTTTCTGGGAGCTGCTTGAGGGGTTATAGCTGGCTCCTGACCTGATTGAAGGCATATAATGGTTAAAAAGGCTTAACATAGTAATTTTACGTCAAAAAACTTACTATTGGCAAAATCTTTGGCTTTCTGAAGAGTATTACTTATTTCCAAGTTGACTAATTCAGAAGAAATTGGCTCTGGTTGAATATTCTGAGTCACAATAATAGTACTATTATGATCAGAATTAACAGTACCGGCAGGAATAATGCTGGTTACTGTTGATGCTGTTTCAATGTTTTCTTGTCTTACCACGTTGTCAGACACTAAAATTAATGAAAAAGCCAATTAATTAAGTAAAAAAAGGTTATTTTAAAAAAGAAATAAAAATATAAGCCTCACTTATAATATGAAAAAAATATATTTTTTATCGATTTTTTGAATTATAAGTATTTTTTATATGTTTTTAAATTTTTCAATATAAGAAGAAAGATTTAAAAAGAGTAAAAAAAATATGTCACAGGTAAAATATCACGGCTGGGCCCCCAAATGTAAGGTGTGGATATGAAACTTTGATTAAAAATCAAGTACTTTTCCTGTCCTCAAAATTTGTATAAGGTAAAAATCAATTAAAAATAGTAAGAAATATTATTTTTAAGAGAAAACACGCCAATTTTATTTTTTATGACTTTATCAGTATAAAACAATAATATTATAAAAATTTATTGTTTTACCAACAATAAAAATTTATCCAAAAAATACTCTACAAGAGATATTTTAAGGCTACAAAAGAAATTTCTTCAAGAGCAATTTAACTCGGAATTAATTGAGCAAAGAACTGCAAGCAATTAACTAAAGAACAAAGTCTTTAAAAAGAATATTAAAGAGAAAACACGCCCAAAAGTGACCAGAGTGAATTTGGAAGCAAAGTGACAAAGTTTACAGTGATGAAAGATGCTTTAATTCACTTTTGGGGTGGTTCAGGGGTAAAAATGATTATAAGAGTTACAAACAATGATTTTAATGATTTTTTCACGTGGTTAAAAGATTTAAAATGATTTAAAAAAGGTGGTTGGAATCTTTTATTGATTAGTTTAACAGTGCTTAAACTAATTATAAAAGGAAAAGATTCTAACATGAAGAGAAAAGTGGGGCAAAGAAGACATTCTTTTATAGCCATCAATTCTCTTACTCCAAAAGTAAAATTTACTCTTTTCAGTCGTGAAAAACTGTCTGACAACAGAAAAGCCAATTATGGCATCATTGAACCCTGGTTTAGACCAAAAAGGGCTGGTTTAAGCCATTTTTAGCCATTTTAGACCCTTAAATCAGCCATTGCTATAGCAATACCAGGTCTAGAGCCTTCAAAACACGTAAAAATGTGTGGAAGAGGCGTAGAAACCAGTTAAAACTGTTTTTACTATGGTTGTTTTATCTTAAGGGTAGTTTTACCCTCTTGGCAACAGCTCAAACTACCCCAGTTGGTATCAAAATCTCATCATCAATTGAGTCCACAGACCCTGTAACTCAATTCCATGCCAAAAGTGATAAATGTTTGCGTGAATTTTGACATCCCACGCCTGTCAGAAAGGACTTTGGGGGTCTAGCTCCCCCTTAGAGCTGAAGTTCCTTTCCCCCCCAAATTTAATCTTTCCAATTTATTTTTCCTTTAATTCCTCATCATGTATTATACTTATAATTTACATATGTAATTCAATTGAATTGTACAGTACAATACAGTAATAATTGATACCTCATATGTAAATCAAAGTTCACTTATGTAACACACGCACACATTTTGACATTTCAATTGAATTCAATTGAAAATACTTCAATTCCTCATAGCGTCTCAACTAAACACAACACCTCAATTTGAACACAAAAATTGATGGTTAATACCACATGTGGTGTGAATTAAATCAAAGTTTTGAGGATTTTCAACTTTTGTATTGAAAATACTAAAGCTTAATTTAAGCTTATTTAGAGTTGAGCTACAAGAATTTCACTCAGAGGTGACCCCACCTGATTTTTTATGAGGAATCCAATGGTGAAACAATTTTTATATTTTTATTTATTGGATAAAAAGTTATAATAATTTTTATTTAACTTTTTTCCAAATTTATTTATTTTTTTACAATTTTGTTAAAATTTCATTTTTACTTAATTTTTTCAAGTATAAATGTAATTTTATAATTCCAAAATTTAATGTAATTTTATTTTTAAATTGTAATTAAATTTTTTATTTTGAATATAATTTTATATTTATATTTTGATTTTTATTTTAATAATATAAACAAATTTATTTTATTTATATTTATATGTTAATTTTGTATTTGTGGTCTTTTGGGTATATGAAATTACCTCTAAGGCTCACATTGGTAGCCTATTTGAGTATGTAAAGTATACCTCAATTCTCACACTTTTCAATCTTTTAAAATAATTTACATACATCTGAAAAGGTCCATCCAGAGATTTGAATATTGTTTTGATGCATAAATAATTTTTCTTAATTTCTAATTTATATACCATATTAAGTTAAAAATAATTATTTTTCCAAGTTTTTGAGTTTTAAGACTAGCTATTAACTCAAATAAATGGGAATTGGTTTTATTTTTTTCCAAATATTTCTAATAACATCCTGATTATCCAATATATTCATTCAAAAGGAATCTTTTTTCAACTCTCAAGAATATTCAAACAGATCCATAAGCTCATTTCCATGACATGAGATGAAAGATTTCAATTATAAAAGGTGTTTGTAAAATTAAATTTCCTTTTCTGTTGATCTTAATGATCCTTGAAATAAAGAAAAATTGGTTTAAGAAGAATTAAATAATTTTTTTATTTCTGAAGATGGTTTCAGAATAAATCATGATTTTTCACATTTAATCAATTACGTTAAATATTGTCTATAAAAAAAGGGAAAAAATGAAATTATCCAGTTTTTACAGTTCCCATATTGTGATTTCACCTGATCCAACATTCAGCTTGGTAAAATATCTCTGGAAGAAACAATTTCTCTTTTTAACCTTCTATTAGTATTTCAAATATTGTCAATTTGAAAAATGCAAATTGTTCTCCAAAGTTCTTTTGATCAAGAACATTCACCCCAAGTTTTTTGGATTTAAATTTTATTTCAATTGACAGGTTCTTTAATCTTCATTCAGTTATTTTTTTTGATATTATTACATAAATTTAAATTTATATTTGTTTATTTTTTTCCGGATTTTGCTTAATTCTTTTTTGATGTTTTGAATTTTTTTACTTTATTTTTATTAAGATTCAATTTTTTCCTACTGCTTTTCCTACCTTTTTCTTTTTTGTATTTTTTATTCTTTTTCTGAATTTGTATTGATTTTGATTTCAAATTTTTACTTTTTTATTTTGAATTATCTTGTTAGTGGGGGTAGCTACTCTGGAATCAGTGTATTACATCATCTACAAAGTATTTGTAACTATATTATTGAAATAGGCTGGCAATCCACTAATTAAAGGATATCTACACCCACAAAGAAAATAATATTGAATTTAAATAAAATTAGACAGAAGAATAATTCAAAAAAAAATACAAAGAAATTGGAAAAAAAGGTGAATCAAAATAAATACCTCAAAATGGAAGACAAGCGATGTGGTTTTAAGAAAAAGAAGAAAACTAACAAAAAATCTAACAAGAAATGAAAACAAGAAAGAAATTCAAAATTAAAAAATCAAATAAAAGATATAAATACAAAAATAAACGAGTTAAAAGAAAGAATACAAATATTAAAAAAATACAGTATGATTGGAAATAATATTGGTCAAATATGGAAATTAAAATAAAAAAAACCTAGCAGAAAAAAAAGGAGATTTAAAATTCAGAGTTCATATTACATAAATACCAAAATGGGAAAAAATAACTTCAGGAGGATAGGAAAGGATGTTAATTGAAAAATCAGGACATTTTCAAAAAACAATAAATTTCACTATAAAAAATCCCAGTGTCCAAGGGTACTGAAGTTGGAATTGAATCAATATTATATGGTCATATTATAAAATCCTCAAAAGGTTTTTTGAAAAAATCAAAGGCCAAATATATTATCATTTTCAAAATGATTAATAATCTTTCAGAGGGTGCTTCTGTATAATTCTCCAGGTTCATGTTATGTGTTGGTCATTTGAACTAATCTGAAAAAGGATACTCTCATATATCTCAGAATTAAATGATGTATAAGAATTATGAGATATTACAATTTTCAAATTTAACAAAATAAAGGGTTTATCCCAGCCAATGTAAGTGTTTTGGATTCATGTTTGAGAAGACCTTTAAATCAGGGGATCATAAGCTCACCCAAAGCTCAAAAAGAACATCAAACTGCTACCAAAACGTCCAAAGAAGCAGATTTTTATTTTTATTACTTCAGAATGCATGAAATTTTTTAAAAATTAATGATATTTCACACCACTTAGGTTTTGATTAAATATTTATACTGAGTGATTTTTATCAATATAAAAATTTTGTTTCAGATTGAAAATCCTACATAGAGAAAGTTAAAACAGTTTTGCTTTCTCAAAAGTTAAAAAACTTATCAAATTTAAAGGTTCTTTAATTAAATAGTATTCAAATCTCTGAAACTAAGAAGTATAATTATCATAATTTAATGATAATGTTTTTCCAGAATGAGTAGCCCAAAACAAATCTACAAACATACTTGAGAGAATCCCAGGATTCTTCCTCTTGATAAAAAAATAAGAAATACCTATAAGTAATTAAAATGAATCTTTCTTCTTTTTTTCTATTAAGTAAAATATATTAAAACATACCAAATCACTTTCTAAAGGAAATTAATGTTCTTACTGTATTCAGACCTAATTAACCATGAGAAAATTGGCTACACCTGAAAGCAAGTGTTTAATTTGGAATCCAACAGTGTAGATAGGAAAGAAATTTAATCTAGAAATAGAGCTGAATATGAAAGCCAAAAAATTATTATTCAGTGGGCTCAATATCAGTATTTGGTCAGGCTTGTCAAAGCTCAATAATTTTAAAACAAATGAGGAACAGAATCATTTTAATATACCATTTGCAATAATTTCTATTAATTTTTATCATTAAATCTACAAAGAATTCAAACCTTGGGGCATTACTTATAGATTTTGACATTTATATTACGCTTTCAATATGAATTCTCTGTCAAGATCACTTATGCGAACCCATAGATGAATAATATTGAAGTTTGAACCCTTCAATTTTGAAATAAATTCCTCATTCATGATAAAATTTAATGGAAACTATCTGAAAACATAAACATTTATAGTCTACCATTTAAGGTTTTCTTTTATGACATCTGTATTTTGTGAGCCATTATATCCCTTATTTTTACTCTATTCTTGAGGTAATATTTTTATTGGAATTGAGATAAGCTGTCACAATTTATGAGTCAAAGTCATTCTAACAAGAGGTAAACTATAATTTAGTATATATTGAAGAAACATCACCCCTGCTTCAGTCCATAAACTAATTTGGGGAAGGTTTCTACACTTATAGCTAGATAATATCAAAGTTTTCCATGAGGAAAATGGCTACACCTGAAAGCAGGCGTTGCATTTGGAAATTGGATTGGACCTATCCTAGAAAGAGCTTGAACCCTTCTGTGAACTAGGTTGAACCCAGGATTTAAATGTTTGTCAGTATTCCAAGATATTCCAAGCCACTGGAATATTACAGAATTTCAAGGATTTTCTTCCTTTCTTGATGGGATGGACCAACTATATAGTATATAATATGAAAATTGTTTAAATTTGTATTTCCATCTTCTAGTGAATGCTCTTCATGATAGTAAATTGAATTTGAAAATATTTTTTAAATTGAAATAACTCCATTTTTTTGGAGGCCAAACATCAAAGCCAGTTTACAAAATGAATAAATCTTTTCTCTTGATTTATTTATGAAAATTTAAATTCTTATTTCCATTTCAGAACATGGCTTTCAAATATTAATATCAGCTGTTTTCAACTAAATTCTCTTTCAAATGAATTGGATTTTTGAATTTGTTTGTTTTAAATATGGCTAAGCTTCTGGAACCTCAGAAGAAAAATATGAAGGCTTCGAAAGCCTTTAAATAAAACTATTTTGAAAAAAATAGAAAAAATGTGTATATTTTTCTTCATTCTTGATTTGAATCTTTGGAATTTAAGTTGTATTTTCATTTTTTAATTTTATGATTTCTTTGTATCCTAAAATGTCAGCCTGTGACTCAAAATAGAGCACCAGCATGACATCCAACATGCCATAAGTAATGGTATGAGGAATATTGGACAAATATAGCCAATACAAGTAAATTATAAAGAGGAAACCTCCTCAAAGATAATAAGAAAGGACAAAGATATGCCCTATCAAAGATAAGACCAAATAAGCAAAAACTCTTATTCTGGCCTCTAATCTAACTTATGTATATTTAATGGGAACCCCACCAGAATTGTTATTTTTCTTAAAGCTCACATAGAGAGCTACACAATGATATCATCCATGTTGTTGTAACACCACTACAACTGGAGATACCATATAACCTTATTTTCAAAACCAAGTCCCCCTGAAAGTCAAAGAGGGCTTGTACAAAACTGTACAAAAGTATAACCAAATTAAAGATCTCAACAAGAGCTTTAATTTGAGACACCTTAGACCTCTGTATCTCTTAAATTGACTTAGGGATCTTGGTTCAAAGGTTTAATAACCAAAATACAGATATTCTGAAAACAAGAAAATAAACAAACCCCTGTATTTTTGGCATACACTCATACAACTGTACAGTGTAATATACCAAACTGTAGAGCTAATCAAGCCCTACAAAACTGTATCATCAGAATACAGATATCTTCCAAATTGAAGAAGATATCTAGCATGGAAGTTTTTGAAGCCTCATACTGATGTACAAAATTACATCCAAAAACTTAAAACCCTTATAACTTTTGCTATTTGCAAGAAGGGTAAACATGAAGCATACCAAATTGAAGAGCTCATTAAGCCCTTCAATTCTGTGCTCTTGGTTTCTTGATATCTCAAAAACTGACTGAGATATCTTGGTTGGAAGTATTTTGACCAATACTGGCCTGTACCAAACCTGTACCAACCAGTACTGGCTTGATACTTAAAATAATGGTTGTTTAAAGCTTAAACCCGCCCAGAATGACTAATATTAGTCATCCAGACACTCTGGACACGTCAAAATGGTGCTGACGTGGCCTGTGAAGAGTTTTTTCACCCTGTATTGATCCAGAATGATCATTTGTGGTCCAAAAACCACAATTCTGACTATGCTGACGTCAGAATTGATGGTACAGAACCACAACCCAGCCTCCAGAGTGAAACTTTTCACTCTGTAGACGTGTGAAGAGCCTACCAGTCTTTCACAGTCCTCAGAGGAGATAAAAGCAGGTCTTTCCTCACTGGAAAAGACTCATCTTATCATGAATTAACATCCTTACGTAGTAAAACTGTCTTATACCAGTAGTACTCTTAGGATTATATTGATATAATTAAAATAATTAATTATTGTAGTGTTTCTTTACAGTCAAAGATATTAGAGCATTGCAACCCAGGTCCTCAATAGACTCATCACCACTGTTACCACATAGCAGTAGGACATGAAGACTTAATTTTTATTTATTTTGTGTGTGTCACAGTCATAGTGCTAGCTTGTATTTACTATTTTTAAGCTACTACATAGACTCACCCTGACATTTTGGGGGCCTGGCCGTTGTTTTAACCTATTCTGGACCTATTTTGGCGATTTTTGGATCATTTTCACTATTTTTGAAGGTTTTTTACTATAAAAGTAAGTACAATTTCGAGTTTTTTCATTTTTTAACTAATTTTCATCTCTTATATTATAAAAATATAATATATATTTTTTATATATTGTATTTTATCAAAATATATTAAATAATATATTTTATTTTATTTTTGAGTATTTATACTCTTCAAAGCTTTATATTGCAATTTTCACGAAAATTAATAATAATAAATAATTATTATTAATTTTTCAAAGTTATTTTTATATACAAACAGTATATTTAAATAAAAAAACATTATTTTTTACCAAATTGTGTAAAAATTAATTTAAATCATAATATTTATTGTAAATCAACAATAAATATTGAAGTAATAATTTTATTATTTCAATTCTTTAATATTCAAATTGAATATTATTGAAAAAGATCTTTTTTTTACTCAAGTTGAGGAAAAATTGATTAAAACTTTTTTTTTTGATAAATAATCAAAAAAAAAAATCTCAATAATAATAAGTCATTATTATCAATTTACCACGAAAATTGATAATAATAAGTAGTTATTATTAACTTCTCAAACTCATTTTTATATACAAATAGTGTATTTAAATAGAAAGTATAATTAATTTTTACCAAATTGTGTAAAAATTAATTTAAATCATAATATTTATTGTAAATCAACAATAAATATTGAAATAATAATTTTATTATTTCAATTCTTTAATATTCAAATTGAATATTATTGAAAAAGATCTTTTTTTTTACTCAAGTTGAGGAAAAATTGATTGAAATTTCTTTTTTTTTTTTTTGATAAATAATCAAAAAAAAATCTTAATAATAATAAGTCATTATTATCAATTTACCACGAAAATTGATAATAATAAGTAATTATTATTAACTTCTCAAACTTATTTTCATATAAAAATAGTATATTTAAATAAAAATATAATTATTTTTTACCAAATTGTGTAAAACTTAGTTTGAATTAAAATATTTATTGGAAAACCAGCAATAAATATTTGAGTGATAAGTTCATTATTATTCTAATTCTTTAATATTGAAGATCAATATTATTTAATACAATCTGTTCTTTCTTAAACTGAGGAGGAAATTGATTGAAATCTGTTTTATTTGATAAATAATCAAATAACAACAAAAGAAAACTTAATTATACAACAAAATTATTGTATAATTAAAATATAGACCCTTTTCTTTCCTCTAAAGAAAGAAAAATTGGAAATTGAACTATTAACAGTTGATTTTTCCATTTCAATAAGTGAATAACTTATCAATAATATTCAAGCTTAATAATATAACTTTTAATATTAAATACTTTACTTATGAAAATAAGTCAAACAAAACTGTTATTTCTTCAAAAAATAAAAAATAATTAAAACTCAAATACCAAACCAAAATCAGAAGAAATAACAGTAAGGAATTAAAAATTTTGTTTATTCAAATTGAATTACAAACCTTCTCCATTTTCTTTCAAGTGGAAAAAAATACATTCCATTTGAGACAAAATCACAGTGAAATTCATCTGTACCAAGCCTCAAAGACAAGGAGGCAGTACCAACTCCCAAGCAAATTGCCAAAGAGTATAAAGCAGAAATCTGTCCAAGGGCCTTTTAAAGGTAAAAAAAAAAAAAAAAAAAAAAAAAAAAAACCTTGAAAAATACAGTATTTTTTGTCTTTTGTCATTTTTTAACATGACACCTCCATTCCTCAGAGATCTTGGATACCCAAGAAATCAGCCAGAAATATGGCAAAGAAGAAATAGAGGGAGAAGACCACCACCTTCTGGATCAAATAGCCATGAAGGGACTTATTATCAGGAAACTCCTGCCCAAAGTTCCACCCCAAACCAAGTTCAGCCAAGTCCAACAAAAGAATTGGACAGATGCAGAAAAAATAACTCATATGCATCTACTCCTGAAAGACTTGTTCACATGGAGTATGGACAACAAAACCTTCACCATGAAAGTATTATGGGAGGAAATTGGAATAATGAGGCAAAAAATATGAGTAAATCTTATTACTTGCCAAAAGGTTCTGGAAGAAATGAAAAGTTGGAATCTCAACAGCCATTTCATACTCTCAGAAGAGACTTGAATCAGAAGGAATCAGACAGAAACCCAAGCCATAGAGAATTCTTGGCATATGGAAGAGCCCAATCTGATTCAGGAACACCAAGGCATGGAAGAAGAAATTCCATCTTTCCCACATCAGTCCAACAGCTACAGGACTTTAAATCTAAAGGACAATATTTCCAGGACTCTCCAGTCATCCCTGGTGGTTTCCAGCAGAGGAAATGGAGCCCTAGTAGAGAACAATAATCCTTTCAGGAAGGAGAAGATAGAATCAGATCCTTTGATGAAACAATGAATAAAATTAGTCCAAGAGGAACAAAAATCCTAAAAGACACTGTACCTACCAATAGTGTTAGCTCAGAATCAATTGATCCTCAGCTTAAGTCTATTGATGATAAAATACCGCCTCAAAAATTTGAAACCACAGATTCCAGAGGTAGTAGTTTCATATGGTCCAACATGGGTAAATTCATGGATTGGACATATGATCATGTTCAAGAAGTGACTTCAGAAATGAAAACACTCAAGGAAGAAAATTCCTTCCAAGCAACAGTCATAGAAGACTTGAACACAAATCTATCCAGAATTTGGGCAGAATTTGAAACTAAAAACAGACAGTTGAACTCAATACTAGAGGAACAACAAGCTGTGAGAAGAGATTTAAGAAATATCCAATCTCAACAGGAAATCCTGGAAAAAGAAGTGGATTTTCTCTATAAAAAGGAGGAAAAAGAAGATAATTTCTTCCCTCAAACAACTCAAGAGGATAAACCAATCACCAAAGTAAAAGAGGAAGAATCAGAAAACCAAGCTCCTGAATCCCAGGATCCAAAGTTAAGGTCTGAGTCTATTTACCAAGATGGTGAGAACCTCAGTTACTCTGAGAAACAAGCATTGAAGCAATTACCTGAAGTGGTAAATTGGCCTAAATTCTCAGGAATTGGAGAATATGATCATATGGAGCTTATTGATTATATTAATGGACTTTTTGTTGATGTCCCAAAGATACCAGACTACTGGATCACCACAAGACTCAACACTGCATTCAGAGGCCATGCAAATATATGGTACACTGAAATGAAAGAGATACATGGTAGGAAAAGCTGGCCATGGTGGAGAAACCAAATAATACAAAAGTACAGCAATGGTAATTGGATTTGGCAAAAAACCATCTCTTTTGAGAGTGACAGATACTCTACAGAAAAAGACCCTTATGAATGGTGTCTTAAACAAACCAAAAGACTCAAATCTATTGATCCAAACATGACAATAGAGATGAGAAATCATAAGATTCTGACAAAACTTCCAGGCGACTTAGAACATGCAGTAAAGTGCAGATGCAGCAAAATAAGCAGCATTGATGACATAGCAAATGTCATACAAGATGTCAGAAAAAAGACATCAATTGGCAGTAGTTCACCCTATAGGTCACATGATATCAGAGAAAAACCAAAGATACTCATGGAAAAAGACCTCAAACCTACTAATGGTGAAGAAGCACCAAGGAGAAGGAACACATGCCATAACTGTGGATCACCTGACCACTATGCAAATAATTGTCCCAAGGGAAAAAAGAAAATATTTGCAATAGAGGAAGAGTCAGTGGAAGAACACATGGAGTACAAATCTGACTCTGACAGCATGGGAAATGGGCTAAGACAGGATTCAGACAGTGGATCAGAGCCTATTGAACAATATTTATTAGAGTATGAGGATGAGAAAACAGAATCAGTCCTAGGAAACTCTGTGAAACCAGAACTCATTCAACCCAAAAATGGTGAAGACAGAAGTGGCAGAACCATTGATGCTAAAGAGTATTTGGAAGTACCCAAAACTGGTATGGCCTTTATTCATGGAGCAAAATCAAAACTTGATGTGTACATTGAAAATAAAAAGCATCCTTTGATTTTCGACACAGGAGCAAATTGCTCAGTAGTAGCCAAAGAATACTTGGACAGACACTTTCCAATGTGGAATGCAGAGATACTTTTAACAAAAGCAAGAAGCTTTAAAAGTGCTGCAGGCGAAATGAAGTCACTTGGAATAATCCAAAAAATAATTATAATACCACACAAAATGGGAAACCTCAGATTAAACATTGAGTTTGTGGTACTTGAAAATGCTAAGTTTGATGGATTCTTAATGGGTACAGAGTACCATAGAATCTATGGCATAAGCATACATAATTCCCTAGAGAGTTACTTTATAATTGGGCAAGACAAACAAAGAAAGTTCTACTTTGAAACTGACAACCCCAATCAAATAAAAAGATATTCAAATAGGGATTATTTAATAGAGAGAAGGAATGAACCACCAGACAAAGACCAATGGGTAAAACTGGATGATGCTTCAGATCAATATTCTTATTTGAAAGGATCAAGAGCCTCCATGAGGACAAAAGAGTCTCATCAATGATGAGCCTTTTTTGGAGGGAGGGTATGTCAGCCTGTGACTCAAAATAGAGCACCAGCATGACATCCAACATGCCATAAGTAATGGTATGAGGAATATTGGACAAATATAGCCAATACAAGTAAATTATAAAGAGGAAACCTCCTCAAAGATAATAAGAAAGGACAAAGATATGCCCTATCAAAGATAAGACCAAATAAGCAAAAACTCTTATTCTGGCCTCTAATCTAACTTATGTATATTTAATGGGAACCCCACCAGAATTGTTATCTTTCTTAAAGCTCACATAGAGAGCTACACAATGATATCATCCATGTTGTTGTAACACCACTACAACTGGAGATACCATATAACCTTATTTTCAAAACCAAGTCCCCCTGAAAGTCAAAGAGGGCTTGTACAAAACTGTACAAAAGTATAACCAAATTAAAGATCTCAACAAGAGCTTTAATTTGAGACACCTTAGACCTCTGTATCTCTTAAATTGACTTAGGGATCTTGGTTCAAAGGTTTAATAACCAAAATACAGATATTCTGAAAACAAGAAAATAAACAAACCCCTGTATTTTTGGCATACACTCATACAACTGTACAGTGTAATATACCAAACTGTAGAGCTAATCAAGCCCTACAAAACTGTATCATCAGAATACAGATATCTTCCAAATTGAAGAAGATATCTAGCATGGAAGTTTTTGAAGCCTCATACTGATGTACAAAATTACATCCAAAAACTTAAAACCCTTATAACTTTTGCTATTTGCAAGAAGGGTAAACATGAAGCATACCAAATTGAAGAGCTCATTAAGCCCTTCAATTCTGTGCTCTTGGTTTCTTGATATCTCAAAAACTGACTGAGATATCTTGGTTGGAAGTATTTTGACCAATACTGGCCTGTACCAAACCTGTACCAACCAGTACTGGCTTGATACTTAAAATAATGGTTGTTTAAAGCTTAAACCCGCCCAGAATGACTAATATTAGTCATCCAGACACTCTGGACACGTCACAATGGTGCTGACGTGGCCTGTGAAGAGTTTTTTCACCCTGTATTGATCCAGAATGATCATTTGTGGTCCAAAAACCACAATTCTGACTATGCTGACGTCAGAATTGATGGTACAGAACCACAACCCAGCCTCCAGAGTGAAACTTTTCACTCTGTAGACGTGTGAAGAGCCTACCAGTCTTTCACAGTCCTCAGAGGAGATAAAAGCAGGTCTTTCCTCACTGGAAAAGACTCATCTTATCATGAATTAACATCCTTACGTAGTAAAACTGTCTTATACCAGTAGTACTCTTAGGATTATATTGATATAATTAAAATAATTAATTATTGTAGTGTTTCTTTACAGTCAAAGATATTAGAGCATTGCAACCCAGGTCCTCAATAGACTCATCACCACTGTTACCACATAGCAGTAGGACCTGAAGACTTAATTTTTATTTATTTTGTGTGTGTCACAGTCATAGTGCTAGCTTGTATTTACTATTTTTAAGCTACTACATAGACTCACCCTGACATAAAACAACTGCATCAATTTTAATTCCAGAAACCAAAATTTCTCTTTTCAAAGAGAAAACACCTTATTCTTGCTAGTTTGAGAGTGGTATTTCTTGATTCATACGCGAAGGGGTGGAGTATATATTACAGCCCCTGAAACTGGAAGAATTCAAACCTTCAAATTAAGCTACAATACAGGGCCTGTAATTTCTCCTACTGTAAATTTGTCAATGATTGTTGAACGTTTTACAGTAGCAGCTATTGCAGGCCCTGTACTGTAACAAAATTTACACTTGTAAATATTTTAAAGTAGAAAGCCTTTCAAAGCCTTCTACTTTATCTTTAATTGAATACCAAGAAGAAAATTAAAAATTTTAAAAAAGGAACTAAAGAAAAATGAAAAAAAGCAAAAAACCAAAAGTTGTAAAATAATCAAAATAACACATCACTATGAAAATTGATAAATACACTAAAAAGAGTGAAAACAATTTTCATAATTGATTTATTCTTGAAGAAAAAATGGGTCTTCCTCTTGCTTTTATACAAAAAATACAAAAAAAGCTTTATTTCAATAATAATAACAAATGCACTGCACATTTTATAATTGTTTATCCTTCTTGTTTTTGAGGTATTTATTAAATTCTATTCAAAAACTTCCCTACAAATGTTTTTTGAGATATATTTTGTAGTTTTTTGTTTCTGTTTTCTCTTTCAAAAATTAAACTTAAGAATTTTAATGTTATAAAATATTTTTGGAAAGACCCATTAGGGCTTTTAAGCTAAATAGAATTCTGATAGAACTAATAAAAAATGTGAATCATCTTCATTTTTTTAAGAATAAAGGGAAAGTTCACTTAATATATGACAGCTATGTGCCAAGATAGAACAAGAATATGTTAAAAAAATATAAAACTGCCTTGTTTCCCTGTAAGCCTGTTCAAATAATTTCAAGATTAAGATTGATCATATCTTTTACTTGTTGAAGGTTCAACATAAGTTTCCTTTATTTTGAAAAATATATATCTGAAAAGTTGTATTATATTCTTATTGATAAAAGAATATAATTCATAAATCCATTTTTTGTAAAAAAACAAAATATGGGTTTGAAAATTTCTGAAAAGACACTGTCCATAAATTTTCCTCAAAAAATAAGATTGAATGGGTAAAGTACTTGATAAATTCTTGATAATTAAAATTAAATACTTGAGCATTATTCAGAGAATTTTTTGATTCTTATTTGACATGGGTTTGAAGTGATATTTGTGCCACTAAAAGCTCAATTCCCCAAATGGGCCAACTTATTTCTGTGGACTAACTTTTTGGAATGTGAATTTAATAAATAATTGAACCTTTTTGGTAGGGATAAATACCAAAGAGAAACATTAAATTATCTCATATTATATTTTTAAAGAACTTGAGAGAGATGTGTTTATAATATGTTTACCTTCAATTGGCAAATAGCTAATTATTCTAAGTTTATCATTACTTTAGATTTAATGACTTTCTTGACATAATTATAGAGTTAAAAAACTCACAGGAGCTTTATAAACATATTTTTAGAAATAAATTTGTTAAAAGAACCTATTTTTACATGTTTATTTTCTTTAATATTTGATAGGGGCCCTATTTTTTCAAAAGGAGATAAATGAGCTGTCTCAGGTGTTCATAGATATGTAGTTTTTAATTATTTCCAATATATCTTTAATCTATATCTCAGTATGAATTAAGTGATAAATAATATAATATAAAGGTGTCCTGCATAATTTTGAGGAGATTTAAGTTTGGGGAAATTAAAAAACTATTTTCCAAATTACTCTTGAAAATATGAGGTTTAATTATGTATTATTTGTAAAGTAAAAAATCTATCTCAATATAATGAAAGCTCTAAGCCCATCAATTTCACATGAAATGTTGAAATTTTAATTCCATGGAGAGCTCTACATATTTCCTATTCATTTAAAATTGTTGAAAGATTAAGTTTATTGATTTGAAATGAAAGAGGGATTTAGAATACTTTAAAAATTATCAAAATAATTATATATAAGGTTTTCTTAAAGAAATTCTTTTACACAATTGAATAATTGATCACAAGAATGGCTGGCCATATTGACACATTAAGATTGGCTTTCCTCTAATTTCAAAAGAATCTTGCATTCTTTCAGCTTCATTTAACCTCTCTATACAGATACTAACTTAATTTAATCAAAAAAGAAATAAAAATGGTCTTGGCTTTCACATATTTGAGTAACACATTAAAAAAGGATAGCGATTTTGGAACTCATAATTTCTCCACAGCAATATACCAACCTGAGCTAAATTGGTATCAATAAAATTAACATTGAATGCTCCACAGAATTAAAGAGTCTTATGTACTTGATTTTTATGAAGGTTTAAAATCATATTATTAAGCCATGTTTTGTATATGAAGGTAAAAATAGTTTTTAGCTTACACCATGGAATAGTATAATTAAGAATTCCTCAATCATAAAACATAACCCCAATGTTCTACTTAAAATATTTATTCCATCTAGGTATAAATGTAATAGTCCCTTTTAAAGCAGTTTATGCACTAAAATGGGGGTGCAATCATTTAAATATAAACTACATTTTGATTGGCCTCTCCTTAAAATGACTCTGAACCATAAATATTCAAAGCTTGTTTCAATTTTGATTTAACCATTGATCTTAAAAGAGAGAAAAAATAAGGCATATAATACCTCACAAAATACAGCTTTTCTAAGAGAAAATAGTTAAATGGTATGATAAATTTTTCAAGATATTTATATATTAAGAAAGTGATCAAGTCCCCATAAACATTTAAGATTTGTTCTAAGCTTCTTAAAAAATTAAACGGTTCCAACTTTGATATCATTTATTTTTCCCATGAGTGAGCTTAACAGTGTTGATATTGCAAGTGTATAATATATGTGAAAATCTATGGGGAAATACCCAGAGGTTGAACTTTTGAGAATTAAATGATAGAAATTAATAAATAATATTTGAGAAAAGTAAAAATTAAAATAAGTTTGTTCATCATGTATTGTTAAATTATTGAGCTTCAACAATCCTGACCAAACACTGATATTGAGCCAAGTCAATTAAGACTTTGTGGCTTGCATATGTGGCTGAAATTTCTTCCAAAAATTATATATTTTTTTTTATCTTAAACCTTAATCCAATCTATCAGCAATGTCGAATTCCAAATGCAACACCTGCTGTCAGGTGTAGCCATTTTTCTCCTGGTGATTGAAAGTAGAATATGGGGTTTAATTTCTGTAATTGAGGAATTTTTCATTCTATTATTCCATAGGGTAAAGAAAAAAATTATTTCTACCTTCAAATAAAGACATGGATTAATAACAGAACTTTTAATATTTAGAACCATAAACAACATCAGGATCTTTAATTTTTTTGGAGAATATGATATTTTTCTTTCTTGATAACGATTTAGCTACACTTGGCGCATTCTTGAAGAGAAATTATTAATTATTACTTCCACATCTTGATTGACTGGATTGCTTCAATATGTAAATAACCAAGATAATTTGAATTCTTACTTCAAGAAAATCAGGGGAGGAGCTGTAAAAAGATAGAAAATAAAGCTAAAATAATGAAAGTATTTGTGCTGAATTTGATGAAATTCAATCTCAATTTATAAATATAGCTAAGAACTATTTTGAAAGAATTATTTGATTATTTCAGAAGGCTTAATTAAGATAATTTTCTATGTCATTTATTTTTTGATTGTGTTTGTTGTATTCCATAGGAGGTTTCCCTTTTAAGCTTACCGTAATCAATCTTGAATCCTATTTGTGATGCTTGGAATATATGAAGAGGCATCCATGAACTTAGAAATTTGAGATTTTATTTGAGCTTTATGGTTTGATAGATTTCAGTATTTAAGAATAGCTTTTTGGCTTTATCATTACTATAAAATAAGAAACTTCTATTATCAGAAATATGAATAAAACCAATTGCTAATCTCTCTAAAGTAAAATTTACTCAAAGGCATTGGGGAAACTGTTATATCCTATTATTAAAAATGAAAGTTAAGCAGATATAAAAATTCAATATCCATCAAAAATAATTAACAGAGGCATATGGATTAGTATATAGGACAATTAATTTATTTGTTTTGAGTTAATGGGAAATATATATAATATCAAGGCAAAGAGTGGTATGAATAGGTTCTTTTAACAAATTAATTTGGCAAAATTGATTCATAAATCTGATTAGAGCTATGTGTTCCTAAGTTAGTTCTATAAATTTATACAACATCAAAAATAATAAATTAGGAATAATAAGCTGTTTATAAAGGGTATTATAGCATATAATATATGAAGTTATTTCAACTGTTTTTAAAAGATAGTTTGACAATATTCATGGTTTTTTGTTTTATATTGATCCTTAATGAAAGGGATAGAGTATTAATTCAGTTCCTATTTCAAAAAAAGAGGCCACAGAAATAGGCTAAAACCTTTTGAGAATTAAGCTTGAAGTGGCACAAGCATCACTTCAGAAAAATGTTTGATTAGAATCAAAAAATGGTATTAATCATGCTTCAAGTATTGAATTTTAATCATTAAGAGTTCCTCAAGGAATTCATCCACTTTATCTAATTTTTGATGAAAATTTGGAAACAGTGTATTGTCAGAAAGATTTGAGCCCATTTATGAAGTTATTTTTTTGAAAAAGATATTGATTATTGAAAGAAGTAATGAATAATATTTTTTGAATGTTTAAAGTGTGAGAATAATTTCAAATATACACATATTTTTTAATGTAAGAAAGTTCTTTGAGATATTTCAAAATTGAAAAATATTTTTAACATTAACATTGACAATATTTAAAGAGGATTACAGAGAACTCAAGATTTTTGAGATTTATTTGACAGACTCCTATGTTATATGGGAAGATAGCTCCTAGAGCCTAAGGGAAAAAGTCATCCTTTCTTGAAATAAAGAAGAATATTTTGAGTTTTCATTAGTGTTATCAGAATGATATTGAAATAATATACTACTATTTATCTTTTCCACTTTTCTTTGTGATATAAATTTTCTTTAATTTGAATGCTGACAGAGAAAAAAGAAACACAAAAGCCACAAAAAATGTGTTGACATAATTTTCCAACAAAGAATGTGAATCACATGATAGAATTGATTCAAGAAAATTCAGGTTACAAGATTTATGAAACATGCACTTTGTCACAGGGGCTCTTTGAAGTGAAGAGGGCCTGGCACTCAGTAAACTGGGACTCACTTATGGAGGGCTCAAAGATATGGTAAGAAAGAATACACTTAAGAGTGCAAGAGATGAATTATTAAAATAAAGAATATAAGAAATCAGCAACAAAAGAAATAAGAGTCAAGAATAGAAGAGCCAACCAAAAACAAGTCCAAGTCCACTGTTTCAACCTGTCAGAATGAAAAGAGAAGGGTTAATAAGGATATGGCCACCCAACTCATACTGTACAGGTGAAGAGAGAAATGCAAAGACTAACTTAATATTAAATAAATATAATACCCAAAATAAGGATAATAATATTCATAAAATAATAAATAAACTAAATTAATTAACTGGGGAAAAGTCCCCAGGGGGGAGAAAGAGGGGCTGGTATATGTGAGAATCACCAGCCCTGATCCAGAGGAAGAATTTTCATGAGAGGATTGAATGATTGAATTGAGTCTGGCTAATACAGGTCCTGTACATCTGTACAGAACCTGTACAAGAGGTATGGTGTATTTGAGTGATCATACAGTTTAATGCTGGTGTATTGAAACTGTATTGGGTGAATCCAACCTGTACAGATGTTGACAGGCTGTATTGAAGTACCAAGCTGTATGCATGTTTCAGCAAGGAAGATTGCTGAAACTGAATGCTGATGCAGATAGTGGATCTGCTGATCTGAGGTTTTTGAGTGGGTGTATTGATGAATACCCTTACCCCTGGTGAGTGGTTGTTACACACTGCATGTCAGGCTGAGTCTATGATGAAGCTTATTGATAACTAGTTACAAGCCTTTACTGTGACTGTGAGACTGTGAAAATAGTATAAGAAGGTTTATTTAATTATAATAATGGTTAATAAGAGAATATTAAGGGCTGTACTATTGAGTAATAGTGGTGGTGAGCACTGGTGAAAACACTGGGTGCAGTCTTACCAGTTGGGTTACTATAATGGAAACTACAATACTAAAATTTAGAATATGCCCTGATTATTTTCCAAGAGTATAGCTGTTTTTGACAGCTGTATTATGGAGAAAAGCTTTTCTGGTGGAGAAAAGCCCCCTTTTTATTGTAAAATTGGGTGAAAGGGCTTCTAGGCCTTTCCACATGGAGGAAGTGAAGATTTTTCACTTGTAAGGACTGGCTTGTGGTTTTAGCAAGGCCTGTATAGCCTGTATTGGGCGCAGATGTGGCTTTGAAACCACATCTGGGCAGTTTTCACCAATACAGGGTGAAAATTTTCATCTGGGGACCACATAGCCCTCTTGTGACATGTATGACACGTAGAATGCTATACAGAACTTGTACAGGACCACAGTATTGACCAAGCTATGAGGAATTTCAGTATAAACAGGCTTCTTTGTCTGTTTGACACCTCATAATCATGGTTATGGGAGAATATCCCACAGTAAGACTGTATTAGTCTAACTGTGCGATTTTGAGCTTCAAACTGCCATAACTTTGTCAGTTTTTGAAATATAAAGCCAAACGTTGGTTCATTGTGTATCCCTGGATGTGTTCTGCACAATGGTATCTCATTTGGTATGGCTATCATTAAATAGGGAAAAGTTATTCCATGTAAAAGATTTGTTGTATATATGTACAATTTGCTTAAAGCCTGTATGGGGCTTGTTTGCCACATAGCCTTCGTTCCAGATGAGATATGCAAAAATGGATGGTACCATAAGATAGCCCTGATTTTTCTCTTTCCAAAACAACCCCACCTTAGGTACCTCACACTAAAACTGTAGAGGTTAGATGAGAGGTGAATATTTTATTCCCCCTTATTGGACCTTATTTTTGTCATAACTTCAGTAATTCTGATGCTAGGTCAATTTTGTTAGTACTATTGGATAGCCCTGAATTAGAGATTCATGTTGAATACCCATTTTATGGGGTTAAGCCTCTTCCTCTTGATTTCCAATGTGAGGTAAAAATTAAGGTTTATGCTCAACAACAACTTTGAGCAGGAATAACTGTGTTATTCCTTGTAATATGCTGGTGGGACTTGTATAGTTGAAAAGAGGTGAGTTTACCCTTTCTTTTGATAATTTTTGAGCTGGTTTGGCTCAGCTCCATGTTTTGGTGGTATCTTGGCTCTAACGTTGGTTTATTGTATTTGGTTATAATGCTTGTGCTCTGGTTTTGAGTCACAGGCTGACATACCCTCCCTCTAAGAAAGGCTCATGGTTGATGAGACTGTTCAGTCCTCCTAGAGGCCCAGAACCTCCTTAGATGAAGGTACCCATCTGGAATGGCATCCTATGCCAACCATTTATCTTTATCTGATGTCTGGTTTTTAAATCTGACCAAGTATTGGCTTTGGTCTTTACCATTAAGTCTGATTTTCCTGGCCTTGATTATTTTCTTCACAGGGCCAGGGGAGTCATCCATTCCACTATTTCTGGTGGAGTGGGATTTTTCTTCCTGGAGGGGAACTTGTCCTCCTTTGTCTGGAAGTATGGCTTAACCAAACTCACTCGGAATACTGGATGCTTCCTACAAAATTCCTCTGTGGGTTTGAACTCCACTGCATTTTCCCCTATCAGTTTAATGATAGTGAAGGGCCCTAAGAGTGAGTCTTTGATTTCATTTGGTCCCTTAAGATTGTTGAAGTTAAGTGTAGACACCAGCACTTGGTCCCCTACCTTAAAGTCAGGTTCCAAGTGTGATTTGGCCCACCTCTGTTTGTTGTATTCTTTTGCCTCATCTATGCATTTGGCTGCTGTGTCACAAGCCTTCTTCCACATATCATGGAAGGACTTTCCTGAGAGGGATGTTTAGAAGATTCTTTTTCAAGTGATCCATAGGCAAAAGGGGGGTTCACCCTTTTTCTACCAGTGAAGGTAATTTCTGTGTGGTAGAATGCTGACTAGTGTTATAGGCCAGTTTGACTTCTAGTAGAAGGGTAACCCAGTAATGGGTGTATCCCTCAGGGTCCTTGTATTCTATGCCATATGCACAGAGCCTCCCAAGGATATCCTCCATGGTTTGGATAATCCTTCAAGCTAGGCTATCTATTTGTGGATGGTAAGCTGTGGAAAATGCAGGCTTTGTACCTAGCATGTCATACAAATTGGTCCAAAACTCTGATGTAAATTTTGGGTCCCTATCACTAATGATAGTTTTAGGTACTCCACAGGTGGATATTATATTATTCCAAAATAAAGATCAGTATCCATTTCTGTGTCCTCCTTGTGATATGGTAGGCACCTCACACTCTTTCTGAGCATATCAACTATGATCAGGCAAGCATTGAAGTTTTCTTTTCCTCCTGGGACAAGTCCTGTAACCCAGTCCATGTTGATGGTTTCCAATGGGTGTTTGGGTTCTTCTATGTGCTGAAGTAGCCCATACCTTTCCCCATGTTTTCTATTTGTCTTCTGGAATAGTTCACAAGTGTTGATATATTCACTCAGCTCTTGTTCCCATTTGGGACACAAAGCTGTTCTTGCTACCTTTTCCTTGGTCCTGTCTTCACTCATGTGTCCCATATAGGGGCAGTCATGGCATTCCTGCAGGATCAGGGATATATGGTCTCTGTCTACTACTGTGAGTACACTTGTGTGCTTCTCTCTATGGTAGAGCAGGCAATATATAAGAAAAAACTTGTTGTCCTTATAGTCCCTCAACCAGGGTTCCCCTAACTGGGATTCCAGTTCTGGGCTCCTGTATTTTCTTTAAGGAGTTCCAACAATATGGAACACTGTTTGTGTTTAGCATATGTCTTAATCACTGCATTGAAGAACTCATTATGCAGTTCTGAAGAACTTATTCCCAATATGGGAGTTTCTGTTCCTTATGATCGAGTGTGTCCACTGACTGGGGTACCACATTCTGGTGCCCATTCAGAAAATCTGAAGTTTTTCCTACTATCCATTTCCATGAAATGGATAGGAATCTTGGCTCCTACTTCAGGGTCATAAGCTGGATTGCTTTTGACATTGTCCAGTGGCTATCTGCTGAGGCCATCTGCATTGGTGTGGCTTATGCCTTCTTTGTATATGATGGTCATATTGCCTCTATACTCTTGGATGGCTATTTGCCATCTAAGAATGTTTCTATTGGTAGTCTTCATGTTCAGTAAAGACTTCAAAACTGTGCAGTCTGTGTAGACTTCAAAGACTGCACCCTCCAAATAATAGTAGAGTTTCTCTAGAGCCCAGACTAAGAATAGACATTCAGTCTTTGTGGCTCCATACCTGGCTTCTGAATATTTAAGTTTCCTACAGATGTAGCATATTACTCCCTCTCTTGGTTCACCATCTACAATTTGTCTCTGGCGAAGGGCTGGCCCTAAGCCTTGGCTACATGCTGCATCTATGTATAACTTGAATGGTAGTTCAAAGTCAGGTAATATGAGCACAGGTGCATTTTTGAGTTCATGTTTGATCCTCTCATATGCACCCCGCATTTCCATGGTAATTTCAAGAACTACATATTTTGAACATACCTTGTATAGACTACTAGTTATATGGGAAAGATTTCTGATGTAGTTTCTGTAGTAGCTAGTAAACACAATGAAAGATTGCATATCTTTGATGTTATTTGGTACTGGTTTCAGCAGTACTTCTGCTACTTTATTCTGGTCTATGGCCAGACTAAAACCCGAGACTTTGTGTCCCAGTGCCAATAATTCTTGTTGGCGAAAATTGGACTTTTTAAGTGAAATTTTCAGATTAATGGGTGTGCACTTAATTAATAATCTTTCTATGTATTTCAAATGGTCTTCCCATGTCTCTGAGTAAATAATGATGTCGTAAATATATACTACCATCCAGCCTTCCAATATTTCCTCTTGAAATTTTGTGTCCATCATCCTTTGGAAGTGGGCTGGTGCATTTCTGATGCCAAAAGGCATCCTGGTGAACTCATATATGCCCATATGGAATATGATTCTGAGTAGTTTCATGGAGTTTGGTTCAACTTCATTCTGGTGGAAGCCTTTCATACAATCCATCTTGGTTATGTATTTGGCTTTTGCCAGTTTGTTTAGGGCATGAGGTATCCTTGGTATAGGGTACATGTAAGCTTTTGTGTAGTTATTCAGAGCTCTGAAATCCCCACACAACCTAGATTTTCAATATTGCCAGGTGATAAGGACAGGTATGGTGATTTCCAATATTGAATTGTGTCCTATCTTCCTGATGACATCCATTTCTAGGAGTTCATTGATGTTTTTCTCAATTTTCTTCCTAGTTTCCAGACTTTCTGGGTATGGAGATCTTCTCAGCATGGGTGAATAGGGTCTTTCCACATCCAGATATGATTCTATATAATGGCCCCTGATTCTTCCTAATGGTTCGTCACCCATGGAAAATGATGGTCTGTTTTTCCTCAGCATCTTCAGTAAGCTAAGTTTTTCTTTACTGGTGAGGGTAGTGCTGAATTGACCCTCCCTGAACTCATTCAGTAATTCTTCTAGAGGGTCATGGGTAGATATTTGGTATATGTCAGGTGAAAATTTCTTTTCCTTGTTTGTACCAATAGTAATATGCCTGTTTTTACTATTTTAAATATAAATGCCATACATCCTCTGGTAGTCTGTTCCCAGTAAAAACCCTGGGATGTGGCCATTTTCAAGCACAAAAAACTCTGGATTGAGTCTGATATTACCTTTCCTGTGGGGTATAATTATCTCTTTGATAATTTTCCCAATGGATGTCATCTTCCCTGATGCACTTTTGAAGTTCTTTGCCTTGCTTTGCCAGAGTTTCTTTTCCCACATTGGGAAGTGATGATCCAGATAACTTCTGGCCACTATTGAGAGGTGTGCTCCACTGTCAATGATCAATGGATTTTGAGCATTGTCTATGCAAACAGTCATGTTTTGTGGCTGTCCCATGTATGTATTCCATTCCTTTGGTTGGTGTAACTAGGAATGTTTGTGCATCTTGTGTGTGTTTACACAAGTTTTTATTTGCAGTGTCTTGTGGAATGCCTGCTTCTAACTGTATTTACTGAATTTCTAGTGGTGTTTCTTCTTAATACTCCACTAGAAATTCCTCTCTTGGGTCTTGGTCTTCATCAGATTGTGCTCTGATGGCATCACCCATAGAGTCTGATTCAGAATCCTCTGTGGGGGATTCCTCCTCTGGGACTTTCTCAATGGCACAGAATTTCTTCTTTGCCTTTGGACAGCTATTAGAATAATGGTCTGTTGAGCCAAAGCTGTGACAAGAATTATTCTTCTTAGTCACTTCTGCCACTCTTTCTCTGGGTTTTTCTTTAAACTACACCTAAAAGGTTGTTTCTCTCTGACACTACTGCTTTATATGGGGAATATTTCCCCATATTTGTTCTTTTCCTTATATCTTGTAAGGTATTTGAAATTTTATCTAGAGTGCAATTGTGGTTGCATCTTCATTTTACTGCATGCTCTAGTTCTCCTGGCATTTGTGTCAGGAGTTTGTGATTCCTCATCTGAATATTCATTTGAGGATCAATGGCTTTAAGTCTTTTAGACTGTCTGAGACACCACTCATATGGATCTTTGTCCACAGATTACTTGTCATTTTCAAAAACATGGTTATCTGCCATCTCCAAGTATCATTGCTGTTCTTTTGGATAATTTGGCTCTTCCACTGTGGCCAGTTACTTCTGCCATGCATTTATTTCATCTCTGTGTACCAAATACTAGCATGTCTTTTGAATGCTGTAATGGGTCTAGCAGTAATCCAGTAGTCTGGTATGCTTGGTACATCAATGAAGAGTCCATCAATATAGTCTATGAGCTCCATATGATCATATTCTCCTGTTCCAGAGAATTTGGGCCAGCGTGAGGCCTCTGGAAGCTGTTTTAAGGCGACTTTCTCAGAATAAGACATATTGTCTCCATCCTGGTATTGAGATGGAGATCTTTCCTTATTCACCAATATGGCATCCGGTTTGATGTCCTTGTGGTGATATGGATTATCCATAACATGGTCTTGTGGTTGGGGCTTCATTTTATGGTAGACATTAAACAGTTTGTTTATGTCTTGATCCAGACAATACCTGTCCCTTTTGTTGTGGTGTTGTTCTTCAAAGACTTGATTAAGTCTTTTATTGGTCTCCTAAGAGGCTTTGCTCAATTGAGCATGTCCCTCATGAAGAGGTTTGACAATTTTGTACATGGAGGCTGTTAAAGTTTTCATACTCTCATGGATTGCTTTGTGAGCCTTAGAGGTATTTTCATGTACCCAAAAGACCACAAATAACAAAATAAGATGTAAATAAATTTATTTATATTATCAAAATTAAAATTAAAATTTAAGTACAAATTTATATACAAAAATAAAAATTTGATTATAATTCAAAATAAAAATTGCATTAAATTTTAAAATTGTGAAAATGCATTTTTACTTGAAAAAATTAAGTAAAAATGAATTTTTAATAAAATTAATAAAATCAAAATAATTTTGGTAGAAATTTACATAAAATATATTATAAATTTTTATCCAATTAATAAAATTAAAAAAACTACTTCACCATTGGATTCCTCATAAAAATTAAGGTGGGGTCACCTCTGGGTAAAATTTCTGTAACTCAACTCTAAATAAGCTTAAATTAAGTTTTAGTATTTTCTGTACAAAAGTTGGAAATACTCAAAACCTTAATTTAATTCAAACCACATGTGGTGTTAACCATCAATTTTTGTATTAAAATTGAGGTGTTGTGTGTAGTTTAGAAGTTATGAGGAATTGAAGTATTTTCAATTGAAATGTCAAAATGTGTGCGTGTATTACATAGGTGAACTGTAATTTACATATAAGGTATAAATTATTACAGTTGTGTACTGTAAATCACATTTGAATTTTATGTGTAAATTACAAGGGTATTACATGATGAGGAATTAAAGAAAAAATAATTTGGAAAGATTAATTCTGGGGGGGGGGGAAGGTACTCTGGCTCCAAGGGGGAGCTAGACCCCCAAAATCCTTGCTGACAGGCATGGGATGTCAAAATCCGCACAAAGGTTGAACATTCTGGCCTGAAATTGAGTCACAGGGTCTATGACTCAATTAATTTTGAGGTTTTGATACCAACCAGGGAAGTTTTAACTATTGCCAAGAGGGTAAAACTACCCTTCAGTTAAAACAATCTTAGTAAAAACAGTTTTGACTGGTTTCTATGTCCCTTACACACATTCTGATGTGTTTTTAAGGCTCTAGATCAGGTATTACTATAGTAATGGCTGATTTAAGAGTCTAAAATGGCTAAAACCAGTGCTTTTTTGGTCTAAACCAGGTTTCAATGATTCCATAATTGACTTTTATGTTGTAAGAATGTCTTCCACGACTGACAAGAGTAAGTTTTACTTTTGGAGTAAGAAAATTGATGGCTATAAAAGAATGTCTTCCTTGCCCCACTTTTCTCTTCATGTTAGACTCTTTTCCTCTAATAATTAGTTTAAACACTGTTAAACCAATAAATAAAAGATTACAACCACCCTTGTTCAATGATTTTGAACCTTTTAACCACGTGAAAAAACATCATAATCATTGTTTGTAACTCTTATAATGATTTTTACCCCTTGAACCACCCCAAAAGTGAATTGAAGCATCTTTCATCCCTGTTAACTTTGTCACTTTGTTTCCAAATTCATTCTGGTCACCTTTTGGGCATGTTTTCTCTTTAAATATCTTTTTAAAGATGTTTTTCTTTAGTTAATTGCTTGAAGTTCTTTGTTCAATTAATTCCAATTGAAATTGCTCTTGAAGAAATTTCTTTTGTAGCCTTAAATATCTCTTTCAGAGTATTTTTGGATAAATTTTTATTGTTGGTAAAAACAATAAATAATACTATTGTTTTATACTGATGAAGTTAAAAATAATAAAATTGGTGTGTTTTCTCTTAAAAATACTATTTCATACTGTTTTTAATTATATTTTACCTTATACAAATTTTGAGGACAGGAAAAGTACTTGATTTTTAATCAAAGTTTCATATCCACACCTTAGATGCTTGGATTTCTGCAAACTGCTTTTGAGTTTTCTCAGAATATTGGGACATTTGTAACCAGAGTGCATCAATTTTTAAGTGACTCTCAGTTGTCACAACATTATGTTCAATTTGAGTGGGGGTAATATTTCTATTAATGGGGCTACTGATTCTAGAAGTATGTTCAACTATTTCTGGCTCTTGTGTACCTCTTTCACCAATCCCAACAGCTTCTGGATCATTGGGTCTGACCCTTTCTGTCTTTGGTTGAAATAGGTCTTGTTTTTGCCCTTGTATCCTTGTCGTCTCCTGGAAACTACCTGGGATTGTGACAAATGAAGACTCTTGGCCACTGATCTGCTGGTTTCTGAATGGTTTGAAGCCACTGGAAGGCTGGTTTGGCCTACTGCTTGTGAGCCTGAAGGAATCTGAGTATGCCCTGTCTGGGTCAGCTGCTCTTCTATGGATTGGATAATTGCTTGATCCTCCCTTATCCTGTTTTCCCTCACCTCCAGGAGTCTGAACTGCTTGGTGGGATTCCAACCTTTGGTGATTACCATAAGGTCTCTGAAGTCTATCTCTTCAAGACAGATCTTCTGGAAACTTTCTCCAAGTTCTGCCCAGTAGGATTCCAGGTTGATACTCTTGTTGTCCATGCTCCATTGAAAATGGTCTTTGAGGAGTTGGTGGAGCTGAAGAAATTGATCCATATCCTTCCAGCCCTCTGGTTTGAGGTTTCTGTTGAATTCAAATGTGAATGGAATAGTGGGTATGATTTCCCTCAATGTCTTGCCATCCACCACTGTGTCCAAGGTGTCCTCTTGAGGGTATTCTGGTTCTGGAAAAGCCTTCTCTGTCCTCTGGCTGGTTCCTTTGTAAGACAAGGTTTCTGAGGTGTACAGGTGGTATATCAGTGCTTGCAAGCAGGTAACAACTTAATGTTCTTAGGATATTTACCTTTGACTGTGCCTTGTACAAATTTGCTGTCTACTGATTTTGGTAATTTGCCTTGAGAGGTTACAACTGGGTTAATGATTGTAATCTTCCCTGTAAAAGTGGTTAAAGTTGATTTACCTTGTATTGATTCAGAGCTTTGTGGTTTTCTATTCCTCTGAGTGACAATTGGTGTCCATGCTTTAGATGTGATAAGGCCTTCACTGTGCCTCCTTCCTTTGCCCTTGCTGCCCTCTGGCTCTGAGGGTGTCCCTGATGTGTTGGCCTGTGACTGGGTCTCAAGTGGGATGTAGTTTTCTTCCACTGAATCAGACATTAAAAGAGGGCCTAATGTCAGTAAAGACTTCTTTAATGCTGTTTGCATGTCTAAGAATGGCCTCTGGGCAATATATTTCTATATTATGCCCTTGTATTGTGACAGTGAAATTGAAATTAACAATTACACGTCAGAAATACAGCTTATGGATATCTGGTATGCTGTTTGTATACCAGTATATCAAAGATTAACTTTTAATTAGCAAGTATAATCAAAAAGTGGTTCTGTTAAAGGGAAATTTAAATTATCAATATACCCAACCAAGCCTCTAATACTGTTGGTTTTACAGTGAGAGGTGTCATTTTTAATTATAAATTGGGAAGTATTGATGGCTTAAATTGTTTAAATTTGTAAAACACACTAAAAATAAAGGTGTTTGTGGTGATTAAATTATAATAAACCACACAAAAAGGCAATTAAAAAAGAAAAAACACAGTGGTATATCACATATACCACTCAAAAAATAAATAAAAGATATGTATTATAATTTATTCTTTAGTGAAAGTACACCTAAAAAAAACAAAAATGTCAGAAATAAAATAATAATAAGAAAAAACTCACTTTTATGTGTGAAAAAGGTCCAAAAAATCCTAAAAAATATGGCCAGGCCCCCAAAATGTCAGGCTTAGTCTATGATGAAGCTTATTAATAGCTAGTTACAAGCTTAAACTGTGACTGTGACATGGTGAAAATAGTATGAAAAGCTTTATTCAATTATAATGATGGTTAATAAGAGAATATTAAGGGCTTTACTCATGAGCAATAGTGGTGGTGAGTGCTGTTGAAAACCCTGGGTGCAGTCTTACCAGTTGGGTTAGTATAATAAGAACTACAATACTAAAATTTAAAGTATAACCTGATTATTTTGCAAGATTGTAGCTATGCTTGACAGTTGTATTATGGAGGAATACAAGAGCAGGATGAGGAAAGCTTTTCTGGTGGAGAAAAGCCCCCTTTTCATCCTAAAATTGGGTGAAAAGGGCTTCTAGGCCTTTCCACATAGAGGAAGTGAAGATTTTTCGCTTCCAAGGACTAGATTGTGGTTTTAACAAGGCCTGTATAGCCTGTATTGGGCTCAGATGTGGCTTTGAAACCACATATGGGCAGTTTTCACCAATACAGGGTGAACAATTTTATCTGGGGACCACATAGCCCTCTTCTGACATGTATGACGCGTAGAATGCTGTACAGAACTTGTACAGAACCACACTATTGACCAAACTATGAGGCATTGAAGTATAAACAGGCTTCTTTGTCTGTTTGACATCTCATAATCATGGTTATGGCAGAATATCCTACAGTAAGGCTGTATTGGTCTAACTGTGGGATTTTGACCTTAAAACTGCGATACCTTTGTCAGTTTTCAAGATATCAAGCTCAACATTTGTTTATTGTGTAGCCCTGGATTTTCTTCACACAATGGTACCTATTTTGGTCTGGCTATCATTAAATATGGAAAAGGTATGCCATGTACAAGAATTTTTGTATATATGTATTATTTGCTTAAAACCTGTATGGGGCTTGTTTGCCCCATAACTTTTGTTCTAGAAGAGATATGGAAAAATGGATGGCACCATCACATAGCCCTGATTTTTCTCTTTCCAAAACAACCCCACCTTAGGTACCTCACACTAAAACTGTAGAGGTTAGATGAGAGGTGAATATTTTATCCCCCCTTATTTGACCTTATTTTTGTCATAACTTCAGTAATTCTGATGCTAGGTCAATTTTGCTAGTACTATTGGATAGTGCTGAATTAGAGATCCATTTTGAATACCTATTTGATAGGGTTAAGCCTCTTCTTCTGGATTTCAGATGAGAGGTAAAAATTAAGGTTTATGCTCAGCAACAACTTTGAGCAGGAATAACTTTGTTATTCCTTGTCTTATGCTGGTGGGACTTGTATATTTGGAAAGAGATGAGTTTCCCCTTTCTTTTGATAGTTTTTCAGCTGGTTTGGATCAGCTCCATGTTTTGGTGGTATCTTGGCTGTACTATTGCTTTATTGTATTTGGTTGTCATGCTTGTGCTCTGGTTTTGAGTCACATGCTGACACTGCGCTTCTTCTTATTATTAAAATAAAGATTTTGTTTGTATTTTTCAAATAAAAGAAGTAGCAATAAATGTCTTTTTGTTACTTAAAATCAATTTCTTTTGGCTGTTTTGTGTTTTTTATCCTTGTTTTGGTGATATGTTATTTTTAGTATTTTAGTAATATTTTGTCTTTTATGTGTTTTTCCACTTTTCATATGTTTCTTGTATTTTTGAGTGATTCGAATTTCATATTATGTTGTGGGTTTTGATGAAAATTAAATTAGAAGGCCTTGTAAAGACTGCTACTGTAGTTTACTCTGAAGTTTGAAGTTTGTTGTCGTACGGGACCTGAAATTTTCTTTTCATTTTTTGATTTATTCCAGAATAAGGGTTTGTACTGTATAAAACTCATCAATTTTCTTTTGAACTAAGAAAAAACACTTTTAAAAAGGAAAGCATAGGGAATTATTCTGTTTAAACAGAGAAATTTTAGAATTAATGACAAAATTGTTTAAACTCTATTGATTTTGAAAAGGAATCTGAAAAGGAAAAAAATTAAGTCCCAAAGATTTTAATCAATGAAGAAGAAAAATTGACTTTTTTTGGAAAAAATCTCATAGAAATGGATTTGAAATCCCTTATGTGTTATTTCTGAATTTTAAGAAGCTTAACCATTTAAGATGAAAAAATATTCAAGAATACAGCTTCTCAAGAAGGGGCTTTAGTTGAGAAATCTGAGTACAAGATTGGTGAGCCATTTCTTGAATATGAAATGAGAAATATTATTGTTATAAAGTAATCATAAGTCATACATCAAGAAAGATAAAGGAGCCATTTATTTTGAAAATTGGCTTTGAATTTTTTGAACCTTCAAAAATTAGAATTGTTTCAATTTAAAGTGGAACTTTTGATTCCATTTCCTATCATAAAGAACACTCTCCTTAAGATGAAACTATGAATGGAAGGAATTTTCATATACTATACTATATGTTTACTCCATAAAATTACAAAAAGGAAGAAAATGTTGGAAATCCTGTAATATTCTAGTGGCTTGAAATAACCTGGAATACTTACAAGAGTCTAAATCCTGGGTCCAGCCTAGCTCACAGGAGGGGTCCAAGCTAGTTTACAAATGCAACACACTATGTCAGGTTTAGCCTATTTGCTATTGGTGATTTAGTGTAAAATAATTCTCCAAAGTGAAAAACCACATTCTCAGACTCAATTATTCCATTTTTGGAAGGTTTACTAGGATTAATTTTTGAATTAAAGCAGAAACAAATATTGAATATTGTAATATTGATTTATTTTATAAATATCAGTCAGAGTAAAAGTATATTAATCCATGTTGAATTGAAATTTAGTACCAAATTATAATTTCAAAATGGAGGTAAGTATACATAAAAATTAAGTTGATTATTTTGAAAACGCCCCGTTCTGATGAAATCATTAAAAAAGTCCATCATAACTATCCAATTAATTAATTTTCTTTAAATTTATTTATGAGAGAATTAAGAGCTTGAGCATGAGATTTCATAGAGCTCACTAATTCTAATAAGAGATACAAATCTTCAAATTATTATTTTTGAATATTTTATTCATTTTTCAAAGAAAAATGAACAAAAGTAATACTTGAAGGTTATTAATTCTTCCAGAGCTCCAAAATTTAAATTATTGAGAGTATATTACTTGAGAAAAAGAAATTTGAGCTTCAGATACCAAATGGGACTTCTTTAAAGCGACCAGCTATACCATTAATTTTTTTTATTATATAGATAATTATATCACTCCAGATTTTTCTGAAAACAAGAATCCTGAATAAATATATTATAAAACATTTGAAAATTAAAGGAGTAGTTTTCACAATAAGCATATTGTTTATGCACCAGAATAATACATTGTTATTGAAGTATTATGATGAAGTTGTTGACCCAGTCTCAAAAATTTATTACATTCATATTATGGTATATTGATTTTTTGGCGAGTGTTATTTTTTTTCTTAGATTAAGCCCAATATTTATATAAAAGTACAATTATTTCTTGCAATTAATATGTCAGCTTAATGCATGTTATTCATGAATTGAAAATGATAGATACCTGTCATAAAATATCACCAGGGCAAGTAAGCTATAACTATGAGGAAGATAGGAGTAAAAAATTAGCTGTGAAATCAATTTGGGAAAGATTTTTGAAATCAATAGTTCTATTTAGCAAAGGAATTATGAATAAATTAAATAGTCAGATAATTAGAATTAATTTCAATTAAAGTAATGACTTTCCTAAATTAAGATTTGAAACCACTCAAATATTTGAGAATCAATTCCTTCTTTTTTATACAATTTGAAGCCTTGTATATACTTGCATTAAGAATAACATTACTATTAATATTTTGGAGCTATATATATAAATTTTATTCGAAAAATTCTTATTTTTATAAAGGAATATTAATTTATTCCACTTTTAAAGATTTGTGAACATAATGATATTATAGATAATTTTTCTCCGGAAGATAAGGCAATTATCACAGAACTGAGTTAATTTTAATTTCTTCACAAGACTAGGATATAATAAATGGTTTTCTGACAATATCCTTATATGAAGGAAGTAATATTTGAAAACAAATTCCATTAAATAGTTTTTTTTGATACTGCTGAATTTTTTTTGTATTATATTATCTTTTGGAAGGTTATTTGTGAGAACTAAGGTGTCTCAGGTAGGTTATATGACTTCGGATGATGTAAGAATGAGAAAACTTCGAATTTTGAAGAACTAGAATAATAATGACTCTCAGGTTTCAAAGAAAAAATTTACTTTGGGGAATAAGAGGAATAAAAAACTAAAATAAGTGAGATTTTGTTTTGGAAAAATTTCTTCTAAATATGAAATTCACAAAGAATTTCATAAATAAATTTCCAATGGTTAAACAGGGAATTTTTATGTCTTGATTTGTGTTCAGTTCCTTTATTTCAAGATCAATTATGATTTAGAGAGAAATTAATACTGAAAATAAACATTTTGTTAAATTTTGAAAGTGGGATAAACTTATGATAAGGAGTTATCTAAATTTAGATACTTTGATATACATACCTTTGAATTTGGAAATTGTGGTATTTCACACCAACAATAACAGTCTCAATCTTACCAAATTATAAAAATAATAATACAAGAAAGTCAGGATGGTAAAAATCTGAATCCAAAAAAAAGAAACAAAAATCAAGGAAGTACAGAGGGGGTATAGAAGATCTCTGAGAGGATAATAAAGATGTAGAAATGCAGAGGAGGTAGAGAATGACTCCAGGGACAAAAATAAAATAGCAGAGGCCTGGTGGGGGTATGGAAGATTTATGGAGCTAGGAAATTGATCTGTGAAGCTCTGGACCATGGTAAATAATTGTGGAGGTGTGGAGGAGGTGCAGAGGATCTCCAGAGATCAAATTTCAATTTCAAAATTGCAGTGATGAAAATTAAATTTCAAAAATCTGGAATAAAAATAAATGGTCAAGCTCCAGAATTGCAGAGATGCAATGCAAATTGTGGAACTTGGGAGGACAAATGGGTAAAATACTGAATTTTAGAGATGACATTCAAATTGTGGAGCTTGGGGTAACAAATGTTTAAGTTCAGTACCTAGGTGAATCAAAATTCAGAATTCTTGGGCAAAGATGGTCAAGCTCAGGATCTAGGTAAAAATATTTCTGAATTCCGAAGATAAAAATTTTATTTCAGAGTTCCCGAGGACAAATGGTTAAACTTCAGAGATGAAAATAAGACTGCATAATTCTGGGGGACAAATGGTTAAGGTTAAGAGATAGATAAAGAAGATTGCAGGATTTTTGGGGAAAAAGGTCAAACTCAGGAGATAGGTAAATAAAATTTTAAAACCCAAAGAGGACAAATGGAAAAAATCCGGATATGAAAATAAAATTCCAAAAAAGGAGACAACAAATTGTTAATTGCAAATATTAACTATTTTCCCGTGCGGGCTTTCTTTGTGCATGCACAGCACACACCACACACTAACACAGTACCGTCTAGTTCCCCTCCAATCCTCTCAAGTAACCATAAGAAACAGTGTATACTATAGCTCCTCCTGATTATTAGAATAAGCCTAACAAAACTTGTATGTGTTAAGATATTAAAAGAAAGTAAAGGAGTAGATATAAAATTAATAAATGAAAGATGATAAAAAATACTAAGAATTGTTCTCATGGAGATAGACCCCTTCATAAGTAGAAATCAAAGATATATATAATATTCTCAAATAAACAAAACCTGTTTACTGCACAGAAAATTGATCAACTTCTATAGAAGGAATGACTCAAGACTGCCGAAAGGTTTGAACCATAGAAGTAGGTATTATACGTATCAACAAGAAAAATTTTAGTTAGGTAAGATGACCTGATCTCAAAAATGAAAAATATGTTAGTTCACTCTATATAATAACTTTGAAATTACCACATTATTACAGGTCTTGTCATTTATCTTGTGACTCATCATTAGAAACTGGATATACATTCATTGTTAAGTTAAATTGGAAGATAGAATATTTTATGCAATCAATTAGTATCACATTTGAAAACCCTATAAATAATTGCGTATTTAATTTTGACCGATGACATTGAAGTTCTTGTCATCAGTTTCTTTTTGCGAATATATTATGCTTAAAAAAACATCAAAATGTTGTGCTTTTAAAACAAGAAAAAAAAGAGAAACCAAGGAAATGATGAAGACGTAAATGAGCTTAGTTGCTTGCATACCCTGATAAACTAGCAAGAGGTAGTTTTGCAATATTTTCTGAGCCAGCCGACAGACTTTTTGAGGATCCAGAGGTGGCACCAGTTAGAGGCTTAGGATAATTGAAGGAATGAGGAGAATTTTCTGAATGCAATATGAACGGATCAATTTCCCTGTGTCGACTGCTGACTAGTTGGTCCTTTAATTTAGCCAGCTGGGCTGCCTTGGGTGTCATCCTGTGTGAAGAAAAAGAACCCCCAGATACTAATTCAGAATCTAGAAATTGTTGGTTAGCTATTAGCTCAGCCTGGCGAGATACACCCAAGCGGCGTGCACCTTTTGCCACCTGAGGAACGGATGATCCAACTTCTGGCTCATTTAGTTTCAGAACGATTGTTAATAAGTACTTGGATTGCAGGTTTTTGTACTCACATGATTTCGCGATAAGCTTGGCTTTGTACTGTCAAAAAGCTTTTCTGAACCGCTGACTCAGAGCTTTGGAAAAGGACAAATTAATTTGATGATTTTTGAAGAGTTTGGATGTAATACATACTAAATGGATCCGAATTTCTCGCTTCACTGAACCCCGTTAATTTTTATAGCCTGTCATTTTTAGCTAAGACAGAAAGTTGATCATTTGTCTTTTTATCAACCTGAGAAAATGGATCAGATGATTCACAATTTTCTTTTTCAAACTCAGAGGTTATCAAAATTAATCATTAGGGTCTAATAAAGGAAGTTTTTATAAAACTCTTATGGTTCAGTACAATGCCACCATTTTCTACCTCATCCCAATTTTCATTATTTTTCCTTGCTCCATTTTCTACAACGTATTGAGTATTATGAAATATAATTGATTAATAGTTCCAATAATGTGTCAGACATACTTTTCATAGAAACTCTCAGTTACCTTATGTCACAACCATGGCAATTACCCTCCTGGACTCCATATGGCATATCAGTGCCATATAAATCTTATGGCAATTTGGCCATATCCATAATCACTGGCCAAATTGGCCCTCTCATCTTTTCTGGCCTTTTATGGTCATTTCACTCCTGGGGCCAACCTGGCCCCTTCACTATCATCGGGCCTTTCCAGGCGATTCTCTGCTTTTGGGCACTTTCAGGTATTTTCCAGTCAACAGGGAAAATACAGCCCAAAAGCCTGTATTTGGATTTTTAAGCGTTAAATACAGTTTTGCGCATTTTTGCTTTATTCAGCTGTATATGCCATTTTCCCATGTATTATGGGGCTTAATTGCCAACTTTGTGCATTTTGTGCATTTTTGTGCATTTTTGCACACTTTGTGCAAATACAGTTTTAAAGCTGTATAAGCTGTATTTGGCCAGAAACCCAAAATTGGTCAATACACTCAGAAAAGCCTTGTCACCTATGAAGTCACCCAAAACCCAATTTTCACTCTCATCCTCCTGACTTCACTCACAAAGACCTTTGGTCACTTTCACCCTTCAGCAACTCAAATTGTCATAAATGGTGTTATACACTATTCTGCACCTTTTTTCACCAGAAATCCAATGGTGTCAATATCAAAGGGGTAATTAAACATTCCATAAGTCACCAAAGTGTCATGTCATCCAGAGGACCCATCACGGCTCAAGTGCAGGTGTAATTTCTCAAAGACCAATGACGCCATCAGGACTTCATTGGTTATTCTCACTTCAAGTGTTCCCTCCAAGGGAATAATGTCAATTCATTCCCAAGGTGTATTCAAGAGGCAGTTCCAAGCAATTTGTCAAGTTTCAATGCTCCATCAATCCAGCTAGGCAACCACATTAATTTCAATACAGTCTGGATTCATCAAGACCTGTATTTCAATCATACATCGTGGGAAAATCATTCAACACAGTTCATTTCCCAATCTGGCAAGGTATACAATTCATCAAGCTGTCAATACAGACCAGCTGTCAGCCTGAAGGAGTCAAGCTCTCATATTTTCACATATAACAGCCTCCTTTGACCCTGGGGGGTTTCCCGCAGTTAATTAATATATTTTGATTTTATTTTAGCTTTATTTATCTCATCATTTTGTTAAGTGAATACTGATATTATCAAGTCAGTCATTCCACACCTTTTCTCTTTTCTTTCTTTGCCTGTCAATGGATATTTGGTGGTCATATCTTTACTAATCTTATTGTTCATTTTGACAGGTTGACACAGTTATTAAGGATTTACTTGGTTGGCTCTTTGGCCATTTGGATTCTCATTTCTTGTATTGCACTTCATCTTTGTACTTTCATATTTCATAGAGGAATTAAATTCTTTATTTTTATTTTCTTTATTCTTTTGGAGTCTTCCAAGTTATTTCCCTGATTGCTGAGTGCCAGGCCACTCTTGCTTTTCTGTACAAGAGCCCCTGTGACATTACATTAGTTAACTCATAATTTCTTTTCATTCTGTTCATTATTTCTCAATAATTTCATTTACAAATTTCATCAAAATTATGACTCTTTGATGCTTATGAGCTTTATGATTCTTTTTCACCTCTCAACTTTTGCTGATTTATTCTTCATTATGAAAATTGAAAGCTGACCTAATTTTTTTTTCTCTCTCTTTGAAATCTTATCTCAAATAATCAAACCTTAATTCATTCATAATTCAGGATTAATCTTGATTTTCACTTGATTTCCAAATTTTTCATCAAGTTATTCAGAAACCTTCTTCATATCAAGATTCATATTTGATTCATTCTTCAAGAATTTTGATTTTTAAAGAAGAATTCACTTGATTTTGATTTGATTGATTTATTTGACATAAGTTGCTATTGACCTCAAGAAAATTGATTGACCTGATGATTTAATTGATTTTGCTGATTGTTCACATCAAGAATTTTGACATAAATTGATTTTGGCTCAAGAATTCATTTGACTAATTGATTTATTTTGAAATATTTTGTTTTTGTATGATTTTACTTATTGATTTATTGACTTCAAGATTTCATTTAACATTGATTGGTTTATTTTCCTGAAGTTTTCATTTTGACTTATTTGATTCATTGACTTGAAGTTTTCATTTGATATTTAATTGATTGATTTACCTGAAGATCTCATTTTGATTTATTTATTTTCTTCAAGATTTTGATTTTGACTTTTGACTTCAAGCTTTATTTCAAATTGCCTCAAGTTTCCATCTTCAAGTCTTGATTATTGTTCATTTCATTTTATTTTTATCCTGAAATCATGCCCATCCAACACTCACCTCCTGCAAGGCAGATAAGCTCTTAGGCCAGAACTCAAGCTGTTCTCACTCCAACTCCAAGGGCTCCTCTTGGTGGAACCCCAGAAGTTCCTCAACTGAGGGCCAAATTGAACAGAGGACCCATTTTGGAAGGAAGGAAGAGGGCCAAGAAGATCAAGGTGATTTTCAGGAGTAGTTGGCGGATTTCCAGGAACTTCAAGGACCATTTTCAGAGGTCCTGGGGAAGATGGTGAAGAGGAGGAGGAGAATTCTGTGGAAGAGGAAGAGTCTGATGGTACTGAAGGTGTTCCTGCTCCTGTGGAGGCATCCCAAGATACTGAAGGACCTACTCTAGCCCAGTCTAATGAGACTGTCTCTAATCAGTCTGAACCATCTTTATTGGCCATTATGCAGCAAATGACTCAGACTTTAGCCAATCTTCAAGCAGCTTCATCCTCTGAAGCATAAAGACCACCAGCCTTCAAGACTCTATTTATGAAGGCACCAGAATGCTTTTATCGGACTCAACCCTTCAAAGTTAGAAGTTTCATTTAGTCTTTTAAATTGATTTTTCATAATGATTTGGCAAATTTCTCTCAAGACAGGAGAAGGTTCTCTACGTCACTTCATTTCTCATTGGCAGGGCTGCAAAATGGATTGAGCCTTATCTTTTCAATATCACCAATCAAGACACAAATTACCTTCTCAATTCATGGAACTGATCTGAATCTCAACTCTTTACTTTTTTTTGGGATGCAAGTGAAGTTAGAAAAGATGAAGCAGAATTGGATTCTATAAGAATGAAATAAGGTGGCCATGTTTCTTTATACATAGCCAATTTCAGGAATTTGGTTTCAGAAATTGGAGATTTGGGTGAAAGGGCTCTTATTCATCATTTCAGGAAGGGATTGCCATCCAGCATTTTGGATCGATTGGCCTCCCATCCTTCAAGAATTGACTCTCTTCAAGACTTAATGGACATTACCCTGGAGCTTGATACTAGGTCCCATGAGAGGAAAAATGAAAAGAGTCATTATCAAGAGAAGAAGCCAGAAGCCTCAAAGTCAAATTCTTCTCATCATCAAAATTCTTCAAGCTCAAGTCAAAATAAGAAGAGTTTTCAGAAGAGGGACAAGCCAAATTCTGCTTTATTGAATGAAGATTTCAAGTCGTTTAATTTGGAAAAAGGAAGAAGAATCAAGGAGGGTTTATGTACATATTGTGGTGGGAAGCATAGTCTTTAGTCCTGTTTCAAAAGGCCTCAAAACAAGCTTACCCAGCCACCAGGCAATTTTCCCAGCCAGCAAAAAGCCTGAGGGAAGGTCATGTTGTGTTCAATGGTCTTCACTGTCTTCCATCCAGAGAACAATTATGCATTCTGAATACTGGTGTCAAAATTCTCTTAAATTCTTTGTTTTTTCTTCTCTCTCTGATATGTTTTACAGTATTCTCATTGATTTTGGTGCTACCAACTCATTTATTGCAAAGCAGTTTGTTCGCAAGTATTCTTTGACCATGTCAGAACTCCCAAAGAAGATTTCTCTTGTCATTATTGACTCCACTGAGTCTCCTTCATTATTTGTGACTCACCATACAGAATATATGGTTGAGGTCCCTTCTTTCCCAAGCTTTGAATGGGACTTTTTAGGCATTGATACTCCCAAGGGAGAAGACCTCATATTGGGCTTTGACTTCCTCAATCATTTTAATCCATCTATTGATTGGAGGCAAGGGATGATCACCTTTAATGCTGATCATAAGGACTATTATAATCCTTCAAAATCTTTCAGTGATGACTTTCCTTCTTCCAAATCATGTGCAGCTCTGGTTGATGATTCTAGAACACCATCATTTCCATCTTCTGTCCATATTCCTTCCCTTAATTACCATCAGTCATTACTGTCATCTAGAGATGAAGTCTTCATAGAGATTCAAGATGTTGGAGAAGATAATTCTGTATCTTCACTTTATCTCTTCCTTGGGATTATGGAAATTCCTCCTTCATCTTATCATGAGGGGAAGAGCCAGAAGAAGTAGAAACCATGATGAAGGTTTTTCCTTCTGTTTATCACCAGTATTGGGATGTATTCTCCAAGGTGAAAGCAGAGAAATGTCCTCCTCACCATGCCGGTGTTCATCATATTGAGCTGGAGGCATCTCTACCTCCAGTTTGAGTGATCTACTCTTTATCAAAGCAAGAGTCAGATACACTCAGGGCCTACATTTCAGAGAATGTAGAGAAAGGTTTCATCAGGCCAAGCTCCTCTTCAATATGAGCACCTGTCTTCTTTTTCAAAAAAGAAAGATGGTGGCCTCTGTTTGTATGTTGATTAACGCAAACTCAATGCTGTTACCAGGAAGAACAAGTATCCTGTTCCCCCTATGAATCAGCTTCTTACTATTTTCAATGGTTTTTCTATCTTCTCCAAGATTCATTTGAATGGTGCATATAACCTGCTCAGAATCAAGGAGGGTGATTAACATTTGACATGTTTTAGAACTAAATATGGAAGCTATGAGTATTTGGTTATGCCATTTGGGCTCACCAATGCTCCTGCCTCTTTTCAGAACCTTGTCAATGATATTTCTTTACGATCTTCTTCATAATTATGCTGTGGGTTATTTGGATGACATTATGGTATATTCCAAATCTGAAGAAGAACATGTCACTAATGTGTTCACTGTTCTTCCCAGAAACAGAGCCAATGATCCCTTTGCTAAGACCTCCAAGTGCCTATTTCATGTTTCTAGTGTAGAGTACTTAGGTTATGTTGTTTCCTCTGAAGGCCTCAAGATGGGCCAAGCAAAATTCCGGCAAATTCTCAATTGACCAACTCCAAGAAGCCTCAAGGAACTTCAATAATTCCTTGGCTTTTCCAACTTTTACTGCAATTTCATCAAGAATTATTCAAAGAAAATTAGTTCACTCAAAAGTTTCCTCAAGAGATATTCCTGTTTTCCCCTCAATGAGGAAGCTCTTAGACAGTTTCATCAACTCAAAGAGGCATTCACAATTGCTCCAATCCTTTCTCACTTTGACCTTTCTCTACTCACCATTGTAGAGACTGATGAATCAGATTATGCCTTGGGTGCTGTACTGAGTCAGATTCCTGACTCAGGAAAACATCCCATTGCATTTGATAGCTGAACGCTTCTCCCAGCTGAGCTCAAATATGAGATTCATGAAAAGGAACTCCTTGGCATAGTCTGGGCTCTCAAGCACTGGAGAGCTTTTCTCCTTTCTCTTTCTTCCTCCTTTGAAGTTCTCACCAATCATTCTTCACTTCAATACTTCATGTCATCAAATATTCTCACTCACCATCAAGCCCGTTGCGCCAAAATTCTCTCTGAATTTCATTTTTCAACCACCTAACACCCTTATTGCCTGGCCACCCTTCCAGATGCATTGTCATGTTGGGACAATGTTTACCCAGAGAGGGGGGAATATTTCATCAGCAAGAATCCAATGAATTATCATAAAATAATCAATCAAGACAAAATTGAAGCCTCAAAGTTCTTTGCATTCAAGGTCAAATCATTTTCAAGTTTTATTGACTCAATTCAGAAAGAATTATGGAAAAATTCTCAATATAGAGGTATTCTTCATGATTTGGGTAAAGGTAAATATGTTAAAGATTATTCTCTTGATTTTTGAACCTTTGACATATGACCACATACCCAAAAAGGTCACAAGAAATATTTAATATAATTATACATTAAAAATAAGTACCTTAAAACTACAAAAATACCATAAATTGGTATAAAACTTGGTTTAACTTAAATTCCAATGAATAAAAATGTGAAATAAATTATACCATTGGATTTCCCATGGTAAAATCCACATATACCATTTTTATGGCATATCTGTAAAGTCAATATTTAATAAGTTATAAGTAATAATACCTTATAAAAAAACACAAATCCTTATTTATTTCAAACCCCAATGGAACAACATGTAAAATAAATGTTACCATTGGATCCTCCATAAATATTCACATATAAAACAATTAATAAGCTAAGCTTCAAAATCAATACTTAAGGAATTAACCTGAATATATGCACTTTTTTGGTCAACGCATATATTCAAGGATTTTAGCTAATATCTCTTGAATTATGCATGATAGAGTGATGAACCAAAAATAAAGTCATCACGTCATTACGTTAGAAATACAGAAATGAAGTTTATTTCACAAGCTATAAACAAGGTTAAAACCTGTAAGGAATTATTGATTAAAATCTACAGAGCTGTTGACCACTTTGTTGTGAAAGTGGTCCAATCTTGAAAAAAAGTAGACAGTTGGATTCTACTAGGTCATTCGTGAAGAATGATGTGTTTTTAATTATAATATTCAAGGTATAACCCCTTGAAATCATAGTTTGAAGTTTAAAAAATTAAATTTCGACAGAAAAGATGAGTTACAAGAAAAATCATCAAAAATAGAGTTTTGATGATGTAATGAAATTCTCTTGGAAGAATAATAAGGTTATGCTAATCTATTAGAGTTCACTCTCTGAATTTCTGTAGCGTGTAAATCTTAAACGTTATTAAGGATCAAAGTTTGAGCTTAATTTGATCATTTATGATCACTCACTGTAACCTTAAATTAAGCTTAACAGCCATATGAATGATACAATTTGTGAATACTGTTAGTTTATGATTAAAACTAATAAAATCCACAAATATTGGGGTTCTTCCAAGCCTTTGACGTCATCAAAATCAGAGTTATAGTGATAACTCTAAATAATGGTGTAATAATGATGTAATAATGATGTAATCACCACCAAACCTTAAAATATTGATCAATTGCAGTGGATATGATCAGTACACGTCTACTAGAAGCCAGTTGGACTCTATCAGGGAGGTATTTACTATGAATAGAGCTCTTTTTACTCTGTTTTCCCTCAGACGCATCAAAAACATTAAATCAATACAATTAAAAAGGTAAAATCTTTATTCTTTATATATAAAACTTTTATATTATCAAAGACCAAAGATCATATTTTTATAATCATCAATTTTTACGTGATTAAATCATTTATTTAATTGTTTTTGTTAAAAATCTCTCTAAAATCTCATTTCCACGTAAAAATCAAGAATATTTGTAAATTTCTCTACTTTTTATTGTAAATACGATTTGGATAAGTTGTATTTACATTATTTGGCATAAAATATCTCAAAAGTATTATATTAAGTATTAAAAGTAGGTTATTTCTCTTATTATAATAATTTTATCTTTATTCTTCTTTTAATAATTCTTTAATAAATATAAATAGTATTTATATCAATTTATAACTTTAATGTTGGTAATATTATTGTTATTAATTGTTTTTTATTAATAAAAGAAATTTTTTTACGCCTTTATTATTTCTTTGTAACAATAATGAAGTGCTATTGAATATATTAATTATTTTATATTAATATATTTATTTTATTATATAAATTATATTATCATATTTAATTGATAATATAATTATTTTTACGCCATAATTATAATAATTCTTTATTATTATAATTCTTTTTATCTTATTTATTTCATTTATAAGGACATTCATAGTACAATAAGTAAAATATTAGTAATTTTTACTTATTGTTTCATAGTCAAACCTTACATTTCGGGGCCTGACTGTGATATTTACTCTAAAAGACCTTTAAAAAGATTCTAATTGGGCTTATCCAATAATAAATTATACTTATAATCATAAAATTATGTAATAATTTCATATTAATTGATTTTAAAAGCTATTGAGGCATTTGGAAGGCAATTGTACTGTCTTACACGTGGTTTTTCACATCCTTAGACTTGCAAAAACTTTCTTTGAGTGACTCTAGTGATTAAAAAAAGATATTTTATAAATTGAAAATAATTTTCTATTAGAAATTAATTTGATAAAAGAATCATATTCACTTTTACTTTATTCTTTGAAAATAAAAACATAAAAAAATAATAATAAAAATATTAAAAACCAATAAAAAAGTTATTTTATTCATTTTAATTTCATTGTTTTGATTATTTTCATTTTTTTTAAGAAAAAAAGATATAAAAGCAATTTTTACGTGGAAAATTGCCATATCTTACAAAAATAACACTTTTATATAAAAAGACTTATATTTATTTGTCTTTTTTAGTGTTTGAAGACAACCCAACAGAGGACAACCAAACCACTGTTGAAAGATTGGTGGAAGAAACTTGTCAAAGTTCTCCAACACCAATAATGACCAAGAAAAAGAAAGCCAAGAAATTGGACTTTCCAGGACCCACCATTCAGGACTCTGAAGGTGAGTACGTCATTTATAAATTGCCATGAGAAAATTTCTGTTCTGAAATCCTCTTATTTCTTATTTTTCTTATAATATGACTACTAGAAGAGGCTCCAAATACTCCATCCAATCAGATGGAGCTGGACTCAGAGGTAGAATCGATTCCTCAAAAGGGAAAAGGAAGGGCAATATCCCCAGTGGAACAGAATCCACACAAGGAAGTGCCTTATCCCAAATGCAAGTCCTAGAAATGCCCATGATATCTGAAACTGAATTGGAACTAAGTATGAGTAACTCAAATAGGTACAAATCACATTCAGAGGGCTCAAATAGACATTTAAATGAGCCAATACAAACAGTACTACACAGTGTACAAGGACAAAGATTGGGAAATGTTGCCTCAAACACACCAAGGAGTGATGAACTCCTGGAACATCCTGAAAAAGTTCCTCAAAGAGGTGGAAATAGTGAGATACTCCAATGGATGGAATCCACTATCATCCAAACCTCAAATCAAAAAGATCAAGGAGTATCAAGCCAAAAAGAAGGAGGAAACCAAGGAAGAAGCCCCAGTAGCTTCTACCAGAAAGCCCCAAGTCAACCCACTTCCCCAAGAAGGGAAGAAGAACAAGAAAAAGAATTGGAGAAAACCATATTCCCCAAACTACAGGATTACCAAAATCCAAAAAGATGCCATGGACAATGTCTTCAACATGTCCAGAACTTTGATGGAATTCAAAGAAAAAGAGGAACAAAGAATGAGACAACCCCATTTCCCAAAGAAATACCCTTGTCTCCTGATGTTGTAAATACTTTAACAAAACTTAAAAATAGTATTTTAACTCTTAAAGACATTAAAAATAGTTTGTTATCTTTCCAAGAAATAAATAATAGCTTATCATCTTTAACAAAACTTGTTGCACAAAATAAGAAAGAAATTGATAACATAAAATTTATGATTGAAAATAATAAACCAAAAGTATTAATTGACAATACTCAGAAATTAATACAAGGACAACAAGAGTTGTACAAATACATGAGTGATATCAAAGAAAAAACTTTGACAATCAATTATGACATGAGTATTGACAATCTTACAGAAAAATTAAACAAATTAAGTATTTCTTCAGAAGGATTTGAAGAAAAGACTTCATCACACAAAAAATTACTTTTAAACCATGTGGAAAAGAGTGATGAAGCAAGAATGCATCTGAAAGACAACATTCAAAGTGAAATAAGGCTTATTACTGAAAAAATGGATAAAATTAATGAGGCTAACTTAAATATGCCAAAGTTATCAACACCATTTTCTCACATAAGAAGCCCTGTTAAACCAAAAGAGGAATTAACAAATCCATTAATAACAGACTTGAGTCATCAAGACAATAACCAAGTCTTAATGAAGGAAGCACCTCAATTGAAAGAATGGCCAACATTCACAGGAGAAGGTGAATATGACCACATGTCATTTATCAAAACAATTGACATGCTACAAGAAGATTATGCCATACCAGATGAATTAATCACTGCAAGATAACATTAATTGTTTGAGAAATATGCAAAAAGATGGTATTATGGCATAAGGCAAACAAACGGCAAAAATACCTGGTCTTGGTGGAAACAAGAAATAATCACCAAGTGGGGTAATCATGCCTGGAGGTAAAAAATAGAAAATGCATTTGAAAATTCTTTCTTTGACCCAGATAAAGACAAACCTTTAACTTGGTTCTTGAAACAAGTTGAAAGACTTAATGCATTGTACCCAGAAATGTCACAAAAAATGGTGCATATGAAAATACTCAAGAAATTTGGAGGAGAGCTAGAACATGCCCTAAGAGGCAGGTGTATAGAACCATGCTCCACAGAAGAGTATATTAATGCACTAGAAGATATAGTGACAAGAACAAAAATTGGCAGGACTTGGAAGAAATTGGACATTAAAAGCACAAATAAACCATTTATCAAAAAAGATAAATCAAAAGAATCCTGCAAGCCCAATACATCCAACAATAATGAGCAAAGAAAATACCATAAATGTGGAGGTATTGGACACTTAGCCAATAATTGACTTAAAAAGGCAAAGATTAATGAAATTGTGGAAACAGAAAACCACAATGGCAAAGAAGAGGAATCTGATTCTAAAAAAGAGACACAAGAGTCAGAAAGTTCTGAAAGTGATGAAATCAATGTAATTAATGCACAAATTAATAATATTGATATAATTTATGAAGTACTGGATGTTAACTCAAACTTACCACAAGTTGGGACATCTGACACAAACCTGACAAACACACAAGATGCCAAAATGTACAGAACCAGACCTGCAAAAGGAATGGGATATACAGCTGGAAAATCAAGTATAAGTATTGTTATGGTTGATAACCAAGAAGGAAAATTTAACTTAGATACAGGAGCATATTGCACCTGTGTTGGTAAGATTTATTTAAAAACCATCGTCCCAGACTGGCAAGAACAACTTATGCCAATACAAGGTGTCAAATTTAGTAGTGCAAGTGAGAGCATGAAGCCCCTTGGAATAATTGATTTAACACCAATTTTTCCTCATCCCTCACAATGTGTCAGAATCAAAGTAGAGTTTGTAGTAATGGACAGCTGTACTAGTAATCACTTCATACTTGGGAATGACTACTTATCAATTTATGGTATAGATATCTCTAACCAAAAGGATAGATATTTTACCATAGGAGATAACAAAAGACAAAAGTTTGGCTTCTTAAATAACAAAAAAACAAATCACAGTTATTAAGAATGAAGAAAAAATTCCAGAAAAGGAACTTTTTATATCTGAACAACTTAAAGAGGCAGAATTCAATCAAGAATTAACAGAAAAAATCATAGAAAAATTGCTTAACCTGTTATTTAAGTACAAAAATGCCTTTGAAACTGACAAAGAACCACTAGGTGCCATAATTGGACATGAAATGGATATAATTCTTAATGTGGAAAACCCTTACCCACCTTTACTAAGGAGACCTGCTTACCCAGCTTACCCAAGGGGTAGAGAAGGCTTAGAGGTACACATTGAAGAACTAATGGACCTTGAAGTATTAAGGAAGGTAGGAAATAATAAACAGGTAGAAGTCACTACACCTGCCATTATAACTTGGCACAATGGAAAATCAAGGATGGTAGGAGACTTCAGAGCCCTGAACACCTATACCATTCCAGACAGGTATCCAATACCCAGTATCCATGAGACATTGACACAATTGTCACAAGCTAAGTTCATCACAGCCATGGATGCCTTAAAGGGTTTTCATCAAAATGTCTTAACAGACAATGCCAAAAAACTACTGAGGATAATAGTCCACTGTGGAATTTTTGAATACTTAAGAATTCCATTTGGCATAAAAATTGCACCTTCCCATTATCAAAGAATGATGAATACCATATTTCCTGAAGAATTATCAGAAGTATGGTTAATTATTTATATTGATGATATCATAGTTTGCTCAGAAACTTTGGAAAATCACCTTACAAGACTAGAAAGGGTACTAAAAAAGATAGTCCAAGTGAATATGAAAATTTCCTTGAAAAAGTGTTATTTTGCATACAGTGAATTAAAAGCACTAGGACATGTTGTATCTGGACTTAGTCTAGGCGTGGACAAGAATAAAGTAGTAGCAGTACTACTTAAGCCAATGCCTCAAACCAAAAAAGAAATGCAATCATTTCTAGGATTTGCTGGTTACTATAGACAGCATATAAAGGACTTTGCAAAAATTGCTAAATCCTTGTATAAGCTATGTGACCAACAAACAGTCTATGAAATGACAGAAGAAAGAGTCAAGGCATATGAAGAATGGAAAAATTCCTTAACAAATGCCCCATTTTTTCTAATGCCAGATTGGAAACTACCCTTCAAACTTTACATTGATGCTTGTGGAGAAGGACTGGGTGCTGCACTACACCAGACACAAATTATTAATGATAAACCAGTGGAAGGACCAATTTGTTTTATTTCAAGACAAATAAAGCCAACAGAAGCAAGATATGGAGCAAGCCAAATGGAATGCCTCTGCTTAGTGGGGGCTTTAGAAAAACTACATTACTACTTGGATGGAACAGTATTTGATGTGATTACAGACTGTAATGCTGTAAAATCTCTATTAAATATGAAAACTCCAAATAGACATATGCTGAGATGGCAAATTGCTATCCAAGAATATAGAGGAAATATGACTATTGTTCATAAATCTGGTAATATTCATAAAAGTGCAGATGGTCTTAGCAGATGGGCTCTAGCAAATACCGCTGACAATCCAGCATGGGTACCACAAGAAGAACACCATATAGAAGGAATATGTGTTACAGACATTGGCACAAAATTCTTTAACCAAGTTAAAGAAAGCTATAAGATAAACAAAAATTGCATATCTTAAGCCAGCTTCTAATGAAATAGTGCAAAGACCCATCACTTTCATCAAAACTAGATAAAATATGGAAAAAGGCATATGATGAAGGAAGATTCCACCTCCTTGATGGAATCCTTTATCATAGAACAAAACACACATGTGTTATGGCCTTAACAAATAGAACCCTTATAAACACCATTTTACATGAGTGTCATGATAGTGTTGTAGCTGGACACCTTTCAGAAGACAGAGCACAAGAAAGGGTGAAAACCTGCTCTTGGTGGCAAATTGGAAGAAAGATGTTATAGAATACTGCCAAACCTGTGACAGATGTCAAAACGCCAGCAGAGCCACAGGAAAGAAATTTGGAATGATGATCCAAATTCAGGAACCAAAATCCCCTTGGGAAATAGTTAATATGGATTGGGTAACAGCATTACCTCCAGGAGGAGACAGAAGCTATAATGCATGCCTAGTATTGGTTGACAGGTATAGCAAAAGTCCCATGTTCCTACCATGTCATAAAGATGACACAGCTATGGACACAGCCATAATGATATGGAATAAAGTTATTAGCCATACACGCTTATTCCAGAATATTATAAGTGACAGAGTGTCAGGATGATACTATGATAAAGGTATAACTAGGCTAATTACAACTTTAACTGTGTATGTGACACAGCAGAAAATGATTTAAAAAAGATTTATAAGGGTTCTACTATTGAGGAATAGTGGTGGTGAGCGCTATTGAGAACCCTGGGTGCAGGCTTTATCTGTTGGATTACAATAATAGAGCCTACAATAATTAAGATTTATAATTATACCTGATTATTAACCAAGAGTAAAACTGTTTTTGACAGTTTACTACGTAGGTTATTCAAGAGCAGGATGAGGAAAGGGTTTTGGCTGTGAAAAGCCCTCCTTTTATCCTGAAATTGAGGTGGAAAGGCTGCTAGACCTTTCCACGTAGAGGAAGTGAAGATTTTTCACTCTCTATGACAGGCTTGTGGTTTGCAAACAGCCTGTATACCCTGTATTGGGCTCAGATGTGGTTTTGAAACCACATCTGGGCAGTTTTCACCAATACAGGGTGAAAATTTTCATCTGGGGACCTCACAGCCTGATTCTGATGTGTATGACGCGTAGAAAGCTGTACAGAGACTGTATGGGACCCCAGTATTGACTGACATATGAGGTATTGAAGTAAAAACATGCTTCTTCGTCTATTTGACACCTCATATTCATGGTTATGGGATATTATCCCATGGTAAGGCTGTATCTGACAACAGGTGGGATTTTGACCTTAAAATGGTCATAACTCTGTCAGTTTTTGAGATATCAAGCTCAAAGTTGGTTCATTGAATAGCCCTGTATGAGCTCTACACAATGGTACCCAACTTGACATGGTTATCATTAAATATGACAAAGTTATCCCATGTACAAGTATTTTTGTACAGTGGCGTGGTCTGGTCAAAAGCTGTATTAAGCTTGTTTGGCCAATAACTTCTGTTGTAGTTGAGTTATGAGGAAATGGAAGGCACCATCAGATAGCCCTGATTGTGCTCTTTCCAAAAAGACCCCACTTTAAGTATCTCACACTAAAACTGTAAAAGTTAGATGAGAGGTGAATGTTTTGTTCACCCTTATTTGGTCTGAATTTGACCATAACTCAAGTAATACTGGTGCTAGCTCAGTTTGGCTGGCACCATTGGATAGCCCTGGCTTAGAGCTTCATTTTAAATACCCATTTGATGGGGTTAAGCCTCTCCTTCTAGATTTCAGATGAGAGGTGAAAATTAAGGTTTATGCTCAGCAATAACTTTGAGCAGGAATAACTTTGTTATTTCTTGTCCTATGGTGATGGGACTTATATTTTCAGAAAGGGGTGAGTTTCCTCTTTCTTTTGATACCTTCTGAGCTAATTTGGCTCAGTTCCATGTTTTGGTGGTATCTTGGCTATACCATTGGTTTATGGTATTTTGGCTGTCATGCTTGTGCTCTGGTTTTGAGTCACAGGCTGACACAGAGACCCAAAGCTCACTTCAGCATTATGGACAAATCTCCATAGCTTGTTTGGGACAAAGTTATCATTCTCAACAGCTTACCATCCTCAAAATGATGGTTTAGAAGAGAGAATGATACAGACCTTAGAGGAAATGATCAGAAGATTCTGTGCTTATGGGCTAGAACTCAAAGATTCTGAGGGTTTTACCCATGATTGGTGTACACCAATACCAGCTCTTGAACTGGCATATAAAACATCAATCCATTCTTCTAATGGCAAAACACCAGCAATGCTAGAAAAAGGATGGAATCCAAGACTTCCTTATGATAACCTCAAAAAGGACTTAGTGGATATACATCCAACAGCAAGCAGTTTTAAGATGATTCTTGACAAGGCAAGACACCATGCAAACAGATGTATGCAAGATTCTTTCAAATATGCAAAAGAAAGATGGGATAAAATTAATAAGCCACCTGATTTCAAAATAAGAGACTTGGTCCTAGTATCAACTCTTAACTTTAATATCATAAAAGGCCCAAAGAAATTGAAAGATTCCTTTGCAGGACCATTTATGATAAAAGCACTTCATGGACCCAATGCTGTGCAATTGGAACTCACAGGTGAACTAATGAACAAACACCCAGCTTTCCCTGTAATTCTGATAAAACCTTACAGCTCAAGTGAAAAGGAGTTATTTCCACTAAGAAATAAACCACCACTTGAAATTCCCCCCTTGGGAGAAGGAGAGGAAAAGAAAATAGTAAAAGTCCTTAAAGAAAGAAGGAAAAGAAACAAAAAAGAAAGAGAATACCTTGTAAGGTATAGAAATTCAACTCAAGAAGATGAATGGCTACTTGAGAAAGATATAACAAATGCTGATAAACTACTAAGAAGGTTCAGACATGAAAGAAAACCTGGAAAATAGAAAAGTTAAGCATTATTGAGCTTCAAGACTAACAAAGTCTATTGAAGAGGTAGGACAGTGGATGATACCCTAATTACACATATCAGATTGTAGTACAATCTTTTTTGATGGTAGGGAATGTGAACATTTGAGATATGACCACATACCCAAAAAGTATACATTAAAAATAAGTACCTTAAAACTACAAAAATACCATAGATTGGTATAAAACTTGGTTTAACTTAAAAACCAATGAATAACAATGTGAAATAAATTATAAAATTGGATTCCCCATGGTAAAATACACATATACCATTTTTATGGCATATCTGTAAAGTCAATATTTAATAAGTTATAAGTAATAATACATTATAAAAAACCACAAATCCTTATTTATTTCAAAAACAAATGAAACAGAATGTAAAATAAATGGTACCATTGGATTCTCCATAAATATCCACATATAAAACAATTAAGAAGCTAAGCTTCAAAATCAATACTTAAGGAATTAACCTGAATATATGCACTTTTTTGGTCAACGCATATATTCAAGGATCTTAGCTAATATCTCTTGAATTATGCATGATAGAGTGATGAACCAAAAATAAAGTCATCACGTAATTACTGTAGGAATACAGAAATGAGGTTTATTTCACAAGCTATAAACAAGGTTAAAAACTGTAAGGAATTATTGATTAAAATCTACAGAGCTGTTGACCACTTTGTTGTGAAAGTGGTCCAAACTTAAAAAAGTAGACAGTTGGATTCTACTAGTTCATTCGTGAATAATGATGTATTTCCTATTCTAATATTCAAGGTATGACCCCTTCAAATCATAGTTTGAAGTTTAAAATATTAAATTTTGACAGAAAAGATGAGTTACAAGAAAAATCATCAAAACTAGAGTTGATGATGTAATTAAATGCTCTTGGAAGCATAATGAGGTTATGCCAAGCTATTAGAGTTCACTCTCTGAATTGCTTTAGCGTGTAAATTTTAAAATTTATTAAGGATCAAAGTTTGAGCTTCATTTGATCGTTTATGATCACTCACTGTAACCTTAAATTATGTTTAACAGTCATATGAGTGATAACGTTGGTGAATACTCTTAGTTTATGATTAAAACTAATAAAATCCACGAATTTTGGGGTTCTGCCAAGCCTTTGACGTCATCAAACTTAGAGTTATAGTGATAACTGTAAATAATGGCGTAATAATGATGTAATCATCACCAAACCTTAAAATATTGTTCAATTCCAGTGGATATGATCAGTACACGTCTACTAGAAGCCAGTTGGACTCTAGGAGGGAGGTATTTACTATAAATAGAGCTCTTTTTGCTCTGTTTTCCCCTCAGACGCATCAAAACCATTGAATCAATACAATTAAAAAGGTAAAATCTTTATTCTTTATATATAAAACTTTCATATTATCAAAGACCAAAGATCATCTTATTATAATCATAAATTTTGACGTGATTAAATTATTTATTTAATTGTGTTTGTTAAAAATCTCTCTAAAATCTCATTTCCACCTAAAAATCAAGAATATTTGTAAATTTCTCTATTTTTTAATGTAAATACAATTTGGATAAGTTGTATTTACATTATTTGGCTTAAAATATCTCAAAATCATTATAAAAAGTATTAAAAGTAGGTTATTTCTCTTATTATAATAATTTTCTCTTTATTATTCTTTTAATAATTCTTTAATTAATATAAATAGTATTTATATTAATTTTTAACTTTAATATTGTGAATATTATTGTTATTAATTGTTTTTTATTAATAAAAAACAATTTTTTACGCCTTTATTATTTGTTTTGTAACAATAAGAAAGTGCTATTAAATATATTAATTTTTTATATTAATATATTTATTTTATTATATTATATTTTAGAATATAAATTATATTATCATATTTAATTGATAACATAATTATTTTTACGCCATAATTATAATAATTCTTTATTATTATAATTATTTTTATCTTATTTATTTCATTTATAAGGACATTCATAGTACAATAAGTAAAATATTAGTAATTTTTACTTATTGTTTCATAGTCAAACCTTACATGATTCTTCTTCCCAACTTCTCCTGTTCAAAGATCAGGTGGTTGTTCCAAATGACTCCACAATCCAGCTCAGTATACCTCAAACAAGGCATGACTCTCCTCTAGCTGAATAACCTGGCCAAGAGAAGACTCTCAAACTTGTCAAGTGGGATTTTCACTGGCCTGGCATGACTCAATTTATCAAGAATTATGTATCATCCTGTCAACAGTGTTCAAGAAACAAAAATATTCACCACAGGAAGTTTGGACTCCTCAAACCTCTTCCAATTCCAAATGGTCCTTGGACTTGTCTTTCAAAGGATTTCATAAATCAATTGCTACTGTCCAATTCTTTTGACTCAATCCTTGTCATAGTCGACAGATTCTCAAAAATGGCAGTTTTTATTCAAACAATGTCTTCAATAACTTCACTTCATTTGGCCCATTTATTCATCAAGAATATATTTTCAAACCATGGCCTTCCTTAAAGCATTTTCAGTGATAGAGGTCCCCTTTTTGTTTCTTCCTTTTGGACCATTCTTTGTTAGCAGCTCAAGATTTCAAGAGATTCGTCAACTGCTTACCATCCAGAAACTGATGGACAGACAGAGAGGGTAAATCAGATACTAGAACAGTATCTTAGGATGTATGTCAGTTATCATCAAGATGCTTGGAACACCTGGCTCCCTCTGGCTGAATTTGCCTGCAACAATTCTGATCACTCTTCAACCAAGCAATTCCCATTTTCCACTGTTTATGGAAGAGATCCACAATTTGACTCAGTTCACATCACTCAAGATACTCCTTCTGGAAAGTTATCAACAAAAAACCAATCAGTACAACAAGATGTCAAGAGAGAACTTGAAATTGCCATAAACTGGTTTAAGAGGTATGCAGATAAAAGTAGAGCAAGTCCACCTGTTTTCAATCGAGGTGAAATGGTATGGCTTTCTTGCAAGAGCATAAAATGAACAAGACCCACCAAAAAACTGTCTGAAAGATGGTTGGGTCCTTTTCCAATCTTGAAGAAAGTCAGTACTCATTCTTACGACCTCAAGCCTCCATCTCAATGGAAATCCATCCACCCAGTCTTCCATATTTCACTCTTGGAACCAGTCAAGACATCAACAATCCCAAATTGGAATCAAGAGCCTCCTCCTCCAATGATCATTGAAGAAAAAGAGGAATGGGAAGTCTCTCAAATACTGGATTAAAAGCTCAAGAGAAGAAAGCAATGGTATCTGGTGGAGTGGAAAGGTTTCAGTCAAGACTCAGAAAGATCCACATGGGAAACAGCTGAAAACCTCAAGAATTGTCATGAACTCGTCAAAGATTTTCCTTCTTTGTATCCTGAAAAGCCAGGACCCAATTCTTCAAAAGTTTGAATTTTTATGGTGTTTGGTGGGGAGAGGAATTACCAAAAGTAAGTCCAACTCCTCGTATGCACCTTGAGGGGCATTCTACTCTTTTCTGTTGTAAGCATCACCTTGGCCACTCTGTGAGCAGGTTTAACTTTGGACACAGATCTTTTTTCCTGGCCTTCAAAATCAAATCTAATTTATGGCCATTCACACTTGGGCAAATGGACCATTCCTTTCTTATTTTCCTTCCCAAGATATTATCCCTTCAACATATTTGTCAGTTTGAGTCTATGTTGAAGCAGTAATTAGGCTATTTACAACTAGAACTATGACTGTGACACGTAGAAAAATGATTCAAAATAAGAGTTTTTTAATTTTAAGATGATGGTTTCTAATATAATAAAAGGGTTCTACTATTGAAGAATAGTGGTGGTGAGTGCTATTGAGAACCCAGGGTGCAGTCTTACCAGTTGGATTACTATAATAAGAGCTACAATAATTAAAGTTATAATTTTACCTGATTATTACCCAGGAGTAAACCTGTTTTTGACAGTTTACCACATAGGGTATTCAAGAGCAGGATGAGGAAACAATTCTGGCTGTGAAAAGCCTCCTTTTTATCCTGAAATGGGGTGGAAAGGGTGCTATACCTTTCCACGTAGAGGAAGTGAAGATTTTTCACTCTCTGAGACAGGCTTGTGGTTTGAAAAGACCTGTATTAACCTTTATTGGGCTCAGATTTGGTTTTGAAACCACATCTGGGCAGTTTTCACCAATACAGGGTGAAACATTTCCATCTGGGGACCTCACAGCCTGATTCTGACGTGTATGACGTGTAGAATGCTGTACAGAAGCTGTATGGGACCCCAGTATTGAATGACATATGGAATATTGAAGTAAAAACAAACTTCTTCATCTATTTGACACCTCATACTCATGATTATGGAACATTATCGCATAGTAAAGCTGTATTGGTCAGAATGTGGGATTGTCACCTGAAAACAGCTGTAGCCTTGTCAGTTCTTGAGATATAAACCTCAAAAACTAAATCGGTGTGTAGCCCTGTATGTTTTCTACACAATGGTACCTTATTTGATATGGTTATCATTAAATATGGCAAAGTTATGCCATGTACAAGAATTTTGTACATATGCATGTTTAAGCAAAAAGCTGTATTGGGCTTGTGTGCCCCATAACCTCTGCTATAGTTGAGATATGAGGAAATGGATGACAGCATCAGATAGCTATGATTGTGCTCTTTCCAAAAAGACCCCTCTTTAGGTATCTCACACTAAAACTGAAAATGTTAGATGAGAGGTGAATGTTTTGTTCACCCTTATTTGCCCTGAATTTGGCCATAGCTCAAGTAATACTGGTGCTAGCTCAATTTGGTTAGTACCATTGGATAGACCTGGCTTAGAGCTTCAATGTGAGTACCCATTTGATGGGGTGAGGCTTCTCCTTCTGGATTTTAGATGAGAGGTGAAAATTAAGGTTTATGCTCAGAAACAACTTTGAGAAGAAATAACTTTTTTATTTCTTGTCCTATGGTGATGGGACTTATATATTCAGAAAGTGGTGAGTTTCCCCTTTCTTTTGGTACCTTTTGAGCTCATTTGGCTCAGCTCCATGTTTTGGTGGTATCTTCGCTATACCATTGGTTTATGGTATTTTGGCTGTCATGCTTGTGCTCTGGTTTGAAGTCACAGGCTGACATACCCTACCTCTAAAAAAGGCTCATCATTGATGAGACTGTTCAGCCCTCCTAGAGGCTCTGAATCTCCTTAGATGAACATTCCCATCTGGTATGGCATCTTCTGCCAACCACTTGTCTTTATCAGCTGTTTGGTTCTTGAATCTGACTAAGTACTGTCTTTGATCCTTCCCATTAAGTCTGATCTTCCTGGCCCTGATGATCTTACTCACAGGTCCTGGGGAGTCCTCCATTCCACTATCTCCGGTGGTGTGAGGATCTTCTTCCTGGAGGGGAATTTACCCTCTTCTGTTTGGAAGTATGGCTTGACCAAACTCACTGGAAAGACTGGGTGTTTCCTGGAAAATCCCTCTGTGAGTTTGACTTCCACTGCATTCCTGCCTACCAACATAATGATAGTGAAAGGCCCTACAAATGAGTCCCTCATCTTCTTGGGTCCTTGAAGGTTGTTTAAGTTCAGTGTAGACACTAACACCTGGTCCCCTTCCTTAAAGTCAGGTTCCATGTGTATCTTCTACCACCTCTTCTTATTATAATCTTTTGCCTCAGGTATTCATTTAGCAGCTATGTCACAAGCCCTCTTCCACATATCATGGAAGTCTTTGGCTGTGGGGTGAATTGTCAGAAGATTCTTCTTCAAGTGATCCACAGGCAACAAGGGATTCCACCCTTTCTCTACCAGTGCAGGTGTTTTTCCTGTGGTAGAGTGCTGACTTGTATGATAAGACAGTTGGACAGCTGGTAGAAGGGTAACCCAGTCATGGATATATCCCTCATGGTCCTTATATTCCATGCCATAGGCACAGAACCTCCTAAGGATGTCCTCCATTGTTTGGATCATCCTCTCTGCTAGGCCATCTGTTTGTGGATGGTAAGCTGTGGAAAATGCAGGCTTTGTACCTAGCATGTCATACAAATTGTTCCAAAATTCTGATGTAAATTTTGGGTCCCTATCACTAATGATAATTTTAGGTACTCCACAGGTCGATATTATATTATTCCAGAATAAAGAGCAGTATCCATTGCTGTGTCCTCCTTGTGATATGGTAGGCACCTCACACTATTTCTGAACCTATCAACTATGATCAGGCAAGCATTGAAGTTTTCTTTTCCTCCTGGAACAAGTCCTGTAACCCAGTCCATGTTGATGGTTTCCAATGGGTGTTTGGGTTCTTCTATGTGCTGAAGTAGCCCATACCTTTCCCCATGTTTTCTATTTGCCTTCTGGCATCTTTCACAAGTGTTGATATATTCACTCAGCTCTTGTTCCCATTTGGGACACAAAGCTGTTCTTGCTACCTTTTCCTTGGTCCTGTCTTCACTCATGTGTCCCATATAGGGGCAGTCATGGCATTCCTGCAGGATCAGGGAGATGTGGTCTCTGTCTACCACTGTGAGTGCACTTGTGTGTTTTTCTCTGTGGTAGAGCAGGCCATCTATAAGGAAGAACTTGTTATCCTCATAGGCCCTCAACCAGGGTTCTTCCAGCTGGGATTCCAGTTCTGGACTCCTGTACTTTTGCTGAAGGAGTTGTAGTAATATGCCACACTGTTTGTGTTTAGCATAAGACTTCAGTACTGCACTTAAAAATTCATTGTGTAGTTTTGAGGAACTTATTCCCAGTATGGGAAATTCTGTTCCTTCTGAAGCAGCGTTCCAACTGTCAAGGGTACCACTTCCTGGTGCCCATTCTGAGAATCTGAAGTTTCTCCTCCTATCTATTTCCATGAAATGGATGGGGATCTTGGCTGCAACTTCAGGGTCATAATCTGGATTGCTTTTGACATTGTTCAGTGGCCATCTGCTAAGGCTATCTGCATTGGTTTGGCTTTTACCCTCTTTGTATATGATGGTCATATTCCCTCTATACTCCTGGATGGCTATTTGCCATCTCAGAATGTGTCTATTTGTAGTCTTCATGTTTAGTAAAGACTTCAAGGCTGTGCAGTCTTTGTAGACTTCAAAGACTGCACCCTCCAAATAATAATGCAGTTTTTCCAGAGCAAAGACTAAGCATAGACATTCAGTCTGGGTGGCCCTATACCTGGCTTCTGAATCTTTCAGTTGCCTAGAGATGTAACATATTACTCCCTCTCTTGGTTCACCATCTACAATTTGTCTTTGGTGAAGGGCTGCTCCTAAGCCTTGGCTACATGCTGCATCTATGCATAACTTGAATGGCAGTTCAAAGTCCAGCAATGTCAGCCTGTGACTTAAAACAGAGCACTAGCATGACATCCAACATACCATAAATAATGGTATGACAATTATTGAACAAAAAGAGTCAATACAGGTAATAAATAAGAGGAAAACAATCCTCTTAAATTAAACACCAACCTTATCCAAACAGAATAAGGAAACCTAGAGGAGAATAAACAAGTCAAAACCCTTATTTTCACCTCTCATCTAACTTATGCATATTTAAGTTATTCTATACCAAAATGGTATTTTTCTTAAAGCTCACATAGAGAGCTACACAATGATATCATCCATGTTGTTGTAACACCACTACAACTGGAGATACCATATGACCTTTATTTCAAAACCAAGACCCCCCTGAAAGTCAAAGAGGGCTTGTAAAAAACTGTACAAAAGTATAACCAAGTTGAAGACATAAACAAGAGCTTTAATTTGAGATACATTAGACCTCTGTATCTCTTGAATTGACTGAGGGATCTTGGTTCAAAGGTTTAACAACCAAAAATACAGATATTCTGAAAATAAGAAAGTAAACAAACCCCTGTATCTTTGGCATACACTCATACAACTGTACAGTGTAATATACCAAACTGTAGAGATAATCAAGCCCTACAAAACTGTATCATCAGAATACAGATATCTTCCAAATTGGAGAAGATATCTGGCATGGAAGTTTTTGAAGCCTCATACTGATGTACAAAATTACATCCAAAAACTTAAAACCCCTATAACTTTTGCTATTTGAAAGAAGGGTAAAAATGAAGCATACCAAATTGAAGAGCTCACCAAGCCCTTCAATTCTGTGCTCTTGGTTTCTTGATATCTCAAAAACTGACTAAGATATCTTGGTTGGAAGTATTTTGACCAATACTGGCCTGTACCAAACCTGTACCAACCAGTACTGTCTTGATACTTAAAATAATGGTTGTTTAAAGCTTAAACCCGCCCAGAATTACTAATATTGATCATACAGACACCAGAACAACGTCATCCAAGTGCTGACGTGGCAGGTGAAAAGTTTTTTCACCCTGTATTGACCCAGAATGATCATTTGTGGTGCTAAAACCACAATTCTGCCTATGTTGACGTCAGAATTGAGGATCCAGAACAACAGATTGACCATTGGAGTGAACGCTTTCACTCCTCTGACGTGTGAAGAGTTAATAACTCTTGACAGTCTTGAAAGATATAAAAAGAAGGGTTTTTTCCTTGAAAACCCATCATCATTTATCTTATTTACCCATATTCTTACGTGACAAAACTGTTATCCATCAGTAGTGTCCTTAGAATTATCAAAGATATAATTAGAGCATAATTATTGTAGTACTTCTTTACAGTAAAAGATATTAGAGTATTACAACCCAGGTCCTCAATAGACTCATCACCACTGTTACCACGTAGCAGTAGGACCTGAAGAATTAAATTTATTTATTTTTTGATGTGTCACAGTCATAATAATAGCTTGTATTTACACTTTATAGCTACTATATAGACTCACCCTGACATTTTGGGGGCCTGGCCGTGGTTTTTCAACCTTATTGGACGTGTTTTGAACTGAATTAGGCGTAAAATTCAGTTATTTAAAAGGTATTTTACTAACAGTGAGTAAAATTTCTAATTTATTTTATTTTATATTATTATCATTTTTCTTAGCATCATATATTATATACAAATTTTTTTCCTCCAAAAATATATATTACAAAATATTTTTGTTGAGAGTAAGAGTACAAATCCTCTTTTTTTTCATTATATTGCAATAATTTCCACAAAATTTGATAATAATACAACAGTATTATTTAAATTTCAATATAAATAATAGTATACAAACAGTATATTATTTATTTTCCTATTATTTCTCACCAAAGTGCGTGAAAATTAATAAAGAAACATTTATTAATAAATAATTAATAAATATTAAATAATAAAATAATTTTTTATTATTTATTATGAATATTTTAATTAAATATTTCCTTTAAAACAAGACATCACTCAAATTGACATGAAAACTTGTAATTAATTGATAATTTAAATCAATATCAAGTGTTAAAATAAATATTATTTATAATATCTATAATAACAAATCAAATTTATTATAATTTAATAAATTTGACCTGTTTATATAAAAACACAATAATATCCAAGTGAATCATTCACAAAACACTTGGATATTACAGTTTTCACTTATAAAACATAAGTGAAAAACTCAAAAAACTGTTATTTTTCAATAAAAAAACATATAAAAATAATAAAAAAAATAAAATACCTCAAAATTTCGAAAAATAACAGTAGAATTGAATATAATCATTTTGTTTTATCATAAAATACTGATATACAATCTGAAATATCCTTTCTGAATAGTGGAAAAAGACTATATTCCATTAGAAACCCAGTCACAAGGAAATCCATCTGTGACAGCCTCAGAAGACAGAGAGGTGCTGCCAAAAACCAAGGGCAAGCAGAAAAGACACAGTGAAGTGACAATCAACTCAAAAGATTGGACACCAATAGCCGTGCCAAGGGCCAAAAAACCCAGAAAAGCTCCAACAAAACCAGTTGGATCACCAAAACAAATTGAAAAACAGAAAATCACTGTTATCAACCCAGTTGTAAACTCTAAAGGCAAATTGCCAAAGAGTATAGATCATAAATTTGTACAAGGGCCTGCTAAAGGTAAATAAACCTTGAAACATACAACATTTTTCATTGTCTGTCATTTTTTAACATTGTTAACATGACACCTCCACTTCTTAGAGATCTTGGATTCCCAAGAAATCAACCAGAACACTGGCCAAGAAGACACAGAGGAAGAAGACAGCCAATCACTGGATCAAATGACCAGCAAAGGGCTTACCATCAGGGAACTCCTACCCAAGGTCTTATTCCAAATCAAATTCAACCCAGGAGTCCAACCAGGAGATTGGACAGATGCAGAATAGGTCCTTCAAATACACAAGCTGCTGAAAGACCTCTTCACATGGAGCATGGACAACAAAATGTTCACTATGGCAGCATCATGGGAAGAAGTGGGGATAACAACTCAGAAGATCTGTCTCAAGCAAATGGCTTGGATGGAGCTTATGACAGAAATGCAAGTTTGGAATCCCAACAAGAATTTCAAACTCTTAGAAGAAAGAGCAATCAGAATCAAAGAGAACCAGGCAGCCATACAAGCCATAGAGAGATCTTGGCACAAGGAAGAGCCCAGTCAGATTCAGGTACCCCCAGAAATGGAAGGAGAAGCCCCATCTTCCCCACAACCATCCAGCAGTTCCAGGCCTTACAAGCCAAAGGAAACTTCATCCAAGGCTCCCCAACCATTCCAGGTAGTTTCCAACAGGGGAAAAGGAGCCCAAGGGAGAAACAAAACTTCTTTCAACCAGAGGAAGAAGGAAGCAGACCCATTGATGAAAAAGCTGATGGACTTAGTCCAAGAAGTACACAAAAGCAAAAAATAGTTGTACCTACAAATAGTGTTGATAGTTCTGACTCAATTGATCCAGAATTAATAACTGAGACTACAATCCACACTCATGAGTTTGAAAACAAATTCACATGGACCAAATTGGCCCAATTCATGGATTGGACACATGAAACCTCAGGAAAAATGAGGACAGAAGTGGAAACATTGAAAGAAGAAAATGCTTTCCAAGCAACAGTCATAAAAGACTTAAATACAAATCTGGCAAAAATTTGGAAAGAATTTGAAAAAACTAACAGACAGTTGAATTCAATTCTAGAAGAACAACAAACTGTGAGGAGAGATCTGAGGAGTATCCAGCAGCAACAGGATAGCTTTGATAAAGAAATTGATTACCTCTATGACAGAGAAGACAATCAATACCCTCCAACACAAGGTCAACCCACTACCTCTACAAAACTGAAAGAAGAGGATAAAGACTATTACCAGGAACCTGAATATCAGATTCCAAAGTTAAGATCAGAGTCAATGTACCAAGATGGGGAAAATCTCAGCTATTCAGAGAAACAGGCACTAAAACAGTTACCAGGAGTAGCAAACTGGCCAAAGCCCTCAGGAATTGGGGAATATGACCATATGGAAATCATTGACTATATTGATGGACTCTTTGTTGATGTCCCAAAGATACCAGACTACTGGATCACAACAAGACTTAACACAGCATTCAGAGGCCATGCAAACATATGGTATACTGAGATGAAAGAAATACATGGCAGGAAAAGCTGGCCATGGTGGAGGAACCAGATTATACAAAAGTATAGCAATGGTAGTTGGATCTGGCAAAAGACCATGTCCTTTGAAAGTGATAGATACTCCACAGAAAAAGACCCATATGAATGGTGTCTCAAACAAACAAAAAGGCTAAAAGCTATTGATCCCAATATGACAATAGAAATGAGAAACCATAAACTCCTAACAAAATTACCAGGAGATCTAGAACATGCAGTCAAATGCAGATGCAACAACATCAGCAGCATTGATGACATAGCAAACGTCATACAAGATGTGAGGAAAAAAACCTCCATAGGAAGGTACACATCCTATAAGCCAAACTTCAAAGACAAGAAGTCTGAAGTTAAAGAAACAAACAAAGAGAAAGGGAAAGAAACCCCAAAAAAGAAATATGTGTGCCATAACTGTGGATCACCGGACCACTATGCCAACAATTGCACAAAACCAAAAAAGAAAATATATGCAATTGATGAAGAATCAGAAGAAGAACAAACAGGTGACAAATCTGATTCTGACAGTATGGGAAATGGTATGAGAGCAGAATCACAAAGTGAACTTGATACCATAGAAGAATACATAGTGGAATGCAATGAAGAAAGTTCACTTGACATACAAGACATTGAATTAAATTCAGGAATACCACAAATGACAACAGACAAAGAGCTCTGTAAGCACACACAGAATGCACAAACATTCCTGGTAACCCCAAATAGAGGGATGGGATTCATTCATGGAACACCTACAAAATTGACAGTTTACATTGAGAACTTTAAACACCCAATGATCATTGACACAGGAGCAAGTTGCTCCATAGTAGCAAAAGAATACTTAAAACAACACTTCCCCAAATGGGAAGAGGATATAATCCCAACAAAAGCTAGAAACTTTAAAAGTGCATCAGGCAAAGTGCACTCACTGGGGACAATAATCAAAGAGATAATTATCCCACACCAAAAAGGAAATATCAGACTAGAACCTGAATTTGTAGTTATAGAGAGTGCACATGTACAAGGATTCTTACTAGGTACAGAGTACCAAAGAATGTATGGTATGGACATTTGCAATAGTAAAAATAGATATCTTACCATAGGTACAAACAAAGACAAAAAATTTTCCTTTGACATAAATCATATAACAAATGATAACACCCTGAAAGAACTAGTGGAAGAATTCAAAGAAGCCCAATATAACACTCAACTCACCAGTAAAATGAAACTCAACTTACTGAAAGTATTGAGGAAGCATAGAGGAGCTTTTGCAATAGGAGATGAACCACTAGGAAAAATCAAAGGACATGATATAGAATTATATCTGGATGTAGAAAGACCATATCCACCTATGCTTAGGAGACCACCATACCCAGCCAGCATGGAAACTAGGAAAGAAATTGAGAAACACATCAATGAGCTCCTAGAAATGGGGGTAATAAGGAAAATAGGACATAATGAGATAGTAGAAGTCACTACACCAGTCCTTATAACTTGGCATGATGGTAAATCCAGACTATGTGGTGACTTCAGGGCTTTGAATAATTACACCAAAGCAGATAGGTACCCCATCCCAAGGATACCACATGCACTAGATAAGCTAGCAAAAGCCAAGTTTATTACAAAAATGGATTGCATGAAAGGTTTCCACCAGAATGGGGTGAAACCAGATTCCATCAAATTGCTAAGAATTATATTCCATATGGGCATATATGAATATACTAGAATGCCATTTGGCATTAAGAATGCACCAGCCCATTTTCAGAGGATGATGGATACCATATTTCAAGATGAAATAATGGAAGGGTGGATGGTAGTGTACATTGATGATATCATAATATACTCAGAAACATGGGAAGACCATGTGAGGAAAATTGATAAAATATTGGGAAAATGTACACCAATCAACATGAAGATATCTCTTAAAAAATGTAACTTTGGACAGCAAGAACTGCTAGCCCTAGGACACAAAGTTTTAGGTTTGAGTCTAGCTATAGACCAAAATAAAGTTGCTGCAGTACTGAAGAAACCAGTACCAAAGAACATTAAAGAAATGCAATCTTTTTTGGGCTTTGCTAGTTACTACAGAAGCCACATAAAAAACTTTGCACACATCACTAGTAGCCTATACAAAGTGTGCTCAAAAGATGTAGTCTTTGAAATTACCAAAGAAAGAAGAGATGCATTTGAGAAGATCAAATATGAACTGACCAATTCCCCTGTCCTAATGATGCCTGATTTTGAACTACCATTCAAACTATATATAGATGAAGCATGTAGCCAAGGACTAGGGGCAGCACTACACCAGAGGCAACTAGTGGATGGAATACCCAAAGAAGGAGTAATTTGCTATATATCAAGACAACTGAAAGACTCAGAAGCCAGATATGGAGCTACTCAGACAGAATGTCTCTTTTTGGTATGGGCATTAGAAAAACTCCATTACTACTTAGAAGGAGCAGTATTTGAAGTTTTTACTGATTGCACAGCCCTCAAATCACTGTTGAACATGAAGACAACAAACAGACACATGCTTAGGTGGCAAATAGCCATACAAGAATACAGAGGGAATATGACTATCATCTATAAAGAAGGGAAAAGTCATACTAATGCAGATGGTCTCAGCAGGTGGCCACTGAAAAATGACCAAGAGAATCCAGCATATGACCCAGAAAATGGGGCCAAAATACCCATACAATGCATGGAGATAGATAGGAGAAAGAACTTCAAACTATCAAACTGGGCATTAGGGAATGACCCATCAAACCCAGCACAGAGCTATGGGGAGAGCAAAGAGATACCCATACTGGGAATCAGCTCCTCTAATCTGAATACAGAGTTCTTTAGCATAGTACAATCATCATACAATAAACACAAACAGTGTAGTATATTGATACAACTATTAAAACAAAAGTACAGGAGTCCTGAACTAGAGAGTCAATTGGAAGAGCCATGGCTCAAAAACTTCAAAGAGAATAGATTTTTTCTGATAGATGATCTACTATACCATAGGGAAAAACACACAAGTGCCCTGGTAATAATAAATAGAGAACATATTTCCCTGATACTACAGGAATGCCATGACTGCCCATACATGGGACATATGAGTGAAGAAAGAACTAAAGAAAGAGTCTTTAGCACAGCTTGGTGGCCAAAGTGGGAACAAGACTTGAGTGAATACATCAACACTTGTACCAGATGCCAAAAAGCCAACAAAGGTCATGGCAAAAGATATGGATTACTCCAGAGTATAGAGGAGGCCAAACACCCCTGGGAAATAATAAACATGGATTGGGTGACAGGCCTGGTCCCTGGAGGGAAAGACAGCTTTAATGCATGCCTAGTAGTAGTGGACAGGTACAGCAAGAGTGTCAGATGTCTCCCCTGTCACAAAACCAACACAGCAATGGACACAGCCATATTGTTCTGGAACAATGTGATAGCAAACTGTGGAGTCCCAAGAATTATAATTAGTGATAGAGACCCTAAATTCACATCAGAATTTTGGACTAATCTATATGAGATGCTGGGAACCAAACTAGCATTCTCCACAGCTTACCATCCACAAACAGATGGTCTAGCAGAAAGAATGATCCAAACATTAGAAGACATCATTAGAAGGTTTTGTGCATATGGCATGGAATATAAAGACAATGAGGGATATACCCATGACTGGGTAACCCTCCTACCAGCTGTACAATTGGCATACAACACAAGTATACACTCAGTGACAGGAAAAACCCCTGCCACATTAGAGAAAGGATGGAACCCACTACTTCCAGTAGACTACTTGAAGAAGAACCTCCTCTCAGTACACCCTACAGCTAAAGACTTCCACACAATGTGGAAAACTGCCTGTGAAGAAGCAGAACAATGTGTGGCTGAAGCCAAATTATACAACAAACAGAGATATGATAAAAGTCACCAAGAACCTGATTTCAAAGAAGGAGACCAAGTTCTAATCTCAACTCTTAACTTCAACAATCTAAGAGGACCCAAGAAGATGAGAGACTCATTCATAGGACCATTCACCATTATTAAATTAATAGGAAAGAATGCAGTAGAAGTCAACCTGACCAAAGAGTTTCCTAGGAAACACCCAGTTTTCCCTGTGAGCCTGGTCAAACCTTATCACCAAACAGATGAGGAGAAATTCCCTGACAGAAAGAAGACAGTCACCCATGAAAGATTGGTAGAGGAAGATGACTCACCTGGACCAGTGAGAAAGATAATTAAAACCAGGAAAATAAGAATTAATGGGAAAGACAACAGGCAATATCTGGTTAGATTTAAGAATCAACCAGCAGATAAAGATAAATGGTTAACTGAGAAAGAGATCCCAGATGGACAAATACACCTCAGAAGATTCAGAGCCTCCAGAAGGGCTGAAGAGTCTCATCAATGATGAGCCTTCTTTTGAGGGAGGGTATGTCAGCCTGTGACTCAAAACATAGCACTAGCATGACATTCAACATACTATAAATAATGGTATGACAAGTATTGAAAAAACATAGTCAATACAGGTAATAAATAAGAGGAAAACAATCCTCTTAAATTAAACACCAACCTTATCCAAACAGAATAAGAAAACCTAGAGGAGAATAAACAAGTCAAAACCCTTATTTTCACCTCTCATCTAACTTATGCATATTTAAGTTATTCTATACCAAAATGGTATTTTTCTTAAAGCTCACATAGAGAGCTACACAATGATATAATCCATGTTGTATGACCTTTATTTCAAAACCAAGACCCCCCTGAAAGTCAAAGAGGGCTTGTACAAAACTGTACAAAGGTATAACCAAGTTGAAGACATAAACAAGAGCTTTAATTTGAGATACATTAGACCTCTGTATCTCTTAAATTGACTGAGGGATCTTGGTTCAAAGGTTTAACAACCAAAAATACAGATATTCTGAAAACAAGAAAGTAAACAAACCCCTGTATCTTTGGCATACACTCATACAACTGTACAGTGTAATATACCAAACTGTAGAGCTAATCAAGCCCTACAAAACTGTATCATCAGAATACAGATATCTTCCAAATTGGAGAAGATATCTGGCATGGAAGTTTTTGAAGCCTTATACTGATGTACAAAATTACATCCAAAAACTTAAAGCCCTTATACCTTTTTCTATTTGAAAGAAGGGTAAACATGAAGCATACCAAATTGAAGAGCTCACCAAGCCCTTCAATTCTGTGCTCTTGGTTTCTTGATATCTCAAAAACTGACTAAGATATCTTGGTTGGAAGTATTTTGACCAATACTGGCCTGTACCAAACCTGTACCAACCAGTACTGTCTTGATACTTAAAATAATGGTTGTTTAAAGCTTAAACCCGCCCAGAATTACTAATATTGATCATACAGACACCAGAACAACGTCATCCAAGTGCTGACGTGGCAGGTGAAAAGTTTTTTCCCCCTGTATTGACCCAGAATGATCATTTGTGGTGCTAAAACCACAATTCTGCCTATGTTGACGTCAGAATTGAGGATCCAGAACAACAGATTGACCATTGGAGTGAACGCTTTCACTCCTCTGACGTGTGAAGAGTTAATAACTCTTGACAGTCTTGAAAGATATAAAAAGAAGGGTTTTTTCCTTGAAAACCCATCATCATTTATCTTATTTACCCATATTCTTACGTGACAAAACTGTTATCCATCAGTAGTGTCCTTAGAATTATCAAAGATATAATTAGAGCATAATTATTGTAGTACTTCTTTACAGTCAAAGATATTAGAGTATTGCAACCCAGGTCCTCAATAGACTCATCACCACTGTTACCACGTAGCAGTAGGACCTAAAGAATTAAATTTATTTATTTTTTGACGTGTCACAGTCATAATACTAGCTTGTATTTACACTTTATAGCTACTATATAGACTCACCCTGACAAGCAAGATGAGCACAGGTGCATTTGTGAGTTCATATTGAATGCTCTCAAAATCATCCCTCCTTTCCTTGGTTATTTCAAAAACTACATCTTTTGAACACAACTGGTATAAACTACTAGTTATGTGGGCAAAATTCATGATGTGGTTTCTATAGTAGCTAGGAAACCCAAGGACAGATTGCATGTCTTTCATGCTCTTTGGTACTGGCTTTTGCAGTACTTCTGCTACTTTAGTCTGGTCAATTGCCAGACTAAGACCTGAGACTTTATGTCCAAGAGCCAGTAGCTCTTGTTGGCCAAAATTACACTTTTTCAGTGAAATTTTCAGATTGATGGGTGTACATTTGCTTAGCACTCTGTCTATGTAATGTACATGGTCTTCCCATGTCTCTGAGTATATAATGATATAATCAATATATACCACCATCCAGCCTTCCAATATTTGTTTTTGAAATATTGTGTCCATCATCCTTTGGAAGTGGGCTGGTTCATTTTTGATGCCAAATGACATCCTGGTATACTCATATATGCCCATATGGCATATAATTCTGAGTAATTTCATGGAGTTTGGTTTAACTCCATTTTGGTGGAAGCCTTTCATACAGTCCATTTTGGCTATGTATTTGGCTTTTGCCAGTTTATCCAAGGCATGAGGTATCCTGGGTATAGGGTACCTGTCTGCTTTTGTCTAGCTATACAGAGCTCTAAAGTCTCCACACAGTCTAGAGTTGCCATCATGCCAGGTGATTGGGACAGGGGTGTTTATTTCCACTATTTCATTATGTCCAATCTTCCTGATGACATCCATGTCCAAGAGTTCATTGATATGTTTCTCAATTTCTTTCTTGGTTTCCAGGCTTGCTGCATAAGGAGGTCTCCTAAGCATGGGTGGATAAGGTCTTTCCACATCCAGATATAGTTCTATATCATGGCCTTTGATCTTGCCTAATGGTTCTTCACCAATGGAAAATGATGGTCTGTTCTTTCTCAGCATCTTCAGTAAGCTTAGTTTTTGTTTACTGGTGAGGGTAGTGCTAAACTGTCCCTCTCTTAATTCATTCAGAAGTTCTTCTAGTGGATCTTGAGAAGATATATGGTATATATCAAGTGAAACTTTCTTTTACTTGTTGGTACCAATGGTAATGTGCCTATTTTTACTGTTATAAATATCTATGCCATACATCCTCTGGTAGTCTGTTCCCTGTAAGAACCCTTGGATGAGGGCATAATTAAGCACTACAAACTCTGGGTTGAGTATGATATTACCCTTCCTGTGGGGTATAATTATCTCTTTGATAATTGTACCAATGGAAGTCATCTTCCCTGAGGCACTTTTAAAGTTCTTTGCCTTGGTGGGAAAGAGCTGTTTTTTCCAATGTGAGAAGTGGTTGTCCAGATATTCTCTGGCCACTATGGAGCAGTGTGCTCCACTGTCAATGATCAGTGGGTGCTGAGAATTGTCAATACAGAGAGTCATCTTTGTGGCTGTTCCATGTATATATGCCATCCCTTTGGTTGGTGTAACCAGCAATGTTTGTGCCTGATGTGTGTGTTTGCACAAGTTTTTATTGGCAGTATCCTGTGGAATGCCTGCGTCCAGCTGTATGTCCTGAATTTCTAGTGCGGTTTCCTGTTGGTATTCTACTAGAAATTCCTCCTTTGGGTCTTGGTCATCATCAGATAGGTCTCTGATGGCATCACCCATAGAGTCTGATTAAGAATCCTCTGTTGTGGATTCCTCCTCTGGGACCTTTTCAATGGCATAGACTTTTTTCTTTGCCTTTGGACAGTTGTTGGCATAGTGGTCTGTTGAACCACAATTGTGACAAGAGTTTCTCTTCTTTGCCACTTCTGCCACTCTTTCTTTGGGTTTGTCTTTAAACTCTACCCTGAAAGGGTGTCTCTCTTTGAAACCATTTCGCTTATATGGGATGAATTTCCCTATATTAGTCCTTTTCCTTATGTCTTGTAAGGTATTAGCAATGTCATCTAGAGTGCAATTTTGGTTGCATCTGCATTTTACTGCATGCTCTAGCTCTCCTGGAAGTTGTGTCAGAAGCTTGTGATTCCTCATTTGGATGTTCATCTGAGGATCAATGGCTTCAAGTATTTTAGACTGTCTAAGACACCACTCATATGGATCTTTGTCCACAGAGTATTTGTCATTGTCAAATGAAATGCTCTTCTGCAATATCCAAGTTCCATTTCTGTACCTTTAGATGATTTGACTCTTCCACCATGGCCAGTTCCTTCTGCCATGGATTTCTTTCATTTTGTGTACCATATACTAGCATGACCTTTCAATTCAGTATTCAATCTAGCATTAATCCAGTAGTCTGGTATGCTTGGCACATCAATGAAGAGTCCATCAATATAATCTATGAGTTCCACATGATCATATTCTCCTGTTCCAGAGAATTTGGACCAGCTTGAGGCCTCAGGAAGCTGTTTTGAGGCTTCCATCTCTGGCTAGGACATGCCATCTCCATCCTTGTATTGTGAAGGAGATCTTGCCTTATTCATCAACATGGCATCTGGCTTGATGTCATCTGGTTGATATGGATTTTCCATAACTTGGCCTTGTGGTTGGGGCTTCAAGTTATGGTAGACATTAAACAATTTGTTTATGTCTTGGTCCAGACAGTCCCTGTACCTTTTCCTGTGGTGTTGTTCTTCAAAGACTAGATTCAGTCTTTTGTTAGTTTCTTCAGAGGCTTTTCTCAATTGAGCATGTCCTTCTTGAAGATTTTTAACTATTTTTTCCATGGAGGCTTGGAATTTTTTCATCCTCTCATGGCTGGCTTCAAGTTCTGCAAACTGCTTTGCAGATTTCTCAGCATATTGGGACATTTGTAACCAAAGTGTATCACTGTTGATGTTACTCTCAGATGTGAAAATGTTTTTTTCAGTCTGAGTGGGGGTAATGTTTCTATTACTAGAACTACTGATTCTAGAGTGGTTTACAACTACTTCTGGTTCTTGTGCACTTCTTTTACCAAGTCTAACAGCTTCTGAATCATAGGGTCTGACTCTTTCCTCCCCTGGTTGAAGGAGGCTTTGTTCTTGTGCTTGTTCCCTTGTCTTCTCCTTGAAACTTCCTGGAATTGTGAAGAATTGTGACTATTGACCACTGATCTGCTGGTTTCTGAATGGTGTGAAGCCACTGGAGAGCTGATTTGGCCTTCTCCTTGTGAGCCTGAAGGAATCTGAGTAGGCCCTGTCTGGGTTAACTGTTCTTTTATAGCTTATGTAGTGGCTTGATTCTCCCTTATCCTCTGTGCCCTTGCCTCCAGGAGTCTGAACTGCCTGGTAGGATTCCAACCTTTGGTGATTACCATAAGGTCTTTGAAGTCTATCTCTTTGAGACAGATCTTCTGGCAACTTGCTCCAAGTCCTGCCCAGTGAGATGCCAGGTTGAACCTCTTGTTGTCCATGGTCCATTGGAATAGGTCCTTGAGGAGTTGGTGGAGCTGAAGAACTTGATCCATGTCTTTCCAGTCCTCTGGTTTGAGGTCTCCATTGAATTGGGGTGTAAATGTGAGGGTTGATATTATCTCCCTCATTTTTTTGCCATCCACTACTGTGTCCAGGGTATCCTCTTTCAGGTCTTCTGGTTCTGGACAAGTCTTCCCTGTCCTCTGGCCGGTTCCTTTGGAAGCCAAGGTCGCTGAGGTGTACAGGTGACATGTTAGTGCTTGCAAGCAGTCAAGAACTTTATGTTCTTAGGGTATTTACCTTTGACTGTCCCTTGTACAGATTTGTTGTCTGCTGATTTGGGCAATTTACCTTTAGAGGTTACAATTGGGTTAATTATGGGAATTTTCCCTGTACAAGTTATTAAGGTTGGTTTACCTTGTATTGATACAGAGTTTCATGGTTTTCTACTTCTCTGGGTGGCTATGGGTGTCCACTTATTTGCTGTAATCAGGCCTTCACTGTGCCTCTTTCCTTTGCCCTTGCTGCTCTCTGGTTCTGAGGGTGTCACTGGTGTGTTGGCCTGTGACTGGGTCTCAAGTGGGATGTAATTTTCTTCCACTGAATCAAGGTAGGAAAAAGAGGGCTTATGTCAGTTAAGACTTCTCAAAATGCTGTTTTTGCATGTCTAAGAATGTCCTCTGGGCTTGTATGTTACTACAATATGCCCTGTATAATGACAGTGTAATTGAATCAACAATTCAAAATCAGAATTACAGCTTTTGGTACCCTGTCACACTGTTGGTGTGCCAGTATCCCACAGATTCACTTGTGGATTTCAAGTGTATTCTGTACAAGTGGCTCTATATAAGTGTAATTGAGTTAACAATACACTTAACCACGCCTCAACTGTTGGTTTTACAGTCAGAGGTGTCCTTATTCAATCAAGAATACAGGACTTATTGATGGCTTATGTGTTTTTATATGTAAAACACGCCAAAAATAAAAGTTGCTGTGGGTATTAACCACGTGGCAAGTACTCTTATAATATGAGTAAAAAGGTGGTATATATACCAAAAAAAGGAAATATATATATAATATATATTTTTTAAGAAAATTTATGCCTAAAAAGAGTAAAATAATTGTCAGAAAGTGAGAAATAAGAGAAGAAACTCACTTATAAAGGTCAAAAAAAAGTTTAAAACACGGCCAGGCCCCCAAAATATCAGGTTGAGTCTATGTTGAAGCAGTAATTAGGCTATTCACAACTAGAACTATGACTGTGACACATAGAAAAATGATTCAAAATAAGAGTTTTTTAATTTTAAGATGATGGTTTATAATATAATAAAACAGTTCTACTATTGAAGAATAGTGGTGGTGAGCGCTATTGAGAACCCAGGGTGCAGTCTTACCAGTTGGATTACTATAATAAGAGCTACAATAGTTAAAGTTATAATGATACCTGATTATTACCCAAGAGTAAAACTGTTTTTCACAGTTTACCACATAGGGTATTCAAGAGCAGGATGAGGAAACAATTCTGGCTGTGGAAAGCCTCCTTTTTATCCTGAAATGGGGTGGAAAGGGTGCTAGACCTTTCCACGTAGAGGAAGTGAAGATTTTTTCACTCTCTGAGACAGACTTGTGGTTTGCAAAGACCTGTATTAACCTGTATTGGGCTCATATGTGGTTTTGAAACCACATCTGGGCAGTTTTCACCAATACAGGGTGAAAGTTTTCATCTGGGGACCTCACAGCCTGATTCTGAGGTGTATGACGCATAGAATGCTGTACAGAAACTGTATGGGACCCCAGTATTGCCTGACATATGAGGTATTGAAGTAAAAACAAGCTTATTCGTCTATTTGACGCCTCATATCAACGATTATGGGACATTATCCCATGGTAAGGCTGTATATGACAGCAGGTGGGAATCTGACCTTAAAACAGCCATAACTTCGTCAATTCTTGAGATATCAACCTCAACGCTGGTTCAGTGTGCAGCCCTGTATGTACTTTACACAATGGTACCTCATTTGATATGGGTATCATTAAATATGGCAAAGATATCCCATGTACAAGAATTTTGTACATTTGCATGGTTTAGGCAAAAAGCTGTATTGGGCTTATTTGCCCCATAACGTTTGTTCTAGTTGAGATATGGGGAAATGGATGCAGACATCAGATAGCCCTGATTGTGCTGATCTAAAAAAGACCCCACTTTAGGTATCTCATGCTAAAACTGCAAAAGTTAGATGAGAGGTGGATGCTTTGTTCACCCTTATTTGGCCTGAATTTGGCCATAACTCAATTAATACTGATTCTAGCTCAGTTTAACTAGTACCATTGTATAGCCCTGGCTTAGAGAGACATTTTGAATACCCATTTGATGGGGTTAAGCCTCTCCTTCTGGAGTTAGATGAGAGGTGAAATTTAAGGTTTATGCTCAGCAACAACTTTGAGCAGTAATAACTTTGTTATTTTTTGTCCTATGGTGCTGGTACTATTATATTCAGAAAGGGGTGAGTTTCCTCTTTCATTTGATACCTTTTGAGCTCATTTGGCTCAGCTTCATGTTTTGGTGGTATCTTGGCTATACCATTGGTTTATAGTATTTTGGCTGTCATGCTTGTGCTCTGGTTTGGAGTCACAGGTGACAACATTCTTCTATCAAAACTTTTCTTATTTATTGCACTGGTGGAATTGGTAACTATCAAAAGTAAGGTCCTCTCCTGGTGTGCACTTCCCTGAGGGGTGTAAAATCTTTCAAAACATCACCTTGGTCACTCTGTGAGAACCTGGCATCAAATTCCTTTATCCAGGTCCTTGGCCACTTTCAAAATCAACTGTCAAAATCCATGATGAAGATTGGACTCCTCCTCAAAATTCATTTCCCTTTTTTATTTTCTTTTCTTTCTTTATATTTGTTTTCTTTTACTTTCCTCTTCTTTATATCTTCTTAAATTTCATCTCTCATAAATCTTAATGCCAAAATCTTTAGGCCAAAATCATTTCTTCAACATTTGCAAGCCAAATGTAAAGAGAAGACCAAGTCAACCTCAATTCATATGCCAACAATTTGATCAGTTCAAATTTTCTTTTCAATATTCAAAACCTCTGGAATCCCCATGTCCAATCCGTCTCAACAGCCTCAACAGGCTTCTACCTTATCTTGGTGCTCAGGAGCTCACCATTCAAGGTAGAGGGGTACTGTCACGGCCATGAAGAATGACCCTCCTCCATTGGTGTTGTGGAAATTCCAACCTGGGACCAAGTTGGGGCCAATTGGCCACACCATATCTTCATGGCCAATTTGGCCCCTTCTGGTGCTCTATGGCATTTTGGCCATATCGCCCTTCCCTGGCCTTTTATGGCCTCAGGCCATATCCTGCCATCCTTGGCCTCCCTGGCCAATTCTTGCATATCCCCAACCCCAGGCCTTTATCCTTGTTTTTGGGCCTGGGGGTGTCCTTTTGTGTCCTAGGGGGTTCTGGGCTCTCTGGTCAGAACCAGCCCTTCTGGGCCACCCCTTTTCATTAGGGGGTCTAGGGCCTAAATGGCCTTTTTGGGCCATTTAGGCCCCCTACGCCTTCTATGGACCATGGGCCATTTAAGCCCCTTTTGGCCTAATCCAATGAGGCCAAATGGGGCAGTGCATTAGCCCCCAAGGCCAGGTGGGTCCCAAACCACAGTTGGGCCCACCTGAGCCACTCTTGGCCCCAAAATGGCCATAAGACCTGCAGGACCCAATTTTGGCCAATAACCACCATGGACCACTTTTCAGCCCATGGGGTCTGGCATCCACCAGAGGCCACCAGATCAGCTCAGCTCAATCTTTCCCCTCACCTTCAGGGAAATTCTTCTACTCCTCCATGCACCCCGTACTCAAGGTTGCAGGAGTGGTGCATATATGGTATTATATACCATTATGCACCATTTTTGCTCAGCAATTCAATGGTGACGTTTTCAGGACCCAATTTTACCTTTCCAAATCAAGGTCCCAAAATCCAAAACCCATTTCAAAGGAGGATTTCTTAACTCATCAGTCTGGCAATCCATGGCACCAATCAGAAGACCATTCAAGGATCCCAACCACCTAACCCTGCAGGAGTTGGGTTGGCAATTTCATTCAGGATTAGTCCAAGAGCCATTCTCAGAGGTTACACAACATTTCAATCAGTTGTCAAGGCATCAAGTATTTGAATAATCCTTGGACAACTCCATTGGTTCATAGAGGCGTCAATCAATCAACCTGTATGTACTTGGCCCACTTGGGCCAATCCATATTCCACTGTGAGAATTCAGTCACACAGTTTAAATTTCAAGATGGCCAGATCTGTATTGACTCAACTCAGACAATACAGCTGGTGACTCACCTTCCAGGATCAGTCTTTCAACTTTTCACATATACTGGCCACCTTTCAGCACCTGGGGACTTTTTCCCCAGCTAATTAATATATTGGATTCATTTTTATCTTTATTTTTTTTACATTATTAAAGTTAATGCTTATAATCTTAAGTGAGTCATTCAGAACCTTTTCTCTTTTTCTTCCTCACCTGTCAGTGGATATTGGTGGTCATATCCTTTACTAATTCCATTTCCTTTTCTGGAAGGATGAAAAAGTGAATTGAGGATTCACTTGGTTGGCTTCTTTTATTATCTTTGGCCTTTGACTTCTTATCTATTCTTTTATCTTTGGCATACTTGTCTTTCCCCTTATTCTTCTTTAAAGAAATTTAATCCTTATTATTCCTTATATCTTTTGGAGCCCTCCAAGTGAGTTCTTGATTCCTGAGTGCCAGGCCCTCTTGCTTCCATAAGAGCCCCTGTGACACTGGCTCCCCCTTAGAGCTAGAGTTCCTTCCCCCCAAATTAATCTTTCCATTTTATTTTTCCTTCAATTCCTCATCACATATTATAACTGTAATTTACATATGTAATTCAACTGAGTTTTACAATACATTTACCGTAATAATTGACACCTCATATTTAAATTGAAACTCACTTATGCAATACATGCGCACATTTTGACATTTCAATTTAAAATACTTCAATTCCTCATAACTTCTAAACTACACACAACACCTCAATTTGAACACAAAAACTGATTATTAACACCACATGTGGTGTGAATTAAATTAAGTTCTTGAAGATTTTCAACTTTTTTAAATTAAATACTAAAAACTTAATATAAGCTTATTTAGAGTTGAGTTACAGAAACTTTACCCAGAGATGACCCCACCTTATTTTTTATGAGGAATCCAATGGCAAAACAATCTCCATATGCTTATGTGCTTGATAGAAAGTTGTTATAATTTGTTTTTAACTTTTTTCCAAAAATATTTCAATTTTGGTATTTTTGTTGAAAATTAATTTTTACTTGATCTTTTTAAGTAAAAATGTGTTTTCACAATTAAAAGTTTTGATGTAATTTTATTGTTAAATTATACTTATATCTTATATATAAATTTATATTTATATTTTATTTGTATTTTTATAATATATATAAATTTATTTTCTTTATATTTATAACTTATTTTTTATTTGTGGTCTTTTGGGTATATGAAAATACCTTTAAGCCTCAGAGAAATTGATGTTTTTACTGGTTGAAAAATCATTTTCAACTCACCATATGGCAAACAGGTAGTTAGAATTTTTGTTAATATCAAATGAATGTTCATAATGAAATGAAACCCTTCATATCTTTATTATCAGGACTTTTGCTAATATTATTTTCCACTCCTTGTAAAGCAATGGAAATGTCCCAATAGCTGCTAAATTAAATCAAAATTAATACTGTAGAAAGTATTTCTCAAATAAAAACCTTGCTCTTAATATGAATATTCCTCTGAAAAGAGAACATTGTATGTTTTTTTTTGACAAAATTTTACCTTTTCACCTACCCCTTTGTTTCATATAAGATGAGTAATGAGTATCTCAAAATTTAATTCAAATATTGATGCCAAATCCTTTGAAATGAAGCTTATCCCCAAATATAGTTTGAATAAAGTAACTTGTGAGATTCTCAAGGAGAAATATCCAAAGATATAAGATATGCTTTACTCCAATTTTCAATATTATGATGGGATTTAGGATCTTCAATACCCTTAGAAGAATAATAAAAAGCTATGAAGAACGTAGAATTGCCTAAAATACTGTAATTTTTCATTTTGAGGACTGATATATATAGCATTTTCAAATATACCCCTATTTCCAGTCTTCGTTTAACTTTCTCAATAGATAAATTTCTTATTAACATTGACTCCTTTTTGAGACAGGATATCCACTGAACAAAAATCATTCTACCTGAGTTTCATGTTGACTTACTTTCTATTGAGATTCCGAAAACAAATTGTAATGAACACCTATATTGGAAATTAGAGATGTCAATATTCCTTCACAACGGATATATACTTCTTTTTACTATAAGAAGTTTAACAAATGAAGCAAACAGACTTTATTTCTATTGCGAAGAAATTGAAACTCACCAAATAGAACCTTTTTCAAAATGGTAAAAAATTGACATACAGTAGTGATCATCACGGGTACCCCTAGAGATGTCTCATTGCCAGAACCCACTATCTCAATCCGCTTTTTACAAGCTTGAATTACTCTTGGATACTGTTTATTATGTCCTCGTGTTTTAAGCTATCCCTTCAGTGTAAAGAAACAGGCCTTGAATTTGCTCTTTGCATAGGAAAGTAGGAATCATCTGATGAGACCTTGGAAGGCAAGAAACCCTGGGATTTACTACCCATTTTCCTGCCAAGGTCTGTTCTTCGGCCTTTATACTAATTACAAGTTCTCACAGACTCAGGAAGGCGAATTCATGTGTAAATCTACGTACTATGAGTTTGTGAGCAAGAGCAGGACTCGAAAAGTGGACCCCATCGTTAAGGCCACCTTAACCGCGCGCTACACTAATTTACTCATGAGGAACCTTACTGGAAGCTCTATCAATATTTCAAGTTATTTATTTGAATCTCCATGTTTTTTTAATTAGATTATGTTGAAATTACAACCCTCCATACTTCTCAATAATTAAGAATCCTTCGAAAAGTGAATTTCATCTCATGAATACAAAATTAGTCTCATGAGATGTATATTATAATATGTAAAATAAGTCCCTGATGAAGATTGAAGTAATTTCTCCTTTAAAGTATCAATACTTTTTTATCAGGGCTAGCTTATGTATCCCCTTCAATAAAAAAACTCAACAATTTATATAAAAATTTTGGCCTAACACTAGATACGCTTAGTCAAATAATTAAAACAGGTGTAGAAGGATACAAAAGATCAAACAATGATTCACATGAGGTGTTAGATATCCCATTCTGTGGAGATCTGGTAAGCATTTTGTCATGTTTGAGCCTGCATTATGCGAATATTTCCCCACTTTCATTTTTCTCGATTTCCTACGTAATTCTTTAATAATATCTTGACTTCAATGAGACATTATATGTCTTATTATAGAGAAAGGGATTTTATCTATCAGAAATAGATATATTTCTACTTACTCATAAATTTAGATATAGTATTACCATCACTGTTCATAAGAAGAGCTACCAAAGGGGAGTCTCCCACGTCATGAAACGGGCAGACAGCTCATTGAGTACCTGCTTATTTATTGTTTTAGTGCTTCAAAAAGTATGAATTAGATCATGATAAGTCTTTTAATTTATTTTTTAATGTTTTCCTCCTTTTACATAGGAAGTATTCTTCGCTTAAATCAAAGAACAAGATCTATTATATCTAGGAATCAATGACTCAGAATTTCCAATCAGTTACAGATAATATTTTTCCTCTCCTCTCGTAAAGCTTTGTTTTAAGAAATAGTCAGTAACACCTTTTTGAAAAAAAATATATTGATAGAAAGAAGTCCGCATTATTTAATACATTAAGGTTAACTATAACTTAGTCTGCTCATAATTCAAGCATCCACTTTGAATTCTGTACCCCCAAGATCCATAATTCTGATGAATTGATTATAAATAGTTTATGACATTTACAGAACCCCCCTAAACGCAAGCAGAAATGCGATTGTGGATGCAAATGATAATCAAAGGAATTCATTAAATTTTCTATTCAAGGAGTTGGTATATCCAATGATGTAATTAATTAAGGAATAAAACAAGGGAGGATAAATATTTTAGTTTTACGCAGATACGATTTCCAATAAATAATATAATTTATCTTCCGGATAACTCAAAGTTATTTTTCTCCCCTATTACTATAGATATTAGAATGAAAATTAAGGGCTGAAATATACAGGTACTTCAAAAAATGGATCCAATGAAATATAAAGTTAGGTCTTCTCTGTTAAATATACTGAGAGATCATTTTAGTGAAGTATGAAATATGAGACTTAAAGAGGTTCATTGAAAAATCCAAATCCAAATGTTTTTCTTTAAATTTCCTATTTTACGACATTAATTAATTCTAAAGCTATAATTATTATCTTTATGATTGGTATTTTTTAGATAGTTATTTCAGTTTGAATCTGTGGATTCTTCTTTATCTATCTTCTATTTCAACATTATATCTCCATAATACGTTCTCTGTTAACTGCCTTTAGAAACTCTAAAATTACTTATTCAAAAGATTTTTGATCAAAAATATGCATTCCCATCAATAAAAAGGTTACCCTTTTCCCACGATTATAAATAGATTGGGATTGGATGAAACTTCTACACTTATTTAGGCTATCAAGACGATTTCCGAATGTAAATGAAGCCCCTAACCTCACTTAACTTTCGAATCTACGGATTCAGCTAACGCCAAATACAACATCAATACGGAAAGCTTAAGAATTGATCCTTTCTCCGCAAAATATGTGAGTAGGACCATGAACCTATATTTGGGGCTTATTAAATTTTTTCTTCGCCACAAGATAAAACAATGGTGGAATTACAGAAACCATGGTTTACCATACGTCATTTAGGTTAAGTAAAGATGAATTGTAAGATTACCCAAGCCTTTTCAGTAACTGAAGGTTTATTTAGTGGAAGAAGCTATTTATTAAATACCATATTTACTTAATGATACTCGATGGAGGCTATATGATAAATAACATGATTAAATACTGTGTTTAATCTGGAACTATTTCTCAATCACTTGAAATATAAAGCTTTGATTGACATAAACACCATATATTCTGCGACCACCTCTATTTGTCAAAAAATTCATTCTTTTGAAAGCAATGAAATCTGTTTATTATAATTAATTAATTTTTTTCCATCAATTATTCATAGCGATTATCCATTTGAATAATATCTGGAAATGTTAAAATGGGAACTTTTCCCATTAGATTTTCATATCTTCTTTTTTCAAAATAACATTATTTCTTGAAAAGTCATCTATTATTTAAAAAAGAATAACTTGAGTACAAAACTTCAATATTTTTCTTACAAGTTTACAGTTTTTATTATGTGTAAATAGGCAAAATTCATTCCTATTTTGCAATGAGTAATCAAAAAATCCCTACAGATTTCTTTCATACATTTTTGATATCTTATTGAAGGAAATGTTTGGATTATGTGACACCTAAAATATCTGTGGTTCAGTTTGAAATCTCTATTCTACTTGAAAGCAACATTTATTTTTTATTTAAGCATTATATATTGAAAATTCAGAGATAATCAGAGATATTATGAATATAATCTGCTTTCAAAAAGCCACCCTGGAGGGGCTAGGCGATTACGGAAAACATCCAGATTTTGAGCCTTTGAGATATGACCAAAAATCCCAAAATTTCACAAAATAACTTTACCAAAATCATTCTAATAATAAGAATTAAAAATATTATTTTAAAAAAAGTAAAAATGCCATAAATAGCAAAAATTCTTGCTTAACTCAGAATATTATGGGTAAACATGTAAAAGAAATTGTTCCATTAGATTCCTCATGATAAAATACACAAATAACTTTTTATGTTGTATTTTTAAAGCCAATACTTACTGTGTAACTAGTAAAACTGCCATAAAAAGGCATGCATTCCTGTTTATCTCAGACACAAATGAAAAAAAAAGTGAATAAATAAGGCCATTTGATTAGCCATCAAATAAAGCACATATAAAAGTTTAATTTCATATCTGTAAAGTCAATAGTTAAGGAAATAACCTGAATATATGCACTTTTATGATTGGTGTGTATATTCATGGTTTTTAGGTCATATCTCTTGAAATATACATGATAGAGAGTACAAAAAAATTAAAGGTACCAAGGAGTTACTTTAATAATACCCATATAAATTTTATTTGACAAGTTATAAGCAAGTTTATAGCTTTGAAGGGCTTATTGAACAAAATTGTTATAGCTGTTAACCACCTTTGTTGTGAAAGTTGTACAAGCTTAAGAAAGTAGATATTCAGATTCCAATAGCTCATACATTAATGATGATTTAATTTTTATTATTAAATGCAAGGTATAACCCCTTGAAATCATGGTTTGAAGTTTAAAATAGTAAATTTCAACAGAAAAGATGAGTTTCAAGGAAAATAATCAAAAATAGAGTTTTGATTATGTAATGTAATGCTCTTCACAGTTTAATAATAACATGCCAACCTATCAGAATTCACTCCTTTAATATCTGTAGAGTGTATAACGCAAAATTTATTAATGATCAAAGTTTAAACTTCAAATTGATCATTTATGATCACTAACTGTAATCTTTATTTAATTTTAACAGAAATAAAAGCTATAAGAGTGGAGAATACTAGTTAATCATGATTAAAAATAATAAAATCAATAAGCTTAGCTTTCTTCCAAGACTAGGATGTCAGTAACCTTAGAGCTACAGTGATAACTCTAAATAATGTGCATAATAACAAGATAAGATTGTTTAATTATGATGTAATAATCACTAAAAATGGACATACTAATCACTTCCAGTGGATACCATCAGTTAGCGTCTACTAGAAACCTTGTGGACTCTAGGAGGGAGTATTTTACTATATATAGAGCTATTTTTACCTCTATTTCCCCTTCAGATGCAACAAAAACATTAAGTCATTAAAATAACAGGTAAAAGCTTTATCCTTTTTATATGAAGCTATTATATATTGAAAGACTCAATTTATTATTTATTCTAATGATCAATATTTACATCATTAAACCAATTTCTAATTATTTTTGTTAAATGTCTCTTCAAAATCTCTAATTCCATGTAAAAACAAGAATATTTGTAATTTCTTCTATTTTTAATTGTAAATACAATTTGAATAAGTTTCATTTACTTTTTTATGCTTAAGTTAACTCAAAATCATTCTATCAAGGGTCAAGAGTAGGTTATTTTTATCTTTTATGATAATTTTCTCTTTATTATTATCTTAATAATTCTTTTATAATTATAAATAGTTTTTATATTAATATATAGCTTTAATATTTGTAATATTATTGTTATAAAATTGTTTTCATTATTAAATAACAGTTTATTACAGCTTTATCATTTGTTTGTAAGAATAATAAAGTGCCATAAATATATTAATCAATAAATATTAATATATTTGTGAGCCTTGAGGTATATTTTACATACCCAAATAGGCCACAATTATCTTAAAAATAAATTTTGAATTATGCATAACTCATAAGTCATGCATATATCTAAAATTCATCATTTTTAATTTCAGAAAAGATGAATAACTTTTCATTGAGTAAGTAAATCCATGGATTTGAGGCCAGATTTGGATTCTACACAAAAATTCACCTAGGGTAGCTCCATAGAGTGACTAAGCTCAAATTAACTCATTAAGGTGGTAAAATGGAAAATACTTCAATACCACATCATCAATACCACATAAAAGATCCGTGAAAAGTTTTGTTTTTCTTAATTTCACACCAAAATAATGGGAATGTGAGAAATCCCATGTTGCATATACACTAAGAATAGTGTTATGCATGTTTTGAGCACTTAATATCATGGTATTATTACATGGACCTTTGGTACACCCATCGTGGATATCTCACTTTAAGCTTAAATTTCTATTTTGACGTGAAAAATAGGCAAGGGGGACAAAAGACATCAAGGAGAGCCAGGGTACCCAATTTGTGAGCCTTAGAGGTAATTTCATATACCCAAAAGACCACAAATACAAAATTAACATATTAATATAAATAAAATAAATTTATTTATATTATTAAAATAAAAATCAAAATATGAATATAAAATTATATTCAAAATAAAAAAATTAATTACAATTTAAAAATAAAATTACATCAAATTTTGAAATTATAAAATTACATTTATACTTGAAAAAATTAAGTAAAAATGAAATTTTAACAAAATTGTGAAAAAATAAATAAATTTGGAAAAAAGTTGAATAAAATTTATTATAACTTTTTATCCAATAAATAAACATATAAAATTTATTTCACCATTGGATTCCTCATAAAAAATCAGGTGGGGTGTAAGGTGTGGATATGAAACTTTGATTAAAAATCAAGTACTTTTCCTGTCCTCAAAATTTGTATAAGGTAAAAATCAATTAAAAATAGTATGAAATATTATTTTTAAGAGAAAACACGCCAATTTTATTGCTTATAACTTTATTAGTATAAAACAATAATATTATAAAAATTTATTGTTTTACCAACAATAAAGATTTATCCAAAAAATACTCTACAAGAGATATTTTAAGGCTACAAAAGAAATTTCTTCAAGAGCAATTTCAATTGGAATTAATTGAGCAAAGAACTGCAAGCAATTAATTAAAGAACAAAGTCTTTAAAAAGAATATTAAAGAGAAAACACGCCCAAAAGTGACCAGAGTGAATTTGGAAACAAAGTGACAAAGTTTACAGTGATGAAAGATGCTTTAATTCACTTTTGGGGTGGTTCAGGGGTAAAAATGATTATAAGAGTTACAAACAATGATTATAATGATTTTTTCACGTGGTTAAAAGGATTAAAATGATTTAAAAAGGGTGGTTGGAATCTTTTATTGATTGGTTTAACAGTTTTAAACTAATTAATAAAAGGAAAAGATTCTAACATGAAGAGAAAAGTGGGGCAAAGAAGACATTCTTTTATAGCCATCAATTCTCTTACTCCAAAAGTAAAATTTACTCTTGTCAGTCGTGAAAAACAGTCTGACAACAGAAAAGCCAATTATGGCATCATTTAACCCTGGTTTAGACCAAAAAGGGCTGGTTTAAGCCATTTTTAGCCATTTTTAGCCATTTTAGACCCTTAAATCAGCCATTACTATAGCAATACCAGGCCTAGAGCCTTCAAAACACGTCAGAATGTGTTTCAGAGGCGTAGAAACCAGTTAAAACGGTTTTTATTATGATTGTTTTATCTTAAGGGTAGTTTTACCTTCTTGGCAACAGCTAAAACTACCCCAGTTGGTATCAAAACCTCATCATCAATTGAGTCCACAGACCCTGTAACTCAATTCCAGGCCAAAAGTGATGAACTTTTGCGTGAATTTTGACATCCCACGCCTGTCAGCAAGGATTTTGGGGGTCTAGCTCCCCCTTAGAGCTGGAGTTCCTTTTCCCCCCCAAATTTAATCTTTCCAATTTATTTTTCCTTTAATTCCTCATCATGTATTATACTTATAATTTACACATGTAATTCAATTCAATTGTACAGTACAATACAGTAATAATTGACACCTCATATGTAAATCAAAGTTCACTTATGTAATACACGCGCACATTTTGACATTTCAATTGAATTCAATTGAAAATACTTTAATTCCTCATAACTTCTAAACTAAACACAACACCTCAATTTTAACACAAAAATTGATGGTTAACACCACATGTGGTGTGAATTAAATTAAGGTTTTGAGGATTTTCAACTTTTGTATTGAAAATACTAAAAACTTAATTTAAGCTTATTTAGAGTTGAGTTACAAAAATTTCACTCAGAGGTGACCCCACCTGATTTTTTATGAGGAATCCAATGGTGAAATAAAATTTATATGTTTATTTATTGGATAAAAAGTTATAATAAATTTTATTTAACTTTTTTCCAAATTTATTTATTTTTTTACAATTTTGTTAAAATTTCATTTTTACTTAAATTTTTCTAGTATAAATGTAATTTTATATTTACAAAATTTAAAGTAATTTTATTTTTAAATTATAATTAATTTTTTATTTTTAATATAATTTTATATTTATATTTTTCATTTTTATTTTAATAATATAAATAAATTTATTTTATTTATATTAATATGTTATTTTTTATATTTGTGGTCTTTTGGGTATATGAAATTACCTCTAAGGCTCACATTCCCTCCCCCTAAAAAGGAATATTACTTTGTAATATTGGTGTTTCTAGTGTGTCTGAATCTCCTCAGGAGTTTGGTGGCTTCTGGTATATCTTTCTCTTCTAACCATTCATCTTCACAAGTTGGGTCACTGTACCTAACAAGGTATTCCCTTACTTTCTTGGTTCTTAATTTCCTTTCTTTAAGAACTTTGGTTATTTTCTTAGTACCAGATGTCTCAATAGGAGGTATAACTTGGGGAATCTTATTCCTCAATGGAAATTTCTCAGCATCACTAGATTTGTATGGCTTTATCAATCTTACTGGAAATGTAGGGTGCTTATTGCTAAGTTCTTCAGATAACTCTACTTCAACAGCATTTTCTCCATGGAGGGCCTTAATCACAAAAGGTCCTGCAAAGGAGTCTTTTAACTTTTTACATCCTTTGATGTTATTGAAGTTAGTGGTGGATACAAGAACTAGGTCCCCCACTTTGAAATCTGGAGTTGCATGAGATTTATCCCATTTGTCTTTAGCATATGCAAAAGAGTCCTCCATGCATCTCACTGCATGCTTTCTAGCTTTGTCTAGCATTCCTTTGAAGCTAGCAGCTGTGGGATGTATTTCAATTAAGTCTTTCCTCAAGGAATCTTGGGGTAACTTGGGGTTCCATCCTTTTTCTAGAATAGCAGGAGTCTGATTGGTACTGGAATGGATTGATGTTTTATATGCTAATTCCAGTGCTGGTAACAGAGTACACCAATCATGGGTAAATCCATCACAATCTTTGAATTCAAGGCCATATGCACAAAATCTTCTCACCATGTCCTCTAAGGTTTGGATCATTCTTTCAGCCAGACCATCAGTTTGTGGGTGGTAGGCTGTAGAGAAAGACAGTTTTGTGCCAAATAATTGGTGAAGATTTGTCCATAGAGCTGAAGTGAACTTAGGATCTCTATCACTGATGATATTTGTAAATATCCCAGTCCATGACACTACTCTATTCCATATCAGAAGAGCTGTATCCATGGCTGTATCATCTTTGTGACATGGTAAAAAGATTGGAGTTTTACTGAATCTGTCCACAATTACTAGGCAAGCATTATAGCTCCTGTCACCTCCTGGTGGTAGGCCAGTTACCCAATCCATATGGACAATTTCCCAAGGTCTGTTTGGTTCTTGGATTTTCATCATATTTCCAAGTCTTTTGCCAGTGGATTTATTTGCCTTTTGGCATCTGTCACAGGTTTTGCAATATTCTGCAACATCTTTTTGCCACATTGGCCACCATATGCAGGTCTTTACTTTCTCTCTTGTTCTGTCCTCAGAAAGATGTCCTGAAAAGGGACTATCATGGCATTCTTTCAGTACAAGATTGATTAATGACCTGTCTACAACTGTCATGACACATGTGTGCTTGGGTCTGTGGTAAATTATACCATCCAGTAGGTGAAATCTCCCTTCATTATAAGATTTTCTCCATACTTCATCCAAGGCATGTATTAGAGAGTTGTCTTTACAGTCTTTGTTAAGTAATTGGCATAAGATGCTACAATTCTTATCTTGAGTGTAACTATTTCTGACTTCTTCAAAGAAGGTGGTGTTCAAGTCTGTAACACTTATTCCTTCTATTGGAATTTGTGGTGAAGCTTCTTCTGGAACATAAGCAGGATTATCAATGCTATTTGGTAATGGCCATCTGCTTAGTCCATCTGCATTCTTATGAATATTCCCATCCTTATGAACAATAGTCATATTGCCTCTGTATTCTTGTATGGCTATTTGCCATCTGAGCATGTGTCTGTTAGGTGTTTTCATGTTCAAAAGTGATTTCACAGCTGTACAATCTGTTATTACTTCAAAAACACATCCCTCTAAGAAATAGTTCAATTTCTCTAAGGCCCAGACAAGGCATAGACATTCCATTTGACTTGCTCCATATCTGGCTTCAGTTGGTTTGATTTGCCTGGATATGAAACATATTGGTCCTTCTACAGGTTTGTCATTTATGATCTGAACTTGGTGAAGTGCAGCACCTAGTCCATCCCCTGATGCATCAATATACAGTTTGAAAGGCAATTTAAAGTCTGGCATCAGTAAGAGTGGAGCAGTGGTCAATGCTTCTCTTAGAGACTCAAAAGCTTTGACTCTGTCAACAGTCATCTCAAATACTGTGTCTTTGTCACACAACTTATAAAGTGGTCTTGCTATGGATGCAAAGTCTTTAATGTGTTTCCTGTAATATCCTGCAAAACCTAAGAATGACTGAATTTCCTTCTTATTCTGAGGCATGGGTTTTAACAATACTGCTGCAACTTTGTTTTTATCAATTCCAAGGGACAAACCAGATACAACATGTCCTAGTGCCTTAAGTTCTTTAAATCCAAAATGACATTTCTTCAAGGAGATTTTCATGTTTACTGATTGGATTTTTGTCAAAACTCTTGATAATCTGTACATGTGCTCCTCCCAAGTCTTTGAACAGATAATAATGTCATCAATGTAAATGATTAACCATCCCTCTGAGAGTTCTTCAGGGAAGATTTCATTCATCATTCTTTGGAAGTGTGAAGGTGCATTTTTGATACCAAAGGGCATCCTTAAGTATTCATACACTCCACAATGAACAATAATTCTCAAGTATTTTCTTGCTCTTGGTGTTACTACATTTTGATGGAATCCTTTAAGGGCATCCATAGTGGTTATATACACTGCTTGAGATATTTGAGTAAGGGCAATTTGAATTTTTAGTATTGGGTATCTGTCTGGAACAGTGTAAGTGTTCAGAGCTCTAAAGTCCCCAACCATTCTGGATTTTCCATTATGCCACGCCACTATGACTGGTGTAGTTATTTCTACTTCCTCATTGTGGCCTACTTTTCTTATTACACCAAGGTCTAGAAGTTCTTTGATATGAATTTCTAGAGCTTCTCTTGATTTTGGACTTGCTGGATAAGCAGGTCTTCTTAAGAGTGGTGGATAAGGTCTCTCAATGTTAAGAATGATGTCAACTTCATGACCAATAATTGCTCCCAGGGGTTCTTTGTCTGTAGCAAATGCTCCTCTGTGGTCATACAAAAGGGAAGAAAGTTCATTTTCTTGCTTATCAGTAAGATGAAGGCTTATTTCAGCCTCATTTAACTGTTCAGACTTGCATTTCTCTAACTCTAAGTTGACTGGTGATACTTTGTTTACTGTAATTTGTCTTTTAAAGGGTAAAAAGGCAAATTTCTGGCGCTTATTGTCTCCAATTGTAAAGTATCTGTCTTTGTTATTATGTAAATCTATCCCATACATGATTAAATAGTCATTTCCCAATATAAAATGGGTACTAGAGCAATTTTCCATAACAACAAATTCAACTGTGATCCTTAAATTTTCATTTATGTGTTGGAATATGACATTGGTCTCAAAGATTCCTAATGCTTTCATTGGGTTACTTGCACTGTTGAATTTTATACCATCAATTGGTAACAATTGGTCTTCAAAATTTGGTACACAAGTCTTAAGAAAAGATTTTCCAACACAAGAGCAGAAGGCTCCTGGGTCAAGCAAAAGTTTGGTGGGTTTGTTGTCAATCACCACTTCTGTTATACAGGAGTTACCAGCTGTATAACCTTTTTCCTCTGTTTGGTTTTGTCTTCATAAGTTGTGCATCTTGAACTTTTGATAAATCAACTTGACCATTGCTCAATTGTGGTAAGTGGGAATAAGATTCCATGATGTCAAAAGTGGCATTGATATTTTCTATATCTTTTGAAGATTCAGAGAATATGGATGACTTATCATCTGAATTGTCTTCAATTATGTCTTCTTTTTCAACATCTGGTTCTTTTTCAATGTCAATTTCATTGATTTTCCCCCTTTTTGGACATGTATTGGCTAAATGGGTGGTGCTTTGGCAAATATGGCATTTTCTGACTGTATCTGCAGATTTATATTTAATATTACTAGAATTTTCTTTGGGGTTTTTGTCCACAGAATCTTTCCAAGGTGTATTAAACCTTGTTTTGAGATTCACCCTACTAGAACCAATTTTGGTTCTGGTGGTTACTTCTTCTAGTATATTGATAATATCTTCTGCTGAAGATTGTTCAGTAGTCCTGCTTTTGACAGCATGCTCTAAGTCACCTCCACATTGTCTCAGAATTTTTCTATGGATCATAAACTCTGACATGTCAGGATATAATGCTGTTAATCTGTCCTTTTGTTGGCAAAACCATGGTAAAGCTCTGTCTTTATCAGCATTAAATTTGGCAGATTCAAAGGCTGTTTCAACTTTAAACCTCCAAGCATCATTTGCCCATTTGTTGATGATTTGGGTTTTCCACCAAGTCCAACTCTGGTGTCCATGTGCTTGTCTTATTTTGATGTACCATCTGTGAGCTGATCTGGTAAACAAGGTGTTAAACCTGGCTGTTACCAATCTGTCTGGTAATTCAAAATCCTCTTTGATCATGTCAATACCTCTAATGAATTCCATATGGTCATACTCTCCTTCACCACTGAAGTGAGGCCATTCTTTAAGTTTTGGAACTTCTTTCAAGAGTGCTTGGCCCATTGATGGTTCCAAGTTATGAAAAGAAGTGGATAATTCATTTTTTAATTGTGAATTATCAGGATCCAATACTTGTGGATTTGAAATTCTTGTGCCCTCATTTTGATTTAGAGGTGTAGACATTCTTGGTAAGGTGTTCAGTAATTGTTCAATGTCATTCGTTTTACTGTTGCTACACCTTTGGGAATTTCTGTATTCATGTTGGAAGCTTTGTATTAAATTTATTACTTCAATTTTATACATGTCTTCTTTATGTGTAAGTTCTTGCCATAACTCTGTCTGTCTTGTATTATCAGCAGTGACTTGATTCAATTTCATTGATAATTTTGATACTTCTTCTTGTGAAACATCAAAACACTTTTTCAAGGCAATGGTATATGTCTTTACTTCAGTAAATGAATTTGAAATGTCATCAAGGACTTTCTTGTTATCTGTCTTGATAATATTTATGGCTTGTTTAATTCTTGTTTCAATCATGTCATCAATATTGAATTTAGAATATTTATCTGTTAATTCTTTAATAATGGCAGATTGTTCATTTATTTTAATGTTAGAAGAATTATCATTATTGGAATTTTTAATTGTTCTCAAAACTTTTTCAAAACACATAAGTGTTTCATTAATTTGGCACAGACTCAGGTTGTTTGTTTTAATGTTGTTACAAATGGTGTCATTTTTATCAGAAAGATGTTTTTTCACGTCATTTATAGCATTATACAACTCTGGGATGGAATCAAATATGTCAGAAATCATTTCTGGAACCTTAATCTGGCTTCCTCCTTCTTCTGTAATTCCATCATGGTTCTGGCCATCTGAAATACATTTTCCATGGCATCCTGCTGAATCTTTGGGATTCTGTAGCCCTTGCTGTAAGGTTTTGGGGCTGGTGCCTTCCCTTTGCCCTTGTTTGGAGTTTGTGGCTGCTTTTTCACGTTGGAATTGCTGCTGCTGGCCACTGGGGCTGTTTTTGGCACTGGTTTGGCTGGTGGAGGGTTGTTTTTCCTCCATTCTAGTGTCAAAAGCATCATGTTTTTCTTCTCCATCAATGGATGCCATCCATTGAGCAATTTGCAAGTGTTGGGATGGCCCAAGAATTTTCTTACTGTCAGGTAAGAATTCATGCAATTCTTCCACAGGTCTGCAAGGATCTGGTACTCCTTGAATTGGAGTGCATTGTTGTATGCACTGTGGCTGGCTTTGTATATGTCCACAGAGGCTTGTTGTGGCGGTGTCAGCTCTTTTTGAAGGTAAAATGGTATTATCAGCTTCAGAATGACCCATTTTAGTTGTTTGGAAGTCATCAACTGACCCTTTTCCTTCTGTACCTGATTGGCCTCTGCCATAATCACGTCTATTACCTATTTGGGAGCTGCTTGAGGGGTTGTAGCTGGCTCCTGACCTGGTTGAAGGCATAATTATGGTTAAAAAAGGCTTAAAATAGTATTTTTACGTCAAAAACTTACTATTGGCCAAATTTTTGGCTTTCTGAAGTGTATTACTTATATCCAAGTTAATTAATTCAGAAGATATTGGTTCAGGTTGATTATTTTGAGTCACAATAACAGTACTATTATGATCAGAATTAACAGTACTGGCAGGGATAATGCTGGTTACTGTTGAGGCTGTTTCAATGTTTTCTTGTCTTACCATGTTGTCAGACACTAAAATTAATGAAAAAGCCAATTAATTAAGTAAAAAAAGGATATTTCAAAAAAAGAAATAAAAATTTAAGCCTCACTTATAATATGAAAAAAAAATATTTTTTATGGGTTTTTTTTGAATTATAAGTATTTTTTATATGTTTTTAAATTTTTCAATATAAGAAAAAAGATTTAAAAAGAGTAAAAAAAATATGTCACAGGTAAAATATCACGGCCAGGCCCCCAAATGTAAGGTGTGGATATGAAACTTTGATTAAAAATCAAGTACTTTTCCTGTCCTCAAAATTTGTATAAGGTAAAAATCAATTAAAAATAGTATGAAATATTATTTTTAAGAGAAAACACGCCAATTTTATTGTTTATAACTTTATTAGTATAAAACAATAATATTATAAAAATTTATTGTTTTACCAACAATAAAGATTTATCCAAAAAATACTCTACAAGAGATATTTTAAGCCTACAAAAGAAATTTCTTCAAGAGCAATTTCAATTGGAATTAATTGAGCAAAGAACTGCAAGCAATTAATTAAAGAACAAAGTCTTTAAAAAGAATATTAAAGAGAAAACACGCCCAAAAGTGACCAGAGTGAATTTGGAAACAAAGTGACAAAGTTTACAGTGATGAAAGATGCTTTAATTCACTTTTGGGGTGGTTCAGGGGTAAAAATGATTATAAGAGTTACAAACAATGATTATAATGATTTTTTGACGTGGTTAAAAGGATTCAAATGATTTAAAAAGGGTGGTTGGAATCTTTTATTGATTGGTTTAACAGTTTTAAACTAATTAATAAAAGGAAAAGATTCTAACATGAAGAGAAAAGTGGGGCAAAGAAGACATTCTTTTATAGCCATCAATTCTCTTACTCCAAAAGTAAAATTTACTCTTGTCAGTCGTGAAAAACAGTCTGACAACAGAAAAGCCAATTATGGCATCATTGAACCCTGGTTTAGACCAAAAAGGGCTGGTTTAAGCCATTTTTAGCCATTTTTAGCCATTTTAGACCCTTAAATCAGCCATTACTATAGCAATACCAGGCCTAGAGCCTTCAAAACACGTCAGAATGTGTGTCAGAGGCGTAGAAACCAGTTAAAACTGTTTTTATTATGATTGTTTTATCTTAAGGGTAGTTTTACCTTCTTGGCAACAGCTAAAACTACCCCAGTTGGTATCAAAACCTCATCATCAATTGAGTCCACAGACCCTGTAACTCAATTCCAGGCCAAAAGTGATGAACTTTTGCGTGAATTTTGACATCCCACGCCTGTCAGCAAGGATTTTGGGGGTCTAGCTCCCCCTTAGAGCTGGAGTTCCTTTTCCCCCCCAAATTTAATCTTTCCAATTTATTTTTCCTTTAATTCCTCATCATGTATTATACTTATAATTTACACATGTAATTCAATTCAATTGTACAGTACAATACAGTAATAATTGACACCTCATATGTAAATCAAAGTTCACTTATGTAATACACGCGCACATTTTGACATTTCAATTGAATTCAATTGAAAATACTTTAATTCCTCATAACTTCTAAACTAAACACAACACCTCAATTTTAACACAAAAATTGATGGTTAACACCACATGTGGTGTGAATTAAATTAAGGTTTTGAGGATTTTCAACTTTTGTATTGAAAATACTAAAAACTTAATTTAAGCTTATTTAGAGTTGAGTTACAAAAATTTCACTCAGAGGTGACCCCACCTGATTTTTTATGAGGAATCCAATGGTGAAATAAAATTTATATGTTTATTTATTGGATAAAAAGTTATGATAAATTTTATTTAACTTTTTTCCAAATTTATTTATTTTTTTACAATTTTGTTAAAATTTCATTTTTACTTAAATTTTTCTAGTATAAATGTAATTTTATATTTACAAAATTTAAAGTAATTTTATTTTTAAATTATAATTAATTTTTTATTTTTAATATAATTTTATATTTATATTTTTCATTTTTATTTTAATAATATAAATAAATTTATTTTATTTATATTAATATGTTATTTTTTATATTTGTGGTCTTTTGGGTATATGAAATTACCTCTAAGGATCACATGGGGTCACCTCTGAGTGAAATTCTTGTAACTCAACTCTAAATAAGCTTAAATTAAGTTTCTAGTATTTTCAATACAAAAGTTGAAAATCCTCAAAAACTTAATTTAATTCACACCACATGTGGTGTTAACCATCAATTTTTGTGTTAAAATTGAGGTGTTGTGTTTAGTTTAGAAGTTATGAGGAATTGAAGTATTTTCAATTGAATTCAATTGAAATGTCAAAATGTGCGCGTGTATTACATAAGTGAACTTTGATTTACATATGAGGTGTCAATTATTACTCTATTGTACTGTACAATTGAATTGAATTACATATGTAAAGTATAAGTATAATACATGATGAGGAATTAAAGGAAAAATAAATTGGAAAGATTAAATTTGGGGGGGAAAAGGAACTCCAGCTCTAAGGGGGAGCTAGACCACCAAATTTCTTGCTGACAGGCGTGGGATGTCAAAATTCACGCAAAAGTTCATCACTTTTGGCCTGGAATTGAGTTACAGGGTCTGTGGACTCAATTGATGATGAGGTTTTGATACCAACTGGGGTAGTTTTAGCTGTTGCCAAGAGGGTAAAACTACCCTTAAGATAAAACAATCATAATAAAAACAATTTTAACTGGTTTCTACGCCTCTGACACACATTCTGACGTGTTTTGAAAGCTCTAGGCCTGGTATTGCTATTATAATGGCTGATTTAAGGGTCTAAAATGGCTAAAAATGGCTTAAACCAGCCCTTTTTTGGTCTAAACCAGGGTTCAATGATGCCATAATTGGCTTTTCTGTTGTCAGACTGTTTTTCACGACTGACAAGAGTAAATTTTACTTTTGGAGTAAGAGAATTGATGGCTATAAAAGAATGTCTTCTTTGCCCCACTTTTCTCTTCATGTTAGAATCTTTTCCTTTTATTAATTAGTTTAAACACTGTTAAACCAATCAATCAAAGATTCCAACCACCACTTTTTAAATCATTTTAATCCTTTTAACCACGTGAAAAAATCATTATAATCATTGTTTGTAACTCTTATAATCATTTTTACCCCTGAACCACCCCAAAAGTGAATTAAAGCATCTTTCATCACTGTTAACTTTGTCACTTTGTTTCCAAATTCACTCTGGTCACTTTTGGGCGTGTTTTCTCTTTAATATTCTTTTTAAAGACTTTTTTCTTTAATTAATTGCTTGCAGTTCTTTGCTCAATTAATTCCAATTGAAATTGCTCTTGAAGAAATTTCTTTTGTAGCCTTAAAATATCTCTTGTAGAGTATTTTTTGGATAAATTTTTATTGTTGGTAAAACAATAAATTTGGCGTGTTTTCTCTTAAAAATAATATTTCTTACTATTTTTAATAGAATTTTAGCTTATACAAATTTTGAGGACAGGAAAAGTACTTGATTTTTAATCAAAGTTTCATATCCACACCTTACATTTGGGGGCCCAGCCGTGATATTTTACCTGTGACATATTTTTTTTACTCTTTTTAAATCTTTTTTCTTATATTGAAAAATTTAAAAACATATAAAAAATACTTATAATTCAAAAAATCCATAAAAAATAACTTTTTTTTTTCATATTATAAGTGAGGCTTATATTTTTATTTCTTTTTTGAAATAACCTTTTTTTTACTTAATTAATTGGCTTTTTCATTAATTTTAGTGTCTGACAACGTGGTAAGACAAGAAAACATTGAAACAGCCTCAACAGTAACCAGCATTATCCCTGCCAGTACTGTTAATTCTGATCATAATAGTACTTTTATTGTGACTCAAAATAACCAGCCTGAACCAATATCTTCTGAATTGATTAACTTGGACATAAGTAATACCCTTCAGAAAGCTAAAAATTTGGCCAATAGTAAGTTTTTGACGTAAAAATACTATTTTAAGCCTTTTTTTTTAAACCATAATTATGCCTTCAACCAGGTCAGGAGCCAGCTACAACCCCTCAAGCAGCGCCCAAAAAGGTAATAGACGTGATTATGGCAGAAGCCAACCAGGTACAGAAGGAAAAGGGTCAGTTGATGACTTCCAAACAACTAAATTGGGTCATTCTGAAGCTGATAGTACTATTTTACCTTCAAAAAGAGCTGACACCGCCACAACAAGCCTCTGTGGACATATACAAAGCCAGCCACAGTGCATACAACAATGCACTTCAATTCAAGGAGTACCAGATCCTTGCAGACCTGTGGAAGAATTGCATGAATTCTTACCTGACAGTAAGAAAATTCTTGGGCCATCCCAACACTTGCAAATTGCTCAATGGATGGCATCCATTGATGGAGAAGAAAAACATGATGCTTTTGACACTAGAATGGAGGAAAAACAACCCTCCACCACCCAAACCAGTGCCAAAAACAGCCCCAGTGGCCAGAAGCAGCAATTCCAACGTGAAAAAGCAGCCACAAACTCCAAACAAGGGCAAAGGGAAGGCACCAGCCCCAAAACCCTACATCCAGGGCTACAGAATCCCAAAGATTCAGCAGGATGCCATGGAAAATGTATTTCAGATGGCCAGAACCATGATGGAATTACAGAAGAAGGAGGAAGCCAGATTAAGGTCCCAGAAATGATTTCTGACATATTTGATTCCATCCCAGAGTTGTATAATGCTATAAATGACGTGAAAAAACATCTTTCTGATAAAAATGAAACCATTTGTAACAACATTAAAACAAACAACCTGAGTCTGTGCCAAATTAATGAAACACTTATGTGTTTTGAAAAAGTTTTGAGAACAATTAAAATTTCCAATAATGATAATTCTTCTAACAATAAAATAAATGAACAATCTGCCATTATTAAAGAATTAACAGATAAATATTCTAAATTCAATATTGATGACATAATTGAAACAAGAATTAAACAAGCCATAAATATTATCAAGACAGATAACAAGAAAGTCCTTGATGACATTTCAAATTCATTTACTGAAGTAAAGACATATACCATTGCCTTGAAAAAGTGTTTTGATGCTTCACAAGAAGAAGTATCAAAATTATCAATGAAATTGAATCAAGTCACTGCTGATAATACAAGACAGACAGAGTTATGGCAAGAACTGACACATGAGGAAGACATGTATAAAATTGAAGTAATAAATTTAATACAACGCTTCCAACATGAATACAGAAATTCCCAAAGGTGTAGCAACAGTAAAATGAATGACATTGAACAAATACTGAACACCTTACCAAGAATGTCTACACCTCTAAATCAAAATGAGGGCACAAGAATCCCAAATCCACAAGTATTGGATCCTGATAATTCACAATTAAAAAATGAATTATCCACTTTTTTTCATAACTTGGAACCATCAATGGGCCAAGCACTCTTGAAAGAAGTTCCAAAACTTAAAGAATGGCCTCACTTCAGTGGTGAAGGAGAGTATGACCATATGGAATTCATTAGAGGTATTGACATGATCAAAGAGGATTTTGAATTACCAGACAGATTGGTAACAGCCAGGTTTAACACCTTGTTTAACAGATCAGCTCACAGATGGTACATCAAAATAAGACAAGCACATGGACACCAGAGTTGGACTTGGTGGAAAACACAAATCATCAACAAATGGGCAAATGATGCTTGGAGGTTTAAAGTTGAAACAGCCTTTGAATCTGCCAAATTTAATGCTGATAAAGACAAAGCTTTACCATGGTTTTGCCAACAAAAGGACAGATTAACAGCATTATATCCTGACATGTCAGAATTTATGATCCATAGAAAAATTCTGAGACAATGTGGAGGTGACTTAGAGCATGCTGTCAAAAGCAGGACTACTGAACAATCTTCAGCAGAGGATATTATAAATATACTAGAAGAAGTAACCACCAGAACCAAAATTGGTTCTAGTAGGGTGAATCTTAAAACAAGGTTTAATACACCTTGGAAAAATTCTGTGGACAAAAACCCCAAAGAAAATTCTAGTAATATTAAATATAAATCTGCAGATACAGTCAGAAAATGCCATATTTGCCAAAGCACCACCCATTTAGCCAATACATGTCCAAAAAGGGGGAAAATCAATGAAATTGACATTGAAAAGGGACCAGATGTTGAAAAAGAAGACATAATTGAAGACAATTCAGATGATAAGTCATCCATATTTTCTGAATCTTCAAAAGATATAGAAAATATCAATGCCACTTTTGACATCATGGAATCTTATTCCCACTTACCACAATTGAGCAATGGTCAAGTTGATTTATCAAAAGTTCAAGATGCACAACTTATGAAGACAAAACCAAACAGAGGAAAAGGTTATACAGCTGGTAACTCCTGTATAACAGAAGTGGTGATTGACAACAAACCCACTAAACTTTTGCTTGACCCAGGAGCCTTCTGCTCTTGTGTTGGAAAATCTTTTCTTAAGACTTGTGTACCAAATTTTGAAGACCAATTGTTACCAATTGATGGTATAAAATTCAACAGTGCAAGTAACCCAATGAAAGCATTAGGAATCTTTGAGACCAATGTCATATTCCCACACATAAATGGGAATTTAAGGATCACAGTTGAATTTGTTGTTATGGAAAATTGCTCTAGTACCCATTTTATATTGGGAAATGACTATTTAATCATGTATGGGATAGATTTACATAATAACAAAGACAGATACTTTACAATTGGGGACAATAAGCGCCAGAAATTTGCCTTTTTACCATTTAAAAGACAAATTACAGTAAACAAATTATCACCAGTTAACTTAGAGTTAGAAAAATTCAAGTCTGAACAGTTAAATGAGGCTGAGATAAGCCTTCATCTGACTGATAAACAAGAAAATAAACTTTCTTCCCTTTTGTATGACCACAGAGGAGCATTTGCTACAGACAAAGAACCTCTGGGAGCAATTATTGGTCATGAAGTTGACATCATTCTTAACATTGAGAGACCTTATCCACCACTCTTAAGAAGACCTGCTTATCCAGCAAGTCCAAAATCAAGAGAAGCTCTAGAAATTCATATCAAAGAACTTCTGGACCTTGGTGTAATAAGAAAAGTAGGCCGCAATGAAGTAGAAATAAGTACACCAGTCATAGTGGTATGGAATAATGGAAAATCTAGAATGGTTGGGGACTTTAGAGCTCTGAACACTTACACTGGCCCAGACAGATACCCAATACCAAAAATCCAAATTGCCCTTACTCAAATATCTCAAGCAGTGTATATAACCACTGTGGATGCCCTTAAAGGATTCCATCAAAATGTGGTAACACCAAGAGCAAGAAAATACTTGAGAATTATTGTTCATTGTGGAGTGTATGAATACTTAAGGATGCCCTTTGGTATCAAAAATGCACCTTCACACTTCCAAAGAATGATGAATGAAATCTTCCCTGAAGAACTCTCAGAGGGATGGTTAATCATTTACATTGATGACATTATTATCTGTTCAAAGACTTGGGAGGAGCACATGTACAGATCATCAAGAGTTTTGACAAAAATCCAATCAGTAAACATGAAAATCTCGTTGAAGAAATGTCATTTTGGATTTAAAGAACTTAAAGCACTAGGACATGTTGTATCTGGTTTGTCCCTTGGAATTGCCAAAAACAAAGTTGCAGAAGTATTATTAAAGCCCATGCCTCAGAATAAAAAGTAAATTCAGTCATTCTTAGGTTTTGCAGGATATTACAGGCAACACATTAAAGATTTTGCATCTATAGCAAGACCACTTTATAAGTTGTGTGACAAAGACACAGTGATTGAGATGACTGTTGACAGAGTCAAAGCTTTTGAGTCTCTAAGAGAAGCATTGACCACTGCTCCACTCTTACTGATGCAAGACTTTAAATTGCCTTTCAAACTGTATATTGATGCATCAGGGGATGGACTGGGTGCTGCACTTCACCAAGTTCAGATCATAAATGATAAGCCTGTAGAAGGACCCATATGTTTCATATCCAGGCAAATCAAACCAACTGAAGCCAGATATGGAGCAAGTCAAATAGAATGTCTATGCCTTGTCTGGGCCTTGGAGAAATTGAACTACTTCTTAGAGGGATGTGTTTTTGAAGTAATAACAGATTGTACAGCTGTCAAATCACTTTTGAACATGAAAACACCTAACAGACACATGCTCAGATGGCAAATAGCCATACAAGAATACAGAGGAAATATGACTATTGTTCATAAGGATGGGAAGCTTCATAAGAATGCAGATGGACTAAGCAGATGGCCATTACCAAATAATATTGATAATCCTGCTTATGTGCCAGAAGAAGCTTCACCACAAATTCCAATAGAAGGAATAAGTGTTACAGACTTGAAAACCACCTTCTTTGAAGAAGTCAGAAGCAGCTATACTCAAGATAAGAATTGTAGCATCTTATGCCAATTACTTAACAAAGACTGTAAAGACAACTCTCTAATACATGCCTTGGATGAAGTATGGAGAAAATCTTATGATGAAGGAAGATTTCACCTACTGGATGGTATAATTTACCACAGAACCAAGCACACATGTGTCATGACAGTTGTAGACAGGTCATTAATCAATCTTGTACTGAAAGAATGCCATGATAGTCCCTTTTCAGGACATCTGTCTGAAGACAGAACAAGAGAGAAAGTAAAGACCTGCATATGGTGGCCAATGTGGCAGAAAGATGTTGCAGAGTATTGCAAAACCTGTGACAGATGCCAAAAGGCAAATAAATCCACTGGCAAAAGACTTGGAAATATGATAAGAATCCAAGAACCAAACAGACCTTGGGAAATTGTCCATATGGATTGGGTAACTGGCCTACCACCAGGAGGTGACAGGAGCTATAATGCTTGCCTAGTAATTGTGGACAGATTCAGTAAAACTCCAATCTTTTTACCATGTCACAAAGATGATACAGCCATGGATACAGCTCTTCTGATATGGAATAGAGTAGTGTCATGGACTGGGATATTTACAAATATCATCAGTGATAGAGATCCCAAATTCACTTCAGCACTATGGACAAATCTTCACCAATTATTTGGCACTAAACTGTCTTTCTCTACAGCCTACCACCCACAAACTGATGGCCTGGCTGAAAGGATGATCCAAACCTTAGAGGACATGGTGAGAAGATTTTGTGCATATGGCCTTGAATTCAAAGATTGTGATGGATTTACCCATGATTGGTGTACTCTGTTGCCAGCACTGGAATTAGCATATAAAACATCAATCCATGCCAGCACCAATCAGACTCCTGCTATTCTAGAAAAAGGATGGAACCCCAAGTTAACCCAAGATTCCTTGAGGAAAGACTTAATTGAAATACATCCCACAGCTGCTAGCTTCAAAGGAATGCTAGACAAAGCTAGAAAGCATGCAGTGAGATGCATGGAGGACTCTTTTGCATATGCTAAAGATAAATGGGATAAATCACATGCAACTCCAGATTTCAAAGTGGGGGACCTAGTACTTGTATCCACCACTAACTTCAATAACATCAAAGGATGTAAAAAGTTGAAAGACTCCTTTGCAGGGCCTTTTGTGATTAAGGCCCTCCATGGAGAAAATGCTGTTGAAGTAGAGTTATCTGAAGAACTTAGCAATAAGCACCCTACATTTCCAGTGAGCTTGATAAAGCCATATAAATCTAGTGATGCTGAGAAATTTCCCTTGAGGAATAAGATTCCCCAAGTTATACCTCCTATTGAGACATCTGGTGCTAAGAAAATTACCAAAGTTATTAAAGAAAGGAAATTAAGAACCAAGAAGGTAAGGGAATACCTTGTTAGGTACAGTGACCCAACTTGTGAAGATGAATGGTTAGAAGAAAAAGAAATACCAGAAGCTACGAAACTCCTCAGAAGATTCAGACACACTAGAAACACCAATATTACAAAGTAATATTCTTTTTTAGGGGGAGGGAATGTGAGCCTTAGAGGTAATTTCATATACCCAAAAGACCACAAATACAAAATTAACATATTAATATAAATAAAATAAATTTATTTATATTATTAAAATAAAAATCAAAATATGAATATAAAATTATATTCAAAATAAAAAAATTAATTACAATTTAAAAATAAAATTACATCAAATTTTGAAATTATAAAATTACATTTATACTTGAAAAAATTAAGTAAAAATGAAATTTTAACAAAATTGTGAAAAAATAAATAAATTTGGAAAAAAGTTGAATAAAATTTATTATAACTTTTTATCCAATAAATAAACATATAAAATTTATTTCACCATTGGATTCCTCATAAAAAATCAGGTGGGGTCACCTCTGAGTGAAATTCTTGTAACTCAACTCTAAATAAGCTTAAATTAAGTTTCTAGTATTTTCAATACAAAAGTTGAAAATCCTCAAAACCTTAATTTAATTCACACCACATGTGGTGTTAACCATCAATTTTTGTGTTAAAATTGAGGTGTTGTGTTTAGTTTAGAAGTTATGAGGAATTGAAGTATTTTCAATTGAATTCAATTGAAATGTCAAATGTGCGCGTGTATTACATAAGTGAACTTTGATTTACATATGAGGTGTCAATTATTACTGTATTGTACTGTACAATTGAATTGAATTACATATGTAAAGTATAAGTATAATACATGATGAGGAATTAAAGGAAAAATAAATTGGAAAGATTAAATTTGGGGGGGAAAAGGAACTCCAGCTCTAAGGGGGAGCTAGACCACCAAATTTCTTGCTGACAGGCGTGGGATGTCAAAATTCACGCAAAAGTTCATCACTTTTGGCCTGGAATTGAGTTACAGGGTCTGTGGACTCAATTGATGATGAGGTTTTGATACCAACCGGGGTAGTTTTAGCTGTTGCCAAGAGGGTAAAACTACCCTTAAGATAAAACAATCATAATAAAAACAGTTTTAACTGGTTTCTACGCCTCTGACACACATTCTGACGTGTTTTGAAGGCTCTAGGCCTGGTATTGCTATAGTAATGGCTGATTTAAGGGTCTAAAATGGCTAAAAATGGCTAAAAATGGCTTAAACCAGCCCTTTTTTGGTCTAAACCGGGGTTCAATGATGCCATAATTGGCTTTTCTGTTGTCAGACTGTTTTTCACGACTGACAAGAGTAAATTTTACTTTTGGAGTAAGAGAATTGATGGCTAAAAAGAATGTCTTCTTTGCCCCACTTTTCTCTTCATGTTAGAATCTTTTCCTTTTATTAATTAGTTTAAACACTGTTAAACCAATCAATCAAAGATTCCAACCACCACTTTTTAAATCATTTTAATCCTTTTAACCACGTGAAAAAATCATTATAATCATTGTTTGTAACTCTTATAATCATTTTTACCCCTGAACCACCCCAAGTGTGAATTAAAGCATCTTTCATCACTGTTAACTTTGTCACTTTTGGGCGTGTTTTCTCTTTAATATTCTTTTTAAAGACTTTGTTCTTTAATTAATTGCTTGCAGTTCTTTGCTCAATTAATTCCAATTGAAATTGCTCTTGAAGAAATTTCTTTTGTAGCCTTAAAATATCTCTTGTAGAGTATTTTTTGGATAAATTTTTATTGTTGGTAAAACAATAAATTTTTATAATATTATTGTTTTATACTAATAAAGTTATAAACAATAAATTTGGCGTGTTTTCTCTTAAAAATAATATTTCTTACTATTTTTAATAGAATTTTACCTTATACAAATTTTGAGGACAGGAAAAGTACTTGATTTTTAATCAAAGTTTCATATCCACACCTTACACAATTTCTGAGGCATCAGAGGCGTGGACAGCTCTAAAGCTTGGATACATGGCTGATCTTGGCCTAATTGGTAAACTAAAACCTTTTGGAAACTTGGTTACCATGTTACAACTACCGTAAAACTTAAGAAAATAGCAAATATCCTGCTATTTTGACATGCCAAGGAGGTAAAGACCTATTTAGACTCCTGTAACCATGTCAATTCTTAATGACATTCCATGAATAAACCCCAAAAGATTAATCAAAACCCTTTTTGGACTTGTATCCATTGATTTACCTCATAGAAACCAGTGAAACACTGATATTTGCAATTCTACGTAGAAATGAGATAAAAACTTCAAAAATTCATTAAAAATACAATTCTTAATGAATCTTTCTGAAGCTTTCAGGACTAATGGAGAACTGTAATATCTATGGTACAACCAAAAAGAATTACAGTTTTACTAGTAAAATTAAAAGCTTTACTTACAGTCCATTTTTGACAATTCTACGTGAAACACTGAATCTTCAAAAATTCACAGTAATTACAACCTGTGATTAAATTGGCAATAGCATTGATAACTTTGAGAAATCAATGATTATTTTGGAATAAAAGGAGATTTACAGATGTTACTCCTTTACTTCTTAACCATATTGGGTTGGTAGTCACGTAAAAGCATCAATTAAGTAATTATGATAATCTTACGTGGAAGCAGATGATGCAATCAATAATACAAAAAGGTTTATTGTTTTCTCACTCACTGGTTTTTCAGTTTGCTCCATGGCACGCCCCTGTGAGCTTTTGTTGACTTAAAAGAGGCCTCTTCTTGCTGTTTTTTCAACATCATCATCTTATTATTCATTTAAACCATTATTACCAACAAGGAGTACTAGTAAAGCTATTCTTAAGTGTTTTAAATCTTTCAAAATCAATCATAAAGACGTGAAATCATAGAATACAACTATATATTGTTGTAATACTGTTATAAATACATTTTGATCCCTTAAATCCACAATTCTATGTTAAATCTCTTTACTTTATCTTTCAATAAGTTCTTTAGAATATTAGTGAGTAATTTATCTTTAATTCTTGAAGTTTTTCTCTGAAATTAGTTCTCTTCAAGAATGACCATTATAATTATTCTTGCAAAAGATAACTATATATTAAAATAATTTTATTATTTTAATAAAAGAAGTTTTTATCATTAAAATCTTCTTGTAGAAAATTACTTGCTCACTGTTAAAATCACTAGTAGTGTTTAACATGTGAAAGAAATAATTCTTAATTATTTAATTGTGGTTATAATCATATTTTATTATTACATTTCATAAGAACAGACATAGTACTTTTGATTTATAGTAATATTATCATCAGTTTCATAGTCACATCTTACAATATTTCTCCTTCTTATATTATTTTATTTATTTAATAATGTAAGGATTTTACACCAAAATTATAATACTCCTTTATTATTATAATCATTTTGTATTTTATTATTCAGTTTCATAAGTACATTCATAGTTCAATAGGTGAAATATTGGTAATATTCACTTATTTTTTCATAGTCACACCTTACACATGTCAGGATGAAACTATGAAAGAGTGGTAATATAGGCTATTTACAACTCAAACTATGTTTGTGACACGGTAAAAATACTTTAAGAAGGTTTTGAGATGATTAAGAATAAATTTAAAGGGCTTTACTATAGTGGTTATAGTGGTGGTGAGCGCTGTTGAAAGCCCTGGGTGCAGTTTTATCTGTTGGGTTACAATAATAAAAGACTACAATAATTAAAACTTATAATTATACCTGATTATTAACCAAGAGTAAAACTGTTTTTGACAGTTTACTACGTAGGTTATTCAAGAGAAGGATGAGGAAAGGCTTTTGGCTGTGAAAAGCCCTCCTTTTATCCTGAAATTGAGGTGGAAAGGCTGCTAGACCTTTCCACATAGAGGAAGTGAAGATTTTTCACTCTCTATGACAGGCTTGTGGTTTGCAAACAACCTGTATACCCTGTATTGGGCTCAGATGTGGTTTTGAAACCACATCTGGGCGGTTTTCACCAATACAGGGTGAAAATGTTCATCTGGGGACCTCACAGCCTGATTCTGACGTGTATGACGCGTAGAATGCTGTACAGAAACTGTATGGGACCCCAGTATTGACTGACATATGAGGTATTGAAGTAAAAACATGCTTCTTTGTCTATTTGACACCTCATATTCATGGGTATGGGATATTATCCCATGGTAAGGCTGTATATGACAGCAGGTGGGATTTTGACCTTAAAATGGTCATAACTCTGTCAGTTTTTGAGATATCAAGCTCAGGATTGGTTCATTGAATAGCTCTGTATGAGCTCTACACAATAGTACCCAACTTGACATGGTTATCATTAAATATGACAAAGTTATCCCATGTACAAGTATTTTTGTACATTGGCGTGGTCTGGGCAAAAGCTGTATTATGCTTGTTTGGCCAATAACTTCTGTTGTAGTTGAGCTATGAGGAAATGGATGGCACCATCAGATAGCCCTGATTGTGCTCTTTCCAAAAAGACCCCACTTTAAGTATCTCACACTAAAACTGTAAAAGTTAGATGAGAGGTGAATGTTTTGTTCACCCTTATTTGGTCTGAATTTGACCATAACTCAAGTAATACTGGTGCTAGCTCAGTTTGGCTAGCACAATTAGATAGCCCTGGCTTAGAGCTTCATTCTGAATACCCATTTGATGGGGTTAAGCCTCTCCTTCTAGATTTTAGATGAGAGGTGAAAATTAAGGTTTATGCTCAGCAATAACTTTGAGCAGGAATAACTTTGAGCAGGAATAACTTTGTTATTTCTTGTCCTATGGTGATGGGACTTATATTTTCAGGATGAGGTGAGTTTCCTCTTTCTTTTGATACCTTTTGAGCTAATTTGGCTCAGCTCCATGTTTTGGTGGTATCTTGGCTATACCATTGGTTTCTGGTATTTTGGCTGTCATGCTTGTGCTCTGGTTTTGAGTCACAGGCTGACATACCCTCCCTCTAAAAAAAGGCTCATCATTGATGAGACTGTTCAGTCCTCCTAGAGGCTCTGAATCTCCTTAGATGAAGGTTCCCATCTGGTATGGCATCCTCTGCCAACCATTTGTCTTTGTCAGCTGTCTGGTTCTTGAATCTGACTAGATATTGTCTCTGATCCTTCCCATTAAGTCTGATTTTTCTGGCCCTGATGATTTTACTCACAGGTCCAGGAGAGTCTTCTACTTCCACTATTTCTGGTGGAGTGATGTTTTTCTTCCTGGAGGGCAATTTATCCTCCCCTGTTTGGAAGTATGGTTTGACCAGGCTCACTGGAAAGACTGGGTGTTTCCTAGAAAACTCCTGAGTGAGCTTGACCTCTACTGCATTCTTCCCTATCAACTTAATGATAGTGAAGGGCCCTACAAATGAGTCTCTCATTTTCTTGGGTCCTTTGAGATTGTTAAAGTTCAGTGTAGACACTAACACCTGGTCCCCTTCCTTGAAGTCAGGTTCCATATGTGATTTGTCCCACCTTTGCTTGTTATACTCTTTGGCCTCAGCTATGCATTTGGCAGCAGTATCACAGGCTTTCTTCCACATATCATGGAAGTCTTTGGCTGTGGGGTGGATGGTCAGAAGATTTCTCTGCAAGTGATCCACAGGTAACAGGGGATTCCACCCTTTCTCTACCAGTGCAGGTGTTTTTCCTGTGGTAGAGTGCTGGCTTGTATTATAAGCCAGTTGGACTGCTGCTAAGAGGGTGACCCAATCATGGGTGTATCCCTCATGGTCCTTGTATTCCATGCCATAGGCACAGAACCTCCTGAGGATGTCCTCCATTGTTTGGATCATCCTCTCAGCTAGGCCATCTGTTTGTGGATGGTAAGCTGTGGAAAAAGCAAGCTTGGTGCCAAGCATGTCATATAAATTGGTCCAAAATTCAGACTTGAATTTTGGGTCCCTGTCACTGATTATGATCTTAGGGACTCCACAGGTGGATATGATGTTATTCCAAAATAACAGAGCAGTGTCCATGGCTGTGTCCTCTTTATGGCATGGTAGACATCTCATGCTCTTGCTGAACCTATCAACTATGATTAAGCAGGCATTGTAGTTTTCTTTGCCTCCTGGGACAAGTCCTGTGACCCAGTCCATGTTGATGGTTTCCCATGGGTGTTTGGGTTCTTCTATATGTTGAAGCAACCCATATTTCTTCCCATGTTTTCTATTTGCCTTTTGGCATCTTTCACAAGTGTTGATGTATTCACTCAACTCTTGCTCCCACTTGGGCCACCAAGCTGTGCTTGCTACCCTCCCTTTAGTCCTGTCCTCACTCATGTGTCCCATATAGGGGCAGTCATGGCATTCCTGCAGGATTAAAGAGATGTGGTCTCTGTCTATCACTGTGAGTGCACTGGTGTGCTTTTCTCTGTGATAAATCAGGCCATCTATAAGGAAAAATTTATTGTCCTTATAGGCCCTCAACCAGTGTTCCTCCAGCTGGGTTTCCAGTTCTGGGCTCCTGTATTTTTGTTGAAGGAGTTGGAGTAGTATGCTACACTGTTTGTGTTTAGAATGAGATTTCAGTACTGCATTGAAAAATTCATTGTGCAGTTCTGAGGAACTTATTCCCAGTATGGGGGTTTCTGTCCCTTCTGAATCAGTGTTTCCACTGTCAAGGGTACCACTCCCTGGTGCCCATTCAGAGAATCTGAAGTTCTTCTTCCTATTTATTTCCATAAAATGGATAGGAATTTTTGCAGCAACTTCAGGGTCATAAGCTGGATTGCTTTTGACATTGTCCAGTGGCCATCTGCTAAGGCCATCTGCATTGGTATGGCTTTTACCTTCCTTGTATATGTTGGTCATGTTCCCTCTATACTCCTGGATCGCTATTTGCCATCTCAGCATGTGTCTATTAGGAGTCTTCATGTTTAGTAAAGACTTCAAGGCTTTGCAGTCTGTGTAGACTTCAAAGACTGCACCCTCCAAATAATAATGGAGTTTTTCTAGAGCCCAGACTAGACATAGACATTCTGTCTGGGTGGCCCCATACCTGGTTTCTGAATCTTTCAGCTTCCTGGAGATGTAACATATTACACCTTCTCTTGGTTCACCATCCACAATTTGTCTTTGGTGAAGGGCTTCTCCCAAGCCTTGGCTGCATGCTGCATCTATATATAACTTGAATGGTAGTTCAAAGTCAGGCAAGATGAGCACAGGTGCATTTGTGAGTTCATATTTGATCCTCTCATATGCATCCCTCCTTTCCTTGGTTATTTCAAAAACTACATACTTTGAGCATAACTTGTATAAACTACTAGTTATGTGGGCAAAGCTTTTGATGTGGTTTCTATAGTAGCTAGCAAATCCAAGGAAAGATTGCATCTCTTTGATGTTCTTTGGTACTGGCTTTTGCAGTACTGCTGCTACTTTGTTCTGGTCAATTGCCAGACTAAGGCCTGAGACTTTGTGTCCTAGAGCTAGTAGCTCTTGTTGGCCAAAATTACACTTTTTAAGTGAAATTTCTAGATTGATGGGTGTACATTTACTTAGCACTCTGTCTATGTATTGTACATGGTCTTCCCATGTCTCTGAGTACATAATGATATCATCAATATATACTACCATCCAGCCTTCTATTATTTCTTCTTGAAATATGGTGTCCATCATCCTTTGGAAGTGGCTGGTGCATTCTTGATGCCAAATGGCATCCTGGTGTACTCATATATGCCCATATGGCATATTATTCTGAGCAACTTCATGAAGTTTGGTTTAACTCCATTTTGGTGGAAGCCTTTCATACAATCCATCTTTGTTATGTATTTGGCTTTGGCCAGCTTATCCAAGGCATGAGGTATCCTTGGTATAGGGTACCTGTCTGCTTTTGTGTAGTTATTCAGGGCTCTGAAGTCTCCACACAATCTAGACTTGCCATCATGCCAGGTGATCAGGACAGGAGTGGTGATTTCCACTATTTCATTATGTCCAATCTTCCTGATGACATCCATGTCCAGGAGTTCATTGATGTGTTTTTCAATTTCTTTCCTGGTTTCCAGACTTGCTGGATAAGGAGGTCTCCTCAGCATGGGTGGATAAGGTCTTTGCACATCCAGATATAGTTCTATATCATGGCCTTTAATCTTGCCTAGTAGCTCTTCACCAATGGCAAATGCTGGTCTGTTCTTCCTCAGCATCTTCAGTAAACTTAGTTTTTGTTTACTGGTGAGGGTAGTGCTAAACTGTCCCTCCTTGAATTCCTTCAAGAGTTCTTCTAGTGGATCCTGTGAAGATATGTGGTATATATCAAGTGAAAATTTCTTTTCCTTGTTGGTACCAATGGTAATGTGCCTGTTTTTGCTGTTGTAAATATCTATGCCATACATCCTCTGGTAATCTGTTCCCAGTAAAAACCCTTGGATGTGGGCATCTTCAAGCGCTACAAACTCTGGGTTGAGTCTGATATTACCCTTCCTGTGGGGTATAGTTATCTCTTTGATAATTGTCCCAATGGAAGTCATCTTCCCTGATGCACTTTTGAAGTTCCTTGCTTTAGTGGGCAAGAGCTGCTTTTCCCAGTTTGGGAAGTGGTTATCCAGATAATTTCTGGCCACTATGGAGCAATGTGCTCCACTGGCAATGATCAGTGGGTCCTGAGCATTGTCAATACATACAGTCATTTTTGTGGCTGTTCCATGTATATATTCCATTCCTTTGGTTGGTGTAACAAGGAATGTTTGTGCATATTGTGTGTGTTTGCACAAGTTCCTGTTGGCAGTGTCCTGTGGCATGCCTGCTTCCAACTGTATATCCTGGATTTCCAATGGGGTTTCCTCTTGGTATTCCACTAGAAATTCCTCTCTTGGGTCTTGATCATCATCAGATGGTTCTCTGATGGCATCTCCCATAGAGTCTGATTCAGAATCCTCTGTTGGAGGTTCTTCTTCAGGGACTTTTTCTATAGCATAGACTTTTTTCTTTGCTTTTGGACAGTTGTTGGTATAGTGGTCTGTTGAACCACAATTGTGACAAGAATTCCTTTTCTTTGCCACTTCTGCCACTCTCTCTCTGGGTTTGTCTTTAAACTCTACCCTGAAAGGTTGCTTCTCTTTGAAACCACTGCTCTTATATGGGGTGAATTTCCCTATATTTGTCCTCTTCCTTATATCTTGTAAGGTGTTGGCTATGTCATCTAGAGTGCAATTTTGGTTGCATCTGCATTTTACTGCATGCTCTAGTTCTCCTGGCAGTTGTGTCAGAAGTTTGTGATTCCTAATTTGGATGTTCATTTGAGGATAAATGGCTTTAAGTCTTTTAGACTGTCTAAGACACCACTCATATGGATCTTTGTCCACAGAGTATTTGTCATTCTCAAATGACATGGTCTTTTGCCATATCCAAGTTCCATTACTGTACTTTTGGATGATTTGACTCTTCCACCATGGCCAGTTTCTTCTGCCATGGATTTCTTTTATTTCTGTGTACCATATACTTGCATGACCTTTAAATGCAGTATTTAATCTAGCAGTAATCCAGTAGTCTGGTATGCTTGGTACATCAATGAAGAGTCCATAAATATAATCTATGATTTCCATATGATCATATTCTCCTGATCCAGAGAATTTGGGCCAGTTTGAGGCCTCAGGAAGCTGTTTCAAGGCTTCCTTCTCTGAATAAGACATGCCATCTCCATCCTGGTATTGTGATGGCGATCTTGCCTTATTCAAAAACATGGCATCTGGTTTGATGTCATCTGGTTGATATGGATTCTCCATAGCTTGGCCTTGTGGTTGGGGCTTCAAGCTATGATAGGCATTAAACAATTTGTTAATGTCTTGATCCAGACACTCCCTGTCCCTTGTGCTGTGGTGTTGTTCTTCAAAGACTATATTCAGTCTTTTGTTGGTTTCTTCAGAGGCTTTGCTCAGTTGAGCATATCCTTCTTGAAGATTTTTAACTATTTCTTCCAAGGAGGCTTGAGTTTGTCTCATCCTCTCTTGGCTAGCTTTAATTTCTGAAAACTGCTTTGCAGATTTTTCAGCATGTTGGGAATTTTGTAACCACAGTGTATCACTGTTGATGTTACTCTCAGATGTGACAATGTTATTTTCATTCTGAGTGGGGGTAATGTTTCTATTACTAGGACTACTGATTCTAGAGTGGTTTACAACTATTTCTGGTTCTTGTGTACTTCTTTTACCAAATCTAACAGCTTCTGGATCATGGGGTCTGACTCTTTCCTCCTCTGGTTGAAGGAGGCTTTGTTCTTGCCCTTGTTTCCTTGTCTTCTCCTGGAAACTTCCTGGAATTGTGAAGAATGGTGACTCTCGGCCACTGATCTGCTGGTTCCTGAATGGTGTGAAGCCACTGGAGAGCTGATTTGGCCTGCTCCTTGTGAACCTGAAGGAATCTGAGTAGGCCCTGTCTGGGTTAACTGTTCTTCTATAGCTAGGATAGTGGCTTGATTCTCCCTTATCCTATGTGCCCTTGCCTCCAGGAGTCTGTGTTGCCTGGTAGGATTCCAACCCTTGGTGATTACCATAAGGTCTTTGAAGTCTATCTCTTTGAGATAGATCTTCTGGCAACTTGATCCCAGTTCTGCCCAGTGAGTTGCTAGGTTGAACCTCTTGTTGTCCATGCTCCATTGAAATAAATCTTTGAGGAGTTGGTGGATCTGAAGAACTTGATCCATATCCTTCCAGTCCTCTGGTTTGAGGCTTCTGTTGAATTGGAGTGTGAATGGCAAGGTTGATATTATCTCCCTCATTGTTTTTCCATCCACCATTGTGTCCAGGGTGTCCTCTTTCAGGTCTTGTGGTTCTGGAAAATCCTCCTCTATCCTCTGGCTGGTTCCTTTGGAAGCCAAGGTCTCTGAGGTATACAGGGGACATATCAGTGTTTGCAAGCAGTCAAAAACTTTATGTTCTTAGGCTATTTACCTTTGACTGTGCCTTGTACAAATTTATTGTCTGCTGACTTGGGCAGTTTGCCTTTGGAAGTTACAACTGGGTTAATAATTGTAATCTTTCCTGTACAAGTGGTTAAGGTTGGTTTACCTTGTATGGATGCAGAGTTTCGTGTTTTTCTACTTCTCTGAGTGGCTATTGGTGTCCACTTCTTTGCTGTGATGAGACCTTCACTGTGCCTCTTTCCTTTGCCCTTGCTGCCCTCTGGTTCTGAGGGTGTCACTGGTGTGTTGGCCTGTGACTGGGTCTCAAGTGGGATATAATTTTCTTCCACTGAAATCAAGGCAGAAAAGGGAGGGCTTATGTCAGTTAAGACTTCTTAAAAATGCTGGTTTTTCACGTCTAAGGTTGGCCTCTGGGCTTGTATGTTACTAAAATGTGCCCTGTATAATGACAGTGTAATTGAATCAACAGTTCCACGTCAGAATTACAGCTTTTGGTACCCTGTCACACTGTTTGTGTGCCAGTATCCCACAGATACACTTGTGGTTTTCAAGTGTATTCTGTACAAGTGGCTTTGTATAAGTGTTATTGAGTTAACAATACACTTAATCCACGCCTCAACTGATGGTTTTGCAGTCAGAGGTGTCCTTATTCAGTCAAGAATACAGGACTTATTGATGGCTTATGTGTTTTTATATACAAAACACACCAAAAATAGTTATTTTCAGTGGGTATTAACTACGTGAATAATACTCTTATAATATGAGTATATATATAAAAAAGGATAAATATATATAAAATATATATTTAAATAGAGAAATTACGCCTAAAAAAGATAAAACACTTATCAATAAGTCATAAAAAAGAGAAAAGACTTACTTTGTAAGGTCCAAAAAAGGTTAAAAAACACGGCCAGGCCCCCCAAATGTCAGGATGAAACGATGAAAGAGTGGTAATATAGGCTATTTACAACTCAAACTATATTTGTGACACGGTAAAAATACTTTAAGAAGGTTTTGAGATTATTAAGAATAAATTTAAAGGGCTTTACTATAGTGGTTGTAGTGGTGGTGAGCGCTGTTGAAAGCCCTGGGTGCAGTTTTATCTGTTGGGTTACAATAATAAAAGACTACAATAGTTAAAACTTATAATTATACCTGATTATTAACCAAGAGTAAAACTGTTTTTGACAGTTTACTACGTAGGTTATTCAAGAGCAGCATGAGGAAAGGCTTTTGACTGTGAAAAGCCCTCCTTTTATCCTGAAATTGAGGTGGAAAGGCTGCTAGACCTTTCCACGTAGAGGAAGTGATGATTTTTCACTCTCTATGATAGGCTTGTGGTTTGCAAACAACCTGTATACCCTGTATTGGGCTCAGATGTGGTTTTGAAACCACATCTGGGCGGTTTTCACCAATACAGGGTGAAAATGTTCATCTGGGGACCTCACAGCCTGATTCTGACGTGTATGACGCGTAGAATGCTGTACAGAAACTGTATGGGACCCCAGTATTGACTGACATATGAGGTATTGAAGTAAAAACATGCTTCTTTGTCTATTTGACACCTCATATTCATGGTTATGGGATATTATCCCATGGTAAGGCTGTATATGACAGCAGGTGGGATTTTGAGCTTAAAATGGTCATAACTCTGTCAGTTTTTGAGATATCAAGCTCAGAATTGGTTCATTGAATAGCTCTGTATGAGCTCTACACAATAGTACCCAACTTGACATGGTTATCATTAAATATGACAAAGTTATCCCATGTACAAGTATTTTTGTACATTGGCGTGGTCTGGGCAAAAGCTGTATTATGCTTGTTTGGCCAATAACTTCTGTTGTAGTTGAGCTATGAGGAAATGGATGGCACCATCAGATAGCCCTGATTGTGCTCTTTCCAAAAAGACCCCACTTTAAGTATCTCACACTAAAACTGTAAAAGTTAGATGAGAGGTGAATGTTTTGTTCACCCTTATTTGGTCTGAATTTCACCATAACTCAAGTAATACTGGTGCTAGCTCAGTTTTGCTAGCACCATTAGATAGCCCTGGCTTAGAGCTTCATTCTGAATACCCATTTGATGGGGTTAAGCCTCTCCTTCTTGATTTTAGATGAGAGGTGAAAATTAAGGTTTATGCTCAGCAATAACTTTGAGCAGGAATAACTTTGTTATTTCTTGTCCCATGGTGATGGGACTTATATTTTCAGAAAGAGGTGAGTTTCGTCTTTCTTTTGATACGTTTTGAGCTAATTTGGCTCAGCTCCATGTTTTGGTGGTATCTTGGCTATACCATTGGTTTATGGTATTTTGGCTGTCATGCTTGTGCTCTGGTTTTGAGTCACAGGCTGACAACACAGATGGAATTGAAGCTGTGGGGAGGATATTGCCTCTGTGAAACTTTGAGATATGACCACATACCCAAAAAGGTCATAAGAAATATTTAAAATAATTATACATTAAAAATAATTACCTTAAAACTACAAAAATGCCATAAATTGGCATAATACCTGGTTTAACTTAGAATCCAATGAATAAACATGTGAAATAATTTATACCATTGGATTCCCCATGGCAAACTACATATATACAATTTTTATGGCATATCTGTAAAGTCAATATTTAATTAGTTATAAGTAATAATACCTTATAAAAAACATAAATCCTTAATTATTTCAAATACCCATGAAAGAACATGTGAAATAAATGGTACCATTAAACTATCCATAAACATCCACACATAAAGTAATTAAGAAGCAAATCTCCAAAGTCAATACTCAAGGAGTTAAGCTGAATATATGCACTTTTTTTGGTCAATGCATATATTCAAGGAGTTTAGCTAATAGCTTTTGAAATATGCGTGATAGAGTGATGAACCAAAAAAAATTCATCACGTAATTACTGTAGGAATACAGAAATGAACTTTATTTCACAAGTTATAAACAAGGTTAAAACCTGTAAGGGAGTATTGATTAAAATCAATTGACCTGTTGACCACTTTGGTGTGAAAGTGGTCCAAACTTAAGAAAAAGTAGACAGTTGGATTCTACTAGTTCATTCGTGAAGAATGATGTCTTTTTTATCATAATATTCAATGTATAACCCATTGAAATCATGGTTTGCAGTTTAAAATATTAAATTTTGACAGAAAAGATGATTTACAAGAAAAATCATCAAAAATAGAGTTGTGATGATGTAACGAAATTCTCTTGGAAGAATAATACGGTTATGCGAAGCTATTAGAATTAACTCTCTGAATTTCTGTAGCGTTTAAAACCTAAAAAGTTATTAATGTGCAAAGCTTGAGCTTAATTTGATCATTTATGATCACTCACTGTAACCTTAAATTAAGTTTAACAGTCATATGAGTGATACAATTTGTGAATACTGTTATTCTATGATTAAAACTAATAAAATCCACTAATATTGGGGTTCTGCCAAGTCTTGACAGCATCAAACTTAGAGTTATAGTGATAACTCTAAATAATGGCATAATAATGAGATAATAGGGTTTGATCATGATGTAATCATCACGAAACCTTAAAATATTGATTAATTCCAGTGGATATGATCAGTGCACGTCTACTAGAAGCCTTTTGCACTCTAGGAGGAAGGAATTTAATATAAATAAAGCTCTTTTTACTCTATTTCCCCCTCAGATGCTTACAAAACATTAAATCATTAAGTAAAAAGGTAATTTCTTTATTCTTTATATATGAAAATTTTATATTATTAAAGACCAAAGATAATATCATAAGAATCTTCATCTTTGATGTGATTATTACAATTATTTAATTGTTTTTGTTTAAATTTCTCTTAAAAACCTTAATTCCACGTAAAATCCAGAAAAGTTGTAATTTCTCTTAAATTTTATTGTAACCACAATTTAAATAGGTTGTATTTGCATTTCTAGGCGTGGAATTATTCTTAATTATTATCCTAATCATTAAAAGTAGGTTATTTCTCCCATTATAATAATTTTTCTCTATCATTACTTTCAATAAATCTATAATTGATAGAAATAGTATTTATATTAATTTATAAATTTAATATTGGTAATATTATTGTTATTAATTGTTTTTTATTAATAGAAAACAATTTTTTATGCCTTTATTATTTTTGGGTAACAATAATAAAGTGCTTTTAAATATATCAATTATATTATATTATTATATTTATTTTATATATATTATTTTTTAAAATATAAATTACATTATTATATTTATTTCATAATGCAATTACTTTAAACCATAATTACACTAATTCTTTATTATTATAATTATTTTTATCTTATTTACTTCATTTATAAGCACATTCATAGTACAATAAGTAAAATATTAGTAATTTTTACTTATTGTTTCATAGTCAAACCTTACATTTGGGTGCCTGGCAGTGATATTTAATCTAAAGGACCTTTAAAAAGATTTCAATTGGGCTTATCAAATAATAAAATATAATTATAATCATAATATTATATAATAATTTTATATTTATTGATTTTAAATACAATTGAGGCATTTGGAAAGCAATTGTACTTACTGTCTTACACGTGGTTTTTCACATCCTTAGACTTGAAATGTGAGCCTTAGAGGTAATTTCATATACCCAAAAGACCACAAATATAAAAAATAACATATTAATATAAATAAAATAAATTTATTTATATTATTAAAATAAAAATAAAAAATATAAATATAAAATTATATTAAAAATAAAAAATTAATTATAATTTAAAAATAAAATTACTTTAAATTTTGTAAATATAAAATTACATTTATACTTGAAAAATTTAAGTAAAAATGAAATTTTAACAAAATTGTGAAAAAATAAATAAATTTGGAAAAAAGTTAAATAAAATTTATTATAACTTTTTATCCAATAAATAAACATATAGATTTTATTTCACCATTGGATTCCTCATAAAAAATCAGGTGGGGTCACCTCTGAGTGAAATGTTTGTAACTCAACTCTAAATAAGCTTAAATTAAGTTTTTAGTATTTTCAATACAAAAGTTGAAAATCCTCAAAACCTTAATTTAATTCACACCACATGTGGTGTTAACCATCAATTTTTGTGTTAAAATTGAGGTGTTGTGTTTAGTTTAGAAGTTATGAGGAATTAAAGTATTTTCAATTGAATTCAATTGAAATGTCAAAATGTGCGCGTGTATTACATAAGTGAACTTTGATTTACATATGAGGTGTCAATTATTACTGTATTGTACTGTACAATTGAATTGAATTACATGTGTAAATTATAAGTATAATACATGATGAGGAATTAAAAGAAAAATAAATTGGAAAGATTAAATTTGGGGGGGAAAAGGAACTCCAGCTCTAAGGGGGAGCTAGACCCCCAAAATCCTTGCTGACAGGCGTGGGATGTCAAAATTCACGCAAAAGTTCATCACTTTTGGCCTGGAATTGAGTTACAGGGTCTGTGGACTCAATTGATGATGAGGTTTTGATACCAACTGGGGTAGTTTTAGCTGTTGCCAAGAGGGTAAAACTACCCTTAAGATAAAACAATCATAATAAAAACAGTTTTAACTGGTTTCTACGCCTCTGACACACATTCTGACGTGTTTTGAAGGCTCTAGGCCTGGTATTGCTATAGTAATGGCTGATTTAAGGGTCTAAAATGGCTAAAAATGGCTTAAACCAGCCTTTTTTGGTCTAAACCAGGGTTCAATGATGCCATAATTGGCTTTTCTGTTGTCAGACTGTTTTTCACGACTGACAAGAGTAAATTTTACTTTTGGAGCAAGAGAATTGATGGCTATAAAAGAATGTCTTCTTTGCCCCACTTTTCTCTTCATGTTAGAATCTTTTCCTTTTATTAATTAGTTTAAAACTGTTAAACCAATCAATAAAAGATTCCAACCACCCTTTTTAAATCATTTTAATCCTTTTAACCACGTGAAAAAATCATTATAATCATTGTTTGTAACTCTTATAATCATTTTTACCCCTGAACCACCCCAAAAGTGAATTAAAGCATCTTTCATCACTGTAAACTTTGTCACTTTGTTTCCAAATTCACTCTGGTCACTTTTGGGCGTGTTTTCTCTTTAATATTCTTTTTAAAGACTTTGTTCTTTAATTAATTGCTTGCAGTTCTTTGCTCAATTAATTCCAATTGAAATTGCTCTTGAAGAAATTTCTTTTGTAGCCTTAAAATATCTCTTGTAGAGTATTTTTTGGATAAATCTTTATTGTTGGTAAAACAATAAATTTTTATAATATTATTGTTTTATACTAATAAAGTTATAAACAATAAAATTGGCGTGTTTTCTCTTAAAAATAATATTTCATACTATTTTTAATTGATTTTTACCTTATACAAATTTTGAGGACAGGAAAAGTACTTGATTTTTAATCAAAGTTTCATATCCACACCTTACATGAAAGAACTTTCTTTGAGTGACTCTAGTAATTGAAAAAGATATTTTATAAATTAAAAATAATTATATATTATAAATTAATTCTATAAAAGAATCATATTCATTTTTGTTTTATTCTTTAAAAATAAAAACATAAAAAATAATAAAAAAATAATAAAAACCAATAAAAAAGTTATTTTATTCATTTCAATTTCATTTCTTTAAGTCTTCTCACTTTTTAAAGATATAAAAGCAATTATTATGTGGAAAATTTCCATATCTTACCAAAAATAACACTTCATATATAAAAGACTTATATTTATTTGCCTTTTTTAGTGTTTTAAGACAATCCAACATAGGACAACAAAACCACTGTTGAAAGATTGGTGGAAGAAACTTGTCAAAGTTCTCCAACACCAATAATCACTAAGAAAAAGAAAGCCAAGAAATTGGACTTTCCAGGACTCTGAAGGTGAGTACCCCATTTATAAATTGCCATAAGAAGAATTCCTGTTCTGAAATCCTCTTATTTTTTTGTTTTTCTTAAAATATGACTACCAGAAGAGGCTCCCAATACTCCATCCAAGCAGATGAAGCTGGACTCGAAGGTAGAATTGATTCCTCCAAAGGGAAAAGGAAGGGCAATATCCCCAGTGGAACAGAATCCACACAAGGAAGTGCCTTATCCCAAAGGCAAGTCCCAGAAATGCCCATGATATCTGAACCAGAATTGGAACTAAGTATGAGTGACTCAAACAGATCCAAATCACATTCAGAGGGCTCAAATAGACATTTACATGAGCCAGTACATATAGTACTACACAGGGTACAAAGACAAGGATTGGGAAATGTTGCCCCAAATACACCAAGGAGTGATGAACTCCTGCCAGATCCTGAAAGAGTTCCTCAAAGAGGAGGAAATAGTGAGATACTCCAATGGATGGAATCCACTATCATCCAAACCTCAAATCAAAAAGATCAAGGAGTACAATGCCAAAAAGAAGGAGGCAACCAATGAAGAAGCCCCAGTAGCTTCTACCAGCAAGCCCCAGGCCAGCCCACCTCCCCAAGAAGGGAAGAAGAACAAGAAAAAGAATTGGAGAAAACCATATTCCCCAAGCTACAGGATTCCAAAATTCAAAAGGATGCCATGGACAATGTATTCAACATGGCCAAAACCTTGATGGAATTCAAAGACAAAGAGGAACAAAGAATGAGACAACCCCATTTCCAAAAGAAATAATCTGGTCTCCTGATGTTGTAAATACTTCAACAGAGCTTAAAAATAGTATTTTACCTCTTAAAGAAATTAAGAATAGTTTATTATCTTTCCAAGAAATAAATAAATACTTAACATCTTTAACAATGCTTTTTGTGCAAAATAAGAAAGAAATTGATAACATAAAATTTATGATTGAAAATAATAAAGCAAAAGTATTAATTGATAAAACTCAGAGATTAATACAAGGACAACAAGAGTTGTACAAATACATAAGTGATATCAAAGAAAAAACTTTGAAAATCAATTATGACGTGAGTATTGATAATCTTACAGAAAAATTAAACAAATTAGGCATTTCTGTAGAAAAATTTGAAGAAAAGACTTCATCACTCCAAAAATTACTTTTGGACCATGTGGAAAAGAGTGATGAAGCAAGAATGCATCTGAAAGATGACATTCAAAGTGAAACAAGGCTTACCACTGATAAAACGGATAAAATTAATGAGGATAACTCAAATATGCCAAACGTTATCAACACAGTTTTCTCATATAAGAAGACCTGTTAAACCAAAAGAGGCACTAACAAATCCATTCATAACAGACTTGAGTTACCAAGACAATAACCAAGTCTTAATGAAGGAAGCACCTCAGTTGAAAGAATGGCCAACATTCACAGGAGAAGGTGAATATGACCACATGTCATTTATCAAAACAATTGACATGCTACAAGAAGATTATGCCATACCAGATGAATTCATTACTGCAAGATTACATTCATTGTTTGAAAAATCTGAAAAAAGACGGTATTATGGCATAAGGCCAACAAATGGCAAAAATACCTGGTCTTGGTGGAAACAAGAAATAATCAACAAGTGGGCTAATGATGCCTGGAGGTACAAGATAGAAAATGCATTTGGAACTTCTTTCTTTGACCCAGACAAAGAAAACCTTCAACTTGTTTCTTAAAACAAGTTGAAAGACTCAATGCATTGTACCCAGAAATGTCACAAAAATTGGTGCACATGAAAATACTTAAGAAATGTGGAGGAGAGCCAGAACATGCCCTAAGAAGCAGGTGTATAGAGCCATGCTCCACAGAAGAGTATATCAATGCACTAGAAGACATAGTGACAAGAACAAAAATTGGCAGAACTTGGAAGAAATTGGACATTAAAAGTCCAAATAAACCATTTATCAAAAAGGATAAATCAAAAGAAGCTTTCAAGCCCAATACATCCAACAATAATGAACAAAGAAAATTCCATAGATTTGCAGGTATTGGACACTTAGCCAATAATTGCCTCAAAAATGCAAAGATTAATGTAATTGTGGAAAGAGAAACCACAATGACAAAGAGGAGGATCCTGACTCTCAAAAAGAAACAGAAGAGTCAGAAAGTTCTGAAAGTGATGAAATTAATATAACTAATGCACAAATTAATAATATTGATATAATTTATGAAGTACTAGATGTTAACTCAAACTTACCACAAGTTGGGACATCTGACACAAACCTGACAAATATACAACATGCCAAAATGTACAGAACCAAGCCTGCAAAAGGAATGGGATATACAGCTGGAAAATCAAGTATAAGTATTGTTATTGTTGATAACCAAGAAGGAAAAGTGAACTTGGATACAGGAGCATATTGCACCTGTGTTGGTAAAAGTTATTCAAAAAGCATTGTCCCAGACTGGCAAGAAAAACTTATACCAATACAAGGTGTCAAATTTAGTAGTGCAAGTGAGAGCATGAAGCCCCTTGGTATAATTGATTGAACACTAATTTTTCCTCACCCCTCACAGTGTGTCAGAATTAAAGTAGAGTTTGTAGTAATGGACAACTGTACTAGTAATCACTTCATACTTGGAAACGACTACTTATAAATTTATGGTATAGATATCCCTAACCAAAAAGATAGATATTTTACCATAGGAGACAACAAAAGACAAATGTTTGGCTTCTTAAATAACAAAAACAAATCACAGTTCTTAAGAATGAAGAGAAAATTCCAGAAAAGGTACTTTTTATATCTGAACAACTCAAAGAGGCAGAATTCAATCGAGAATTAACAGAAAAAATGAAAGGAAAATTGATTGACCACTTATTTAAATACAAAAATGCCTTTGCAACTGACAAGGAGCCACTTGGTGCCATAATTGGGCATGAGGTGGATATAATTCTTAATGTAGAAAAGTCTTATCCACATTTACTAAGGAGACCTGCTTACCCAGCTAGTCCAAGGGCTAGAGAAGCCTTGGAGGTACACGTTAAAGAATTAATGGACCTTGGAGTATTAAGAAATGTAGGACATAATGAACAGGTAGAAGTCACTACACCTTTCATTATAACTTGGCATAGTGGAAAATCAAGAATGGTGGGAGACTTCAGAGCGCTGAACACCTATACCGTTCCAGAGAGATATCCAATACCCAGAATCCATGAGACATTGACACAATTGTCACAAGCTAAGTTCATTACAGCAATGGATGCCTTAAAGGGTTTTCATCAAAATGTCTTAACAGACAATTTAAAAAAACTACTGAGGATAATAGTCCACTGTGGAATTTTTGAATACTTAAGAATGCCATTTGCATTAAAATGCACCTTCCCATTATCAAAGAATGATAAATACCATATTTCCTGAAGAATTATCAGAAGGATGGTTAATTATCTATATTGATGATATCATAGTTTGCTCAGAAACTTGGGAAAATCACCTTACAAGACTAGAAAGGGTACTCCAAAAAATAGTGCAAGTAAATATGAAAATTTCCTTGAAAAAGTGTCACTTTGCATATAGTGAACTAAAGGCATTAGGACATGTTGTATCTGGACTTAGTCTAGGAATAGACAAGAATAAAGTAGCAGCCGTACTACTTAAGGCAATGCCTCAAACCAAAAAAGAAATGCAATCATTTCTAGGATTTGCTGGTTACTATAGACAGCATATAAAGGACTTTGCGAAAATTGCCAAATCCTTGTATAAGCTATGTGATCAACAAACAGTCTATGAAATGACAGAAGAAAGAGTCAAGGCATATGAAGAATTGAAAAATTCCCTAACAAATTCCCCATTTCTTCTAATTCCAGATAGGAAACTACCCTTCAAACTGTACATTGATGCTTGTGGAGAAGGACTAGGTTCTGCACTACGCCAGACACAAATTATCAATGATAAACCGGTGGAAAGACCAATTTGTTTTATTTCAAGACAGATAAAGCCAACAGAAGCAAGATATGGAGCAAGCCAAATGGAATGCCTCTGCTTAGTGTGGGCTTTAGAAAAATTACACTATTACTTGGATGGAACAGTATTTGATGTGATTACAGACTGTAATGCTGTAAAATCTCTATTAAATATGAAAGCTCCAAATAGACACATGCTGAGATGGCAAATTGATTTCCAAGAATACAGAGGAAATATGACTATTGTTCATAAAGCTGGCACTATTCATAAAAATACAGATGGTCTTAGCAGATGGGCTCTAGCAAATACCCCTGAGAATCCAACATGGGTACCACAGGAAGAGCACCATATAGAAGGAATATATAACACATACATTGGCACAGAAATCTTTAACCAAGTTAAAAAAAGCTATAAGATAGACAAGAATTGCCATATCTTAAGCCAACTTTTAATGAAATACTGCAAATACCCATCACTTTCATCAAAATTAGATGAAACATGGAAAAAGGCATATGATGAAGGAAGATTCCACCTCCTTGATGGAATCCTTTACCATAGAACAAAACACACATGTGTTATGGCCTTAACAGAGAGAACCCTGATAAATACTATTTTACATGAGTGTCATGATAGTGTTGTAGCTGGACACCTTTCAGAAGACCAAACACTAGAGAGGGTGAAAACCTGCTCTTGGTGGCCAAATTGGAAGAAACATGTTTCAGAATACTTCCAAACCTGTGCCAGATGTCAAAAAGCGAAGAGAGCCACAGGAAAGAAATTTGGAATGATGATCCAAATCCAAGAACCGAAATCCCCTTGGGAAATAGTTCATATGGATTGGGTTACAACATTACCTCCAGGAGGAGACAGAAGCTATAATGCATGCCTAGTATTAGTTGACAGGTATAGCAAAACTCCCATGTTCCTACCATGTCACAAAGATGACACAGCTATGGACACAGCCATAATGATATGGAATAAAGTCATTAGCCATACAGGCCTATTCCAGAATATTATAAGTGACAGAGACCCAAAATTCACTTCAGCATTATGGACAAATCTCCATAACTTGTTTGGGACAAAATTATCATTCTCAACAGCTTACCATCCTCAAACTGATGGTCTAGCAGAAAGAATGATACAGACCTTGGAGGACATAATCCGAAGATTCTGTGCTTATGCACTAGAACTCAAAGATTCTGATGGTTTTACCCATGATTGGTGTACACTGATACCAGCTCTTGAAATGGCATATAAAATGTCAATCCATTCTTCTACTGGAAAAAAACCAGCAATTCTAAAAAAAGGTTGGGCTCCAAGACTTCCTTATGATACCCTCAAAAAGGACTTAGTGGATATACATCCAACAGCAAGCAGTTTTAAGATAATGCTTGACAAAACAAGGCACCATGAAAACAGATGTATGCAATATTCTTTCAAATATGCAAAAGAAAGATGGGATAAAAGTAATAAACCACCTGACTTCAAAATAGGAGACTTGGTCCTAGTATCAACACTTCATTTCAATAACATAAGAGGTCCAAAGAAATTGAAAGATTCCTTTGCAGGACCATTTATGATAAAAGCACTCCATGGAACCAATGCTGTGCAACTATAACTCACAGGTGAGTTAATTAACAAACACCCAACTTTCCCTGTAAGTCTGATAAAAACTTACAGCTCAAGTGACAAGGAGGTATTTCCACTAAGAAATAAACACCCACTTGAAATTCCCCCCTTGGAAGAAGGAGAAGAAAAGAAAATTGTAAAATTCCTTAAAGAAAGAAGGACAAGAAACAAAAAAGAAAGAGAATACCTTGTAAGGTATAGAAATTCAACTCAAGAAGATGAATGGCTACTTAAGAAAGACATAAAAAATGCTGATAAACTACTAAGAAGGTTCAGACATCAAGGAAAACCTTGAAAATAGAATAGTTAAGCATTATTGAGCTTCAAGACTAACAAGGTCTATTCAAGATGTATGACAGTGGATGATACCCTAATTACACATATCAGATTGTGGTACAGTCTTTTTTTGGTGGTAGGGAATTTGACCCTTTGAGATATGACCACATACTCAAAACAGTCACAAGAAATATTTAAAATAATTATACATTAAAAATAATTACCTTAAAGCTACAAAAATGCCATAAATTGGCATAAAACCTGGTTTAACTTAAAGTCCAATGAATAAACATGTGAAATAAATTATACCATTGGATTCCCCATGGTAAGATACACATATACCATTTTTATGGCATATCTGTAAAGTCAATATTTAATGAGTTATAAGTAATGATACCTTATAAAAAACATAAATCCTTAATTATTTCAAATACCAATGAAACAACATGTGAAATAAATGGTACCATTGAATTATCCATAAACATCCACACATAAACAATTAAGAATCAAATCTCCAAAGTCAATACCTAAGGAGTTGAGCTGAATATATGCACTTTTTTGGTCAATGCATATATTCAAGGATTTTAGCTAATATCTTTTGAAATATTCATGATAGAGTGATGAACCAAAATCAAGTCATCAGGTAATTACTGTAGGAATACAGAAATGAACTTTACTTCAAAGGTTATTGTGAACCTTTGAGATATTACCACATACCCAAAAATGTCACAAGAAATATTTCAAGTAATTATGCATAAAAATAATTACCTTAAAGCTACAAAAATGCCATAAATTGGCATAAAACTTGGTTTAACTTAAACCCCAATGAGCAAACATGTGAAATAAATTCTTTCATTGGATTCCCCATGGTAAAATACACATATACCATTTTGATGGCATATCTGTAAAGTCAATATTTAATGAGTTATAAGTAATAATACCTTATAAAAAACACAAATCGTTATTTATTTCAAAGACGAATGGAGCAGCCTGCAAAATAAATGGTACCATTGGATTCTCCATAGAAATTCACATATTAAACAATTGAGAAGCTAAGCTCCAAAGTCAATACTTAAGGAATTACGCTGAATATATGCACTTTTTTGGTCAATGCATATATTCAAGGATTTTAGCTAATATCTTTTGAAATATGTATGATAGAGTGATGAACCAAAAATAAAGTCATGACGTAACTACTCCAGAAATAAAGAAATGAAGTTTATCTCACAAGTTATAAACAAGGTTAACACCTGTAAGGGTTATTAACTAAAATCAACAGAGCTGTTGACCACCTTGTTGTGATTCTACTAGTTCATTTGTGAAGAATGATGTATTTTTTATCATAATATTCAAGGTATAACCCCTTGAAATCATGGTTTGAAGTTTGAAATATTAAATTTCAATAGAAAAGATGAGTTACAAGAAAAATCATCAAAAATAGATCTTTGATGATGTAATGAAATGCTCTTGGAAGAATAGTGAGGCTATGCCAAGCTATTATAATTAACCCTCTGAATTGCTGTAGCGTGTAAATCTTAAAAGTTATCAAGGATCAAAGTTTGAGCTTAATTTGATCATTTATGATTACTCACTGTAACTTTAAATTAGGTTTAACAGTCATATGAGTGATACAATAGGTGAATACTGTTAATTTATGATTAAAACTAATAAAATCTACAAAATTTGGGGTTCTGCCAAGCCTTGACATCATCAAACCTAGAGTTATAGTGATAACTCTCAATAATGGCGTAATAATGAGATAATATGGTTTACTCATGATGTAATCATCACCAAACCGTAAAGTATTGATCAATTCCAGTGGATATGATCTTTTCACGTCTACCAGAAGCCTGTTGGACTCTAGGAGGGAGATATTTACTATAAATAGAGCTCTTTTTACTCTGTTTTCCCCTCAGATGCTTACAAAACATTAAATCATTAAATAAAAAAGGTAGTTTCTTTATTCTTTATATATAAAATTTTTATATTATTAAAGACCAAATATCATCTTATAATAATCTTCATCTTTGATTTTATTTTTAAAATTATTTAATTGTTTTGTTTAAATTTCTCTCAAAAACCTCAATTCCACATAAAATCAAGAACATTTGTAATTTATCTTAAAATGTATTGTAACTACAATTTAAATAAGTTGTATTTACATTTCTAGGCGTAAATTTACTCAAAATTATTATATTGAGCATTAAAGGTAGGTTATTTCTCTTATTATAATAAATCGTTTTCTATTATTACTTTTAATAATTCTATAATTGATATGAATAGTATTTATATTAATTTATAACTTTAATATTGCTAATATTATTGTTATTAATTGTTTTTTTTAATAAAAAACAGTTTTTTACGCCTTTATTATTTGTTGGTAACAATAATAAAGTGCTTCTTAACATATTAATTATCTTATATTAATATATTTATTTTATATATATTATTTCTTATAATATAAATCATATTATTATATTTGTTTAATAATATAATCATTTTACGCCATAATTATAATAATTCTTCATTATTATAGTTATTTTATATCTTATTTAATTTATTTATAAGGATATTCATAGTACAATAAGTGGAACATTAGTAATTCTTACTTATTGTTTCATAGTCAAACCTTACAATTATAAACAAGGTTAAAACCTGTAAGGGATTATTGATTAAAATCAATAGAGCTGTTGACCACTTTGTTGTAAAAGTGGTCCCAACTTAAAAAAAAGTAGAAATTTGGATTCTACTAGTTCATTCGTGAAGAATGATGTGTTTTTTATTATAATATTCAAGGTATAACCCCTTGAAATCATGGTTTGAAGTTTAAAATATTAAGTTTCGTTAGAAAAGATGAGTTACACGAAAAATCATCAAAAATACAGTTTTGATGATGTAATGAAATTCTCTTGGAAGAATAATACGGTTATGCCAAGCTATTCAAATTCACTCTCTGAATTGCTGTAGCATGTAAATCTTAAAAGTCATTAAGGATCAAAGTTTGAGCTTAATTTCATCATATATCATCACTCACTGTAACCTTAAATTAAGTTTAACAGTCATATGAGTGATACAATTGGTGAATACTGTTATTTTATGATTAAAACCAATAAAATCCACGAATTTTGGGGTTCTGCCACGTCTTGACATCATCAAACGTAGAGTTATAGTGATAACTCTAAATGATGGCGTAATAATGAGATAATATGGTTTCATCATGATGTAATCGTCACCGAGCCTTTAAAAATTGATTAATTCTAGTGGATATGATCAGTGAACGTCTACTAGAATCCTGTTGGACTCTATGAGGAAGGAATTTAATATAAATAGAGCTCTTTTTACTCTATTTCCCCCTCAGATGCTTACGAAACATTAAATCATTAAATAAAAATCGAATTTCTCTATTCTTTATATATAAAAACTTTATATTATTAAAGACCAAAGATAATCTTATAACAATATTCATCTTTGATGTGATTATTACAATTACTTAATTGTTTTTGTTTAAATTTCTCTTAAAAACCTCAATTCCACGTAAAATCCAGAAAATTTGTAATTTCTTTTAGATTTTATTGTAACTACAATTTACATAAGTTTTATTTACATTTCTAGGCGTAAATCTACTCAAAAATATTATATTAAGCATTAAAAGTAGGTTATTTCTCTTATTATAATAACTTTTCTCTATTATCAATTTTAATAATTCTATAATTGATATGAATAGTATTTATATTAATTTATAACTGTAATATTGGTAATATTATTGTTATTAATTGTTTTTTATTAATAAAAAACAATTTTTTATGCCTTTACTATTTGTTGGTAACAATAATATAGTGCTTTCAAATATATTAATTATCCCATATTGATATATTTCTTTTATATATATTATTTTTTATAATATGAATTATATTATTATATTTATTTAATAATATAATTATTTTACGCCATAATTATAATAATTCTTTATTATTATAATTATTTTTATCTTATTTATTTCATTTATAAGGACATTCATAGTACAATAAGTAAAATATTAGTAATTTTTACTTATTGTTTCATAGTCAAACCTTACAGCCTCCCACTATCATCAATTCTTCAATTTATTTTTCATGGTGACAGAAGAGGAATGTGTTGATTAGCTGTCACCTGATGGTATGTGATCTACAGCTTTCCAGTACTAACCAATCTTTTGACCAGGTCAATAGCGCTTTCGGAAAGAGTTTCCTTTGTTGAGGTCAGGCAGAAAGTATTGTGACATTACCATTCCTGGTATCATCATACTGATTGCAATGGGTTGCTATCTTGTATTGACTGTATTTATTTGATATTAAAACAAGAGAATGAGGAAATGGGGCATTAATAGTAGAGAATTTAAAAATAGGTTTTTTATGGACATTATTATCTAAAATTGGGCAAGATATCCTGTTTCCTGAAATGAAGGGTTATTGGCTGACTTTTTCTATTGCCACAAAATCCATTCAGTCTTTAGGAAGCATACATATTATTTCCCTTCTCTTCATTAGCTTCTAACTTATTTCAGTGTCTCATCTTTCTCCCCAAGGATTCATATTCAAGGTTCATACAAGCTTCTAAGTATCAAGGAGTGATACTCCAAGCATTAATCTGATATAATTAAAATTGACCTTATCCTGCCATAAGAACGTTTCTCAAAAGATTAATAACCACTATAATACTACTGTATAGTCTTTGGGTATTTCTTGAAACTTAATTTACCATTAAAAATGGATATAATTGGCCTTATCAATCAGCAATATGAGCCACTCCATAAAGTAAGCCTGGGAAAATTTCTTGATTGATTTTCAAAAACCATTGCAGTTTGTTGAACTTTATATTCATTGTTTTCAATTAATATTTTGAAATCTTTGAAGATAGTTCTAAGTTCACGATATTGAAAAAGGGGTTATGTAAAGGTTTTGCAGTAAAAAGGGAATATAGTTTATCGAATAAAACCATTCCTATTTTTATCTTAAGGCTTTCTGGAAGTTTCTTCTAAATATACTTGAAGAAAAATGGAATGAGTGCAATCATTACTTGAAGGCCATGGTATTGAAATTGTAGCCAATATTTTCTATAAAGCTTCCTGCCTCTTAAGGTGGATCTTTCTCTGTAAAGATGACATTTAATGTCAGTTTGTGAAATAATATCACTTTTGAAGCTACAAAGATTTGATGAATATCAGATAAGCAATTAAAATTTAGAAAGTTTAAGAATATAACTGAAATATTCATCCCAAATAATCTTTAGGGAAAGCTTCTCCCCCAATAAATTTGGAATAAAAAACTTCTTTAATTCCCTAGAAGATCTCTAAAGCTCTGAGCATTCCTTTCTTAAAGGTTTCTATAATATATTTTATTATCTTCAAGACATGTCAAATTTGGGAGATAAAATTATAAATAATATAGGATTTCCTAAAATCATGTGATTTTTGATTTTGTGGCGGATTTATACCAATTGGAAATATAACTCTGATTCCATATTTCTTTTCTTAACTTTCATACGAAAACAATTCCTGATTGATATTAAATTACTCATGAAACAAAATACCCATTCAATACAGCTACTTAGACCTTCATTTCCTTTTAATTTCATTTTCCTTGAGTTTTCAAATCAGAAGCGGAATGGATACTATTGTTGGAAAATGGAGATGTCTCAATTCTATCAGAATGGGTACATTTGGCCTTTTTCTCTCAGAAGTCGAAGGAATAAAAGAAAAATTACTTGAATTATATTTTTAACAAAGCTGTATTTAAAAAATAGAACCTTTTTCCAATTGTTAAAAAATTGAGTTACAGTAGTGACCATCACGGGTACCCCTAGGGATGTCTCATTGCCAGAACCCACTATCTCAATCCGCATTTTACAACCTTGATCCACTCTTTGATACTTCCCATTATATATTCGTAATTTATACTATCACTTAAGTTTCAATAAGCAAGTCTTGAATTCTCTCTATTCATAAGAACGTAGGAATCATTTGAATAGACCTTGGAAGGGAAGAAACTGTGGGATTTACTACCCAATTCCTTACCAAGGTCTTTTTTTGGGCTCTTTTATACTAGTTACAAGTGCTCACAGACTCAGGAAGGCAATTACATGTGTAAATCTACATACAAGGAGTCTGTGAGCAAGAGCAGGACTCGAACAGCGGGCCCTGGCATTAAGACCACCTTAACCGCTACACTACTGCACCCATGAAGAAATTAATTTTAAGCTCTATTAACATTTTAAGTCATTCATTTGAAGCTTCAAGATTTTTTTTTATTCCATGCTGTTGAAGGTACAGCCCTCCATATTCCTCAGCAATCAAGAATATATCTAAAAGTGAATTTCATCTCATGAAGACACAATGAGTCTCATGAGAGGAATTTGATGATACCGAAAATGAGTCCCTTATTAATATTGAATTTCTTTCTCCTTTGAAGTGTGAAAAATTCATTATCACAACCAGATTATAAATCCCGTTCAAGCCAAAATTTTCATACTCAATTTATGAAGTCCTTTCCATATTTGGTAACCCCAGATATAGCATGAAATGAGCCGTAGAATCAATCAATCTAGAAATAAATCCTCAAAATTTGTATGATTTTTTGCTTCGTGGAGATCCGGGAAAACGTTTTTCACATATGGGCATATGAGAAGTGAATATTTCTCTACTTTTCTTTTCCTCAAAATCCATTTTCCATCCTTCAAAAAGACTCGTAGAATTATAGGAATACTGGTTATTTATATGTCTAAATAAGATTTCCCTTATTTTTTCATCATTAGACAACCCAGAGGAGAGATTCTAAGCCCATGAAAATACAGACAACTCTTTGGGTACCTGCTTATATGTTGGTTCGGTATTTAAAAGAGCCCGGTTTTGAAGTGTCATAATTCCAGGTAATTGTTATTGATATCTTTTGTATTTCAAGAGTTGGGTTACTTTTGAGCTAAATGAAAAAAATAAGAACTATTTAGTCTAAGACCCAATGCGTCAGTCTTTAACATAAGCCGTAAAACATTTTAGATATTATCTACTTCAGAAGCTCTCCTTCAACAAAGTGTCAGTATGACATGTTTTTTTAGAAAATCCTCTTTTTCAGACTGACCCTATGATGAATGAATTAGGTAGGGGTATCACTTTTCAACATTGGGTAGTAAACGTCCTCCGTATAAAGCCTAATGTGGCTTATTAACAGTATTATCCGCTAGAAGAAGAGATCTACAAGCGTCAACTTTCAAAATAACTTCTTTTTAGAAATAGCCACCAACCAAAAATGTCACTAAAAAGGCGAAATCTTCAAGTTAAAAATACCCTCCCTTTCTCCATCCTCCTTTGTTATAGAAGCCACTCAATATCCTTTATTTCTTCCCATCAGTGTTCTTATTATTATTATCTTTACTTCTATCTCAATCTATCATTTTATCTAACTAATTTACTCTTTCTATTTGGTCTTGAATTACTCCCTCACTAATTGCATATTGAGATTTACACTCTACTTGTTATTAATATTCAGTGCCAACCTCCTCTTGTTCCACAATGTAGCTACTGTTTCTGTTACTATGTGTTTATCCTTTTTTATAATAAGTAGCTGTTTTCTTATCCTTAGGTACCTTTAGCCTTCCTTGTGCACTGTTGTTCTTCTCCAATACTGAAATTAGCTCTTTAACTTTCTCCCTAAAATATTCACAGATTTACACTCTTGAGGTATACAAAATAACTAAAAGATAGGACCTCAAGGCTTCCAAAGTTGAATTCCATCTCACCAAAAGACCTCTTCCCATGATCAGTGAATAAAGCTTTCCCAATTGGGAAAGATGAACTATTGTATTTCTCTTTCAAAGAAAACTACTATTGCACTGCACAACTGCTACCCTGCCTCAAGGAGCGCGAAATGTAGCTTTTGAAGTAAAATTCATAGATACTAACATAGAAGCCTGCAATATTATCAACAGCTCTTTAGAGTAAAGAGATATTTAGGAAATCGTGGACAAATATGTATTAATGGAAAGGCTTCATATCTTATGAAAGAGGATCACCAATCTGTTTTATTCATAAATTTTCAACAGTCACGCTAGAGTATGAAGTATATTATTGAATATTACCTACCAAGGAACCTACAGAATTTTTCACAGATTGCCAGAGGAGCAACAAAGAATTGAAAAAATTTGGGGTAACAATAGGCACAAAATCCTCAGTTTCTCTATCCGAAAAAAACTACCTAGTTATTTCCAAAATTTGATTGAGAAATTAATTCTCAACTATTAGACCCAAGGGAATATGGATGCCATTTCGCTAAAACAAGATAAAATGAACCCTAGAAAAACCTCGTGATAAGAAGTAGCTCTCAGAAGGCAATTGTTTGAATCTAAAACCATTCACTAGAAAAGCAATGTCGGGAACAGCCCTTTGGAAAATCACCTACCCCAAACATACTGGAAACTGCACCCTGCACTGAGGCCAGAGACATTAAACAGGGAAGCTGAGAGAGACTGCACGATAGAACAAGGGATGATCACTTCTTCCTTCAAAGTTCAAAGAAAGCCTTTAAATTTTTCTCTAGATACACAAGGATCAAGTGACATGTTCAACAAAAAACTTTTTTACAATTGCCCAAAGAAAGGTACCAATCTCCTTATGTCTACCAGATGTGACCATTGGAGGTTGAAAGCAGTGGGTAGAGGAGATTAAAAAATAGAGGACAGCAACAACAACTGCTGAGTTCTAATTGACTGTATTTATGTTCTTAGTCTAACTAATAATATCATAGCTCTTTCCAGGATTACTCAAGAGAGAAAAATCAAAAGGAAAAAAATTACCCTTGAGGTCTTCCTCAAAAAATCAAGTTCTCAATTGCTCATCTGTCCAGCAAACACTCACATACTTGAGACAAAACTGGCACTAACAACTGAAAAATATCTAGTGATATGAATATCAGACTTACCCTGCAATAGGAATCCAGGACAAATGCATTATTCAAAAATGAAAATCTTTGCTTTGGCCTGAAATAAGAAGATATACCTCTATAATAAATATGCAAGGATTTATCTCACCAACGTGCCACTTTCTCAGGGATTTTGCTCCACTTTTCTCCCTCTTTAGTGCGTGAATATGAATAACTGTGGCCTAATTCAAACAAAATCCCTGTCTAGAGCTAAATTACTCATTCTAATTATAGATCAGCTCACAGGGTTAATGTCAAGTAGATTTTTGATAACCAAAAAGAAGCATTTTGAATATTCAAAGAGTTCCAAGTCTGGGTAAAACCCTAAAAAGGAATGTTAGTGAAACTGGCTAACAGCTTCCTCTTGGGGGAAAAACTAAATCTTTCTGGAGGAATTTTGTGAGTGAAATGATTGTCTTGGAATAATTCTTGATGAATTGGTGTGAGAAGTTGGCAAAGCCAAGAAATTATTGAAGAGCCTTGAGTTTTCATGGAGAAGGCCAATTGGGAATCTTCTGGATTTTTGATTTGTTCATTGGGAGGCCTTCAGAAGAAACAACATAACCCAGGTATTCACCACTTGAAGCATGAAGAAGGCACTTGGATGCCTTCTCAAACAGCTTATTAGCCCTGAGTTTGGAAGGAACAGTGGACACATCAGTAACATGTTCCTCCTCAGACTTGGCAGATACCATAATATAATCCAGATAAACCACAATGTAAAAATCTAAGAGATCAGAGAAAATAAAATTTTCAAGAGTTTGAAAATAGGCAGGACAATTGGTGAGCCCAAATGGAACAACCAAGTGCTCATAAATGCTGTCAGCCTGTGACTCAAAACCAGAGCACAAGCATGACAGCCAAATACAATAAATCAATGGTATAGCCAAGATACCCCTAAACCATGGAGCTGAGCCAAATCAACTCAAAAGGTATCAAAAGAAAGAGGAAACCCACAACTCTCCAAATACACAAGTCCCACCATCATAGGACAAATAATAACAAAGTTATTCCTGCTCAAAGTTGTTGATGAGCATAAACCTTAATTTTCACCTCTCAGCTGAAATCCAGAGGAAGAGGCTTAACCCCATCAACTGGGTATTAAAAATGAAGCCATCATTCAAGGCTCTTCAATGCTACTAGCCAAATTGAGCTAGCATAATAATTGCAGGAGTTATGGCCAAAATAAGGTCAAATAAGGGGGAATTAAACATTCACCTCTCATCTAGCTTTTACAGTTTTAGTGTGAGATACCTAAAGGTGGGTTATTTTTGACAAGAACAAAATAAGGGCTATCTGATGGTGCCATTCACTTCCTCATATCTTCTCTAGGACAAATCTTATGGGGCAAACAAGCTCTATACAGATTTTAAGTAAATCATACATATGTACAAAAAATCTTGTACATGGCATAACATTGCCATATTTAATGGTAAAAATATCAAAAAAGGTTTCATTGTGTAGAGCACATTCAGGGCTACACAATGAACCATCTCTGAGCTTGATATCTCAAAACAGACAAATTTATGGCAGTTTTAACGTCAAAATCTCACAGTCTGACCAATACAGTCTTACCATGGGATAATATCCCATAATTATGATTATGAGGTATCAAACAGAAGAAGAAGCATGTTTATACTACAATAACTCATAATTCATTCAATACTGGGGTCCAATACAGGTTCTGTACAGTATTATATATGTCATACACATCAGAAGAGGGCTGTGTGGTCCCCAGATGAAGGTTTTCACCCTGTATTGGTGAAAGCTTCTCAGATGTGGTTTCAAAGCCACATCTGAGCCAAATATATTTTATACAGGCACTGTTCAAACCACAAGCCAGTCCTTGGAAGTGAAAAATATTCACTTCCTCTACGTGGAGAGGTCTAACAACCTTTTCACCTCATTTTGGGATAAAATGGAGTGTTTTCTCCACCAGAAAAGGGTTCCTCTCCTTTTCTTGAATTCCTACGTAGTACAACTTTCAACAACAATTACACTCTTGGAAATAGCCTGGTATGATTATAATCTTAATTATTGTAACCCAAAAGGTCAAGCTGCACCCAGGGCTTTCAACAGTGCCCACCACCACCAATCCTCAATAGTAAAGGCCTTATTATTTTTTTATTTACCTTTTATTATCACAAAAAATCCTTTTCATACTATTTTCACTGTGTCACAGTCATATTTAAAGCTTTCAAATACTCATTAATCAGCTTCATCATATACTGAGCCTGACATTTTGGGGCCTGGCGGTGTGTTTTTTAGATTTTTGGACCTTTTTTACACAAAAAAGTGAGGTTTTTATGAAATTTTGTTTCTTTTTGAGGTGTAATTTTATTCAAAAATAAATTAGAATACATATCTTATGTTTTTTTTGAGTGGTATATGCTATATACCACTGTGGGTTTTGTTTTTTAATTGCCTTGTTGTGTGGTTGATTATAATTTAATCACCACAAAACCTTTATCTTTGGTGTTTTTCACATATGAAAACACTTCAACCCATCAAGACTTTCTATTGCTTAATTAAAAGGGACACCTCTTACTGTAAAACAGCAGTATTAGAGGCGTGGTTGGGTATATTGATAATTTCAATTACCCTTTCAAGAACCACTTTTGGATTATACTTGCTAATTACAAATTAATCTATGTAATACTGGTATAAAAACAGTGTACCAGATATTCATAAGCTGTATTTCTGATAGTTAATTGTTAATTTCAATTGCACTATCATAATACAAGGGCATAATATAGAAATATATTTCCCAGAGGCCATTCTTAGACATGCAAACAGCCTTTTAAGAAGTCTTAACTGAAATTGAGCCCTCTTTCTCCTGTTTTATCCAGTCAAAGAAAACTACATCCCAATCAAGACCTGGTAACAGGCCAACACACAAGTGACATGCTCAGGACCAGAGGGCAGCAAGGGCAAAGGAAAAAGGCACAGTGAAAGGCTTAGTAAAGCTAAAAATTGGACACCAATTGCCACTCATAGGGATAGAAAACCACAAAACTCTGCATCAATACAAGGTAAAACCACCTTAACCAATTTTACAAGGAAGATTACAATAATCAACCCAGTTTTAACCTCTAAAGGCAAATTACCAAGAGCTGGATACAACAGATTTTTACAAGGCACAGTCAAAGGTAAATACCCTAAGAAAATTAAGTTGTTGACTTCTTGGAAACACTGATATGTCACCTGTAGATCTCAGAAACCTTGGCTTCCAAAGGAACCAGCCAGAGGACAGATAAGCCTTGTCTAGAACCAGAAGACCTGAAGGAGGACACCTTGGACATAGTGGTGGATGGCAAGACATTGAGGGAAATTATACCCACTATGCCATTCCCTTGCCAATTCAACAAACACCTCAAACCAGAGGACTGGAAGGAAATGGATCAAGTTATTCAGCTCCACCAACTCCTTAAAGACCTTTTTCAATGGAGCATGAACAACAGGTTAAACCTAGCATCCAACTGGGAAGAACTTGGAGCAAGTTTCCAGAAGATATGTCTCAAAGAGATAGACTTTGAAGACCTTATGGTAATAACCAAAGGTTGGAATCCCGCAAGGCAGTTCAGACTCCTAGAGGTGAGGGCAAACAGGATAAGGGAGAATCAAGCCACTATCCATGCAAGCCTTGAGATATATTTTACATACCCAAATAGGCCGCAATTATCTTAAAAAGAAAATCTGAACTATGCATAACCCATAAGTAAGTCATACATTCAAAATTCATTATTTTTGATTTCAGAAAAGATAAATAACCTTTTATTGAGAAAGTAAATCCATGAATTTAAGGCCAGATTTGGATTCTAAACAAAATTTCACCTAGGGTAGCTCCATGGAGTGAATAAGGTCAAATCAACTTTTTAGGTGGTAATATGGAAAATACTTCAATACCACATCATCAATATCACATAAAAGATCCGTGAAAATTTTTGTTTTTATCAATTTCACGCCAAAATAATGGGAATGTGAGAAATCCCATGTGACAAATACACTAAGAATAGTGTTATGCATGTTTGTGGCACTTAATATTATTGTATTCTTACATAAACCTTTGGTAGACCCATAGTGGATATCTCACTTTGAGCCTGAATTTCTATTTTGACATAAAAACCAGTCAAGGGGGACAACAGACATCAAAGAGAGTCAGGTTATCCAGCTTCTGAGGCCTCTGAGGCATGGAAAGACTTAAAGCTTGGATCCATGGCTGAATTTGGCCCAATTAGTAAACTAAAACCTTTTGGGAACTTGGTTACCAATTCAAAACTTCATTATATCATAAGAAAATAGCAAATAAGCTGCTATTTTGATGTGCCAAGGAGGTAAAGAGTGGCTTAGACTCCTGTAACCATATCAATTCTTAATTACTGTCCATAGATAAACCCCAAAGAATTCATAGAAACCCTTTTTGGATTATTATCCATTGATTTACCTTATAGGAACCCGCCATATAGTGCTTTTTGCAATTCTACCTAGAAATGAGGTAAAAACTTCAAAAATTCAATAAAAATACAATTCTTAACAAATCTTTGTTAAACATTTAGGACCAATGAATAACTGAATGATTCATATAAAAACCAAAAATAATAATACTTTTAAAAGTAAAATTTAAAGTTTTACTTACAGTCCATGTTTGATGATTACGTGTGAAATACTGAATCTTTCAAAATTCACAGAAAATACACTCTGTGATGAAGCTTCCAATAACATTGATAATTTGGATAAATGAATAATTATTTTGGAATGAAAGCATATTTACAATTTTTACTCCTTTTATTCTTAACCATAAATGGGTTTGTAGTCATGTAAAAGCATCAATTAAGTAATTATGATAATCTTATATGACAACAGATGATACAATAAATAATCCAATAAGGCTTATTGTTTTCTCACTCACTGTTTTTTCAGTTTGCTCCATGGAACACCTCTGTGAGCTGTCTTAAACTTAAAAGAGGCCCCCTCTTGCTGTTGTTTCCAAATCATCACATCATTATATTATACCTTTATTACTAACAAGTAAGTATTAGTTAAAACTTATCTTAAGTGTTTTAATATTTCAGAATCAATCAGAAATACGTTAAATCATATAAATAAACTAAATATTGTTGTAATACTGTTATAAATGCATTTTTGGTCTTTTAAATCCACAATTATCTGTCAAATCTCTCTACTTCTATCTTTAATAAGTTCTTTGGAGTATTAGTGAGTGATTCATCATAATTTGCAAAGTTTTTCTCTAGTAATTGTTTTCTTCAAGAATTATATTTATAATTATTCTTGAGAAAGATAATTATACATTAAAATAGTTTTATTATTTTAATAAAGAAGGTTTATTAATAAATACTTGTAATTGATTCTAGTGGATAATTACTGCTTACTATTATAATCACTAGTAGTGTATAACAAGTAAAAGAGATAATTAATTAATTAACTCTTTAATTGTGGTTATAATAATTTTTATTATATTTAATAAGAACATTCATAGTACTGTTGATTAATAGTAATATTATCAGTAGTTTCATAGAAACATCTTACATTTGGGGGCCTGGCCGTGTTTTTTGAGCCTTGTACCCTTAATCAATATATTGGTAAGCTTTAAAATATATTAATTTAATTATTTTTTTCTTTCAACTTAAATTTAAAATCATTTTTATTCTTGAAATTGTCTTCAGATATTTTTCTTTGAGGAATTTGGTTCAATTTTATATTGTTTTTATACATGGCTTGTTCACATCCAAAAACTTATTAACCTATTCTTTGAGTTACTCTGAATTAATTTTGACTCAAAATGTTAAATTTTAATTTTTTTTCTTTAAAAAGAATAATTTTTTTTAATTTAAAAAATAATAATAAAAAACTTATGAAAAATCTTAAAAGTATAAAAAATAATTTTCTTTTATCAATTGCTTTCTCTAGTGTCTTTAGTCAAATGCTGTGCACCTGGTAACAAACTCAGTAAAAGATACATTACCAGTCCAGAATCTTCACAAGCAGAATCTGAAGACAGTATTGAAGCAAAAATTGTTAAAAGAGGCACTTTATTTAAGACAGAACAAGCATAACACCCACCAAAAGGTGTGTGTTTTCTGTTTTCCACTCTTATTTTCTCTTGAATTGACGTGTAAAATGCTGCATACCAGAAATGGAAGAAGCTATTCAGTCCAACCAGATGGACCTGGAAAAGGAAGAGGTGAGACCAAAAAAGGGCTTCCAAGTGTTCCTCAAGAAAGACACATCTGAAGGATTCCAGAACTGCCCCACATTCCCCAAGGTCTGTGCAAACAAAATTTGATGTGAGCTCTGAGCCTGAACTAATTGAATGTACTATTTTAAGGGCTGAACCACTTCCAAGTGGAACCCATAGAAATATAGCAGTCCCAATACAAAAATGGGTTGAAAGCAGCAACAGAAGAGGAGCGGGAAATATGACCAAGCCTTTGAAAGGGGGCCATGAACTACTACTTACACATCAAGAGCTTTCTGGGTCAGGAGAAGACCATAGAGCTCTTAGGAGGGTGGAACCCATTTTTTTGCAAAGACAAAGTCAAAAAGATAAAGAATTGGTTGAAGAACCAAAGTATTTTATTTGTAGACCAGAAGAAGGAATTGGAAATGACCCCAGCTTTGGAAGAAGGCCCAGTTGTGTCTACCAGCTCAAAACCAAGTCCAGAAGCATCCAAAGGGAAGCCCAAAGGACCTCAGAATAAGAAGAAAGATCCCAAGAACCATCAGGGAAAGGGTAAAGGCAAAGAAAATTGGCACAGACCTTCTCCACAAGGGTGCAGGATCCCCAAATTTGAGCCTTCAGCTGTGGACAGTGTCTTCAATATGGCCAGGACTCTTATGCAGTTCACAGCCAAAGAGAAGGAAAGGATGAACAGGACTTAATAGAGTAAATACAATTCGTTAAATCTAGTATTGATGTAAAAATTGGCAAATTTGATGCAAAGTTAAAGAAAATAACATCAGATAGAAGTGAATTGAAAAGAAATGACAAAACGTATACCCAGTGGTATAAGTTGACAATTGTCAGAATTGATTAAATTTCCAATACATGTGACAGAATTGAAATTAAATTTCAGGTTCAGAATAATGAAATGGAAGATATTTCCATTTTTAAAATGAATGATCAACTTAAAATTCTGAAAGATCATGTCTTAGAAATAGTTGAAAATACCAATCAGTTTGCTACACATTTAGCAAAAAGTGACAGCGAAAGGCAGAAGTTAAAGAGTGAAATCATTGCAAATGTAGAAAAAATTCATAAGAATTATGTACCACCTATTCCAAGACATTCTACACCTTTGACTGAAGAAAAATGTTCTGTAAAAGGAAGTTTGACCCCATTTTTTGGAGAAAATCCTATCAGTGCAAAAGGTATTCCAAACTGGAAGAATTGCAAAAATTCTCTGGTGAAGGAGAATACAATCATATTGAGTTAATCATAAAAATTGATATGTTGCAAGAGGATTTACACATAACTGGTGAGCCTTTGAGATATGACCACATATCCACAAAGGTCACAGCAAAATTTCTGTAATAATTATCGTGAGCCTTGAAGTATATCTTACATACCCAAATAGGCCACAATTATCTTAAAAATCAATTTTGAATTATGCATAACTCATTAGTCATGCATATATCCAAAATTCATCATTTTTGATTTCCGAAAAGATGAATAACTTTTTATGGAGTACGTAAATCCATGGATTTAAGGCCAGATTTGGATTCTACACAAAACTCACCTAGGGTAGCTTCATAGAGTGAATAACCTCAAATTAACTCTTTGAGATGGTAATATGGAAAATACTTCAATACCACATAAAAGATCCATCAAAATTTTTGTTTTTCTTCATTTCACACCAAAATAATGGGAATGTGAGAAATCCCATGTTACATATACACTAAGAATAGTGTTATGCATGTTTTGAGCACTTAATATCATGGTATTCTTACATGGAATTTTGGTACACCCATAGTGGATATCTCACTTTAAGCTTAAATTACTATTTTGACATGAAAAATAGGCAAGGGGGACAAAAGACATCAAAGAGAGCCAGGGTACCCAACTTCTGAGGCCTCAGAGGCATGGGCAACTCCAAAGATTGAATCCATGGCTGATCTTGGCCCAATTAGTAAAATAAAACACTTTGGGAAATTGGTTACCATGTTACAACTACAGTAAATCTTAAGAAAATAGCAAATAACCTGCTATTTTGACGTGCCAAGGAGGTAAAGAGCTACTTAGACTTCTTTTACCTTGTCAATTCTTAATTACTTTCCATTAATAAACACCAAAAGCGCAATTAAAACTCTTCTTGGACGTATATACATTGATTTACCTCATAGCAACCAGATAAACACTGATATTTGCATTTCTACATAGAAATGAGGTAAGAACTTAAAAAATTCATTAAAACTACAGTTCTTGATGGATCTCTCTGAAACTTTCAGGACCAATGGAGAAAAGTATTTCGTATGGTAAAACCAAAAATAATTATGGCTTTACTAGTAAAATTCAAAGTTTTACTTACAGTCCATTTTTGACTATTCTATGTGAAACACTGAATCTTCAAAAATTCACAGTAATTACATCCTGTGATGAAATTGGCAATAACATTGATAACTTTGAGAGATAAATGATTCTTTTAGAATAAAAGAAGATTTACAGATGTTACTCCTTTTATTCTTGACCATATTGGGGTTGGTAGTCACATAAAAGCATTAATTAAGTAATTTTGATAATCTTACGTGACAACAGATGATGCAATCAATAATCCAAAAGGGTTTATTGCTTTCTCACTCACTGGCTTTCAGTTTGCTCCATGGCAGCCTTTGTGAGCTGTTGTTGACTTAAAAGAGGCCTCCTCTTTCTGTTTTTTGCACATCATCATCTTATTATCGTTGAAATGATTGTTACCAACAAGTAAGTATTAGTTGAAACTATTCTTAAGTGTTTTAATTCTTACAGAACCAACAACAAAGACTTGAAATCATAGAATCTAACTCTAATAAATACATTTTGATCCCTTAAATCCACAATTCTACATCAAATCTCTCTGTCTTATCTTTCAATAAGCTCTTTTGGAATATTAGTGAGTGATTTATCCTTAATTCTTAAGTTCTCTTCTAAATAATTAGTTTTCTTCAAGAATTATATTTATAATTAATCTTGCAAAAGATGATTATATGTTCAAATGATTTTATTATTAAAATCTTTTTGTAATTGATTCTTGTAGACCATAACTACCCACTGTTAAATCACTAGTAGTTTTTAACACATGAAAGAAATAATTCTTTAATTATTGAATTGTGGTTATAATAATATCTTATTATTATATTTCATAAGAACGGACATTGTACTGTTGATTAATGATAAGATTAGAATCAGTTTCATAGTCAAATCTTACACCCATCCTGCTCTTGAATTCCTATGTAGTACAACTTTCAAAAACAGTTATACACTTGCAAAATAATCAGATTATACTTTAAATTACCAAGTATTGTTGTCAGCCTGTGACTCAAAACCAGAGCACAAGCATGACAGCCAAAATACCATAAACCAATGGTATAGCCAAAATACCACCAAAACATGGAACTGAGCCAAATTAGCTCAAAAGGTATCAGAAGAAAGAGGAAACTTACCTCTTTCTGAAAATATAAGTCCCATAACCATAGGACAAGAAACAACAAGGTTATTCCTGCTCAAAGTTATTGCTGAGCATAAACCTTAATTTTCACCTCTCATCTAAAATCTAGAAGGAGAGGCTTCACCCCATCAAATGGGTATTCAAAATGAAGCTCTAAGCCAGGGCTATCCAATGGTACCAGCCAAACTGAGCTAGCACCAGTATTACTTGAGTTATGGTCAAATTCAGACCAAATAAGGGTGAACAAAACATTCACCTCTCATCTAACTTTTACAGTTTTAGTGTGAGATACCTAAAGTGGGGTCTTTTTGGAAAGGGCACAATCAGGGCTATCTGATGGTGCCATCCATTTCCTCATAACTCAACTACAACAGAAGTTATTGGCCAAACAAGCTTAATACAGCTTTTGACCAGACCACGCCAATGTACAAAAATACTTGTACATGGGATAACTTTGTCATATTTAATGATAACCATGTCAAGTTGGGTACCATTGTGTAGAGCTCATACAGGGCTATTCAATGAACCAACTTTGAGCTTGATATCTCAAAAACTGACAGAGGTATGACCATTTTAAGGTCAAAATCCCACCTGCTGTCAGATACAGCCTTACCATGGGATAATATCCCATAACCATGAATATGAGGTGTCAAATAGACGAAGAAGCATGTTTTTACTTCAATACCTCATATGTCAGTCAATACTGGGGTCCCATACAGTTTCTGTACAGCATTCTACGCGTCATACACGTCAGAATCAGGCTGTGAGGTCCCCAGATGAAAGTTTTCACCCTGTATTGGCGAAAACTGCCCAGATGTGGTTTCAAAACCACATCTGAGCCCAATACAGGGTATAAAGGCTGTTTGCAAACCACAAGCCTGTCCTGGAGAGTGAAAAATCTTCAGTTCCTCTACGTGGAAAGGTCTAGCAGCCTTTCCACCTCAATTTCAGGATAAAAGGAGGGCTTTTCACAGCCAAAAACCTTTCCTCATCCTGCTCTTGAATAACCTGCATAGTAAACTGTCAAAAACAGTTTTACTCTTGGTTAAATAATCAGGAATACTCTTAATTTAAAGTATTGTAGTCTTTATTATTGTAATCCAACAGGTAAAGCTGCACCCAGGGCTTTCAACAGCACTCACCACCACTATATCTCTATAGTAAAGCCCTTTAAATCTTAAATTAAATCATTTATTATCAATCTTATCATCTTTTCAAACCATTTTTACCGTGTCACAGTCATAGTTAAAGCTTGTAAATACTCATATACTCCTTTATCATAGACTCATCCTGACATTTTGGGGGCCTGGCCGTGTTTTTTTTGACTTTTTGGACCTTACAAGTAAGTCTTTTCTCTTTTTTATGACTTATTAACACATTGTTTTATCTTTTTTTAGGCGTAATTTCCATTTAAATATATATATTTTATATATTTTTATATTTTTCATATACTCATATTATAAAAGAGTATTTTTCACGTGGCTAATACCCACTGAAAATAATTATTTTTGGCGTGTTTTGTATATAAAAACACATAAGCCATCAATAAGTCCTGTATTCTTGACTGAATAAGGACACCTCTGACTGAAATACCATCAGTTGAGGCGTGGATTAAGTGTATTGTTGACTCAATAACACTTATAGAAAACCACTTGTACAGAATACACTTGAAAACCACAAGTGTATCTGTGGGATACTGGCACACAAACAGTGTGACAGGGTACCAAAAGCTGTAATTCTGACGTGGAATTGTTGATTCGACCACACTGTCATTATACAGGGGCATACTGTAATAATATACAAGCCCAGAGGCCATTCTTAAACGTGCAAAACCAGCCTTGTAAGAAGTCTTAACTGACATAAGCCCTCTTTTTCCTGTCTTGATTCAGTGGAAGAAAACTACATCCCACTTGAAACCCAGTCACAGGCCAACACACCAGTGACACCCTCAGAACCAGAGGGCAGCAAGGGTAAAGGAAAAAGGCTTAGTGAAGGCCTCATTACAGCCAAGAAGTGGACACCAATAGCCACTCAGAGGAGTAGAAAACCACGAAACTCTGCTTCAATACAAGGTAAACCAACCTTAACCACTTGTACAGGGAAGATTACAATTATTAACCCAGTTGTAACCTCCAAAGGCAAACTGCCCAAATCAGCAGATAACAAATTTGTATAAGGCACAGTCAAAGGTAAATACCTTAAGAACATAAAGTTTTTGACTGCTTGCAAACACTGATATGTCCCCTGCATACCTCAGAGACCTTGGCTTCCAAAGGAACCAGCCAGAGGATAGAGCAGGAATGTCTAGAACCAGAAGACCTGAAAGAAGACACATTGGACACAGTGGTGGATGGCAAAACAATGAGGGAGATAATATCAACCTTGCCATTCACACTCCAATTCAACAGAAACCTCAAACCAGAGGACTGGAAGGATATGGATCAAGTTCTTCAAATCCACCAACTCCTCAAAGATTTGTTTCAATGGAGCATGGACAACAAGAGGTTCAACCTAGCAACTCACTGGGCAGAACTGGGATCAAGTTGCCAGAAGATCTGTCTCAAAGAGATAGACTTCAAAGACCTTATGGTAATCAACAAGGGTTGGAATCCTACCAGGCAGCACAGACTCCTGGAGGCAAGGGCACAGAGGATAAGGGAGAATCAAGCCACTATCCAAGCTATAGAAGAACAGTTAACCCAGACAGGGCCTACTCAGATTCCTTCAGGTTCACAAGGAGCATGCCAAATCAGCTCTCCAGTGGCTTCACACCATTCAGAAACCAGCAGATCAGTGGCCAAGAGTCACCATTCTTCACAATTCCAGGAAGTTTCCAGGAGAAGACAAGGCAACAAGGGCAAGACCAAAGCCTCCTTCAACCAGAGGAGGAAAGAGTCAGACCCCATGATCCAGAAGCTGTTAGATTTGGTAAAAGAAGTACACAAGAACCAGAAGTAGTTGTAAACCACTCTAGAATCAGTAGTCCTAGTAATAGAAACATTACCCCCACTCAGACTGAAAATAACATTATCACATCTTAGAGTAACATCAACAGTGACACACTGTGGTTACAAATGTCCCAATATGCTGAGCAATCTGCAAAGCAGGCTACAGAATTTGCAGCTGCCCAAGAGAGGATGAGAAAAACTCAAGCCTCATTGGAGCAGATAGTTAAAAACCTTCAGGAAGGATATGCTCAACTGAGCAAAGCCTCTGAAGAAACCAACAAGAGACTGAATCAAGTCTCTGAAGAACAACACCATAGTAGCAGGGACAGGGAGTGTCTGAACCAAGACATCAACAAATTGTTTGATGCCTACCATAGCTTAAAGCCCCAACCACAAGGCCAAGCTATGGAGAATCCATATCAACCAGATGACATCAAACCAGATGCCATGTTGTTGAATAAGGCAAGATCTCCATCACAATACCAGGATGGAGATGGCATGTCTTATTCAGAGAAGGAAGCCTTGAAACAGCTTCCTGAGGCCTCAAACTGGCCCAAATTCTCTGGATCAGGAGAATATGATCATATGGAGCTCATAGATTATATTGATGGACTCTTCATTGATGTACCAAGCATACCAGATTACTGGATTACTGCTAGACTGAATACTGCATTTAAAGGTCATGCAAGTATATGGTACACTGAAATGAAAGAAATCCATGGCAGAAGAAATTGGCCATGGTGGAAGAGTCAAATAATCCAAAAGTACAGTAATGGAACTTGGATATGGCAAAAGACCATGTCATTTGAAAATGACAAATACTCTGTGGACAAAGATCCATATGAGTGGTGTCTTAGACAGTCTAAAAGACTTAAAGCCATTGATCCCCAAATGAACATTCAAATGAGGAATCATAAACTTCTGACACAACTTCCAGGAGAACTAGAGCATGCAGTAAAGTGCAGATACAACCAAAATTGCACTCTAGATGATATAGCCAATACCTTACAAGACATAACGAAAAGGACTAATATAGGGAAATTCACCCCATATAGAAGCAGTAGTTTCAAAGAGAAACAACCTTTCAGGGTGGAGTTTAAAGACAAACCCAGAGAAAGAGTGGCAGAAGTGGCAAAGAAGAAGAATTCTTGTCACAATTGTGGTTCAACAGACCACTATGCCAACAACTGTCCAAAAGCAAAGAAGAAAGTCTATGCTATAGAGAAAGTCCCTGAAGAAGAACCTCCAACAGAGGATTCTGAATCAGACTCTATGGGAGATGCCATCAGAGAACTATCTGATGATGATCAAGACCCAAGAGAGGAACTTCTAGTGGAATACTGTCAGCCTGTGACTCAAAACCAGAGCACAAGCATGACAGCCAAAATACCATAAACCAATGGTATAGCCAAAATACCACCAAAATAAGGAACTGAGCCAAATTAGCTCAAAAGGTATCAGAAGAAAGAGGAAACTTACCTCTTTCTGAAAATATAAGTCCCATAACCATAGGACAAGAAACAACAAAGTTATTCCTGCTCAAAGTTATTGCTGAGCATAAACCTTAATTTTCACCTCTCATCTAAAATCTAGAAGGAGAGGCTTAACCCCATCAAATGGGTATTCAAAATGAAGCTCTAAGCCAGGGCTATCCAATGGTACCAGCCAAACTGAGCTAGCACCAGTATTACTTGAGTTATGGTCAAATTCAGACCAAATAAGGGTGAACAAAACATTCACCTCTCATCTAACTTTTACAGTTTTAGTGTGAGATACCTAAAGTGGGGTCTTTTTGGAAAGAGCACAATCAGAGCTATCTGATGGTGCCATCCATTTCCTCATAACTCAACTACAACAGAAGTTATTGGCCAAACAAGCTTAATACAGCTTTTGACCAGACCACGCCAATGTACAAAAATACTTGTACATGGGATAACTTTGTCATATTTAATGATAACCATGTCAAGTTGGGTACCATTGTGTAGAGCTCATACAGGGCTATTCAATGAACCAACTTTGAGCTTGATATCTCAAACACTGACAGAGGTATGACCATTTTAAGGTCAAAATCCCACCTGCTGTCAGATACAGCCTTACCATGGGATAATATCCCATAACCATGAATATGAGGTGTCAAATAGACAAAGAAGCATGTTTTTACTTCAATACCTCATATGTCAGTCAATACTGGGGTCCCATACAGTTTCTGTACAGCATTCTACGCGTCATACACGTCAGAATCAGGCTGTGAGGTCCCCAGATGAAAATTTTCACCCTGTATTAGTGAAAACTGCCCAGATGTGGTTTCAAAACCACATCTGAGCCCAATACAGGGTATACAGGATGTTTGCAAACCACAAGCCTGTCCTGGAGAGTGAAAAATCTTCACTTCCTCTACGTGGAAAGATCTAGCAGCCTTTCCACCTCAATTTCAGGATAAAAGGAGGGCTCTTCACAGCCAAAAACCTTTCCTCATCCTGCTCTTGAATAACCTACGTAGTAAACTGTCAAAAACAGTTTTACTCTTGGTTAAATAATCAGGTATACTCTTAATTTAAAGTATTGTAGTCTTTATTATTGTAATCCAAGTGGTAAAGCTGCACCCAGGGCTTTCAACAGCGCTCACCACCACTATATCTCTATAGTAAAGCCCTTTAAATCTTAAATTAAACCATTTATTCTCAATCTTATCATCTTTTAAAACCATTTTTACCGTGTCACAGTCATAGTTAAAGTTTGTAAATACTCATATACACCTTTATCATAGACTCAGCCTGACAAATACCAAGAGGAAACCCCATTGGAAATCCAGGATATACAGTTGGAAGCAGGCATGCCACAAGACACTACCAACAAGAACTTGTGTAAACACACACAAGATGCACAAACATTCCTGGTTACACCAACGAAAGGAATGGCATATATACATGGAACAGCCACAAAAATGACTGTATGTATTGACAATGCTCAGCACCCACTGATCATTGACAGTGGAGCACACTGCTCCATAGTGGCCAGAAATTATCTGGATCACCACTTCCCAAACTGGGAAAAAGAACTCTTGCCCACCAGGGCAAAGAACTTTAAGAGTGCATCTGGAAAGATGACCTCTATTGGGACAATTATCAAAGAAATAATTATACCCCACAGAAAAGGTAATATCAGACTCAACCCAGAGTTTGTAGTGCTTGAAGATGCCCACATCCAAGGGTTTTTACTGGGAACAGATTACCAGAGGATGTATGGCATAGATATTTACAACAGTAAAAATAGGCATATTACCATTGGTACTAATAAGGAAAAGAAATTTTCTCTTGATATATACCAGATATCTTCTCAGGACCCACTGGAAGAACTTCTGAAAGAATTCAGAGAGGGACAGTTTAGCACTACCCTCACCAGTAAACAAAAGCTAAGTTTACTGAAGATGCTGAGTAAGAATAGACCAGCATTTGCCATTGGTGAAGAACCATTAGGCAAGATCAAAGGCCATGATATAGAACTATATCTGGATGTGGAAAGGCCTTATCCACCCATGTTAAGGAGACCTCCTTACCCAGCAAGTCTGGAGACCAGGAAAGAGATTGAGAAACATATCAATGAACTCCTGGACATGGATGTCATTAGGAAGATTGGACATAATGAAATAGTGGAAATCACCACTCCTGTCCTAATCTCCTGGCATGATGGCAAGTCTAGATTATGTGGAGACTTCAGAGCCCTGAATAACTACACAAAAGCAGACAGGTACCCTATACCAAGGATACCTCATGCCTTGGATAAGCTAGCCAAAGCCAAATACATAACCAAGATGGATTGTATGAAAGGCTTCCACCAAAATGGAGTTAAACCAAATTCCATGAAGTTGCTCAGAATAATATCCCATATGGGCATATATGAGTACACCAGGATGCCATTTGGCATCAAGAATGCACCAGCCCACTTCCAAAGGATGATGGACACCATATTTCAAGAAGAAATAATGGAAGGCTGGATGGTAGTGTATATTGATGATATCATTATATACTCAGAGACATGGGAAGACCATGTACAATACATAGACAGAGTGCTAAGTAAATGTACACCCATCAATCTGAAAATTTCACTTAAAAAGTGTAATTTTGGCCAACAAGAGCTACTAGCTCTAGGACACAAAGTCTCAGGCCTTAGTCTGGAAATTGACCAGAACAAAGTAGCAGCAGTACTGCGAAAGCCAGTACCAAAGAACATCAAAGAGATGCAATCTTTCCTTGGATTTGCTAGCTACTATAGAAACCACATCAAAAACTTTGCTCACATAACTAGTAGTTTATACAAGTTATGCTCAAAGGATGTAGTTTTTGAAATAACCAAGGAAAGGAGGGATGCATATGAGAGGATCAAATATGAACTCACAAATGCACCTGTGCTCATCTTGCCTGACTTTGAACTACCATTCAAGTTATATATAGATGCAGCATGCAGCCAAGGCTTGGGAGCAGCCCTTCACCAAAGACAAATTGTGGATGGTGAACCAAGAGAAGGTGTAATATGTTACATCTCCAGGAAGCTGAAAGATTCAGAAGCCAGGTATGGGGCCACCCAGACAGAATGTCTATGTCTAGTCTGGGCTCTAGAAAAACTCCACTATTATTTGGAGGGTGCAGTCTTTGAAGTCTACACAGACTGCACAGCCTTGAAGTCTTTACTAAACATGAATACTACTAATAGACACATGCTGAGATGGCAAATAGCCATCCAGGAGTATAGAGGGAACATGACCATCATATACAAGGAAGGTAAAAGCCATACCAATGCAGATGGCCTTAGCAGATGGCCACTGGACAATGTCAAAAGCAATCCAGCTTATGACCCTGAAGTTGCTGCAAAAATTCCTATCCATTTTATGGAAATAAATAGGAAAAAGAACTTCAGATTCTCTGAATGGGCACCAGGGAGTGGTACCCTTGACAGTGGAAACACTGATTCAGAAGGGACAGAAACCCCCATACTGGGAATAAGTTCCTCAGAATTGCACAATCAATTTTTCAATGCAGTACTGAGATCCTATGCTAAACACAAACAGTGTAGCATACTACTCCAACTCCTTCAACAAAAATACAGGAGCCCAGAAATGGAAACCCAGCTGGAGGAACCCTGGTTGAGGGCCTATAAGGACAATAAATTCTTCCTTATAGATGGCCTGATTTATCACAGAGAAAAGCACACCAGTGCACTCACAGTGATAGACAGAGACCACATCTCCTTAATCCTGCAGGAATGCCATGACTGCCCCTACATGGGACACATGAGTGAGGAAAGGACTAAAGAGAGGGTAGCAAGCACAGCTTGGTGGCCCAAGTGGGAGCAAGAGTTGAGTGAATACATCAACACTTGTGAAAGATGCCAAAAGGCAAATAGAAAACATGGGAAAAAATATGGGTTGCTTCAACACATAGAAGAACCCAAACACCCATGGGAAACCATCAACATGGACTGGGTCACAGGACTTGTCCCAGGAGGCAAAGAAAACTACAATGCCTGCCTAATCATAGTTGATAGGTTCAGCAAGAGCATGAGATGTCTACCATGCCATAAAGAGGACACAGCCATGGACACTGCTCTGTTATTTTGGAATAACATCATATCCACCTGTGGAGTCCCTAAGATCATAATTAGTGACAGGGACCCAAAATTCACATCTGAATTTTGGACCAATTTATATGACATGCTAGGCACCAAGCTTGCTTTTTCCACAGCTTACCATCCACAAACAGATGGCCTAGCTGAGAGGATGATCCAAACAATGGAGGACATCCTCAGGAGGTTCTGTGCCTATGGCATGGAATACAAGGACCATGAGGGATATACCCATGATTGGGTCACCCTCTTACCAGCAGTCCAACTGGCTTACAATACAAGCCAGCACTCTACCACAGGAAAAACACCTGCACTGGTAGAGAAAGGGTGGAATCCCCTTTTACCTGTGGATCACTTGAAGAAAAATCTTCTGACCATCCACCCCACAGCCAAAGACTTCCATGATATGTGGAAGAAAGCCTGTAATACTGCAGCCAAATGCATAGCTGAGGCCAAAGAGTATAATAAGCAGAGGTGGGACAAATCACATATGGAACCTGACTTCAAGGAAGGGGACCAGGTGTTAGTGTCTACACAAAACTTTAACAATCTCAAAGGACCCAAGAAAATGAGAGACTCATTTGTAGGGCCCTTCACTATCATTAAGTTGATAGGGAAGAATGCAGTAGAGGTCAAGCTCACTGAGGAGTTTTCTAGGAAACACCCAGTCTTTCCAGTAAGCCTGGTCAAACCATACTTCCAGAAAGAAGAGGATAAATTCCCCTCCAGGAAGAAAAACATCACTCCACCAGAAATAGTGGAAGTAGAAGACTCTCCTGGACCTGTGAGTAAAATCATCAGGGCCAGAAAAATCAGACTCAATGGGAAGGATCAGAGACAATATCTAGTCAGATTCAAGAACCAGACAGCTGACAAAGACAAATGGTTGGCAGAGGATGCCATACCAGATGGGAACCTTCATCTAAGGAGATTCAGAGCCTCTAGGAGGACTGGACAGTCTCATCAATGATGAGCCTTTTTTAGAGGGAGGGTATGTCAGCCTGTGACTCAAAACCAGAGCACAAGCATGACAGCCAAAATACCATAAACCAATGGTATAGCCAAAATACCACCAAAATAAGGAACTGAGCCAAATTAGCTCAAAAGGTATCAGAAGAAAGAGGAAACTTACCTCTTTCTGAAAATATAAGTCCCATCACCATAGGACAAGCAATAACAAAGTTATTCCTGCTCAAAGCTATTGCTGAGCATAAACCTTAATTTTCACCTCTCATCTAAAATCTAGAAGGAGAGGCTTAACCCCATCAAATGGGTATTCAAAATGAAGCTCTAAGTCAGGGCTATCCAATGGTACCAGCCAAACTGAGCTAGCACCAGTATTACTTGATTTATGGTCAAATTCAGACCAAATAAGGGTGAACAAAACATTCACCTCTCATCTAACTTTTACAGTTTTAGTGTGAGATACCTAAAGTGGGGCCTTTTTGGAAAGAGCACAATCAGGGCTATCTGATGGTGCCATCCATTTCCTCATAGCTCAACTACAACAGAAGTTATTGGCCAAACAAGCTTAATACAGCTTTTGACCAGACCACGCCAATGTACAAAAATACTTGTACATGGGATAACTTTGTCATATTTAATGATAACCATGTCAAGTTGGGTACCATTGTGTAGAGCTCATACAGGGCTATTCAATGAACCAACTTTGAGCTTGATATCTCAAAACGTGACAGAGGTATGACCATTTTAAGGTCAAAATCCCACCTGCTGTCAGATACAGCCTTACCATGGGATAATATCCCATAACCATGAATATGAGGTGTCAAATAGACAAAGAAGCATGTTTTTACTTCAATACCTCATATGTCAGTCAATACTGGGGTCCCATACAGTTTCTGTACAGCATTCTACGCGTCATACACGTCAGAATCAGGCTGTGAGGTCCCCAGATGAAAATTTTCACCCTGTATTGGTGAAAACTGCCCAGATGTGGTTTCAAAACCACATCTGAGCCCAATACAGGGTATACAGTCTGTTTGCAAACAACAAGCCTGTCCTGGAGAGTGAAAAATCTTCACTTCCTCTAAGTGGAAAGGTCTAGCAGCCTTTCCACCTCAATTTCAGGATAAAAGGAGGGCTTTTCACAGCCAAAAACCTTTCCTCATCCTGCTCTTGAATAACCTACATAGTAAACTGTCAAAAACAGTGTTACTCTTGGTTAAATAATCAGGTATACTCTTAATTTAAAGTATTGTAGTCTTTATTATTGTAATCCAACAGGTAAAGCTGCACCCAGGGCTTTCAACAGCGCTCACCACCACTATATCTCTATAGTAAAGCCCTTTAAATCTTAAGTTAAATCATTTATTATCAATCTTATCATCTTTTCAAACCATTTTTACTGTGTCACAGTCATAGTTAAAGCTTGTAAATACTCATATACACCTTTATCATAGACTCAGCCTGACAATTGTAATTTTTATTATAGTAATCCAACTGGCAAGAGTGCACCCAGGGATTTTAACAGTGCTCACCACCATGATACCACAATAGTAAAGCCCTTATTATTCAATTTTAAACTTTTATTATCCATTATAAACTTCTTTGAAATTAATTTTACCATGTAAAACTCATAGCTAAAGTTGTAAATAGCCTTATTACACCTTCATCATGGACTCAGCCTGACATATCCATAGGCCAGAAGAAGGAGTTGGAAATGACCCCAACTTTTCAGAAAGGAGACCCAGTGCCATCTACCAGCTCCAAACCAGCTCCAGAAGTCTCCAAGGACAAACCCAAAATACATCAGAAGAAACACAAAGGTACCACGAGCAATCAGGGCAAAACCAAAGGCAAAGAAAATTGGCACAGACCTTACCCACAAGGGTACAGGATCCCCAAATTGGAGCCTCCAGCCATGGACAGTGTCTTCTATATGTCCAGAACTGTGAACCTATGAGATATGATGACATACCCAAAAAGGTCACAAGAAATATTTAAAATAATTATACCTGAAAAATAACTACCTTAAAACTACAAAACTGCCATAAATAGGCATAAAACTTGGTTTAACTTAAAGCTCAATGAATATACATGTGAAGAAAATTACACCATTGGATTCCTCATGGTAAAATACACATATACCATTTTTATGGCATATCTGTAAAGTCAATATCTATGGAGTTATAAGTAATAACACCTTATAAAAAACATGAATCCTTACTTATTTCAAATACCAATGGGACAAGATGTGAAATAAATTGTACCATTGGATTCCCCATAAGATTCTACACATAAAACAATTAAGAAGATAATCCCCAAAGTCAATACTTATGGAGTTAAGCTGAATATATGCACTTTTTTGGTCAACACATATATTCAAGAATTTTAGCTAATATCTTTTGAAATATACATGATAGAGTGATAAACCAAAGATAAAGTCACCACGTAATAACTGTAGAAACACAGAAAAAAATTTATTTCACAAGTCATAAACAAGGTTGAAACCTGTAATGGATTATTGATTAAAATCAATAGAGCGGTTGACAACTTTGTTGTGAAAGTGGTCCAAACTTAAAATAAAGTAGAAAGTCAGATTCTACTAGTTCATTCGTGAATAATTAAATATTTTTTATTATAATATTCAAGGTATAACCCCTTGAAATCATGGTTTGAAGTTTAAAATATTAAATTTTGACAGAAAAGATGAGTTACAAGAAAAATCATCAAAAAAAGAGTTTTGATTATGAAATGAAATGCTCTTGGCATTCTAATGCGGCCATGCCAAGCTATCATAATCCATTCTCAGAATAGCTGTAGCGTCTATAACCTTCAAGTTATTAATGATCAAAGTTTAAGCTTAAATTTGATCATTTAAGATCACTCACTGTAGTCTTATTTCAAGTTTAACAGTCATATAATTGATAAAGCTGGTGAATAATATTAAAATATGATTAATACTGATAAAATACACAAAGTTTAGGCTTCTGCCAAACCTATGATGTCATCAAACTTAGAGTTATGGTGATAACTGTAAATAATGGCATAATTATGAGGTAAGATGGTTTGATCATGATGTAATCATCACCAAACCTTAAAAAATTGATCAATTATAGTAGATAGCATCAATAAATGTCTAATAGAAGCCTTCTGGATTCTAGGAGGGAGGTATTTACTATAAATAGAGCTCTTTTTACTCTGTTTTCCCCTCAGACGCTTACAGAACACTAAATCATTAAATCAAAAGGCAATTTCTTTATTCTTTATATATAAAACTCTTATATTATTAAGGAAAAAAGATAATCTTATTATAATCATCCTCTTTGATATGATTATTACAATTACTTAATTGTTTCGTTTAAATTTCTCTTAAAAACCTCTAATCCACGTAAAATCAAGATAAATTGTAATTTCTCTTAAATTTTATTGTAAATACAATTTAAAAAGGTTTTATTTACGTTTTTTTAATGAGATTATTCAAAATTATTATATTAAGTATTAAAAGTAGGTTATTTCTCTTATTACAATGATTTTTCTCTATTATTACTTGAATAATTCTATAATTAATATAAATAGTATTTATATTAATTTATAACTTTAATATTAGTAATATTATTGTTATTAATTGTTTTTAATTAATAAAGAACAATTTTTTACACCTTTATTATTTGTTGGTAACAATAATAAAGTGCTTTTAAATATATTAATTATCTTATATTAATATATACATTTATTATATTATTTCTCTAAAATATAAATGATATTATTATATTTATTTAATAATATAATTATTTTTACACCATAATTATAATAATTCTTTATTATTATAATTATTTTTTATCTTATTTATTTCATTCATAGTACAATAAGTAAAATATTGGTAATTTTTACTTATTGTTTCATAGTCAAACCTTACAAGAACTCTCATGGAATTCACAGCCAAAGGGCAGGAAAGGATGAGCAGGACCTTTCCACGCAAATAATACAAGAAATACCATTTGTTAAAACTAGTATTGATGTAGAACTTGGTAAATTTGATGCAAAGTTAAATAAAATAACATCAGATATAAGTGAATCAAAGAGAAATGACAAAACTTCTACTGAGTGGTATAAGTTGACAAATATCAGACTTGATTCAATTACCAATAAATGTGACAGAATTGAAGGTAAATGTCAAGTTCAAGAGGATTAAATAGGAGATATTTCCATTTCACACCTCAATGAACAACTTGCAATTCTGAGAAGTCAGGTTTTGGAAATAATTAATAATACCAATCAGTTTGCCACACATTTGGCAAAATGTGACAGTAAGAGGCAGAAATTAAAGAATTAAATAATTGCAAATTTGGAGCAAATTCATAATAATTATGAACCACATATTCCAAGACATTCTACACCTTTGACTGAAGAGAAATGTTCTTTAAAAGGAGTTTGACCCCCTTTTTACGAGAAATTCCTATCTGCGCAAAAGATATTCCCAAACTGGAAGAATGGATAACATTCTCTGGTGAAGGAGAATACAATCATATTGAGTTCATCAGAACAATTGATATGTTTCCAGAGGACTTTCACATACCTTATGAAATCATAGTGGGAAAGCTACACTCCTTGTTTACCAGACCTTCAAAGATATGGTATTACAAAATGAGACAAGATCATTGTAAACATAATTGGTCTTGGTGGAAATCTGAAATAACCACCAAATGGGCTAACAATTTTTGGAGATTTAGAATGGAAAATGCTTTTGAAAGTGCCATTCTTAACTCAGAAAAGGATAAACCACTAACTTGGTTCCTCAAACAGAAAGACAGATTATTTGCCTTACACCCAGATATGTCTGACTCTATGATTAAAATGGAAAAATGTTAAGGAAATGTGGAGGAGAACTAGAACATTCTATCAAGTGCAGATGTGGAGAACCCTGTTCAACCAAAGACTACATCAATGCCATGGAAGATATTCTTACTGGGACAAGAATTGATAAAAGCTGTACTAGAATCCCTATGGAATCCAAAATGGTCTCAAAAGCTTCCAGAGAAGATAATAGACTTGAAAGACCTGTCTTGAAGTGTCATAAATGTGGAAGCACCTCACATTTAGTGAACACTTGCACCAAGAAGACAAAGATTAATGAATTTCAAGTCATTGAAGAATTTCAGTGTACTGAAGAGAAAGAGGAAACTGACCTAGATTCTGCAGTCCCTCAGGATACATCAGTAGAAGACTATCCCATTGAAAACATTACAGATTTCTTTGAGGTCACAGAAGCCCATACTCATTTGCCACAGTACAGTGAGGTTTGTCATAACTTGATCAATTTCCAGGATTCCAGAATGTGTAAAACCAAACCTGCTAGAGGTAAAGGATACACTTCTCAAGAATCTTGTATCACATCAATCCTGATAAATGATATTGAAGCCAGAGTAAATTTGGATACAGGGGCATTTTGTACTTGTTGAGGAGAGGATTATCTTCAAGCCATACACCCTGGATGGAAGAACAATCTATTACCAATAGAGGGTGTACAATTTAGTAGTGCCAGTAATAATATGTACCTCTTAGGCATATTGGACACTAAGCTTGTATTTCCACATCCAGAAGAAAGTGTAAGAATGAAAACAGAGATAGTAGTAATAGAAAATTGCAAATCTCAGCACATTATTCTTGGAAAATATTACTTGAATATTTATGGTATGAACATCAATAACCATAAAGACAGATATTTCAGAATTTGAGAAAGCAAAAGACAGAAATTTGCCTTTTCCAATATGCCAAAGCAACTATCTATAATATCTTCTGTTAAAGATACTTAGAAGGAAGAATTTGTGGCTAATAAACTTGTTGAAGCACGAATTAATCCATCATTATCACCCAAAAATGAGGAATGATTTTATTCATGTGTTATACACATATAAGAATGCCTTTGATTCTAATAATGAGCCACTAGGCACTATTAAAGGGCATGAAGTTGATATTACACTTAATATTGACAGACCATACCCTCCAGTACTTAGAAGACCAGCTCATGCAGCCAGTCCCAGAGCTAAAGAAGCCTTGGAAAAACATAGCTAAGAGTTGATCCAACTTGGTGTACTAAGAGAAGTAGGCCATAATGAGGAAGTTAAAGTGACAACACCTGTTATTATTGCTGGGCATAATGCTAAATCAAGGATGGTTGGAGATTTTAGAGCATTGAGTACCTACACATTTCCAGATAGATATCCAATTCCTAGAATTCAAGAAACCTTGACTCAATTGTCTAAAGCCAACTATATAACATCCATGGATGCATTGAAAGGTTTTCATCAAAATGTTTTGATGCCCAAAACTGAGAAATCACTTAGAATTATCACTCGATGTGGTATTTATGAGTATCTTAGAATGCCATTTGGTATTGAAAATGCCCCATCTCCTTATCAAAGAATGATGAATATCATCTTACCCACAGAATTATCTGAAGGAAGGCTTATCATTTATATTGATGACATTATCATACGTTCTGACTCATGGCCTTTGCACCTAGAAATACTTGCAAAAGTACTTGAAAAAGCTACAGGGGTGAATATGCATATTTCACTAAAGAAATTTAACTTTGGCATTGAAGAACTTTAAGCTTTAGGAAATATTGTTTCTGGTATAAGCTTGGGTATTGAAAAAAACAAAGTGGCAGCAGTGTCACTTAGACAAATACCCCAGAATAAGAAAGAAATGATGTCTTTCATTGAATTTTCCAGTTATTACAGGCAACACCTGAAAGATTTTGAAATTCTAGACAGATCACTCTATAGAATCTGTGATCAACAGACAGTATTTGAGATGACACAGGAAAGGATTAAAGCTTATGAGAAGATAAGGAAAGCTCTTACAGAAGCACCTTAATCCTCATGCCTGACTGGAATATACCTTTTAAATTGTACATTGATGCATGTGGAGATGGATTAGCGGAAGCCTTACATCAACTCCAATTTATTGATGACAAACCTACAGAGGGACCAGTTTGTTACATCTCAAGACAAATCAAACCAACAGAAGCCAGATATGTTGCAAGCCAGATGGAGTACTTATGTTTAGTATGGGCACTTGAGCAATCACACTATTATCTTGATGCCAGTGCTTTTGAAGTGATAACTGAATGTAATGCCATTAAATAACTTTTTAACATGAAAAATCCCAATAGACATATGTTGAGATGGCAAATAGCCATTCAAAAATATAGAGGTAAGATGACTATAGTTCATAAGGCAGGAAATATTCACAAGAATGCTGATGGACTTAGCAGGTTGACATTAGCCAATACTCCTGATAACCCAGCTCATGTACCTTTGGAAGAAGAACCACAGATTCCAATTGAAGGAATTAACATAACTGATATTGGGACCTAATACTTTGAAGAGGTTAGAGAATCTTATAAGCAGAAAAGGAATTCCCATATCTTGACCTCCTTGTTAGATAAAAACTGCAAAGATACATCTCTAGTCAATTCACTGGATGAGGTTTGGAATAATTCCTATTCTGAAGGAAAATTTCACTTGTTTTATGGAATAATTTACCACAGAACCAAACATTTGTGTGATGACATTGTGTAGCAGATTGCTTATCAATACCATTCTTCATGAATGCCATGATGGCATCTACTCTGGAAACCTGTCAGAAGGCAGAACACTTTAAAAAGTTAAAAACTGTGCATGGTGGCCATCTTGGAGAAAAGAAACCATGGAATAGTGCCATACCTGTGGCAGATGCCAAAAAGAAAACAGGAGTACAGGAAAGGAAATTGGCCTAATGATTCATATTCAAGAACCAAAATTCCCTTGGGAAGTTGTTCACATGGATTGGGTCACGGCACGTCCTTGAAGTGGTGAAAAATGCTATAATGCTTGTTTAGTCATTGTAGAAAGATATAGCAAGACTCCCATATTCTTACCATGTCATAAAGATGACACTGCTATGAATACAGCTCTTCCTCTATGGAGTAGAGTTAGATCTCATACAGGATTATTTAAGAAGATCATAAGTGACAGAGATCCCAAGTTCACATCTGCACTTTGGACCACTCTTCATATATTGTTTGGGACTAAGCCATCATTTCAAACACCATATCACCCTAAAACAGATAGAACAACAGAGACAATGATTCAAACTTTAGAAGACATAATCAGGAGATTCTGTGCTTAAGGATTAGAATTCAAAGACTCAGATGGCTTTACCCATGACTGGTGCACTCTAATACATGCATTAGAATTGGCATATAAGACATCAGTCCATTCCTCCACAGGTCAAACTCCTGCTATGTTGGAGAAAGGATGGAACCAAAGACTCCCAGAAGACACACTGAGGAGAGATTTAATTGAAATCCATCCTCAAGCTTGCAGCTTCAAGATAATGCTTGATAAAGTGAAACATCATGCAAAGCAGATTATGAATGATGCTTTTGACTATGCAAAACAGAAGTGGGAAAAGAGTCACATAGTACCAGACTTCAAAGTAGGGGACTTAGTCCTAGTTTCAACCTTGAATTTTAATAATATCAAAGGCCCAAAGAAACTGAAATATTCTTATGTAGGACCTTTTGTTATTGTTGCCTTACATGGAACCAATGCAGTTCAAGTGGAATTGAGTGGTGAATTAAAAAAGAAACACCTCACCTTTCCAGTAAGCTTGATAAAACCTTATCAACAAGGTGACAAAGAATTGTTTTCTTTAAGAAACGCAGCTCTTTTGACTGTTTCACCAGTGGAACAGAGTGAAGACAAAAAAATAAATGAAGTCATTAAAGAAAGGAGACTTAAGGGTAAAAATCAAATAGAATATTTTGTCAGATATAGAAATACGGTACATGAATATGAATGGCTGGCAGAATAAGAGATACCTTACTCATATAAACTCTTGAGAAGATTTAGACATGAAAGAAGGCCACAAGCCTCAATATCTCTATAGATGTGCTTTAAATTACTTGATCTGAGTAATTTCAAGAGGTTGGACAGTGGAAATTAACCCCTTTTAGGGACTTTTTCTTCTTTGCCTCATTAATACAATTGTAGTACAATTTCATTTTTTGGTGGGAGGCAATGTGAGCCTTGAGGTATATTTTACAAACCCAAAGAGGCCACAAATATCTTTCAAAATAAAGTCTGAACTATGCATATGCAAAGTTAATCATTTTTTATTTCAGAAAAGATGAATAGCTTTTTTGTGAGTAAGTAAATCCATGGATTTAAGGCCTGATTTGGATTCTACACAAAAATTCACCTAGGGTAACTTGATAGAGTGAATAAGATCAAATTAACTCTGAGGTGGTAATATGGAAAATCCTTCAATAATAAATCATCAATACCACATAAAAGAATTGTGAAATGTTTTGTTTTTTTCAATTTCACACCAAAAAATGGGAATGTGGGAAATCCAATGTTACATATACACTAAGAATGGGTTATGCATGTTTGTGGCACTTGATATTATGGTATCCTTACATAAAGGTTTGATACAACCATAGTGGATATCAGGTTTAAGCCTGAATTTCTATTTTTGACATGAAAATAGCTAAGGGGGACGAAAGACATCAAAGAGAGCCAGGGTACCCAACTTCTGAGGCCTCTGAGGCATGAATAGCTCTAAATCTTAAGTCCATGGCTAATCCTAGCCCACCTAGTATACTAAAACCTTTTGGGAACCTAGTTACCAAGTTAGAATCTAATTAAATCATAAGAAAATTGCAAATAAGCTAATTTTTTGACGTGTCAGAGAGGTAAATAGCAACGTAGACTCATGTAACCATGTCAATTCTTAATGATTTTCCATTCATAAGCCCCAAAAGAGTAATTAAAACCCTTTTTGGAGTAGTATCCATTGATTTACCTCATAGCAACCTGCAATATAGTGTTATTTGCAATTCTATGTAAAAATGAGGTAAAACCTTCAAAAATTCATTAAAAATACAATTCTGAATGAATATTTCTGAAGCCTTCAGTACCAATGGATATCAGTATTTTCCATAAATAAACCAAAAATAATTACATTTTCATAGGTAAAATTCAAAGTTTTACTTATAGTCCATTTTTGATAATTCCATGTGAAATACTGAATCTTCAAAAATTTGCAGAAAATACAACCTGTGATGAAATTTCCAATAACATTCATAACATTGCAAAATTAATGCTTATTTTGAAATAAAAGAAGATTTACAGTTGTTACTCCTTTTATTCTTAGCCATATTTGGGGTGTTAGTCACGTAAAAGCATCAATTAAGCAATTATGATGATCTTACATGACAACATATGATGCAATCATTAATCCAAAAATTATTATTGTTTTTTCACTCACTGGGCCTTCATTTTGCTACATGGAACACCTCTGTGAGCTGTCTTAGACTTAAAAGAGGCCTCCTCTTTCTGTTTTTTCCAAATCAACACATTATTCAATTCTACCATTATTACCAACAAGTAAGTATTAGTTAATGTTTTCTTAAGTGTTTTATTCTTTCAGAATCAATCAAAAAGAAGTGAAATCATGGAAATAAACTATATATTTTTTAATCCTGTTAAAAATCAATTTTGATCCTTTAAATCCACAATGATCTGTTGAATTTCTCTACTATTATCTTTCAATAAGTTCTTTGGAGTATTAGTGAGTGTTTTGTCCTAATTCTTCAAGTTTGTCTCTAGTAATTTTTTTCTTCAAGGATTGTTTTTATGATTATTCTTGCAAAAGATGTTTATATATTAAAATAATTTCATTTTTTTAATAAAGAAGTTTTTATTATTACATTCTTCTAGTAATTGATTCTTGTGGACAGTTACTGCTTACTGTTATAATCACTAGTAGGGTATAACAAGTAAAGAAAATAATTAAGTAATTAATTATTTAATTTTGGTTATAATAATTTTTATCATTATATTTCATAAGAACAGTAATAGGACGGTTTATTAATAGTAATATTGTCACCAGTTTTGTAGACAAATATTACAAAAACAATTAAATGGTATGGTATATTTTTCAGGATTTTTATATCTCAGAAAGACCCAAAGTCCCCAAGACATTTTATCATTGATGATAAGCTTCTTTCAAACCTAAGAATTTCCAATTCAAGTACTACTTATCTACGGGTTCTCATAGTCTAGCTTGAAAGAAGGGGCATGTTGAAAGCTTAATATATATCTAAAAAAGCATAGAAGTTTATAAAGAAATCTTTGTACAAAGGGGATATTAAGATAATTCTGAAAATCATATGTTGTTAAATTCTTGAGCTTTGAAAAATTTGACCAAAAACTGATATTGAGCTAAATTAATTGAGAATCTGTTGCTTGCATATGTGGCTTAAATTCCTTCCAAAACTTCTATTTCTAAATTGAGCTTCTTACCTATTTTCAACATGCATAAAATCTATCTCCCATGTCAACTTCCAAATGCAACACCTGCTGTCAGTACTAGCAGCTATGCTCATAGTTATTCCTACATTGAATTGCAAATAGCACAGTAATAGCTGGTTTCCATGAGGTAAAATAATGGATGCTACTCAAAAAAGGGTTTTATAAGTTTTATCCATGGAAAATAATTAAGAATTCACATGGTTACAGGAGTCTAAGCTGTCCTTTACCTCCTTTGAAATTGAAATAGCAGCTATTTGTTATTTTATTACAATTTAATGGGAGTTTAACTTTTTAAAGGAGTTCCCAAAAAGGTTTAGTATACTAATTGGGTCACGATAAGCCATGGATACAAGCTTTTGAGCTATCCATGCATCAGAGGCCTCAGAAGCTGGGTACCATGGCTCACTTTGATGTCTTTTGTCCTGCTTAGCTATTTTCACCCCAAAAATAGTAATTCAGGCTTCAATACTGATATCCACCATGGGTGTACCAACAATTCATGTAAGAATATTGTAATTGTAAGTATTGCAAACATTAATAACACTAATCTTAGTGTATATGTAACAAGGGATGTCTCACGTTCCCATTATTTTGGTGTGAAATTGAAAAAAACAAAAAATTTCACAATTCTTTTATGTGGTATTGAAGCATTTTCCATATTACCACACCATAAAGTTAATTTAAGATAATTCACTCTATGACGCTACCCTAGGTAATTTTGTGTGTAGAATGCAAATATGGCTTTAAATCCATGGATTTACTTACTCACAAAACGCTATTCATCTTTTCTTAAATAAAGAATCATGAATGTTGGATATATGCATGACTCATGGTTTATTCAGATTTTAAAATTTAAGTTTATATTTATTGTGGCCTGTTTGGGTATGTAAAATATACCTCAAGTTTCACAAGAAACATGTCTTATCAATTATTCACTCTCAAAAGCCCATCAAATCAATCTGGAATATGAAAAATCAAACAATTTGATATCATCATAACCATTAATCTCTCCAAAAAAATGATTCCATGAGTATCATCCTAAATTAGGAGAAATACCACCTGCAGAAAAATTTCTGTAGGTGATAGTACAAAGGATGAAATGCCTAGAACTGAGGAGAAAGACCAGAAGATAGTTAAAGATTTTTTTTCCAAATTTTAATCAAGTAAATATTTGAAATAGGAACAAAAAGTGAACAAAATAAAATAAACAAAAAATATATCAATATGAAATAAGCATCATCATGAAATACACTAAATAATACTGAGTAATAAATAGGAGAAATCATTAATGAAGAAACCATGCAAGGAAAAGAAGATATGTCTGCCAAAGATGGAAATAATCAAAAAATGTTGAAAATGAAACAATAATTCATTTGTCTCCTTAACAGAGAAGCAAAAGGCAGAGAATCAGTTTTTACCCCATAAGGAGCCTCAATGGAAGGATCTATAACCTTGCCAAAAATGTTTGGAAAACAAATATCTACATCACCATTTTTAAAGCCTATGTCCCCATAAACATAATACACTTAATGAACACCAAATGATCTACCAGAGAGAGATAATATTCATTCATAGGCCTCAACTCTATTGAAACAGGAAGTTGACAGAAATAATGCACCCATTGTCAAGATTAGGCAAAAGGGCTAGAATTTATGCATTGATGGAAAGAAAGTAGAAGGACTAATTCAAGGAGTATAAAGTGTAGCAGAAATTGAAGGAGAAATCTGAGGGTATATAGAAAGAGAAATTTCCGTTTTAATAAAGATAAAGATATTATTTACCATGTTTAAGGAATGCCTGATTATGAAACTAGGGATTTGGAGATATTTAAATTCAACATGAAGGAAAGATGTTACACCATGTAAGAATATTAAAAATAAAGGAGGAATTGGAAATATCACCAAAAATGAAACAATAATTGGGGAAGATGGGAAAATTACTCACCATTGGAAAAGGTATTAATATTTGCAAAGAGATACAAATCACAATAAAGAAATTTTGTCCAGTATTTCCTCAATTTTGTAATAATATATCTTTAAAGATGTAAGATTTTACTAGGAAAAAATAAGTATATATTACTAATATTTTACTTATTGTACTATGAATTTTGTAATTTTCATTAGTAATAAGATTAAGCAAAATCATAATAATAAAGTATTATTATAATTATCATGTAAAAATACTTTTATTATCTAAATATATAGAATAGTATAGTAAAATAAATACATTAATATTTAATAATTAACATATTTATGGCTATTAATTATTGTTGCCAACAAATGATAAATGTGTAAAAATTGTTATTTAAGAAGAAAAAATTGAAATAACAATATTAATAATATCAAAGTTATATATTTATGAAAATACTATTTTGGTTAACAAAATAATTATTAAAAATAATAATAAATAGAAAATTATTATAAAAAGGGAAAATAACCTACTTTTATCATTGAATATAATAATTCTCAATGTTTTTACACCTAATAATGTAAATAAAACTTATTTCAATTTTATATACAAGTAAAAATAAGAGAAATTACAAATTTTCTTGATTTTACATGGAATTGAGGATTTAGAGAGAAATTAACAAAAAATAAGATTTTTGATGTAATCAATGATTTAAAAAGTGATCACTTATTGTTACAACTTTGGTCTTTAATAATATAAATGATTTATATTTAAACAATAAAGAGAATTACATCTGTATTTGATTTGTTATTGTTTTTGTTGTGTCTGAGGGGGAAACAGTCGAAAAAGAGCTCTATTTATAATAAGATTCTCCCTCCCAGAGACCAGAAGGCTTCTAGTAGAAATTTAATTATTTTATCTACTGGATTTGATCAATATTTTAAGTTTTAATTATGATTACATCATAACTAAACCTTCTTCTCTCATTATTACCCCATTATTTAGAGTTATCACTTTAACTTTAAGCTTTATAACTTGATATTATTGGAAAGAGATTCAGCTCTTTGTATTCTATTAGTTTAAATAATAAAATACTACTTTACACCACTTTTATCACTTATTCAACTGTTAAGCTTAAAGCAAGATTACAGTCAGTGATCTTAAATGATCATCCTTAAGCAATAGCTTTGATCATTAACACCTTTTCAGTTATTCACACTAAATCCATTCTGAGAATGAATCCTGATATCCTGGAATGTCCTTAATAAGCTTTCAAGGGAGTTTCATTACAAAATAAAAACTCTATTTTTGATAATTTTTCTTGTAACTCATCTTTTATGTCAAAATTTACTATTTTAAACTTCAAGCTATGACTTCAGGGGGTTATACCTTTAATATCATTCTAAAAATCACATCATTATTCAAGCAGGAACTGGTACAACCTGAATATCCACTTTATTGTAATTTTGGCCCAATTTAAACTTAAAGTGGTAAACATCTATTGCTCTTTTGCTCAATAAACCCCTGTAGGTTTTAACCTTGTTGATAGCTTGTAAAATGAAGTATATATCTGTATTTTTAAAGGTATTTCGTGGTCAATTTCCTCTTTGATAAACTATTTATCCTGCATAATTCAAAAGATATGAGCTGAAAGCCATGAATATATGATCTTATCCTAAAAGTGCATATACCCAGGTTATCTCTGTAATTATTAGTTTTACAGATATTGAATGAAGATGTAATACATGTCTTTTTTGATGTGTAATACAATGGTGAAGCTTATTTCAAATTTTCATTCACTTTGTTTCTGAGATAAGCAAGAAGTTATGCCTTTTTATGGCATTTTTACTTATTTTGAGATTATAATTTCAAGTCTTAATGTTAAAATAAATATTTTGAATTTGTTTTTTGAACTAGGTAGATATGTGGTCTTATATAAAAGGCTCAAAAAAGATATGATTAAATATAAGTCCATGGTGCAAGATTTGGATCAAGGTTGTATCATACCAAGATTGGAAATCTTAAAGCTATATACTGCACAGGACTCCAAAAAAAAGGAATTCTCAAAAGAAATTCTACAGGAGAAACAAGCCAGGATTTCAGAGGAAATATGGAAATAAGTCTAAAAGAAAATAAAATATCTTACTCAGAGAATAAAATTCTCAGGTAAAAGAAAATCAAGCAAAGCATGGAAGGAAGGAATCAGTTGAGGAAGTATTGAATAATCTGAAACACCTTTTAGGGGTAGTGAAATGGCCAAAGAAATAAGAATTAATTGGAAATAAAAATTAGAGAAATACACAAAACTCACAGCCATTCAGTCCAAGTTATCCTTTACCACCCACATTTCTACTTTAGAATCTATATGTTTGAGATAGAATGGCTCCAAGAAATCCACTAAAGGTTAATTAATTTTTAGAAAAGGGATATTTTAACATGATATTGAATCAAATGATAGAAGACTTGGAGGAAATAATTTTTTTAAATATGTTTTTTCTAAATTTTCAAGGAGTACCAAAAGAAGGCTTTTCATCAAAAAAGAATTGGCTATAAATCTTGTTAAAGAACAAGAAGACTTTACAAAGAGAATGGTGGATAAAGAAAACAAATTCTCAAGAAACAAGACAAAGCAAGAGTTGAGGAAAGAAAATATGCAAATAAAATGGCTATAGCTCAAATAGAAGAATAGAGAAACTGGAAACCTCCTCAAATATCACCAGAAAAATAAATCCTTTGAAAACATTTTGGACTTAGGAAAAAAAGGCAGAGAGCTGAAAGACAATAAATTCAAAGCCAAACTCAGAAAGAGTGGAATAATGAAACACAAAATTGTTTTCAACAGAAGCTACCAGGTGCATGCCATGAAGAAAATGGGGAAGGATATGGAATAAGATATTTAATTTCAACAAAATAACAGGAAAACCTAGAAGGAAACGGAAGAGCTAATTGTGATATTGAAATAATTGAAAGGACCATAATAAGGGAATTGAAAAACAGGATTCCCACAGTATGGAATTTAATAACAAAGTAAGATCCTCAGTCAATAATTGAGAATGTGATGAAGAAAACACCTTACAAAAAGATATATATTACTTTTGAACAAGTATTATCATTTTCAAAAACCTTTGTTGATAAACTCAAAAACTCAACTTCACAAGAAAAAGATGTCATAAATTGAGTTAGTACATCCAAAGTACAATAAAAAGTATTTTCTTTAAAGCTAAGGGAGTATTATACAACAAGATTACATTATGAATTCCCACTTTTATTCATTGAGGCATTAATTGGAAGAGAAAAAATAAAATGAAATCAGTTAATACTAGATTGGAAACAAACAAAATACCAGAGGAAATTGTAATTGAATCACACTAACAAGTAGGAAATACAGAGAAACTGCAATGTGTTGATATTAAAGTTTGATTAAAAAAATTACTTTTCCCTTGCTTGAAATTTGATTGAAAACAGTAAATTTTAAGAGTTTTTAAAAGAAAATGTTCCAAAATTACCGTTTTTGGCTTTTTTAGTATAAAAGAATTAAATTATAAAGAGTTATTGTTTTTCCAAAAATAAAAATATGTCTGAAAATTCTCTAAAAGAGATATTTATGGCTACAAAGGGAATAGCTTTAAGAGCTATTTCAATTGTAATTAATTTAGAAAAGGACTGCAGGAAATTAATACAAGAAAAGAATCTCTAAAATGAATATCAAAGAAAAAACATACAAAAAAGTCACCAGAGTGGATTTGAAACAAAGTGAGAAAGATAACAGGGATAAAAGATTCTTCAATTCGCGTTTGGGGTGGTTCAAGGGTAGAAATGATTATAAGAGTGACAAGCAATGATTATAATAATTTTTTCACATGGTTAAAAGGTTTAAAAGTATTTAAAAAAGGTAAATGAAGTCCCTAATTTATTGATTCAATAGTCCAAATTATTTTCAAAGGAAAAAAGTTTATGATGAAGAGAAAAGGGGGAAAAGAAGAAATTATTTAATAGCCACAAATTCTATTGCTCAAAGGTAAAGCTTACTCTAATCAGTAACATGAGATTCACTTAAAACAGAAAATCCAATTGTAGCATAATTGAACCCTGAGTTGGACAAAAAAGGGCTTCTTTCAGCCATTTTAGTCCCTTAAACTAGCCATTTCTATAGGAGTACTTGGTCCAATGCCTTAAAAACACGTCAGAATGTCTGTAAGACACCTTCGAGCCAGTTGAAACTGTTTTTACTAGGTTTGTCTTAACTTAAGGGTAGTTTACCATCTTTTAAACATTTAAACATTCCCTGGTTGGTATGAAAACCTCATCATCAATTGAGTCGCAGACCCCATGACTCAATTTCAGGACAAAAGTGATGAATGTTTGCATTAATTTTGACAACACATGCCTATCAGTAAGGGATTTGGAGGAATCTATAGTTCCAGAGCCACTATTTCTATTCTTCCTCAGAATTAATCCCTACAATATATTTTCTCTTTAAATCTTAATCATTTATTATACTTAAAATTCACACATGTCATTCAATTGAACAGTCACAGTACAAAATTTAATTATTAATTGCTCATATATAAATGAAAGCTCCCTTATGTGATAAATACACATAGTTTCAGATTTCAATTGAGAATACTTCAACTTCTCATAAATTCTGAAATACACTCAACACCATATCATCAATACCACAAAAAAGAATTGTGATTTTTTTTTTCTCAATTTCACCCCAAAATAATGGGAATGTGACAAATCCAATGGTACATATACACTAATAATAGCGTTTTTCATGTTTGTAGCACTTAATATGACTTTTTATTAAAGTGAGGATTTGTACACTAATAGTGGATATCAGTATTTAAGCCTGAATCACTATTTTAGACATGAAAATAGCTAAGGGGGACAAAAGACATCAAAGAGAGCCAGGGTACCCAACTTTTGAGGCCTCTGAGGTGTAGCCAGATATAAATCTTTAACCCATGGCTGAAAATAGCTCAATTAGTTTATTAAAGCCTTTTGGGAGCCTGCTTACCAAACTAACATCTCATTAAATTTTAAGAAAATAGCAAATAAGCTGCTATTTTGGCATTACAATGAGGTAATGAGCAACTCTGACTTCCATAAACATGACCAGTATTCATAATTGACAATGGATAAATGAAAAGTGTTATTTATAGGACATTTTGGACTAGTATCCACTAATTTACCTCATGGAAACCAGCTGTAACTATACTATTTGCCTTTCTATGTATAAATGAGGTAATAACTTCAAGAAGTCATTAAAAATACAATTCTTAATGAATCGGTATGAAGCTTTAATGACTAATGTTGCAAGGAATATTTAATACTAAAACCAAAAAGACATATGACTTCATAGCTCAAAATAATGGCTTTATGTACAGTCCATTTTTGATTATTTCATGTAAAACACTGACTCTTCAAAACTTCACAGAGCCTATGTCCTGTGATTAAATTTCTAATAACATTTATAGCTTTCAGAAACTACTTCTCAATCCAAAATAGAAATATCTGCAGTTGTTAATCCTTTGTTTGCTAACCATAAATGGGTTGATATTCATATGAAGTGACTTGAGTAATTTTAAATGAATAAACATGACCTATGTGATATCAAATCCCAATAAGTTGTTTTATTTTTGATAGACCATGTTTAAATTATTTAAGGGTTTATTTAACATGAACCATGCATAGCTTACGTAATATGAGTTCCGACTATGAAATATTAAGTAAATATTAACATTTTCTTACTTAATGTACTATGAATGTCCTTATTAAATTAAACAATCAGCTTAAGGATTACTACAATAGTAAAGAGTTATTATAATTATGGCATAAAAATAATTATCTTATGAAATAAATATAATAATATAAATTATATTAATAATATCAGTATAATAAAAAATAAATATATTAATATATAATCATTAATATATTTATGGAACTTTATGATTTTTACAAAAAATAATAATGGTGTAAAAAAATATATTTTAATAATAAAAAACAATCTATAGCAATAACATGACCAATATCAAAGTTATATATTAACACAAATACTATTCATATTAATAAAAGAATTTTTAAAGTAATAAGAAATAGAAAATTATTATAAAAGATGAAAATAACCTACTTTTGACACTTAATTTAATAATTTTGAATGAATTTACGCCTAAAAGATGTAAATACAACTTATTTAAATTTTATTTTCAATACAAGATAGAAGAAATTAATAATATTCTTATTTTTATGTAGAATTAGAGATTTTAGAGAGAAATTTAACAAAGAAAATTAAAAATTGATTTAATCACATCAAATTTATGATTAAAATGAAGATGAACTTAAGTATTCAAATTTAGAATATTTTTATATAAAAAAATAAAGCTTTTACCTTTGGTGTCAATAATTTAATGTTTTTGTGGTGTTTGAGGGGGAAATAGAGGTAAAAAGAGCTCTATATACAGTAAAGTCCTCCCTCCTAAAGTCCAGGAGGCTTCTGGCAGACGTTTAACAATGGAATACACTGGAATTGATCAGTATTTTCAGGTTTAGTGATGATTACATTGTAATTAAATCATCTTATCTCATTATTATGCCATTTTTTGAAGTTATCACTGTAACTCTAGGTTTTCTGAAATCATAGGCTTAGAAGAAGACTAAAATTTGTGGATATTATTTTTTTATTCATAATTAACTAGTATTCACCACTTTTATCACTTATTTAACTGTTAAAATTAAATTAAGATTAGAGTGAGTGATCAAAAATGATTAATTTTAAGCTTCAAATTTGATCATTAATAACTTTTGAGTTATAAATGCTAAATATATTCATAAATTCAATTCCAATATCTTTTCATGTCATTATTAAACTGAAAAGAGCATTTTATTACATCATCAAAACTCCATTTTCAAACATTTTTGTTGTAACTCATCTTTTCTATTGAAATTTAATATTTTAATCTTCAAACCATGATTTCAAGGGGTTTTACCTTGAATATAATGATAAAAACACTACATAATTCTTCATGTATGACCTTGTAGAATCTTAGTATCTATGTTTTCCTAAGTTTGGATCAATTTCACAACAAAGTGGTCAACAGCTATAACAATTTTGTTCAATAAACCCTGAAGGTTCCTTGCTTATACCTTGTCAAATAAAGTTTACAAATGTACTCCTAAGGTAATTAAGTGGAAACTTTATTTTTGGTTCAACTCTCTATCATTCATATTTCAAGAGATATGAGTTAAAAACCACAAGTATATGTGGTAATAATAAAAGTGCATATATTCAGGTTGTTTCCTTAAGTATTGACTTTAAAGATATGAAAGAATAATCTTATATGTTTAGATTTCATGGGAGAGCTAATAGTGAAATTAATCTTACATTTTTTTACATTAGGTTCTGAGAAAAACAAGAATTTATGCCTTTTTATGGAATTTTTCTTTATTACACAGTGAGTATTATCTTTACAGGTATGACATAAAAAGGTTATATTTGTATTTTACCATGGGAAATCTAATTTTGCAATTTATTTCACATTTATATTCATAAGATTCTGAGGTAATTAAGAATTTATGCCTATTTATGGCATTTTTACTTATTTTAAGATGATATTTTTAATTCATATTTTTAGAATAGTTATTGTCAAGTTATTTTGTGATGTTTTTGGATATTTGGTCATATCTCACAGGCTGACATATAATGTAAACTATTCATACCTTATGCAATGTAAGCCAGTAATGGCTTATTTAATACAAACCAGTCATGGTTTACTTAATACAAACCACTTTTGGTTTATTTAATATAAGCCATTGTTTTTTATTCAATCAAAAGACATCCTGGTTCATTTCATATAAACCATCCTTTGTTTTTTCAAATAAACCATTCATGGTTCATTTAATATGAACTGGCTATGGTTTATTTGATATAAACCATTCTTGGTTTATTTAATATAAATAATTCAATAAATTACTCATTATGGGTGATAAAGTTACCATGAAAAGTAATCAATTCCACATGATGGGTAATCAGTTCCTAATCATGAGTAATCAATCATTCTTCATGGGTGATTGATTCCTCACCATGAGAAAACATGACTGGTTTATATTAAAGGGTGTTGCTAAACCCACGTAAGCTTTTAGTAAAAACACATAAGCCCTTACATGTTTTTAGAATCAATTGGTAAAGACACATAATTGTATGGTGAAAAAACATAAGGGGTGGTTTCTAAAGGAAATAGGTCTATTCATGGAATTTTAAAGGCCATTAATGGCATTATAAATGCAATGAAGGGCATTATTAATGCCATTAATGGCATTTTGAAGTTTATTGATGGCATTATTGATGCAATAGAGGGAATTATTAATGTCATAAATGGCATTATTAATGCCACAAATGGAATTGTTAATTCCATCAATGGCATTGTTATTGCCATTTATGGTATTTCTAAGACCATTCATTCCATTTTTGAGGCCATTTATGGCGTTTTTAAGGCCACAAATGACATTAGAAATGCCTTTAATGGAAATTCTAAGGATATAAATGATATTGATAATGCCATAAATGGCATTTTCAAGACCATTCATTCCATTTTTGAGGCCATTAAAAATGGAATGAATGGCCTCAAAAATGCTATTTATGGCATTTTTAACTTTGTTTATAGCCTTAACAATTCCATAAATGGCATTGTTAATGTCATTTGTGGCCTTAACATTTTTAGTAAAAACACGTGAGGGCTTACGTGTTTTTACTAAAATCTTACATGGGTTTACCAACACCCATATTAAATAAAGCAACAGTAGTATATATTAAACAAACCAATAATAGTTTATATTGAATAAGCCACGTTTGCTTTATATTAAATAAAACAAGATTGGTTTATATTAATTAAACCATGACCATTTTATATTAAATAAGCCACAAATTGTTTATATTGGATAAACCATGACTGGTTTACATTACATAATCTATGACTAGTTTATTTAAAGTAAAGAATTAAGTCAGTAAAACATGGTCTATTGAAAATAAAACCAAGTAGTGTGAATTGATATCACATAGTTCATGTTTATGTATTTATGTGAGCAGTTTCAGATTAAACAATCAATGTGAAAGGTTTCCAACTCTCTTGTTTTTCAGTTTTCTCCATGGAATGCCTTTGTGAGCCTTTTTTAGGCCTAAAAGATGCCTACTCTTGATTTTTTTCCAAATCATCTTATTACTCAATCTCATCATTAGTACTGACAGTTAAGCATTAGTTAGAATCCTTTATTGAGTGTTTTAATATATCCAAATAATTCAGAAATACTTTAAATCCAAGAAAAAACCTATTTCCAATATTTTTAACTGTTATATGGCTGTATTAATTTTATCAATCAATTTTGATCTTTTGAATACCTAAATAATCCATCAAATCCCTCTTCCAATCAGTTTCAAAGTAATTTTGGGGTATTGATAAATGTTTGATCTATTCCTAACGTTTTTCCTCCAGATTTGTAGTTTCCTTCACAGAATTAGATATAATTATTGTTGTAAAACTAATTATGAATTAAAATAATCTTATATTATTATAACATAAAGCTTTATTAATAATACTTATTTCAATTTATTCTAGTAGACAATTACTGCTTACTGTTGTAATCACTATTAGTGTATAGAAAGTGAAAGAAATAATGCAGAAATTAATTAATCATTTGTTCTTATAATAGATTTATTCATTATGTTTCATAAGAAAATTCATAGTAATTTTGATTAATAGTACTATTTTCAAGAGTTTCATAGACAAATCTGACAGACATCCAGAAATATTAAAAAGGTTTGAATAAAAGGTTACCCTATGTAACTCTAAAGAAAAATTTAGTTGATATTCACCCAGCAGAAAGAAGCTATAAAATAATGCTTGATAAACCATGACATCATGCAAACAAATTTATGAAATATTCCTTCAAGTATGCAAAATAAAGGTGGGAAAAAATTCATAGACCACCAGATTTTGAAATAGGAGATCTATTCCTATTATCAACCTTAAAGTAACAAATGAATTAAAAGATTAATTTACAGGACCACTTATGATGAAAGCCTTTCATGGTCCTAACGCTTTGTAGCCATAGTCAACAGGTGATGTAATGAATAAACACCTGAAATTCCCCATAAGCTTGATGAAACTTTATAGCTCAAGTGATAAGGAATTATTTCACCTAAGATATATACCATTACTTGAAACTCCCCCCTATAAGAAGGAGAAGAAAAGAAAATTTTGAAAGTCCTTAAATAAAGGAGGACAAGAAACAAAAAGGAAATATAATAACCTGTAGTATATAGATTCCCAACTCATTAAAATTAATGGATAATTGTGACGGATATAACCAATTATGAAAGATTATTAAGAATGTTCAGAAAGGTAGAAGACCAAAATAAAATAAATTCAAGCTTTATTGAGCTTCAAGACTAAAAAAATGCATTCACGAGGTAGAACAGTGGATGATACCCTAAACAGCTATATAAGATTGTGGTAATATCTTTTTTGGTGATAGGGAATGTGAGCCTTTCAAATATGACTGCATATCCAAAACATTCACAAACAATATTATAAAAAGAATCTTCATAATAAGATTTCAAACTCAATTCTTAAAGCCCATTAAGCTAAGTATAAATGACATGAAAAGGAATAAATTCTTGATTCTCTCAGGTAAAATTTAATCAAAATTAGGAGAAACTTTCACAATTGGTTTACACATCCAAAAATACATATTTGACTCTCTTATTTCATATCTTCAAACCCAATACTTGCTGAAATACCTGGATATATGAACTTTTATTATTGGTGCATATATTTATGGTTTTCACGCCTATATTTTGAAATACTCATGATAAAGACATAATCCAGAATTAAATATTCCACTAAATAAATGTAATAATACATATAGAAATTTATTTGGAAAGCCATGAATAAGGTTATCAGTAATAAATGGAAATTGATCAAAATAGCAAACCCAGCTGACCACTTAAAGCTAAAGGTGGTCCAAGCTTAGAATAAAGTAGATATTAATCTCTTACTTGTTCATACCTGAATAATGATGTAAATTCAATCATGATATTCAAGTTAGGACCCTATGAAATCATGGTCCAAAGTCTAACTAGGCAATTTCAACAGAAAACATGAATTAAAAGAAAAGTCATCAAAAATATATTTTACATGATTTGATGAGATCCTCTTGGAACATTATCAATTACATTCCAAGCCATCAGGATTCACTGTATTAATTGAAGCTGTGTGAAAAGCTCAGAAGTTATCAATGATTAAATTTAATTCTTAAAAATGATCTTTTTTGAATTTTAACTGTGATATTATTTTAATTTTAACAGTTCAATAAGACATAAAAATGGTATATATTGGTGAATTATGATGAAAATAACTAAAATCACGGAATTAAATCATTTGCAAAGCTCACGATGTCAGGAAATGAGAGTTATAGTGATAGCTATAAAAATATGGCTTGATAATGATATAATAATCACCAAACCTCAATATATTGATACTTTCCAGTGGATAGCATCATTAAATGCTTGTTATAGTGTATCTGGCTGCTAGGAGGAAGGGTACTTACTATATAAAGACCCCTTATTCCTCTTTTTCTCTCTCAGATGCATGAAGTCCAAAAAAATGATAAATAATAAAGTAAGAAACTTTATTCTGTCAAATATAACTCTTATATTATAAAAAACTGAAATCATATCTTGTAATAATAACTTAAATTTTTCTCACAACCATGGCAATTCACCTCCATGGATCTCCATATGGCATATCAAGCCACAGTCCTTTCATGGTCAATTGGCCATATCCATCACCAGTGGCCAATATGGCCACATCAGCATTGTATGGACCATTTAAGTCCATTTGTCTTTTGTGCCCTTCATGGCCCTTCACCTCAATTCAGAAGCCATAGTGGCAATTTATTCCCAATTGGGTATTTCTGGTCATTTCCCTCAAAACCAGGGGAAACGGCCCAAATGGCTGTTTTTGGCCATTTGGGCTCATAATGCGCATTTGCGCAATTTTTCCACACTTTGCGCATTTGCGCATATTTGCAAATTTTTGCGCACTTTGCGCATTTGCACATTTTTGCGCACTTTGATGCAAAGTGTCCAAAAGACACTTTCCCTCCCTTTGGGCCAGTTTTTGGCTCAGAACCCAAAAGTGTCCAAAAACCCCAAAGGACCCAGAAAGACCTTTCCAAGCTCTGAAGCCATCACATCCATCTTTTTCCCCTCTGCCTTTCCATCTCAAGACCTTTGGACATAATCTTCTTTCCAATGTACCAATATTCCATAAATGATGTTATATATCATTATGCAGCATTTTTCAACAGAAATTCAATGGTGGAAATATCAACTGGTCATTTCAATATTCCAACCTATCATCACATCATCAAGGCACCCAATAATTCAGAGGACTCATCAAGGCTCAAGAGCAAGTGTTTCAGCGTCAAAGACCAATCACGCCATCAAGGCGTCATTGGATAATTTCATTCACAGTATTCCTCCAAGGAAATACTGTTCCATCATTCTCAAGGGATTCAAGAGGCAGTTCATTCATTAATTCAATTGTCAAGTGTCAACGCTCCACTCGATCCATCTTGGCAACCACCTTCATTTCAATACAGTCTGGATCCATCAAGAACTGTATTTCATTTTCAAGCATGGGAAATCCATTCAACCCAATTCAATTTCAATATTAGCCAGATTTATCAATTCCCAAAACAATCAATACAGCCTCAAGGATCAATACAGATCAGCTTTCAGCCTGAAGAACTCAAGCTCCCAGCTTTTCACATATACCGGCTACCCTTTCCACCCTGGGGGGTTTTTCCCCAGTTAATGAATATATTTTGATTTTATTTTATCTTTATTTATCTTATCATTTTTTTTAAGTGAATACTGATATTATCAAGTCAGTCATTTAGCACCTTTTCTCTTTTTCTTTCTTTGCCTGTCACTGGATATTTGGTGGTCATATCCTTACTAATTCCATTGTTCATTTTGGCAGGTTGAAACAGTCATTAAGGATCTACTTGGTTGGCTCTTTGGCCATTTGGCTTCTCTTTCCTCTCAATGCATCTCATCTTTGTACCTGCATATTTCTTAGAGAAATTTATTCTTTTATTTTTATTTTCTTTATTCTTTTGAGTCTTCCAAGTGAGTTCCCTGATTGCTGAGTGCCAGGCCACTCTTGTATTTCTGTCCAAGAGCCCCTGTGACATTATATTAATTAACTCATAATTTCTTTTCATTCTGTTCATTCTTTCTTTATAATTTCATGCACTCATTTCATTGAAATTATGACTCTTTAATGCTTATGAACCTTATGATTCATTGTCACCTCTCAATTTTCTCTCATTCATTCTTCATTCTGAAAATTGAAAGCTGACCCAATTTTATTTTTTTTGTTTCTCTTTTAAATCTTATTCAAATCATCATTTTTTAATTCATTCATAATCCAGGCGTCATCTTAATTTTGATTTGATTTCAAATTTTTCATCAAGTTATTTAGACACATTCTTCACATCAAGATTCATATTTGATTCATTCTTCAAGAATTTTGATTTTTAAAGAAGAATTCACTTGATTTGGATTTGATTGATTGATTTGACATAAATTGGTATTGAACTCAAGAAAATTAATTGACCTGAAGATTTCATTGATTTTGCTGATTTTTCACATCAAGATTTTTGACATAAATTGAGTTTGCCTCAAGAATTCATTTTGATTGATTGGTTTTCTGCAAGATTTTGATTTTGATTGATTTGACATATTGATTCATTGACTTCAAGTTTTCATTTGATATTTAATTGATTGATTTACCTGAAGATTTCATTTGACTTATTGATTTTATTTATTTTCCTCAAGATATTGATTTTGACTTTTGACTTCAAGCATTATTTCAAATTGCCTCAAGTTTTCATCTTCAAATCTTGACTATTTTTTCATTTTATTTTATTTCTATCCTGAAATCATGCCCATCCAACACTCACCTCCTGCAAGGCAGACGAGATCTCAGGCCAGAACTCAAGCTGTTCTCACTCCAACCCCTAGGGCTCCTCTTGATGGCACCCCAGCAGTTTCTCAACTGAGGGCCAAATTGGACAGAGGACCCACTTTTGAATGAGCAGCACTGTCCAGGAAGGAAGGAAGAGTGCAAAGAAGATCAAGCTCATTCTCAGGAGTAGTTGGAGGATTTCCAGTAACTTCAAGGACTATTTTTCAAGGTCCAGGTGAAGATGGTGAAGAGGCGGAGGAGAATTCTGTGGAAGAGGAAGAGTCTGATGGTACTTAAGGTGTCCCTGCTCCTGTGGGGGCATCCAAAGGTACTTGAGGGCCAACTCTAGCCCAGTCTAATCAGCCTGTCTCTCATCAGTCTGAACCATCTCTATTGGCCATCATGCAGCAAATGACTCAGATTATGGCCAATCTTCAAGCAGCTTCATCCTCTGAAGCATCAAGACCACCAGCCTTCAAGAATCCATCTATGAAGGCACCAGAATGCTCTGATGGGACTCAACCCTTCAAAGTTAGAAGCTTTACTCAGTCTTGTCAACTGATTTTTCATAATGATCCGGCAACCTTTGCTCAAGGAAGAAAGAAGGTCCTTTATGCCATTCCATTTCTCATTGGCAGGGCTGCAAAATGGATTGAGCCTTATCTTTCCAATCTCACCAATCAAGATCCAAATTACCCTCTAAATTCATGGAAATTATTTGAATCTCAACTCTGCACCTTATTTGGGGACCCAAATGAAGTCAGAAAAGCTGAAGCAGAATTGGATTCTTTAAGAATGAAAGAAGGTGGGCATGTATCGTTATACATTTCTGATTTCAGAAATCTTGTGTCAAGAATTAGAGATTGGGGTGAAAGGGCTCTTATCCATCATTGCAGGAAGGGATTGCCATCCAGGATTTTGGATCAATTGGCCTCCCATCCTTCAAGAATTGACTCTCTTCAAGACTTAATGGATATTACCCTGGAGCTTGACACCAGGTACCATGAGAGGCAAAATGAAAAGAGTCATCATCAAGAGAAGAAGCCAGAAGCCTCAAAGTCAAGCTCTTCTCATCCTCAAAGTTCTTCAAGCTCAAGTCAAAAGAAGAAGAAGAATTTTCAGAAGAGGGACAAGCCCCATTCTCCTTTATTGAATAAAGATTTCAAGTTGATGAATTCCGAAAAAGAAAGAAGAATCAAAGAGGGTCTTTGTACCTATTGTGGTGGGAAGCATAGTCTTGAGTCTTGTTTCAAAAGGCCTCAAAACAAGCTTACCCAACTGTCAGGCAAATTTCCCAGCCAGGGAAAAGCCTGAGTGAAGATCATGTTGTGTTCAGTGGTCTTCACTGTTTTCTGTCCAGAGCACAATTGTGCATTCTGAATACTGGTGTCAAAAATTCACTTAAATTTTTTGTTTTTTCTTCTCTCTCTGATATCTTTTACAGTATTCTCATTGATTCTGGTGCTACCAACTCATTTATTGCAAAGACGTTTTCTCACAAGTACTCTTTGACCATGTCATAACTCCCAGGGAAGATTCCCCTTATTATTCTTGACTCCTCAGAGTCTCCTTCTCTATTTGTGACTCACCATACTAAATATATGGTTGAGCTCCCTTCCTTCCCAAGCTTTTAATGAGACTTTCTACTCATTTATACGCCCAAGGGAGAAGACCTCATATTGGGCTTTGACTTGCTTAATCATTTTAATCCATATATTGATTGGAGGCAAGGGCTGATCACCTTTAATGCTGATCATAAGGACTATTATGATCCTTTAAAATCTTTCAGTAATGACATTTCTTCTGCCAAATCATGTGCAGCTCTTGTTGGTGATTCTAGAACACCATCATTTCCATCTTCTGTCCATATTCATTCCTTCAATTCCCATCAGTAATTACTATCATCTAGAGATGAAGTCTTCAAAGAGATTCAAGATGTTGTAGAATATAATTCTGTATCTTTACTACATCTCCTATTTGGGAATATGGACCTTCCTCCTTCATCTTATCATGACTCCCTGGAGGAGTTGTGGGATGAAGAGGAAGAGCCAGAAGAAATAGAAACCGTGATGAAGGTTTTTCCTCATGTCTATAACCAGTACTTGGATTTATTCTCCACGGTGAAAGGAGAGAAACTTCCTCCTCACCCCGCCTGTGATCATCATATCAAGCTGGAGGGTTCTCTACCTCTAATTGGGGTGATCTACTTTTTATCAAACCAAGAGTCAGCTACACTCAGGGCCTACATTTCAGAGAATGTAGAGAAAGGTTTAATCCCGCCAAGCTCCTCTTCAACAGGAGCACCTGTCCTCTTTGTTAAAAAGAAAGATGGTGGCCTCTGTTTGTGTGTTGATTACCGCAAACTCAATGCTGTTACTAGGAAGAACAAGTATCCTGTTCCTCCTATGAATCAGCTTCTTACTGTTTTCAATGGTTCTTCTATCTTCTCCAAGATTGATTTGCGTGGTGCATATAACCTGCTCAGAATCAAGGAATGTGATGAAAACTTGACATGTTTTAGAACTAAATATGGCAGCTATGAGTATTTGGTTATGCCATTTGGGCTCACCAATGCTCATGCCTCTTTCCAAAACCTTTTCAATGATATTTTTTATGATCTTCTTGATATTTATGTTGTGGTTTATTTGAATGAAATTATGGTCTTTTCCGAATCTGAAGAAGAACATGTCACTCATGTGTCCACTGTTTGTTCCAGACTCAGAGCCAATAACCTCTTTTCTAAGGCCTCCAAGTGCCTGTTTCATGTTACTAGTGTAGAGTATTTGGGTTATGTTGTTTCTTCTGAAGGCCTCAAGATGGACCAAGCAAAATTCCTGCAAATTCTCAATTCGCCACCTCCAAGAAACCTCAAGGCTGTTCAATCATTCCTTGGCTTTGCCAGTTTTTACCGCCGTTTCATCAAGAATTATTCAAAGGAACTTAGTTAACTCAAAAGTTTCCTCAAGAAAGATTCCCGTTTTCCCCTCAATGAGGAAGCTCTTAGACAGTTTCATCAACTCAAAGAGGCATTCACCATTGCTCCAATCCTTTCTCACTTTGATTCTTCTCTAAACACCATTGTAGAGACTGATTCATCATATTATGCCTTGGGTGCTGTACTGAGTCAGATTTCTGACTCAGGAAAATATCCCATTGCATTTGATAGCCGCAAGCTTCTCCCAGCTGAGCTCAATTATGAGATTCATGACAAGGAACTCCTTGGCATAGTCTGGGCTCTCAAGCGCTGGAGAGCTTTTCTCCTTTCTCTTTCTTCCTCTTTTTAAGTTCTCACTGATCATTCATCACTCAATATTTCATTTCATCAAAGATTCTCACTTGCCATCAAGCCCGCTGCGCTGAATTTCTCTCTGAATCCCTTTTTCAATCACCTACCGCCCTGGCTGCTTGGCTACCCTTCCAGATGCTTTATCACGTAGGGACGACATTTACCCAGAGAGGGGGGAAGATTTCATCAGCAAGAATCCAATTAATTATCAAAAAATAATCAAGCAAGATGAAATTCAAGCCTCAAAATTCTTTGCAGTCAAGGTGGAAGCATTTTCAAATTTGATTGAATCAATTCAGAATTAATTATGGCAAGATTCTCAATATATAAGTATCCTTCAACATTTGGGTAAAGGTAAATATGTCCAAGATTATTCTCTTGATTCCTCCTCCCAACTTCTTCTGTTCAAAGATTGGGTGGTGGTCCCTAATGACCCCTCAATTCAACTCAGCATACTACAAAAAAAGCATGACTCTCCTCTAGCTGGACACCCTGCCCAAGAGAAGACTCTCAAACTTGTCAAGTGGGATTTCCACTGGTCCAGCATGACTCAATTCATCAAGGATTATGTCTCATCCTGTCAACAGTGTTCAAGAAACAAAAATATTCACCACAAAAAGTTTGGACTCCTCAAAACTCTTCCAGTTCCAAATGGTCCTTGCATTTGTCTTTCAATGGATTTCATCACTCAATTGCCACTGTCCAATTCATTTGATTCAATCCTTGTCATAGTGGACCGATTCTCCAAAATGGCAGTTTTTATTCCAACAATGTCTTCAATAACCTCATTAGATCTGGCCCATTTATTAATCAAGAATATTTTCTCAAAGTATGGCCTTCCCTCAAGCTTTGTTAGTGATAGAGGTTCTCTTTTTGGACCAATCTTTGTCAGCAGCTCAAGATTTCAAGAGATCTGTCAACTGCTTACCATCCAGAAACTGATGGACAGACAGAGAGGGTAAATGAGATACTAGAAAAGTACCTTTGGATGTATGTCAGTTATCATCAAGATGATTGGAACACCTGGCTCTCTCTGGCTGAATTTGCCTACAATAACTCTGACCACTCTTCAACAAAGCAATCACCGTTTTTCACTGTTTATGGAAGAGATCCACATTTTGACTCAGCTCACATTACTAAAAATACTCCTGCTGGAAAGGTATCAACAAAAATCCAATCAGTACAGCAAGATGTCAAGAGAGAACTTGAAGTTGCCATAAACAGGTTTAAGAGGTATGAAGATAAAAGTAGAGCAAGTCCACCTGTTTTCAATCCTGGTGACATGGTATGGCTTTCCTCCAAGAACATAAAATCAACTAGACCCACCAAAAAACTGTCTGAAAGATGGTTGGGTCCTTTTCCAATCTTGAAGAAAGTCAGAACTCATGCCTACCACCTCAAGCTCCCATCTCAATGGAAGTCCATCCACCTAGCCTTCTATATTTCACTCTTAGAACCAGTCAAGACATCATCAATACCAAATCAGAATCAAGACCCTCCACCTCCAATCATCATTGAAGAAGAAGAGGAATGGGAAGTCTCTAAAATACTGGACTCAAAGCTCAAGAGAGGAAAATTATGGTATCTGGTGGAATGGAAAGGTTTCAGTCAAGACCCAGAAAGATCCACTTGGGAACCAACCAAAAACCTCAAGAATTGTCCTGAACTTGTCAAAGATTTTCATTCATTATATCCTGACAAGCCTGGGCCCACTTCTTCAAAAGCTTGATTCATTATGGTTCTTGGTGGGGAGAGGAATTACCAAAAGTAAGTCCCACTCCTGGTATGCACCTTTAGGGGTATTCTACTCTTTTTGTTGTTGTAAGAATCACCTTTGCCACTCTGTGAGCACTTTGCAATTTTGGACACAGATCTTGGCATGGTTTTCAACTTCATTTCCAGTCTTCTGGCTATTTTCACTTGGGACAATGGGCCATTCACTTTTCAATTCATTTCAAAGACTTCAAAATTCAAATTCATTCTTTCAACATTTTTGTTTTATTTTTATGGCACTGGCAGGAGTGGTAACTACCAAAAGTAAGTTCCTCTCCTGGTGTGCACTTCCCTGAGGGGTCTACAATCTTTTCAAAACATCTCCTTTGCCACTTTGTGAGCACCTGGCATAAAGTTTCTCTTTTCAGGTCCTTGGCCAATTTCAAAGTTAGTTATCAACCTCTGTGATGAAGATTGGAACCTCCTCAAGATTCAATTCATTTTTCTTTTCTCTTTTCTCTTTCTTTTATTTTCATTTTCATTCTTTATATTAAATTTTATTTTCATTTTCACTTTATCATATGAAAAATTCATCTCAAGATTATCATTCATTACAACATCATCAATCATGAAGCCAATCTCAAAAGAAAATCAAGCAAGTCCTGCGTCATATGACAAATTTCTAATATCAGTTATTATTTTATTTTCATATCAAAAGAACTTTCCTTTATCCCACTCTCAATCCTTTCCAATAGCCTCAACAGGCTTCACCTTGTATTGGTGCTCAGGAGCTCACCACTTCAAGGTGGGGGCTATGGTCACAACCATGGCAATTCACCTCCTTGGATCTCCGTATGGCATATCAAGCCACGTTCCTTTTATGGCCAATTGGCCATATCCATCACCAGTGTCAAATATGGTCATGTCATCATCTTATGGACCATTTATGGGCATTTGTCTTTTGGGCCCTTCATGGCCCTTCACCTCAATCCAGAAGCCATAGCGGCCATTTATGCCCAATTGGGTATTTCTGGTCATTTCCCTCAAAACCAGGGGAAACGGCCCAAATGGCTGCTTTTGGCCGTTTGGGCTAATAATGCGCATTTGCCCACTTTTTGTGCAATTTTGCACACTTTGACACAAAGTGTCCAAAAGACACTTTCCCTCCCTTTAGGCCAGTTTTTGGCTCAGAACCCAAAAGTGGCCAAAAAATACAAAGGACCCAGAAACACCTTTCCAAGCTCTGAAGCCATCACATCCTTCTTTTTCCCCTTTGCCTTTCCATCTCAAGACCTTTGGAGGTAATCTTCTTTCCAATGAACCAATATGCCATAAATGATGTTATATATCATTATGCATCATTTTTCAACAGAAATTCAATGGTGGCAATATCAACTCATCATTTCAATATTCCAACATATCATCACGTCATCAAGGCACCCAATCATTCAGAGGACTCATAAAGGCTCAAGAGCAAGTGTTTCAGCGTCAAAGACCAATCATGCCATCAAGACATCATTGGATAGTTTCATTCACAGTATTCCTCCAAGGAAATACTTTTCCACCATTCTCAAGGGATTCAAGAGGCAGTTCATTTATTCAATTGTCAAGTGTCAAAGCTCCACTCAATCCATCATGCCAACCACCTTCATTTCAATACAGTCTGGATCCATCAAGAACTGTGTTTCATTTTCAAGCATTTGAAATTCATTCAACCCAATTCAATTTCAATACGAGCCAGCTGTATTAATTCCCAAAACAATCAATACAGCCTCAAGGATCAATACAGATCAGTTTTTAGCCTGAAGAACTCAAGCTCCCAACTTTTGACATATACCGGCTACCCTTTGCACCCTGGCAGGTTTTTCCCCAGTTAATTAATATATTTTGCTTTTATTTTATCTTTATTTATCTTATCATTTTTGTCAAGTGAATACTGATATTATCAAGTAAGTCATTCAGCACCTTTTCTCTTTTTCTTTCTTTGCCTGTCAATGGATATTTGGTGGTCATATCCTTACTAATTCCATTGTTCATTTTGGCAGGTTGAAACAGTCATTAAGGACTTACTTGGTTGGCTCTTTGGCCATTTGGCTTCTCTTTCCTCTCATTGCATCTCATCTTTGTACCTGCATATTTCTTAGAGGAATTTATTCTTATATTTTCATTTTCTTTATTCTTTGGAGTCTTCCCAGTGAGTTCCATGATTGCTGAGTGCCAGGCCACTCTTGTATTTCTGTCCAAGAGCCCCTGTGACAGTTTTTGTGATTACATAAAGGCTCTATTATTATTGGTTAATATATCTTAAAGTCTTTAAATACACATAAAAATAGTGAGAATTGTTATTCAAAGTAAGTTATTTTTATCTTGTTATGATATTTTTCTCTTAAATTATCTAAAAAATCATCTTTTATCACTATAGATAGTATTTATAATAAATCATAACCTTTATATTGGTAATATTTTGGTTATGAGTTGTTACTTATTATTAAATGAAGATTCTGTCCACAATTAGTTTTTTCTAGTAAAAATAATAAACTGTAATAATATATCAATCAATAACTTATTAATAAATTCAATTTCATTATATTACTTCTTTAATACTAATTATATTATTTATCCTTTATGAAGAATATAATATATTTTATGCCATAATTATAATGATATCTTATTGTTATAGTTAATTTTGATCTTATTATTGATCATTATTACAAAATTCAGAGTACACTAAGTAAAATATCAGTAATTTTTACTTACTGTTTATAGTGGAACCTTACAATATTACTCTATGAAATAACAATAAAATAGCCATAAATATGGGTGTTAAATGTAAAAATGGTTCAAAATAAGCTATAAAGCCTTTATTTTCAGGATGACTCTAGAATATAGTCTTCACAGGACTATATTTCTGAGTGAGACGTGTAAATTAATGTTCAAAATATCTAACAAAGAGGTTTCACTATTACTAGTGATGGTGAATACTTCTAAAAATCCATGGTGCAGTGATATATCAATTGGCTAATTATATCATGCATACTAAAATAATTAAGTTTCAATCATAAATTTTCCATTTTCCAAGATTAATATTGTTTTTGCAATAGTACTACAAAGGAACCTTTTGGGAAGAGAAAGGTCCCTTTTTCTCCTGAAGAGGGGTTGAAGGGCCTATGGACCTTACCACATAGGAGCAATGAAAGTATTTTCACTACCAATACTAGGCTTTTGGCTTCCACAGCCCTATATAGCCTTCATTCTTCCCAAATGCTGTTTTGTCAGCAATCTGGTAATGCTTCACCGTTGAAGAGTGAACATATTCAACTGTGGGTCTCACATGTGTGTTTTGACACATAGGCTATGTAGAAATCTGTACATAATGCATCAGTGCACCAATATTAATCATATTATTAGGTATTGAAGTATTGTGAGCCTTAGAGGTAATTTCATATACCCAAAAGACCACAAATATAAAAAATAACATACTAATATAAATAAAATAAATTTATTTATATTATTAAAATAAAAATCAAAAATATAAATATAAAATTATATTAAAAATAAAAAAGTAATTACAATTTAAAAATAAAAATATAATAAATTTTGTAAGTATAAAATTACATTTATACTTGAAAAAATTAAGGAAAAATGAAATTTTAACAAAACTGTGAAAAAATAAATAAATTTGAAAAAAAGTTAAATAAAAATTATTATAACTTTTTATCCAACATATAAATACATAAAAATTATTTCACCATTGGATTCCTCATAAAAAATCAGGTGGGGTCACCTCTGAGTGAAATTCTTGTAACTCAACTCTAAATAAGCTTAAATTAAGTTTTTAGTATTTTCAATACAGAAGTTGAAAATCCTCAAAACCTTAATTTAATTCACACCACATGTGGTGTGAACCATCAATTTTTGTGTTAAAATTGAGGTGTTGTGTTTAGTTTAGAAGTTATGAGGAATTGAAGTATTTTCAATTGAATTCAATTGAAATGTCAAAATGTGCGCGTGTATTACATAAGTGAACTTTGATTTACATATGAGGTGTCAATTATTACTGTATTGTACTGTACAATTGAATTGAATTACATATGTAAATTATAAGTATAATACATGATGAGGAATTAAAGGAAAAATAAATTGGAAAGATTAAATTTGGGGGGAAAAGGAACTCCAGCTCTAAGGGGGAGCTAGACCCCCAAAATCCTTGCTGACAGGCGTGGGATTTCAAAATTCACGCAAAAGTTCATCATTTTTGGCCTGGAATTGAGTTACAGGGTCTGTGGACTCAATTGATGATGAGGTTTTGATACCAACTGGGGTAGTTTTAGCTGTTGCCAAAAGGGTAAAACTACCCTTAAGATAAAACAACCATAGTAAAAACAGTTTTAACTGGTTTCTACGCCTCTTACACACATTCTGACCTGTTTTGCAGGCTCTAGGCCTGGGATTGCTATAGTAATGGCTGATTTAAGGGTCTAAAATGGCTAAAAATGGCTAAAAATGGCTTAAACCAGCCCTTTTTGATCTAAACCAGGGTTCAATGATGCCACAATTGGATTTTTTGTTGTCAGACTGTTTTTCACGACTGAAAAGAGTAAATTTTACTTTTGAAGTAAGAGAATTGATGGGTATAAAAGAATGTCTTCTTTGCCCCACTTTTCTCTTCATGTTAGAATCTTTTCCTTTTATTAATTGGTTTAAACACTGTTAAACCAATCAATCAAAGATTCCAACCACCATTTTTAAATCATTTTAATCCTTTTAACCACGTGAAGAAATCATTATAATCATTTTTTGTAACTCTTATAATCATTTTTACCCCTGAACCACCCCAAAAGTGAATTAAAGCATCTTTCATCACTGTAAATGTCAGGCTGAGTCTATGATAAAGGTGTATATGAGTATTTACAAGCTTTAACTATGACTGTGACACGGTAAAAATGGTTTTAAAAGATGATAAGATTGATAATAAATGATTTAATTTTAAGATTTAAAGGGCTTTACTATAAAGATATAGTGGTGGTGAGCGCTATTGAAAGCCCTGGGTGCAGCTTTACATGTTGGATTACAATAATAAAGACTACAATACTTTGAATTAAGAGTATACCTGATTATTTAACCAAGAGTAAAACTGTTTTTGACAGCTTACTACGTAGGTTATTCAAGAGCAGGATGAGGAAAGGTTTCTGGCTGTGAAAAGCCCTCCTTTTATCCTGAAATTGAGGTGGAAAGGCTGCTAGACCTTTCCACGTAGAGGAAGTGAAGATTTTTCACTCTCCAGGACAGGCTTGTGGTTTGCAAACAGCCTGTATACCCTGTATTGGGCTCAGATGTGGTTTTGAAACCACATCTGGGCAGTTTTCACTAATACAGGGTGAAAAATTTCATCTGGGGACCTCACAGCCTGATTCTGACGTGTATGACGCGTAGAATGCTGTACAGAAACTGTATGGGACCCCAGTATTGACTGACATATGAGGTATTGAAGTAAAAACATGCTTCTTCGTCTATTTGACACCTCATATTCATGGTTATGGGATATTATCCCATGGTAAGGCTGTATCTGACAGCAGGTGGGATTTTGACCTTAAAATGGTCATAACTCTGTCGGTTTTGAGATATCAAGCTCAAAGTTGGTTCATTGAATAGCCCTGTATGAGCTCTACACAATGGTACCCAACTTGACATGGTTATCATTAAATATGACAAAGTTATCCCATGTACAAGTATTTTTGTCCATTGGGGTGGTCTGGTCAAAAGCTGTATTAAGCTTGTTTGGCCAATAACTTCTGTTGTAGTTGAGTTATGAGGAAATGGATGGCACCATCAGATAGCCCTGATTGTGCTCTTTCCAAAAAGACCCCACTTTAGGTATCTCACACTAAAACTGTAAAAGTTAGATGAGAGGTGAATGTTTTGTTCACCCTTATTTGGTCTGAATTTGACCATAACTCAAGTAATACTGGTGCTAGCTCAGTTTGGCTGGTACCATTGGATAGCCCTGACTTAGAGCTTCATTTTGAATACCCATTTGATGGGGTTAAGCCTCTCCTTCTAGATTTTAGATGAGAGGTGAAAATTAAGGTTTATGCTCAGCAATAGCTTTGAGCAGGAATAACTTTGTTATTGCTTGTCCTATGGTGATGGGACTTATATTTTCAGAAAGAGGTAAGTTTCCTCTTTCTTCTGATACCTTTTGAGCTAATTTGGCTCAGTTCCTTATTTTGGTGGTATTTTGGCTATACCATTGGTTTATGGTATTTTGGCTGTCATGCTTGTGCTCTGGTTTTGAGTCACAGGCTGACATACCCTCCCTCTAAAAAAGGCTCATCATTGATGAGACTGTCCAGTCCTCCTAGAGGCTCTGAATCTCCTTAGATGAAGGTTCCCATCTGGTATGGCATCCTCTGCCAACCATTTGTCTTTGTCAGCTGTCTGGTTCTTGAATCTGACTAGATATTGTCTCTGATCCTTCCCATTGAGTCTGATTTTTCTGGCCCTGATGATTTTACTCACAGGTCCAGGAGAGTCTTCTACTTCCACTATTTCTGGTGGAGTGATGTTTTTCTTCCTGGAGGGGAATTTATCCTCTTCTGTCTGGAAGTATGGTTTGACCAGGCTTACTGGAAAGACTGGGTGTTTCCTAGAAAACTCCTCAGTGAGCTTGACCTCTACTGCATTCTTCCCTATCAACTTAATGATAGTGAAGGGCCCTACAAATTAGTCTCTCATTTTCTTGGGTCCTTTGAGATTGTTAAAGTTTTGTGTAGACACTAACACCTGGTCCCCTTCCTTGAAGTCAGGTTCCATATGTGATTTGTCCCACCTCTGCTTATTATACTCTTTGGCCTCAGCTATGCATTTGGCTGCAGTATTACAGGCTTTCTTCCACATATCATGGAAGTCTTTGGCTGTGGGGTGGATGGTCAGAAGATTTTTCTTCAAGTGATCCACAGGTAAAAGGGGATTCCACCCTTTCTCTACCAGTGCAGGTGTTTTTCCTGTGGTAGAGTGCTGGCTTGTATTGTAAGCCAGTTGGACTGCTGGTAAGAGGGTGACCCAATCATGGGTATATCCCTCATGGTCCTTGTATTCCATGCCATAGGCACAGAACCTCCTGAGGATGTCCTCCATTGTTTGGATCATCCTCTCAGCTAGGCCATCTGTTTGTGGATGGTAAGCTGTGGAAAAAGCAAGCTTGGTGCCTAGCATGTCATATAAATTGGTCCAAAATTCAGATGTGAATTTTGGGTCCCTGTCACTAATTATGATCTTAGGGACTCCACAGGTGGATATGATGTTATTCCAAAATAACAGAGCAGTGTCCATGGCTGTGTCCTCTTTATGGCATGGTAGACATCTCATGCTCTTGCTGAACCTATCAACTATGATTAGGTAGGCATTGTAGTTTTCTTTGCCTCCTGGAACAAGTCCTGTGACCCAGTCCATGTTGATGGTTTCCCATGGGTGTTTGGGTTCTTCTATGTGTTGAAGTAACCCATATTTCTTCCCATGCTTTCTATTTGCCTTTTGGCATTTTTCACAAGTGTTGATGTATTAACTCAATTCTTGTTCCCACTTGGGCCACCAAGCTGTGCTTGCTACCCTCTCTTTAGTCCTGTCCTCACTCATGTGTCCCATGTAGGGGCAGTCATGGCATTCCTGCAGGATTAAAGAGATGTGGTCTCTGTCTATCACTGTGAGTGCACTGGTGTGCTTTTCTCTGTGATAAATCAGGCCATCTATAAGGAAGAATTTATTGTCCTTATAGGCCCTCAACCAGGGTTCCTCCAGCTGGGTCTCCAGTTCTGGGCTCCTGTATTTTTGTTGAAGGAGTTGGAGTAGTATGCTACACTGTTTATGTTTAGCATAAGATTTCAGTACTGCATTGAAAAATTCATTGTGCAATTCTGAGGAACTTATTCCCAGTATGGGGGTTTCTGTCCCTTCTGAATCAGTGTTTCCACTGTCAAGGCTACCACTCCCTGGTGCCCATTCAGAGAATCTGAAGTTCTTTTTCCTATTTATTTCCATAAAATGGATAGGAATTTTTGCAGCAACTTCAGGGTCATAAGCTAGATTGCTTTTGACATTGTCCAGTGGCCATCTGCTAAGGCCATCTGCATTGGTATGGCTTTTACCTTCCTTGTATATGATGGTCATGTTCCCTCTATACTCCTGGATGGCTATTTGCCATCTCAGCATGTGTCTATTAGTAGTCTTCATGTTTAGTAAAGACTTCAAGGCTGTGCAGTCTGTGTAGATTTCAAAGACTGCACCCTCCAAATAATAGTGGAGTTTTTCTAGAGCCCAGACTAGACATAGACATTCTGTCTGGGTGGCCCCATACCTGGCTTCTGAATCTTTCAGCTGCCTAGAGATGTAACATATTACACCATCTCTTGGTTCACCATCCACAATTTGTCTTTGGTGAAGGGCTGCTCCCAAACCTTGGCTGCATGCTGCATCTATATATAACTTGAATGGTAGTTCAAAGTCAGGCAAGATGAGCACAGGTGCATTTGTGAGTTCATATTTGATCCTCTCATATGCATCCCTCCTTTCCTTGGTTATTTCAAAAACTACATCCTTTGAGCATAACTTGTATAAACTACTAGTTATGTGGGCAAAGTTTTTGATGTGGTTTCTATAGTAGCTAGCAAATCCAAGGAAAGATTGCATCTCTTTTATGTTCTTTGGTACTGGCTTTTGCAGTACTGCTGCTACTTTGTTCTGGTCAATTGCCAGACTAAGGCCTGAGACTTTGTGTCCTAGAGCTAGTAGCTCTTGTTGGCCAAAATTACACTTTTTAAGTGAAATTTTCAGATTGATGGGTGTACATTTACTTAGCACTCTGTCTATGTATTGTACATGGTATTCCCATGTCTCTGAGTATATAATGATATCATCAATATACACTACCATCCAGCCTTCCATTATTTCTTCTTGAAATATGGTGTCCATCATCCTTTGGAAGTGGGCTGGTGCATTTTTGATGCCAAATGGCATCCTGGTGTACTCATATATACCCATATGGCATATTATTCTGAGAAACTTCATGGAGTTTGGTTTAACTCCATTTTGGTGGAAGCCTTTCATACAATCCATCTTGGTTATGTATTTGGCTTTGGCTAGCTTATCCAAGGCATGAGGTATCCTTGGTATAGGGTACCTGTCTGCTTTTGTGTAGTTATTCAGGGCTCTGAAATCTCCACACAATCTAGACTTGCCATCATGCCAGGTGATTAGGACAGGAGTGGTGATTTCCACTATTTCATTATGTCCAATCTTCCTAATGACATCCATGTCCAGGAGTTCATTGATATGTTTCTCAATCTCTTTCCTGGTCTCCAGACTTGCTGGGTAAGGAGGTCTCCTTAACATGGGTGGATAAGGCCTTTCCACATTCAGATATAGTTCTATATCATGGCCTTTGATCTTGCCTAATGGTTCTTCACCAATGGCAAATGCTGGTCTATTCTTCCTCAGCATCTTCAGTAAACTTAACTTTTGTTTACTGGTGAGGGTAGTGCTAAACTGTCCCTCTCTGAATTCTTTCAGAAGTTCTTCCAGTGGGTCCTGAGAAGATATCTGGTATATATCAAGAGAAAATTTCTTTTCTTTGTTAGTACCAATGGTAATATGCCTATTTTTACTATTGTAAATATCTATGCCATACATCCTCTGGTAATCTGTTCCCAGTAAAAACCCTTGGATGTGGGCATCTTCAAGCACTACAAACTCTGGGTTGAGTCTGATATTACCTTTTCTGTGGGGTATAATTATCTCTTTGATAATTGTCCCAATAGAGGTCATCTTTCCAGATGCACTCTTAAAGTTCTTTGCCCTGGTGGGCAAGAGTTCTTTTTCCCAGTTTGGGAAGTGGTTATCCAGGTAATTTCTGGCCACTATGGAGCAGTGTGCTCCACTGTCAATGATCAGTGGGTGCTGAGCATTGTCAATACATACAGTCATTTTTGTGGCTGTTCCATGTATATATGCCATTCCTTTGGTTGGTGTAACCAGGAATGTTTGTGCATCCTGTGTATGTTTACACAAGTTCTTGTTGGAAGTGTCTTGTGGCATTCCTGCTTCCAACTGTATATCCTGGATTTCCAAAGGGGTTTCCTCTTGGTATTCCACTAGAAGTTCCTCTCTTGGGTCTTGATCATCATCAGATAGTTCTCTGATGGCATCTCCCATAGAGTCTGATTCAGAATCCTCTGTTGGAGGTTCTTCTTCAGGGACTTTTTCTATAGCATAGACTTTCTTCTTTACTTTTGGACAGTTGTTGGCATAGTGGTCTGTTGAACCACAATTGTGACAAGAATTCTTCTTTTTTGCCACTTCTGCCACTCTTTCTCTGGGTTTGTCTTTAAACTCCACCCTGAAAGGTTGTTTCTCTTTGAAACTACTGCTTCTATATGGGGTGAATTTCCCTATATTAGTCCTTTTCCTTATGTCTTGTAAGGTATTGGCTATATCATCTAGAGTGCAATTTTGGTTGCATCTGCACTTTACTGCATGCTCTAGTTCTCCTGGCAGTTGTGTCAGAAGTTTATGATTCCTCATTTGTATGTTCATTTGAGGATCAATGGCTTTAAGTCTTTTAGACTGTCTAAGACACCACTCATATGGATCTTTGTCCACAGAGTATTTGTCATTTTCAAATGACATGGTCTTTTGCCATATCCAAGTTCCATTACTGTACTTTTGGATTATTTGACTCTTCCACCATGGCCAATTTCTTCTGCCATGGATTTCTTTCATTTCAGTGTACCATATACTTGCATGACCTTTAAATGCAGTATTCAGTCTAGCAGTAATCCAGTAATCTGGTATGCTTGGTACATCAATGAAGAGTCCATCAATATAATCTATGAGTTCCATATGATCATATTCTCCTGATCCAGAGAATTTGGGCCAGTTTGAGGCCTCAGGAGGCTGTTTCAAGGCTTCCTTCTCTGAATAAGACATGCCATCTCCATCCTGGTATTGTGATGGAGATCTTGCCTTATTCAACAACATGGCATCTGGTTTGATGTCATCTGGTTGATATGGGTTCTCCATAGCTTGGCCTTGTGGTTGGGGCTTTAAGCTATGGTAGGCATCAAACAATTTGTTGATGTCTTGGTTCAGACACTCCCTGTCCCTGCTACTATGGTGTTGTTCTTCAGAGACTTGATTCAGTCTCTTGTTGGTTTCTTCAGAGGCTTTGCTCAGTTGAGCATATCCTTCCTGAAGGTTTTTAACTATCTGCTCCAATGAGGCTTGAGTTTTTCTCATCCTCTCTTGGGCAGCTGCAAATTCTGTAGCCTGCTTTGCAGATTGCTCAGCATATTGGGACATTTGTAACCACAGTGTGTCACTGTTGATGTTACTCTCAGATGTGATAATGTTATTTTCAGTCTGAGTGGGGGTAATGTTTCTATTACTAGGACTACTGATTCTAGAGTGGTTTACAACTACTTCTGGCTCTTGTGTACTTCTTTTACCAAATCTAACAGCTTCTGGATCATGGGGTCTGACTCTTTCCTCCTCTGGTTGAAGGAGGCTTTGTTCTTTCCCTTGTTGCCTTGTCTTCTCCTGGAAACTTCCTGGAATTGTGAAGAATGGTGACTCTTGGCCACTGATCTGCTGGTTTCTGAATGGTGTGAAGCCACTGGAGAGCTGATTTGGCATGCTCCTTGTGAACCTGAAGGAATCTGAGTAGGCCCTGTCTGGGTTAACTGTTCTTCTATAGCTTGGATAGTGGCTTGATTCTCCCTTATCCTCTGTGCCCTTGCCTCCAGGAGTCTGTGCTGCCTGGTAGGATTCCAACCCTTGGTGATTACCATAAGGTCTTTGAAGTCTATCTCTTTGAGACCGATCTTCTGGCAACTTGATCCCATTTCTGCCCAGTGAGTTGCTAGGTTGAAACTTTTGTTGTCCATGCTCCATTGAAACAAATCTTTGAGGAGTTGGTGGATTTGAAGAACTTGATCCATATCCTTCCAGTCCTCTGGTTTGAGGCTTCTGTTGAATTGGAGTGTGAATGGCAAGGTTGATATTATCTCCCTCATTGTTTTGCCATCCACCACTGTGTCCAATGTGTCTTCTTTCAGGTCTTCTGGTTCTAGACATTCCTGCTCTATCCTCTGGCTGGTTCCTTTGGAAGCCAAGGTCTCTGAGGTATGCAGGGGACATATCAGTGTTTGCAAGCAGTCAAAAACTTTATGTTCTTAGGGTACTTACCTTTGACAGTGCCTTATACAAATTTGTTATCTGCTGATTTGGGCAGTTTGCCTTTGGAGGTTACAACTGGGTTAATAATTGTAATCTTCCCTGTACAAGTGGTTAAGGTTGGTTTACCTTGTATTGAAGCAGAGTTTCGTGGTTTTCTACTTCTCTGAGTGGCTATTGGTGTCCACTTCTTGGCTGTAATGAGGCCTTCACTAAGCCTTTTTCCTTTACCCTTGCTACCCTCTGGTTCTGAGGGTGTCACTGGTGTGTTGGCCTGTGACTGGGTTTCAAGTGGGATGTAGTTTTCTTCCACTGAATCAAAACAGGAAAAAGAGGGCTTATGTCAGTTAAGACTTCTTAAAAGGCTGGTTTTGCACGTCTAAGAATGGCCTCTGGGCTTGTATATTATTACAATATGCCCTTGTATAATGACAGTGTAATTGAATTAACAATTTCACGTCAAAAATACAGCTTATGGTGCCCTGTCACACTGTTTGTGTGCCAGTATCCCACAGATACACTTGTGGTTTTCAAGTGTATTCTGTACAAGTGGTTTTGTATAAGTGTTATTGAGTCAACAATACACTTAATCCACGCCTCAACTGATGGTTTTTCAGTCAGAGGTGTCCTTATTCAGTCAAGAATACAGGACTTATTGATGGCTGATGTGTTTTTATATACAAAACACGCCAAAAATAATTATTTTCAGTGGGTATTAGCCACGTGAAAAATACTCTTTTATAATATGAGTATATGAAAAAAAAGATAAAAATATATAAAATATATATTTTTAAATGGAAATTACGCCTAAAAAAAGATAAAACAATGTGTTAATAAGTCATAAAAAAGAGAAAAGACTTACTTGTAAGGTCCAAAAAGTTAAAAAAAACCCGGCCAGGCCCCCAAAATGTCAGGCTGAGTCTATGATAAAGGTGTATATGAGTATTTACAAGCTTTAACTATGACTGTGACACGGTAAAAATGGTTTTAAAAGATGATAAGATTGATAATAAATGATTTAATTTTAAGATTTAAAGGGCTTTACTATAAAGATATAGTGGTGGTGAGCGCTATTGAAAGCCCTGGGTGCAGCTTTACCTGTTGAATTACAATAATAAAGACTACAATACTTTAAATTAAGAGTATACCTGATTATTTAACCAAGAGTAAAACTGTTTTTGACAGTTTACTACGTAGGTTATTCAAGAGCAGGATGAGGAAAGGTTTCTGGCTGTGAAAAGCCCTCCTTTTATCCTGAAATTGAGGTGGAAAGGCTGCTAGACCTTTCCACATAGAGGAAGTGAAGATTTTTCACTCTCCAGGACAGGCTTGTGGTTTGCAAACAGCCTGTATACCCTGTATTGGGCTCAGATGTGGTTTTGAAACCACATCTGGGCAGTTTTCACTAATACAGGGTGAAAATTTTCATCTGGGGACCTCACAGCCTGATTCTGACGTGTATGACGCGTAGAATGCTGTACAGAAACTGTATGGGACCCCAGTATTGACTGACATATGAGGTATTGAAGTAAAAACATGCTTCTTCATCTATTTGACACCTCATATTCATGGTTATGGGATATTATCCCATGGTAAGGCTGTATCTGACAGCAGGTGGGATTTTGACCTTAAAATGGTCATAACTCTGTCAGTTTTTGAGATATCAAGCTCGAAGTTGGTTCATTGAATAGCCCTGTATGAGCTCTACACAATGGTACCCAACTTGACATGGTTATCATTAAATATGACAAAGTTATCCCATGTACAAGTATTTTTGTACATTGGCGTGGTCTGGTCAAAAGCTGTATTAAGCTTGTTTGGCCAATAACTTCTGTTGTAGTTGAGTTATGAGAAAATGGGTGGCACCATCAGATAGCCCTGATTGTTCTCTTTCCAAAAAGACCCCACTTTAGGTATCTCACACTAAAACTGTAAAAGTTAGATGAGAGGTGAATGTTTTGTTCACCCTTATTTGGTCTGAATCTGACCATAACTCAAGTAATACTGGTGCTAGCTCAGTTTGGCTGGTACCATTGGATAGCCCTGGCTTAGAGCTTCATTTTGAATACCCATTTGATGGGGTTAAGCCTCTCCTTCTAGATTTTAGATGAGAGGTGAAAATTAAGGTTTATGCTCAGCAATAGCTTTGAGTAGGAATAACTTGATTATTTCTTGTCCTATGGTGATGGGACTTATATTTTCAGAAAGAGGTGAGTTTCCTCTTTCTTTTGATACCTTTTGAGCTAATTTGGCTCAGCTCCATATTTTGGTGGTATTTTGGCTATACCATTGGTTTATGGTATTTTGGCTGTCATGCTTGTGCTCTGGTTTTGAGTCACAGGCTGACAGTAAGGTTTGTCACTTTGTTTCCAAATTCACTCTGGTCACCTTTGGGCGTTTTTTCTCTTTAATATTCTTTTTAAAGACTTTGTTGTTTAATTAATTGCTTGCAGTTCTTTGCTCAATTAATTCCAATTGAAATTGCTCTTGAAGAAATTTCTTTTGTAGCCTTAAAATATCTCTTGTAGAGTATTTTTTGGATAAATTTTTATTGTTGGTAAAACAATAAATTTTTATAATATTATTGTTTTATACTAATAAAGTTATAAACAATAAAATTGGCGTGTTTTCTCTTAAAAATAATATTTCATACTATTTTTAATTGATTTTTACCTTATACAAATTCTGAGGACAGGAAAAGTACTTGATTTTTAATCAAAGTTTCATATCCACACCTTACAGAACAACTTGAAGAGGCAGAATTAAATCAAGAATTAACAGAAAAAATGAAAGAAAAATTGATTGACTGCTTATTTAAGTATAAAAATGCCTTTTCAACTGACAAAGAGCCACTAGGTTCCATAATTGGACATGAAGTGGATATAATTCTTAATGTGGAAAACCCTTACCCACCTCTACTAAGAAGACCTGCTTACCCAGCTAGTCCAAGGGCTAGAGAAGCCTTAGAGGTACACATTAAAGAATCAATGGACCTTGGAGTATTAAGAAAGGTAGGAAATAATGAACAGGTAGAAGTCACTACACCTGTCATTAAAACTTGGCATAATGGAAAATCAAGGATGGTAGGAGACTTCAGAGCTCTGAACACCTATACCATTCCAGACTGGTATCCAATACCCAGGATCCATGAGACATTGACACAATTGTCACAGGCTAAGTTCATCACAGCCATGGATGCCTTAAAGGGTTTTCATCAAAATGTCTTAACAGACAATTTTAAAAAACTACTGAGGATAATAGTCCACTGTGGAATTTTTGAATACTTAAGAATGCCATTTGCATTAAAATGCACCTTCCCATTATCAAAGAATGATAAATACCATATTTCCTGAAGAATTATCAGAAGGATGGTTAATTATCTATATTGATGATATCATAGTTTGCTCAGAAACTTGGGAAAATCACCTTACAAGACTAGAAAGGGTACTACAGAAAATAGTCCAAGTGAATATGAAAACTTCCTTGAAAAAGTGTCATTTTGCATATAGTGAACTAAAAGCACTAGGACATGTTGTATCTGGACTTAGTCTAGGCATAGACAAAAATAAAGTAGCAGCAGAACTATTTAAACCAATGCCCCAAACCAAAAAAGAAATGCAATCATTTCTAGGATTTGCTGGTTACTATAGACAGCATATAAAGGACTTTGCAAAAATTGCTAAATCCTTGTATAAGCTATGTGACCAACAAACAGTCTATGAAATGACAGAAGAAAGAGTAAAGGCATATGAGGAATTGACAAATTCCTTAACAAATGCCCCATTTCTTCTAATGCCAGATTGGAAACTACCCTTCAAGCTTTACATTGATGCTTGTGGAGAAGGACTGGATGCTGCACTACACCAGACACAAATTATCAATGATAAACCAGTGGAAGGACCAATTTGTTTTATTTCAAGACAGATAAAGCCAACAGAAGCAAGATATGGATCAAGCCAAATGGAATGCCTCTGCTTATTGTGGGCTTTAGAAAAATTACATTACTATTTGGATGGAACAGTATTTTCATGTGATTACAGACTGTAATGCTGTAAAATTTCTTTTAAATATGAAAACTCCAAATAGACATATGCTGAGATGGCAGATTGCTATCCAAGAATATAAAGGAAATATGACTATTGTTCATAAATCTGGTAATATTCACAAAAATGCAGCTGGGCTCTAGCAAATACCCCTGACAATCCAGCATGGGTACCACAAGAACAACACCATATAGAAGGAATATGTGTTACAGATATTGGCACAGAATTCTTTAACCAAGTTAAAGAAAGCTATAAGATAGACGAAAATCGCCATATCTTAAGCCAACTTCTAATGAAAGACTGCAAAGACCCATCACTTTCATCAAAACTAGATGAAATATGGAAAAAGGCATATGATGAAGGAAGATTCCACCTCCTTGATGGAATCCTTTACCATAGAACAAAACACACATGTGTTATGGCCTTAACAGATAGAACCCTGATAAACCGTATTTTACATGAGTGTCATGATAGTGTTGCATCTGGACACCTTTCAGAAGACAGGACACTAGAGAGGGTGAAAACCTGCTCTTGGTGGCCAAATTGGATGAAAGATGTTATAGAATACTGCCAAACCTGTGACAGATGTCAAAAAGCCAACAGAGCCACAGGAAAGAAATTTGGAATGATGATCCAAATCCAAGAACCAAAATCCCCTTGGGAAATAGTTCATATGGATTGGGTAACAGCATTACCTCCAGGAGGAGACAGAAGCTATAATGCATGCCTAGTACTGGTTGACAGGTATAGCAAAACTACCATGTTCTTACCATGTCATAAAGATGGCACAGCTATGGACACAGCCATAATCATATGGAATAAAGTTATTAGCCATACAGGCTTATTCCAGAATATTATAAGTGACAGAGACCCAAAGTTCACTTCAGCATTATGGACAAATCTCCATAACTTGTTTGGGACAAAGTTATCATTATCAACAGCTTACCATCCTCAAACTGATGGTTTAGCAGAAAAAATGATACAGACCCTAGAGGACATGATCAGAAGATTCTGTGCTTATGGGCTAGAATTCAAAGATTCTGATGGTTTTACCCATGATTGGTGTACACTAATACCAGCTCTTGAACTGGCATATAAAACATCAATCCATTCTTCTACTGGCAAAGCACCAGCAATGCTAGAAAAAGGTTGGAATCCAAGGCTTCCTTATGATACCCTCAAAAAGGACTTAGTGGATATACATCCAACAGCAAGCAGCTTTAAGATAATGCTTGACAAAGCAAGACACCATGCAAACAGATGTATGCAAGACTCTTTCAAATATGCAAAAGAAAGATGGGATAAAAGTCATAAGCCACCTGATTTCAAAATAGGAGACTTGGTCCTAGTATCAACCCTTAATTTTAATAACATAAAAGGCCCAAAGAAATCAAAAGATTCCTTTGCAGGACCATTTATGATAAAAGCACTTCATGGACCCAATGCTGGGCAATTGGAACTCACAGGTGAACTGATGAACAAACACCCAACTATCCCTGTAAGTCTGATAAAACCTTACAGCTCAAGTGACAAGGAGTTATTTCCACTAAGAAATAAACCCCCACTTGAGATTCCCCCCTTGGAAGAAGGAGAGGAAAAGAAAATAGTAAAAGTCCTTAAAGAAAGAAGGACAAGAAACAAAAAAGAAAGGGAATACCTCGTAAGGTATAGAAATTCAACTCAAGAAGATGAATGGCTACTTGAGAAAGATATAACAAATGCTGATAAACTACTAAGAAGGTTCAGACATGAAAGAAAGCCTGAAAAATAGAAATAGTAAGCATTATTGAGCTTCAAGACTAACAATGTCTATTGAAGAGGTAGGACAGTGGATTATACCCTAATTACACATATGAGATTGTAGTACAATCTGTTTTGGTGGTAGGGAATTTGAACCTTTGAGATATGACCACATACCCAAAAAGGTCACAATAAATATTTCATATAATTATACATTAAAAATAAGTACCTTAAAACTACAAAAATATCATAAATTGGTATAAAACTTGGTTTAACTTGAAAACAAAAGAATAAACATGTGAAATAAATTACACCATTGGATTCCCCATGGTAAAATACACATATACCATTTTTGTGGCATATCTGTAAAGTCAATATTTAATAAGTTATAAGTAATAATGCATTATAAAAACCACAAATACTTATTTATTCCAAAACCTAATGAAACAACATTTGAAATAAATGGTACTATTGGATTCTCCATAAAGGTCCACACATAGAACAATTAATAAGCTAAGCTTCAAAACCAATACTTAAGGAATTAACCTGAATATATGCACTTTTTTGGTCAACGCATATATTCAAGGATTTTAGCTAATATCTCTTGAATTATACATGATAGAGTGATGAACCACAAATAAAGTCATCACTTAATTACTGTAGAAATACATATATGAAGTTTATTTCACAAGCTATAAACAATGTTAAAATCTGTAAGGAATTATTGACTAAAATCAACAGAGCTGTTGACCACTTTGTTGTGAAAGTGGTCCAAACTCAAAAATAAGTATACAGTTGGATTCTACTAGTGATGCATTTATTATTATAATATTCAAGGTATAACCCCTTGAAATCATAGTTTGAAGTTTAAAATATTAAATTTCAACAGAAAAGATGAGTTACAAGAAAAATCATCAAAAATAGAGTTTTGATGATGTAATGAAATGCTCTTGGCAGCATAATGAGGTTATGCCAAGCTATCAGAATTCACTCTCAGAATTTCTGTAGCGTGTAAATCTTAAAGGTTATTAAGGATGAAATTTTGAGCTCAATTTGATCATTTATGATCACACACTGTAACCTTAAATTAAGTTTAACAGTCATATAAGTGTTAAAATTGGTGAATACTCTTAGCTTATGATTTACACTAATAAAATCCACAAAATTTGGTGTTCTTCCAAGCCTTTGACGTCATCAGACTTAGAGTTATAGTGATAACTCTAAATAATGGCGTAATAGTGATGTAATGAGGTTTGATCATGATTTAATCATCACCAAACCTTAAAATATTGATTGATTCCAGTGGATATGATCAGTACAGGTCTACTAGAAGCCTGTTGGACTCTAGGAGGGAGGTATTTACTATAAATAGAGCTCTTTCTGCTCTGTTTTCCCCTCAGATGCATCAAAAACATTAAATTAATACAAACAAAAAGGTAATATCTTTATTCTTTATATATAAAACTTTTATATTATTAAAGACTAAAGTTCATCTTTATTATAATCATCAATTTTGAGGTGATTAAATCATTTGTTTAATTGTTTTTGTTAAAAATCTCTCTAAAACTCATTTCCACATAAAAAATCAAGAATATTTGTAATTTCTCTATTTTTTATTGTAAATACAATTTTTATAAGTTGTATTTACATTTTTTGGTGTAAAATATCTCAAAATTATTATATTAAGTGTTAAAAGTAGGCCATTTTCTCTTATATTAATAATTTTCTCTATATTATTCTTTTAATAATTCTTTAATTAATATAAATAGTATTTATATTAATTTATAACTTTAATATTGGTAATATTATTGTTATTAATTGTTTTTTATTAATAAAAACCAACTTTTGACGCCTTTATTATTTGTTTGTAACAATAATAAATTGCTATTAAATATATTAATTATTTTATATTAATATATTTATTTTATTATATTATATTTTATAATATAAATTATATTATGATATTTTATTAATAATATAATTATTTTTACGCCATAATTATAATAATTCTTTATTATTATAATTATTTTTATCTTATTTATTTCATTTATAAGGACATTCATAGTACAATAAGTAAAATATTAGTAATTTTTACTTATTGTTTCATAGTCAAACCTTACATATACAGTACTCCTCTCAAGGAAATAATGGTTAAGTATTTTCAAGGATATTTTCAAGAGGAATTAATTCAAATCAGTTTTCAAGATGTCAAATCTCAAACACTCTTTGGAAAACTCAATTAATCTATACAATCTGTATCTCATTTACTCTTTTGGGTGAATGAAATTCAGCTACTGTGGCTGTAAAAGCACCTGGTTCATTTCCCAAGATGGCCAAGCTGTATTTCCCAAAACAGTCAATACAGGTGTACACTATTCATACAGCCACATTTTCAATCCTCAAGGATCAATATTTCAACTCTTCACATATACTGGGTACTCTTTCATCTCCTGGGGACTTTTTCCCCAGTAAATTGATCTACTTGATTTATTTCTATTATTTTTTCTTTTCATTCTGAAAGTAAATATTGATATTTCTAAGTCAGTAATTTGCACCTCTTTCTTTTCCTGTTGGTGGATATTGGTGGTAATATCCCTTACTAATTCCATTTATCCTTTCTGACAGGTTAAGCCATTTAATAAAGAACTTGTTTGGTTGTCTTTTGGACATTTTCTTCCTTCTTCTTTCTGCATATTTTGCACTTGCACTATTGTTATATTAAAGAAATATGTTGCTATCTTTATTTATTTTATTCCTTTGATGCATCCAAGTGAGTTCCCTGATTACTGAGCTCAAGGCCACTCTTGTTATTCCCAAGAGCCTCTGTGACACCACACCACTTTCCACGATAAAAATAGACCTTTCTCTTCCCAAAAGAGTATCCTGCTCTTGAATTCCTATGTATTACTATTGAAGAATAATCAGGATAAAATTAAGAATCAATTATTGTACCACTTATTATAATTAATAAGAAGATTACTATGGAACCATGTGCTTTCAGAAGAATTCACCATCACTAGAGATAGTATATCCCCTTAATTAAAGTCCTTTAGCTATCTTATTACATGTCACACTCAGAATTATAGTCTTGTACATACTATATTATAGACTGATCTCGATAAAGGTTGTTTACCCCTGCAAACAATCACAGAGTGAAAGAGTTCACTACTATGGGCTTGCTTGTGGTCCAACATACATGAGAAATACTGTTATTGGGTGTAAATGGGGTTTTGGAACCACAAGTTGTTATTTCTAACCAATACAGGGTGAATACTTTCACAAATAGAGCTTACATACATGTTATAGTGGTTCTGACACATCAGAAACTGTAAAGAACCCATTCTTTGCACTCCCATTGGTCAGTTTATAAGAAATTCAAAAATAAAAAATATTGAATTGAGCTTCTAAGGTTTTAATTCAGCTATATGTGAAGCTATGTTGAAGTAGAATACCAAACTTGCTAGTTGGGGATTATAGTTTTAAATCCTAAATAGATTTTTATGTTTTTGAGGTAGAGATTTCAAAAGCCAGATCAATTTTGAGCCCTTCCTATTCTCTATAAAATGGCTACTCATTTGGTATTTCTAACATCAAAAATGGAAAAACTATACAGCCCTCAAGTTTCTCCAAGCTTTTAGTAAGCTGTGTATGTTAGGATAAATTTAAAACAGCTTTTTAATACTTGATCTAAGCTATCTACAGAGTTTTGGGTGGTACAATTAGAAATCCCAGATTCTTCCCTTTAATAAAGGACCACATTATGGGTATGCAACACTAAAGTTGTAGAGTTTATATGAGAGGTGTATATCATATATACCATTATTCAACCTTTAGGTTGCTGTCACTTCTGTAGTTGTCAATATAGGTTTATTTAGTTAGAATCACTGGATATACCTCTTTGTGATCTTCAATATATTACGCAGAATGATGTATTCATGACTTTAGCTATTTAATTCAAGTGAGAAGTCAAAATTAAGATTTATTCTCAGCTCTGGTTTTGAAATGGAATAACTTTGTTGCTTCTTATCCTATTACAATAAGGATTATATATTTTGAGATTTAGCATATTCCTCTTTAATATTTATATTTCTTATTAATATGGCCAAGTTTTTCATTTCTTAGTATCCCATTTAGTACCATTATATATGGTATTGAGATGACTTGATTGTGTTCTGGTTTTCAGTCACAGGCTGAAATCAGATCTCAAGCTTTTATTGAATAAAATATTATATGCACTAGTGGTTCAGAAAACTGAAATTTCATGAGAGTGAGGGTGCCATGAGAAGTGGATTACTAGGAATTTTATATAAAAAAGTAGTAACACAATCACCAATCCTGAACAATATTTGAAAGAATCAAATTACTGGAGCAAATAGAAAGACCTTTAGTCAAGCTTGGTATAGCTATAGCACTTTTTTCAAGATTATTGAAAGAAAATTAATTACAAAAAATGTGAAATCAAATAATTTTGAGATCATTGGTAGGCTATGAAGTAAAGGATAATATTGAATTATGATAATATTCCATATATATTATATTTAAAGGCACTATTCCTAATGTATATTTATAAGTTAATTATTTCATCCTCTTTAAACTAAGCTTAGGTTTCTGGTTAGCCAAAAGAAAAAAACTGAAAATCTTGTTCATTAATGCAGTCATCTCACATAAGTTTTGTTTTCTTTTTCAAAGTTCAACAATAATACTCTTATCTTGAACCAATTGGCCACGTTATTTCTTATACCCTAAATATGAATTTTTTTGATAGAATAAAAACATAAAATTTGTCACCTGTATTCTTGAAGATCCTCATCTTCTATCAATGTGAAAAAATTTACCTATGTAATATTTCCCAATCTTATTTTTATCTTGAATTATGGTCTTTTATAATCTTTAAAAAAATATTAGACAGTAAAAAGGGTTTTTCTTGGCTTTTGATATAATTCAGAAGTTTTTTTCATTGATTGCGGCTTGAATTAAAAATTATGAAAAATAACATTTACTTACACATTAACTTAAGCTATATTGGAAGTTTCACTATTGATTTATTTTATCAATATATATTCAAGTGGTTTCCAATTTGTAATTTCTATTGATTTCTTTTTGAACGATAAGTTAGGATTTTATCAAATTGAAATCCAAGAGAAATAATACCTGATAATACACACAAAGAACTGAAATTTATTACTCTTACTTCACAAAATAAGAAAAACGTTTTCAAGTTCACCAAAAAGCAATTTCCAGAAAGCCAAAAAATCTAATATTTCAACTGAGCATAAAATCAATTCAAAATACTCAGCTCTTTGTATGGAAATGTTACTTAAATGAAATCTTTTACTACTTTCATTTGTCAATGAAAATGGTCAGAGATTTCATATTGGCGAGAACCTAAATTTTCAATCAATTTCAGATATTCTGAAATCTTCCCTAAAAATCTCTTTCAGGTTACAAAAAAGCTATTTTCATGTGTTTTTTTGACTTTATTTCTCCTAGATCATAAAATGTGGCTTAAGGGGCTAAGCTCGCTAGGGTTTTATTTGATTTGGAATATTTTTTATTTAAAAAAAATGTGTTCTTGAGATTCAGAGAAAAACATTTTGAGCTTTCTAGAATCCCAAAAGTTTTTCTTGAAAGAAATTATGCAATTGATTTGAAGAAAATAGGTGTTGATTCAGAGAATAAAGTTATTAAATTGATTCCAGGCCCAAAATATGAGTATTTCCACAGTTTTAATTTAAGATTAGCTGATGTGATTTCAATGAGCCGCCACTAAATTACTAATTGGATATTTAATTAAGGTTCCAACAAAATGCACAGCACAGCTGTTTTACCTAAATTCTGGCCACCAGCACAAAGCTTGTGTCTGTTGTTGATTTGGAAAAAATTGACACTTATTCACACATTTTATAGGTTAAATTAACACAAACTTCTGGCATTTTATTCAGTTTTTTGAATGATTTTGGGGAGTTGAAAATTTGAAAATAATTACTCATTTCCTTGAATTTTTGGCCATAATTTACTATCATAGTCCATATATATAGTCGGGGAACTTAAATTGAACGCTTGCTAATATCATTTTGGGTTGTGTTGGAGCTCGAAGTAGGCTTAAGGTCATTATTTTCATTACAACATTATTTTCATGGACTTGCGTTATCCAATTTGGACAATAAAAAAGTATTGAGTCAATCAAACCTGTTTTTAACTTCTTTTTTTGGGGTTTTTTTTGCTTTCATTGTATGTTTTATTGGTTCAAGATTTTCTTCTTACCTACAACTGTCCTTTTGGCCTACTGTTTTTGTATTTATAATTACCACCTTTTTTTGGTTATTTTTTTTCTAGCAATTAAGTTTTCTCATTTTTATTGAGTTAGATTCTGTCGTAGTGAGTTGGGTTTGTCCCTTCTTTTTTACAGGAAAGTTCTTTTTTTATCTCTTCATATAACCATGTTTGGTTTTCGGCCTTTTTTGAAAAACATAATTGGGTTAACTGTCCTTTGTTTTTCGTTTTTTATGATTTTTTTCAATTCATAGTTATTTCTTTGATTATGGTTTGTTGAATTTTTGGTGTTTTATTTTTATTTTGATTCTTAGGAAAGTTTGAAACAAAAAATACAAATTTTTCAAATTAATTATCTATCATATCAAATTTAAAGTCAATCTATCAAAAATGAATTTTTCATTGAATATTTTATCTATTAATTTATCGTTTCATTTCAAAAACATTATAAATTAGATGAACGAATCACATAAATAAATTTCCTGAACTGAACTGTTCAATTTTTGAAAAAATATCAATCATTTTTAAAAAAAAAAAAAACAAAAAAATTGATTTCTCATTTTCTTTTTTCGGATCTGAAAAAAGAATTCAAAAAAATTCTAATCAATGTTTTCTTAATTTATTTTTTAAATTCTTTCGAAAAAATAAAATCATTTATACTTCTTTTTGGAAAAAACTTTTGTTGGAAACAAAAATGAAAGAAGCAAGTCTTTTTGTAGAAAATTTTTGTCAAATCAGGGTGGTAATTGATACAATAAATTAAAGATTTAAGAAAGTGTTAATGTTAGTTTGGAAATTCCCTTCTTTATCTTTTCTTATTTTCAATCAACACTTTTTTTCAAAAACTCTGTAATTCTACTAAATTTTACTTAATTTCAGGTTGATTTTGTTAAAAAAGAAGAGTCTTCTCAGTCCGAGAGCCTCTAAACCCTTTTTGATCACATGTGTGCGCAGTGTTAAGAGCACCAGTGAGCTCTTAAGGAGCTCACGATGACCCACCGAAGGATCATTACGAGCTCCTCACTTTATTATTTTATTAAATTAAACTCACTTCAAGAAGTATTACAGTCTACATACGATCATTGGTAATCCACGTGGTTGGTCACCTATCAATCCGTGTATTTAAAACTGCCTTTGCTGACCTTTATCTTGTAGTGTTCTCTGTTTCACATCTCACTTTTACCATATTATCTTATTAGTATTGTTACTCGTGTTGTTTCGTGTTGATTGGTAGGCTGCTCTACACAATCATCCCTACCTTAAATATTCGCTAACAAAGTTTTACTGTAATAGCTCACAGAGCTTAGTGCCTTCATTAGTCATAGTTGCTTCTTTAGTATTAAAAGAATTGTTCACCTTTAGGTACATGCATATTTCTATTTGTCTTACTTGTCTTACATTTATTTTTCTAACGCAATAAACCTTAGTTTCTCCAATCTTTTCAGATTTTATAAATAAAAAAGTAGTCAAATGTTTACAGTCGTGTCCAAAATTGCCTCAACTTGAACAAAAATCAGGATGGCGTGTAAATCGATAAAAGCTTTGGAGAAATTTCTAAAAGATTGTCAAGGGAGTCTTGGCACTATCTACTCTTTTATTCAGGTACGAGTTCAGAAGGGCGAGGAAATCAGAAAGGTTACAATTTTATTGAAGTAGAACATCTTAGCCTGAGAGGTATTACTAAAAATTTGGATGATAAAAAGAGCTTTTTTGAAAAATTGGCAGGAATTTCTCCGTAGTTTCCAAATAAGTATAGTCTATTGATCTGTTGAAGTCAACTTATGCCGATTCATTATCAAAGCTTCAGGGCACCCAGCCATAGAAGAAGCCCTTTGAGTGTCATTCTTTCTTGCTGAGGTCTTCATTTCATTATTGACGCAGCTTAGAAATAGACCACTCGCTAACTCCAACCGTGTTCGTCCTGCTTAAAGGACGGCATCTCCTTCTGCTCAAATTTCATGAGGTCGAAGTAAAGAATTTGATAAATTCAAGAGCTCATTCTTTTATGCTGATTTTTGGGATTCTTTCTTATTCTTGTCAAGATCTTTAGATCAGTCTTTTTGTCACAAAATTCTCTTGCACGTTTTAAAAGCTGATTGGTTCTTCGACTTCATTGAGCCCAACTTTCGATGATTGATACAAGCAAGCATGTACAACTATTCAGATTGTCATCGAGCCATGACTCAATCACTTCCTCACAGATGTCAGTTTGAAGTCGGTGAATCAAGTCTAGCTACAGATTTAGAAGCAGACGCTCTGAAGCATCCTTCGCTCAAACAGATCAGACATCGAGTCTTGAGCACGTTCCTGCTCCGGAAACATCAATCTTCTCCACGTGCATCTTAATCATCCTGCCGGATTGCTGAGAACGAGTAGCAAGACTGAAAGATAACCTTTCCCAAAACACCAACTTCACGAGAACGTGTTGGTGCGAAGCCAAAAGAAGGCTCATGGCTAAGCTACTAGTGGAGGCTAACAGGATCAGATACTTGCTCTTAGGCCTGTACAATTCTGGCTCACTTTTAATCTGAACAAGGAACGCCGTTGAGGGAATGGTACAAGCCAAGGATCTCCCAGCCAGATTGTTAGAAAGTGAGCAGTTGTCATGAGCCGGAACAAACAACCAAACCAAGCAGGCCAAGAGCAAGAACATCTTTTCGATGGCTCTTTCTTTTTCGATGGTCGCTATCCTATTCATCTTACAGAAAATTTAAAGGGCCCAGGTCCTACTCAGCAACTCAACCTCCAACAAGTCCTACTGCGCTATTGATTGAGGCCACGTTCTCAACAGTCGCGGGAAATGTTTATATTCTGCTGTCTCGTCTTTTTATACGCCTTCGTCGTTGCTTTCATCTTTTTCTTTCTGTCACCACAGGTCCTCTGACTTAAACAACCCAAACGCTATTCTCTTTGGCATTTTGGCCTTCTGGTTGCCTTGACTGAAAACAGCAGAAGAAAGAACTTTTTTTGGAGTTTTCTCAACCGTTCCACTGTCATTCTTTATCCTATTTCGCCTGATCTTAAGCTTTTTCTGCCTTCAACTTAGCATACTGTCAGGATGGTTCATTTAAGATCTTCTAAAACTCAAAATTCATTTAAAAGATGACTAAAAAGCATCTTAACATCCAATATTTTAATTTGCTTTCAAGTTTGATTAATCCATTGCTTTGGCCATTCCTCCACTTCAAAGCTTGAGCTCATCTATCATTCATTTGGTTTTCTGTTCCTTTGAATGTTACTGTGTTGTTTTCAGCTTATATTTTCGCATTTGTATAACTTTGCGCTACTCTCTGCATTTGTTTCGTCCTTACTGCCAATCCAGTGCAAGTTGTCCCGAATAGAGACCCCTGAAACTGATGTATCAATGTCATAAAATTGGATTTTCACTTACAAAATCTTACTTGGTCTCTTCTTTAATCTGTATTCTTAGTTTTGACCTTCTTCAATTTTCTTACCTGGCTTCATCCATTTATCTCCCCTTACGCTTACCCAACCCATCCTCACCTACCCTGCTCACTAATGAAACCTTCTCGGCCACAAGTAACCTTAACTCCGCTTCTCCCCCTAAATTGCATGAGGCGACTTCAGTGACCGCAACTTCAACCGCCTCTATTGAAATTTCGGAATCCTCTGGTCCTCCGTCCTCAACTTCATCATCTCATCGTATTGGAAAAACTCAAAAAGATACCGACTCAAGTTTTCTTTATGATTGCATGAGCAAGCCACTCAGTCCAGACTTATGGATGGAATTAGAACTGAATGATTTTTTAAAGAATTATCCCAATGGTGAAAATATAAACCTTCTCGTAATTACAGTTTCCTTTATCAATCAATTTTAATCTATGTACCTGGATTATCAATTAATTGAAGGAAATAATTCCACGTACTTTTTTCCTTTTCCGTTGCCTTTAAACACCTCTTCTTGTTGGTTTATTTTTGATCATTGGGGTTGTGGAATTTATTTAAAAACCTTGAAAGCAGCTGGCATACAATGTCAACTTGACCAACTTTGACTGTGGTATTGAGAAGCTTTGTTATGCCGATCAAGTAAGTGCTTTGAACAGTTAAATACGTTTTCAAATTTCTTTTATTTTTCTTTCAGAGGTTTCTTACTTTTCTAGATTTTCAGCTATGTCATCCTGTACGAGGAAAAGAATGGTACATCTTAGTCGCCGCTCAGGAATGGAATACTTTCATGAACTCGATCTATCAAGCTATTGGTTGGGCTATGACCATGATGCAAGGTCTGATATCTTAAGACAGCAACCCGTTTTATTCAATTCCCTCACTGAAATCTCCTTTTACTTCATTGATTTTGCTGAAAATCTTCGGATGTAGGAATAGCACCTTCACTAGTAAGTTTCTTGGTATTTTCTGTTTTTTAATTATAACCAAAATTATTCAATTTTTTATCTTTAATCAATTTATAAAACGTTTAATTTAATTTTGACTTTGATTCATTTTAGTTACATATTTTTTACTTTTTTCCTGGGCTTGACTTATTTTCATATTTAATTTTTCAATGCTTATATTTTGGACTTATTTATTTATTTATTCATTCAATTTCATCAATTTGTACGATTTAGTTCTCGATATTTCTATTGTGGTTCTGTTTGACATAGTAATTTATGTCTAATTTTGCACTTTTCCATATGTTTAAAGTATTTTTTGTTTCTAATTTTTTGCTATGTTCCATTTCAACTTGTGTGTAAATTGTCATTAGGCTGTTTTTTATTCTAGTTTACTTTATGTAATCATCTTTTGTACCTCTTCTATCTTTTCCATTTCATTTTTCGTTTTATGCTGTTAAAATTTAGCTGAGTACTTTGTTCACTTTGAACCATGTTCAAAGTTCGTTGAGGCTAGTGAAAGATTGTTATGATTGATAAAATAATGACTTGGGCAGGTGTTTGACTTTTATCCAGACTGTTCGGACACTTGGGCAATAATTAAAGCTGGAGCGACTTTTGCGACAGCCCTTGCCAAAGTCATACCAACCGAAGGACTTCTCACTAATCCAAAATGGTGGTATCAATTGGTCCAAGGACAATTTGGTCTTTCAGCTGGAATTTCAAATTTAATGGACGATGTCATCATGAAAAATCCCATCAATCAACATGACAAGGTAAGTTTATAAAAAAATCATTATCATATTATTCTAAATTAAGTAATAGCCAAGCCGAAAATGAGAAAATTGAATTTGTATCAATAAGTTTCTCTTAAGGAACCTTCGGACGTTTTTTCTTAAAGACTTGCAACTTTCCCTTTGATATTTCAAACTCTTTCAAGCGCGATTGATAATTTTTTTACTGTTACTTTAGTGGACTTCATTTTCCTACGTTTTATCTCAAAATCAGGATTTGGCTCAAATGGCAGTTGCAAATTTGTCTCAATCAATCATCACTTCTGGAATCAGTACCGAAAAGGGTATTTATGGTGTCGTCAAAAATGGCCGCTTTTTATTGAGACACTCTACTACCAATGGCAAGGCGCTCGGCCGCTTCGACAATTTCGCAGGGCACTCAGAAAAAGAGCTGAGAGTTTCTGTTCAATTGCATTTATTAGCAGCCATTTGGAAACAACAGGTTCGAAAAACTTCTGAGCCTTGTTTTGGAGGCTTGTCTCTGTTTGATTAACCTTGAGCCACGTTACAGAACTACTTTATAACGCGGGGAAGCGTGAGCTAGAGCGAAGCGACTGTTGATGCAAATTTTGGCAATATTGATCCCTCTCGTGCTTGACTATAGGATCCTTGCACAGATAAGGGACCAAACGGGGCTTGGGCCAGCGAAAAAGCCCTTTCTTATTGCGGGCCAGACGAAATGTTGGTTCAGTTTCTTCGAGACTTTTTATTTTTATTTTTATTTGCGTTTTCTTGAAAGAAGCTTGATCTTGACTTGGACCGTTTGACATTAACGCAATGATCCCAAAAACTTTGCAGAATGATGAATATTGTTCAAGCGAAAGGAAAACATACGATCAATCACGTCCACAATGGCGAATTAGTCTTAAAAAAGTACAACTTTACCGCAGAGTTCCTTACTAAATCTGCGTGGGAATGTCAAAAACGGACTGGGAGAATTGCATTCGATGTGTGGAACGCGTCGGTCATTTCAAGCTGCTGAGAGATCTTCAAGAAAGCCAAGCTTTTATTGTTTAACTAATCTTGGTTTACTCGTAACATTTCCAATGATGGACTTTCCTTTCTTCTATAAAAAAATATTTAGAACGGATCCAACTCAATTCGATGATCAATGCAGCTTCAACTTACCTGTGTGCGATCTTACGAGACCTGGTAAGCATCTTCACGAAGAATTTTACCAACAAAAGGTACTAAGCTTTATTACACTCTTGTTTGCTCGCCATATTTTAGACATAAGGGCATATCGAGACAGCGGTTCTGGGACTGCTGAGGCATGCCGAGTCATTGGACACCTGCCCATCTGATTAACCTAAAAACTCTTTTGAAAGCTTCAACAACAAATCAATTTTGAACGAAAAATTTAATGCCATCGCCACAATTTAAATCAAATATTTGAGACAAAGACATTACGGACATCATATTTCAGCAGCCATCAGTTTTGTCGTTATGCTCTTTCTAGAATGAATTGCTAGTCAAAAATCTAGTTTTTTTCAATTGTAATACTTGAGTTCTGTGAACAAGATGTCGGCTTTGTATCGATTTCTTGAAAATGCAGTAATGCATAAAAAGCTTTATTAAGCTCGGATTTATAACTCATTGAGCCACGATTTTTGACAGGTGGAGCAAGTTCCAAAAAAAAAGACTTGGCGTCTAAAAACTACAACATTAGCTATTGTGGAAAATTTTCATAATATGAAGTGATATTTGAGAGGCTTATCATCAAATTGCATAAATTGCATATAAGAAAAAGAAGGAAAAACTTAATACCTTAAAATTAATCCTTTGAGTGAGTTCAAAATCAAGCTTATGATTTTTTGAGAATTTATTTAATTAACATAAAGACTAATTCGTGTAGATCCTTCATAGGTTTAAAGGTATCAAAATTGTTCAATGAAACTTTTTCAGCCCAATATATTTTATACTTGATTATTTTCTTATTTTCTTATTTTCTTATTTTCTTATTTTCTTATTTTATTCAGGTAGACAGGAGCCGGGTTTAAGACTCGGTTTGTGATAGGGTTTTGACCCACATCTCAAAATTAATTTGAATTTTAAAATTATTTTAATTTTAACTAACATATATCGCAAAATTTTTGTAATTGATTTTGAAATCTAATGTTGCATTTATGATCTATTTGGCAAATTAATTTTCTTTTTTTGGCCTCCAGCCTAATGTGATTTTTCATTTTTGTGTTATCCACTTTCTTTCGTTAAATTCTATTGATATTTCTTTTAATATTGGAATTTTGAAAAAATCATGGACAATAAAAACATAGTTAATGCCATGAGCAGCTTGACATTGGCATTGTCCTTTCATCTTTCGAGGTACAAAGAAAATAGGAATTTTCAACATAATCAGATCCAAAGAGGCCAGCATTTCAATCCATGAAATGATGAAAATTTATACAATGAGGTTGGTTTTTTTCATATGAGATGGGGATTTTTTTTTGTTTGTGGAATATTTAATAAATCATATACCAAACACATATCAACAAGATATTTGAGGGGTAAATATTGAAGAAAAAATAGGAATCACATTAATAGGTTAGGTCATACAGCTTCCTATGAGATGGTTGGGCATGTTTTCAATTTAGTGAAATACACACCCCAGGGATGTATTTGGGTGACTTCCCAGCAGGTAATATTTTTTTTCTTGAATTCAACCTATAATATGATTTTTTAGTTATATAAGATTTATCATGAAATGATGATATTATTATTTTAATATATTGGTCACAATGCTGTCTGCCAGACCTCAACAAAGGGAACTCTTGCCAAAAAAGGCTATTAAACTGGCTAAAAGACTGGTTACTACCAGCAAGGTTTAGATCACATTCCACCATGTGACAGTACCCCTGGGTTTAGAGCACTGCATCCCAAAGTACATATAACTGATGGTATTACCCATGTCACCCTCATGGAGCTACATTAGTCACAACAGGAGCTTAAAAGGAACCCCCAAGGGGTGGAACCCTTGTATGCCAATGCAGCATAAAACCCAGTGATTTTTGGTTAGGTGATTGAGACTTCTCCTTGTCTTCAACCAGAATCAAACCCATGAAATTGGTAACCAGTTTATTGTCACAATGCCATCTCCCAGACCTCAACAAAGGGAACTCTTGCCAAAAAGCTTATTAAAACAGTTGATAGACTAGTTAATACTGGAAATTTGTAGATCACATTCCACCATGTGACAATATCTCTAATATAGCTTTATTTTTGGATTTTCAAATTTTATTGCAAGTATTTTGTATAGCTCACTATGAAAGATCAATTGCATGTGGATTTACAGTATTAATACATCTGATTCTTCAAATAATAGAAATCAAATTTAGTATTAAATATGATTTTTTAACCAGGCTCAAGCTCATTGTACCCCACAGCAGCAATAAATTCCACCCACAAGCAGAATTAAGTTCAATTTTTACACCAAAATGTCAACTTTACAAAAAGAAGTTTCATATTATTAATAATACCCTGTAACAGGCACCATGGGGAAGCTTACATGGTAAAACAATTATTTGATTTTATTATGCATATGTAAAAGCTAGGTTACATATAGCAAATTAGACACAAAACGCAAGTTACCACCCTGTAAATTACACATCCCAGCCAGCTTTGAACCCCTCTTATAATTAATGGACTCATGCAGCAAGAAAATGACACCTGCAGGAATAAAACAGCTACTTTGCATTCAGACACAGGAGGGTCACATGATGAAAAGTTTGAACCCACTGGAATTTCTGAAAGTAATCTCCATTCTAGCCACAGGAATACACCATTGTAGATCCACATTAACCCCACCTGGAAACTTATAACAGACCCAAAATTTGGTAGGACACAGCCATCAGAGCTTATACAAGGAAAGGAATCACCTTATTTGGGCAAATTCTAAATCAACTCAAAGCTCTTTATCCCACTCCTCATCTCATGCAAGTCAAAACAAACAAACTGCATGGGGTACACAGCCTTGTTTCAATAGCAGGCACCTGACTTACACAGTCACACAAGATTATGCAAGAAGATCAACCACATTAATATGCACAGCATGTGTAAAATTAAGAAAATCACACCAACTAATGCATAACAGGAAATCCATCAGTTAAAGAAATTATCACCTGGCCTCAATTTGAAGCTTAAAGAGATAAGAAATACAGCCTTAAAACTTTCATAAATTACACAAGCACTTCTGCCAAGCCTAAAATTTGATATCTGTGCAGAAAATACAAATTAATCATGATATATCAACCCAATTGAAATCCCATAATGTGACAGAAAAGAGGCTTTGAAAACAAAAAAATCCAGAAAAAGTGAAATTACCTTATACTAACACTTAAATCTCCTCACACATGCAATAAAATTCATAACCAAACAAAAAATTCACATTATTAAATCAGAAGGAATTAAAGTGAGAAAAGATAGCTCCCATGGAGTGCCCACTGAGCTCCCAAAAAGTATAAATAGAATGGCTCTCTCCCCCCAAATTTCAAACATCCCCCATGCAAACTATATCCTAAGAACAGTAACAAGTCAACTATAAACTGGGAGGTAGTCCAGTATATTATAGTTAATTTACTTTCCCAGTAGCTAAGGTCAGTGGGAATATAGTGTTGAAGATTTCCCAGTACCAAAGCTGAGTAGAATATTAGCATTTGAAATTGGTCCAGTAGCAAAGATTAGAGGTAATTATTTATAAAAATCATTCTATCTGGTTAGAGAAAACTATTGAAAAATACTTTAAATCAGCTTACCCCTTGAAAAATCCAATTTCAAAGAATTTTATCTTTTAAGCTAAACATACACTTTTTTATTTCATTTTTACACACTCTTAAGAGTTTTCCCCTATTATTATATTATATTAACAAACTTAACCATATCAACACTCATTAAGCTTTTCAAAAGATACAAAAGAACCCATTTTACCAATATTTTATTATTAAGAAGAAACTCCTAATCCCAACTTAATTGAAATAAGATTAGAAAAAAGAAGTATCTCAATGAGATTAAAAATTAACATTATTATTGAAATTATAATTCTTATTATATATTGAATAGGTCTGATATGAGAATTCTGAATCTTTTTTCTGCAGTTGTATAACCACTTACTTATTTCATTTTATTTGTAAGCTCAAAGAAATATTTTTTTCAGTATTCTGAGAGGGTTAGGAGCTCAACACTTGCCACCCTTGATTCCAGGAGCTATCAGAATTTAAAAACTAGTTACCTGTGATTTCCCCCCCAGGTACTGCCTAATTCTGATGCCACACAACAGGAGTTTCCACAAAAAGGTCTTAATGAAAAAAACTTATGGAATTGGAAAAACAAATTGTAACCATTAACCAAGCCTGGAGTATAAGATGTTTTTATGAAACTGCTGATGATATTACTATTATTTAACATTCCTATGACTGTTCTTATGAAAATTATTATAACCACAATTAAATAATTAATTATTATTTATTTTAATGTACATACACTTGTCAGGTTGAGTCTATGATGAAGCTGATAAAGACTAATTACAAGCTTCAGTAATGACTGTGACACAGTGCAAATGATTAAAAAAGATTGTTTTGATGATAATAAAGGTTAATGATGAGGTATACAGGGCTTTAGTATTGAAGAATAGTGGTGGTGAGCACTGTTAAAAGCCCTGGGTGCAATAATTATCAGTTGGTTTACTATAATGACTACTACAATAATTAATATTAGAATTATAACCTGTTTATTTTCCAAGAGTATACCTTTTTTTGACAGTGTACTACGTAGGAATTTAAGAGCAGGATGAGGAAGCCTTTTCTGGTGGAGAAAAGGTCCCTTTTTATCCTAATATTGGGTGCAAAAGGCTTCTAGACCTTTCCACATAGAGGAAGTGAAGATTTATCACTTACAAGGACTGGCCTGTGGTTTTCACAAGGCCTGTATAGCCTGTATTAGGCTCAGATGTGGCTGTGAAACCACATCTAGGCAGTTTTAACCAATAAACGGTGAAAATTTTCATCTGGGGACCACATAGCCTTCTTCTGATGTGTATGATGTGTAGAATGTTGTACAGAACCTGTGCAGGACCCCAGTATTGACCAAACTATGAGGTATTGAAGTATAAGCATGATTCTTTGTCTGTTTGACACCTCATAATCATAATTGTGGGAGAATATCCCACAGTAAGGCTGTATTTGTCTAACTGTGGGATTTTACCCTTAAAACTGCTATACCTTTGTCAGTTTTTGAGATAGAAATATCAAATTTGGCTCATTATGTAGTCTTGGATGTGTTCAACACAATGATACCTCATTTGATATGGCTATCATTAAACATGGCAAAGTTATACCATGTACAAGATTTAGGTACATATGTATGATTTACTTAAAATCTGTATGGAGCGTGTTTTCCCCATAGCTTTTGTTCTAGATGAGATATGGGGAAATGGATGGCACAATCAGATATCCCTGATTGTGCTCTTTCCAAAAAGACCCCACCTTAGGTATCTCACACTAAAACTGTAGAAGTTAGATTAGAGGTGAATATTTTATTCACCCTCATTTGCCCTTATTTTGGTCATAAAATCTGTAGTTTTGGTGCTGGTACCATTAAATAGCTCTGACTTAGAGCTTAAATTTGAATACCCATTTTATGGGGTTAAGCCTCTTTCTCTGGATTTCAGATGAGAGGTGAAAATTAAGGTTTATGCTCAGCAACAACTTTAAGCAGGTATAACTTTGTTATTCCTTGTCCTATAATAGTGGGACTTGTATATTTTAAAAGTGGTGGGTTTACTATTTCTTTTGATTTGTTTTGAGCTGATTTGGTTCAGCTCCATGTTTTTATGGTATGTTGGCTTCACCATTGGTTTATGGTATTTGGCTGTCATGCTTGTGCTCTGGTTTTGAGTCACAGGCTGACAACACTACTAGTGATTATAACAGTAAGAAGTAATTGTCTACAAGAACCAATTACAGGAAGTATTTAATAATAAAACTTCTTTTATTAAAATGATAAAATTATGTTGAGATAAAATTATCTTTTGCAAGAATAATTATATATATAATTCTTGAAAAAAAATAATACCAGAGAAAAACTTTAAGAATTTATTAATAATACTCACTAATACTCCAAAAAAACCTGAAAAGGAATGGTAGAGAGATTTGATGGATAGATTATGGATTTAAAGCATCAAAATTGATTTGCAGCAGTTTTAAAACAAATTATATTTTATTTATATGACTTCAAGTCTTTCTGATTTATTATGAAAGATTCAAAAAACTTCAGAAAAGCTTTCAAATAATACTTACTTGTTGGTAATAAAGGTATAATTGAATAATAAGATGATCTGGAAAAAACAAAAAGAGGAGGCCTCTTTGAAGTCAACAACAGCTCAAAGAGGTGTTCCACAGAGAAAACTGAACAATCAGTGAGTTAGAAAGCAATCATTGTTTTTGGATTATTCATTGCATCATCTGTTGTCACATAAGTTTATCATAACTACTTAATTAAGGCTTTTACATGACTACCAACCCATTTATGGTTGAGAATAAAAGGAGTAACAACTGTAAACTTTACTTTATTTAAAAAAAATTAATTCCTCAAAGTTATCAATGTTATTGTAAATCTCATCACAGGTTGTATTTTCTGTGAATTTTTGAGGATTCAGTGTTTCACATGGAATCATCAAAAATGGACTGTAAGGAAAACATTTAATTTTACTTATGAAGCCATAGTTATTTTTTGATATAATTATGAATCATACAATTCTAAATTGGTACTGGAATCTCCAGAAATATTCATCAAGAATTGTATTTTTAATTAATTTTTGAAGTTTTTACCTCATTTCTATGTAGAATTGCAAATAGCACAATATAGCTAGTTGCTATGAAGTAAATGAATGCATACTAGTCCAAAACAGGATTTGATTACTATTTAAAGGTTTATCCATTGAAACTCATCAATAATTGACATGGTTACAGGAGTCTAAGTTTCTCTTTACCCCCTTGTCACATCAAAATAGCAGCTTATTTGCAATTTTCTTATGATTTAATGAGAGTTTAACTTGGTAACAAAGTTCCCAAAAGGCTTTAGTATACTAATTGGGCCATTATCAGCCATGTATTCAAGCTTTGGAGCTATCAATGCCTAAGAGGCTTCAGAAGTTGGGTACCCTGGTTCTCCTTGATTTCTTTTGACCCCCTTAGCTATTTACATGTCAAAAATAGTAATTCAGGCTTCAAGACCAATATCCACTATGCATGTACAAAAGCTCTATGTAATAATAAAATTTTTAAGTTTAAAAAAAACACATAACACTAATCTTAGTGTATATTTAAGATGGTATTTCTAACATTCTCATTATTTTGGCATGAAATTGAGAAAAACATTTTTTTATAATTCTTTCATGTGGTATTAAAATATTTACCATATTACCACCACATGAAGTTAATTTAAGGTTATTCACTCTATGAAGCTACCTTAGGTGAATTTTTGTTTGGAACTCAAATCTGGCCTTTAATTCATGGATTTACTTAATCAAAAAAAGTTATTCATCTTTTCTTAAATAAAAAATGTTGACATTTGGATATATGGATAACTTATGGGTTATGCACACTTCAGAATTTATTTTTATATAAATTTTAGCCTATTTGAGAATATAAAATATACCTCAAGGGCCACAAGGAGTGTCTCTTTTTGAACATGTGTCTTTAATATCACAAATCCGCTCCCCATTATAACAAGCAAACTATGGGGTAGCTTTCACACAGATTGTTAATTGAATTTCAAAATAATTAAAAAGAATGATAATTTATGGAAAAAATATCTTGAAAAATAATCTTCATTCAATAATTTTGTCATTGAAATAAAGGCACAATGTCTTATTTTATTATCATTGAAAGTCTTGTTTTAAAATGAGATCACCATTTTCAATTTTCTCAATTAAAAGTATGATAACTTGTTTTTAATATAACTCAAAAAGCAAATTAAATTGAAAAAGGACTGTCAAATAAACAAAGGTGTATTTTTAATGATGGTTCATATAACTCCTTATCTTGATATTTAAATAACTGTAAAAATTGTCAAAATTCCTTTTAAAAAATCACTTTTGGTAATTCAAAGGGTTGAAATATAAAATTTCAAATGAAATTTTTCTGTATATAAAAAAATTTTATGACTATTCATAATTTTTCTTTTGAGTCAAATATGGAGAATAAAAAAAGCTAGATCAGAGGGTATGCCTAGTTTTGGTAAAAAATAGAAAATATTTTGAAGTTATATGTACTTTTAGGGTTTTTATGCATTTAAAATACAGAATTTTCTCTAAATTAAAATTAGGAATCTTCTTGAAGAAATGGGCCAACCATTTGGGGTATTGTATTTTTCCAATTCAATGAAATCCCAAAACATTAAAAAAAATGCCTGAATTTTTTTTGTAAATTTTTTTTGAGGTTTTTGATGGCTATCATACACAGCCTTTCTTCTGAGGTATACTTTAAATATCCATTCCAAACTTATGGGCCAACTTCTTGGGGGCTGTACCTTCACCTAAGGAGTGAAAACCCCCAAAATTCCAAAAAATGGCCAGCTTCCTGCAATGAAATGTGTTTTGAAAATCTGTATGGCTGTAATACAAAGAAATATTTATGAAGTACACTTTTTAATATTCATTTGAAGAATTAGCACACTTCCTGGGGACCTTTACTATGGAAAAATGGGTGAAAGCCCCAACATGCCCACAAATTTGACCAGATTTGTGCAATGAAATGGGTTTTGAAGGTAATTATGTCTTTTAAATGAAGCACTGAAACCAAATTATGAACTGTAATATTTATCAAAAAAAACATTCCAATTGTTTGGGGGGGATGTAAAAATGAAAAGGTATTCACTCATGTGCTTCAAGGGGTAGAACAAATGGCAAAGTGGCTAATTCATAAAAGGCTTTTGTATGGACTAAAGAAAGAAATTCTGATCTGGTACAAAGACTTAACACAATTCCTGAAAGCTGTAGGATACACTGAATAAAAATTTTCCTAATCTCTCTTTATGAAAAAGAGAAAATACTTTTATGTAATCCCACATTGATGAAATCATTGTAGTGGGAGTAGTTAATAAATTAAAATAAGTGTCAAAAAAATTTTCAGTATATTCAATGATTATGAGCCAGATTTCATCCTCGGAATGAAAATCTAAATGAAAAATAGTGTTATTCTGTTGCCAAAAAAAAGATTGAAAAAGGTGCAAAACGTTCTTACATAATCACATCCAAGCCAATCTCCGCCCCTGTGATTCCAGGAATGCGGTTGATAGAAGCAACCAATTAAAATGCAGGTAATCTCAACCAAGTGGGAATAGATTTCAGAGCAGAATTTTGGAGCTTCAATTCCGTATTATCAATGAAAAGACCAGACATATCATATCCTGTCTCAATATTAGCTAGATTTTTGTACTAAACCTAGAATACAGTATCTTAATGTGTTTTTTTCACATGCGGGGGTGCCTTTGGAATACTAGAGGAGTCGGATTTTCAATGAATTTAGTAAGATTTCCCAAAGAAGTCATGGGATGATGAACCAAGAACGAGGAAATTGCAGGAAGGATATTTGGTAACATGTGAAGGTAGTATTTGTTCATGGAAAACCAAAAAGCAACAAAATTTCAGTTTATCCACAATAGAATCAGAACCCAAAGCATTAACAGATTCTATATTAAGAGGATAAAAGTTTAATAAGATTATGGAAGATTTGATGGGCGAACAATGAAAAATTATGTGTTTTACTGAGAAAAGTGGTCTTATAGATAAGATCAAGTATAATAATCATTATATGAAAAAATGTATCTTGATACCAAGATAAACTGGATATCAAATCAAGTTTCATTGGGGGATTTGGAGACAAGTTTAATAAAGTAGGAGATGATTCTGGCATATTTCTTGAAAAAAACTGAAAGAAAGAACTCATTGGAGTATTTGGTCTTATAGAGGTGCTTAAACCATCTCAAGAAAATTTTGAAAAGATGATCAAAGAATTCGGGAATTTAAGAAGAGAGCTCCATACTCAGAAAGAAGGACAAAAACCTGAACAAAATCCTGAAATCATAGCTTTTAAGTATGATTTCGGAGCTATAAAAACAAAATTTTCAACAAGTATTCCTTACTAAATCAAACTTTCTGTTATTTGTGTTATAACTGATTAAAGAACAAAAATATTGTTATTTTATTTTTAACCACCTTTACTTGTTCTAAATTATCAAATTACACTTCATTTTTCCTCAACAAAATGCATATCTTTTGCTTCAACCCCATTTATTACACTTACTTGAGAACTATAAAGAGTAAATTCTGAAACTCTTTCTTTGTGTTGTGTTTCTTGCTTTACTATAAGATCATTAGCTATACAGATAATTAAATACTAACTACTCTAATTACATTTCACATATCTTCTCTTTAGAAACACCTATTAGTCTTATTACAAGGAATAAAAGTATTAGTATTGAATATTATAATTACATGTTAGTATTTAAGCTCATTTTTTGTCAAACATTAATATTTCCTTATCTATTTTTATAGGTTTTCTGACCATTTTAATTGGTGAAAGTAACACCATGAGACTTAAAAAAGCCTTTTTTCATGGAGGCACAAGCTTAATTTCCACTTGAAACAATGTAAAAATAAGATACATCAATGACAGCCTCAAAGGACAAAGACACATTTCCAAAAATTGAAGGAAACCAAAAAAGGCACAGTGAAGTGCTCATAAGCTCAAAATTGTAGACAATAATACCTGCTCAAACAGCCAAGAATCCCTGGAAGATTCCAGCTAAAAATGTTGGAAAAAGATACAATTTATTAACCCCTTTCTAAACTCCAAAGGAAGTCTGAAAAGGAAGATAGAGCATATATTTCTACAAGGGTCTCAAAACAATCAAAAAAGCCTGAGAAATGCAATATTTTATTTCATTAATTTCTTAGAAATCACAGATAACCATTAGATTAGCCAAAAATCTGGAAAGAAAGAAATAGAAGAGGAAGAAGACAAACAAGGGACTTAAAATCAGTGAAAGACTATTTAAAGTCCCATTAAACATCAAATTCAAACCAGAGCTCCTAAATAGGGTTGCAAAGATGCAGAAAGATTAGCTCGGATAAACAAACTCCTGATAAATTCCTTCTCATAGAGCATGGAAAAAGGTTTTTCAGAATGGAAGAATCATGGGGAAGAAAAAATAAGATTAAAAACCCAGAAAATCTTCCTCAAAATTGAATTCACCAGAATATATTTAGGAAATGAAAGGTTGTAATCCCAACACACATTTTGGCCTATTCAAAGAGAGACAGAAACCAGAATAAGGGAGAATCAGTTGGAAAGAGAAGACATAGAGAATGAATTACAGAAGGAATATTCCAATTATACTCGGGGACACTGAGGCATGGAGAAAGAACTTTCATATTCCCAACAACAGTCCAGAAATTCCAGGAATTACAATCCGAATTCCAATTCATTTAGGCCTCCACAGTCTTTCCTGGTATGTGGGAGAGCTATAAAAGGAGGGCAATGGAAAATAAACATCTATTTCAATCAGAAGCAGAGAGAATGAGACTCTTTGATATATAAATAAAAAGAAATGGTCCAAGAGGTACACTGGCATCACATTTTCCATAAGTATTGAACAAAGCCTTTCTGTGAGGGCTGGGGTGATTGAACAGGCTTGTATTTCCAGGTTCGTGACATACTTCTTCAAATAAATAATTATTGACAAGGAGTTTTTCCAAGATCAATGCAAATATAGAAAAATATCTCACAAGAATTTGCAAAAATAAAATAAATGGAAATATTATCTGACCTTTTCTTTTTAAACATCAAAAAATTAAATCAAAATAAAAGACTTTACTGTTTCGGTAATTGTTTTGAAAATAATAACAGCAGTAAAGCTCTCAATGAAAAATTTAAGATATAGAATAACAAAGTATTAAGAAAAAATGGAGAAATAAAACAATTAAACAATTTCCAAACAAAAAAAATGGAAAGTTTTTATTGTTTTTGATTTAAGATGTGTGTATTATTTAATACCTTCCATCCTCATGTGAGACTTTGAGAGAAATTCTTAATTGAAGGAGATTTCCTTTCATTATATGAATGAGTTAATTAACAAAGATAAAACCCATTTTTACGAATAAAAGATGGAACTTCAGATCCATCTTCAGAATTATTCAAAGTCTCTTTTACATATAAAAGAATCTCTTTCCTTTGATTTATGATTGATATACTTCAAGAACTGTCTTGAGACCACAAGGAGCTCCAATAATCCATAAAAAAAAGACTCACAGAAATAGCAGATATTGGCTTAAAGCTGAATTTGACCTGTGACAAGATAATGGTACTTAAAAAAGGGATCCATGAACCCACCTCAATGATTACACATTTCATCCTGAATTCTTATGAAGATGAGAAGAAGAGAGCTTACTCTAAGAAATTACAGACCACTGGTTTTAAAGATAGAGTCTTTCAATGTAATAACTCAAAATATAAACCTACTATGGATTCAAAATAAGCCTTAACAGTATATTCAGATTTTCTCATTCCTTTGGCTTTAATTTTTTAACCATAGGTGAATATGTCATCTCTGAAAGCAAGGTTTTTCTTTGGAAGACTTGATAATTGTAAAATTATACATTTTTAAAGCAACTATCTTAATGGCCACTGAAAAGAATTTCAAAAGACCATAAACTCAATTTGAATTAGTGTATAAATTTCAAATATAAGTGAAAGGGTGTTATTGTAGGGAAAAAAACTTGATTTTTCATCATAAAGCTGAATTAACATTTTTTAGGAGACATATTGATGTTTTAATTAATATAAGGAATATTTCAGTATTATTGAATCAAAGTATTCATGCTTCTCAGGTCAAAATATTTCTATAAATCAGATAGTTTATGGCAAATTTTGATATAGAATGAATTTTCCTTGGAGATTATAATTTTACAAAATAAGATAAAAAATGTTAAAGCTAATTTTCCAGATAATAGAAAAATGTAAATAATGATACTTTTTGAATGTATTTGAGATGTTTCAGAAAAGAGTCTGGCCATAATATGACTTTTGGTGCTATGAAAGGGGCCCATATGCAGTGATTAGAGCATATTTTGGGATTCCATACAAAGGATACCAGTCTCAAGTTTACCAAACTATAAAATAATGATAAAAAAATGAATTAAGAAAAAAAATTTCAAATTATAGAGGAGGTACAGAATAACAGCAGAGACAGGAATAAAATTTAGGAATTTTTGAGGGGGTATGGAATAACTGCAGATATAGACATAAAACTTAGGAATTTTGTAGGAAATATGGAATAGCTTTAGGTATTGGAATAAAATTGTGAAATTATGGCGGAGGAACAGAATAACTCCAGAAACAATGAAAGAAAATCTCCCACTTCCAGAAGGGGTACTGGGTTCAACTAGACTTCCAACTTGGTTAATACTTGTGAGCATTGAGCTATATTTTACATACCCAAAGAGGCCACAATTCATGAAAAAATAACTTTTGAACTATTAATAATGCATGAGTACTTCATATGTCCAAAATTCATCATTTTTCATTTAAGAAAAGATGAATGACTTTTTTGTTTGTAGGTAAATCCATGTATTTAATGCCATATTTGGATTATACACAACAGACAACCTAGGGTAACTCAATAGGGTGAACAAGCTCAAATAAACTTGATGAGGTGGTAATATGAAAAATAATTTAACTGTCAGGCCGAGTCTATGATAAAGAGGTATAATAGTGTTTTACAACTTTAACTATGACTGTGACACAGTAAAAATGGTTTATAAAGATTTATGATGATGGTAATAATGATAATAATTAATTTAATTTAAAATAAAAGGGCTTTACTATACTATTATAGTGGTGGTGAGCGCTTTAGAAAGCCCTGGGTGCAGCTTTTCCTGTTGGATTACAATAATAAAGACTACAATACTTCTAAATTAAGAGTATACCTGATTATTTTCCAAGAGTATAACTTTTTTGACAGTTGTACTATGTAGGAATTCAAGATCAGGATGAGGAAAACAATTCTGGCTGTGAAAAGCCTCCTTTTTATCCTGAAATGGGGTGGAAAGGGTGTTAGACATTTCCATGTAGAGGAAGTGAAGATTGTTTTCACTCTCTTAGACAGGCTTGTGGTTTTCAAAGACCTGTATAGCCTGTATTGGGCCCAGATGTGGTTTTGAAACCACATCTGGGCAGTTTTCACCAATACAGGGTGAAAAGTTTCATCCGGGGACCTCACAACCTGATTCTGACGTGTATGACACATAGAATGCTGTACAGAAACTGTATGGGACCCCAGTATTGACTGAAATATGAGATATTGAAGTAAAAACAATCTTCTTTCTCTATTTGAAACCTCATATTTATGATTATGGGACATTATCCCATGGTAAGGCTGTATATGACAGCAGGTGGGAATCTGACCTTAAAACAGCCATAACTCTGTCAATTCTTGAGATATCAACCTCAAAATTGGTTCAGTGTGTAGCCCTGTATGTGCTCTACGCAATGATATCTCATTCGATATGGGTATTATCAAATATGGAAAAGTTATCCTAGGTACAAGATTTTTGTACATTTGTGTGGTTTAGGCAAAAAGCTGTATTGAGCTTATTTGCCCCATACCTTTTGTTCTAGTTGAGCTATGGGGAAATGGATAACACCATCAGATAGCCCTGACTGTTCTATTTCCAACAAGACCCCACTTTAGGTATCTAACGCTAAAACGGCAAAAGCTAGATGAGAGGTGAATGTTTTGTTCACCCTTATTTGGCTATAACTCAAGTATTACTGGTGCTAGCTCAGTTTGGCTAGTACCATTGAATAGCCCTGGCTTAGAGATTCATTTTGAATACCCATTTGATGGGGCTAAGCCTCTCCTTCTGGATTTTAGATGAGAGGTGAAAATTAAGGTTTATGCTCAGCAACAACTTTGAGCAGGAATAACTTTGTTATTCTTTGTCCTATGGTGATGGGACTTATATATTCAGGAAGGGGTGAGTTTCCTCTTTTGTTTTATACTTTTGAGCTAATTTGGCTTGGGTCCATGTTTTGGTGGTATCTTGGCTATACCATTGGTTTATGGTATTTTGGCTGTCATGCTTGTGCTCTGGTTTTGAGTCACAGGCTGACATACCTTCCCTCTAAGAAAGGCTCATCATTTATGAGACTTTTCAGTCCTCCTAGAGGATCTGAATCTCCATAAATGAAGGTTCCCATCTGGTATGGCATCTTCTGCCAACCATTTGTCTTTATCAGCTGTTTGGCTCTTGAATATGACTAAGTATTGTCTTTGATCCTTCCCATTAAGTCTGATCTTCCTGGCCCTAATGATTTTCGTCACAGGTCCAGGGGAGCCCTCCACTTCCACTATATCAGGTGGTGTGGGGTTCTTCTTCCTGGAAGGGAATTTATCCTCCTCTGTTTGGAAGTATGGCTTGACCAAACTTACTGGAAAGACTGGGTGATTTCTGGAAAATTCCTCTGTAAGTTTGACTTCCACTGCATTCTTCCCTATCAATTTAATGATAGTGAAGGGCCCTACAAATGAGTCTCTCATTTTCTTAGGTCCTTTAAGATTATTAAAGTTCATAGTGGACACCAACACCTGGTCCCCTTCCCCAAAGTCAGGTTCCATGTGTGTCTTGGCCCACCTCTGCTTATTATATTCTTTTGCCTCAGCTATGCATTTGGAAGCTGTGTCACAAGCCCTCTTCCACATATTATGGAAGTCTTTGGCTGTGGGGTGGATGGTCAGAAGATTCTTCTTCAAGTGATCCACAGGAAGCATGGGATTCCACCCTTTCTCTACTACTGCAGGTGTTTTTCCTCTGGTAGAGTGCTGACTTGTATTATAACCCAGTTTTACAGCTGGTAGAAGGGTAACCTAGTCATGGGTGTATCCCTCATGGTCTTTGTATTCCATGCCATAGGCACAGCACCTTCTAATGATGTATTCCATTGTCTGGATCATCCTTTCAGCTAGGCCATCTGTTTGTGGATGGTAAGCTGTGAAGAATGCAAGCTTGGTGCCAAGCATGTCATATAAATTGGTCCAAAATTCAGATGTGAATTTTGGGTCCCTATCACTAATGATTATCTTAGGGACTCCACAGGTGGATATGATGTTATTCCAGAATAACAGAGCAGTATCCATGGCTGTGTACTCTTTATGAAATGGTAGACACCTCATGCTCTTGCTGAACCTATCACATATGATTAGGAAGGCATTGTAGTTTTCTTTGCCTCCTGGGAAAGGTCCTGTGACCCAGTCCATATTGATGGTCTCCCATGGGTGTTTGGGTTCCTCTATATGTTGAAGTAACCCATACTTCCTCCCATGTTTTCTATTTGCTTTATGGAATCTTTCACAAGTGTTGATGTATTCACTCAACTCTTGTTCCCACTTGGGCCACCAAGCTGTGCTTGCTACCCTCTCTCTGGTTCTGTCTTCACTCATGTGTCCCATATAGGGGCAGTCATGACATTCCTGTAGGATCAGAGAAATGTGTTCTCTGTCTACCACTGTGAGTGCACTTGTGTGCTTCTCTCTGTGGTAAAGCAGACCATCCACAAGGAAGAACTTGTTATCCTTGTAGGCCCGCAACCAGGGTTCTTCCAGCTGGGATTCCAGTTCTGGACTCCTGTACTTTTGCTGAAGGAGTTGTAGTAATATGCCACACTCTTTGTGTTTGGCATAAGAATTCAGTACTGCACTAAAACATTCATTGTGAAGTTCTGAGGAGCTTATTCCCAATATGGGAGTTTCTGTTCCCTCTGAAACAGTGTTGCCACTGTCAAGGGTACCCCTTTCTGGTGCCCATTCAGAAAATCTGAAGTTCTTCCTCCTATCTATTTCCATGAAATGGATAGGGATCTTGGCTGCAACTTCAGGGTTGTAAGCTGGATTGCTCTTGACATTATCCAGTGGCCATCTGCTAAGGCCATCTGAATTGGTAAGACTTTTACCTTCTTTGTATATGATGGTCATGTTCTGTAAGATGTGACTATGAAACTGATGATAATATTACTATTAATCAACAGTACTATGTCTGTTCTTATGAAATATAATAATAAAATATTATTATAACCACAATTAAATAATTAAATAATTATTTCTTTCACGTGTTAAGCACTACTAGTAATTTTAACAGTGAGCAAGTAATTGTCTACAAGAATCAATTACAAGAAGAATTTAATAATAAAAACTTCTTTTATTAAAATAATAAAATTATTTTGATATATAATTATCTTTTGCAAGAATAATTATAAAGATAATTCTTGAAGAAAACTATTACTAGAGAAAAACTTTAAGAATTAAAGATAAATGACTCACTAATACTCCAAAGAACTTATTGATAGATAAAAGTAGAGAAATTTGACGTAGAATTGTGGATTTGAGAGATCAAAAATGATTTATAGCAGGATTACAACAATATATAGTTGGATTCTATGATCTCACGTCTCTCTGATTGATTCTGAAAGATTTAAAACACTTAAGAATAGTTTAACTAATACTTACTTGTTGGTAACAATGATATAAAATGATAATAAGATGATGATACGGAAAAAACAGCAAGAGAAAGTCTCTTTTAAGTCAACAACAGCTCACAGAGGCGTGCCATGGAGCAAACTGAAAAACCAGTGAGTCAGAAAGCATTAAACCCTTTTGGATTAGTACTTACATCATCTGTTGTCACGTAAAATTGTCATAATTGCTTAATTGATGCTTTTACGTGACTACCAACCCCAAAATGGTTAAGAATAAAAGGAGTAACATATGTAAATATTCTTTTATTCCAAAGTAATCATTGATTTCCCAAAGTTATCAATGTTATTGACAATTTCATCACAGGTTGTATTTACTGTGAATTTTTGAAGATTCAGTGTTTCACGTAGAATAGCCAAAAGTGGACTGTAAGAAAGCTTTTAATTTTACTAGTAAAACTGTAATTCTTTTTGGTTGTAGCATAGATAATACAGTTCTTCATTGGTCCTGAAAGTTTCAGAAAGATTCATTAAGAATTGTATTTTTAATGAATTTTTGAAGTTCTTACCTCATTTCTATGTAGAATTGCAAGTATCAGTGTTTGACTGGTTGCTATGAGGTAAATCAATGGATACTAGTCCAAAAAGGGTTTTAATTACTCTTTTGGGGTTTATACAAGGAAAGTCATTAGTAATTGACATGGTTACAGGAGTGTAATTAGCTTTTTACCTCCTTGGCACGTCAAAATAGCAGGTTATTTGCTATTTTCTGGTGTTTTACGGTAGTTGTAACTTGGTAACTAAGTTCCCAAAGAGGTTTAGTTTACCAATTGGGTCAAGATGAGCCATTTAACCAAGCTTTGGAGCTATCCACGCCTCTGGGGCCTCAGAAGTTGGGTACCCTGGCTCTCTTTGATGTCTTTTGTCCCCCTTGCTTATTTTTCACGTAAAAATAGAAATTTAAGCTTCAAGTGAGATATCCACTATGGGTGTACCAAAAGTGCATGTAAGAATACCATAATATTAGGTGCTCAAAACATGTATAACACTATTCTTAGTGTATATGTAACATGGGATTTCTCACTTTCCCATTATTTTGGCATAAAATCAAGAAAAACAAAAATTTTCACGGATCTTTTATGTGGTATTAATGATGTGGTGTTGAAGTATTTTCCATATTACCACCTCAAGGAGTTAATTTGAGCTTATTCACTCTATGGCGCTACCCTAGGTGAATTTTTGTGTAGAATCCAAATCTGGCCTTAAATCCATGGATGTACTTACTCAATAAAAAGTTATTCATCTTTTCTGAAATCAAAAATGATGAATTTTGAATATATGCATGATTTATGAGTTATGTATAATTCAAAATTTCTTTTTAAGATAATTGTGGCCTATTTGGGTATGTAAAATATACCTCAAGGCTCACATTCCCTCCCACCAAAAAATAAAATTGTACTACAATTTTATCATTGATAAAAGAATAAGGCCCCAAAGGGGGTTAATGTCCACTGTCCAACCTCTTTACACCACTCAGATCAAGTAATTTAAAGCACATTTATAGACATATTCAGGCTTGTGGCCTTCTTTCATGTCTAAATCTTCTTAAGAGTTTATCTGAGTCAGGTATTTCTGATTCTGCCATCCATTCATCTTCATGTACTGGATTTCTATATCTGACAAGATATTCTCTTTGATTTTTACCCCTAAGTCTCCTTTATTTAATGACTTTATTTATCTTTTTGTCTTCATTCTGTTCCACAGGTGGTACAGTTAAAGGAGTTGGGTTTCATAAAGGAAACAATTCTTTATCACCTGGTTGATAAGGCTTTATTAAGCTGACTGGAAAGGTGGGGTGTTTATTTTCCAATTCACCACTCAATTCCACTTGAACTGCATTGGTTCCATGTAAAGCAACAATAACAAAAGGTCCTACATAAGAATCTTTAAGTTTCTTTGGGCCTTTGATATTATTAAAATTCAAGGTTGAAACTAAAACTAAGTCCCCTACTTTGAAGTCTGGTACTTTATGACTCTTGTCCCACTTCTGTTTTGCATAATCAAAAGCATCATTCATACTTTGTTTTGCATGAAGTCTTACTTTATCAAGCATTATTTTGAAGATGGAAGCTGTAGGATGAATGTCAATCAAGTCTTTCCTCAGTGTGTCTGCTGGGGGTCTTGGATTCCATCCTTTCTCTAACATAGCAGGAGTTTGTCCTGTGGAAGAATGGACTGATGTCTTATATGCCAATTCTAATGCAGGTATCAGAGTGCACCAGTCATGGGTAAAGCCATCTGACTCTTTGAATTCTAATCCATAAGCACAAAATCTCCTGATCATGTTGTCTAAAGTTTGAATCATCCTCTCTGCTAGCCCATCTGTCTGAGGGTGATATGCTGTAGGGAATGATAACTTACTCCCAAACAATCTATGAAGATTGGTCCAAAGTGCAGATGTGAATTTAGGATCTCTGTCACTTATGATATTCTTAAATAATCCTGTATGAGAAATACCTCTACTCCATAAAAGAAGAGCTGTATCCATAGCAGTGTCATCTTTATGACATGGTAAGAATATAGGAGTTTTGCTATATCTGTCTACTATTACTAAACAAGCATTATAACTTCTGTCACCACTTGGAGGAAGTGCTGTGACCCAATCCATGTGAACAACTTCCCATGGGGATTTTGGTTCTTGAATATGGATCATAAGTCCAAATTTCTTGCCTGTACTCCTGTTTGCTTTTTGGCATCTGTCACAGGTATGGCAATATTCAATGGTTTCTTTTCTCCAAGATGGCCACCATTCACAGTTCTTCACTTTTTCAAGTGTTCTGTCTTCTGACAGGTGTCCAGAGTAGATACTATCATGACATTCATGAAGAATGGAATTGATAAATAATCTACTGCACAATGTCATAACAAAAGAATGTTTTGTTCTGTGGTACATGATCCCATCAAACAAGTGAAATCTTCCTTCAGAATAGGAATTTTTCCAAACTTCATCAAGTGCATTAACTAAAGATGTGTCCTTGCAGTCTTTATCTAATAAAGAAGTCAAGATATGGCAATTCTTGTCTTGTTTATAAGATTCTCTGACCTCCTCAAAGAATTCAGTCCCAATATCAGTTATGTTAATTCCTTCAATTGCAATCTGTGGTTCAGCTTCCAAAGGTACATAAGCTGGGTTATCAGGAGTGTTGGCTAAAGCCCATCTACTAAGTTCATCAGCATTCTTGTGAATGTTTCCTTCTTTATGAACTATAGTCATGTTTCCTCTATATTCTTGAATAGCTATTTGCCATCTCAACATATGTCTGTTGGGAGTTTTCATGTTAAGAAGTGATTTTACTGCATTACAGTCAGTTATCACTTCAAAAACACTGCCATCAAGGTAATAGTGTAATTTCTCAAGTTCCCATACCAAACATAAGCACTCCTTTTGGCTTGCACCATATCTGGCTTCTGTTGGTTTGATTTGTCTTGAGATATAACAAACTGGTCCTTCTGTAGGTTTGTCATTAATAATTTGGACTTGATGTAGGGCTGCCCCTAATCCATCTCCACATGCATCAATGTACAATTCAAAAGGAATATTCCAGTCAGGCATGAGGAGTAAAGGTGCTTCTGTAAGGGCTTTCTTTATCTTCTCATAAGCTTTGATTCTCTCCTGTGTCATCTCAAATACAGTCTGTTGATCACAGATTCCATAGAGTGATTTGGCTAGAATTGCAAAGTCTTTCAAGTGTTGCCTGTAGTAACTAGCAAATCCAAGAAAAGACATCATTTCTTTTTTATTCTGGGGTATTGGCTTAAGTAGCACTGCTGCCACTTTATTCTTGTCAATACCCAAGCTCAAACCAGAAACTACATGTCCTAATGCTTTAAGTTCTTCAAAACCAAAGTTGCATTTCTGAAGTGAAATTTTCATATTCACTTCTGCAACTTTGTGGAGTACTTTTGCAAGTCTTTCAAGGTGCAAATACCACGAGTCAGAACATATGATAATATCATCAATATAAATGATAAGCCATCCTTCAGACAATTCTGTGGGGAAGATGGTATTCATCATTCTTTGATAATGAGATGGAGCATTCTTAATGCCAAATGGCATTCTAAGATACTCAAAAATACCACAGTGAGTGATATATCCAAGTAATTTTTTAGCTTTAGGCGTCAAAACATTCTGATGGAAACCTTTTAATGAATCCATTGATGTTATATACTTGGCTTTAGATAATTGAGTCAAGGTTTCTTGGATTCTAGGGATTGGATACCTATCTGTAACTGTGTAGGTTTCCAAAGCTCTAAAATCTCCAACTATTCTTGACTTATCATTATGCCAAGCAATGATAACAGGTGTATGGCCTACTTTCCTTAGTACACCAAGTTGAATTAACTCTTGGATATGTTTCTCCAAGGCTTCTCTAGCTCTGGGATTGGCTGGATAAGCTGGTCTTCTAAGTACTGGGGGATATGGTCTGTGAATATTAAGAGTAATATCAACTTCATGTCCTCTTATAGCACCTAATGGTTCATTATCAGAGGCAAATGCAGTATTGTATGTGTATAACACATCAATAAGTTCATTCTTCATTTGTGGTGACAATGATGGATTAATTTGTGCTTCAACAAGTTGTGTGGACACAAATTTTTCTTTATAAGTATCTTTCTCAGAAGATACTACTGATATTTGCTTTGGCATATTGGAGAAGGCAAATTTCTGTCCTTTGTTATCCCCAATTGTGAAATATCTGTCTTTATGGTTATTGATGTAAATACCATAAATACTTAGGTAATCATTTCCAAGAATGATATGTTGAGATGTGCAGTTGTCCATTACTACAACCTCAGCTTTCATTCTTATACTTCCTGTAGGATGGGGAAATACAAGAGTAGTGTCTAGTATAACCAAAGGGTATACATTGGTACTGGCACTACTAAATTGTATACCTTCTATTGGTAATAGATGGTTTTTCCATTCAGGAAGTATATCTTGGAGATAATCTTTTCCTACACATGTGCAAAATGCTCCTGTATCCAAATTGACTTTGGCTTCAACATTATTCATCAGAATTGATGTGATACAAGATGCTCCAGCAGTATAACCTTTTCCTTTAGCAGGTTTGGTTTTACACATTCTGGCATCCTGAACATTAATAAGGTTGTAGCAATCTTCACTATACTGTGGCAAGTGGGTATGGACTTCAGTGACTTCAAAGAAAGCTGTGATGTTTTCAATGGGATAGTCCTCCACTGGTGTATCTTCAGAGATTGCAGAATCTTGATCAGATTCTTCCTTCTCTTCAGTACATTGAGCTTCTTCAATGACTTGAACTTCATTGATTTTTGCCTTTTTGGTGCAAGTGTTGGCTAAATGTGAAGTGCTTCCACATTTATGACACTTCAAGACAGGTTTTTCTGGTCTTTTGTCCTCTCTGGGAATCCTGGAGGTCATCTTGGATTCTTCTGGGATTTTAGACCAGGTTTTACCAATTCTTGTTCTGGCAATGATATCTTCCATAACATTAATGTAGTCTTCTGTTGAACAGGGTTCTACACATCTGCTTTTGATAGCATGTTCTAATTCTCCTCCACACTTTCTTAATATTTTCATATTAATCATAGTGTCAGAAATATCTGGTTGTAAAGCAGATAATCTGTCTTTTTGTTTGAAGAACCAAGTAAGTGGTTTATCTTTCTCTGAGTTAAAAATGGCACTCTCAAAGGCATTTTCTATCTTAAACCTCCAAGAATTGTTGGTCCATTTGATGATCACTTCAGATTTCCACCAAGACCAATCATGTTTACCATGATCAATCCTCATTTGGTAATACCATTTCTTTGCAGTTCTGGTAAACAGACAATGTAATTTTCCCACTATGATTTCATCAGGTATATTAAAGTCTTCTTGCAACATATCAATAGTCCTGATGAATTCAATATGGTTTTATTCTCCTTCACCAGAGAATGTTGGCCATTCTTCTATTTTGGGAATATCTCTTGCAGAGTAGGCATTTTCTCCCAAGAATGGGGTGAGACTTTCTTTAACAGAAAGTTTTTCTTCAGTTAAAGGTGTAGAATGTCTTGGCATATGTGGTTCATGATTCTTATGAATTTGTTCCACACTTGCAATTATTTCATTCTTCAACTTCTGCCTTTCACTGTCACTTTTTGCTAAGTGTATAGCAAATTGATTGGTATTCTCAACTATATTCAAGACATGGTCTTGCAGAGTCTTAATTTGATCATTCATTTTAAAAATGGAAAGATCTTCCATCTCCTCATGCTGAAATTGGCACATGTTTTCAATTCTTATGCAATAATTGGTAATTGAGTCAAGTTTGGCATTTGTCACTTAGTGCAATTCAATGTATTTCTTGTCATTTTTCTTTAATTCAACTATATCTGATGCAATTTTAGTTAACTTGCCATCAAGTTTACCAATTTCTACATTAATACTAGTCTGTACACCAATTATTTCCGTGGAAAGTTTCTGTTCATCCTTTCCTGCTCTTTGGCTGTAAATTCCATCAGAGTCCTGGCCATATTGAAGACACTGTCCACGGCTGAAGGCTCCAATTTGGGGATCCTGTACCCTTGTGGGTAAGGTCTGTGCCAATTGGCTTTGCCTTTTCCTTTGCCTTGATGGTTCTTGGGACCTTTCTGCTTCTTCTGAGGTCCCTTGGTCTTGTCCTTGGACACTTCTGGAGCTGGTTTGGAGCTGGTGGACGCCACTGGTGCCTCTGTCTCCAAATCTGGAGTCATTTCCAACTCTTTCTTCTGGTCTATGGATAAAAGACTTTGGTTTTTCAACCAGTTCTTTATCTTTTTGACCTTGTCTTTGCAAGACAGGGGACTCCAACCTCCTAGGAGTTCTATGGTCTTCTCCTGACCCAGAAAGCTCTTGATGTGTACGTAGGAGTTCATGGCCCCCTGCCAAAGGCTTGGGCAGATTTCTCATTCTTCCTCCTTGGCTGCTCTGAACCAATTTTTGTACTGGCATTGATATATTTCTATTGCTGCCACTTGGAAATGGTTCAGCCCTTGAAATAATATCATGAATTAGTTCAGGCTCAGAATTCACGTCAAAATCTGTTGGTACAGACCTTGGGGAATGGGGGGCAACTCTGGCATCCTCCAGATATGTCTTTCTTGTGGAAGATTTGGCACTTCTGGATTTGGTCTTGCCTCTTCCTTGTCCACATCCATCTGGTTGGACTGAATAGTTGCTTCCATTTCTGGTATGCACCATTTTTATGTCAATTTAAGGATCAAGAGTAAATTGAAAGATAAAAACACACCTTTTGGTGGTAATTTATTCTTTTCTGAGTTGAATAAGGTGCCTCTTTTAGCAATTTGCACCTCAATACTTTCTTCAGATTCTGCTTCTGGAGATTCAGGACTAGTGATGTATCTTCTACTGAGTCTGTTGCCAGCTGCACAGTATTTGATTAAAGACACTTTAAAGAGAAAATATGATAAAAGAAATTATTTTTTATGATTTAAGATATTTTAAAAGATTTTTTATAAGTTTTATTATTTTTTGATATTAAAAAAAAATTCTTTTCAAAGAAAAAAGTATTAAAATTTAAGAAGTTGAATAAAAAAATTAAGTCAGAGTAACTCAAAGAATAATTTTATAAGTTTTTGGATGTGAAAAAGCCACGTGTAAAAACAGTACAAAATTAAACCAAATTCCTCAATGAAATAAGATTTTGAGACAATTTCAAAAATAAAAATAATTTTTTCTTTAAATTGAAGAAAAAAATGTTAAATTAATACATTTTAGAACTTAAAAATATATTAATTAAGGGTACAAGGTTCAAAAAAACACGGCCAGGCTCCCAAATGTAAGATGTGGTAGGTATGGTGGTTTTTTAGAACACAATAATGAAGTCTAGAATATGATTAAAGCCAAGTCTGTGGATAAAATCACGTCCAGGCCCCCAAATGTAAGATGTGACTATGAAACTGATGATAATATTACTATTAATCAACAGTACTATGTCTGTTCTTATGAAATATAATAATAAAATATTATTATAACCACAATTAAATAATTAAATAATTATTTCTTTCACGTGTTAAGCACTACTAGTGATTTTAACAGTGAGCAAGAAATTGTCTACAAGAATCAATTACAAGAAGAATTTAATAATAAAAACTTCTTTTATTAAAATAAGAAAATAATTTTGATATATAATTATCTTTTGCAAGAATAATTATAAAGATAGTTCTTGAAGAAAACTATTACTAGAGAAAAACTTTAAGAATTAAAGATAAATGACTCACTAATACTCCAAAGAACTTATTGATGAATAAAAGTAGAGAAATTTGACGTAGAATTGTGGATTTGAGAGATCAAAAATGATTTACAGCAGGATTACAACAATATATAGTTGGATTCTATGATTTCACGTCTCTCTGATTGATTATGAAAGATTTAAAACACTTAAGAATAGTTTAACTAATACTTACTTGTTGGTAACAATGATATAAAATGATAATAAGATGATGATATGGAAAAAACAGCAAGAGAAAGTCTCTTTTGAGTCAAAAACAGCTCACAAAGGCATGCCATGGAGCAAACTGAAAAAACAGTGAGTGAGAAAGCATTAAACCCTTTTGGATTAGTACTTACATCATCTGTTGTCACGTAAAATTGTCATAATTGCTTAATTGATGCTTTTACGTGACTACCAACCCCAATATGGTTAAGAATAAAAGGAGTAACATATGTAAATATTCTTTTATTCCAAAGTAATCATTGATTTCCCAAAGTTATCAATGTTATTGACAATTTCATCACAGGTTGTATTTACTGTGAATTTTTGAAGATTCAGTGTTTCACGTAGAATAGCCAAAAATGGACTGTAAGTAAAGCTTTTAATTTTACTAGTAAAAATGTAATTCTTTTTGGTTGTAGCATAGATAATACAGTTCTCAATTGGTCCTGAAAGTTTCAGAAAGATTCATTAAGAATTGTATTTTTAATGAATTTTTGAAGTTCTTACCTCATTTCTATGTAGAATTGCAAATATCAGTGTTTGACTGGTTGCTATGAGGTAAATCAATGGATACTAGTCCAAAAAGGGTTTTAATTACTCTTTTGGGGTTTATACAAGGAAAATCATTAGTAGTTGACATGGTTACAGGAGTGTAAATAGCTTTTTACCTCCTTGGCATGTCAAAATAGCAGGTTATTTGCTATTTTCTGGTGTTTTACAGTAGTTGTAACTTGGTAACTAAGTTCCCAAACAGGTTTAGTTTACCAATTGGGTCAATATCAGCCATGGAACCAAGTTTTGGAGCTATCCACGCCTTTGGGGCCTCAGAAGTTGGGTACCCTGGCTCTCTTTGATGTCTTTTGTCCCCCTTGCTTATTTTTCACGTAAAAATAGAAATTTAAGCTTCAAGTGAGATATCCACTATGGGTGTACCAAAAGTGCATGTAAGAATACCATAATATTAAGTGCTCAAAACATGTATAACACTATTCTTAGTGTATATGTAACATGGGATTTCTCACTTTCCCATTATTTTGGCGTAAAATCAAGAAAAACAAAAATTTTCATGGATCTTTTATGTGGTATTAATGATATGGTGTTGAAGTATTTTCCATATTACCACCTCAAGGAGTTAATTTGAGCTTATTCACTCTATGGAGCTACCCTAGGTGAATATTTGTGTAGAATCCAAATCTGGCCTTAAATCCATGGATTTACTTACTCAATAAAAAGTTATTCATCTTTTCTGAAATCAAAAATGATGAATTTTGAATATATGCATGATTTATGAGTTATGTATAATTCAAAATTTCTTTTTAAGATAATTGTGGCCTATTTGGGTATGTAAAATATACCTCAAGGCTCACATGTTCTCTTTATACTCCTGGATGGCTATTTGCCATCTCAGCATGTGTCTATTTGTAGTCTTCATGTTCAGTAAAGACTTCAAGGCTGTGCAGTCTGTGTAGACTTCAAAGACTGCACCCTCCAGATAATAATAGAGTTTCTCCAGAGCCCAGACTAAGCATAGATGTTCAGTCTGGGTGGCCCCATACCCGGCTTCTGAATCTTTCAGCTGCCTAGAGATGTAAAATATTACTCCCTCTCTTGGTTCACCATTTACTATTTGTCTTTGGTGAAGGGCTGCTCCTAACCCTTGGCTACATGCTGCATCTATATATAACTTGAATGGTAGTTCGAAGTCAGGCAAGATGAGCACAGGGGCATTTGCGAGTTCATGTTTGATCTTCTCATATGCATCCCTTCTTTCCTTGGTGATTTCAAACCTACATCTTTTGAACATAACTTGTATAAACTACTAGTTATGTGGGCAAAATTCTTGATGTGGTTTCTATAGTAGCTAGCAAACCCAAGGAAAGATTGCATCTCTCTGATGCTCTTTGGTACTGGCTTTTGCAGTACTTCTGCCACTTTATTCTGGTCAATTGCCAGACTAAGAACTGAGACTTTATGTCCTAGAGCTAGTAGCTCTTGTTGGCCAAAATTACACTTTTTCAGTGAAATCTTCAGATTGATGGGTGTACATTTACTTAGCACTCTGTCTATGTATTGTAAATGGTCTTCCCATGTCTGTGAGTATATAATGATATCATCAATATATACCACCATCCAGCCTTCCAATATTTCTTCTTGAAATATTGTGTCCATCATCCTTTGGAAGTGTGCTGGTGCATTTTTGATGCCAAATGGCATCCTGGTATACTCATATATGCCCATATGGCATATTATTCTGAGTAATTTCATGGAGTTTGGTTTAACTCCATTTTTGTGGAAGCCTTTCATACAATCCATTTTGGTTATGTATTTGGCTTTTGCCAGTTTATCCAAGGCATGAGGTATCCTGGGATTAGGGTACCTGTCTTGTTTTGTGTATTTATTCAGACCTCTGAAGTCTCCACAGAGTCTAGACTTGCCATCATGCCAGGTGATTAGGACAGGAGTGGTGATTTCCACTATCTCATTATGTCCAATCTTTCTGATGACATCCATGTCCAGGAGTTCATTGATGTGTTTTTCAATTTCTTTCCTGGTTTCCAGGCTTGCTGGATAAGGAGGTCTCCTGAGCATGGGTGGATAAGGTCTTTCCACATCCATATATAGTTCTATATCATGGCCTTTGATCTTGCCTAATGGTTCCTCACCAATGGGTAATGCTGGTCTGTTCTTCCTCAGCATCTTCAGTAAACTTAGTTTTTATTTACTGGTGAGGGTAGTGCTAAACTGTCCCTCTCTGAATTCCTTCAGAAGTTCTTCTAGTGGATCTTGAGAAGATATCTGGTATATATCAAGTGAAAATTTCTTTTCCTTGTTGGTACCAATGGGAATGTGCCTATTTTTAATGTTGTAAATATCTATGCCATACATCCTCTGGTAGTCTGTTCCCAGTAAGAACCCTTGGATGTGGGAATCATTAAGCACTACAAACTCTGGGTTGAGTCTGATATAACCCTTCCTGTGGGGTACAATTATCTCTTTGATAATTGTTCTCAATGGAAGTCATCTTCCCTGAGGAACTTTTAAAGTTCTTTTCCTTGGTGGGCAAGAGCTGTTTGTCCCAATTTGGGAAGTGGTTATACAGATAATTTCTGGCCACTATGGAGCAGTGTGCCCCACTATCAATGATCAATGGATGTTGAGCATTGTAAATACAGATAGTCATTTTAGTGGCTGTTCCATGTATATATGCCATTCCTTTGGTTGGTGTAACCAGGAATGTTTGTGCATCTTATTTGTGTTTGCACAAGTTTTTATTGGCAGTATCCTGTGGCATGCCTTCTTCCAGCTGTATGTCCTAAATTTCTAGTGGGGTTTCCTCTTGGTCTTCTACTAGAAATTCTTCTCTTGGGTCTTGGTCATCAACAGATGGTTCTCTGATGGCATCACCCATGGAGTCAGATTCAGAATCCTCTGTTGGGGATTCCTCCTCTGGGACTTTCTCAATGGCATAGACTTTTTTCTTTGCCTTTGGACAGTTGTTGGCATAATGGTCCGTTGAACCACAATTGTGACATGAATTCTTCTTCTTTTTCACTTATGCCACCCTTTCTTTGGGTTTGTCTTTAAACTCCACCCTGAAAGGTTTTTTCTCTTTGAAACCACTGCTCTTATATGGGGTGAATTTCCCTATATTAGTTCTTTTCCTTATGTCTTGTAAGGTTTAGCAATGTCATCTAGAGTGCAATTTTATTTGCTTCTGCATTTTACTGCATGCTCTAGTTCTCCTGGCAGTTGTGTCAGGAGTTTGTGATTCCTCATTTGGATGTTCATCTGAGGATCAATGGCTTTAAGTCTTTTAGACTGTCTAAGACACCACTAATATGGACCTTTGTCCACAGAGTATTTGTCATTGTCAAATGACATGGTCTTTTGCCATATCCAAGTTCCATTACTATACTTTTGGATGATCTGACTCTTCCACCATGGCCATTTTCTTCTCCCATAGATTTCATTTATTTCTGTGTACCATATACTAGCATGACCTTTAAATGCTGTATTTGGTCTAGCAGTAATCCAGTAATCTGGTATGCTTGGTACATCAATGAAGAGTCCATCTACATAATCTATGAGCTCCATATGATCATATTCTCCTGTTCCAGAGAATTTGGGCCAGCTTGAGGCCTCAGGAAGCTGTTTCAAGGCTTCCTTCTCTGAATAAGACATGCCAACTCCATCCTGGTATTGTGATGGAGATCTTGCCTTATTCATTAGCATGGCATCTGGTTTGATGCCATCTGGTTGATATGGATTTTCCATAACTTGGCCTTGTGGTTGGGGCTTCAAGTTATGGTAGACATTAAACAATTTTTGTATGTCTTGATCCAGAAAATCCCTTTCCCTTTTGCTGTGGTGTTGTTCTTCAAAGACTAGATTCAGTCTTTTGTTTGTTTCTTCAGAGGCTTTGCTCAATTGAGCATGTCCTTCTTGAAGCGTTTTGACAATTTTGTCCATGGAGGCTGTTAATTTCTTCATCCTCTCATGGCTTGCTTCAAGTTCTGCAAACTGCTTTTGAGTTCGCTAAGCATATTGGGACATTTGTAACCACAGTGCATCACTGTTTATGTTACTCTCAGGTGTGACAATATTATGTTCAATCTGAGTGGGGGTAATGTTTTTATTACTAGGACTACTGATTCTAGAGTGGTTTACAACTACTTCTGGTTCTTGTGCACTTATTTCACCAAATCCAACGACTTCTGGATCATAGGGTCTGAATCTTTCTGCCTTTGGCTGAAAGAGGTCTTGTTTTTCCCCTTCTATCCTTTTCTTCTCCTGGAAGCCTCCCGGAATTATGAAGAGTGGTGACTCCTGGTCATTGATTTGTTGGTGTCTGAATGGTGTGAAGTCACTGGGGAGCTGATTTGGCCTGCTCCTTGTGAGCCTGAAGGAATCTGAGTAGGCCCTGTCTGGGTTTACTGTTCTTCTATAGCTTGGATAGTGGCTTGGTTCTCCCTTATCCTCTGTGCCCTTGCCTCCAGGAGTCTGAACTGCCTGGTAGGATTCTAACCTTTGGTGATTATCATAAGGTCTTTGAAGTATATCTCTTTGAGACAGGTCTTCTGGCAACTTGCTCCAAGTTCTTCCCAGTGAGATGCCAGGTTGAACCTCTTGCTGTCCATGCTCCATTGGAATAGGTCCTTGAGGAGTTGGTGGAGCTGAAGAACTTGATCTATGTCTTTCCAGTCCTCTGGTTTGAGGTCTCCATTGAATTGGAGTGTGAATGGCAGGGTTGATATTATCTCCCTCATTGTTTTGCCATCCACTACTGTGTCCAAGGTTTCCTCTTTCAGGTCTTCTGGTTCTGGACAAGCCTTCTCTGTCCTCTGGCTGGTTCCTTTGGAAGCCAAGATCTCTGAGGTATACAGGTGACATGTTAGTGTTTGCAAGCAGTCAAAAACTTTATTTTCTTAGGGTATTTACCTTTGACTGTGCCTTATACAAATTTGTTGTCTGCTGATTTGGGAAATTTACCTTTAGAGGTTACAACTGGGTTAATTATAGTAATTTTCCCTGTACAAGCTATCAAGGTTGGTTTAACATGTATTGAAGCAGAATTTTGTGGTTTTCTACTTTTCTGTGTGGCAATGGGTGTCCACTTCTTTGCTGTTATCAGGCCTTCACTGTGCCTCATTCCTTTGACTTTGCTTCCCTCTTGTTCTGAGCATGTCACTGGTGTGTTGGCCTGTGAATGGCTTTCAAGTGGTATGAAGTCATCTTCCACTGAATCAAACAGGAAAAAGAAGGCTTAATGTCAGTTAAGACTTCTTAAAATGCTGTTTTCACGTCTAAGAATGGCCTCTGGGCTTGTATATTACTAAAATATGGCCTTGTAAAATGACAGTGTAATTGAATTAACAATTTCACGTCAGAAATACAGCTTAACGATATTTAGTATACTGTTTTTATACCAGTTTCCTACAGAATAACTTGTAATTAGCAAGTGTAAACTGTCAAAAAGTGGTATGTAAGAGGGTAATTGAGTTAACAATCTGCCCAACCATGCCTCAACTGTTGGTTTATCAGTATGAGGTGTCTTAATTTAATTAACAATTAAGACTTTATTAATGCCTAAAAAGTGTTTTTATACATAAAACACGCCAAAAATAAGGATCTTGTGGTTATTAGCCATGTGACAAGTACTCTTTTTAGTATGAGTATAAGGATAAATATATAATAAATATATATTTTTAATAAAAATGACGCCTAAAAAAGATAAAACAAGGGTCAGAAATAAAGAATATAAGTAAAAACCTCACTTATAAGGTCCAAAAAGGTCAAAAAACACGGCCAGGCCCCCAAAATGTCAGGCTGAGTCTATGATAAAGACATATAATAGCGTTTTACAACTTTAACTATGACTGTGACATGGTAAAAATGCTTTATAAATATTTATGATGATGGTAATAATGATAATAATTGATTTAATTTAAAATAAAAGGGCTTTACTATACTAGTATAGTGGTGGTGAGTGCTGTTGAAAGCCCTGGGTGCAGCTTTCCCTGTTGGATTACAATAATAAAGACTACAATACTTCTAAATTAAGAGTAAAACCGATTATTCTCCAATAGTATAACTGTTTTTGACAGTTGTACTATGTAGGAATTCAAGAGCAGGATGAGGAAAACAATTCTGGCTGTGAAAAGCCTCCTTTTTATCCTGAAATGGGGTGGAAAGGGTGTTAAAACTTTCCATGTAGAGGAAGTGAAGATTTTTTCACTCTCTGAGACAGGCTTGTGGTTTGCAAAGACCTTTATAGCCTGTATTGGGCTCAGATGTGGTTTTGAAACCACATCTGGGCAGTTTTCACCAATACAGGGTGAAAATTTTCATCCAGGGACCTCACAGCCTGATTCTGACGTGTATGACACGTAGAATGCTGTACAGAAACTGTATGGGACCCCAGTATTGACTGAAATATGAGGTATTGAAGTAAAACCAAGCTCCTTTGTCTATTTGCCACCTCATATTCATGATTATGGGACATTATCCCATGGTAAGGCTGTATATGACAGCAGGTGGGAATCTGACCTTGAAATAGCCATAAATTTGTCAATTCTTGAGATATCAACCTCGAAACTGGTTCAGTGTGTATCCCAGTATGTGCTCTACACAATGGTACCTCATTTGATATGGGTATCATTAAATATGGCAAAGTCATCCCATGTACAAGACTTTTGTACATTTGCGTGGTTTAGGCAAAAAGCTGTATTGAGCTTATTTGTCCCATACCTTTTGTTCTAGTTGAGCTATGGTGAAATGGATGACACCATCAGATAGCCCTGATTGTGCGCTTTCCAAAAAGACCCCACTTTAGGTATCCAAAGCTAAAACTCAAAAAAGTTAGATGAGAGGTGAATGTTGTGTTCACCCTTATTTGGCCTGAATTTGGCCATAACTCAAGTAATACTGGTGCTAGCTCAGTTTGGCTAGTACCATTGGATGGCCCTTACTTAAAGATCCATTTTGAATACCCATTTGATGGGGCTAAGCCTCTCCTTCTGGATTTTAGATGAGAGGTGAAAATTAAGGTTTATGCTCAGCAACAACTTTGAGCAGGAATAACTTTGTTATTCTTTGTCCTATGGTGATGGGACTTATATATTCATAAAGGGGTGAGTTTCCTCTTTTGTTTGATAACTTTTGAGCTAACTTGGCTCAGCTCCACGTTTTGGCGGTATCTTGGCTATACCATTAGTTTATGGTATTTTGGCTGTCATGCTTGTGCTCTGGTTTTGAGTCACAGGCTGACATTAACACCACTAGGTAAAAGCACTAGGAACTGTTCTATCTGGTTTGAATTTGGGAATAGATAAAGATAAAGTAGCAGAAGTATCACTAAAACCAATGTAGTCATTCTCAGGATTATCTGGATATCACAGACAGCATATTAACGAATTTGGAAAATTTCAAAATAAATTTATAAGATCTGTGATCACCAGACAGTATATGAAATTACTGAAGAAAGAGGAAAAGCATATCAGAAAGTGAAAAATTCCCTCAAAAATTCCCCTTTCCTCTTACTTCCAGATTGGAAATTACCTTTCAAGGTGTACATTTGTGCTTCTGGAGAAGAATTAGGTGATGAACTAAATAGAACACAATTGATCAATAATAAGCCTGTTGAGGGAACAATTTTTTTTATTTTCAGGATCATTAATCCAACAGAAGATAGGTTTGGAGAAAGTAGAATGGAATTCCTTTGCTTAGTGCGGGCTTGAGAGAAATTACATTTTGAAGTAATTACAGACTTTAGTTCTTTAAAAAAGTATTAAGTATGAAGAAAAAAAATACACATATTATGAGATTGAAAATTGCTATCCAACAGTATAGAGTAAATTTTACTAAAGTCGACAAATATGAAAACATTCATAAGAATTCAGAGGGACTTAGCAGATGAAAGCTTTCAAATAAACCTGAAAAAAAAGGATAGGTACCACAGGAATAAAGAGATATAGAAGGAATATGTGCAACAGACATTGGAACAGAATTAGTTAACAAAGTCAAAGGAACCTATAAGATGGATAAGAATTGCTATATTTTATTCCAAATTCTTATAAAAAACTGCAAAGACCCATCATTATCTCCCAAATTAGATGAATTATGGAAAAGAATTTATGATGAAGGCAGATTCCACCTCCTTGATGGAATTTTGTATCATAGAACCAAACAAACATATGTTATTAATGTAACAGATAGGGTTCTCATGAAAATTGTACTACATGAATTCCATGATAGTTTTGTTTCTGGAAATCTCTCAAAAGAAAGGAAACTAGAAAGAGTGAAGACTTGCACTTGGTAGGAAAACTGGAGAAAAGGGGTTTCAGAATACAGCCAAACTTGTAACAGATTCCAAAAAGCAAATCAAGCCACAGGTAAAGAAAATATAATGAGGATCCAAATAGAAGAACAAAAATACGCATGGGAGGAAGCTCATATACAGTGGGTAAAAGCTCTACCCCCAGGCGGAGATAACAGTTTCATGCATGACTAGTGTTTGTAAGAAAACCATATAGAAGGAATATGTGTAACAGAAATTGGCACAGACTTCTTTGACCAAGCCAAACACAGCTATAAGATGGACAAGAACTTCCATATTTTATGTCTACTCTTGATGAGACTCTGTGAAGACTCATAATTATCTTGTGCACTAGATGAAAAAAGAAAAACACATATGAGGGAGGAAGATTACACCCCCTTGATGGAATTCTTTATCATTGAACCAAAAAATAAATGTGTCATGACCTTGACAGAAATAATTCTAATAAAAAATATACTACATGAATGCCATTATATTGTTGTATATGGACATCTCTCAGAAGATAGAACACTAGAAAGAGCAAAAATAAAGTCTTGTTCTCCAAATTGGAGAAATTATGTTGCAGAATATTTCCAGACTTGTGACAGATTCCAGAAAGCAAATAGAGCCACAGGAAAGAAATTTGGAATGATGATCCAAATCCAAGAACAAAAATCCTCATGGGAAATTATTTATATGGATTGGGTTACAGATCTATCCCCAGGTGGATATGGAAGTTATAATGCATGTCTAATGTTAGCTGACAGGTACAGCCAGACCCCAATGTTCTTACCATGTCATAAAGATGACACATAACAGCCTATCATCCTCAGACTGATGAGCTAGCAGAAAGAATGATAAAAAATATAGAATAAATGATAAGAGGATTCTGTGCTCATGGCCCATAATAAAGAGACTCTGATTGGTGCACTTTAATAACAGCTCTGCAACTGGCATATAATAAATCAATTCATTTAAGAATTGGTAAAAAATGGGCAATTTAAAAAAAGGATGGAATCTAAGACTATCTTATTAAATGATTTAAAGAGACCTGGTTGATATATACCCATCAGCAAGGATAATTAAGGCAATGCTTGATAAAGAAATGCATCAGTAAAATAGATGTATGCAAGATTCTTTCAAGTATGCAAAAGGAATATGAGACAAAAGTCATCAACTACCTGATTTCAAACTAGGAGATTTCGTACTAATATCAAAACCAAATTTTAATAACATTAAAATACTCCTTTTCAGGAAATTTTATGATAAAATACCTACATGGCCCTAATGCTATTTAAATATACCTAACAGGTGAATGAATGAACAAAAAAAGCAGCATTCCCCATAGGTTTAATAAAAACTTGTAGTTCAAGTGATAAGGAATTATTTCCCCTAAGAAATATACCAACACTTGAAATTACCCCTACATAGGACAGAGAAGAAGAAAAGAAAACTTTAAAAGTCCTTGAAGAAAGGAGAACAAGAAAACCAAAAGAAAGAGAATAAATTGTAAGGTATAAGAAAACAACGCAAGAAGATGACTGGCTCCTTGAGAAAGATATAACTAATTCAGATAAACTCCTCAGAAGGTTTAGAAATGAAAGAAGACTTGGAGAATAAACAATTTAAGCATTATTGAGCTTCAATACTGGAAAGGTCTATTGAGGAGGTAGTACAGTGTATGATACCCTCATTAACTATATCAGATTGTGGTACAATATTTTTTTGGTGGTATAAATTAAAGCCTTTGAGAGATGAACACATATCCAAAAGAGGTCAAAAGCAATATTACATAACTTATTTTAATAATAAGAATTCAAATTTTAACCTTAGAGACAATTAAAATAAGTGAAAATTCCAAAAAACAGCATGAATTCTTCATTATATCAGAAAAAAATATATAAAAATCTGAAACAAATGTAACCATTGGGCTTCCAATCAAAGGGTACACATATTAATCTTTTATTATATATCTTTATTCCCAATACTTACTGACATACTGGGATATATGACTTTTATGATCAGCTAAATTTGAATGCTGACATATTTTTCTCTTTATAATAACTGACATAATACTTTGTGTGATGTATTCTCAATTTTGATAAGACATTTTATTGATGAAAATTTTTTTTCTCAGAGAAAAATCACAAATTGATATATTATCAGCATATTTGAGAATATGTTATTGTACCACTGATTTTAGTGTAGATAGAAATTCTCTTTTAGTATGAAACATGAATTATGCATTAAAGCCTGGGATACTCCCAGACCTATTTCATCATAATATATAAAAAAGGCTTTTCCAGGGTTCTTCAGACCTTAAATTAAACTCAGTATATATTTTCCCACTGATTACTCATGGTGTGATTTTCCCTTTTTTCATCTGTCATAGTCTGAAACTTATCATTCAAAGGCTAATCACAGAAAAATAATCACTTTTTTTTCACTAATCAATTAACCTGATACATTTATACCATCATTCAATTCCCTTTAAATTTGATAGGTTTCTCACCATCAACATTAATGTAATATTTACATTTTTGAGAGAACTTCTTTTCCACTTCAAAACCAACCACAGGTTCAAATTTAATGCAAAATGCCACATGAAGATGCGACTATGCAAGATTTTTTGTTCTCTTTATTTTAATTTTGAGTATGTTAGATTTAGTTTAATCACATATCCCACTTCTGACTGTATACTGCAGCCAATAAATTAAGACCTGGATGTCAGCCAATGCCCGGTCCTTCCAACTCTCACCAGCCACCACTTTCACTTGTTGCACAAGAAACGTCTAAATCTTACAATGAGAGAAAAGAAAGACTCAAAAACTCACAACATTTGCAAAGTGTGTCTCAACATTCTAGATCTTTAGCAACTCCAAGTGCCACATCTTTCTCAGGAAAATAAATATTAGACTTCACCAAAGTTATGTTATCAATCTTGCCCTCCAATCAAAAGCTTCCTGAAATCTCCACTTCAGATGAAGAGCCCAATTTGCAAAACTTCCTCAAATCCGAGAAGGAATTGTGAGCCTTGAGGTATATTTTACATACCCAAATAGGCCACAAATATCTTAAAAAATAGATTTTGAACTATACATAACCCATAAGTCATGCATATATTCAAAATTAATCATTTTTTACTTCAGAAAAGATGAATAACGTTTTTTTGAGTACACAAATCCATGGATTTAAGACCAGATTTGGATTCTACACAAATATTCACCTAGGGTAACTCCATAGAGTGAATAAGCTCAAATTAGCTCTAAGAAGTGGTAATATGCAAAATACTTCAATGCCACATCATCAATACAACATAAAAGAATTGTGAAAATTTTTGTTTTCTCAATTTCACACCAAAATAATGGGAATGTGAGAAATCCCATGTTACATATACACTAAGAATAGTGTTATGCATGTGTTTAGAACTTAATATTACTGTATTCTTACATAAGCCTTTGGTAAACCCATAGTGGATATCAGTCTTTAAGGCTGAATTTCTATTTTTGATGTGAAAACAGTCAAGGGGGACAAAAGACATCAAAGAGAGCCAGGGTACCCAGCTTCTGAGGCCTCTGAGGCCTTGACAGCTCTAAAAATTTGATCCATGGCTGGTCTTGGCCCAATTAGTATACTAAAACATTTTGGGAACTTGGTTACTAAGTTAAAATCTCATTAAATCATAAGAAAATAGCAAATAAGCTGCTATTTTGATGTGCCAAGGAGGTAAAGAGAAGCTTAGACTCCTGTAACCATGTCAATTATTCATGATTTTACATGGATATACCCTAAAAGAGTAATTGAAACTTTTTTTGGACTAGTATACATTAATTTACCTCATAGCAACCAGAAATATAGTACTATTTGCAATTCTATGTAGAAATGAGCTAAAAACTTCAAAAATTCATTAAAATGAAATTCTTAATTAATACTTCTGAAACTTTCAGGACCAATCAAAAATAGTATAGTTCATATAAAATTCAAAAATAATCATACTTTTATAAGTAAAATCAAAAGTTTTACCTACAGTCCATTTTTGATATTTTTACATGTAATACTGAATTGTCAAAAATTCACAGAAAATACAACTGGTGATGAAATTTCCAATAACATTGATAAATTTGAGAAATTATTTTTTATTTTTAAATAAAATAATATTTACAGTTTTTCTCCTCTTATTCTTAACCATATTTGGGTTGGTAGTCATGTAAAAGCATCAATTAAGTAATTAAGATAATCTTAAATGACAACAGATGATGCAATCATTAATCCAAAAATGATAACTGTTCTCTCACTCACTGTTTTTTCATTTTTCTCCATGGCATGCCTTTGTGAGCTGTCTTGGACTTAAAAGAGGCCTCCTCTTGCTGTTTTTTTCCAAATCATCACATTATTCAATTATACCACTATTACCAACAAGTTAGTATGAGTTTAATCCTTTTTTAAGTGTTTTATTCTTTCAAAATCAATTAGAAAGACTTGAAATAATAGAAATAAGCTATATATTGGTGTAATATTGTTATAAATCTATTTTGATCCATTAAAGCCACAATTATCCATCAAATTTCTCTACTATTATCTTTTAACAAGTTCATTTGAGTATTAGTGAGTGTTTTGTTGGAATTCTGAAAGTCTTTCTCTATTAAATTGTTTTCTTCAAGAACTATATTTATAATTATTCTTGCAAAAGATAATTATATATTAAAATAATTGCATTATTTTGATAAATAAGGGTAATTATTGAATACTTCTTGTAATTGATTCATGTAGACAATTACTGCTTCCCCTTATAATCACTAGTAGTGTATAACAAGTAAAAGAATTCATTAATTAATTAACTATTTCATTGTGGTTATAATAATTTTTCTTATTATATTTAATAAGAAAAGTCATAGTATTGCTGATTAATAGTAATATTATCAACAGTTTCATAGACACATCTTACAGGAATCCATCTCTCAATAAATCAAGGAATATTTTGAAGGTTTTCAAGAAAGGAGGAAGAAGTTGGTGATATTGAGAGGAGCTACATAATCAAACAGAATTTCAAGAAAATATCATCCTTACCAATCCCCCAGAAATACTGACTCAGCCCCCATTTAATTGATTCCCTAGCTCTTATGGTGCCCAATGGCTCTCTTATGAAAATGCCTTGGTGCAAAAATCTGGATTTCCCTGTTGCACCTACCATTGGGACCCAAATGTCTCATCAACCTGGAGCTCATGTATGAATGAAGTTATGTTGGAGACATGGAGTATTTGCAACATAAATGGAGGAATTTCATCATTTAATATTGAGGAAGAATGGAATAATGTCTCCAACAGGTTATCAATACTAATAAGGTGGTTCAACTCTAGAAAGCCCATATGGAAGAAACAACTGAAAGAGTTGCACCCTCATATGGGGCTGCAACAGGGATCCAGTAGCAGAGGAGAAATCAATATTAAAAACGTATTTTCAAAAATGGTTGAATACTTTTAATATGCATTCACTGAGCCCTTAGATATTTTCATTATGTCTCATAGCATGAGAAAAAAGCCTTATGTCAAGAGGTGGCCATGAAGATTCTTATAGAGAATCATCCAGGAATGTCTGCAGTATTCCTTTCAGATGGAATTATGTCTGATTCTGGAGATCAAACTAACTTTCAGGCTAGAAGCTCTTCTTCATGAAGGTCTCTAACACTTGTTGAGCTCATTTGCCTTGATGAAGCTTATTTCCAACTGGCTCCCACCCCAAGGGCCAAACAAGATTGGAAACAAAAGATAAATCAGCTCAAAGCAAATCCACCTCTATCTCTGTCAACACAAGGATTTGGGAACATTCCCCCCAAAAACACTAGAAACTGGGTAACTGAAGGAGCAATACAAACCTTAAGTAAAGTTGAACACATTTCCCTGGAATTTCAAGATGATGTTGTGTTGGAGCCAATACTCCAATGTATCAAGGATATCATAGCTAAGCCATATTTTCATTTTACTGAATGAATGCCTAAATTTTTTGTATAGAGGATTTTGAGAATATCTGTATTATTGTGGATTTAAGGACTTGAACCAATGAAACAGGCCCTTCTTTTCCCTTCTTTAAAATCTCTCAGCCATTTTTCCTGTTTGAATTAATGGGATGCTTGGTAACCAAAAATTCATCATATTCTTACTATCCAAATGTGGCTTGAACTCTTCATTTTCAAAAATATCCAGCCACGTGACATTACCATATCTCAAAAACTCATCTTGTATCCCATAGCTTCTGTTCTCATAAACTTATAATCTTTGTCTTGATAGTGGGTGGTAACTTCAAGCTTGTTTATTTCAAATTATAATAACCTTCTCTTTTCAAGTGAAGAAACATTTCAGGATTCCCTTAAACCAAGTAATTTGAGTCACTGAAAGTATACTTTCATTCATGAAGAACCTTTGAAATTTTTCCTTTTATTGACTCACTTTCAATCCCTATTATACCTCATTAATGTTCAATGAAAAGGAAACAAAGAATCACCCCTTTGCAGAGATTAAGCTCAAAGATTTTCATCTCATAACATTAATAACCCTAATGAGTATGACTCTCACCAAAGTTCAAAAAATGGCATTCAGCCTCAAATGACTACAAAGAATTTTCTTATAAATGTGAATTTCCAAGAAGTTTAATCATTAAAATACATTATGTGGTAATTTTTCTGAAGAAGTATTTAGTTGTTTTTTGTGCATATAAATCACCAATGGATATTTATAATGATAGAAATATCATCTTTTATGAAATTAGAATTTCCAAATAATGGAAATTCCCCTAGTCCATTTCTTTCAATGCATAGTGACTCCATTGTTTAGACTGGAAAATGAAGAATGTTTGCTACAATAAATGGACTAATATTGATTTTTGATGAATATGAACAATTGAGATTATTGTTTTATGTAATTAATAAGTATTGCATAGATATTTTGCATGAAATACAATAAAAATTGTTTTTGAAAGAATCCCTCACACTGATTTTATTTTAGTTTTGTAATATACATATTTAAATCTGTAAAGCTATGATCTGTATTCTTTTCATTAACCCTGAAGAAAAGTGTCCAAAATATACAAATGTTTTTTTTTCACCACATAGAGTTTCCCTACCACACTGAGTTTGAAACAGTAGTTACTACCAAAACAGTAAGAGTGCAACTGTTAGAACTTGTCCCTTATTTTAATGAAGATGATGAAAAAAATCATGGAGCTATAGCCTTTTTTGAGGTATAATTGTGCCATTAGTTCTAATTCTGTTTCTCATAAAGTAAAAGAGCATAAAATATCTCAAATTCTGAATTGAACTTTGAAAAATATATGCCATATGACCCCTCAAATTTGAGAGTTATTGACAATTCCAGTTTCAAAATGATATCGATTCCTTTTTTCTCTTTAAATATATAAAATCCAAACAGGTGAAATATTTCATTTGAAATTTAATGTGCTTTTCATGTGAATAGATGGAGATTTTCTGTCAGAGTTTTTATCAATTGTTTATACAAACTGTTAATAATTCCCTTTTTGTAATAAAATCAAACTGAATTTTGACACCATATCCACTTTGGGAGATTGATGAATTATTCATAATTGTTATGAACAATTCCTAAATTTCCCAAGGAAAATATGTCCCTTAACAAATATCTCATATTGAAGTGTTACAAGTCTCTATGAACATAATCCCAGTTTTTTTAGAGAGCCAAACACAAATGGAAAAATAATTTCAACTATATGCCCATTATATTGAGGAATATTTATCATTAATTCCAGTTTTTTCAAAGAATTAGGCAATACATCTGAGAAACAGATTCTTCAGTTGCTATCAATAACTTCACCAAAATTTTCAGCTCAACAGGACTTGAAAATATGCATGTAAATGTGAGTTCCATCATGCAGTTTCTTAACAGATAAACCTCTCCAAAGGTGTAATAAACTTCATAATAGTCATAAACTATTTCAGAATTGATTTTATATAAATCTTCATGAACCAAATGATAATATTCTGAAATACCTGAGTATTTGAAGCTCCTCATTCTGCAAGAAAACTAAATATACTGAATAAAATAAAAATCATTGTTTAAAAATCTCTGACCAAAATATTTTATGCTCCTGGCTCCACAAAAATATCTTTATTCAACTGTCAGGTTGAGTCTATGATACAGATGTAATAAGGCTATTTACAACTTTAACTATGAATGTGACACAGATAAAAGCATTTAAAAAAGGTTCTATTAAATATATAACGGGCTTTACTAATGAGAATTAGTGGTGGTGAGCACTATTGAAATCCCTGGGTGCAGCTTTACCTGTTGGATTACAATAATAAAGACTACAATACTAATATTAATAGTGTAACCTGTTTATTTTCCAACAGTATGACTGTTTTTGACAGTTGTACTACATAGGAATTCAAGAGCAGGATGAGGATTCCTTTTCTGGAAGTGAAAAGGTCTCCTTTTATCCTGAAATGGGGTGAAAAGGCTGCTAGACCTTTTCACATAGAGGAAGTGAAGATTTTTCACTCTCTAGGACATGCTCGTGGTTTGAAAAAGGCCTGTATAGCCTGTATTGGGCTCAGATGTGGTTTTGAAACCACATCTGGGCAGTTTTCACCAATACGCGGTGAACATTTTCATCTGGGGACCACATAGCCTAATTTTGATGTGTATGATGCATAGAATGCTGTACAGAACGTGTATGGGACCCCAGTATTGAAGTAAAAACAGGCTTCTTTGTCTGTTTGACACCTCATAATCATAGTCATGGGATATTATCCCATGGTAAGGCTGTACTGGCCAAACTGTGGGATTTTGACATTCAAACAGCCATAACTTTGTCAGTTTTTGAGATATTAACCTCAAAATTGGTTAAGTGTGTAGCCCTGTATGTGACATACAGACTTGTACCTCATGTGATATGGTTATAATTAAATAAGGCAAAGTTATTCCATGTACAAGATTTTCATACATATGTGTGTTTTAGGCAACAAGCTGAATTGGGCTTGTTTGCCTTACAGCTTTTGTTCTAGATGAGATATGGGCAAATTAATAGCACCATCAGATAGCCCTGAGCTTTCTCCTTCTAAAAAGACCCCACTTTAGGTATCTCACACTAAAACTGTAGAAGTCAGATGAGAGGTGAATGTTTTATTCACCCTTCTTTGGCCTGAATTGGGCCATAACTTCTGTAATACTGGTGCTAGCTCAGTTTTTCTGGTACCATTGAATAGCCCTGATGTAGAGCTGAATTTTGAATCCCCATTTGATAGGGTTAAGCCTCTTACTCTGTATTTCAGATGAGAGGTGAAAATTAAGGTTTATGCTCAGCAACAACTTTGAGCAGGGCTAACTTTGTTATTCTTTGTCCTATGATGATGGGACTGGTATATATGGAAAGTAGTGAGTTTCCCTTTCTTTTGATACCTTTTGAGCTGATTTGGCTCAGCTCTATGTCTTGGTGGTATCTTGGCTATACCATTGATTTATGGTATTTGGCTGTCATGCTTGTGCCCCAGATTTGAGTGACAGGCTGACATCAAATTACTATTCCCAAATTAATGCATTACTTGTAAAATTTCTATATATTTCATTTTCCTTAAATCAATTTTTGCACAACTTCCCATTAAATATCCTCTTTGTTGTATTAACCTTCTTCATTATGAATAATAATTATCCTCAGGAAGACCTGCAGAAAAACATGTTTTAAAGTAGAAAAAACAATATGCACCCTGATATTGTTTGTGCCTACAAATGTTTTATTTTCAAAACTATTTAAATTAAATTTGGAATTTATGAGGATGATATTTTTTGGCAAAATAATACTTCCAAAAAGTGAATTATTTATGCCAATCTTCTACACATTTTAAAGTTATTTTTGGAAAAAAGGCTTGAAACCTTGAGAAACACAGGTGTATTTGTCACCAGACAACCTTATGAATCATGCATGGGGAAGAAAATGATTATTCATAATTTTGCTAAAGTATAAATTTCTAATCTAATATCTAATTCCTTGATTCTTTGCATGAAAATTTAATTTTTGAAGAAGCTACCTTGCTCCACTATTAGATACATGGGATTTCCAATTCCCATAATAAATGGAGCTTAAAATAAATTATTTAATAGGAAAATGTGGCTTTCAAAAGCATATAGCTTCAGGATATTTGGTAGGTGAAGCAAAATGCATATTTGTATTCTCATGTCTATGGTTTAATTTTATGCAATTTTCATTTTCCATTCCAATAAAATAGTTGGGTAAATCATATGTTTATCTAAATTCTGTACCACATAGAATATTTTTATTTTTACAAAATTTCTTCTCACAAATTCAAACTTTTTTTGTTCTTTTTAATCTAATCCCATCATTGAATAATTTAAGGACATCACTTTTTCCTTCAGGTAAGTTTTGCCAAATTTCCATTCCAATTTCACATAATAGGGGGTGTCAAAGTTACCAAATCCCACACTCAAAATCCCGAGTTTTTTTTTGCCAAAATCCCACATTAATTTTTTGGGATTTCAGAAATCCCACACCTAAAGAGGTGAGGTATTTTGAGGTACAAAAACCCAGGTTTTTTGGTACCAAATCCCGTGTTTAAATACCAAAATCCCACCTTTAGCTTCCCATAAAGGCACATTTTTCAAACACACAACTCAGTAAGGGCATGTTAAATTGCATAAAAATTTCCTTCTCTTGCATAAAATCTAAATACACTCATCATTTATTAAGTTATTTGATTTCAAATTTCATTTACTACCAGCCGTTTCTTTATTTACCATGCCCAAGGCATTGCAAAGGCTACCTTTACTTCAGACCTTGAACTCACTTCAGTTCATCGATGCTCTCAACTCTGATAGTGATTCTGATATCCAGGAAGATATAATCTTGTTAGATATGATAACCTCACAAAGATACATCAATCCTCGTAGAAGATATCCATCTCATTACATGTATACAATGAATGATTTACAGACATTCTCATCTGAAAAGTTTTGACAGCTATGTAGGACAACACATGAATCATTTGAAAAATTGGTTGCACAAATTCAAGCTGATAAAATCTTTCAAAACTCATCACAAAACAAACAACGCAATCCTGCCATCTAATTGGCTGTGGCATTATCAAGGCTAGGATCAAATGGAAATGGGGCCGCTTTGGGAAAGATTGGAATGTTGTTTGGAATTAGCCATGGGGCTATTGTGTTGTACACTCAAAGAGTCATTCAGATATTAATGAAGTTGAAGCGCAAAGTAATTGTGTGGCCAACAATAGAACAACGCAGAGAAATGTCTCAAGTAATGCAAGCAGAAGGCTTCCCTGGGTGCATTGGGTTTATTGATGGGAGTCTCATACCATTATCACAACGTCCTCCCAATGATGGTGAAGCGTATTTTGATCGCAAAAAAAGGTAAGCTGTTGAATCTTTATTCTTTATTTCAATCTTACTGATGGTTTACATATAAGGTATTCTATGTCAATACAACTGGTTTGCGATATCAACAAGCAGTTCACTGCTCTGCATGTTGGTTGTACTGGGTCACTTCATGATTCGAATGTCTATCAACATATGAAAATAGCACAAACACCTCAAGAGTTTTATGAAAAGGATTAGTACTTACTTGCAGATTCGGCATATGCAAGCTCTCCTTGGGTTGTTCCAGCATATAAGGGAGTTGTAGCACATAATGAAGACAACCGTTTGTTCAATTACTGTCTAGCAAAATCAAGGGTCAGAATCGAGCATGCAATTGGCATTTTGAAGGGGAGGTGATTTTCTCTAAGGGAAATGAGAAATCAAATGAGGTATAATCATGAAATTGAATATTTTGTTAGTTGGGTTGTGTCTTGCACGATTTTACATAATATGTTAGCTCAAATTGGTGATGAGTGGTTTGATTTATATGAAGATGATGATCCACCACAAGTGGAAAATCTGGCCAACAATGACATTGGGGAAGATGTGCTAAATATGCGTGAGAAAATTAAACCAATCACTTTGGCATGGAAAAATAGTCAATTGTAAATTTCTTCAGGACCAATGTTTTATGTACTTAATTTAATGGCATACAACGGAGTGGAGATGTTATTCATAAAATAAAAGTATTTACAATTAACATTTTTTACTTCTTTTTTGATCCTGCATATTTCGTTCAAAGTACCCATCGACTCTTGAATTTATTTCGGTGGGTGTCATTTTCAAGAATTTGTCACCTACATTAAATAATTTATGGTTTATTTGAAAAGAACATCCAAAATGAGTAATTGTGTCATGATTGATAATTTCTGGAGGTGGTTTTGTTGTATGATGAACCATTGTTGATGTCTTCCAAAGTATTTCCATGATGCCAGGTTTTTTTGAAAAATCAATCTCCATTTTTAATTCAGGGAAGTGTAAGCCATGTCCAGAGGGGGTGAAGATAGTAGGAAGTGGAAGGAAATCTTTTTTTGATACAAAAGAAAAAATACCATAAGTCCAGGCATTGAGATCGTTTAAATCTTTGTGTGGCTTATTGAAAAATCCATCTTGGGTGACAATGACATTGGTAAACGATTTGAATCCTTCCTTGGGATTGGCAGAAGTCCATTTGAGTTGACTGAAGTTGGGCAATTGGGCTGCTTCCATTAATGATTGATTTTCATTTGCTGCTAATTTTGAAAAATGGGAGATTCTTGAGTAAATGAATTCGTCATATTCATGAAGCTTGATCCATTGATTGTTATCTGTTTCAATTTGATGAGGAGTTAAACCAGGTTTTCTGGAGTAAACACCTAATAATTTTGTAATCAGTCAGTAATTATTAAGGGAATATGACAAAAAGATCACACACCTGCAGATTTTCCAGCATCAGAACCAGATCAAAACCCAATACCTTTCATAATGCCACCTTCAAGTTGCTTATTGGTTTTAATTTCTTGTCGATTTTGAGATAAGGACATTAATGTCATGATGATTTTTTGAAGCATTTGAGAGTGGCCAGAATAATTATCAAATGGGGTTATTTCATATATGATGACAGGCAAAAACGGCTTGGATGTTTTATTAATGAGGATATAAGGATGGGGGAGAGTGTTAAGTGATGGAAGTTTTAACCATGAGGCATTTGAAGATTTCTTGTCAATCGAAATTGTGGAAAAGTTTTTAAATTCTTTTTTGGAATGGCCAAGGTGAGACATTATTTCTTTTGAATCATGGATGTGTTGTCTTTGGCTTCGGGTGAGCTTTCTTTTATTATTTAATTTGGTATTATTATCCTCATGATGTTCTATATTTGGTTTAGTCCTAACCATGACATCAAGAGGAGTAATATGAGCTTCATCATCTTCCAAATCATTCTGATGATGTGCTGAGTCTGGTTTAGTCCTAACCATGACATCATCAAACTGATTGGAAGAATGAGAAGGAGGAGGAGATTTTTTTTTGAATTTTAAGGATGATGGAAGGGATGGGAAATGAAATGACATTGCAAAAGAAACCCTTATAAATAATCCACCCCTACATGAACAAATAAAACAAAAATTAAAACAAAAAAGAAAAAAAAAGGTTAGTAAAGATCATAATCCAAAAAAAAAAGTCGGAAATGGATAATGATGGGTGATGGTTAGTAAAGATCATAATCCAAAAAAAAAAGTCGGAAATGGATAATGATGAGTGATGGTTAGTAAAGATCATAATCCAAAAAAAAAAGTCGGAAATGGATAATGATGAGTGATGGTTAGTAAAGATCATAATCCAAAAAAAAAAGTCGGAAATCGATAATGATGAGTGATGGTTAGTAAAGATCATAATCCAAAAAAAAAAGTTGGAAATCGATAATGATGAGTGATGGTTAGTAAAGATCATAATCCAAAAAAAAAAGTCGGAAATGGATAATGATGAGTGATGGTTAGTAAAGATCATAATCCAAAAAAAAAAGTCGGAAATGGATAATGATGAGTGATGGTTAGTAAAGATCATAATCCAAAAAAAAAAGTCGGAAATGGATAATGATGAGTGATGGTTAGTAAAGATCATAATCCAAAAAAAAAAGTCAGAAATGGATAATGATGAGTGATGGTTAGTAAAGATCATAATCCAAAAAAAAAAGTCGGAAATGGATAATGATGGGTGATGGTTAGTAAAGATCATAATCCAAAAAAAAAAGTAGGAAATGGATAATGATGAGTGATGGTTAGTAAAGATCATAATCCAAAAAAAAAAGTCGGAAATGGATAATGATGAGTGATGTATGATGATGATTATAAAAAAAGAAAGAAATAATGATGGGTGGGTGAGTTGTGGATGATGATGGTGATGGGAGGTGCAAAAAAATGATTAAAATATTTTAAAAGACCAAAAGGACATTACCTACAGAAAAATTAAAAAAAAATTAGCAAAAAAGGATTGTGATTGAACAAAAAGAAGAGAAATTCACTTACCTGAATTTTGAAAAAAGTGAGTTTATTTTTAAGAGGGAAGGGTGAAAAATAAAAATAGAATAAAAATATTTGAGAATTGACAAATCAAATTTAAAAAATTTGGTGATTTTTTTGAAGAGGGAGGAGTGAAAAGCAAAAATGAAAATTAAAATTTGAAATTCAAAAAAAAAAAATTTAAAAAAAGTTTTTTTTTTTTTTTAATTGGGAGGGGTGAACAGTAAAAAAAAAAAAAAAAATTCAATGAAATTAAAGGAAAAAATCAACTTTAAAAAGCAAATTAAAAATTAAGAATTAAAAATCAAAAATCAACTGAACAAGGGACTTTGCCCATTTAAAAGTTGAAACCCTTCAAAATAAAAAATAACCATTAAATTTAAAAAAATATATAGAAAAAGATGAAAAAATTTCCCAACAAACCATAAAATGACATTTTCATAAAAAAGGAAAAAAACTGTCATCGAATTTGATTTTTGAACAGACTTCATATAAATGCTCAATGCAAAACTTGCCCAAATTTGCAAATCTGCTGCAAATTGCAAATAAATGTCATATGCACTTGGAATGGCAAGTTGGTGCGTCAATTATGCATAAAAATTGAAATTTCCCTTTGGTAATAAAGTGGAGTTAGATTTCATGACATAAGATCAATAATTAAACAAGCACCATATATAAATTGATCACATTACACATATGTAATAAGTTATTTTTTATTGACTAATGCCAGAATGCGTTCCAGCTCCCCGATTGGCCTGCTTGATGACAATGCCGCTATAGTGAGATCCATCTGGCATTGCTTTTCCTTCAATTCCAATTCACGATTCCACTTTTCTTTTTCAAATTCATGTTTCTTTGCATTTTGCTTCTCGTCAAACTCCATTTGTTTTTGTAGCTTGACTTCTTCAAACCGTTGTTTTTCCATGTTGCACACTTTCTCTTCATTCCACCTCTCCCTGTCCCACTCCAAACGTGCATGATCACTTATTTCACGGGCTAATAAGCATGAATTTTGTCAGTAGGATTCTTAATAGTATCCATAATTGCAAGTCATACCTTTGTTCCGTGATTCAAGTATATTTGCATAAGTAGGTGCAAACATATCCAGCGACCTTTTCCTAGAACCACTCTTGTCATTCAAGTTGGGTGTCATGGCTTGATTACGCTTTTGTGCTGAATGCATTATGGATTTACTTTGCTGATCAAAGGAGGAATAATCAATATTGGTGTGAATAAATATGACTCTTAAATGTACTTACCAAATCATCTTGAAGGTTTTCCACTGGAACCAAGTTATCCTCATTATGAAGCAAACGATCCAGATTGTGAGGTGAATCCAAGTGATTATTCTCCTTTGAAAAGCAAATGGGCTTTAATTATCTGAGGTATAAAAAGGAAGAGACCATAGCGTACCTTATCAAGCAAAACATCATCATCATCACCATTGAGACTGTCTTTTTCTTGCGAATCATAGCTTGCAATGGGAGTGACATTGGGCTTGTGGCCAAAGAGCACATCCATTTCTGCATAGCAAGGACACATACTTTCCAGCTTTTCACTCATGGATTTTATTCCTTTACTCTCATCTTCTTCCATTATTCCAGCCCCAGTTAAGTTTTCGAATTTTTTGGCTGCCATATATTTCTTTTTATATGTTCGCCATCGATCTCGGATGCTGCTTGAACTAAGGTTTAGGCGGTTTCGTGATTTTTTGTTGACCTCAATGGCCATAAGCTGAAACCCATGCTGCTTTGAGGAAGGAGGTCTTCCAATAGTTGTTGAACCGCTAGTACCAAAACATGACTCGAAATTGGACTTGACTGAAAGCCAATTAATTGTTGTTAAATAATCTGTACGTATTAAGTGACCTGATGGATGAGGCAGGCCAGAGGTGATCTTCATGTCTGTCTTGATTTGTCTTGCTTTGGATCGAGGCATTATTATATGGATGATGAAGTATAAATGGACTATCAGCTGTTCGGTCAGATTGTCCAAAATGGAGTTCAGAAGAACATGTTGTACAGGTATGAATTGTGAGTACTCATTTGGGTTAGGTTTCAAGCTGAAATCCCAGATGCATGGGATTTGGTCAAAATACCAGGGGACTCAGTTAAAATACCATGGGATTTATACATAAAAAACCTGGGATTTAGTGTTGGGATTTGGGTTCCAAATCCCGTGTTATTTTAAGGCGGGATTTGGTGACTTTGACACCCCCTAATATTTGAATATAATTATAAAAAAATATTTATTCATCAATATAAATTCACACCATGAACACTGTAGATAATCATATTAGATCATATATTTTGGAATTTCTGTTTTGAAAGTTGGAAATATAAGGATATGTCAATGAACTGAGTGTGAAAAGAAATAATTCCATTATCACAACAATTTATACCAAGGCATTGCAAAATCAGAAAGGGAACATAAAAATCATGTCAAAACAAACCATCTTCATCCAAATGTGAGAAATTTTTGTGAACTTTACTTCTTATACAAATCAAAACCCACTTCAAAAGAAAAGTAATATACCATATTTTTTCTTCCTGACTTGAAAATCTCACTAGAATAATACTATTTCATATTTCCAGGAAGCCATAATACTTCCAATTGAGGCTGGACAAACATCTTACTCCCCAAATATGACAACAATGTTTCTCAGTAATATCCACTTTATCTCTCAAATTTCATGAATATTAAATAATAAAACTTTTTGCTTTATATTTTATACATAACACTAAAGTCCTAAACTATGCAAAGAAACCCATCTCAAAGTAAATCACAGTATACAATAGAAAATATCTCATCAACAACTGAACAAGAGATGATTCCTATTTTTGATATTTGAGGAATTCAACAACCACAATTTCATTTTCATCATTCATCTGCATTAATATCACTGATTCATGTTGCTCATGATAGCATTGAGAAAATTGTTAGTGATAAGCTATGTAGTCAAATACTACAGCTAGAAAATGAGAATATATGCCTCAGATCTTTGATGGAGAAGAAGCTTGATTTCAGTCACCAAATACCAAAATTGGTTATTACTGTGAGCTAAATTCTTTGCATAAATCCAAATTTGATAGAAAACATTTGCTGTCCCAATTGCTTTTAACTCTTGGAACCTGCAGTTCCCCTTTTGAATAACCCCCAAACAAATGATATATATGATACCCTCAACTGTCATTCAATATCTATGAAGAATTATGGACTCTATCAAGCTTGCAAAACTCCTGTTTATGAGAAATACTGGAAGAAAGGCTATCTAATCCCCATCCAAAAGCTCAACCACTAAATTTTGAAGAGCTAAATTGCATCAAGGCTACTAATACCAAAATTTCAAGACCAATTAGAAGCACCTGGGCTTTTTCAATCAAATTAACTGCCATCATATCAGGGAATCTGGGATGGTGAAATTTGGAAAGCCCATCAGGATGATAGTGGGAAAGGTTTTACCCAACAAGATTGATATCTTGTATTTGGACTTTATTTGGATTAGATGAATCCTCATGGGCTCAAAAAAGGATCTAATAGTTTCTCATTAAGTGCTATATTTCTGATTTATTTCAATCTACCCCCATAAATTTGCTACAAGCCTCATGATTTATTTTTTTATGGATTCACACCAACGCCACAAGAATAAAATTCACCTCAGCTTAATAATATCCTGAAACTTCTAGTAGAAGAACTTCAAGAACTGTGGAATGGAATTCACTACCCCAAAGCCTTCAAATACCCAAATGGCGCTCCAATTAAAGCTGCACTCCTACTTCTTCTTGGTAATACAATTTCACTAGGTAAAGTTGGTAGTTATGCCTCCCATTCAAAAGAAATATTTTGCTGTAACTGTAACCTTCAACCAAAGGACATTAGAAATTGTGATAAACTCTCAGGCCTTCAAAGTCCTTTTAAGAGCACCTTTCATGGGAAGAAAAATGGAACTGTTCTTATCAACTTCCTCAACAAAGGAACATTCTAAAAGATCATTGTTCCAGATATTCCATATTACAAAAACTTCCTTATTGGAATAGAATATGGCCTATGATAATTGATGTCATGCACACATTTCTTCTAGGTCTTCTGAGGGATTTCAGAACCATATAGCTGGAAATTCCCTTATCAGGAAAAGAAATTGAAAGAAAGAAGAATCCTATCAGCAAATTGACTGCAAGACACAAAGGAAAAGTATGAGAGAAGAGCCTGTACAAATGAAAAAAACACTATCAAAAAAGAAAAAGAAGGTAAAATTTTCTTCATCTCCACCACTCATTGGCCTTGAAACCCCAACACCTTTAGATAAGGTATCCCAATGGCAAGCCTAGCAAAAAAGTCAAGAAAAAGTTCCCAAAGGTAAAGGAAAGGCCTAAGTAACAGAAGATAAGGCTTCAAGCTTTAAGGAAGCTGAGAAGTCAAGATCATTTTAAAGCCCTCGAGAAAGGATAACACAGAAATCTTATTTCCCATCACACTGCTCTGAAAGATTATCTTCACAAAGCTCTATGCCCAGCACATGCCAATCCCTTCAAATTAAAAAAATAAAATGAAAAGGAAAAGAAGTATCATCAGTTCTCATTACTTCAAGGGAAGACAAATCAATTTCTTCAGCTTGAAAAGTAGAAGCTCATTTGCAAAGCCTCTATCTTCTCATCAAGAGCAAAGTAACTCAGAAAGGGAAGAAAGGTTAAGAGCCAGATTTAATATTTCAGGTTCCTCTGAAAAACATTCATTCTTTAATCAAGATTAAGTCTCAATTTTACCTAAAGAGCTACAGCTTCTACAGTTTTTCTCAACAAAGATAATGGATTCCTCTTCACTTACTAGGCTAAAAAAGAGCTTTTGTATGGCATCAGCAGGAACTCCAAAGGAGGCTGAATGGCTAGTTCTCTTCACCATCAATTTACCTCTTATACTATTGCCTTTTTGGGAGTGGGTTGAAAAAAAAACACCACGTTTTGAGAAGTTGATTTCAGCTCTCCCTAAGCTAATAGGAATAATAAATACAGTCATGTCTCACACTTTGGATAGTAGTCAAATAGCAAGACTTGATAAAGATCTCAGAGATTATAGAGAAAAGCTATTGTAGAATTGGGACTCCAATATTAAACTCAAACCAACAATAAATTTTGAACAGCATATGGCTGAAATTATTCCTCTTTTTGGTCCCCCATCAGTTCATTCCTGTTGGTGTGGGGAGAATTTGGACCACTGTCTGAAATTAATAAAGAAAAACCAATAGCCATGTGAGCATATCTATAATATTTGCATTAAATGATATATCAAGAAAATGAAATTGTTAATTACAAATGAAGATATAATCCCTTTAATTTCTTTCATAGACAAGAAAACACATTGAAAGATTCATTATGGAGTTATTGAAGGGATATTCTACATGAAATAAATAGACATGAGGCATAAGATTATCCCATCTTTTCTTCCAATTTGGAAAGCATTAAATTCAGAATGGAAGGATTATCTAAATAGCATAGTTATTTCTATTTTAGTTTTGATTTCTCTCAGCGTATCATTTATAAGTAGTTTAAAATTAACAAATGAAAACCTCAGATAATAACTTAGAACTTTTGGAGTGCTCAATGAAGAGCTTATTAAAGTTTATTCAAATATAAATAACAAAAAATTAGCTGTTTCCTGACTAAAAACTTTGATTCAAACTACTTGATGTTTCAAACACATTTAAGGGGACTCATTTCAATGAAAAATTGGGAATTCAAAACAATAATGAATATGAATTTTTTTGAGCTTTTGGTTTTTTTTAAAAGTGTGATTTTTCAAAACATTCAACTTTTTCTGGAAAATTTCTTTTGGAAGATAATGAGAAGACAGCATATGGTGATTTCTAACACCACTGGAATCAAAAACAAGTGAATTTGAGTCATGGATAAAAATTTCAATATTAAGAATAATTTTAGTATATGCTCAAGAGAAATCTTCTTAACCAAGCTATCTTACTGAGCTCATATCAAATTTTCTTATTTATTCTGAGAATGTGTTTTTGAGGATATTTTAATAACCAATTTTTCAAAACAGTTTTTGATTAATTTTTTTATAATTTCTTTGTAATTTCAATATATTTTTATATCTATCAGATCAAGGCTTTTTATGAAAATTGAAAAAATAGTCTTTTTGCATTGAATCTAGCTTTTGTAAAAAATGTGCTTACCTTAGAGGTAGGTATTGAAAGCATGAATATCTTTTCCAAAGAGATTTGAAAGATTCAATTAACATAAATTAATTTACTTTAAAAAATCAGAATATAAAAAACAATCAAATCCTAATATCATTCTTTTCTTTATTTAGGAAAATAATCAGATAAAGATGATTTCAAACTTTTAATCCTTAAAATATGAATCCATTTCTTCCACTTCTTTCACAATATCAAAAATTGTTCTCTGGAAGTTGATTAAATTTTATTGACTTCTTTATAGAAACTTTAAATTAATTAATACAGCTAGAAAGCAATATATGAAGAGAAGAGATCATATGTTTTTGAGTTTTTTATGATTTCATCATTTTTGTACAAAATAACCCAAATATAATAACCAAGTGTTAATTAAATTTTCATTTGCAAAGGATGTAAGCTTTTCAAAACACATTTGATAAATTACTTGCTTAAACAAATGAAACTTGCACAAGCAAAGGAAAATTTATGACAAGATGTTTTAGCTATATATTGATAAGGTAGCTCTTATATCACCAAGCAATTGAATTTTCAAAAGTATTGATTGTTTGACTATATTTATCATACAGAAAATCTCACAATGTGTCCTAAATCTCCTTTTTAGGAAAAGTGAGGGGAATTTTTCCTCCCTTATCAGTATAAAAAAGTAATTTTTTGAATTTAATGAGCCAAGAATCATAGTGAGACACTGTATTTGTGAAATGGTGTCTTTTATGTGATTCTAATGTAAAAAGCTTGGGGAAAATTTGAAAGATGAAAAATAGAATATCTGATTTTTTGGTTTTTTGAATTCCAGAAATGAAGATGGAATTGAAATCAGGAAAAACAAGGAGATATACATATTTCCAGTGATAAAGGAAAAGTCTATTCAATAAAAGATAATAATTACAATGAAATTAGATAAGGATGAAAATGTTCAGTAATTTTGACTAGTTGATTCAGTTAATTGATTGAATTTGGAGTTTTTTCTGGGAAAATAGTATGCAAGAGCTCATGTGACTGGCAATGAGGAAAAGAAGAAACTGAGGAATAGTAAAATGAGATGTAATATTTAAATGAGAATAGCTTTAGCATGGGGTTTGTTTGTCTATTTTTGTATTTATGGAATTCATTAAAAGAAGTTACTGTTAAAAGTACTTACATATAAAACACTTCAATTGAATTTTATGTAAAAAATCCTCCAAACATGAAGATCTGACTTAGAAGATAACCAAACAAAAATAGCAAGTTAGAACCCAGTATAAAGCAAGATGAAATCTGAGTTGGACCTTCTATCCCTGCCAGTGGATAGCTTTTTTTGATGGTGAATGTATTTAATATGTTTCATTTAATTCATTAATTGCATGAAAAATTCCTTTTCATCCTTTCCTGCTCCTTGGCTGTGAATTCCATAATAGTTCTGGCCATATTGAATACACTGTCCTGTCACAGGGGCTCTTATGGAAGTAAGAGTGGCCTGGCACACAGGAATCAGGGACTCACTTGGAGGGCTCCAAAAGATTAAATGAATAGAAGAATACATTTCTTTAAAGAAGAATAAAAGGTCAATACAAGTATTCCAAAAGATAAAAGAAAGCAAGCCAATGGCAAGGATAATAAGAAGCCAAAAGCCAAAGAGCCAAGAAAATGAATCCTCAATTGACTGTTTCAACCTGCCAGAAAGCACAATGGAATTAGTAAGGGATATGACCACCAATATCCACTGACAGGCAAAGAAGAAAAGGTGAAAATGACTGACTTAAGACATCAGTATTCACTTTAATAAGGTAAAAGAAAATAAGGATAAAAATAAATCCAATATATTAATTAACTGGGGAAAAAAGTCCCCAGGTGATGAAAGGTAGCCAGTATATGTGAAAAGCTGAAAGGCTGATCCTGGAAGGTGAATCATCCAGCTGTATTGTTTGAATTGGGCCAATACAGTTCTGGCCATCTTGAGAATTGAGCTGTGTGACTGGATTCCCACAGTGGAATATGAATTGGCCTGATTGGGCCAAGGCCATACAGGATGCTTGATTACTACCTGTATGGACCAATTGGGTTGTCCAAGGAATGCTGAGTTATTGATACCTTGACAATGATTGAAAAGATTGATAACCTCTGCGAATTACCCTTATAATAGTCCTGATGAGAAAATGACAACCCAACATCTGCAGGGCCAGGTGGTTGGCGTCATCAAATGCTCTTCTGGTAGCCACCAGGGAGTTTCCAGACTGAATAGCTGAAAAGTCCCTCTTTGAAATTATTAATGGACTTGGGACTTAATTTGGGATCACTTACTTTGGTCCTGAAAATGTCACCATTGGATTGCTGGCAAAAATGGTGCATAAAGGTATATTATACCATATAGGCACCACTCGTGGAACCTTGAGTACATGGTACATTGAGGAAAGAGAAACCTTCCCCTCAGTGTGAGGGGAAATCTTGCTGTGAGCTGAGTTGGTGCCCTCTGGTGGCTGTCAGAGGCCATGAACTGAAAAATGGTGTCCATAGAGGTTTTGGCCATTTTGGGTTCTGAGGGTCTTTTATGGCCATTTCGGGACCAAATATGGCTCAGGTGGGCCCACTTGGCCCCTTTTGGCCTCACTGGATTCAGGCCAAAAGGGGCCTAAATGGCCTACAGACAGGGGGCCTAAATGGCCCAAAAAGGCCATTTAGGCCCAAACCCCCATAATAAAAGGGGTTGGGACATAGGCCCCTAGAAGATTGAAAGGACCCCCCAGTCCCAAAAACAAGGGTAATGGCCTGGGGGTGGGTGAGGTGGAGAGTTGGCCAAAAGGACCAATTAAGGCAGGATATGGCCTGAGGCTATCAATGGCAAAAGAAGAGGTGAGATGGCCAAAAGGCCATAGAGCACCATAGGGGGCCAATTGACCATAAATGATATGTCATGGCCAATTGGACCTAACTTGGTTCAGGCTAGGATTCCCGCAACACCCATTGAGGGGGATGATCATTCATGGTTGTGACATGTCCATGGCTAAAGGCTCCAATTTGGGGATACTGTACCCTTGTGTGTAAAGTCTATGCCAATTGGCTTTGGCTTTGTCCTTGACTTGATTTTTCTTGGGATCTCTCTTCTTCTTCTAAGATTCTTTAGATTTTTCTTTGGACATTTCTGGAGCTGGTTTTGAGATGGTTGACACCATTGGGCCTTCTTTATTCAAAGCTGGAGGCATTTCCAACTCTTTCTTCTGGTCTATGGATGAAAGGCTTTGGTTCTTCAACCAATTATTTATCTTTTTGAACTTCTCTTTACAAGAAGATAGATGTCATTCTCCTAAGAGTTTCATGGCTCTTTCCTGACTGTCAGCCTGTGACTCAAAACCAGAGCACAAGCATGACAACCAAATACCATAAACCAATGGTAAAGCCAAGATACCACCAAAAAATGAAAGTGAGCCAAATCAGCTCAAAAGGTATCAAACAAAAGAGGAAATCCACCACTTTCCAAATACAAAAGTCCTACCATCATAGGACAAGGAATAACAAATTTATTCCTTCTCAAAGTTGCGGAGCATAAACCTTATTTTTCACCTTTCATCTGAAATCCAAAGGAAGAGGCTTAACCCCAACAAATGGGTATTCAAGTGGGAGCTCTGAGTCAGAGCTACTTAGTGGTCCTAGATAAATTGAGCTAGCACCAGGCATACAGGAGTTATGGCCAAAATGAGGTCAAATAAGGGTGAACAAAATATTCATCACCCATCTAACTTCTACAATTTTAGTGTGAGATACCTAAGGTGGGGTCTTTTTGGAAAGAGAACAATCGGGGCTATCTGATGGTGCAATCAATTCCACATATTCCATCTAGAAAAAACGGTATTGGGCAAACAAGCTCCATCCAGATTTTAAGTAAACCATACCTATGTATAAAAAATCCTGTACAAGGCATGACTTTGCCATATTTAATCATAACCATATCAAATAATGTACCATTGTGTAGAAAACACCCAGGAATACACAATGAACAAACTGTGAGCTTCATATCTCAAAAACTGACAAATGTATGGCAGCTTTAAGGTCAAAGTCCCACAGTTAGACCAATACAGCCTTACTGTGGGATATTATCCCATAATTATGATTATGAGGTGTCAAAAAGACAAAGAAGCTTATTTATACTTCAATACCACATATTTTATTTAATACTGGGGTCCTTTACAGGTTCTGTACAGCATTCTACACATCATACACATCAGAAGAGGGCTATGTGGTCCCAAGATGAAAGTTTTCACCCTGTATTGGTGAAAACTGCCCAGATGTGGTTTCAAAACCACATCTGAGTCCAATAAAGACTATACAGGCCTTTTGAAAACTACAAGCCAGTCCTTGGAGGTTAAAAATCTACACTTCCCCTACATGTAAAGGTCTAGAAGCCTTTTTCACCCAGTTTTAGGATAAAAAGGTACCTTTTCTCCACCAGAAAAGGTTTCCTCATCCTGCTCTTGAATTCCTATGTAGTACATCTATCAAAAACAGTTATACTCTTGGAAAATAATCAGGTATACTTCCAATTTTAAGTATTGTAGTCTTTATTATAATAACCCAATTGGTAAAGCTGCACCCAGGGATTTCAACAGCACTGACGACCACTATTTCCCAATAGTAAAGCCCTGAATATCTATTATTAACCTTTATTATCATCAATAAAAGATTTTATGACAAATTTTACCCTTTCACAGTGATAGTTTAGGTTGTCAATACATCTATTATCACCTTTTCATAGACTCAACCTGAAAATGACCCCGAAAGCTCATGATGTGGAAGTAGGAGTTCATAGCCCCCTGTCAAATGCTTGGGAATAGTTCCCACTCCTCTTCCTTGGCTTCTCTGTACCAAGGTTTCTACTTGTACTGATATATTTCTATGGATTCCACTTCAAAATGGTTCAGCCATTAGAAAATTACTTTGAATCAGTTCTGTCTCAGAGTGAATATTAAGGCCTTTAGGTACAGACCTTTGGGAATTGGTTGAAACTCCTGCATTCTCCAGAAATGTCTTTCTTGAAGAAGAATTGCAAGATCTGGACGTGGTCTTTCCTCTTCCTTGTCCACATCCATCTGGCTGGAATGAATAGTTGCTTCCATTTCTGGTATGTACCATTTTTACGTCAATTAAAGTGAAAATAAAGAATGAAGACAGAAGACACACACCTTTTGGTTGTTGTTTGGATATTTCTGCTTTGAAAAAAGTACCTCTTTAACAATTTTAAGTTCAATTATGTATTCAGATTCTTCTTCTGAAGATCCTAGATTGGTAATATATCTCTTACTGAGATTATTACCAGCTGCAATGTATTTGATTCAAGAGACTAGAGAGCAGAAATGATAAAAGAAAAATTATTTTTTATACTTTTTAATTTTTAAGATTTTTTATAAGTTTAATATTTTTTTTATATTGGAAAAATAATTCTTTTTAAAGAGAAAAAAATTCAAATTTAAGATTTTGAATCACAACTAATTCATATAAACTCAAAGAATAATCTTAAAAGTTTTGGATGTGAAAAAGCCTTGTGTAAAAAAGTATAAAATTAAATCGAATTCCTCAATGAAACATATTTTGAAGAAAATTTCAAATAGAAGAATTATTTCAACTTCAAATTTATAGAAGAAAAGTATTAAATTAATATCTTTTAGAGCTTAAAAATATGTTAATTAAGGGGACAAGTTTCAAAAAACACATTCAGGCCCCCAAATGTAAGATGTGTGTAGGTATGCCAGTTTTTTAGAATGGAAAAATGAAGTTTAGAATATGATTAAAGGGAAAAGTCTGGTTAAATTCACACCCAGATCCCCAAATGTAAGATGTTTCTGTGAAACTGCTGATGATATTACTATTACACAAAATTACTATGACTATTCTTATGAAATATGGTAATTAAAATTATTATAACAACAATTATTTATTTATTTCTTTTACTTGTTATACACTACTAGTGATTATAGCAGTAAGGAGTAATTGTCTACAAGAATCAATTACAAGAAGTATTTAATAATAAAACATTTCATATAGAATTATATTTTATAAAAATGATTATACATATAATTCTTGAAGAAAACTAATACTGGAGAAAAAAATTAAGAAGTAACTAAAACCACTGACTAATACTCCAATAAAAACTTGAAATGAATTGGTAGAGATATTTGACAGATAGATTGTGGATTCAAAGGATCAAAATTAATTTATGAACATATTAAAAAAAATTATATCTTATTTCTATTATTTCACATCTTTCTGCTCAATTCTAAAAGAGGAAAAAAACTTAAGAAAATATTTGAACTAATACTTACTTGTTGGTGATAAAGGTATAATTGGATAATAAGATGATCTGGGAAAAACAGCAAGAGGAGGACTCTTTTAAGTCAACAAAAGCTTACATATTAATTCCCTGAAGCAAATTGAAAACCAGCTAATGAGAAGCCTTATCCTCTTTGGATAACTGACTGCATCATTTGTTGTCATGTAAGATTATCATAATTACTCAATTAAGGCTTTTATATCACTACCAACCCATTTATGGTTAAGAATAAAAGAAGTAAAAGCTTGAAATTTTCTTTTATTTTTTAAAAAAAATAATTTCTCAAAGTTATCAATGTCACTAGAAATTTAATCAAAGGTTGTATTTTCTGTGAACTTTTGAAGACTCAGTGTTTCATGTGGAATCATGAAAAATGGACTGTAAGTAAGATGTTTGACTTGAATTATGAAATCATGTCTTTTTAGTCTCTTTATGGACAAAAGCACTCTATTTCTTCTGAAGTTTTCAGAAAGATTTATTAAAAACTGTCTTTTTTGAATGAAGTTTTGAAGTTTTTACCTTATTTCTACATAGAATTGCAAATAGCACAGTATAGCTGGTTGCTATGAAGTAAATCCATCGATACTAGTCCAGAAAAAGGTTTTAATTACTCTTTCAAGGCTTATTCATGGAAAATCATTAAGAATTGACATGGTGAAAGGAGTCTAAGTTTCTCTTTACCTACTTGTCACTTCAAAATAGCAGTTTTTTTGCAATTTTCTTATGATTTAATGAGACTTTATCATGGTAACCAAGTTCCCAAAAGATTTTAGCATGCTGATTGAGCCATGTTAAGCCATGGATGCAAGTCTTAGAGCTATCCATGCTCCAGAGGCCTTAGAAGTTGGGTACCCTGGCTCTCTTTGATGTATTTTGTCCCCCTTTGCTATTTCCACATCAAAAATAGTAATTCAGGCTTGAAGACTGATATCCACTATGGGTGTATCAAAACTGTATTTAAGAATACTATGGTTTTAAGTGTAAAAAACATACATAAAACCAATCTTAGTGTACATTCAGCATGGGACTTCTCACATTCCCATTATTTTGGCATGAAATTGACAAAAACAAAAATTTTCACAATTCTTATATGTGTTATTGATGATGTGGTATTGAAGTATTTTCCATAATACCACCTCAGAGAGTTAATTGTGTTGAAAAACACAAAGCCATAAAGAGCTAAGGTTAGTTCCATCCCAGCCCAAAAAACACTGCCACAGGCAGCAAGGCATAGATCAGAAACTAACTCTGATCCATGCCTACAGACTTAAATCACCAATGTAGAACTAATTACAGACTGTTATTGTTGTTGGACAATAACAACAGGATCACATAGTGATCTTAACCAGAACACATGTTCTCCTACTATAAATAGAACACCTGATGACAGGAAGGAATGGGGCAGATGCTACAGGATAGCCTTTACTTTTTTGTGCAAAAAAAAAACTTGCTACCTTAATTTTACTCTTGTACTTATTTATTATAAAATACTCACTGCAAATCATTCTTCTTAAAATTGCTTCTCCGCTCATATTTTGTCAAATTGAAGCTTATTCACTATATTGAGATACCCTAAATAAACCTTTGTGTAGAATTCAAATATGGCCTTAAATCCATGGATTTATATACTCACAAAGAGGTTATTAAGATTTTCAAAAATCAAAGAATGATGAATTTTGGATATATGAATGACTTATGGGTTATTCATAGTTCTGGATTTGTTTTAATATTGCTTTTGGCCTTGTTAGGTATGTAAAATATACCTCAAGGATCACACTTCTCCTCAAAACTTGCAACTTGTGTTCAGTGAAATCATCTTGATTATGAATCTGCTTCTGATGCTGTTGAAAAGAAGTTACTTGAAACTTCTCCATCAGTACCAAAAGCATGGGTTCTGGAAAAAGTACCTATAGTATCCCCAAATGAAATATCCTTCTCAATTGAAACATCAAACATATTGCACTCAAAGAGGAATGGAGGTGGAACTGTTGCTATTCCTGAAGCCTTTCCTAAAAGCAATGCTCAGGCCCTTTCCCATGAAAAAGCATTGGATTGGAAGGAAGCAATAACAAACAAGATTTCAAGTATTGAGGAAAATTACCTCTGTGTACCAGTAAAGGCACCCTCAAAAGCTAATATTCTGGGATCTACCTGGGTTTTCAGGGAAAAGAAGATCAAGATGGAAATATATTAAATGTAAAGTTTTTCCATGAAACTCTTGATAATAGTAGCATATATCAAGAGTACTATGACTGCCCTTAGTACAAAATCTAATACAATTAAATAATATAACCACAAATTTATATAACTATTCAAAATAATTATAAAAAAAGTAATTTGATTATTAATAATGAAATAATTTGATAATCAGAAAATCTTAATAATTATAATTAATCATGATTCTTATATTGTTGTTATAGTAGCTTACAATTATAACAATGAGAAGTGTAAATCTCTTAATAAGACAATTACATGTGGAAACTAATAATATTCATCCACTTATAAGTAATATAAATATTATTCATAAAAACAATTATCACACACACTGTTCAGAGATAATTCTTATAGGAAATTCTATATAAAAAAGCTGATGATAGATGAAAAAATATAGAAATTTAGAAATGACTTACTTATAATGTTTATTTAATACAAAAAGTCAAACAGCAACAGTCATTATATTAAGTTAGATACACCCCAAAAATCAATATTTTAAAATATGAAACAAATTTTCATGATAAAAAATATGATTGAAGAGTTTTTAAGAGGAAGTTGTGGATTTTAAAAGATATTCAAAACAATAATTTTATATAATAAAATTTATTATTGGTGATTACAATAATAATCCGAATTCTATAATTTTAATTCTTCAATTTTTAAATTAATAAATATAAAAATAACTTAAGAATTCCTTTGATAATAACATTTTATCCCTGTTTAAGTGTTTAATATGATTGGAATGATGAATTGTTGTTGGCAAAAACAGTGATGTGTAGGCTCTTTTTTTCCTGTAGAGAATCTCTCATGTATCATAATGAATACAGAGGGGGTGCACAGGTGAAAACTGGAAACAATACTTAAAATAAGGTTCTTCACTCAAGGTAGCTTATTTTTGAGTCCAATTTAAAGTTACCAGTGTTATTCTTAACTCCAAGTAACTTTAGTTCTCTTTTGGATTAATTATTTTAAGGTTTAATATGTGTTAAGTTTATTTACATTAAATTTGATTACATGAACAACTGAAAAATAGTGGCTCAAGTGAAAATCTGTTAAACTAAATTTTTAATTAATTTTTAGAGAAATCTTCATTTTATTTAAGTAAAATCAAAAGATTAAATTTACAGAGGCATTACCAATAAGCCCTGTTTATAAGGAATACTTCAAATATGGTTTATAGATAGAGAAAATCCGTGTATAAGGTGTGTGAACTTTCAAGGAAATCCATTAAGAATTGGATTTTTAATGAATTTTTGAGGTTATTGCTACTTTTCCACATAAAATAGCAATACACACCAAAACGTAACTTTTGATAAGGTTTTAATGCTTGTAACTTCAAATTTTTAATCTTATTCAAGATTTGACATTTCTTAAAACCTTGATTTAAAGCTTGAATATTGGGATTTAGGCTTTGGAAGCTTGAAACTCCTGTTCAAATTGGGATAAAGCCAGTTCAAACTGTAAGGTTGGATCAAAGTCTAATATCAAAGTTTAAATAAGGTTTTAAATAATCCAATACAGGTTGGCAACCTTAATTGACTCCTTGCAGATCCAATTAGCTGGGTAGCCCTGCTCTGTTTGGTCTTTTTCCTTTGTCACACCTTTTCGTGTGGACATTGCCCCCTTATTTATTTGAAGCCATACTATAGCCTTAAATCCCTTTGAGTTGAACTCATGCAGGATTTAATTTATGTAAGGTAAATACTTACCCAATTCAGTAAATGTACACAACACCTCAATTCTAGCTGAAATTTTGGTAATTTTGCATAAACCTCATGCAGCTTCAAATTCAAGCTTATTTCAGCTGAAATTTAATAATTGCAAATTTTTTTGAAAAAGTTGCAATTGTACTTTGAGATTCTTAAATCTTCTAGTAAATTAATAAAGAATCATTTTTGGGTATAACACCCTATGGGTCTACCCTAGGTTATTTTTGGTGTAGAATCCAAAAATGGCATAATGATAACAACTGTAAGGCTTTACTATGAAAAAATAAGTAAAAATTACTAATATTTTACTCATTGTACTCTGAATTTCCTTACCAATCAAATAAATAAGGTAAAAAGAACTATAATAATGAAGATTTCTTATAATTATGGCATAAAAATAATTATGCTATTAAAGAAATATAATAATATAATTTATATCATAAAAGAATGATATAATAAATGAATATATTAATATTTAGTAATTAATATATTTAAAAGAACTTTATTAATGTTACCAGCAAATAATAAAGGCATAAAAAAATCTTTTTTATTAATAAAAAACAATAAATAACAATAATATTACTAATATTAAGGCTATATATCAATATAAATACTATTTATATTAATAAAAGAATTATTAAGAATAATAATAGAGCGAAATCATTATAATAAGAGAAAATATTGAGGCATTTGGAAAGCAAATGTACTGTCTTAAAAATAGTTTTTCACATCCTTAGACTTGCAAGGACTTCCTTTGAGTGACTCTAGCGATTCAACAAGATATTTATAAATTAAAAAAACTTTACATTCTAAATTATTTTCATACAAGAATCATCTTCATTTTATTTTATTTTTTAAAAATGAAAATATAAAAAATAATAAAAACCAATAAAAAAGATATTTTTATTCATTTTTATTCGTTTCTTTTTTCATTTCATTTATTCTAAGATATGAAAGAAGCTTTTACCTGCAAAATTTCAATATCTTATCAAAAATACCACGTTTTTACAAAAGACTCATATTTATTTGTCTTTTTAGCATTTTCAGACAACTGAGCAGAGGACAACAAAACCACTTTTGAGATATTTGTGGAAGAAACTTTTCAAAGTTTCCAACACCTGTTGTCAGTAAGAAAAAGTAAGCTGAGAAATTAGTCTTGTCAGGACCCACTATTCAGGACTCTGAAGGTGAGTACCTCCTTTTTAAATTGCCATAAAAAGAAATTCTTGTCCTGAAATCTTTTTATTTCTTATTTCTTGAATTATGACTACTAGAAGAGGTTCCCAATTCTCCATTCAATCATATGGAGCTGGACTCAGAAGTAGAATTGCTCCCTAAAAACAGAAAAGAAAGGGAAAAATCCCCAGTGGAACAGAATCCACACCAGGAAGTGCCATATCCCAAAGGCAAGTCCCAGAAATGCCCATAAAGTATGAGTGACTCCAACACATATAAATCACATTGAGAGGGCTCAAATAGGCATTTACATGAGCCAGTACACGCAGTACTACATGGTGTACAAAGACAAGGATTGGGAAATGTTTTCACAAATCCACCAAAGAGTGATGAACTCCTGGCACATCCTCAAAAAGTTTCTCAAAGAAGAGGAAATAGTGAGATACTCCAATGGATGGAAGCCACTATCATCCAAACCTCAAATCAAAAAGATCAAGGAATACCATGCCAAAAAGAGGGAGGCACCAAGGAAGAAGCCCCAGTAGCTTCTACCAGCAAGCCACAAGACAACCCACTTCCCCAAGAAGGGAAGAAGAACAAGAAAAATAAGTCAAGAAAATCATATTCACCAAGTTACAGGATTCTAAAAATACAAAAAGATGCCATGGACAATGTCTTCAACATGGCCATAACCCTGAAGGAATTCAAGGACAAGAAGGTACAAAGAATGAGACAACCTCATTTCCCAAGAAAATAACTTTGTCTCCTGATGTTGTAAATACTTTAACAGAAGTTAAGAATAAAATTTTACCTCTTAAAGAAATTAAACCAGTTTATTATCTTTACAAGAAATAAATAATACCTTATCATCTTTAACAAAAATTGGTGTACAAAACAAAAAAGACATTGATAACATTAAATTTATTGCTGAAAATAATAAAACAAAAGCTTTAATTGACAATAATCAAAAATTAATACAAGGATAACAGGAATTGTATAGATACATAAAAGATATCAAAGGAAAAACTTTTCCATTCAATTATGACATAGGTATTGATAATCTTATAGAAGAATTGAACAAATTAAGTATTTCTGTGGAAAAATTTGAAGAAAAAACTTCATCACACCAAGCATTGCTTCTACAGCATGTAGAACAAAGTGATGAAGCAAGAATGAATCTTAAAGATGAAATTCAAAGTGAAATAAGACTTATTACTGAAAAAAATGCATAAAATAAGTGAGGCTAACTTAAAAATTCCAAATTTATCAACCCCGTTTTCTCACATAAGAGGTCCTGTTAAAACAAAAGAGGAAATAAAAAATCCATTAATAAGAGACTTAAGTCATCAAGACAATAACCAAGTCTTAATGAAGGAAACACCTCAATTAAAAGAATGGCCAAAATTCACAGGAGAAGGTGAATATGACCACATGTCATTTATTAAAACAATTGAGATGTTACAAGATTATGCCACACCATATGGGTTAATCACTGCCAGATTACACTCACTATTTGAGAAATCTGCAAAACAATGGTATTATGGCACAAGGCAAAAAAATGGCCAAAATACCTGGTCTTGGTGGAAAGCAGATATAATCACCAAGTGGGCTAATGATCCCTGGAGGTACAAAATAGAGAATGCATCTGATAACTCCTTCTTTTACCAAGACAAGGATAAAACTTCGACTTGGTTCTGAAAAAAAGGTGAAAGATTAAATGCATTGTACAAAGAAATGTCACAAAAAATGGTACACATAAAAATACTTAAGAAATGTGGACGAGAATCAGAACATTCCCTGAGAAGCAGGTGTATAGAACCATTCTCCACAGAAGATTATATCAATGCACTAGAGGACCTAATGACAAGGACAAAAATTGGCAGAACTTGGAAGAATTTGGACATTAAAAGCTCAAATAAACCATTTATCAAGAAAGATAAAACAAGATATCCATTCAAGACCAATAGGTCCAACAGTAATGAGCAAAGAAAGTGCCACAAATGTGAAGGTATTGGACACTTAGCCAATAGTTTCCTTAAAAAAGCAAAAATAAATGAAATTGTGGAAACAGAAGACCACAATTAAAAAGAAGAAGAATCTGACTCTGAAAAGGACACTGAAGAATTAGAAACTTCTGAAAGTGATGCAATTAATATAACTAATTCACAAATTAATAATATTGATTTAATATATAAAGGACTGGATGTCAATTCAAACTTAAAAAGGTTGAAACATCTGAAACAAGCCTGACAATCATACAAGATGCTAAACTGTACAGAACCAAACCAGAAAAAGGAATGGGATATACAGCTGGGAAATCAAGCATAAGTATTTTAATGGGGGAAAAACAAGAGGCAAAAGTGAACTTAGATACAGGAGCATATTGTACCTGTGTTGGTAAGAGTTATTTTAAAACAATTATACCAGATTGGGAAGGAAAACTTACACCAATACAAGAAGTCAAATTTAGTAGTAAAAGCTAAAGCATGAAGACCCTTGGAATAATTTACTTAACACTCATTTTTCCTCATCCCTCACAATTTATCAGATTGAAAATAGAGTTTGTGGTAATGGACAACTGCACTAGTAACCATTATATACTTGGAAATGACTACTTGTCAATTTATGGCTTAGATATCTTTAACCAAAAAGATAGATATTTTACTATAGGAGACAATAAAAGGCAAAAATTTGGCTTCTTCTATAACAATAAACAAATCAAAGTTCTTAAGAATGAAGAAAAAGCCCAGAAAAAGATTTTTCATATCCAAACAATTTAAAGAGGAAGAATTCAATAAAGAGCTAACAGAAGAAATGAAAGACAAATTGATTTACCTCTTATTTAAAGAAAAAAGGCCTTTGCAATTGACAAAGAACCACTAGGCTCAATAATTGGAAAGAAGGTAAACATAATCCTTAATTTGGAAAAGCCCCATCCACCTTTATTAAGAAGACCAGCTTGCCCAGCTAGCCCAAAAACTAGAGAAGCCTTAGAGATACACCTTAAAGAATTAATGGACCTTGGACTACTAAGAAAAGTAGGAAATAATGAACAGGTATAGGTCACCACACCTGTCATTATAGCTTTGCATAATGGAAAATCAAGGATTGTAGGGGACTTTAGAGCTCTAAACACCTAGAATATCCTGACAGATATCCAATATGTAGAATCCATGAGACATCAACACAATTGTCACAGGCCAAGTTCATCACAGCCATGGATGTTCTAAAGGGTTTTCATCAAAATGTCTTAACAGACACTTCCAAAAGATTACTGAGGATAATAGTCCACTGCGGAATTTTTGAATATCTGAGAATGCCATTTTGTATAAAAAATGCACCTTCCTATTATCAGAGGATGATGAATACCATAATTCCTGAAGAATTTTCAGAAGGATGGTTGATTATCTATATTTATGATATCATAGTTTGCTCAGAAACATGGGATAGTCACTTAACAAGACTAGAAAGACTCTTTCAAAAGATAGTACAAGTAAACATGAAAATTTCCTTGAAAAAGTGTCATTTTGCTTATAGTGAGTGGAAAGCACTAGGACATATTGTATCTGGACTAAGCTTGGGCATAGATAAAAACAAATTAGCAGCAGTACAATTCAAACCAATGCCCCAAACCAAAACAGAAATGAAATCATTTCTAGGATTCTCTGGTTATTACAGACAGCATATAAAAGACTTTGCAAGAACTGCTAAATCCTTGAATAAGTGCTGTGACCAACAGACAGTCTATGAAATGACTGAGGAAAGAGTCAAGGCATATGACGAACTGAAAAATTCCTTAACAAATGCCACATTTCTTCCAATACCAGATTGGAAAATACCCTTTAAGCTATACATTGATTCTTGTGGAGAAGGGCTAGGTGCTGCACTACACCAGACACAAATCATCAATGAAAAACTCTTGAAGGACAAATTTTCTTCATTTCAAAACAAATAAATCCAACAGAAGAAAGGTATGGAGCAAGCCAAACGGAATGCCTTTGCTTAGTATGGGCTTTAGAAAAATTACATTTTTATTTGGTTGGAACAGTGTTTGATGTAATTACAGATTGCAATGCCGTAAAATATTTATTGAACATTAAAACTCCAAATAGACATATGCTAAGATGGCAAATTTCCATCCAAGAATATAGAGGAAATATGACTATAGCTCATAAATCTGGTAATATTCATAAAAATTAAGATGGTCTTAGCAGATGGGCTCTGGCAAATACACCTGAAAATCCAGCATGTATACCACAGGAAGAGCACAATATAGAAGGAATATGTGTCACAGATATTGGCACAGGGTTTTTTAACCAAGCTAAAGAAAGCTATAAAATGGACAAAAACTGCCATATCTTATGCCAATTTCTAATGAAAGACTGTAAAACCCCATCACTTTGATCAAAACTAGATGAAATATGAAAAAAAAGCATATGATGAAGGAATATTCCACCTCCTTGATGGAATCCTGTATCATAGAACTAAACATACATTTTTTATGGATCTAACAGATAGAACTCTGATAAACACTATATTACATGAATGTAATGATAGTGTTGCAGCTGGACATTTCTCAGAAGACAGAGCACTAGAGAGGGTAAAAATCTGCTCTTGGCCGCCAAATTGGAAGAAAGATGTTTCAGAATACTGCCAAACCTGTGACACATTCCAGAATAAAAAAAGAGCAACAGGAAAGAAATTCAGAATGATGATCCAAATACAACAACCTGAATCCCCTTGGGAAATAGTTCATATAGATTGGGTAACAGCCTTACCTCAAGGAGGAGACAGAAGTTACAATGCATGCCTAGTATTAGTTGACAGATACAGCAGAACTCCAATGTTCTTACCCTTTCACAAGGATGATACAGCTATATACACAGCCATAATGATATGGAATAAAGTTATTAGCCACACAGGCTTTGTGAGCCTTAAAGGTATTTTTATATACCCAAAAGACCACAAATAATAAATTAAAATACAAATATAAAGAAAATAAATTTATATATATTATAAAAATAAAAATATAAATACAAATTTATATTTAAAAATCAAAATTTAATTATAATTTAAAAATAAAATTACAATAAAATTTAAAATTATGAAAATTCATTTTTACTTGTAAAAATTAAGTAAAAATCAATTTTTAATAAAAAATTATGAAATTAAAATATTTTTGGTAAAAATTTATATAAAATATATTATAAATTTTTATACAAAAAAAACATATAAAATTCATTTCACCATTTGATTCCTTATAGAAAATTAGGTGGGGTAACCTCTGAGTGAAAATTTTGTAACTCAACTCTGAATAAGCTTAAATTAAGTTTTCAGTATTTTCAATACAAAAATTGAAAATCCTCAAAAATTTAATTAAATTCACACCACATGTGGTGTTAACCATAAATTTTTGTGTTGAAATTGAGGTGTTGTGTTTAGCTTAGAAGTTATGAGGAATTGAAGTATTTTCAATTGAATTCAATTGCAATGTCAAAATGTGTGCATGTATTACATAAGTGAACTTTGATTTACATATGAGGTATCAATTATTACTGCATTGTACTGTACAATTCAACTGAATTACATATGTAAATTACAAGTATAATACATGATGAGGAATTAAAGGAAAAAATAAATTGGAAAGATTAAAATTGGGGGGGAAAAGGAACTCTAGCTCTAAGGGGGAGCCAGACCCCCAAGATCCTTGCTGACAGGCGTCAGATGTAAAAATTAACACAAAATTTCATCACTTTTGGCCTGGAATTGAGTCACAGGGTCTGTGTCTCAATTGATGATGAGGTTTTGATACCAACCAGGGAAGTTTTAACTGTTCCCAAGAGGGTAAAACTACCAGTAAGTTAAAACAATGTTAGTAAAAAGAGTTTTAACTGGGCTCTAGACTAGGTATTGCTATAGTAATGGCTGATTTATGGGTCTAAAATGGCTAAAAATGGCAAAAAATGGCTTAAACCAGCCCCTTTTGGTCCAAACCAGGGTTCAATGATGCCATAATTGGCTTTTATGTTGTAAGACTGTTTTTCACGACTGACAAGAGTAAATTTTACTTTTGGAGTAAGAAAATTGAAGGCTATAAAAGAATTTCATCTTTGCCCCACTTTTCTCTTCATTTTAGAATCTTTTCCTTTGACTGCTTGAAAACACTGATATGTCACATGTACACCTCAGAAACCTTGAAATCCGAAGGAACCAGCCAGAGGACAGAGAAGGCTTGTCTAGAACCAGAAGACCTGGAAAAGGACACCTTGGACACAGTTGTGGAAGGCAAGACATTGAGGGAAATCATATCCACTTTCAGATTCACTTTCCAATTCAACAGAAACCTCAAACCAGAGGACTGGAAGGATATGGATCAAGTTCTTCAGCTCCACCAACTCCCCAAAGATTTATTTCATTGTAACATGGACAACAAGAAGTTCAACCTGGCATCCAACTGGGAAGAACTCAGAGCAATTTTCCAGAAGACCTGTCTCAAAGAGATAGACTTCAGAGACCTTATGGTAATCACCAAAAGTTGAAATACCACCAGGAAGTTCAGACTGCTGGAGGCCAGGGAAAACGGCAGAAGGGAGAATCAAGCCACTATCCAAGCTATAGAAGAACAACTGACCCAGACAGGGCATACTCATATTCCTTCAGGCTCAGAAGGAGTAGGCCAAAACAGCTCTCCAGTAGCTTCATACAATTCAGGAACCAGCAGATCAGTGTCCAAGAGTTGCCATTCTTTGCAATCCCAGGTTGTAAGGTTCGACTATGAAACAATAAGTAAAAATTACTAATTTATTACTTATTGTACTCTGAATGTCCTTATAGTTGAAATAAATAAGATTGAAATAATAACAATAATAAAGAAATATTATTATTATGGCGTAAAAATATTATATTATTAAATAAATATAATAATATAATTAATATTTTATGAAATTATAATATTATAATTAATATATTAATATAAAATAATTAATATATTATAAAGCTCTTTATTATTGTTACCAACAAATAATAAAGGCGTAAAAAATTGTTTTTTATTAATAAAAAACAATTAATAACAATAATATTACTAATATTAAAGTTATGAATTAATATAAATACTATTTATATTAATTAAAGAATTATCAAAAGAGTAATAATAGAGAAATTATTATAATAAGAGAAAATAACCTACTTTTAACACTTAATATAATAATTTTGAAGTATTTTACGCCAAAAAATATAAATACAACCTTTTCAAATTGTATTTACAATAAAAATAAAGAAAATTACAAATTATTCTGGATTTTTACGTGGAAATGAGTTATTAGAGAGATTTTTTAACAAAAACAATTAAATAAATGATTTAATCACGTCAAAAGAGTTGATTATAGCAAGGTGGTCTTTGGTCTTTAATAATATAACAGTTTTATATATAAAGAATAAAGAAATTACCTTTGATTTAATTGATTTAATGTTTTTGATGCGTCTGAGGGGAAAACAGAGTAAAAAGAGCTCTATTTATAGTAAATACCTCCCTCCTAGAGTCCAACAGGCTTCTAGTAGACGTGTACTGATCATATTCACTGGAATTGATCAATATTTTAAGGTTTGAGGGTGATTACATCATGATCAAACCATATTACATCATTATTACACCATTATTTAGAGTTATCACTATAACTCTAAGTGTGATGACATCAGAGGCTTGGCAGAACCCCAAATTTCGTGGATTTTATTAGTTTTAATCATAAACTAATAGTATTCACCAATTTTATCACTATTAAAACTGTTAAACTTAATTTAAGGTTACAGTATGTGATCATAACAGCTCAATTTAAGCTCAAACTTTGATCCTCAATAACTTTTAAGGTTTTCACGCTAAAGCAATTCAGAGAGTGAATTCTGATAGCCTGACATAACCTTATTATGCTGCCAAGAGCTTTTCATTACATCATCAAAACTCTAATTTTGATGATTTTTCTTGTAACTCATCTTTTCTGTCGAAATTCAATATTTTAAACTTCAAACCTTGATTTCAGGGGGTTATACCCTGAATTTAATAATAAAAATTACATCATTCTTCACGAATGAACTAGGAGAATCTAACTGTGTACTTTTTTCTAAGTTTGGAACACTTTCACAACAAAATGGTCAACAGCTCTGTTGATTTTTATCAATAATTCATCATAGGTTTTAACCTTGTTTATAATTTGTAAAATAAAGTTCATATCTGTGTTCTTACAGTAATTACGTGGTAACTTTATTTTTGGTTCATCATTCTATCATGTATAGTTTAGAAGATATTAGCTATGATCCTTGAATATATGCGTTGACCAAAAAAGTGCATATATTCAGGATAATTCCTTAAGTATTAACATTGGAAATTAGCTTATTAATTGTTTTATATGTGGATTTTTGTGGGGAATCCACTGGTACAATTTATTTCACATGTTGTTTCATTAGTTTCTGAGATAAATAAGTTTTTATGGTTTTTATAAGGTATTGTACCTTATAATTCCTTAAATATTGGCTTTACAGATATGCCATAAAAATGGTATATGTGTATTTTTCCATGGGGAATCCAATGGTATAATTTATTTCACATGTTCATTCATTGGTTTTTAAGTTAAACCAATTTTAGTACCAATTTATGGTATTTTTTGTATATTTGAGTAATTATTTTTAGTGTATAATTATTCTAATTAATTTTAATATAATTATATTAAAGGTATAATTATTCTGAGTATTTTTTGTGACCTTATTGGGTATGTGGTCATATCTCAAAGGCTCACATTCCCTACCACCAAAAAAGATTGTACCACAATCTGATATATGTGATTAGGGTATCATCCACTGTCCTACCTCTTCAATAGACTTTTGTTAGTCTTGAAGCTCAATAATGCTTAACTTTTTATTTTTCAGGTTTTCTTTCATGTCTGAACCTTCTTAGTAATTTATCAGCATTTGTTATATCTTTCTCAAGTAGCCATTCATCTTCTTGAGTTGAATTTCTATACCTTACAAGGTATTCCCTTTCTTTTTTGTTTCTTGTCCTTCTTTCTTTAAGGACTTTTACTATTCTCTTTTCCTCTCCTTCCTCCAAGGGGGGAATTTCAAGTGGGGGTTTATTTCTTAGTGGAAATAATTCCTTGTCACTTGAACTGTAAGGTTTTATCAGACTTACAGGGAAAGTTGGGTGTTTGTTCATTAGTTCACCTGTGAGTTCTAATTGCACAGCATTGGGTCCATGAAGTGCTTTTATCATAAATGGTCCTGCAAAGGAATCTTTCAATTTCTTTGGGCCTTTTATGTTATTGAAATTAAGGGTTGATACTAAAACCAAGTCCCCTATTTTGAAGTCAGGTGGCTTATGACTTTTATCCCATCTTTCTTTTGCATATTTAAAAGAATCTTGCATGCATCTGTTTGCATGGTGTCTTGCTTTGTCAAGCATTATCTTGAAACTGCTTGCTGTTGGATGTATATCCACTAAGTCCTTTTTGAGGGTATCATAAGGAAGTCTTGGATTCCAACCTTTCTCTAGCATTGCTGGTGTTTTGCCAGTAGAAGAATGGATTGATGTATTATATGCCAGTTCAAGTGCTGGTATTAGTGTACACCAATCATGGGTAAAACCATCAGAATCTTTGAATTCTAGCCCATAAGCACAGAATCTTCTGATCATATCCTCTAGGGTCTGTATCATTCTTTCTGCTAGACCATCAGTTTGAGGATGATAAGCTGTTGAGAATGATAATTTTGTCCCAAACAAGTTATGGAGATTTGTCCATAATGCTGAAGTGAACTTTGGGTCTCTATCACTTATAATATTTTGGAATAAGCCTGTGTGGCTAATGACTTTATTCCATATCATTATGGCTGTATCCATAGCTGTGTCATCTTTATGACATGGTAAGAACATGGGAGTTTTACTGTACCTGTCAACTAATACTAGGCATGCATTATAACTCCTGTCTCCTCCTGGAGGTAAAGCTGTTACCCAATCCATATGAACTATTTCCCATGGGGATTTTGGTTCTTGGATTTGGATCATCATTCCAAATCTCTTTCCTGTGGCTCTGTTGGCGTTTTGGCATCTGTCACAGGTTTGGCAGTACTCTGCAACATCTTTTTTCCAATTTGGCCACCAAGAGCAGGTTTTCACCCTCTCTAGTGTCCTATCTTCTGAGAGATGTCCAGATGCAACACTATCATGACACTCATGTAAAATAGTGTTTATTAGTGTTCTGTCTGTTAAGGCCATAACACATGTGTGTTTTGTTCTATGGTAAAGGATTCCATCAAGGAGGTGGAATCTTCCTTCATCATATGCTTTTTTCCATATTTCATCTAGTTTTGATGAAAGTGATGGATCTTTGCAGTCTTTCATTACAAGTTGGCTTAAGATATGGCAATTTTTGTCTGTCTTATAGCTTTCTTTAACTTGGTTAAAGAATTCTGTGCCAATGTCTGTAACACATATTCCTTCTATATGGTGCTCTTCTTGTGGTACCCATGCTGGATTGTCAGGGGTATTTGCTAGAGCCCATCTGCTAGGACCATCTGCATTTTTATGAATATTTCCAGATTTATGAACAATAGTCATATTTCCCCTATATTCTTGGATAGCAATTTGCCATCTCAGCATATGTCTATTTGGAGTCTTCATATTTAATAGTGATTTCACAGCATTACAGTCTGTGATTACATCAAATACTGTGCCATCCAAATAATAATGCAGCTTTTCTAAAGCCCACACTAGGCATAAGCATTCCATTTGGCTTGCTCCATACCTTGCTTCTGTTGGCTTTATCTGCCTTGAAATGAAACAAATTGGTCCTTCCACTGGTTTATCATTGATAATTTGTGTTTGGTGAAGTGCAGCACCTAGTCCTTCTCCACAAGAATCAATGTACAGTTTGAAAGGTAGTTTCCAATCTGGCATTAGAAGAAATGGGGCATTTGTTAAAGAATTTTTCAATTTTTCATATGCCTTGACTCTTTCTTCTGTCATCTCATAGACTGTTTGTTGGTCACATAGCTTATACAAGGATTTAGCAATCTTTGCAAAGTCCTTTATATGCTGTCTATAGTAACCAGCAAATCCTAGAAATGATTGCATTTCTTTTTTAGTTTGAGGCATTGGTTTAAGTAGTACTGCTGCTACTTTATTTTTGTCTATGCCTAGACTAAGTCCAGATACTACATGTCCTAGGGCTTTCAATTCACTATATGCAAAATGACACTTTTTCAATGAAATTTTCATATTTACTTGGACTATTTTCTGTAGTACCCTTTCTAGTCTTGTCAGGTGATTTTCCCAAGTTTCTGAGCAAACTATGATATCATCAATGTAGATTATTAACCATCCTTCTGATAATTCTTCAGGAAATATGGTATTCATCATTCTTTGATAATGGGAAGGTGCATTTTTTATCCCAAATGGCATTCTTAAGTATTCAAAAATTCCACAATGGACTATTATTCTTAGTAGTTTCTTGGCATTGTCTGTTAAGACATTTTGATGAAAACCCTTAAGAGCATCCATAGCTGTGATGAACTTAGCTTGTGACAATTGGGTCAATGTCTCATGGATTCTGGGTATTGGATATCTGTCTGGAATGGTATAGGTATTCAGGGCTCTGAAGTCTCCTACCATCCTTGATTTTCCATTATGCCAAGTTATAATGACAGGTGTAGTAACTTCTACTTGCTCATTATGTCCAACCTTTCTTAATACTCCAAGGTCCATTAATTCTTTAATGTGCACCTCTAGGGCTTCTCTAGCTCTTGGACTGGCTGGATAAGCAGGTCTTCTTAATAAAGGTGGGTAAGGTTTTTCTACATTAAGAATTATATCCACTTCATGTCCAATTATGGCACCTAGTGGCTCTTTGTCAGTTGCAAAGGCATTTTTATACTTAAATAAGAGGTCAATCAATTTTTCTTTCATTTTTTCTGTTAATTCTTGATTGAATTCTGCCTCTTTGAGTTGTTCAGATATAAAAAGTTCTTTTTCTGGAATTTTTTCCTCATTCTTAATAACTGTGATTTGTTTTTTGTTATTTAAGAATCCAAACTTTTGTCTTTTATTATCTCCTATGGTAAAATATCTATCCTTTTGGTTGGAGATATCTATACCATAGATTGATAAGTAGTCATTTCCAAGTATGAAATGATTACTAGTACAGTTGTCCATTACTACAAACTCTACTTTGATTCTGACACATTGTGAGGGATGAGGAAAAATTAGTGTTAAATCAATTATTCCAAGGGGCTTCATGCTCTCACTTGCACTACTAAATTTGACACCTTGTATTGGCATAAGTTTTTCTTGCCAGTCTGGGACAATGGTTTTTAAATAATTTTTGCCAACACAGGTGCAATATGCTCCTGTATCTAAGTTAACCTTTCCTTCTTGGTTATCAACCATAACAATACTAATACTTGATTTTCCAGCTGTATATCCCATTCCTCTTGCAGGTTTGGTTCTATACATTTTGGCATCTTGTATGTTTGTCAGATTTGTGTCAGATGTTCCAACTTGTGGCAAGTTTGAGTTAACATCCAGTACTTCATAAATTATATCAATATTATTAATTTGTGCATTAATTATATTGATTTCATCACTTTCAGAGCTTTCTGATTCTTCTGTCTCTTTTTCAGAGTCAGATTCTTCTTCTTTGTCATTGTGGTTTTCTGTTTCCACAATTTCATTAATCTTTGCTTTTTTAAGGCAATTATTGGCTAAGTGTCCAATACCTCCACATTTATGGCATTTTCTTTGCTCATTATTGTTGGATGTATTGGGTTTGAAGGATTCTTTTGATTTATCTTTCTTGATAAATGGTTTATTTGGGCTTTTAATGTCCAATTTTTTCCAAGTCCTGCCAATTTTTGTTCTTGTCACTATATCTTCTAGTGCATTTATATACTCTTCTGTGGAGCATGGTTCTATACACCTGCTTCTTAGGGCATGTTCTAGTTCCCCTCCACATTTTTTAAGTATTTTCATATGCACCATCTTCTGTGACATTTCTGGGTACAGTGCATTAAGCCTTTCAACTTGTTTTAGGAACCAAGTTAAAGGTTTATCTTTCTCTGGGTCAAAGAAAGAGTTTTCAAATGCATTTTCTATCTTATACCTCCAGGCATCATTTGCCCACTTGGTGATTATTTCTTGTTTCCACCAAGACCAGGTATTTTTACCATTTGTTTGTCTTATGCCATAATACCATCTTTTTGCCGATTTCTCAAACAATGAATGTAATCTTGCAGTGATTAATTCATCTGGTATGGCATAGTCTTCTTGTAACATGTCAATTGTTTTAATAAATGACATGTGGTCATATTCACCTTCTCCTGTGAATGTTGGCCATTCCTTCAATTGAGGTGCTTCCTTCATTAAGATTTGGTTATTGTCTTGGTGACTCAAGTCTGTTATGAAAGGATTTGACAATTCCTCTTTTGTTTTAATAGGGCTTCTTATATGAGAAAATGGTGTTGATAACTTTGGCATATTTAAATTAGCCTCATTAATTTTATCCATTTTTTCTGTAATAAGCCTTATTTCACTTTGAATATCATCTTTCAGATGCATTCTTGCTTCATCACTTTTTTCCACATGGTCCAAAAGTAATTTTTGGTAAAAAATGAATATGATTCTTATAAAATTAAATTATAATAAAAATTATTTTTAATTTATAAATTATCTTTTTTAATCACTAGAGTCACTCAAAGAAAGTTCTTGCAAGTCTAAGGATGTGAAAAACCACGTGTAAGACAGTACAATTGCTTTCCAAATGCCTCAATAGCTTTTAAAATCAATAAAATATAAAATTATTGTATAATTTTATGATTATAAATATAATTTATTATTGGATAAACCCAAATAGAATCTTTTTAAAGGTCTTTTAAGTAAATATCACGGCCAGGCCCCCAAATGTAAGGTTTGACTATGAAACAATAAGTAAAAATTACTAATTTATTACTTATTGTACTCTGAATGTCCTTATAGTTGAAATAAATAAGATTGAAATAATAATAATAATAAAGAAATATTATTATTATGGCGTAAAAATATTATATTATTAAATAAATATAATAATATAATTAATATTATATGAAATTATAATATTATAATTAATATATTAATATAAAATAATTAATATATTATAAAGCTCTTTATTATTGTTACCAACAAATAATAAAGGCGTAAAAAATTGTTTTTTATTAATAAAAAACAATTAATAACAATAATATTACTAATATTAAAGTTATGAATTAATATAAATACTATTTATATTAATTAAAGAATTATTAAAAGAGTAATAATAGAGAAATTATTATAATAAGAGAAAATAACCTACTTTTAACACTTAATATAATAATTTTGAAGTATTTTACGCCAAAAAATATAAATACAACCTTTTCAAATTGTATTTACAATAAAAATAAAGAAAATTACAAATTATTCTGGATTTTTACGTGGAAATGAGTTATTAGAGAGATTTTTTAACAAAAACAATTAAATAAATGATTTAATCACGTCAAAAGAGTTTATTATAGCAAGGTGGTCTTTGGTCTTTAATAATATAACAGTTTTATATATAAAGAATAAAGAAATTACCTTTGATTTAATTGATTTAATGTTTTTGATGCGTCTGAGGGGAAAACAGAGTAAAAAGAGCTCTATTTATAGTAAATACCTCCCTCCTAGAGTCCAACAGGCTTCTAGTAGACGTGTACTGATCATATCCACTGGAATTGATCAATATTTTAAGGTTTGAGGGTGATTACATCATGATCAAACCATATTACATCATTATTACACCATTATTTAGAGTTATCACTATAACTCTAAGTGTGATGACATCAGAGGCTTGGCAGAACCCCAAATTTCGTGGATTTTATTAGTTTTAATCATAAACTAATAGTATTCACCAATTTTATCACTATTAAAACTGTTAAACTTAATTTAAGGTTACAGTATGTGATCATAACAGCTCAATTTAAGCTCAAACTTTGATCCTCAATAACTTTTAAGGTTTTCACGCTACAGCAATTCAGAGAGTGAATTCTGATAGCCTGACATAACCTTATTATGCTGCCAAGAGCTTTTCATTACATCATCGAAACTCTAATTTTGATGATTTTTCTTGTAACTCATCTTTTCTGTCGAAATTCAATATTTTAAACTTCAAACCTTGATTTCAGGGGGTTATACCCTGAATTTAATAATAAAAATTACATCATTCTTCACGAATGAACTAGGAGAATCTAACTGTGTACTTTTTTCTAAGTTTGGAACACTTTCACAACAAAATGGTCAACAGCTCTGTTGATTTTTATCAATAATTCATCATAGGTTTTAACCTTGTTTATAATTTGTAAAATAAAGTTCATATCTGTGTTCTTACAGTAATTACGTGGTAACTTTATTTTTGGTTCATCATTCTATCATGTATATTTTAGAAGATATTAGCTATGATCCTTGAATATATGCGTTGACCAAAAAAGTGCATATATTCAGGATAATTCCTTAAGTATTAACATTGGAAATTAGCTTATTAATTGTTTTATATGTGGATTTTTGTGGGGAATCCACTGGTACAATTTATTTCACATGTTGTTTCATTAGTTTCTGAGATAAATAAGTTTTTATGGTTTTTATAAGGTATTGTACCTTATAATTCCTTAAATATTGGCTTTACAGATATGCCATAAAAATGGTATATGTGTATTTTTCCATGGGGAATCCAATGGTATAATTTATTTCACATGTTCATTCATTGGTTTTTAAGTTAAACCAATTTTAGTACCAATTTATGGTATTTTTTGTATATTTGAGTAATTATTTTTAGTGTATAATTATTCTAATTAATTTTAATATAATTATATTAAAGGTATAATTATTCTGAGTATTTTTTGTGACCTTATTGGGTATGTGGTCATATCTCAAAGGCTCACACAGGTAGTTTCCAGGAGAAGACAAGCATAAAAGGGCAAAAACAAGACATCTTATAACCAAATGCAGAGAGAGTCAGACCCAATGATCCAGAAGCTGTTAGACTTGGTGAAAGAAGTACACAGGAGCCAGAAATAGTTGTAAATACTTTTAGAATCACTAGCCCCAACAATAGAAATATTACCCCCACTCTGAATGAACACAGTGTTGTCACACCTGTGAGTAACTTAAAGAGTGATTCACTGTGGTTAAAAATGTCCCAATTTGCAGAGAAAACTCAAAATCAGTTTGCAGAGCTGCAAGAATTCCAGGAGAGGATGAAAATATGAACAGCCTTCATGGACCAAATTTTTAAAACCCTTTAAGAAGGCCATGCTCAATTGAGAAAAGCTTCTGAAGAAACCAAAAAAAGACTCAATAAATTCTTTGAAGAACAGCACTACTGCAACAGGGACAGGGATCATCTGGATCAAGAATTGAACAAATTGTTTAATTTCTACCAAAACATGAAGCCCCAACCACAAGGCCGGTTTTTGGATAATCCATACCCCCAAGGAGAAATCAAACCAGATGCCTTTTTGGAGAGTAAGGCAAGGTCTGCATCTCACTACCAAGATGGGGATAATGCTTCTTATTCTGAGAAGGAAGCATTCAAACAGCTTTCAGAAGGCTCAAGCTGCCCCATATTCTCTGGCACAGGAGAATATGATCATATGGAGCGAATTTATTATATTGATGGTATCTTCATTGATGTCCCAAGCATACCAGACTACTGGATTACTGCTAGATTGAATAAAGCATTTAAAGTACATGCTAGTATTTGGTACACAGAGATGAAAGAAATCCATTGCAGAAGAGACTGGCCATGTTGGAAGAGTCAAATAATCCAAAAATACAGAAATGGTACCTGGATATTACAGAAGACCATGTCATTTGAAAATGACAAGAGCTCTGTGGAAAAAGATCCATATGAGTCATCTCATAAAGACTGAAAGACTTAAGGCCATTGATCCTTAAATGAATATTCAGATGAGGGATCACAAACCCTGACACAATTGCCAGGAGAACTAGATCATGTAGTAAAATACAGATGTATCCAAAGCTGCACTCTAGATGACATTGAAAACACCTTAAAACATGGATGGAAAAGAACAAATATATGGAAATATTCCCTATTTAAAAGCAGTGGTTTCACAGAGAGAAACCCTTTCAGGGTGAGGTTAAAAGAAAAACCCAGAGAAAGAATGGCAGAATTTACTAAGAAGAAGGACTATTCTCACAATTGTGGTTCAACAGGCCATTATGCCAATAACTGTCCAAAGGCAAACATGAAGTTCTATGCCATTGAGAGAGTCACAGAGGAGGAATCCCCCACAGATAATTCTGAATCAGACTCTATGGGTGATGCCATCAGAGAACAATCTGATGAAGACCAATTACCAAGAGAGGAATTTCCAGTGGAGTACCAAGAGGAAACATCACTAGAAATTCAGGACATACAGTTAGAGGCAGGCATGCCACAAGACACTGCAAATCAAAACTTGTGTAAACACACACAAGATGCACAGACATTCCTAGTTACACCAACTAAAGTAATGGCATATATACATTGGAAAGCAACAAGGATGACTGTTTGTATTGACAATTCTCAACACCCATTGATCATTGAAAGTGGAGCACACTGCTCAGTACCAGAAATTATCTGGATCACCACTTCCCAAATTGGGAAAAACAGCTCTTGCCAACCAAGGCAGAGAACTTCAAAAGTGCATCATGGAAGATGACATCCATTGGGACAATTATCAAAGAGATAATTATACCCCATAGAAAAGGTAATATCAGACTCAAACCAGAGTTTGTTGTGCTCATGAATGCCCACATCCAAGGGCCTTTACTGGGAGCAGACTACCAGAGGATGTATGGCATTGATATTTACTTTTTAAAAAAAGGCACATTGCTATTGGTACAAACAAGGGAAAGAAACTTTAACTTTACATATACAAAATATCTACCCATGCCCCTCTAGAAGAATTACTGAATGAATTCAGAGAGGGCCAATTCAGCACTACCCTCACCAGTAAACAAAAACTTAGTTTACTGAAGATGCTGAGAAAAAATAGACCATCATTTTGCATTTGGGAAGAAACATTAGGCAAAATCAGAGACCATGATATAGAATTATATCTGGATGTTGAAAGATCCTATCCACCCATGTTGAGAAGGCCTTCATACCAAGAAAGTCTGGAAAGTAGGAAGAAAATTAAGAAACACATCAATGAACTACTAGAAATGGATTTCATCAGGAAGATAGGACACAATGAAGTAGTGGAAATACCACTCCTGTCCTTATCACCTGGCATGATGGCAAATCTATGTTGTGTGGTAATTTCAGACCTCTGAATAACTACAAAAAAGCTGACAGGTACCCTATACCAAGCATACCTCATTTCATAGACAAACTGGCAAAATCCAAATACATACCCAAAATGGAGTGTATTAAATGCTTCCACTAGAATGGAGCTAAACCAAACTCCATGAAAGTACTCAAAATCATATGCCATATGGGCTTATATAAGTACACCACGATTCCATTTGGAATCAAAAATGCACCAGCCCACTTTCAAAGGATGATAGACATAATATTTCAGGAAGAAATATTGGAAGGGTGGATGGTAGTATATATTGATGACATCATTATATATTCAGAGATATGGGAAGATCATGTGCAGTACATAGACAGAGTACTAAGTAAATGCATACCCATCAATCTGAAAACTTCACTTAAAGAGTGCAATTTTGGCCAACAAGAATGACTGGAACTGGGACACAAAGTCTCTGGTCTTAGTCTGGCCATAGACCAGAATAAAGTAGCAGCAGTACTGCTAAATCCAGTACCAAAGAACATCAAAGCGATGCAATATTTCTTTGGGTTTGCTAGCTACTACAGGAACCACATTAGAAATTTTGCCCACATAACTAGTGGTCTATACAAGCTATTTTCAAAAAATTTAGTTTTTGAAATTACCAAGGAAAGAAGGGATGAATATGAGAGGATAAAACATGAACTTACTACTGCACCTGTTCTCATCTTGCCTTAATTTGAAATACCATTCAAGTTATATATATATGCAGCCTGTACCCAAGGCTTAGGAGAAACCCTTCACCAGAGACAAATTGTATATGGTGAACCAAGAGAGGGAGTAACAAGCTACATGTCTAGGCAACTGAAAGATTCAGAAGCCAGGTATGGGGCCACCCAGACTGAATGCCTATTCTTAGTCTGGGCTTTAGAGACACTCCACTATTATTTGGAGGGTGCATTCTTCAAAGTCTACACAGACTGCACAGCCTTGAAGTCTTTATTGAATATTAAGACTACCAATGGACACATGTTAAGGTGGCAAACAGCCATCCAAGAGTATAGAGGCAATATGACCATCACATACAAGGAGGGCAAAAGACACACCAATGCAGATAGCCATTAGATAATGTAGAAAGAAACCCAGATTATGAACCTGAAGTAGCAGCCAAAATTCCTATTCATTTTATGGAAAGGGATAGGAAGAAGAACTTCAGATTTTCTGAAATTGCACCAGAAAGTGGTACCCCAGACAGTGGAGACACTGAACCAGAATGGACAGAAACTCCCATCTCAGGAATGAGTTCCTCAGAATTGTACAATGCATTTTTCAGTGCAGTAATGAAGAGATATTCCAAACACAAACAGTGTAGCATATTGTTGCAGCTCCTCCAACTAAAGTACAGGAGCCCAGAACTGAAATCCCAGTTAGAGGAACCCCAGTTGAGAGAGTATAAGAACAAAAAGTTTTTCCTTATAGATGGCCTGCTCTATCATAGAGAAAAGCACACCAGTGGACCCACCGTGATAGACAGCGACCATATATCACTAATGCTGCATTAATGTCATGCCTGCCCCTCTATGGGACACGTGAGTGAAGACAGGACAAAAGAAAGGGTCGCAGGCACAGCTTGGTGGCCCAAATGGAAACAACAGTTGAGTGAATACATCAACACTTGTGAAAGATTTCAAAAGGGAAACAGGAAGCATGAGAAGAAATAGGGGTTGGTTCAGCACATAGAAGAACCAAAACACCTTTGAGCCCATTGATATGGACTGGGTCACAGGATTTGTCCCAGGTGGCAAAGAAAATTTCAATGCCTGCCTAGTCATAGTTGATAGGTATAGCAAAGGTGTGAGGTTCCTACCATGTCATAAGGAAGACACAGCAATAGACACAGCCTTGTCATTTTGGAGTAAAGTCATATCCACATGTTTAGTCTCAAAGATCATCATTAGTGACAGGGACTCAAAATTCACATCACAATTTTTGACCAACCTCTATGACATGCTAGGTACAAATCTTGCATTTTATACAGCTTGTCATCCACAGACAGATGGCATAGCTGAAAGAATGATACAAACCATGGGGGATATTCTTAGAAGGTTCTGTGCATATATGATGGAATATAAGGACCATGAAGACTATACCCATGACTGGGTTACACTTCTACCAGCCGTCCAACTGGCTTACAATACCAGTCAGCATTCTACCACAGGGAAATCACCCTCACTGGTAGAAAGGTGGTGGAACCCTCTATTGCCTGTAGATCACCTGAAATAAAATCTTCTGAGTATCCACCCAACAACCAAAGACTTCCATGATATGTGGAAGAGGGCTTGTGATACAGCTGCTCCTTTTGAAGCTGATGCAAAAGAAGACAACAAGCAGAGGTGGGACAAATCCCACACGGAACCTGACTTCAAAGAAGGGGACCAGGTGTTGGTGTCCACACTCAACTTCAACAATCTTAAGGGACCTAAAAAGATGAGAGACTCAATTTTAGGGCCCTTCAATATCATTAAACTGATAGGGAAAATACAGTGGAGGTCAAACTTACAGAGGAATTTTATAGGAAACACCCAGTATTCCCAGTGAGCATGGTTAAACCATACTTCCAGACAGAGGAGGATACGCTCCCCTCTAGGAAAAAAAAGCCACCCCACCAGAGATAGTGGAAGTGGATGATCCCCTGGCCCTGTGAAGAAAATAATCAAGGCCAGGAAGATAAGACTGAATGGTAAAAACCAAAGGCAATACTTGATCAGATTTAAAAACCAGACATCAGATAAAGACAAATGTTGGCAGAGGATGCCATTCAAGATGGGAACCTTCACTTAAGGGGTTTCAGGGCCTCTATGAAAACTGCAAAGTTTCATCAATGATGAGCCTTTTTAGAGCATGTGTATGTCAGCCTGTGACTCAAAGCCAGAGCACAAGCATTAAAGCCAAATACCATAAACCAATGGTAAAGCCAAGATACCACCAAAACATGGAGTTCATCCAAATAAGCTCAAAAGGTATCAAAAGAAAGAGGAAAACCACTACTTTCTAAATACACAAGTCCCATCATCATAGGACAAAGAATAAGAAAGTTATTCCTCCTCAAGGCTGTTGCTGAGCATAAACCTTAATTTTCACCTCTCATTTGAAATCCAGAGGAGGAGGCTTAACCCCATCAAATGGGTATTCAAAATGAATCTCTAAGACAGGGCTATCAAATGGTATTAGCCAAATTGAGCTAGGATCAGAATTATTGAAGTTATGACCAAAATAAGGTCAAATAAGGGTGAATAAAATATTCACATCTCATCTAACGTTGTGGTATTCCATACCTTATTGGCCCAGTTTGAAGTGAAATTTCATTTATAAGGCTATAAATTGAAGAAATAACAAAGAAAAATCAATAATTAATCAATTACAATAGAGGAATTCAGCAATATAATGGATTTAAATTCATCAATATGTATAATCCCATAAGCAAATACTGGAAGAATAGTTCATTTGATTACAAGAATAACAATAAAATGAAGAAAAGCAAAGGACAAGCTAGCAAAGAAATGTTAAAGTTACCAGTGAAAGGGGTAGTGTAACACTCAAGTTACCCAAGCTCTGCTCAACCTTTGTATTACTCAGCAATGCAGTTATTAAACTGAAGTCACTTTAATAATAAATAAATCAAAACTGTATTAAACAACAGTCACAAGACAGAAAGAAAAAGAAATCAATCAATTTATGCAAGGAAAATCCATCAAAACCTTAAACTACACAGAATATCTGTGGAAACACAAGCACAGCCACCTGATAAGCCAGTAAATATAAATTAAAAACAGAATCAAATTCAAATGAAGGAAAACTCAAACTCATACAGGACAAATAGAATCTCCACAATACACAGAATTCTCCACCTAAAGTTCAAACAGTGCACAGACCTATGGTGCAATAGCTGTACAAAATCACATCACCCCTTCAGAAATGGTGCAATATACCAAACATATGTTTCAATATCTTGATCAAATGACACCAACTCAAAATTCCTCACCAGCAAAAACATCTCAGATTATATAATCATACATAAATTGGTGCAACAAACCAAACAAATGGTATCTCACCACTATAAAAAATTAACCCAGCCAAAAGAAGTGAAAAATTCTAAGTCCCTTGTTTTTGAGTGCCTCTATGGAGGGCCCAAAGAATATAGATAGAGGGCCTCTCTCCCTCATTTTTTTCCTCTTTTCCCAATGAATCCAATTAGTTATATAACAAGAAGGAGAATAACTATTCATCCCTTACTAGTAGGATAATCTAGTTATTTTATCAAAGTATTATAGACTTATAAGTTTAATTCATAGTGATTTCTAATTAATAGTAGTTAACAGAAGTTCTACTCAATATTCTTAATCCACCATATGTTTAAATTATTAGTCTTATAATTATAATACTATAAATAATACTAATCATATTGAGTTTATCCCCATAACCTTTACATTATAAAGGAAAAATAGTTGTATTATATCTTCATATTAAAAAAAACCAACCTTACAACTATATATTATTATATATAAAAAAAAACCTACCCTTATATTATATTATATCATTCATATATCTAACAAACATCCATTCTATATTGAACAAAATCTTACCAATAAATTATTAAAGGTCCTATTATTATATTATATTAACAATTACCCTCTCAAACCATTACGTATTATAACATATATAACATCAAATGGAACTTACCCCTTAAAATATATATTATTACTATTATATTAAATCAACGTCTTATACTATTAAGGCCTTATCCTTAGAATTATCTTATATTATCATTTGAAAAATATATTTTATACTGTTTTAAATTATAACTTACCTATCTGATCATTGAATAGGTCTGATAGAGACTGCTAAAAAGTCTTCTCTAGTTGTAAAGCCACAATCTTAAATATTGATTTGTGAGCTCTGTAGGGAGATTGTTTAGTATATTCAGAGGGGCAGCTAAAACACCATTAGCACCCTTGGTTACAGGATTTTTTCAGCAATTCAAAACTGTTTACCTGTGATTTTCCCCTCAAGGACTGCCTTATCCAATCCCACACTAAAAGGAGTTCTACATCTGGTGTCCCAACAGTGGCCAGTTCAACTTCAACATTCAATAATCAGTCAATAATCAAGAAAGAAGACAATCAAATAAACATAACTTACAAAAATAATTATCATTATCAAGAATTAACCATCAACACTCTCATACAATCTGGAATCTGGAAACAAATCCCATTCCAAATCATCATCACCATCACAATCCTCAAATCAATCATACCATTCTTATTATCCAGTAAAAGAAGGAACACCAGAAAATCAAACACCTCAGGATATTGATTTACTCATTGCAACACCAAGAACAGAACAGAAGGAAAAGGAAGAATTAAGGAGATTTTTCTTCAAGTTAATTCAAGCAAGAAAAAACAAGAGAAGTACAAAAGAAATTAAAGGATCAGTTTACCAAGTAGAAATGAATCAACAATCAACATCTGACTTACCACCATTACCTGAAGATACTGTAGAAGGACAGTATGCAGAAGAAAGTGAAGAGGAAGATCAAACAGTACAAATACAAAGTCTTATGAAACAAATGCAAGATCTATTGTTAACACAAAGAAAAAAGAAAGGAAAAAGAAGGGAGCAAACATTGTACACACCTGGAGCCAGTCCAAGTGAACAAACATTACCAAGGCATGTTAGACCTGAAGACTCACCAATATCACCTACACCTGGACCTAGAGCAACCTCTACTCCAGTCACAGAACCAAGAACTCAAAATATTCCAAGGAGAGTTTTTGTCACTACACCTAATGATTCAAGTCCATTACAGCAGAAAGTTTCAAGACAAGAAAGACCTGTAGTTAAAATTAAAGCAAAAGATTACAAACTAAATTTTGATGGAGAAGAAGTGGAGAAATTTATCAAGAAAGTGGAAAAAATAGCTCAAATTGAAGGAGCAACAGATGAAGACCTAGCAATGCAAATGGCATTTTGGACAACAAACCAAAAGGTGAGTGATGCAATTGAAGCTATGCCAGGTTATGAAGAAGGAAATTGGACACAGCTCAAGAAAGATCTCATAACAAAATGGGGAAGAGTTGAACCTGAAAGAAGATACAGAAAAGACTCACTGATGAAGCTTTTTTCTGAACTCAAGAAGATGGAGGAAGTGGTAGTCTATCACAATATAAAAGGTTTATGGGAGAATATGAAATTATTGTTTCTTACTTATTAAGATACAGGTATATTCCTCAAGATAACATGTTCCATGAAGATTTATTTGACTGTCTTGCAGGTGATATTAAAGGATCCATAAGTAAGGAAATGATAAAAGATAATGTCATGGTTAGAGCAGAAGATGGAGGATACCTGATACCACCTATGAAGATTCTCAAGAAGTACATTGAACAAGAGTTGGAAGCCAGAATATTAGTAACTAAAAGATTCTAATCATCAAGAGATACAGGAAGGAATGTTACTGAAAATAAAAAGAAAGTTCACTTCAAGGAAGAGGTTTTTCCAGGAATGAATGAAGCTTTTAATAAGATGAAGGAAGCTACTGAATCCCTTAAAGAACAAAAAATGGAAACTAGAAAGCAGGAGCAAGGGGAAAATGAGAAATTCAAGAAATTTATGACTCAACTGGAAGAATTGAAAAGTCTATTCAAACTTCAAATTGGTGGGGTTACCAACAATCAATTCAATAATCAACAGTTCAAGCCAAGAAATGATTTACCTCCATTCTCACAAAGGCATGTTCCCTATGCACCAGCACAAAAAATACCAAAACCATATCTCAAATGCTATTACTGTCTTGAGGAAGGACATTCAGTGAATAGATGCAGCTACCTCTTTGAAGATCAAAATAAGAAATGGGTCAGCAGACAAGGAGGTGGATTTTTATATCCCAATTGGCAAAGAGTTCCAACTGATGGTAAAGTAGCTCCAAAGAAGTTAGTTGAAGACTTTGCAAAAGAGCAAGAAGAACTTACAAAGAAAATGAGAGAAGATGAAGCTAAAGAAGCACTACCCAAACCTAATCCAATGAACATAATACAATTAAAGAAAGATGATAGTGCAACTGCCATAGCCAAAGTTGAAAGCTGGGGAAGCTGGCAACCACCAACTATTTCATCAGCCAATGAGCCACTTTTAAATAATTATGGATTAAGAAATACTAAAGAAAGAAACTCAAGAGCAGAAAATACCAATCAAGATTCTTTAAGATCAAATTCAAAAGTGAAAACACCAATGAACAAAAGACCAAATATACCTGGAGCTTATATTGAAGATGAGCAAAAGGAAGAAGAGAAAACAATTATTCCAACTAAATATAAGAAGCCTGAATTGGTGAAAAATGAAAAGGAAATACTTCCACAGGAACCTAAAATTGATCAAACTGAAAATACTCAAGAACCAATGAAGAAAGTCAATGGAAGGAAAATAATAAAAGAGGAGAAATTAGATATTCAAGAAATTATGGCACAAATTATCAAAAAGGTACTGGATCAGAAAATAAATCTTCCCTTGGAACAAATTTTAGTCATGTCGCCAAAGTTTTTTAATCAATTAAAGAATCTGACAGAAGAAGAGAAAAAATCTATTAACTCAATTGATACAGAGGAAATTCAAACCAAACTCATAAATCATCATTTGGGTAATTATGAACAGCCAAAATTACATTATGCCTGTCCATTGGGATTTATGCAAGTATATTTGGGGGAAGAAGGACATCAAATAATGGAATTAGTTGATACAGGATCAGAATTAAATATAATACCAGAAGATTCAGCAATCAAAGCAGGACTTACCACAAGATGTCTCAACATGAATTTAAGGGGAATTGGTGGGCATTGTACCTCAATAGTTGTATTAGCAGAACTTACTCCAATCAATTTAGTCACTGGGGAAGAAAGAAATATACATCTTTTTGTAGAAAGAGGAGCAGTTCACACAGTATTGGGAAGGCCTTTCCTTGCAGATAATAACATAATATTAGACTTTTCTCAACAGAAAGGGGAAATCTTCAGTTACATAGAGACAGATGGAAGAAGACTTTGCTTACCAATTTGTTCACCACAGAAAATAGGGTGAAGAGAAGAACCACCAGCAGGAATGAGAACATGTGCAGTTTCTAAATTGGAAGATTGGAAAGAAATACCAATAGAGAAAGAGTCAAGATCCAAAAATCAATCAAATTCAGAGAAAAGTTGTCATCAAAGTTCTTATAGTGAAGAAATAAAAGAATCCAAAAACAAAGTGGAAATAAAGGAGGAATTTTCAATAAAAGATGAACAAATTATTCAAGAAAGAACACATTCACAAGAGATAAATCCTCAGTAGTATCAAAAGGAAATGAGAAAAACTGATAAGACCATGAATAAAGAAAAATTAAGATCACATAGTTTATCTGACAAACCTGAATTGAAAGGAGTTGATATGACTTATACAGAAGAGAATTTACTTATTTCTGATATTAATGACACCAAAAAAATGGAAGTTCATAGTGAAATTTTTAGGGAATCAAAACAGACTGCCAAGGAAGAAACTCATACTGAAAGTAACAACTGTAGTTTTAATCCCAAAGAAAATGTTTTTTATGAGAAGTCCTCAAAGAAATTCACACCCTTAAGATCATTGAACTCAATTTCAAAAGGAATCAAGAGTATAAAAAAATCATTCACACAAAAATCAAAATCTTTGGAAAATTTATTGGAATCTAAAAAAAAAGAAGAAAATTTTAATTCAGAGTCGAATTCTCAGATTGAAAATGAAGAAAAAGGCTCATTAAAGAAGGATACTTACAAAAGTGAAAAGGCCAAGCACTTTGAAGTAAAATTTTTAATTAACAATATGATCATCAATTCAATTAAAAAGATTGCGGTGAATCACTCCAATTCAAAAAACCATAATAAACTTAAAGAAAAGAATACAGAATCTTTAGTAATACCTAACATATTCAGTAAACCCAATTCAAGTGATCACATAAAGAAGGTTGTAAGCCCACCCTCAATCTTAGAAGATAGAAGTATCATACATATTTCCAATATAAACTCTCAGCTCACTTCAGCAAAGAGTAACTTCCCAGAAGAAGAGGATAGCTAAGAGAATAACATATCATTCAAAGAAGAGGTTGCACATGAAGAAAGAAATGACCAAAATCAAGTAAAAGATATAAGTTTTTGTATAGAAGAAGAACCTTTAAAATAGAATTCCCTTGTTATACCTCAACAAAAAAAATATAGAATGCAGTTTCAGTACAGTTCAGAATATAAATGAAGCTAAAATTGATGATTCAATAAACAAAAATTCAATTAATTCACTGTCACAAATTGACATACAACAGGAATTAAATCAACAAAAAGCCTTACCCCCTGAAGACAAATCCTCTGGGAAAGCTCATAATAACTTTTATATTAGGAAAAAAATTCACTCAAGATTCAAAAAACTTCAGTCTGTCAGGAACCATGCCAGAAATGAATACATAAAAAATACAATACACTCACCAAATATTTTAGAAAAACATCTTTCTGGATCAGAATATGAGAATGAAGCAGGATTATTTTGTCAAATGGACATACAAGAAGAAGTCAAAGATGAACAAAACTTTATACTTACTGAAGAAGAATACCCTTGGGAAGGTTATACAAATTTGCAACCTGTTAGAAATGCCAACCTTGAGGATCACAATGAAAATAATTCTAGGGAAAACTTTGGATGTGCAAACCAACTTGTCAAGTGGTTGGAGGATATTGGTACCCCAAAGAAGAATGAATCAAAAAAAATCAAAGATAAAAGTAGGAAAAATAAGAAGAAGACTAAGGAAGAAAAGGAATATTTTTGGATTACTCAGAATAAAAAGATATGCCCAAGTTTGCAGGCCCATTTGGCAAGGCAATATAAGACCTCAACACAAAAAGAGGATTGGAAAGAAAATAATGATAGAAATGGAAAACCTTTTCAGGATTACAGTGAGAGTAATGAAGAAACGTTTCAAGATCAATATCTCAATGAAGGAAGAAGAAATGAGCTCACAGCTAAAAAGGACAAATTCAAGAAAGGTCTCAACAACAAATTTTTGTATTATCAATGATTTTATATTATAATAACAAATTTTCCTCTTATTATTTCATAATTGTTAGTCTTATTCCAGTCTCAAATATCTATAAAGAAATCTAATATAAAAATAAATAATGAAAAATATATAAAAAAAAATATATCAATAAAAAAAAGAGTTTCAAGTGTATCAGTATCATAATTCTATGTTTTTTTTATGTATTATAAAGAATATATACTCAACTAAAAAATTAGGGTGGGTGTCTATTTCTTAAATCCATCCTTTATGATTTAAGTTTTTGGGATGAAATTCTGGGGAATTTCAATTTTATTCTATAATTTAACCCTCATCAGGATTGAATACCATAATTAATAATATCAACTTATTCAAGAAATCAAGACAAGGTGAAGAATCAAAGAAACAAATCAAGGATGTATATCTGCAAGATTTAAAGAAGTCAAATAATAGAATACAAAATTGAAGGAATATACAAATATGGCCAAACAAAACACACAGCCTCACAATACACAAAGCAAGAGGAATGACCAGTTTTATTTATGGTTATTTTTAGTCAAATTATTTTTTTTGTTATTATTGGTTCATTTTTTTTAGAATTTACTAGTAACCGCCCTTGCTTACAAGAGCAATTTTCAAAACAATCAAGACAATAAAGCAAGATTGAATAACAATAACAATAACGGTTTATAAAAACAAGAATTAAGAAGGTCAAAGTCATCCAGAAACATCAATAAGATATCTCAAGAAATCCCATTAGTTTTAATTTCTTCAAATAATAATTATATCATAATAATGAAAGAAAAAAACAAACCATAATCAAAGGCATAACTGGCCAGGTTAAACCCAAATGAAAACGTTTTCTTATACAATTAATTCTTTTTTCTTATTAATTTATTTTGGATATTCAAAATGTCTTATTATAAAAGACAAAAAAGATTAGTTTTTTTGGGGATAAGGGAGAAAACACCTCCTTTTATATTAAATATGGAGCAAGTTTCTTCCACCCACAGATTAGCCCTTAAACCCTTCATATATCAGAGGCTATGCAAAACTCTAAATATTCATCTTATCAACCATTCAACCCCATTTATTATTTAATTCAAAAAAAGAAAAGAAAAGAAATAATAATAATAATAATAATAATAATAATAATAATAATAATAATAATAATAATAATAATAATAATAATAATAATAATAATAATTAATATATTAAATCAATAATATATTGATTGGATTAACCAAACAAATTAATCTTTAATTTAAAATTCAGAATCTTAATTAATTTGATCTTATATTATTTGGTCAAATTAAAGTTTAACTCAAGTTCAAATTTAATTAAAAAAAATGTTTTGCACAAATTTAATCAATTTTATATTGATTGAGTTTCAAGATTAGTTAAAACTTTAATTGAATTTTTAAAAAAAAAAATTGGATTATTTCATTTCTTATAGTTATTTGGTTAATTAAATCTTAACCTCACTCTAGATTTGATTAAAATAATAATAATAATACATAAATTAAATCAACTTTATAGTGATTTATTTTACATGATTACATTAAACTTCAATTTTAATTTCAAAGCAGAATTTTAATTAATTGAATCTTATGTTATTTGGTTAATTAAATCTTAATTTAACTCAACCAATACTTAAAACCATAATAATGAATCAAGGTGACTTAATTCATTGATACGCTTGCTTTAATAACTTATATCATAATCATTTCCTAAAGCAATAAATTCAAATATTTTAAGCTTATAAATTACAAAAAAAAAAGAATAAAATAAAATAAAATAAATATAACAAATATAAAAAAAAACAAAAATGTTAAATAGTTTTTTTTATTATTTATTTAGTTTATTTTAACTCTTTACCATATTTCGCGCACAGAGATTAAAAATAGATCCGTAACACCCTAAGTTTTGGGCTGTTCTTATTAGCTTTTATCTTTTTATTTTCCTTATTGATTTTTTAACCTTTTTTATTTTATTTATTTTTCTTTTGTTTACTATTTCCAATATATATATAAATTTTTAGAATCAGTTATGAAGAAAAGAATAATACATAGAAGTCTCACTAAAATAGCTTGGTTCAGAGGTTAATCTTTGTTTACTCTTTGTCGTCATCTTTGTCATCAAAGGTACTAGTGAAGATATCAAGTCACATAAATGAATAAATAGAATATAAAAAAAGAAATAAAGAAAAGAAAAGAAGTATAATACTCCACCAATTTTTTTAACACTTCTATTAATGCTCTTAAGGAGGCTCAAAGATCAGATAGAGACCCATAATTGCCCGCATTATTGGGATGGTTTTGGACGTAGTTGTAAAAATTGCGACAGTAGTGGCAAAACAAACAATCAAACACATCGAAAAGTTGGTTTAATTTGGAAAGTGAATTGGAAGAGGTTGTTGCAGAAATGGAAATACTATCAGGCGCGGGATTATCAGAAGACTTAGTGACTGTTTGAGAAGCTAGGCCTTCAGTCAAGGCAGGAGGAGACAGGTGTCCATTGGTCGTGGGTAAAGGGTTGTTGGATTGAGGCCAAGCGGGTACAGAGCCAGAAAACACTGTAATAGTGGTAGGGGGGGAAATACTAGCCGCGTTCTCGTTTGGATCACTGCTTTGAATACAGCAAATAGTGTATCAATAACCCCCATGGAGGATAGCAATGACTTTGTGACCGTTTTTGTCAACATAAATAGAAAGAGCAAAGGTGGACATTTTTGTTAGCTTTTTTTTTAGAATAAATATATAAAAAATAAATAATCATATCAGAAGAAGCAAAGGGAAAAAAGAAGGGGATTATTAATATCGAACAAAAGATGTACAAAATCACCTTATTTGCCTGTCTATCAAACTCCAAGGCCAATCACTGCAATAACGCAGTTTGATTGGTCCCTCAAAAAAAAAAAAAAAAAAAAAGAGCAAGTAATAAAAGATAACCAAGGACAAATATCAGCTGTAGTCAATGCAGTGAAAAAAAAAAAGTAGTGACTCACCAAGACAAAACCATTTGCGACAGAAGAATGACGAAGGACGTAACATTACGAATCAATGGGGAAGACAGCAAGCAGAAGAAATAATAATGGTAGAAGATTGCAACTTGGGTGGTGTTGAAGGGAAATTGAGCGATAAAAGCAAAGGGCAAATAAATAGAAAACAGAGACGTGGAATTGGAATAGGTGGTTTAATCAAAAATTAAAACAGAATTAAATAATATATATAATCAATAAATATATATTTATTATAATAATATAAATTTAATGAAATAAATAGTAAAGAAGAGAAAAAATAAAACAACCGCGGCAAGTGGAGTTAAAAAGTACAGCTGGTTTCTTTTGAAGTATTCACACTGATAACTTCAAAAAAAAAAAATATTATTAAATTAAATTTATTATCAAAAATAAAAACAAAAAATTCTTATTATTTATATTAAATTAAATAAATTATTATTATTTATATTAAATTAAATAAATTATTATTATTTATATTAAATTAAGCTTATTATTATTTAAATTAAATAAAATTTAGTATGATAATATATAAATTAAATTAAATTTATCATTATTATTCAAATTAAATTAAATTTATTATTATCATTTGTATTAAGTTAAATTTATTATTAAAAAATAAATAAATAAATAAATAAATAAATATCATTATTATTTATATTAAATTAAATTTATCATTATTATTTAAATTAATTGCAAAATATCATTATTATTAATATTAAAAGTAATACATTATTATTATTTATATTAAATCAAATATATTACTATTATTACTTATATTAAATTAAATTTATTATTAAAATATATATATATATATATATAAATTATTATCATTTATATTAGATTGAAAGTATTATTATTGTCTATATTAAATTTATAATTATTATTTATATTAAATTCAATTTATTATTATGAAAATAGGATAAATAAATCAAAATTAGGTTATAATTATTAAATGGAGAGGGGGTGTCAATCCTCAATAACAATAAAAAGGCCACCCACCATTAATAATAACTAATATACTAAAAAATAAAAAAAAGTGATTCAAGAAATTCATCAAGAGCTTAAACTAGTTTTATTCTCAAAAGTAATTACAAAATATACCTTATTATTATCCTTGTTTTAACATTTATATTACTTGATATCATTTTATTAAGATCTCTTATTACTTAATTATATTATTTATTAATATTTATTATTATTTATTATTACTTATTATTATCAATTATTATTTATTATTATTTATCATTATTTGGCTATTACTATATTATTATTTTTTTAATACATGACTATTAAAAAAAAAAAATAAAATAAAATAAAAAATAAAAAATAAAATAAAATTTAAATTCATATAAAATTAAAGTCATTATTAAAAAAAAATTAGAAATGATGGTACAATTATTAAGTGGAGAGGGGATGGCCCTACCATTTTAGGATAATGTCAGAAAAAAAACAAAAACAAAAAAGAAAGAACAACCCAATCCGCAAAACAAAACAAAAAAAAGAATAGGTCCTGGATAAGACCTCAAACTGTCTGAATAAATTATTTATTATTTTTTTTATCAAATATCACTTCAAATAACTCAAGCAATGGTCTTTAGCATGACCTTAAAACTGCATTATTATTCATTAAAATAAAAGAAAAGAAAAGAAAGAAAATAATTTTCTTTTATTGTCAAAATCCTCTTTAACAAAGAAATAAATAGATAAAATGAAAGATGAAGATCAACCAATAAAACAAAATCAACTATATCAAGATGAAAATGATCAAAAATAATTATATTTCAAAACAAAGTCAAGAAGACAACACAAAAATAAGAAGCTATGGAGATTGAAAATCAATATAAAGAGCTACAAACAGAAAATATTAAGTGAAGTTATGAAAATAGAAATTCAAATAAATGAAGTTTTGATGAATAAACCAAGAATATCCCTCTTGAAACTGGAATGCTGGGGACAGCATTAAATGGAGAGGGGGATGTGGTATTCCATACCTTATTGGCCCAGTTTCAAGTGAAATTTCATTTATAAGGCTATAAATTGAAGAAATAACAAAGAAAAATCAATAATCAATCAATTACAATAGAGGAATTCAGCAATATAATGGATTTAAATTCATCAATATGTATAATCCCATAAGCAAATACTGGAAGAATAGTTCATTTGATTACAAGAATAACAATAAAATGAAGAAAAGCAAAGGACAAGCTAGCAAAGAAATGTTAAAGTTACCAGTGAAAGGGGTAGTGTAACACTCAAGTTACCCAAACTCTGCTCAACCTTTGGATTACTCAGCAATGCAGTTACTAAACTGAAGTCACTTCAATAAGAAATAAATTCAAACTGTATTAAACAACAGTCACAAGACAGAAACAAAAATAAATCAATTAATTTATGCAAGGAAAATCCATTGAAAACCTTAAACTACACAGCATATCTGTGGAATCACAAGCACAGCCACCTGATAAGCCAGTAAATATAAATTAAAAACAGAATCAAATTCAAAGGAAGGAAAACTCAAACTCATACAGGACAAATAGAATCTCCACAATACACAGAATTCTCCACCTAAAGTTCAAACAGTGCACAGACCTATGGTGCAATAGCTGTACAAAATCACATCACCCCTTCAGAAATGGTGCAATATACCAAACATATGTTGCAATATCTTGATCAAATGACACCAACTCAAAATTCCTTACCACCAAAAACATCTCAGATTATATAACCATACATAAATTGGTGCAACAAACCAAACAAATGGTATCTCACCACTATAAAACATTATCCCAGCCAAAAGAAGTGAAAAATTCTAAGTCCCTTGTTTTTGAGTGCCTCTATGGAGTGCCCAAAGAATATAGATAGAGGGCCTCTCTCCCTCATTTTTTTCCTCTTTTCCCGATGAATCCAATTAGCTATATACCAAGAAGGAGAATAACTATTCATCCCTTACTAGTAGGATAATCTTGTTATTTTATTAAAGTATTATAGACTCATAAGTATAATTCATAGTGATTTCTAATTAATAGTTGTTAACAGAAGGTCTACTCAATATTATTAATCCACCCTATGTTTAAATTATTACCCTTAAAATTATCTTATAATATCATTTGAAAAATATTTTTTAAACTGTTTTAACTTATAGCTTACTTATCTGATCATTGAATAGGTCTGATAGAGACTGCTAAAAAGTCTTCTCTAGTTGTAAAGCCACAATCTTAAATATTGATTTGTGAGCTCTGTAGGGAGATTGCTTAGTATATTCAGAGGGGCAGCTAAAACATCATTAGCACCCTTGGTTACGGGATTTTTTCAGCAATTCAAAACTGTTTACCTGTGATTTTCCCCTCAAGGACTGCCTTATCCAATCCCACACTAAAAGAAGTTCCACAACGTTTTCAGTTTTAGTGTGAGATACCTAAAGTGGGGTCTTTTTGGAAAGGGAACAATCAGGGCTGTCTGATGGTGCCATAAACTTCCCCATATCTCATCTAGAACAAAGTTTATAGGCCAAAAAGGCTCCATACATAGTTCAAGCAAATCATTCATATGTACAAAAAATCTTGTGCATGGCATAACTTTGCCATATTTAATGATAGCCAAGGCAAATGAGGTACCATTGTGTAGGAAACATCTAGGGCTATATGATGAGAAAACATTTAGCTTGCTATCTCAAAAACAAACAAATTTATGGCAGTCCTAAGGTCAAAATCCCTCAGTTAGATCAATACAGCCTTACTGTGGGATAATCTCTCATAGCTATGATTATGAGGTGTCAAAGAGACAAAGAAGCCTTTTTATAATTAAATACCTCATGGTTCGGTCAATACTGAGGTCCTGTACAGGTTATGTACAGCATTCTATGTGTTATACACCTCAGAAGAGGGTTATGTGGTCCCCAGATGAAAATCTTCACCCTGTATTGGTGAAAACTGCCCAGATGTGGTTTCAAAACCACGTCTGAGCCCAAGACCAGCTATACATGTCTTGTGAAAACCACAAGCCAGTCCTTGGAAGTTAAAAATCTTCACTTTACCTATGTGGAAAGGTCTAGAAGACTTTTTCACCCCAGTTTAGGATAGAAAGGGGCCTTTTCTCCACCAGAAAAGGTTTCCTCATCCTTCTCTTGAATTCCTACATAGTAAAACTGTCAAAAACAGCTATACTATTGGTAAATAATCAGGCTATAATTATGATATTTATTTTATGTAGTAGTTATTATAGTAAACCAACTGATAATTATTGCAACCAGGGCTTTCAATGGCGCTCACCAACACTATTCTTCAATACTAAATACCTGTATACCTCATCATCAACCTTTATTATTATCAAAACAATTTTTTTCAAACATTTTCACCATGTCACAGTTATATTTAGAGCTTTTAATTAGTCTTTATTTGCTTCATCATAGACTCAGCCTGACAAGTGGTGATGGAGAATATGACCATTTGGAATACATCAGACGTATTGACATGATTGAAGAATATTTTTAATTAGATCAAAAATTGGTAACAGCAAGATTTTCCACCTTGTTTACCCGATAAGCCCACAGATTGTGTATGAAATTTAAACAAGCACATGGACACCAAAGTTGGACTTGGTAGAAAACCCAAATTAACAAAAAATGGGCCAATGATGCTTGAAGATTGAAAGTTGAAACAGCCTTTGAATCTGCTAAACTTAAAGCTTACAAAAACAAAGATTTACCATGGTTTTGCCAACAAAAAGATATATTAACAGCATTATATCCTGACATGTCAGAATTTATGATTCACAGAAAAATTCTAAGACAATGTGGAGGTGACTTAGAGCATGCTGTCAAAAGCAGGACTACTGATCAATCTTCAGCAGAAGATATCATTAATATATTGGAAGAAGTAACCAACAGAACAAAAATTGGTTTTACTATGGTGGATCTCAAATCAAGGTTTCATACAGCTTGGAAAGATTCTGTGGACAAAAATCCAAATGAAAATTCTAATAATATTAAGTATAAATCCTCCGAGGTAATGAGAAAGTGCCATATTTGCCAAAGCACCACACATTTAGCTAATACATGTCCCAAGGAAGGAAATTCAATGAAATTGACATTGAAAAGGATGAGTTAAATAAAGATAATTCATATGATAAATCATCAATATTTTCTGAATCTTCATAAATATAAAAAATATCAATGCCAATATTGATATTTTGGAATCTCATTCACACTTGCCACAATTAAGCAATGGTCAAATTGATTTATAAATAATTCAAAAGGCACAACTGATGAAAACCAAAGCAAACAGGGCAAAAGGTCATACAGCTAATAACTCCTGTATAACAGAAGTGGTAACTGACAACTAACCCACTAAGCTTTTACTTGAACCAGTAGGCTTCTGCTCTTGTGTTGAAAAATCTGTTCTTGAGAATTTTGTACCAAATTTTCAAGATCAATTATTGCCAATTGATGGCATAAAACTCAACAGTGCAAGTAATCCAATGATAGCATTGGGAATATTTGAAAGTACTATCATATTTGCACATATCAATGGAAATTTAAGAATAACTGTTGAATTTGTTGTTATCGAGAACTGCTCTAGCACCCATTTTATATTGGAAAATGATTACTTAATTATGTATGGCATAGATTTACATAAAAAAAAAGACAGATACTTTAATATTGAGGACAATAGGTTTCAAAAACTTTCCTTTTTACCATTTGAAAGACAAATCACAGTGAAAAAAATATCAGAAGTTAACTTGGAGTTACAAAAGTTCAAGTCTGAATAGTTAAATGAAGCGGAAATCAGTCTTAATGTCACTGATAAACAAGAAAGTAAAATTTCTGCCCTGTTATATGACCACAAAGAAGCCTTTGCATTAGATAAAGAGCCACTGAGAGCAATTGTTTTTCATGAGGTTGACATTATTCTTAATATTGAAAGGTCTTACTCACCACTCTTGAAAAGACCTGCATATCCAGCAAGTTTTAAATCAAGAGAAGCTCTGGAAATCCATAGTAAAGAACTTCTAGACCTTGGCGTAATAAGAAAGGTTTGCCACAATGGGGAGGGAGAAATACCTACACCAGTCATATTGGCATGGCATAATGGAAAATCTAGAATGGTTGTGGACTTCAGAGCTCTGAGTACTTGAACTATTCCAGACAGGTAACCAATACCAAAAATCCAAATTTCCCTTACCCAAATATCTCAAGCAGTGTATATAAGCACCATGTTTTCCCTTCAAGGATTTCATCAAAATGTGGTAACACCAAGGGAAAGAAAATACTTGAGGATTATTGTTCATTGTGGAGTGTATGAATATTTAAGGATTCCTTTTGGTATCAAGAATGCACCTTCACACTTTCAAATAATGATTAATGAAATATTCCCTGAAGAACTTTTGGAACAATGGTTAAGCATTTACATTGATGATATTATTTTATGTTTCAAGACCTGGGAAGAACATATATAAAAATTATCCAGATTTTTGAAAAAAATTCAATCTGTAAACATGAAGATTTCTAGAAAGAAGTTTCATTTTTTATTTAAAGAATTCAAAGCACTGAGACATGTAGTATCTGGTTTATCCCTTGAGATTGACAAAAACAAAGTTGCAGCAGTGCTACTGAAGCCTATGCCTCAGAACAAAAAAGAAATTCAGTCATTTTTGGGGTTTTCAGCATATTTCAGGCAGCATATTAAATATTTTGCATCCATAGCAAAACCTATTTATAAATTATGTGACAAGGACACTGTTTTTAAAATGACCGTTGACAGAGTCAAAGCATTTTAATCTTTAAGACAAGCCTTGACCACTGCTCCACTCTTACTGATTCCAGACTTCAAGCCGCCCTTTAAGCTTTATGTTGATGCATCAGTAATTGGACTAGGTGCTGCATTTAATCACGTACAGATTATAAATGATAAACCTGTGGAAGGACCCATATGTTTCATATCCAGGAAAATCAAACAAACTGAAACTAGATATGGGGCAATTCAGATGGAGCTTTTATGCCTTGTCTGGGCCTCAGAAAGACTCAATTACTTTGTAGAAGGATGTGTTTTGGAAGTAATAACAGATTTTACCTCTGTTAAATCAATTTTAAACATGAAAAAACCCAACAGGAACATGCTCAGATGGCAAATAGCCATACAGGAGTATAGAGGTAATATGACTATTGTTCACAAAGATGGAAATATTCATAATAATGAAAATGGACTGAGCAGATAGTAATTACAAAATAATACTTAAGCCTGCTTATTTGCCAGAAGAAGCTTCCCCATAGATCCCAATAAAAGGAATCAGTGTTACAGATCTGAACAAAAACTGGTTTGAGGAAGTAAGAAACAGCTATACTGAAGATATGAATTGTAGCGTCCTATGCCAATTGCTTACTACAGAATGTAAATACAACTCTTTGATACATACCTTAGATGACATACGGAATAAATCATATGATGAAAGAAGATTCCACTTACTGGATGGTATAATTTACCACAGAACTAAGCACACTTGTGTAATGACAGTTGGGGACAGGTCTGTAATAAATCTTGTACTGAAAGAATGCCATGACAGCTCCTGCTCAGGAAATCTGTCTGAAAACAGGACAAGTGAAATGGGCAAGACCTGTATATGGTGGCCAATGTGGTGGAAAGATGTGGCAGATTATTGAAAAACCTGTGACAGATATCAAAAGGCTGATAAATCCACTGGCAAAAGACTTGAAAATATGATCAAAATCCAAGAACACAGCAAACCTTGAGAAATTGTCCATATGTTTTTGGTAAATGGTCTACCACTTTGGGTGATAGAATTTATAATGCATGCCTAGTGATTGTTGACAGATTTTGTAAGACTCCAACCTTTCTAACATTTCACATAGATGATATATCCATGGCTAAAGCTCTTCTAATATGGAATAGAGTTATATCATGGAATGGCATATTCACAAATATCATCAGTGACAAATATCCCAAATTCACCTCAGCACTATGGAAAAATCTTTACCAATTATTTCAAACAGCGTTTTCCTTCTCTACAGCCTACCACCCACAAACGGATGGACTAGCTGAAAGAATGATCCAAACCTTGGAAGACATGGTAAGAAGATTTTGTGCATATGGCCTTGAATTTAAAGATTGTGATGGGTTCACCCATAATTATTTTTTTTCTCTTACCAGCACTGGAATTTTTATACAAACCATCCTTTCATGCCAGTACCAATCAAACTCCTGCTATTCTAGAGAAGGGATGGAATCCCAAATTACCCCAAGATTCATTAAGAAAGTATTTGGTTAAAATAAATGCCACAGCTGGTAGCTTCAAAGAAATTCTAGAAAGAGCTTGAAAACATGCAATAAGGTGCATGGAAGACTCATTTGCATATGCCAAAGACAAGTGGGACAAATCACATGCCACTCCAGATTTCAAAGTGGGAGATTTAGTACTTGTATCCACTACTATTTTCAATAAAATCAAGGGATTTACAAAGCTCAAGGACTCCTTTTCAGGACCTTTTGTTATTAAAGCCCCCCATGGGGAAAATGCAATTGAAGTAGAATTATCTGAGGAACTTGGAAATAAGCATCCTACATTCTCATTAAGCTTGGTAAAGCCATATGAATCTGGTGATACTGAGAATTTTCCTTTTAGAAACAAAGTTCCCCAGCATAGACCTCCTATTGAATTATCTGATACTAGGAAAATCACCAAAGTTCTCCAAGAAAGGAAGTTAAGAACCAAGAAAGTAAGGAAATACCTTGTTAGGTACAGTGACCCAGCTTTGGAAGATGAATTGTTAGCAGAAAAGGACATACCTGATGCTACCAAACTTCTCAGAAGCTTCAGACACACTAGAAATAACAAAATTACAAAGTAATATTCTCTTTTTAGGGGAGGGTAATGTGAGCCTTAGAGGTATTTTCAGATACCCAAAAGACCACAAATAATAAAACAAGATACAATTATAAATAAAAATGAACTTATTGATATTATCAAAACAAAGAATTAAAATAAAATTATAAATTCATACACAAAAATGAAAATTTAATTATAATTTAAAAATAAAATTACAGTGAAATTAAATTTGTGAAAACACATGTTTACTTGAAAAAATTAAGTAAAAATGAATTTTCAACAAAACTACCTAAATTAGATCATTTTTGAAAAAAAGTTACATAAAAATTATTATAAATTTTTATCCTAAAAATAAACATATGAAAATTTTTGAACCATTGGACTCCTCATAAAAAAATAAGGTGGGGTCACCTCTGGGTAAAATTTCTGTAACTCAACTCTAAATAAGCTTAAATCACGTTTTTAGTATTTTCTGTACAAAAGTTGAAAATCCTCAAAACCTTCATCTAATTCACATCAAATGTGTTCTTAAAAATCAATTTTTTTGTCAAAATTGGGTTGTTGTGTGTATCTTAGAAGCTATGAGGAATGGAAGTATTTTCAATTGAAATGTCAAAATGTGCACATGTATTACATAAGTGCACTTTAACTTACATATTAGGTGTCAATTATTAAAGTTATGTACTGTAAAAACTCAATTGAATTAAATATGTAAATTATAACTATAATACATGATGAGTAATTAAAGAAAAAATAAATTGGAAAGATTGATTCTGGGGGGAAAAGTAATCTTGGCTCCAAGGGGGATCCAGACCCCCAAATTCCTTGCTGACAGGTGTGATATGTCAACAGCCAGAAAATTCTAATCACCTTTGGCCTGGAATTGAGTCACAAGGTCTGTGTCTCAATTGATGATGAGGCTTTGATACCAACTAGGGCAGTTTTAACTCTTTCCAAGAGGGTAAAACTACCCTTGAGATAAAAAAAATTGTAAAAAAGTTTGAACTGGTTTTGACGTCTCTTACACACATTCTGACGTGTTTTGAAGGCTTAAAACCAGGTATTACTATAGCAATGGCCAATTTGTGGGTCCAAAATGGCTAAAACCAGCCCTTTTTTGGTCCAAAACAGGTTTCAATTATGGCATAATTGGCATTTCTGCGGTCAGGGGTTTTTCCACGACTGACAAGAGCAAAATTTACTTTTAGAGCAACAGAATTGATGGCTATAAAAGAATGTCTTCTTTGCTCCACTTTTCTCTTCATTTTAGAATCTTTTTCTTTTATAATTGGTTTAAACACTGTGAAACCAATAAATAAAATATTCAAACCACCCTTTTGAAATCATGTTGAACCCTTTCACCATGTGAAAAATCATTATAATAATTTTTACCCCTTGAACAACCCCATAAGTGAATTAAAGCATCTTTCATCACTGTTAAGTTTGTCACTGTGTTTCCAAATTCACTCTGGTAACTTTTGGGCATTTTTTATCTTTAAAAATTCTCTTAATGACTCACTTCCTCTATTAATTGCCTGCAGTATTTTACTCAATTAATTGCAATTTCAATTTCCCTTGAAGAAATTTTTTTTTGTAGGCTTAAATTTCTCCTGTAAAGTATTTTTGGATAAATCTTTATTGTTGGTAAAAAAAATCTTTATAATATTATTATTTTATACTAATAAAGTTAAAAAGAAATAAAATTGGCATTTTTTCTCTTTAAAATATTATTTCATACTATTTTTTAATCAATCTTTACCTTAAACAAATTTTGAGTAGAGGAAAAGTACTTGATTTTTAATCAATGTTTAATATCCACACCTTAAAAAGAGTATGATAATATTCTTCTGAACTAGACTAAAGGATAAAATTGATGTAACTCAAGCATAATTTCCTTCAGATTGTGGTGGAGAATTCACCTCCCTTAGATTGAAGGATTACTTCCTCAAATCAGGATTGTGAATAGAAAAAGGTGCACCCAGCTCAATGCCAATAAATTGACTTTCAGAAAATTTCAACAGGTCTCTGTTGTTCAACATACACTTCCTATTTTGTCAATCCAAGGTACCTATCACGTACTGGGATGAAGCTTCTAGACAGGAGTCAATGCTTCTCAATAATACACCTCATTTATTCCTGAACTTTGTCACCACATCAAATAGACTCAAGGAATGTAAAATGAAACTTGAACCAGAGATAGATTACTCTAAACTGATACCTTTCGGGTATAAAGTACATTTTCCAAAACTCAAAAATATCTCTAAAGTGGCAGAAAGACCAGCAAACCTTTGTGCCCTGACTCACAAGCAATAATCAGATGTCATGAGCTTCTTGGATATTGATTCAGGGAAGGTAGTTAGAAGTTGAGACTTCATAATCTCATCTTCATTCAAGCTTAGAAAAGCTAATAAACCTACCAAAACCTCACCAAGTGAAGTAAATAACTCAAATCATCAACATGTCCATCTTCCTGGCCCACAAATTTCACAATCAACCAAATCTAAACCATGGGTTACAACCAAAAGAACCAACAAGGATAATTCAGGACCAAAAACTGGAACTCAAAGGGCATCAATGAATATTTGGGACTATGTACCACATTATGATACTTCTCCTCAAGACATAAGAGGAAAAATAGACAAACAAAACATAATGGAAGGCTCCCAATGGTCAACCAGGAGGAGTAATCAAATTTGACTTACTGATGTAGTTACATACTCCAATGCTATAGGAGACACACAGGAGAAAGGAAGTTGGAAAGATGCCATGAATGCAGAGTTCAACTCCTGGATTAAGCATGCCACTGGATATCTAGTGCCGTACTTAACTGATGTATCCAAGCTCATTGAAGGAATGTGGCAATGGACAAAGAAAAGAAAATAATTTTGAGTGGTCTATTGCTGTAAGGCCCAATGGGTGGTATGTGGAAGCCACCAGATACATATGTTGCATTGTTTTAATATCTGTCCATTGGTTGGCCAAAATGAGAAATTCAGAAAATTAATATCCATGGTGGCCAATCTCAACTTTTTCACTTACCATTTTGATGTAGAGGCTGTATTTATGTATGCTAATATGGATGCAACCATTTAAATAAAACAATTAAAGGGATTTGGGGCCCTGGGGAAGGAAAAGTGGGGTTGGTTAATCAATAAATCACTTTATGGTACCAAAAAGGCTCTCCGGATGTGGAAAGAGAAGTTAACTCAATCCTTTCATGAGATAAATATGTATAGTGTTCAATTTGATGAATCTTTGCTCATCAATAATGAAAGTTCTCTTTTCCTTCACTTACATGTTGACAATACTTTCCTCATATCACAAAAAGAGGTAGAAATAAAAGAGTTTCTAAGTAAACTAGCCAAGTTTTTTGCATTGATAGTAAAAAAATATAGAACACAAGATCATGGCTACAAGCTCAAATTGCTCAGGGATGGAATCCTATTTCCATCACAAGAATCATTTTTACAAAAGATTTTGCAACAGTTTGACAAGAATGAATTCTAACCAGTTAAAACTCCATGCAATGAAAATCAGGCTACAGTGATCAACAAAGAATCCAAGACCTTCAACAAAACACTGTACCAAAGAGAAATTGGATATGTTAGCTATTTGTCTCAGCATATGAGGCCAGACCTAGTATACACAATAAATCAACTTTCACTATTCTCAACTAAACCTAACATAGCTCACTAGAATGCAGTGAAGCATATAGTCCAATAAATTAAGGGAAACATTTATTGTAGTATACATTACCAAGTCAGAAAGAAAGCTGATAAATCTAAACCAATGTTAGAAAGGTGGGCTGACTCAGACTATGCAAATTGTAGTGTTGACTGAAAATTAGTTTCAGGAAACATAGTCATGATTTTTGGGGACCCAATCTCATGGCTAGGAAAAAGACAATCAATAATCACACAATCCACAACAAAGGAATAATTCATATCAATGAACATATGTAGTAAAAAACCCAGATGGTCAAGGATATGAACATATAAATGACAAAGCAAGTGATATACAAAAACAATTCAGGTTCAGCTACTATATATAAGAAAGCTACATTAAACCCAAAAATAAAGCATATAGAGGTCAGTTATCAATATTTCAGAAATGTGCTTGAAGTATGTCAAGTGTCAACAAATGACATGCTGGCTGACATTCTGACAAAACTGCTGTATATAATCAAGATAAGTGAATTGCTACCCCATACCTCAAATTAAGGCTGCCTCCCATGGGATTCTCCATCCCCAAAGGAATATCCAATCTGTGTCAGAAAGAATCCTCAACAAGGTCCTGGAAGATTCTTGGTCCACTGGCCAATTCACTGTGGGGCAGGGAGACCAGATGAAAACATTCTGCCTGTTCTTTTCTTCAATCACCCAATTTATTTTCTTCTTATACCCATTTTTCCCTTTTGATCATTCTGTTCCATTTGTTTAGGCTTTTCTTACCACTTTTATCCTTCAACGTTTCATTCCCCCACTTTATTTCCTTCCTATCCCTCTTTCTTTTAACTTTCAACCACTCTTTTCCACTCTATTCAGCTTTTCTTACTGCTTTCATCCTTCAATTTTTCATGTTTATTAATGCTTTTGTATCTTTTATTATTTTCCCATTTAATGTCTTCTGCTCCTCCTTCACAAACCTCCACCCCAAGCAAAACTGACCATGCAACACAGCCCTCCATAAGTGAACCTTCCATCAATGGCAGAGGTCCTGGATCTGGGAATTTTTATACAAAATTGATCCACATAATGTTGAATGTAATTTAATTAAGCCAAATAGAATTAGCTGTAAAAAAACTAAAATGAGACAAGACAGGCAGTACCAAGTTGATGAGTGATCACCCAATTCCCTTCACCATTTCACTAATCCAAATACCCCATCTGTTAGTGGATTCCTGGATAAATTTGAGATGCAAACGCAATCTAAAAAAGTAAGCATTCAAATCTTACTATTCATTTATAATTACTAACAAGTTATTTTTTAGTCACTGTCAATCGAAATGCTCAACAAAGAGCTGGGTTTTTTTATGTGAATGTGATATACCACTCTCAATCACTGAGGCACCATTGTTTTGAGAGCTTTTGGAACTCTGAAACCTATCCATATTGAAAATCTTAGTTAAATGCACTGCAATCACTGCCCACTTATCTCACCTATTCTATCACCATCAAGAACACATCTTAAAAATATTTTTCAATCATGATATATTTATCTCCTTTACAATAGACATTTTAAAAATCCCCCATGCGACTGCCTTTAGGGAAGTCACATAACATTTTATAGACCAACAATACCAACTGACATCAATATTTATTGGCTTGAATGAAATTTGAGTTAAGTAGATTTTTTTTCTTCTTTTTTTAATTGCCACTTAAATTCCAATTTCTAGGCAATCACACAGTAACTTCTCTGGAATAGATCTTCCTCGACTTGTTAAAATGTTAAAACCTTGAAGATTGAATTGTTTTTATAATGACTGATAATGCTTCAGTCAACCACCAAATGTTCCACAAGATATTCAGAGTGACATCAACTTTCTCTTATGAGGTAGATTCCATAGGATTTATGCCTCCTGTTTTAAATTTTGGAACCCATGATGGACTCAAGGCCCTTGGCAATACCTCACCAGTAGAATCTCCACAAGTATTAAACCTGAATTACAATTCCATTGTATCTCAGGTGGCATTCTTAGTTTTGTATCTCCACCAAAGTCCTCAGTGGCACAAAAGATTTATTACCACTGTCACGCTTGTTTAAAATGCCACCACCCTCATTTCACATGTTTCAACACATTGGAATTCAACTTATGATATTCTCAAAAGGGCCTTATCACTTAAGGGTGCACAGAATCATTACTGCACCTTGGAGAATATGCAAGCTTGTCAATTATCACCCCTTGAATGGGAGAAAATGAAGCTCATGGTCCAGTTACTCCAGCCACTTTATCAAGAAACAGTGATTATATGTGGCTGAAAATATCCAAAAATGAATCAAGACTTACCCCTTTACATTCTCCTGATAAAGCAAATCAATCAGGTAAGTATGTTCTCTAAAATTTTGCATTTTACCCAATTGTCCCACTGATAGTCAGGCACTATCAGGCATTCCTACACTATGATGTTGCACCCATCAAACCAGCAGCAATTGCTATGACAAACAAGCTGACCAAATATCTCAGGTTGTTACTCAAAAATATACCACTCATCTGTGCTTCAATCCTTTATCCTTGGTTGAAGATGAAATTTTTCATCACTCACAATTCAACATTGGAAGATTTTGGTACATTGGAAAAGAAACTTGAATCAATATTTGAACGGGAATTCCACTACCACCTGACCAGCTCAAATAAACGATAACAGCTGCCTCAACCATCTCATGAGCAGGAAAGTGCATTGATTGATGAGATTTATCCAATGGCTTATCCTGAGGGCAACACAGTCAAAAATGAAATACAGAAATACTTTTTTGAGCCACCTGAGGTGAACATGACTGATGTCCTGCTTTTTTGGAAGTCACAGGCTACCATGTTTCCTACCCTAAAGAAGATTGCCTGTAAATATCTAGCAATCCCAGGAACTAGTGCACCCTCAGAAGAAGTATTTTCTTGTGGATGCAAGATACTCACTTATCAGCCTGAATCTTTGTCTTGAATTCATGTGGAGAATCTTTCCTGCCTCAAAGATTGGGCACCACACTTTGGCCCTATCTATTCTCACACTTAGCTTTTAACTGGTTTGTATTATTGCATATTTTTTTAGTTCCTTTTACTCTCTTATTTTTTGGTAAAGTTTCTACCATTGGGTAACCAAAGGGGCTGGGCCCTTTCCTGCCCACTGGGCCCAAGTCAACCCCATAAGAAATTGTACCTAAAATTGGGGGCCCTGTCTCCTTGCCCCAAAGGTGACCTCGACGCAGAATCCTCGAGTTGCCAGGGTTGGGGGCTGGGCTTACCTTGAATGAATCTAATAAATCAAAGAGGCATGTTGAAATTGAAGATGAGCTGATTTAACCAAAGCACTCTGAAAAGAGTATTTAAGTTTTAGTCAAAATTATGTCCTAAGCTCACCGTGAAGTTATCATGATGTCTTTTTACATTAACATATACTGTATTTAACAGCGATGTTGCACACATCACAGTCTTGATCAAATTAATTATCCCCTTTCTTCATTATAATTCCTCATTTGTTAATTCTCTTAACTCACTATAAAATCAAAGCCAGCTTTTAGAAATTCCAGCCTGTTTCTGGAACTAAGGTAGATATAGTATTACATGTCACACTATTATTTTAAGTCTAATACACTAACATAAGATTAAAACAGGTTCACTCCAAATCTGTTTTACTTATCTCTCCTTGGACTTTAGAAGAGATTTAGTTTTCTGTTGAGGTATTTACTATTTCTCGCATTAACCAATATATATATATATATATCTGAAATCATAAGCTTACGACTTTAACAATCAATAACCCCTATATTATAGAAGACATAGTTATTATAATTTAATTGAATTATATTCAAAGTAGTTACCAGCTAGGTTAATCAATATCCTATTCAATATCATTACTATACATCGTGTATCTAAACTAACATTTAACTTATTAGTTATTGCTACTGGTTAAAATTTTTATCGCAACAGAAAGATTTTTAACAAACTCTTTCAGGATGTTAGAGAACTGGCCTAAAAGAGCCAAGATTGACTATTGCCACCTCTAGCTCAAATGCGCTTAAGTATCCAGTGATGATCCAAGGAAAGGACTTGCCATGGATTCTCCGCTAAAGGAAATCCATTGGCTTGGACTAAGTGTATATATAAACTACTCCTTACTCCTTTTTTTCTCCTATTCTTCTGTGTACCTTTCGTGTTATCTTGTTTTCTTTTCCTCTCTCAACTTATCTTCCTCTTATTTTCTTTTCTTATCTTTTCACTTTTATTCCTGTTATCTCTTATCTCTCTTATAACACCACGGCTATCGTAACTAGCACTTGTAGGAATTTCTCTGTCTCACTTATAAAACGTATCAGAAAAAAAAACTGATCCTGGTATTAATAAACCAGTTTGTTGTAGCGTCACCAGTATCTATCATCGTCTCTGTATTTGCTCATAGTATTTATAGTCCACCTTTAGGTACATACTTTCTTTTACTTTGTTGTTTTTATTATTGTTAATCCACACCTTTAGTTCTCCTAAAATAACAAATTATTCTGTTACAACGAACGACTGGATGGTCACAGTTTGAATTTTTTAGAAGATTGATGATATTTTTTTTCTCTGCATGTCATAAAATGGGCACCCCAAGCTTTCGGCAAGCTTGAACTGTACCCATTTTATCTCTGTTAGCATGAAAGACAGCACCCCTGCAGTCACAAACGGGCAAATCAATTACGCAATTCAAGTTATTCCAATCTTGGGTGAGGCTGGTATTATAAAACGAACAAAGTGAAAAAGCACATTCCAACAAGATCAGTCTTAACGAACGAAGTATTAACTTCCAAAAATAATTATCACACTACGCACATTGCACTGCTGTTACCAATAGTGAGGTTGTGTGCTTTTCGGTTTTCTTGGCATTCAATTGCAGCAGAGGTTAAATATTGTGTGGTAAGGCCAAACTTAGCTGCCAGCGCTGAGGCATGGGGTATATGATTGCGAACTTTCGTCTTTCCAGGCTCAACAGAAATGATGTTGAACATACTACAGGGGAAAGAGTATACGGTCATATTTTCCTATCAAACAGGTTGATGTCATTGCTCTTGCCACTTACGTTCCGTTCGCGTTGCAATACGACAAAACATCTTCACCTGCCCAAGCGCCGTTTCTTCCCGAGCTCTTACAAGGGTCCTATGACGCAATCAGCAAATGTTAGTTATCATCTGACCTTGTTGGCCAATGGAAAAACTGCGGTAAACGACTGACGCTCCCGATCGTAACAAAAGCATTCTGGACCGAACGTAGGAGTAGTGAAGAGTGAGGAAAGGATTGACCAATTTCGGGAAGTGAGACAAGGTAGTCAGTTGAGCGTTTACAAGGACGAAAATGTTAAGGAACCATAAGGGACACTTACAAGCGATTTCAGTATGTGAGAAACCGACATCCTCAAGGTAACGTTTCTCAACTGCTCTTCTACTTCTTCCATGCTCTTGAATTCACTAGGTTGAAGATACTTTCCACCTGACAACAACCCGGAAATACCATTAGAAGTGCTGATGCCCGCCTCGAGAATCGATTGAGTTTGATTTACAAGGGCTTGTTCGACTTGTTGTTGATATTCTGTGAGCCCGTAAACCACCTCCGCCCACTAAAGTCACATAAAACAAATAGAGAATAAGAGCCGGCTATGGTTGGCCTTAAATGTGTAAATCTTTTGAAAATAGTTTACCTCGTCAAAAGCGTCCCTTGGCGCAGCATGGTACCGGGTAGCTGCAGAAGCAAAACTGGCAGCCGAGGCTGGTATTAACACTATACCAGCGATCCATTTTCCAATTATTGATGGTAGGCCTATGAAAAATGGGATAAGAGACAAAACTCCAACCAAGAGGCCGGCAAGAGCTGCGCCCAACGCAAAATGACTCTTCTGGGAAAATAAGTGGAGGTTGTTGGGTTGGGGAAACAGTGCGGAAACGACACTAAGGAGATTAACTGAAACGAAACCATCCATACTTCAATGTGTGTTCAGGCTAGGGCGTTGGAATGAAGGCTAGGAGGAGCTGCTCATCCAAATCACTCACCTCGCACTAAGGACATGGCAGAACCAATAGCCAAGTAGAAGGTGTTCATCCTCTCATTCCATTCTTGAATGGAAAACAAAATATACCAGTCCAGGTCCTTGACAGGGTAACACATCTATGATTACCACATGTAAACAAATTCCAAATTTGGCATGCTTTAGACTAGGGGTACGTTTGTAAGGAACTATAGTATACTACGGACCTGTCCGGCGTTACACCATCTAGAGATACCGCACTCAAAATTCTTGGTTTCCAGAAGCTCAGCATACGCCTGGGAATTGAAAATGTCCGAAAGCATTAGCTAATCTTTGAAGTGAGAAGTTTAAGTTCATATGGCTTGAAAAGTCGTGCTGACAGAAACAGTCAAATTCCTGCCGCCAGGGTATTGGGATAAATAATTGTCTAAATTGAGTTTTTTCCAAGTTTCTTGAGTCAAAGGCAAAGGGTCACAGCTTGAACGAAGTTGCAATTGCTGCCGATTGGAATTCAAAATTGCTAAAGAGCCACAAAAGAGCGAGAAAGAGGCTCCAACGAGGTGCGTTGACAGTACCTTCATTTTCGTTTTAAAGGATTGATCTCGGTGTAAGTTTCTTGTAGTTGAAAACAGCGACCTCTGAAAATGAGAGTTGTTTTGAAGCAAATTACCGAAGGAAAAGGATAAGCAAAAAGGTGGTACGAAGATTCCAAAGATTTAAAACCTCCGTAATAACTGTCTTTTCCTAGTAGGGGAAGTAAAATATTTACCAATAACTTTTTTTCGAAAAGAGCGATAAAAAATTAATAAAACTGGCTTGATAGAACAGATTGAGGGGCAGCAAGTCTCAGGAGGGAATGCCGAATATAAAATCCTACTCCAAAGTCCTACTCATCAATTGTTCAACTCAGAGCTGACGGCGAGAGGACTCAGCGAGCATTACATTTTCTGAAGATGTTCTGACGGGAGATGAAACATTTACATTTGATTTATAGGCGTATTGAACAGTTGTACAAAACTTGCTTCAATCTTACTCCTTGAAAGATCGATTGAAGACGAACCTCCAAACTCCCTTCAGCAAAGGCCTCGTGCGACACAGACAACCAGTAGTTGAAACATCATGCTGTATTGTCCAATGTTATCTTAACTGAGGAATACAAGTCGGTAGGTGGTCCTCGCATACTCACTGCCAGACACTTGCTTTGGCCTTTCATCAATGCCCTGCCGGGAACTGGTGGTACATTTGTTAAGAAAGAACACATTTTGACTCGCTTGCTCAGCCTCAGATACAATAACAGAAACCATTGAGAAGTTGAGCAAGGGGACCGCACCAGTAACCGTTCCGATCTCATGAGTTTATACCGCCAATTTTGGTGTTAAGACTTTCGCGTGTGCGAAGACGGTGAAGTGAATAATGGTTCTTTCGGTGAGAGGATGAAAGAGTTGCTGTATACTGGCCGTGTCTGACACAATATAGCTAGCCCGTCACCTGATATCCGGAGGCTCTAAGGGGGTGCAATATGTTACAGACGTTTCTGTTTTTGAATTTTGTCTCTATGCCTTTCGGACTCCAATGACAGACAGCCCCACCCAAAAGATACATTAATCAACAGATGACTTTTGGCGAAAGTTTTTGGTTGAATTTGTATGGCTTTGCAGAAAAGGCTCATACATTCAACTTGAACTTTTGGCAGAAAGCTGAGAACAAAACAACCTTGCTAAAATTCTGGGACTGGAGAACACATAAATTCCAATCACCATAAGAAAAAGGCAGACCCGGGAGGTAGGTGCTGCAGCTCAAACACGATCTTAACATGAAAATAAAATGAATTCAACATGACCCCCAAAATGCAGTTGTTTATGAAAATCCATGTTTGGATCACTTTGTGTATTTCTTGACCTTAGTGACGAGCAACTTGGATCTTTTGGAGTGGCTGAGAATCCTATGTAGCATCTGGCTGATCCACATTCCATTTGGCAGAGCTATTTTTGGGTATTTCATACCAGCATCATACTCAACCTTAGGTTTGAATGTTAAAGACAGCCGATTAATTTCCTTTGGGATCTTAACTTGGCCGGAAAGACTTTCTGTGAAAACATTAGCATTATCAGAGGGATACAACTGCTACTGTCCTGGATTTTTCAATGTGGAAAGACATTAGTTTTCTCTATAATTTAAAAAGATAATTTGCACAGGCACATGGATGTATGATCTTATCATCCCCCTATACTGAAAGACGTACCGAAAGTATGAAACTAGTCCAAATTTAGAGGTTTAAGATCCATGTTTAAGCTGAGATATCATGAAAGAATATTTTTTTATATCGAAGTCTTCTGGTATCTTTTAATTTCCCCAACCCACTGAAAAAAAACTCTGATTTCAATGTGTGACCCAAAAACACTTGTTTAATTTGCAAAAAGTTATATATCCAGGTTCTAAAACATCATAACACAATTTTTTTGGAAATTCTTTTTCTTTCTGACCCATAAAATTTTAAGATATGGAAGAAATCCCAAATAATGTCAATAGTCGCCAATTAAGAGTAAAGGCTCTATTGGGAAAATAAGGAAATGAGAAATCAATGAATCGAAGGTATGAAATTACTTTCTAATATTTCTGATGATGTATTTAGATGTTAATGAAGTGATATTCCACATATGAAAAAAGGAATCATTGCAGACAGGTTAGAAGAACCAAAAGGTGGAAATTTCACCCACAGCACCACTATTTCAATAAAAGCTTTATGAAATTCTTGATAAAAGTGTAAATAGGTTTGTAATGTCTTGAAAGCCACAATAAATTAGGAATGGAGGAATTAAACATCATTAAGAGAAAAAAACAGAAAAAAAGTCACAATACTACAAAAAACACAAAACTTGTGCAACATTACAGCTTTTTTATTAAGGGATGTTACAATCATTTATCAAAGAATACCTCATAATGTTAAAAATCTCCTCACCCTCTCTCAAAAATTCTAAGGCTCACAAAGAAGTCTAATAATAATTTTTATAGGCCTTCCAAGTCAAAGAACAAGATACTGGATATATGTAGCACCTTGAGAAGTATACCTTTGTTTTCATTGCAAAATAATTGTAGTGGGAGGCATAAACTTGCATTAATTGAATGTTAATTAACCCACCAACATATATCCAGGCTGTATTCTGGTGTTTGAAAGTATGTTAGAAAGTCTTAGAGGTGTTTTGAAATTATTTGACCAAAAAAAGCTCAAGCTTACTGGTTCAAATTGTAAGGGGAAAAGTATATCTATACATCAATAGGATCCAAAACTTGTAGCTATATGAATTGATTATTTTGTCAATTCCTTTGACAAAATCTCAACAAAGAGTGTTGGCAGGCTTTTCCCTAGAATCAGAATTGCCACTTTGCACACACCTCAAATAAAATCCAGTCCTGTAAATCTAGATGTGAAAAGGCCTTTATTATGCAAAGTTAATTTGAAAAAAGGAAGCAAATAGTATGTTTTTTTGTGATATAATATTTGATGAAATCTATCAAGCTGTGTGTTGGTTTTTGTCAGATTATTAAAGTGAAAATTCTGCCAAAGATATAAGAAATAAAGCAAAACTGTGAGGATGTGACCTCAAGAGGTATATTTTGCATTAATAATTTATGGAAGAAACAACACAATTGATCCATCTGTACATTCAGTGTTTGAAAATTTAACTTTATATTGTAAAAACAATCAAGGCACTTTTTTTTAGATAAGTAAAATTTTGGAGAAGTTCATTCATATGAAAACACAACTCATTTTACAAAATACTTATTTGAAATGAAAAACAACAGTTTTTGAGAAATTGAATATGAATTAAAATAAATTTTCCTGTTTCCAAAAAATATTTTGTTCAAAGAACCCTTTTTCCGAGATATTTTCTTTTGAGAAGAACCAAATTATTGTTTGCTGAGAAATTATTCATTATTAAAAATTATTGTTTTGTAAAGAACTATTTGTCATCAAAGTTCATTCATTGGAAAAAGTGAGTTTTTCATTCAATAAAAATGTTTTTTACAAAATTGATTCTTTGTGAAAACAAATTCTGTCTATGATTGTAGTAGGACATGGCTAGAGAATTTTGGGAAAATTTCCAGAGCTTAAACTCCTGTTTGATTTAAAGATATAATCTACTTAGAATCATAGAGGCATTATTTGATCTACCACAGGTGTGGCTTATCCATCTTACACCGAAGGTGTGATCCTTTTCTTTTGTTGATGCACTTTTAAGGAGGGTGTAGCAATCAATAAAAAACCAGTGGATATTTATTTTCCCACCAAGAGGCCCAATCTAGACAGAATTTGGATTTTGAGTGAACACTAGTACTGAATTAAAGAAAATATACCATGAAGCTTTGAATTTGCATTTTCTTGCTTTTTGGCATGATCTTTCATATTGTTGGGGCTTTTTTGTATTGAAGAAACTCAGAGAGATATTGGTCAGAATTCATATATCTGTGAGCCAATTTTTACATGAAAGCTACACTGTTATATCAGAATCGATTAAAAAAGCAAATAACCAAAAAATAAAGGAATAAAAAAGTTCATAATAATATATGTAGATAATTGGCTTAATTCAAAGATCTGCACATATAATTATATATGTATATATATTCATATACCATGTGGATATTAGGCAACATAATTTATAAATATTAGCTAGGATATCAGGGTATTGATTCATAAAGTACAAAAGACATCAAAAGAAATATTTTTGGGACTTCATCTTCATTAAGAAGTAGTTCAAATACCATTTATTGTCTAAATAAAATTTCATATATCATTTTCTGCTCCAAATATCATACCCAATTTGAATATTTTGATTAACAAATATCACAGATGACAGGTATTTAATAAGAGATGAATTACTCAGATAAAAAAACATTATACCTGCAGCTGTTAGATAAGCTGCAGCATAAGATGAATAATACAATCTCACATAGATTTTATGTTTATGAAAACAATAGGTACTGAGATATCAGGTCAAAAGAATTTCAGGCTACTTAGGTAAAAAGATGATTCAAATGGGAGAATATCCATATTTTTTAGTATAAGAGTTTCACTTTTCTTTCATGTAGGATTTTGTTGTTTAAAAGTTCCAAAAAGGTGAACAAGATTATTGAAAATAGTATATTTGCGAGGTGTGGATATGAAAATTTGATTAAAAATAAAGTACTTTTCCTGTCCTCAAAATTTGTAGAAGAAGAAATTTAATTAAGAATATTACATTTTAAGAGTTTTGAGAGAAAACACACCAACTTTATTTTTTATAACTTTTTTAGTATAAAACAATAAAAATTTATACCAAAATACTCTACAAAAGATATTTAAGGCTACAATAGAAATTTCTTCAAGAGAAATGTCAATTGGAACTAATCGAGAAACAAACTGCAGGAAATTATATTCAGAACAAAGTCTTTAAAAATCTCATGAAAGAGAAAACACACCCAAAAGTGACCAGAGCTAATTTGGAAACAAAGTGACAAAGGTAACAGCAATGAAAGATGCTTAAATTCACTTATGGGGGTTCAAGGGTAAAAATGATTATAGGAGTTAAAAATAATGATTATGATTATTTTTTCACATGTTTGAAAGGTGTAAAAAAATATAAAAGAGGTGGTTTCAATACTTCATTGATTGGCTTAACAGTGTTTGAACTAATTATGAAAGGAAAGGATTCTAACATGAAGAGAAAAGTGGGGCAAAGAAGACATTGTTTTATAGCCACCAATTTTCTTACTCCAAGAGTAAAATTGACTCTTTTCAGTTGTGGAACAAACTCTGACAACAGAACACCCCATTATGGCATCATTGAACCCTGGTTCAAACCAAAAAAAGGCTGGTTTTAGCCATTTTAGACCCTTAAATCCACCATTGCTATAGTAATACCTGTTTTCAAGCCTTCAAAACACGTCAGAATGTGTTTAAGACAACCAGTTAAAGCTGTTTTTACCAGGATTGTTTTAGATTAAGGATAGTTTTGCTCACTTGGAAACAGTTAAGACTGCCCTGGTTGGTATCAAAACATCATCATCAATTGAGTCACATATCCTGTGATTCAATTCCAGGCCAAAAGTGAGGAACTTTTGCATAAATTTTGACATCCCATGCCTATCAGCAAGGAGCTTGGGGGAGTCTGGAACCCTTGGAGCCAAGATTCCTTCCCCCCCAGAATTAATATTTCTAATTATTTTTTTTTTTGATTCTTCCTCATGTACTATACTTGTAATTTACATATGCCATTAAATTGAGTTTTTACATTACACAAATGTATTAATAGGGGGTGTCAAAGTCACCAAATCTCAATTTAAAAAAACAAGTGATTTGAAACCCAAGTCCCAACACTAAATCCTGGTGTTGGAACTCCTTTTGTTGTGGGATAAATAATAGGCAGTACCTTTAGGGGGAAATTATTGGTGAGTCTGTTTTGAATTTCAGAATTAGCCAATAACCATGGGTGCTAAGGTGTATTAGCTGCCCCTATAAATATAGTGAATAAAAAACCCTTTGTGATGAGATAACAAATGAATTATTTAGTTTTGTGGCTTTTCAATTAGAGAACTTTCTTCAGAAGTCTCTATCAGTCTGTCAATAAAAGATAGCTATTATAATAATGGTAATAGTTAATATTTGTTTTAATAATTGAGGTTTGCTTAGCTTTCTTGTTATTGATTATAGTTCTTTTTAATTAATTCTTCAAGTATTTCTTCTTTCAATACCTGAGATATTTAAATAATTTTGTTTAAGATAACTATTAATATTAATAATAATCTTGATAGCTAGCTAATACTTTTAAAGGTGATTTAATAATAATATCAATATAGCTATAATAATTTAAGGGTAAGATAATTCTTTAAGGGTGGTTTTGCTTAATATAAGGGTAAGATATAAATGATATAATAGTAATATAATACTATTAGAATCAATATAAATACAATCCAATATACCTATAAGGCTTATGATATAAGGTATTAGGGTAGAGGATATTCCTCTTATAAGTAAGGGTTATTGATAAATTAGATAGGATCACTAATGATAATATCTGCAAACACTACCTCAACACTACTACTATAATGGTAAGACTATTCAATAATATTAAACTCTTTCCTTGATATTATAAATATCTTTCATTAATTAATCATAAATAATACTATAAGATACTGAGCCTTGCTACTGATCTTTTTCAATATAAATACTAGATCATGCTGCTAGAGAAGGGATGGATTGATCCTCAAGATTATTGTCTGAATCAGAAGCATGGGGGGAAAAACAGGGAGAGAAGCCCTTTATTTATACCTTTTGCGCCCTCTATAGAAACTTCCCAAAACAAGGGACTTAGGAAAATTCCACCTTGAGACATTTTTGCTGGTGAGTAAATTAAAAATGGTATCATTTGATCAAGATGTTGCACCATATGTTTGGTTAATTGCACCATTCTGAACCTTATTATTGTCAGTGCACAGCCTTGAGACATTTTTGCTAGTGGTTAAATTTGGAATGGTGTCATTTGTTAGGGATATTGCACCATATGCTTGGATGATTGCACCATACCTTTTGAACTATATTGATATTTTAACTAAACGTTATTCTTATTATGCACAGCCTTGAGTCATTTCTGCTAGTTGTTAAATTTGGAATGGTGTCATTTGATACATATATTGCACCATATGTTTGGTTGATTGCACCATCCTTTTTGAATTATACTGATTTTTAACTAAAATTTTTTCTTATAATGCACAGCCTTGAGTCATTTTTGCTAGTGGTTAAATTTGGAATGGTGTCATTTGATACAGATATTGCACCAAATGTTTGGTTGATTGCACCATTTTTCAAAAATGTATTCTTATCTCTACTAAGCTTTCTTTTCTTCTTCACAGCCTTGATCTGTATTTAGTTGAGTATTTTTCTATGTAAAATTTAATTTGTAAGTAATACCTGTAATGTTTGGTTATGGGAGTTTAAGTGGGGATTGAGTAATATAACACTATGTTAACTTATATGTAAGTGTTTTTTTTATGTCAAGACATGTAACACATGATGTTTTAAGAGTAATGGTATCACTTATTTAATATTACACATGTTTATTCATATTGAATATTTGGACAAGCTGAGTTCTTTTTAAGGATATTTTTGTACCTAGTATAGAGTGTATAGTATCATTTCTCTTCTTTAATCCATGAAATCTAGAGAATTATTGATATTATGGGGTTAAGGCAATATGTGACTATAGGTAAAATTTGATGTAGATTACACTGGAATACTTGCTTTTGTTATCTTAATATAATTCTCTTCCTTTTTATTGAAATTTTTTTACTTTTATCATTCACTTTTTATCTTTATTTTCTTCTTATATATTATTATTATTATTATTATTATTGATTAGAGCTTTGGATTTTGACATTGTGGATTTAAACCTTGGAAAAACTGGTATGGAATACCACAACGTTTTCACAATGCAATAAGGCATATGGTAAATCGGCCGGTCTGCCTGGGTGGTAAGTGATATAAAAGTGAAATTCAGATAAACACTCTGCCCAACAGGCTTGAAAGCAAGTAAGGACTTTGGAAGACATAAAATATTGAAGGGAAGAGTGGTCTGTCAAGAATTAAAAAGGATTGGAAAGAGAAAGAAGAAAAACTCTCCAGTGCTTGAGCCCAAACTATCCCAAGAAGTTCCTTCTCATTAATTTCATAGTTGAGCTCATCTGGGAGAAGCTTGCAACTATCAAATGCAATGGGATTCTTTTCTGAGTCATTCACCTGACTCAGTACAGCACCCAAGGAATAATCAGAAGGATCAGTCTCTACAATAGTTGGTAGAGAAGGATTGAATGGGATAGGATAGGAGCTGTGGTGAGAGCTTCTTTGAGTATGTGAAACTGACTAAGAGCTTCCTCATTGGATATGAAAGGAGAATCTTTTTTAAGGAGGGAAGTGAGAGCAGAGTTTCCTTTGGAATAATTTTTAATGAAACAACGATAGAATTTGGCAAAGCCAAGAAACATTGAAGTGCTTTGATGTTCTTTGGCTGAGGCCAGTTGAGGATTTGCCGAACTTTGGAATAATCCATCTTGAGGCCTTCACTTGAAACAACATAGCCCAGTATTCCACACTTGAGGCATGGAACACACACTTTGAGGCTTTGGCAAACAAATTATTGTCCGTCAGTCTTTGTAGGACAGAGGCTACACGTTTGACATGCTCCTCCTCAGAACTAGAGAAGAAAATAATATCATCCAAGTAGACTGCAACAAAAACATCCAATAAATCTTCAAATATATCATTCACAAGATTCTGTAATGAAGCAGGAGAATTTCTCAAGCCAAATGGTGTAACCAAATACTCATAACTACATTATTTAGTTCTAAAGGTGGTTTAGTGCTCATCCCCCTCTTTGATTCTCAAGAGATTATAAGCACCATGCAAATCTATCCTGGAGAAGATAGTAGAGCCTTTAAACAAATGCTTCATCACATTTAGTATTCCATTCCCATTCTTCATCATCTCTTGTTAATCATCTTGGTGGTGATGCAATCTGAGAGAAATTTTGAATGAACATTCTAACATATTCACAAAGTCCCAAAAAGCCTCTTACTTCCTTTTTATTGAGGGGCTTTGGCCAAATTTGTATTTTATTAATCTTCTGATTTGAAATTTTTCTTCCATTCAAAGAAGCTACATACCCTACTATGTCCAATGATGGAACACAACATGAAAATTTGATACCTGACATGGTAAGTCCTGCCTCTTCAATTCTGAATAATATTCTCTCTAATGTAACTGCATATTCTCAAATTAATCCTCTTATCAAATTATTTTCTTGTAAAGCCTCATTATTATACGTTGATCTTGGAGCTTTTATCCCTCCATCATCAATAAAAATTACTACATTTTCTGGTATTTCTTCTTGAAGTATCCAAGTCATTTGGGCTTGATAAACTATAGCAGAATTGGTTGCTCCTTGTGGTAATCTTGTGAATTGCAGCCTTCAAAGTGGTGTTTTAAATGTAGCTAAGGGTCTTTTAGAAATGTCTTATTCTCTTTCATCATACCCTCCCATTATGTCACCAAGTCCATAACAAGCTCTCCCTGAAAAGGCCTCTAAAAATTCTTTAATATGTGGTGGTAATCCTGCATCTTTAATTGTTACCTTATTAAGATCCTGTAAATAATGGACAACTCTAAGTTTTCCATTTGACTTTGAAACACAGAATACTGGACTTGTATAGCCAGAGGTAGACTGCTCATAAAATCCTGTTCTAATCCTTTCCTTTACCAATTCAATAAACTGGGGTATTATGGGCTTTGGTATTGGTATTAGCTTCTTTTGCCAAGGTGTATGTGGTATTACTGGTATTTTGTAGGGTTTTGCATATAAATGTTTCAGTAAACCGCTTTCCTCTACACTGAATACAATTGCTTTTTCTCTTAAAACTATGACACTCATCAGAAGACTTTCTTCTTCTGAAAGCCATCCAGGTGGTCCAAACTGTATCAATTCAAATCTTTCTTGTGTTATTTTTGATGTGACCATAAATCTAGGTGGTTTTGGTGATAGTGGTGTATTATAAGGGTCTCTTGATATTGGTGGCCTTCCTAAAGGAGGATTTATGTTTTGTTGCATAGGCTCATTAACTGGTTTGACCTTCTTGAGTACTGATTTGTATTTTGCTGCACTATTTTGGTAATCCATTTTGTAATATCACTGAAATGATTCTGTTTTTCTCTTTGATATATATATATATATATATTTAAAACTGGTTGAGTTGAAATCAATATAATATCAATTCTTCTATTTTCTTTATTTATTCTCCTTATTTTCATAATTCCTCAAATTGAATAAATCTTCACTTCTTTTATCTTTTTCTGTCCATATATTTGAGGTTGCAGCTTTACGTCATACAGGACCCTACAACTCAGGTGTGCAGACCCTGTATATTAGGTATACAAAATCCTGCCTTTTTATGTCATACAAGGACAATAAGACCCCTTGTGCATTCCTTCAAAAGGGAGAAGTTTCATGTCATGCTGAGGACCTCCTGGTCTTCAATTTGACTTGATCCAAGGGCAGTTTTTTTTTCTTTAAGCTGAAAGATTCCTGATACCAATATCAGCTTGAGCTACCTTGAGGCTTAATAATTCATAAAATGTTTTGGTTGATAGATATTTCTTTCTTCTTTTCAGTCATTACTAATCTCCTTGCATTTGTCAATTCTACATTTTTGTCCTTCTTTCTTCAATATTTTATTATTTGGCCAATTTATCATATATATTTAAGGATTTTATTTGAACCATTTCAAATCTGACCTCTTCTTTCTTCACATTATCTTTTTAATACCACTACTCCTTTCATGGACTAAAATAAAGAAATAGATTATGAGCCCTCAGGTGTGCTACCCCTGTAGTTTTAAGTCATACAAGGACTTAAAATTTCACTACTCCCTTCATGGATTCATTAAATTGCCAACTTTATATATTGAAATGAATTCTCATTATTTTAGAGTTGAATATGCTTTCAGGATGTTTTGATCATGAGTTAAAAAGAAAACCAGTCTATACTTATCATCTTACATTCATTCCTATGATTGAGCTTGCAAGATACTATTAAGATATCTCTTTTTTTATTCTTCTTTCTTCTTTCTATCTGTAATATTAATCTTCAGGTTTGGGATAATGTAAGGTTTGACTATGAAACAATAAGTAAAAATTACTAATTTATTACTTATTGTACTCTGAATGTCCTTATAAAATGAATAAATAAGATTAAAATAATAATAATAATAAAGAAATATTATTATTATGGCGTAAAATTATTATATTATTAAATAAATATAATAATATAATTAATATTATATAAAAATATAATATTATAAATAATATATTAATATAAAATAATTAATATATTATAAAGCTGTTTATTATTGTTACCAACAAATAATAAAGGCGTAAAAAATTGTTTTTTATAAATAAAAAACAATTAATAACAATAATATTACTAATATTAAAGTTATAAATTAATATAAATACTATTTATATTAAATAAGAATTATTATGAGTAATAATAAGAGAGAAATTATTATAATAAGATGAAATAACCTACTTTTAACACTTAAGATAATAATTTTGAGTTATTTTACGCCAAAAGAATATAATACAACCTTTTCAAATTGTATTTACAATAAAAATAAAGAGAATTTACTAAATTTCTTGATTTTACGTGGAAATGAGCTTTTTAGAGAGATTTATAGCAAAAACAATTAAAGAATTGATTTAATCACGTAAAGATGGTGATTAATGACAAGATGGTCTTTGGTCTTTAAGAATATAAGAGTTTTATATTTAAAGAATAAAGAAATTACCTTTTATTTAATTGATTTAATGTTTTTGATGCGTCTGAGGGGAAAACAGAATAAAAAGAGCTCTATTTATAGTAAATACCTCCCTCCTAGGGTCCAACAGGCTTCTAGTAGACGTGTACTGATCATATCCACTGGAATTGATCAATATTTTAAGGTTTGAGGGTGATTACATCATGATCAAACCATATTACATCATTATTACACCATTATTTAGAGTTATCACTATAACTCTAAGTGTGATGACATCAGAGGCTTGGCAGAACCCCAAATTTCGTGGATTTTATTAGTTTTAATCATAAACTACTAGTATTCACCAATTTTATCACTATTAAGACTGTTAAACTTAATTTAAGGTTACAGTATGTGATCATAACAGCTCAATTTAAGCTCAAACTTTGATCCTCAATAACTTTTAAGGTTTTCACGCTACAGCAATTCAGAGAGTGAATTCTGATAGTCTGACATAACCTCATTATGCTGCCAAGAGCGTTTCATTACATCATCAAAACTCTAATTTTGATGATTTTTCTTGTAACTCATCTTTTCTGTCGAAATTCAATATTTTAAACTTCAAACCTTGATTTCAGGGGGTTATACCCTGAATTTAATAATAAAAATTACATCATTCTTCACGAATGAACTAGGAGAATCCAACTGTATACTTTTTTTTACGTTTGGACTACTTTCACAACAAAGTGGTCAACAGCTCTGTTGATTCTTATCAATATTTCCTCATAAGTCTTAACCTTGTTTATAATTTGCAAAATAAAGTTCATATCTGTGTTCTTACAGTAATTACGTGGTAACTTTATTTTTGGTTCATCATTCTAGCATGTATAGTTTAGAAGATATTAGCTATGATCACTGAATATATGCGTTGACCAAAAAAGTGCATATATTCAGGATAATTCCTTAAGTATTGATTTTGAGAATTAGCTTATTAATTGTTTTATGTGTGGACTTTTATGGGGAATCCACTGGTACAATTTATTTCACATGTTGTTTCATTGGTTTCTGAGATAAATAGGATTTTATGGTTTTTATAAGGTATTATACCTTATAATTCATTAAATATTGACTTTACAGATATGCCATAAAAATGGTATATGTGTATTTTTCCATGGGGAATCCAATGGTATAATTTATTTCACATGTTCATTCATTGGTTTTTAAGTTAAACCAATTTTAGTACCAATTTATGGTATTTTTTGTATATTTGAGTAATTATTTTTAGTGTATAATTATTCTAATTAATTTTAATATAATTATATTAAAGATATAATTATTCTGAGTATTTTTTGTGACCTTATTGGGTATGTGGTCATATCTCAAAGGCTCACATTCCCTACCACCAAAAAAGATTGTACCACAATCTGATGTATGTGATTAGGGTATCATCCACTGTCCTACCTCTTCAATAGACTTTGTTAGTCTTGAAGCTCAATAATGCTTAACTTTTTTATTTTTCAGGTTTTCTTTCATGTCTGAACCTTCTTAGTAGTTTATCAGCATTTGTTATATCTTTCTCAAGTAGCCATTCATCTTCTTGAGTTGAATTTCTATACCTTACAAGGTATTCTCTTTCTTTTTTGTTTCTTGTCCTTCTTTCTTTAAGGACTTTTACTATTTTCTTTTCCTCTCCTTCTTCCAAGGGGGGAATCTCAAGTGGGGGTTTATTTCTTAGTGGAAATAACTCTTTGTCACTTGAACTGTAAGGTTTTATCAGACTTACAGGGAAAGTTGGGTGTTTGTTCATTAGCTCACCTGTGAGTTCTAATTGCACAGCATTGGGTCCATGAAGTGCTTTTATCATAAATGGTCCTGCAAAGGAATCTTTCAATTTCTTTGGGCCTTTTATGTTATTGAAATTAAGGGTTGATACTAAAACCAAGTCCCCTATTTTGAAGTCAGGTGGCTTATGACTTTTATCCCATCTTTCTTTTGCATATTTAAAAGAATCTTGCATGCATCTGTTTGCATGGTGTCTTGCTTTGTCAAGCATTATCTTGAAACTGCTTGCTGTTGGATGTATATCCACCAAGTCCTTTTTGAGGGTATCATAAGGAAGTCTTGGATTCCAACCTTTCTCTAGCATTGCTGGTGTTTTGCCAGTAGAAGAATGGATTGATGTCTTATATGCCAGTTCAAGTGCTGGTATTAGTGTACACCAATCATGGGTAAAACCATCAGAATCTTTGAATTCTAGCCCATAAGCACAGAATCTTCTGATCATATCCTCTAGGGTCTGTATCATTCTTTCTGCTAGACCATCAGTTTGAGGATGATAAGCTGTTGAGAATGATAATTTTGTCCCAAACAAGTTATGGAGATTTGTCCATAATGCTGAAGTGAACTTTGGGTCTCTATCACTTATAATATTTTGGAATAAGCCTGTGTGGCTAATGACTTTATTCCATATCATTATGGCTGTATCCATAGCTGTGTCATCTTTATGACATGGTAAGAACATGGGAGTTTTGCTGTACCTGTCAACTAATACTAGGCATGCATTATAACTCCTGTCTCCTCCTGGAGGTAAAGCTGTTACCCAATCCATGTGAACTATTCCCCATGGGGATTTTGGTTCTTGGATTTGGATCATCATTCCAAATTTCTTTCCTGTGGCTCTGTTGGCTTTTTGGCATCTGTCACAGGTTTGGCAGTATTCTGTAACATCTTTCTTCCAATTTGGCCACCAAGAGCAGGTTTTCACCCTCTCTAGTGTCCTATCTTCTGAGAGATGTCCAGATGCAACACTATCATGACACTCATGTAAAATAGTGTTTATTAGTGTTCTATCTGTTAAGGCCATAACACATGTGTGTTTTGTTCTATGGTAAAGGATTCCATCAAGGAGGTGAAATCTTCCTTCATCATATGCCTTTTTCCATATTTCATCTAGTTTTGATGAAAGTGATGGATCTTTGCAGTCTTTCATTAGAAGTTGGCTTAAGATATGGCAATTTTTGTCTGTCTTATAGCTTTCTTTAACTTGGTTAAAGAATTCTGTGCCAATATCTGTAACACATATTCCTTCTATATGGTGCTCTTCTTGTGGTACCCATGCTGGATTGTCAGGGGTATTTGCTAGAGCCCATCTGCTAAGACCATCTGCATTTTTATGAATATTTCCAGATTTATGAACAATAGTCATATTTCCTCTATATTCTTGTATAGCAATTTGCCATCTCAGCATATGTCTATTTGGAGTCTTCATATTTAATAGTGATTTCACAGCATTACAGTCTGTGATTACATCAAATACTGTGCCATCCAAATAATAATGCAGCTTTTCTAAAGCCCACACTAGGCATAAGCATTCCATTTGGCTTGCTCCATACCTTGCTTCTGTTGGCTTTATCTGCCTTGAAATGAAACAAATTGGTCCTTCCACTGGTTTATCATTGATAATTTGTGTTTGGTGAAGTGCAGCACCTAGTCCTTCTCCACAAGCATCAATGTACAGTTTGAAAGGTAGTTTCCAATCTGGCATCAGAAGAAATGGGGCATTTGTTAAGGAATTTTTCAATTCTTCATATGCCTTGACTCTTTCTTCCTTCATCTCATAGACTGTTTGTTGGTCACATAGCTTATACAAGGATTTAGCAATCTTTGCAAAGTCCTTTATATGCTGTCTATAGTAACCAGCAAATCCTATAAATGATTGCATTTCTTTTTTAGTTTGAGGCATTGGTTTAAGTAGTACTGCTGCTACTTTATTTTTGTCTATGCCTAGACTAAGTCCAGATACCACATGTCCTAGTGCTTTTAATTCACTATATGCAAAATGACACTTTTTCAAGGAAATTCTCATATTCACTTGGACTATTTTCTGTAGTACCCTTTCTAGTCTTGTAAGGTGATTGTCCCAGGTTTCTGAGCAAACTATGATATCATCAATGTAGATTATTAACCATCCTTCTGATAATTCTTCAGGAAATATGGTATTCATCATTCTTTGATAATGGGAAGGTGCATTTTTTATCCCAAATGGCATTCTTAAGTATTCAAAAATTCCACAATGGACTATTATTCTTAGTAGTTTCTTGGCATTGTCTGTTAAGACATTTTGATGAAAACCCTTAAGAGCATCCATAGCTGTGATGAACTTAGCTTGTGACAATTGGGTCAATGTCTCATGGATTCTGGGTATTGGATATCTGTCTGGAATGGTATAGGTATTCAGGGCTCTGAAGTCTCCTACCATCCTTGATTTTCCATTATGCCAAGTTATAATGACAGGTGTAGTAACTTCTACTTGCTCATTATGTCCAACCTTTCTTAATACTCCAAGGTCCATTAATTCTTTAATGTGCACCTCTAGGGCTTCTCTAGCTCTTGGACTGGCTGGATAAGCAGGTCTTCTTAATAAAGGTGGGTAAGGTTTTTCTACGTTAAGAATTATATCCACTTCATGTCCAATTATGGCACCTAGTGGCTCTTTGTCAGTTGCAAAGGCATTTTTATACTTAAATAAGAGGTCAATCAATTTTTCTTTCATTTTTTCTGTTAATTCTTGATTGAATTCTGCCTCTTTGAGTTGTTCAGATATAAAAAGTTCTTTTTCTGGAATTTTTTCCTCATTCTTAATAACTGTGATTTGTTTTTTGTTATTTAAGAATCCAAACTTTTGTCTTTTATTATCCCCTATGGTAAAATATCTATCCTTTTGGTTGGAGATATCTATACCATAGATTGATAAGTAGTCATTTCCAAGTATGAAATGATTACTAGTACAGTTGTCCATTACTACAAACTCTACTTTGATTCTGACACATTGTGAGGGATGAGGAAAAATTAGTGTTAAATCAATTATTCCAAGGGGCTTCATGCTCTCACTTGCACTACTAAATTTGACACCTTGTATTGGCATAAGTTTTTCTTGCCAGTCTGGGACAATGGTTTTTAAATAATTTCTGCCAACACAGGTGCAATATGCTCCTGTATCTAAGTTAACCTTTCCTTCTTGGTTATCAACCATAACAATACTAATACTTGATTTTCCAGCTGTATATCCCATTCCTCTTGCAGGTTTGGTTCTATACATTTTGGCATCTTGTATGTTTGTCAGATTTGTGTCAGATGTTCCAACTTGTGGCAAGTTTGAGTTAACATCCAGTACTTCATAAATTATATCAATATTATTAATTTGTGCATTAATTATATTGATTTCATCACTTTCAGAGCTTTCTGATTCTTCTGTCTCTTTTTCAGAGTCAGATTCTTCTTCTTTGTCATTGTGGTTTTCTGTTTCCACAATTTCATTAATCTTTGCTTTTTTAAGGCAATTATTGGCTAAGTGTCCAATACCTCCACATTTATGGCATTTTCTTTGCTCATTATTGTTGGATGTATTGGGTTTGAAGGATTCTTTTGATTTATCTTTCTTGATAAATGGTTTATTTGGGCTTTTAATGTCCAATTTTTTCCAAGTCCTGCCAATTTTTGTTCTTGTCACTATATCTTCTAGTGCATTTATATACTCTTCTGTGGAGCATGGTTCTATACACCTGCTTCTTAGGGCATGTTCTAGTTCCCCTCCACATTTTTTAAGTATTTTCATATGCACCATCTTCTGTGACATTTCTGGGTACAGTGCATTAAGTCTTTCAACTTGTTTTAGGAACCAAGTTAAAGGTTTATCTTTCTCTGGGTCAAAGAAAGAGTTTTCAAATGCATTTTCTATCTTATACCTCCAGGCATCATTTGCCCACTTGGTGATTATTTCTTGTTTCCACCGAGACCAGGTATTTTTACCATTTGTTTGTCTTATGCCATAATACCATCTTTTTGCAGATTTGTCAAACAAAGAATGTAATCTTGCAGTGATTAATTCATCTGGTATGGCATAATCTTCTTGTAACATGTCAATTGTTTTAATGAATGACATGTGGTCATATTCACCTTCTCCTGTGAATGTTGGCCATTCTTTCAGTTGAGGTGCTTCTTTCATTAAGACTTGGTTATTATCTTGGTGACTCAAGTCTGTTATGAAAGGATTTGACAATTCCTTTTTTGTTTTAATAGGGCTTCTTATATGAGAAAATGGTGTTGATAACTTTGGCATATTTAAATTAGCCTCATTAATTTTATCCATTTTTTCTGTAATAAGCCTTATTTCACTTTGAATATCATCTTTCAGATGCATTCTTGCTTCATCACTTTTTTCCACATGGTCCAAAAGTAATTTTTGGTGTGATGAAGTCTTTTCTTCAAATTTTTCTACAGAAATACTTAATTTATTTAATTTTTCTGTAGGATTGTCAATACTCACATCATAATTGATTGTCAAAGTCTTATCTTTGATATCTTTTATGTATTTATACAATTCTTGTTGTCCTTGTATTAATTTTTGAGTATTGTCAATTAAATTTTTTGGTTTATTGTTTTCAACAATAAACTTAATGTTGTCAATTTCTTTCTTGTTTTGTACAACAATTTTTGTTAAAGAAGATAAATTGTTATTTATTTCTTGTAGTGATAATAAACTGTCTTTAATTTCTTTTAGAGGTAATATACTATTTTTAATTTCTGTTACAGTATTTACAACATCTTTGGACAAGGTTATTTCTTTGGGAAATGAGGTTGTCTCATTCTTTGCTCTTCCTTGTCCTTGAATTCCATCAAGGTTCTGGCCATGTTGAAAACATTGTCCATGGCATCCTTTTGGATTCTTGGGATTCTGTAGCTTGGGGAATATGGTTTCCTCCAATGCTTTTTCTTATTCTTCTTCCCTTCTTGGGGAAGTGGGTTGGCTTGAGGCTTGCTGGTAGAAGCTACTGGGGCTTCTTCCTTGGTTGCCTCCCTCTTTTTGGCATGATAATCCTTGATTTTTTTGATTTGAGGTTTGGATGACAGTGGATTCCATCCATTGGAGTATCTCACTATCTCCTCCTCTTTGAGGAACTTTTTCAGGATGTGCCAGGAGTTCATCACTCCTTGGTGTATTTGAGGCAGCATTTCCCAGTCTTTGTCCTTGTATACTGTGTAATACTGCTTGTACTGGCTCATGTAGATGTCTATTTGAGCCCTCTGAATGTGATTTGTACCTGTTTGAGTTACTCATACTTAGTTCCAATTCAGGCTCAGATATCATGGGCATTTCTGGGACTTGCCTTTGGGATAAGGCACTTCCTTGTGTGGATTCTGTTCCACTGGGGATATTGCCCTTTCTTTTCCCTTTTGAGGGATCAATTCTACTTCTGAGTCCAGCTCCATCTGATTGGATGGAGTATTGGGAACCTCTTCTGGTAGTCATAATTAAAGAATAAGAAAAAATAAGAGTATTTTAGAATAAAATTCTTTTATGGCAATTTAAAAAGAGGTGCTCACCTTCAGAGTCTTGAATGGTGGGCCCTGGAAAGTCTAATTTCTTAGCTTTCTTTCTTTTGGTGATAACTGGTGTTGGAGAACTTTGACAAGTTTCTTCCACCAATCTCTCAACAGTAGCTTGGTTGTCTTCTGTTGGGTTATCTTCAAACACTAAAAAAAGACAAATAAATATAAGTCTTTTTATAAGAAGTGTTATTTTTGGCAAGATATGGCAATTTTCCACGTAGAAATTGCTTTTATATCTTAAAAAAAATGAAATAAATAAAGAAATGAATAAAAATGAATAAAAATAACTTTTTTTATTGGTTTTTAATATTTTTTAATATTTTTTATGTATATTTTTATTTTTAAAGAATAAAATAAAAAATGAATATGATTCTTATAAAATTAAATTATAATAAAAATTATTTTTAATTTATAAATTATCTTTTTTAATCACTAGAGTCACTCAAAGAAAGTTCTTGCAAGTCTAAGGATGTGAAAAACCACGTGTAAGACAGTACAATTGCTTTCCAAATGCCTCAATAGCTTTTAAAATCAATAAAATATAAAATTATTATATAATTTTATGATTATAAATATAATTTATTATTGGATAAACCCAAATAGAATCTTCTTAAAGGTCTTTTAAGTAAATATCACGGCCAGGCCCCCAAATGTAAGGTTTGACTATGAAACAATAAGTAAAAATTACTAATTTATTACTTATTGTACTCTGAATGTCCTTATAAAATGAATAAATAAGATTAAAATAATAATAATAATAAAGAAATATTATTATTATGGCGTAAAATTATTATATTATTAAATAAATATAATAATATAATTAATATTATATAAAAATATAATATTATAAATAATATATTAATATAAAATAATTAATATATTATAAAGCTCTTTATTATTGTTACCAACAAATAGTAAAGGCGTAAAAAATTGTTTTTTATAAATAAAAAACAATTAATAACAATAATATTACTAATATTAAAGTTATAAATTAATATAAATACTATTTATATTAAATAAGAATTATTATGAGTAATAATAGGAGAGAAATTATTATAATAAGATGAAATAACCTACTTTTAACACTTAAGATAATAATTTTGAGTTATTTTACGCCAAAAGAATATAATACAACCTTTTCAAATTGTATTTACAATAAAAATAAAGAGAATTTACTAAATTTCTTGATTTTACGTGGAAATGAGCTTTTTAGAGAGATTTATAGCAAAAACAATTAAAGAATTGATTTAATCACGTAAAAATGGTGATTAATGACAAGATGGTCTTTGGTCTTTAAGAATATAAGAGTTTTATATTTAAAGAATAAAGAAATTACCTTTTATTTAATTGATTTAATGTTTTTGATGTGTCTGAGGGGAAAACAGAGTAAAAAGAGCTCTATTTATAGTAAATACCTCCCTCCCAGGGTCCAACAGGCTTCTAGTAGACGTGTACTGATCATATCCACTGGAATTGATCAATACTTTAAGGTTTGAGGGTGATTACATCATGATCAAACCATATTACATCATTATTACACCATTATTTAGAGTTATCACTATAACTCTAAGTGTGATGACATCAGAGGCTTGGCAGAACCCCAAATTTCGTGGATTTTATTAGTTTTAATCATAAACTACTAGTATTCACCAATTTTATCACTATTAAGACTGTTAAACTTAATTTAAGGTTACAGTATGTGATAATAACAGCTCAATTTAAGCTCAAACTTTGATCCTCAATAACATTTAAGGTTTTCACGCTACAGCAATTCAGAGAGTGAATTCTGATAGTCTGACATAACCTTATTATGCTGCCAAGAGCCTTTCATTACATCATCAAAACTCTAATTTTGATGATTTTTCTTGTAACTCATCTTTTCTGTCGAAATTCAATATTTTAAACTTCAAACCTTGATTTCAGGGGGTTATACCCTGAATTTAATAATAAAAATTACATCATTCTTCACGAATGAACTAGGAGAATCCAACTGTATACTTTTTTTTACGTTTGGACTACTTTCACAACAAAGTGGTCAACAGCTCTGTTGATTTTTATCAATATTTCCTCATAAGTCTTAACCTTGTTTATAATTTGCAAAATAAAGTTCATATCTGTGTTCTTACAGTAATTACGTGGTAACTTTATTTTTGGTTCATCATTCTAGCATGTATAGTTTAGAAGATATTAGCTATGATCACTGAATATATGCGTTGACCAAAAAAGTGCATATATTCAGGATAATTCCTTAAGTATTGATTTTGAGAATTAGCTTATTAATTGTTTTATGTGTGGATTTTTATTGGGAATCCACTGGTACAATTTATTTCACATGTTGTTTCATTGGTTTCTGAGATAAATAGGATTTTATGGTTTTTATAAGGTATTATACCTTATAATTCATTAAATATTGACTTTACAGATATGCCATAAAAATGGTATATGTGTATTTTTCCATGAGGAATCCAATGGTATAATTTATTTCACATGTTCATTCATTGGTTTTTAAGTTAAACCAATTTTAGTACCAATTTATGGTATTTTTTGTATATTTGAGTAATTATTTTTAGTGTATAATTATTCTAATTAATTTTAATATAATTATATTAAAGATATAATTATTCTGAGTATTTTTTGTGACCCTATTGGGTATGTGGTCATATCTCAAAGGCTCACAGATAATACCCCCTCTGCATTTAAATTTCTGTAGTTGGTTTCTATACTTTATTTGTATTTTTTCTTTGATTATTGTAATATTTTCTTTCCAAATTTTGAATTTTCAGCTTAATTATTATTATTATTTTGAATCTTATTCATACTAAGAAGAGGTTTTAATTTCTGTGGTGGCCTGACACTATATAGTGGCAGTCTACAAGGCTAAAACTCTAATCAACTCAGAGCTATATCCCCTCATCAGACCAGGTCTGACCTTGGCTGCTCAGTGTATATGTTTTTTTTTCAAGTACATACAAACCAGTTGTCCAAGTGGCACCTAGAGCAGGAAGACCATTAAAGTCTCTCTTTTCTGAATGAGATCTTCTTAATCATAATTTTAATAATAAACATCATATTTCTCATTTTTAAGGTATTAATAGTTTTTATTGTTTCTTCTTTTTTCGTTGAGTATATTTATATTTATATTTATTTATGTGTATATTTTCATTTTTCTTATATAACCTTTTATAGTATTGAGATTTTAATATTGCCAGTTGAAGGTCATGGTGTACTCATATAATTGAACATTCATTTCTTTAAAAAATGATAAATGTAAAAATTGCAGTTTATAGTATTTGTGTACTTTGAATATTTCTTAAGTGAAAAATAATAATAATAAAAATTCCAGTTTATAGTCTTGGTGTACTCATATAATTGAACATTCATTTATTTAAAAAATGATAAATTTAAAAGTTGCAGTTTATAGTATTTGTGGACTTTGAATATTTATTAAGTGAAAAGTGATAATAAAGGAAATTCCAGTTTATAGTCTTGGTGGACTTTATTCTTTTTTTTCAAAATGAAGTTTGAAATAAATAATCAAATATTAAATTAATTATTGAGATATTTTGAAATTAAAATAGATATTGAAAATGAGTATTCCAATACTCTTTAACTCTTTTTGCTACATACTCCATATGGCCAATATATGATATTATAAAATAGAGAAAATCTCCAGCTTAAAGTAATTGAGGACTTATACTGATGTATATCAATACTTTTACTCTGAGAAGGTATAAATATAATGTGAGTATGAATTGAATACCCATATATAATATTGCAAATAGTAATTCTCATAATATTCTTGCAGAAAAAAGTAATAGAAATTTAAAAGTGAAATTGATTAATAAATAGAGAAATAAGAATACAGTTTAAGGTCATAGAGGACCCACTTTCAAATGAATTTTTGAATAAATAATTTAAATATAAAGATATTTATCAAGGTTTTGTTGAATAAATTATTAGGATGTATCTGGAAATTAATATTAAAATAAATAAATATTTCTTTTTTTTTATGGGAATTTTTTTTGAATAATAATAATAATAATAATAATAATAATCTAGTTTAGGGTCATAGAGGACCTATAAGGAAAAAAACATATCTTAAAATTCTACTAAAAAATCCAGTTTTAGGTCTTGGTGGACCTATATAACTGAATAGGAAGAAATATTGTAAAAAAACATCAATAAGCTATTCAAAAAAAGACCTTATAGTCTTATTGAGGGCTTTATGAGTCTAAATAAGCATAGAAATTTGTGTAACACTGGAAATAATTAATCAAAAAAGCACTTTATGGTCTTGCTGAGGACCTCATGATTCTAAATCAGCATACATATTTGTTTAAAAATGGAAATAATTGATTTAACAAGCACTTCATGGTCTTTCTGAGGACCTTATGATTCTAAATCCGCATACATATTTTAGTAAGAAACTGGAAATAGTTAATAAAAAAAGCACTTTATGGTCTTTCTGAGGACCTTATGAGTCTGAATCAGCATAGATATTAGTATGAAAATGGAAATAAGCAATGAGATCAGCATTTCATATTGTGACTAAAGGCTTTTTTTCTTGTTTAAGTGGAGAGTGGGCTTATTTTATTTTTCACTGGGCCAAACATTTCTGAATCTTCCTGAATCTTCCTGAATCTCCCTAAATCTTCTCAAATCTTTTGAAAAATTCTGAAAAAAACTTATATATTCCTAAATCTTCCCAAAAATTCTGAGATCTTCTTAAGTCTTCTAAATCCACTCTAAATCCAGCCAATCACAATTAAAGAAAGATAAATATATGCTGACCAATCACAATCAGGGGATATTAAAGCTCTGACCAATCATATCATTCCACAGAGTTTCTTCTTTTTTGATAAGGTCTCTTTTCTTTCTTCTGGAATGTCTAGTCTTCTTGTAGTGAAAAGAAATCTTGAATTATTCTTTTTATTCAACATTTGCTTTATTTCTTTTGTGAAAAATGAAGAAATTCTGTGCTGTATATTTGAGATCTTCAATATTAATTTGGGCTCTACTCTTTTATTAGTAAGTTAATGAAACTTCTCTTCATTTTTTTTCAATTTCAACATAATACTGATTAAACCTTCTTTGTTTTCAGATTATTTTGTTGAATTATATTTTAAAATTATTTGCTTTTGAAATTGAAATTTGAATTTTTTTTTAACAAACAATAATCTTCTTTTAAAGAAGTGCAATAATAAGTGTTTTTTCTTTGACCTTATGAAAGGTAATTATTTATGAGATTTATAATTCAAGAGATATTTAAGTACTTCATTAATGGAAAATAAGCTATTATTCAATAGTAAATTGATAATTCTTTATCAAGGTAAAATAACTGAAATTGATTTTCATTGATTAGAGCTATAAACTGATGTTTAATTATTAAAGTCCCACTTTCCCCAAAACTTATAGCCACTTGTCCTTTGGGTGGTATAAGAAACAGTTAACCACCCTTATTTTTTGAGTATGGACACTACTGATACTATTACAGAATAAAAAAACCAAAGCATTCTTTCTAGATGAATTTGATAACCAGCTCTTTTTTTATTACTGTAACTTTTTTTTATATCAATTTAAATATCTTAACCACAACTATCACTTCTGAGCTCCATATCAATTATTAATTTTTATTGTTTTATTAGTTATATATAGAACTTTTTTGATTGATTGGTTGATTATTACTAGATGTTTTTTTTGATACTGTTACAGAAAGTTCATAAATTAAATTTGCAGTTTAAGGCCATGCTGGGCCATCATGTATCATTGGTACTTGCATGTGTTAATATCTTCTTCTTTGATTAAATGACTGATAATAAAAGAAGATTAAAGGAAAATATATAGTTGAATTGCAGTTTCAGGCCATGCTGGGCCTTTAATTCTCTGAAGAATAATTTTCTTAAAATAATCTTGATTCTTCTTCATTTTCATTTCAATGTTGCTTCTGACAATTTCTTTCCATAACTTATTCCATTCTTCTTTCGTCAAACAAACTTGTGATTCTTCATTATAATTATTAACTGTAAGACTTTATCCTCTAAATCAAAATCCAATCCCTTTTCAATAATATAGAAGTCACCTCTCCATTTAATACTTTAACCCTTAATTTGATATTCTTCTAGACAAAACCATCTCTGAGCTTGTATTGCTCCCCAGTAAAGACTACTCCTTATATCTGAATCCATATAGAAACTTTCATTCCAATAGTCATTATTGAGATTTCCTTGAATTCCATCATAATTAAGTATATCCATAAACTCTAGTTTTGAAAGGTTTGATCCAGGAAACTGGCTTAAAGAGGCTTCTGTAGGTGTTTCTTGAATAATATGTTCATTTCCAAATAAATCTTCCAATTCAATAAAGGGGATAGTCTGAATAATTGGTATCTTGAAGGATTCAATAATTGGTGAGCCCCATCTTTGGTCTTCATTGTTAAGTCCTTGAAAGTTTTGATTGATCCAGAGGTCTTGGCCCTCTTCATTTGTTTCTGAGTTTTGCCAATAGATCCAGATGGTATTGTCTGCTTCATCAGTTTCAAAAATTATGATTATGAAATATAAATTATGATGAAAAAATTCCTAATGTGTTCTTGATGCCAAAAAATATGAATAATTCTAAGAGCTTCTTGGTAAAGGTGGATGAAATAAATAATCTAGGTAAAATATTTCTTAGAGATTTAATCCTCTTTGATAAGGCAGGAAGTTACTACCAAAAACTTGAATCAATTGAAGTTTTAAGTAATAAGGTGACAAATATTTGGGTCCTCTTTGATAAGGCAGGAGGTCACTGCCAAAAATACTGGACTTGATTATTTAAATTTAATTTTACTGATTTTCTTCTCTTCTTTCTTTTTGAACTATGTAAGCTGGAGGCTTTCAGAATTGGCTTCAGCTGTACTTTTCTCATTGATGGTAAGTAATTTCTATAATAAGCTAATTTTTCATTCAAAACTCCAGGTTCCTCCAATAACATCCTTATTTCTTGCAATTTTTCCTTTTCTTCTCTTGATTGGTGACTTGATTACTGACATTCTTGAAGTTCATCTTCATACTCAAAAATGAATTCATAACATTGCTTTTTCAACTGCCTTTGATCCAAAATCCCTTCATCCTCCAACAATTCATCCCCATAACATCCAAGCTTTGGCATCTTGATATTTTGTTAGTTTTATTGAAGATTATGATCTTATCAAGTTTTTCCTTCTGTTTTTAAAAGGTCTTGAAATTGGTTATATTGATATTAAGATTGAATAGAAATTGATATTGAAATTCCCAAGGATTTCATCCAAAAACCTTAAACCATTAGGGGTGGAATAAGAAACAGACACCCACCCCTGTAGTTTTTCAAGTTAAAAATAGCCTTATAATAATTTTACAGTTAAAAATCTTGCATACCCAAATCTTCATTCATATATATTTTTTTAGTTTTTTTTTGAGTTTATTTTTTCTTTTTTTTTAATTTGAATGTTTTTTTTTTAAGTTGATTTTTTTAAAGTTTTTTTTTTTTTGAACTTTCCCTTCTATTTTTTTTACATGTGCAAAAAAACATATTCAATTCATGAAACCCATTTTCCTTTTTCTTTTTTCTGAAGAATTGTATTCACAGATATATCCTTGGCTATTTCTCCCAGTATTTTCCTTCCTTTCTTCCTTTCTTATAGGGTATTACGTTTCTAATTTCTTATGAATCCTTCTTCTTTGTGTATAAAGAGGTATCCATAATCTTCCCAGAAAAGATCTCCACCAAAAACGTCCATATTATGCAAATTGAAGTCTTCTTGTGGCCAAATTCTACCATCATAAAGAGCCTTCCTTGTTTGTTCATCAAAGGAAACTACTGGCAAGAAAAGAATCCCCTTTGGAGGATAATTGTGAGGAAAGAAGTTTAGAAGAAGATTAGTAGGGAAAAACCTACCAGTATCAGACTACTGGTCTTACCGTTTACAGGAAGAAGATGGGATAAACAATTAAGGTTTACTTTTTGGGAAATATAGTCCCAACTACCTAGTTAACTGTTATCACGCATATATAAAGACAATACTGTAGCTATAGAATGTCAGACTCATCAATTTGAATTAATTTTTCCTTTGTTTTCATTTCTCATTTACTCATGGTTTATTCTTTATTCATATTTCAATACAATTTTGTAAAAGCTTCATGCTTAACAATACTCTACTTACGAGGCTAGGGATTTATAGGGGTATATAAATATCAATTCATCAAGTATCATGAAGTATGCTTACTGATCATTATTTGTTACACCAGAGTACTGTTAGTGTGTTGTGTCACAAATTCCTATATTAGTTTTTTGAGTATTATCTCTAAATTCATTCAGGTACATATTATTATTCACTTATTAACAATAGTTTAGATACTGATTGTTTTGTTCAGTGTTACTATTTACTAGGTCTTATTGTATATTATAGTAATTCAAATACTCATTAGCTTGAGCTCATTGCATGGTAGCAAGAGTTAGTTATGAAAGCACTATAATATAAAACTAGGAATAGAAAACAATCTTTTACATGTGGCTATGAGCAGCAGAACTGGAATAAAAATTCCAATAGTAGATTCGTCTGATGAAGAAGTTATCCTCAAAACCAAGATAATAAAACTGGACACCAGCAACTGGGTCCAGTGGAGCTGTCAAATGGAAAACTATCTTACAGCCAGACAATATGATGATCTACTCATACCAGCCTCTGAAGGAGAAAAAAGATTCCCAAAGTTTAGACAGAAAAACAGAAGTGCTATAGCCCTACTTTGGGGATGTGTGAGCACTGAGCTTGAAGGGGTTCTGCTAGATAACAAAAATTCTTTTTACGACACCTGGGAAGCACTAGGAAGCATGTGTGGACAAAACTCTATAGTCACGATATGCAAGACCTTTTATGAATTGATATCCTTAAAATAGGATCCTGAAACTTCTCTCCATACACACATACAGAATTTTCAAAAACTATGTGCCAGATACAATTCTATCACAGCAGACAAGAATCTGGAAGCAACTTTTCCACTGAAGTTACTAGCTGCTACATTTATTCAAAGCTTGAATGGGGACAGAGATCTTACTGGGTTGATCCAGACTCTTTACAACATAAAACCATTCACCCCAGCTGCGGTTATCAGTCGAGTGGCCATTGAACATTCAAGAAAGCAACCAAATGAACAAGCACTTTTCGTTGGTTCATCCAACAAACAGCAAAAAAATAAATGGGAAGATCAAAAACCAAGAAATAAGGGTTGGAGAAATGGAAAAAAGATTAATAGACCTCCAGTAAACAGTGGTAAAACTGATTCAGATAAGAGGATCGAGAATTTAGAAAAAATGATAGAGAAACTACAAGCTTCAATGAAGCCTCAATCTGCACATCTTTCCACTGAGAAAATCAATGAAACTATTAGCTCAGATTCCGATGCTTTCATAGTTAAAGAATAAGCTATATACTCAGCTGATGATGGAAACAAAATTTATCTGGGTTCAGGGGCAGGAAAATCAGTATTCAATAATATGAAATATCTAAGTGACCCTGTAATTATAAATCAACAGATCAACACATATGACAATGTTGTACCAATAACTCATCAGGGAACCCTTATTTTCAAAGGTATAGAAATCAGTCCAGTTTACTACGCACCAAGCGGACCTGTAAATCTACTCTCAGTATCACAGTTGCTTGACTACAGCATGCGACCAGTAATTAAAAACAATTGTTTCCTATTAAAAAAGGAACAAACCATAGTGGCCGCATTCAAAAGAGAGGGTAATTTATTTGTAAGTAAGCTGGAGGTCAATAAAACGTTCTTTACAAACAGCAATGACAGAGACTTGCATGCCGTTCTGGGTCACCCAAGCGACAAATACTTAAAAAATCTTATGACTGCCAATCAGATAAAGGGTAATATCCTTCTCTCTAAAAGCTGCAAGGTATGTCAGATGGAAAAATCAAGAATGGACCTCACACACAGGCGTTACCATCATCAACTTCAGCTTTCCATTGGTTACATGTCAACACGTTGGAAATTTCACCAGTCACAGAACAGGGGATCAAGTATGTGCTGGTAATCATCGACGACTACAGTAGGTATAACTGTATTTATCTTATGAGTCAGAAAAATCAAGCTCAGAACAACCTTATGTTGTATATCAACAAAGTATACAATAAGGTAAATATCACTCCTGCTTTTGTTCAGACAGACAGAGGAGGGGAATTTGACTCAAACTCCTTCCAACAAATCCTGTTCAAAAAGGGAATTGTTTTAGAATGGGGGCCTCCTGAATCACCACAGACTAACGGGGTAGCTTAACGTTTTAATCAAACTCTTCTCTCAAAGATACGATGTCTACTTGTTCAATCAAGGATACCTATTCAAATGTGGACAGAAGTGTTGATAATGAAGATCTGCTCATCTAAGCAGTCTATATAGCTAATCCTGCTCATCTAAGCAGTCGATATAGCTAATCTTTTTCTTATGATCATGTATTACTACATATTTGTCTAATCAATTACATCATTGTTGTATGATCTGATCTCCATTGTATTAGCTTGGAGACCAACCAGTTCTGTTTTACTATTTAATGAGCTGAGATAAACAAGTAGCTCTGTTTCCTTATCCAGCTACTTGTTTTCTCTTCCTAAAAGCTCTTTTGTTCCTAACATATCTCGACTGTTGAGCTTCTTTTAGGTATGCTCTTCTATTGCAATCCAGCTACTTGTCTTCTCTTCCTAAAAGCTCTTTTGTTCCTAACGTATCTCGACTGTTGAGCTTCTTTTAGGTTATGGGCCCAGGCAGAGTCCGCGAAACTGGTATCTTCAAATTAGAAAATTCTTTTCTGATGCTGGTTTTTGACTGTCAGCTGCCGATCCGTGCTTCTTTATAAGAGTGGAGGGTGATCCCTGTTTTGTCTTTCTTCATGTCTATGATTTGGTCATAGATGGAGGAAATCTGGCTGCATTCAAAGCACGGATTAAAGCTTCCTTTGACATGAAAGACTTAGGCGACATAGAGTATGTCCTGGTATGAAGGTCACCAGAGATCGGCCTTGTCGGATCATCAATTTATCTCAAGAACTGTATATAGAAAACATGCTAATTGATTTTGGAATGGCGGACTTCAGGCCAGTCTCCACTCCTCAAGTCCCTTCCTCAAGACTTGCTCCCACTTCAACAACTACCGCAAGCATGAATTACCGAAGGGCTGTGGGGCTGCTGAATTACCTGGTCTCGTGCACCAGACCAGACATAGCTTATACGGCATCCTGCCTTGCTCAGTTTCTCAATAATCCCAGCAGAGAACATGAGATGGTTTTCAAGCTCCGATTTGTAAGTGGAAAGACTTGACCTCCCTCCAGCTCACCCACTTACATCCATTTGGGTGCACTGCAGTAATGCACATTCCAAAGGCAAAAATAGTATCCAAGGTCGACCCAACTGGCTCTCTTTGCATGTTCTTAGGTGTTCCGGAACATAATCACAATTTTTGCTTATTTGATCCAAAATCAAAAAGAATAGTAATCACTCATGATTGTACTTTCAAAGATGGTGAGGCTTTTTGGCCAACTCACTCTTCTGTCTCTGCAAATTTCTCTCATTTGTCCTTTCCGGACTATCATTTGAGTTCCTCTAATCCAACTGTCGAGCCCGTCTCAGGTTTTTCTGATGTTGCTGCTATTCCTACGATAATCAACGAAGAAGAGCCCGTTTATGTCACAGCTGAAGGGCATCCTCAAACCTTTTCTTCTGAATGCTCTGTCAATGAGATGGCCAAGGATCCAGTCCCTTCTTCTGGAACAACTCTTCCAAAAGGTTGGGTTTACGGCAACGTCCCATGCAAAGCACCTCAAGACATCAGTGGGGCCGTCTCACCCAAAAACATTATCAAGGAGGGTCGTGTCAGGAGACCTCTGGCTTGTTTTGTGGGTGCGGTGCGCAATGAGGCACCAAGGAATTTTTCCGAGGCCATGGCTTCGTCGAAGTCTACCAACTGGCTTACTGCAATTGGGAAGGAGTTTGAAAGCTTGGAGCGGCATCAAGTCATTGAAGAAGTTTCTCTTACAAGTGACATGAGGCTTCTTGATACCACATGGGTATTCCGGGAGAAGATGGATTCTCAAGGGAATCTCATCAAGGAGAAAGCCAGGCTCTGTGTCAGGGGTCTTCTTCAAGTGGAGAACATTAAATTCCATGAAACCTTTGCTCCAACTGGACGAATTGCAACTCTGCTGTTCCTGCTTGGTTACTGTGCAAGCCATGACCTTGACATCCAACAGATGGATGTCAAGACAGCGTTCTTGCATGGTGATCTTGATGAGGAAATATACATCCGAATTCCGAATGGGTACTCCCCAACTCTCCAAGGCAAGGTGTGCTTAAGGCTGAAGCAGTCCTTGTATGGGCTCAGGCAGAGTCCGCAAAACTGGTATCTTCAAATTAGAAAATTCTTTTCTGATGCTGGTTTTCGACTGTCAGCTGCTGATCCGTGATTCTTTATAAGAGTGGAGGGTTATCCCTGTTTTGTCTTTCTTCATGTCAATGATTTGGTCATAGGTGGAAGAAATCTGGCTTCATTCAAAGCACGGATTAAAACTTCCTTCGACATGAAAGACTTAGGCGACATAGAGTATGTCCTGGGTATGAAGGTCACCAGAGATCGGCCTCGTCGGATCATCAATTTATCTCAATAACTGTATATAGAAAACATGCTAATTGATTTTGTAATGGTGGACTGCAGGCCAGTCTCCACTCCTCAAGACTTGCTCCCACTTCAACAAATACCACAAGCATAAATTACCGAAGGGCTGTGGGGCTGCTGAATTACCTGGTCTGGTGCACCAGACCGGACATAGCTTATACGGCATCCTGCCTTGCTCAGTTTCTCAATAATCCCAGCAGAGAACGTGAGATGGTTTTCAAGCACGTACTTCAATATCTAAAAGGGACCAAAGACTGGGCTCTCAGCCTTGGTCACTCTCAGGATAACTCTTTCATCAAGGCCTACTGTGATGCTGACTGGGGTTCAAATTTTGACTCGCGTTCCTTTTTGGGAAGTTGTGTCAGGATGAAACTATGAAAGAGTGGTAATGTAGGCTAATTACAACTCAAACTATGTTTGTGACACGGTAAAAAATGCTTTAAGAAGGTTTTGAGATGATTAAAAATAAATTTAAAGGGCTTTACTATAGTGGTTATAGTGGTGGTGAGCGCTGTTGAAAGCCCTGGGTGCAGCTTTATCTGTTGGGTTACAATAATAAAAGACTACAATAATTAAAACTTATAATTATACCTGATTATTAACCAAGAGTAAAACTGTTTTTGACAGTTTACTACGTAGGTTATTCAAGAGCAGGATGAGGAAGTGATTTTGGCTGTGAAAAGCCCTCCTTTTATCCTGAAGTTGAGGTGGAAAGGTTGCTAGACCTTTCCACATAGAGGAAGTGAAGATTTTTCACTCTCTAGGACAGAATTGTGGTTTGCAAGCAGCCTGTATACCCTGTATTGGGCTCAGATGTGGTTTTGAAACCACATCTGGGCGGTTTTCACCGATACAGGGTGAAAATTTTCATCTGGGGACCTCACAGCCTGATTCTGACGTGTATGACGCGTAGAATGCTGTACAGAAACTGTATGGGACCCCAGTATTGACTGACATATGAGGTATTGAAGTAAAAACATGCTTCTTCGTCTATTTGACACCTCATATTCATGGTTATGGGATATTATCCCATGGTAAGGCTGTATATGACAGCAGGTGGGATTTTTACCTTAAAATGGTCATAACTCTGTCAGTTTTTGAGATATAAAGCTCAAAATTGGTTCATTGAATAGCTCTGAATGGGCCCTACACAATGGTACCCAACTTGACATGGTTATCATTAAATATGACAAAGTTATCCCATGTACAAGTATTTTTGTACATTGGCGTGGTCTGGGTAAAAGCTGTATTATGCTTGTTTGGCCGATAACTTCTGTTTTAGTTGAGCTATGAGGAAATGGATGGCACAATCAGATAGCCCTGATTGTGCTCTTTCCAAAAAGACCCCAATTTAAGTATCTCACACTAAAACTGTAAAAGTTAGATGAGAGTTGAATGTTTTGTTCACCCTTATTTGGTCTGAATTTGACCATAACTCAAGCAATACTGGTGCTAGCTCAGTTTGGCTAGCACCATTAGATAGCCCTGGCTTAGAGCTTCATTTTGAATACCCATTTGATGGGGTTAAGCCTCTCCTTCTAGATTTTAGATGAGAGGTGAAAATTAAGGTTTATGCTCAGCAATAACTTTGAGCAGGAATAACTTTGTTATTTCTTGTCCTATGGTGATGGGACTTATATTTTCAGAAAGAGGTGAGTTTCCTCTTTCTTTTGATACCTTTTGAGCTAATTTGGCTCAGCTCCATGTTTTGGTGGTATTTTGGCTATACCATTGGTTTATGGTATTTTGGCTATACCATTGGTTTATGGTATTTTGGCTGTCATGCTTGTGCTCTGGTTTTGAGTCACAGGCTGACAAGTTGCGTGTTCCTTTATGGGTTAATTGGTTGGAAGACGTCAAAGCAGGAGGTTGTTGCACTTTCCTCAACTGAGGCGGAATATTGGTCCATTTCCAGCTGCTGTCAAGATGTCTGCTGGTTATTTGAGTTGGTTTCTGACTTTGGTCTTACCCTGAGAGCAAGACTATTGTATGACAATCAGGGAGCCTTGGCCTTGCTCAAGAATCCTCTGTATCAACATCGAACTCGACATATCAAGTTACGACTGCGCTGGTGCAGAGAGCTGCTGAATGAGGGCTTTCTTGAGGTTGAGTACATGCCAACTGGAAACATGGTTGCCAATATTCTCACCAAGTCATTATCCCATCAAGTTCATAACAAAAATTGCAAGACTCTTGGGATTGTTCAGGGACAATATTGAGCACAAGGGGGTGTTGATAATGAAGATCTGCTCATCTAAGCAGTCTATATAGCTAATCCTGCTCATCTAAGCAGTCGATATAGCTAATCTTTTTCTTATGATCATGTATTACTACATATTTGTCTAATCAATTACATCATTGTTGTATGGTCTGATCTCCATTGTATTAGCTTGGAGACCAACCAGTTCTGTTTTACTATTTAATGAGCTGAGATAAACAAGTAGCTCTGTTTCCTCATCCAGCTACTTGTTTTCTCTTCCTAAAAGCTCTTTTGTTCCTAACATATCTCAACTGTTGAGCTTCTTTAAAGAAGCTGCAAAACACAGCTCCTTGAAATAACTAAGATGAATATTGAGAAGAGTATCAACTTGAACTCCTTAATACCGTTTCAAATGAAGACCACAGTCCATGTGAAAAATTCAAAATCAAAATTGGATCCTAGAGGAGAAATGCTTAAGGCACTCACCTATGAAAGTTACTCTGATGGTATGCGTTTTTACAATCAAGAAACAAAGAAAATACGGATTAGTTGTGTCTTCCAGCTCCCTCAGATACAAGGTGGAGTAAAAATTTGTCAAGACTTGGAAAATCTACCAACGGCAGTAATGGAACATGAGAATCATGAATTACTGATAAATACTCATGAAGCTGCCTCCCACAGTCAGACCAAAGAAGCAGCTATTCACGTTGAAGGAAATCAATTGCTTACTAATCACAATCATTACCAGTACGTACCCTATTATAGCCAAGCACCAAGGGATATATCCAATAAGATCAATACATGAAATATTCTCAAAGAAGGACCTTGACGCACCAAGCAACCAGACCAATATATGCTAGCCAATGTTGTACCCTACTACAAGGCTACTTCAGATCCACAGGAGTGTGCTCATTGAAAGGAAGCAATGAAACTCAAATTTGAATCGTTAATGAGCCACAACACCGGGAAGTTGGTACCATATCCTGTAGATATTAAGGTGATTGGAGAAATGTGGTGTCTAACAAAGAAGCTCAAAGAATATGGAGAAGTGTATCGATACAAAGCTAGGTGGGTAGTGTTGGGAAATCATCAAGAGTACTTACTGCACTATTTTGATACATCGGCATCAGTAGGAAGAAATGAGAGTTTCAAGATAATGCTTTTATTGATTGTCAACGGCCAGTACATCCCTTACCAATTTGATGTAGAAACTGCATTTCTTCACATAGAAACGGACACAACTGTATATGTAAAACAAGTAAAGGGTTTTGAAACAAAGGGTAAAGAAGGATGGGTATGGAAGTTGAATAAATCTTTGTATGGAACAAAACAGGCCCCCCGAATGTGGAAGCTTAAACTTGTCAGCATCTTAGAAAAGTGTGGTATGCATAAGTCAAGGTCTGATGACTCACTGTTCTTGAACAAGGACCTGTCACTTATGCTCCATGTACATGTAGACAATGGATTTCTCATTGGAAAAGAAGAGCTAATACTTCAAGACATTTTGAACCGATTAAGAAAGGAACTCACAGTTAAGTCCAAAAGACAACCTATTCAGCATCTTGGTTATATGATTACCTGGCACAAGGACGGCTCACTGGGATTAAGTCAATTAGACATAATTAGAAAACTTTTGTATGATAAGAACATGAGTGACGGAAAGGGAGTAAAAACCCTATATAATGGAAACTTCCATACAAAAATAGAGGATGAAGGTGAAATAATTGCTATAACCGCCTATCAAAGGGCTATAGGAAGTTTAAACTGTTTAGCTCAGCATAAGCGACCAGATATCATGTTTAACATAAATCAGCTTTTGTGGTACTCAATTAAGCCTACCATAAAACATTGGGTAGAAATCAAACATTTGATGAGGTATCTTAAAGCTACTATAAATCTATCATTAACTTTTTCAAAACATACAAACAAAACCCTTCTGGAAGGATGAGCTGATGCTGATTACGCAAACAATAGAATAGACAGGAAATCAATCACAGGGATACTGACATCAGTGTACAGAAATCCAATCTCATGGTTCATCAAGAAACAAACGGTTGTGGCTCAGTCTACCACTGAAGCGGAATTCATTGCCATGAATATCTGCGCAAAACAATTGCATTGGATGTCATTCCTGTTTATGGAAATGGGCATTTAAGACTCAAAACCAACCCTATATAACGACAACTTCAGAGCAACAACAACTGCCAAACAAGGAACATTAAGCCCCAACACTAAGCATATTGAAATAAGGTTCCAATACCTTGGAGACATTGTACTTAAAAGACAATTAACCATTGTGCAAGTTGGAACGGAAAACATGTTGGCTGATGTACTGACCAAACCTTTAGGAGTACAAAAATTGACTATGGTGTATCCACAGATACATCTCAAGGAGGTTAGAGGAGTGTTAAGAAAAGAATCCCCTTTTGAGGATAATTGTGAGGAAAGAAGTTTAGAAGAAGGTTAGTACGGACAAACCTACCAGTATCGGACTACTGGTGTTACCGTTTACAGGAAGAAGATGGGATAAACAATTAATGTTTACTTTTTGGGAAATATAATCCCAACTACCTAGTTAACTGTTATCACTCATATATAAAGACAATACTGTAGCTATAGAATGTCAGACTCATCAATTTGAATTAATTTTTCCTTTGTTTTCATTTCTTGTTTACTCATTGTTTATTCTTTATTCATATTCAAATACATTTTTATGAAAACTTCACGCTTAACAATACTCTACTTACGAGGCTTTGGATTTATAAAGGTATATAAATATCCATTCATCAAGTATCAAGAAATATGCTTACTAATCATTACTTGTAACACCAGAGTACTGTTAGCGTGTTGTGTTAAAAATTCATATATTAGTGTTTTGAGTATTATCTCTAAATTCATTCAGGTACATATTATTATTCACTTATTAACAATAGTTTAGATACTGATTGTTTTGTTCATTGTTACTATTTACTAGTCCTAATTGTATATTATAGTAATTTAAAGACTTATTAACTCGAGCTCATTGCAAATACTTCCTCCCAATACTTGTTTTCCAAATTCCCACCGATTCCTCCCTCATTCAATAGTTCCATGAAGTCTAATTTAGACAGGTCATATTCTGGAAGATTCTTCAACCATTTTCCTCCTTTTATGCTTGATGGACCCCCAAAGTATATATCTTTGAGTTCAATGTAGGGAAGAATTATGAAATCTGGCTCTTCTTCAGGTGTTGGAAGTTGCCAGTATGACATTTCATCATAATACTTCAAGAAACTTTCTTTATCCAAGCCCATTTCCTTGTCTTGATCAATTCTCCATGGGCTTTTTGGGTTTAAATCACATGACAGAATAGTGTTCATGAGATCTTTTTGCAATGGTGAGACTTCAACTTCTATCAAATTTGCTTCAGGCTTTGAATCTGAAGATAATCTTAGTTTCATTTCTTTGAAAGAGTCATGATTATTGTAGGCCTGCCAAAGATTTTCATAAGAATGGGAGTGCTTTAATTTCTTCTTTGGAAGATCTTGAGAAATTTCATGTATTTGGAATTCATCAGTTTGATTAGATTCTTCTTTATTGTATTCCTTCATAAATTCTTCATCTTTGAAACAGTTAACAATTTTATTTCTAAGATCTTCCAATGAGTCTTCACAGTATTCCTCACTTTTCCTTTCTGCATTCATTTCAATTTCCACATCTTGTGGGTATTTTTGCTTGGAAAATATGTCAAACAGATTTTTTCTACTATGTATTGGTGGTCCTTCTATGATTTTTGAGCCATTAACCAAAACCTGATATACCATACCATTGGTGTCAAATGGCTTATATATTATTTGATTTTCCTTATTTTCTGCTTCATTAACTTCTTCTATATACAAATTTAATTTTTCATCTTGTTTCCATATATACCTTTTGTTGTTTTCAGGTTCATCCTCAATTTTCCAGAAGTCAGAGCATGGCCTTAAGCTTAAGTTGTTTACTTGAGGGTTTTTACTTTTAAAATAATCTTCATATTCACTTGAATGTGTAGATTTCTGTTAATCCATTCCTCCCACTTTTTGGGATCAAATGTAGCCCATTCCTTGTTTTATTTTATTGCCTGGTCTAAATACCAGCCTAATGACTTTGGATTTTCTGGTTTTATTTGGTTTGATAGTGCTTCTGTTGATGGTCCCTGTTCTGGCTTTTGACTTTCTACATCTTGGTCTCCTTTCACTTCCTCCTGAGGTCTGAGGTTTATTCTCTATTGCACTATCCATTATGGATAATCTTTCATCTAAATCACATTCCATAGAATCTATCTTTTGATAATATTTTTTTTGTTGATTTGAAAATACTTCCTATTTTTTCTTTAGATTTATCTTCAGATTCTTCTAATCTTACTTTGCTAAACCAATCCTTTATTTTTGCCATTGAACAAAGCTCCATTCCTCTTGGTGGTCCTGTTTGCCATCCCAACATATGGGGTTTGCATATTGGCATACATACTCTTCTACCATCTGCTTCTTGATAGCTAAGTATTTCACCTTGTTTCTGTGAAAAGTACAATCTCAAGTTATTGTCTTCCAAGAACAGCCTTCCAAGGACTGTATGTACTGCTCCCTTGACAATGAAGAAATGAATTTTGTTTTATTCTCCAGAAGGCAAGAGTACTTGTGTGAATTCACCTAATCCAATTAATGATGTTGTATGTCCTCCAATTCATCTTAAATTCATGTTGAGCTTTCTGTTTGAAAGAGAGGCTTTTATTGCTGCATCTTCAGTGATTATGTTGAGCTCTGATCCTGTATATACCAGTGCCATTACTGGATATTCTGCTTTTCCAACAAATACTTGCATAAACCCAAGTGGACAGGCATAATAAAGTCTTGGTTTTTCAAAGTCTTTAATCTTTATAGAAATAACATCTTCTTTAATGTCCAAAGTTTTAACTGATTTCAAAGCTTCCTTTTCTTCAAGAGAAATTCCTTGCAGCCTGTGAATGACGGTTGGGGAAACCGATAATATTTCTTCCAAGGTTAAGTTAATTTTCCTGTCCAAGATTTTCTTTATCACCGTTTCAATTGCTAATTTTGTTTTGAATTCTTTCTTATCCCTTATGACTTCTTTCTTTTCAGTCTGGTGGTGAACCATCCTTTTATTTAAATTCTCACCTTCCTCTTCAACATTCACTTTTTCTTTACTTTCAGTTTCTTAAAGTGTTTCATCTCTTTTGGTATGTTTAGCTTTATATTTGGTTGGAATAATCATCATCTCCTCTTCAGCCTCATCCTCATGATAAGTTCCTGGTAGTATAGGTTTTTTACTTTGAAAATCTTCTTTATTTTGGCTTTCTTGCTTAGCCAATCTTTGCTTTGTCTGTCTGAGAGTTTCATGTGTTTCCAACATCTCATTGGATGAAGATACTATTTGTGGTTCCCAATTACCCCAGTCTTCTACTTGAGCAATTGAAACTTCTTTTCCTTACTTTTTCAGCTAAACTATCTTTTTATATTCTGGTCTTGATAAAGGCTTTTCCTTTTCAATCATCTTGTTTGAAATTTCTTTTTGTTCCTTATCAAATTCCCTGACTAAATCCTTTGGAGATTTCGTTCCTTCTGAGGGTACTCTTTGGAAATTAGGGTAAAGGAAATTTAATCTTGCCTACTGAAAATTCTTTTTTCCATATCTTCTGCCAGGTAGCAGCATCTTGTCAATGAATTTCCATTTTCAAAACAGTAATAACACTTTAAGGGTGGTCTTGGATACAGTTGTGCTGGAAGATAAGGTTGATAATTTGCAGGTAAAGGTGCCTGGGTATTTCTTTGTCTGAATGGTTGTGCATTTGGTGCTAAGCCTGATCCTTGTGTGTTTTGTTTATCCTTGCAGACCTTCTTTGGTGAATTAACAGCCTCTTATAGTTCTTTCAGCTGGTCCAACACATCTTTCATTGGGATCACTTCTTTTGGGGCTTCATTGACATGGGCCTCTTGAGCTGGTGGATTCTTTATTTTCTTTGTAATATCTTTCATTTTGTTGATAACCTCTTCCAAGCTTTCATTTTCAAATCTGGCTTTCTTTTTGCTTTTGATTTCATCTGACTTTGATAATTGTGATTTCCCTTTGGTAACTACTGCTGCCTCCAATTATGCATCAATATAATTTCTGAGGTTATCCATCTCAGGTAAGATGTATCCTCCATCTCTTGCTTGAACCATGGGCCTGTGTTTGATCATTTCTTTGGTAACACTACTTCTAATTTCTGGTGATAATGAATCAAAGACATCTTCATGATAATAATTTGCGTTTTTGATATACCCATACTTAAGAAGATATTTTGAAATTATGTCATATTCGCCAAGAAACTTTCTGTATTGGGACAAACTCTTGACTCCTCCCTCCTGTTGAGTTTGATTAAATAGTCTTGTTAATGAATCTTTCCTGTGTCTTCTTTCTGGTTCCACCTTTCCCCATTTACTGATGATTTCCTTTTTCAATTGATCCCAATCCTCCATTTCATATACTGGAATTCCTTCAATTTCATATCAGATATCCTTATCTTCATTCCAGAATGCTATTTTAATGGCCAAATCCCTTTCATTTGCTCCTTCAATTGATGCTATCCTTTCAGCTCTCTTGATAAAATCCTCAACATCACTTCCATCAAAGTTGAGGCTATAATCCTTTGCCTTTATTTTAACAATCTTTCTTTTAGGTATTGTAACTTTTTCAGGTTGCTGAGTTGGTGTTGTAATATGTACTCTTTTTGAAAATCTTGCAGCTCTTGGCAATGTTGCTGGTGTGTATGTTGCAATTGTCTTTGGGGTTGGTGATGGTGATGGTTGCTGGAGTCTGAGCATTCTTTCAATAGTTGCATCCCCAGTAGTTTCAGGTGAAAATTGACTTTATTTTGTCTTCTTTCCATGTATTATTGCAGCTCTTTCCATAGCCTTCTGTAATTCTGACCTTTTCTTTTGAAATTCTTTATCATTTTCTAAATAAGAAAAATCCTCTTCTTCACTTTCTTCCTGACCTAATTCTTCAATTCTGGAATGCTCTTTTTCCAATTCCTACTCCAAGGTTAGAGCCTTAATTGATGATAATGTTTCCTCCATTATAATTGTGATCTAAAGCAATGATTTAACTTTTAATTATTTTTTGATTGATTCTTTTTGATTTTATTTTTTTGTGTTTTTATGATTTTTTATGATTTTTAAGATTAATAATATGATCTTATTAATGATACTTGAGATTGAAATGCCACTGTTGGGACGCCAGATGTGGGAACTCCTTTTGTTGTGGGATTAATAATAGGCAGTACCTTTAGGGGGAAATTATTGGTGAGTCTGTTTTGAATTTTAGAATTAGCCAATAGCCATGGGTGCTAAGGTGTATTAACTGCCCCTCTAAATATACTGACAAAGATACCCTTTGTGATGAGATCACAAAGCAATTATTTAGTTTTGTGGCTTTTCAATTAGAGAATTTTCTTCAGCAGTCTCTATCAGTCTGTCAATAAAAGATCATTATGATAATAATGGTAATAGTTAATTTTTTTTTAATAATTGAGGTGTGCTTAAGTTTCTTATTGATTATGATTCTTTTTAATTAATTCTTCAAGTATTCCTTCTTTCAATACCTGACATATTTAAATGATATTGTTTAAGATCACTATTAATATTAAGAATAATCTTGATAGCTAGCTAATACTTTTAAAGGTGATTTGATAATAATATCAATATAGCTATAATAATTTAAGGGTAAGATAATTCTTTAAGGGTGGTTTGGTTTAATATAAGGGTAAGATATAACTGATATAATAGTAGTATGATACTATTACAATCAATATAGATATAATCCAATATACCCAAAAGGCTTATGATATAAGGTATAAGGGTAGAGGATATCCCTCTTATAACTAAGGGTTATTGATAAATTAGATAGGATCACTAATGATAATATCTGCAAACACTACCTCAACATTACTACTATAATGGTAAGAATATTCAATAATATTAAACTGTTTTATTAATACTATAAATATCTTTCATTAATTAATCATAAATAATACTATAAGATACTGAGCCTTGCTACTGATCTTTTTCAATATAAATACTAGATCATGCTGCTAGAGAAGGGATGGATTGATCCTCAAGATTATTGTCTGAATCAGAAGCATGGGGGGAAAAACAGGGAGAAAATCCCTTTATTTATACCTTTTGCGCCCTGTATAGAAACTTCCCAAAACAAGGGACTTAGGAAAATTCCACCTTGAGACATTTTTGCTGGTGAGTAAATTAAAAATGGTATCATTTGATCAAGATGTTGCACCATATGTTTGGTTAATTGCACCATTCTGAACCTTATTATTGTCAGTCCACAGCCTTGAGACATTTTTGCTAGTGGCTAAATTTGGAATGGTGTCATTTGTTAGGGATATTGCACCATATGTTTGGATGATTGCACCATATGTTTTGAGCTATATTGATATTTTAACTAAATTTTATGATTATTACGCACAGCCTTGAGTCATTTTTGCCAGTGGTTAAATATGGAATGGTGTCATTTGATACAGATATTGCACCATATTTTTGGTTGATTGCACCATTTTTTGAAACTGTATTCTTATCTCTACTAAGCTTATTTTTCTTCTTCACAGCCTTGATCTTGATTTAGTTGAGTATTTTTTTATGTAAAATTTAATTTGTAGGTAATACCTGTAATGTTTGGTTATGGGAGTTTAAGTGGGGATTGAGTAACGTAACACTGTGTTACCGTATATTCAAGTGTTTTTTTTATTTCAAGACATGTAACACATGATGTTGTAAGAGTAATGGTATCACTTTTGTAATATTACACATTTTTATTCATATTAAATATTTGGATAAGCTGAATTATTTTTAAGCATATTCTTGTACCTAGTATAGAGTGTATTGTCAGGTTGAGTCTATGTTGAAGCAGTAATTAGGCTATTTACAACTAGAACTATGACTGTGACACAAAGAAAATGATTTTTAGATAAGAGTGTTTGAGTAAAATAAGATTTTATAAGATAATTAAAGGGTTCTACTATCAAAAAATAGTGGTGGTGAGCGCTATTGAGAACCCTGGGTGCAGTCTTACCAGTTGGATTACGATAATAAGAGCTACAATAATTAAAATTATAATTATACCTAATTATTACCAAAGAGTAAAACTGTTTTGGACATTTACTACGTAGGGTATTCAAGAGCAGGATGAGCAAACAATTGTGGCTGTGAAAAGCCTCCTTTTTATCCTGAAATGGGGTGGAAAGGGTGCTGGACCTTTCCACATAGAGGAAGTGAAGATTTTTCACACTCTAGGACTGGCTTGTGGTTTACAAACAGCCTGTATAGCCTGTATTGGGCTCAGATGTGGCTTTGAAACCACATCTGGGCAGTTTTCACTAATACAGGGTGAAAATTTTCATCTGGGGACCTCACAGCCTGATTCTGACGTGTATGACGCGTAGAATGCTGTACAGAAACTGTATGGGACCCCAGTATTGAAGTAAAAACCAGCTTCTTTGTCTATTTGACACCTCATATTCATGGTTATGGGATATTATCGCAAGGTAAGGCTGTATATGACAGCAGGTGGGAATCTGACCTTAAAACAGCCATGGCTTTGTCAATTCTTGAGATATCAACATCGAATTTGGTTCAGTGTTTAGCCCTTTATGTGCTCTACACAATGGTCCCTCATTTGTTATGGGTATCAGTCAATATGGCAAAGCTATCCCATGTACAAGATTTTTGTACATTTGTGTGGTATAGGCAAAAAGCTGTATTGAGCTTATTTTCCCCATAACTTTTGTTCTAGTTGAGCTATTGGAAAATGGATGACACAATCAGATAGCCCTTATTTTTCTCTTTCCAAAAAGACCCCACTTTAGGTATCTCACGCTAAAACTGCAAAAGTTAGATGAGAGGTAAATGTTTTGTTTATCCTTATTTGGCCTGAAATTGACCATAACTCCAGGAATATTGGTGCTAGCTCAGTTTGGCTGGTACCATTGAATATTCCTGGATGAGAGCTTCATTTTGAATACCCATTTGATGGGTTTAAGCCTCCCTTCTGAATTTTAGATGAGAGGTGAAAGTTAAGGTTTATGATCAGCAATAACTTTGAGCAGGAATAACTTTGTTATTCTTTGTTCTATGGTGATGGGACTAATATTTTCAGAAAGAGGTGAGCTTCCTCTTTCCTTTGATAACTTTTGAGCTTATTTGGCTCAGCTCCATGTTTTGGTGGTATCTTGGCTATACTATTGGTTTATGGTATTTTGGCTGTCATGCTTGTGCTCTGGTTTTGAGTCACAGGCTGACATACCCTCCCTCTAAAAAAGGCTCATCATTGATTAGACTGTTCAGTCCTCCTAGAGGCTCTGAATCTCCTCAAATGAAGGTTCCCATCTAGTATGGCATCTTCTGCCAACCATTTGTCCTTATGAGCTTTCTGGTTCTTGAATCTGACTAAGTACTGTCTCTGATCCTTCCCATTAAGATTGATCTTTCTGGCCTTGATGATTTTACTCGCAGGTCCTGGGGAATCCTCCACTTCCACTATCTCTCTGGGTGTGAGGATCTTCTTCCTGGAGGGGAATTTACCCTCTTCAGTTTGGAAGTATGGCTTGAGCAAACTCACTGGAAAGACTGGGTGTTTCCTGGAAAACTCCTCTGTGAGCTTAACTTCCACTGCATTCCTGCCTATCAACTTAATGATAGTGAAGGGCCCTACAAATGACTCTATCATCTTCTTGGGTCCTTTAAGATTGTTGAAGTTCAGTGTAGACACTAACACCTGGTCCCCTTCCTTAAAGTCAGGTACCATGTGTGTCTTGTTCCACCTCTGCTTATTATAATCTTTTGCCTAAGCTATGCATTTAGCAGCTGTGTCACACGCTCTCTCCCACATATCATGGAAGTCTTTGGCTGTGGGGTGGATGGTCAGAAGATTCTTCTTCAAGTGATCCACAGGCAACAAGGGATTCCACCCTTTCTCTACCAGTGCATGTGTTTTTCCTGTGGTAGAGTGCTGACTTGTATTATAAGCCAGTTGGACTGCTGGTAGAAGGGTAAACCAGTCATGGGTATATCCCTCATGGTCCTTATATTCCATTCCATAGGCACAGATTCTCCTAAAGATGTCCTCCATTGTTTGGATCATCCTCTCTGCTAGGCCATCTCTTTGTGGATGGTAAGCTGTGGAAAAAGCAAGCTTGGTGCCAAGCATGTCACACAAGTTGGCCCAAAATTCAGATGTGAATTTTGGGTCCCTATCACTAATGATGATCTTAGGGACTCCACAGGTATCTATGATGTTATTCCAAAATTACAGAGCAGTATCCATGGCTGTGTCCTCCTTGTGGCATGGTAGACACCTCATGCTCTTGCTGAACCTATCAACTATGATTAAGCAGGCATTGTAGTTTTCTTTGACTCCTGGGACAATTCCTGTAGCCAAGTCCATATTGATGGTTTCCCATGGGTCCTTGGGTTTTTCTATATGTTTAAGTAACCCATACTTCTTCCCATGTTACCTATTTGCCTTTTGGCATCTTTCACAAGTGTTGATGTATTCACTCAACTCTTGTTCCCACTTGGGCCACCAAGCTGTGTTTGATACCCTCTCCTTGGTCCTGTCTTCACTCATGTGTCCCATATAGGGGCTGTCATGGCATTCCTGCAGGATCAAGGAGATGTAGTCTCTGTCTACCACTGTGAGTTCACTTGTGTGTTTCTCTCTGTGGTACAGCAGGCCATCTATAAGGAAGAAATTGTTATCCTTATAGGCCCTCAACCAGGATTCTTCCAGCTGGAATTCCAGCTCTGGACTCCTGTGCTTTTGTTGAAGGAGCTGTAGTAATATGCCACACTGTTTTTGTTTGGCATAAGACTTCAGTACTGCACTGAAAAATTCATTGTGTAGTTCTGAGGAACTTATTCCCAGTATGGGAGTTTCTGTTCCTTCTGAATCAGTGTTCCCACTGTCAAGTGTACCACTTCCTGGTGCCCATTCAGAGAATCTGAAGTTTCTCCTCCTATCTATTTCCATGAAATGGATGGAGATCTTGGCTGCAACTTCAGGGTCATAAGCTGGATTGCTCTTGACATTATCCAATGGCCATCTGCTAAGGGCATCTGCATTGGAATGACTTTTACCTTCTTTGTAATTGATGGTCATGTTCCCTCTATACTCCTGGATGGCTATTTGCCATCTCAGCATGTGTCTATTTGTAGTCTTCATGTTCAGTAAAGACTTCAAGGCTGTGCAGTCTGTGTAGACTTCAAAGACTGCACCCTCCAGATAATAATGGAGTTTTTCTAGAGCCCAGACTAGACATAGACACTCAGTCTGGGTGGCCCCATACCTGGCTTCTGAATCTTTCAGCTGCATAGAGATGTAACATATTACTCCCTCCCTTGGTTCACCATCCACAATTTGTCTTTGGTGAAGGGCTGCTCCTAGCCCTTGACTACATGCTGCATCTATGTATAACTTGAATGGTAGTTCAAAGTCAGGTAAGATGAGCACAGGTGCATTTGTGAGTTCATATTTGATCCTCTCATATGCATCCCTCCTTTCCTTGGTGATTTCAAAAACTACATCTTTTGAACACAACTTGTATAAACTAATATTTATGTGAGCAAAATTCTTGATGTGGTTTCTATAGTAGCTAGCAAAACCAAGGAAAGATTGCATCTTTTTGATGCTCTTTGGTACTGGCTTTTGCAGTACTGCTGCTACTTTATTCTGGTCAATTGACAGACTAAGACCTGAGACTTTATGTCCTAGAGCCAGTAGCTCCTGTTGGCCAAAATTACACTTTTTCAGTGAAGTTTTCAGATTGATGGGTGTACATTTGCTTAGCACTCTGTCTATGTAATGTACATGGTCTTCCCATGTCTCTGAGTATATAATGATATCATCAATATATACCACCATCGAGCCTTCCAATATTTCTTCTTGAAATATTGTGTCCATCATCCTTTGGAAGTGGGCTGGTGCATTTTTGATGCCAAATGGCATCCTGGTGTACTCATATATACCCATATGGCATATTATTCTGAGTAATTTCATGGAGTTTGGTTTAACTCCATTTTGGTGGGAGCCTTTCATAAAATCCATTTTGGTTATGTATTTGGCTTTTGCCAGTTTATCCAAGGCATGAGGTATCCTGGGTATAGGGTACCTGTCTGCCTTTGTGTAGTTATTCAGAGCTCTGAAGTCTCCACACAGTCTAGACTTGCCATCATGCCAGGTGATTAGGACAGGGGTGGTGATTTCCAATATTTCATTATGTCCGATCTTCCTAATGACATCCATGTCCAAGGGCTCATTGATATTTTTCTCAATTTCTTTGCTGTTTTCGACGCTTGCTGGATAAGGAGGTCTCCTAAGCATGGGTGGATAAGGTCTTTCCACATCCAGATATAGTTCTATATCATGGCCTTTGCTCTTAACCAATGGTTCTTCACCAATGGCAAATGCTGGTCTGTTCTTTCTCAGCATCTTCAGTAAACTTAGTTTTTGTTTACTGGTGAGGGTAGTGCTAAATTGTCCCTCTCTGAATCCATTCAAAAGTTCTTCTAGTGGATCTTGAGAAAATATATGGTATATATCAAGTGAAAATTTCTTTTCTTTGTTGGTACCAATGGTAATGTGCCTATTTTTACTGTTTTAAATATCTATGCCATACATCCTCTGGTAGTCTGTTCCCAGTAAGAACTCTTGGATGTGGGCATCATGAAGCACTACAAACTCTGGGTTGAGTCTGATATTACCCTTCCTGTGGGGTATAATTATCTCTTTGATAATTGTACCAATGGAAGTCATCTTCCCTGAGGCACTTTTAAAGCTCTTTGCCTTAGTGGGCAAGAGCTGTTTTTCCCAATGTGGGAAGTGGTTGTCCAGATATTCTCTGGCCACTATGGAGCAGTGTGCTCCACTGTCAATGATCAGTGGATGATGAGAATTGTCAATACAGACAGTAATCTTTGGGTCTGTTCCATGTATATATGCCATCCCTTTCACTGGCGTAACCAGCAATGTTTGTGAATCTTGTGTGTGTTTGCACAAGCTTTTATTAGCAGTATCCTGTGGCACTCCTGCCTCCAACTGTGTGTCCTGAATTTCTAGTGGGGTTTCCTCTTGGTATTCTACTAGAAATTCTTCCTTTGGGTCTTGGTCATCATCAGATAGGTCTCTGATGGTATCACCCAAAGAGTCTGATTCAGAATCTTCTGTTGGGGATTCCTCCTCTGAGACTTTCTCAATGGCATAGACTTTTTTCTTTTCCTTTGGACAGTTGTTGGCATAGTGGTCTGTTGAACCAAAATTGTGACAAGAATTTCTCTTCTTTGCCACTTCTGCCCCTCTTTCTTTGGGTTTGTCTTTAAACTCTACCCTGAAAGGTTGTTTATCCTTGAAACCACTGCTCTTATATGGGGTGAATTTCTTTATATTAGTCCTTTTCCTTGTGTCTTGTAAGGTGTTGGCAATGTCATATAGAGTGCAATTTTGGTTGCATCTGCATTTTACTGCATGCTCTAGTTCTCGTGGCAGTTGTGTCAGGAGTTTGTGATTCCTCATTTGAATGTTCATATGAGGATCAATGGCTTTAAGTCTCTTGGACTGTCTAAGACACCACTCATATGGATCCTTGTCCACTGAGTATTTGTCATTTTCAAATGACATGGTCTTCTGCCATATCCAAGTTCCATTACTGTACTTTTGGATGATTTGACTCTTCCACCATGGATTTCTTTCATTTCTGTGTACCATATAATAGCATGTCCTTTAAATGCTGTATTTAGTGTAGCAGTAATCCAGTAATCTGGTATGCTTGGGACATCAATGAAGAGTCCATCAATGTAATCTATGAGCTCCATATGATCATATTCTCCTGATCCAGAGAATTTAGGCCAGCTTGAGGCCTCAGGATGCTTTTTCAAGGCTTCCTTCTCTGAATAATACATTCCATCTCCATCCTGGTATTGTGATGGAGATCTTGCCTTATTCATCAACTTGGCATCTGGTTTGATGTTATCTGGTTGATATGGATTCTCCATAACTTGACCTTGTGGTTGGGGCTTGAAGTTATGGTAGACATTAAACAATTTGTTTATCTCTTGGTCCAGACAATCCCTGTCTCTTTCGCTGTGTTGTTCTTCAAAGAATAGATTCAATCTTTTGTTAGTTTCTTCAGAGGCTTTTCTCAATTGAGCATGTCCTTCTTTAAGGATTTTAACTATTTTGTCCATGGAGAATTGTAATTTTTTCATCCTCTCATGGCTGGCTTCAAGTTCTGCAAACTGCTTTGCAGATTTTTCAGCATATTGGGACATTTTTAACCACAGTGTATCACTGTTGATGTTGCTCTCAGATGTGACAATGTTATGATCAGTATGAGTGGGGGTAATGTTTCTATTACTAGGACTACTGATTCTAGAGTGGTTTACAACTACTCCTGGTTCTTTTGCACTTCTTTTACCAAATTCAACAGCTTCTGAATCATAGGGTCTGACTCTTTCCTCCTCTGGTTGAAGGAGGCTTTGTTCTTGCCCTTGTTTCCTTGTCTTCTGCTGGGAACGTGCTGGAATTGTGAAGAATGGCGACTCTTGGCCACTGATCTGCTGGTTTCTGAATGGTGTGAAGCCACTGAAGAGCTGATTTGGCCTGCTCCTTGTGAGCATGAAGGAATATGAGTAGGCCCTGTCTGGGTTAACTGTTCTTCTATAGCTTGGATAGTGGCTTGATTCTCCCTTATCCTCTGTGCCCTTGCCTCCAGGAGTCTGAACTGCCTGGTAGGATTCCGAACTTTGGTGATTACCATCAGGTCTTTGAAGTCTATCTCTTTGAGACAGATATTCTGGCAACTTGCTCCAAATTCTGCCCAGTGAGATGCCAGGTTGAACCTCTTGTTGTCCATTCTCCATTGGAATAAGTCCTTGAGAAGTTGGTGGAGCTGAAGAACTTGATTCATGTCTTTCCAGTCCTCTGTTTTGAGGTCTCCATTGAATTTAAGTGTGAAAGGCAGGGTTGATATTATCTCCCTCATTGTTTTGCCATCCACTACTGTGTCCAAGGTTTCCTCTTTCAGGTCTTCTGGTTCTGGACAAACCTTCTCTGTCCTCTGGTTGGTTCCTTTTGAATCCGAGATCTCTGAGGTGTACAGGTGACATGTTAGTGTTTGCAAGCAGCCAAAAACTTTATGTTCTTAGGGTATTTACCTTTGACTGTGCCTTGTACAAATTTTTGGTCTGCTGATTTGGGCAATTTACCTTCAGAGGTTACAACTGGGTTAATTATAGTAATTTTCCCTGTACAAGTTATCCAGGTTGGTTTACCTTGTATTGAAGCAGAATTTTGTGGTATTCTACTCTTCTGTGTGGCAATGGGTTTCCACTTCTTTGCTGTTATCAGGCCTTCACGGTGCCTCTTTCCTTTGTCTTTGCTGCCCTCTGGTTCTGAGGGTGTCACTGGTGTGTTGGCCTGTGACTGGCTTTCAAGTGGTATGAAGTTATCTTCCACTGAATCAAAACAGGAAAAAGAGGGCTTAATTTCAGTTAAGACTTCTTAAAATGCTGTTTGCATGTCTAAGAATGGCCTCTGGGGTTGTATATTACTACAATGTGCCCTTGTACAATGACAGTGTAATTGAGCTCACAATTCCACATCAGAAATACAGCTTACTGATAATTGGTATACTATTTGTATACCAATATCTCACAGATTACTTGTAATTAGTAAGTATAGTCTGTCAAAAGTGGTGTATAACAGGGCAATTGATTTAAAAATATGTCCAACCACGCCTCAACTGTTGATTTATCAGTATGAGGTGTCTTATTCTAATTGAAAAATAAGACTGTATTAATGGCTCAAGTGTCTTTATATGTAAAAAACACCAAAAATAAGGGTCTTCAGGTTATTAGCCACGTGACAGATACTCTTAAAATATGAGTATAAAGTGGTATATACACCAAAAAAAGGAATATATATATATAATATATATTTTTTAAGAACGTTTATGCCTAAAACAAATAATAAAATTGTCAGAATGAGGAAATTTAGAGAAAAAACTCACTTGATAAGGTCCAAATAAGTTTAAAACATGGCCAGGCCCCCAAAATGTCAGGTTGAGTCTATGTTGAAGCAGTAATTAGGCTATTTACAGCTAGAACTATGACTGTGACAGGTGGAAAATTATTTTTAGATAAGAGTGTTTCAGTAAAATAAGATTTTATAATATAATTAAAGGGTTCTACTATTAAAAAATAGTGGTGGTGAGCACTATTGAGAACCCTGGGTGCAGTCTTACCACTTGGATTACTATAATAAGAGCTACAATAATTAAAATTATAATTATACCTGATTATTACCCAAGAGTAGAAATGTTTTGGACATTTATTACGTAGGGTATTCAAGAGCAGGATGAGGAAACAATTCTGGCTGTGAAAAGCGTCCTTTTTATCCTGAAATGGGGTGGAAAGGGTGCTAGACCTTTCCACGTAGAGGAAGTGAAGATTTTTCACTCTCTAGGACTGGCTTGTGATTTGAAAACATCCTGTATAGCCTGTATTGGGCTCAGATGTGGCTTTGAAACCACATCTGGGCAGTTTTCACCAATACAGGGTGAAAATTTTCATCTGGGGACCTCACAGACTGATTCTGATGTGTATGACACGTAGAATGCTGTACAGAAACTGTATGGGACCCCAGTTTTGGCTGACATATGAGGTATTGAAGTAAAAACAAGCTTCTTTGTCTATTTGACACCTCATATTCATGGTTATGGGATATTATCGCAAGGTAAGGCTGTATATGACAGAAGGTGGGAATCTGACCTTAAAACAGCCATAGCTTTGTCAATTATTGAGATATGAACCTCAGAGTTGGTTCAGTGTGTATCCCTGTATGTGCTCTACACAATGGTACCTCATTTGATATGGGTATCATTAAATATGGCAAAGTTATCCCATGTACAAGATTTTTGTACATTTGCATGGTATAGGCAAAAAGCTGTATTGAGCTTATTTGCCCCATAACTTTTGTTCTAGTTGGGCTATGGGGAAATGGATGGCACCATCAGATATCCCTGATTGTGCTTTTTCCAAAAAGACCCCCTTCAAGTAACCCACACTAAAACCGCAAAAGTTAGATGAGAGGTGAATGTTTTGTTCACCCTTATTTGGCCTGAAATTGATCATAACTCCAGTAATATTGGTGCTAGCTCAGTTTGGCTGGTACCATTGGATATCCCTGGCTTAGAACTTCATTTTGAATACCCATTTGATGGGGTTAAGCCTCTCCTTTTGGATTTTAGATGAGAGGTGAAAATTAAGGATTATGCTCAGCAATAAGTTTGAGATGGAATAACTTTGTTATTATTTGTCCTATGGTGATGGGACTTATATTTTCAGAAAGAGGTGAGTTTCCTCTTTCTTTTGATACCTTTTGAGCTAATTTGGCTCAGCTCCATGTTTTGGTGGTATTTTGGCTATACCATTGGTTTATGGTATTTTGGCTGTCATGCTTGTGCTCTGGTTTTGAGTCATAGGCTGATATGTATAGTATCATTTCTCCTCTTTAATACATGATATCTAGAGAATTCTTTATATTATGGGGTTGAGGCAATATGTGACTACAGGTAAAATTTGATGTAGATTCCAGTGGAATACTTGTTTTTGTTATCTTGATATAATTCTCTTCCCTTTTCTTGCAATTTTCCTACTTTTATATTTCACTTTTTATCTTTATTTTCCTCTTATATATATATTATTATTATTATTGATTAGACTTTTGGATTTAACATTGTGGATTTGAACCTTGGAAAAACTGGTATGGAATACCACACTCTGTTTTTTATGTGTAAATCACATGGCATTCTAGCTGAGTCCCCTGGTATTTTGACCAAATCCCATGCATCTGGGATTGGAGTTTGAAACCTCACCCAAATGAGTACTCACAATTAATAACTGTACAACATATTCTTCTACACTCCATTTTGGAAAATCTGAACAAAAAGCTTACAGTCCATTTATAATTTTTCATCCATGTAATAATGCCTCATTCCAAAGCAAGACACATCAAGTCAGATATAAAGATCACCTCTGGCCTGCCACATCAATCAGGTTACACAATACGTACAGATTATTTAACCATAATTGATTGGCTTTCAGTCAAATCCAATTTTGAGTCATGTTTTGGTACTAGTGGTTCAACATCTATTGGAAGACCTCCTTTGTCAAAGCAGCATGCATTTTAGCTTATGGCCATTGAGGTCAACAAAAAATCATGAAATTGCCTAAACATCTGTTCAAGAAGCATCTGAGATTGATGGGAGACATATAAAAGAAATATATGGCAGCAAAAAATTTGAAAATTCAACTGGGGAAGGACTAACAGAAGAAGATGAGAGTAAAGGAATAAAATCAATGAGTGAAAATATTGAAAGTATGTGTCCTTTCCATGCTGAAATTGATGTGCTCTTTGGCCACAAGCCCAATGTCACTCCCATTGCAAGCTATGATTCACAAGAAAAAGACAGCTACAATGGTGATTATGATGTTGATGTTTTGCTTGATAAGGTAAGTTATTTTCCCTTCCTTTTTTTACCTGTGATAATTAATCCTCATTTTCTTTTTAAAGGAGAATAATGGTTTGGAATCGCCATTCAATCTGGTTCCTTTGCTTCATAATGCAAATTACTTGGTTCAAGCAGAAAACCTTCAAGATGAATCAGTAATGTCACAACCATGGCAATTCATCTGCTTTGATCTCCATATGGCATAGCAAGCCACAGTACGTTTCTGGCCAATATGGCCACGTCATCATCTTATGGACCATTTATGGCCATTTGTCTTTTGGGGCCTTTGTGGCCCTTCACCTCAATCCAGAAGCCATAGTGGCAATTTATGCCCAAATGGGTATTTCTGGTCATTTCCCTCAAAGCCAGGGGAAATGGCCCCAATGGCTGTTTTTGGCCATTTGAGGTCATAATGCACATTTGCGCACTTTTTCGGATTTTGTGCATTTTTGTGCATTTTTGCACATATTTGCGCACTTTTGCGCACTTTGACACAAAGTGTCCAAAAGACGCTTTTCCGCCCTTTGGGCCAGTTTGTGGCTCAGAACCCAAAAGTGGCCAAAAACCCCAAAGGACCCAGAAACACCTTTCCAAGCTCTGAAGCCATCCCATCCATCTTTTTCCCCTCTGTCTTTCCATCTCAAGACCTCTGGACGTAATCTTCTTTCCAATGAACCAATATGCCATAAATGATGTTATATATCATTGTGCATCATTTTTCAACGTCAATTCAATGGTGGTAATATCAAATGGTCATTTAAACATTCTAACATATCATCACGTCATCAAGGCACCCAATCATTCAGAGGACTCATCAAGGTTCAAGAGCAAGTGTTTCAGCGTTAAAGACCAATCACGCCATCAAGACGTCATTGGACAATTCCATTCACAGTATTCCTCCAAGGCAATACTGTTCAGCCATTCACATGGGATTCAAGAGGCAGTTCATTCATTCATTCATTCAATTGTTAAGTGTCAAAGCTCCACTCAATCCATCTTGGCAACCATATTCATTTCAATACAGTCTGGATCCATCAAGAACTGTATTTCATTTTCAAGCATGGGAAATTCATTCAACCCAATTCAATTTCAATATTAGCCAGCTGTATCAGTTCCCAAAACAATCAATACAGCCCCAAGGATCAATACAGATCAGTTTTCAGCCTGAAGAACTCAAGCTCCCAACTTTTTACATATACCGGCTACCCTTTCCACCCTTGGGGGTTTTTCCCCCGTTAATTAATATATTTTGATTTCATTTTATCTTTATTTATCTTATCATTTTTGTTAAGTGAATACTGATATTATCAAGTCAGTCATTTAGAACCTTTTCTCTTTTTCTTTCTTAGCCTGTCAATGGATATTTGGTGGTCATATCCTTACTAATTCCATTGTTCATTTTGGCAGGGTAAAACAGTGATTAAGGACTTACTTGGTAGGCTCTTTGGCCATTTGGCTTCTCTTTCCTCTCATTGCATCTCATCTTTGTACCTGCACATTTCTTAAAGGAATTTATTCTTTTACTTTTATTTCTTTATTCTCTTGGAGTCTTCCAAGTGAGTTCCCTGATTGCTGAGTGCCAGGCCACTCTTGTTTTCTGTCCAAGAGCCCCTGTGACAAGTAAGTATGTTTAAGCCTGATACTTAGGAAATCCATTGTTGATTATGTCTCCTTTGGCCAGCAAAGTAAATCCATCACACATTTAACACAAAATTGTAACCAAGCCTTGAGGCCTAACTTGAATTACAAGAGTGGTTCTAGGAAAAGGCTGATGGATATGTTTCCACCAGCATATGCAAATTTGCTTGAATCACAGAAAAAGGGTATGTTTTGGATTTATGCTTACTCTCATCAATCCTACTGACAAAATGCATGGTTTTAAGCCCATGAAACCAGTGAAAATTCTCTTTTGGAGTGGGACAGGGAGAGGTGGAATGAAGAGAAAGCAAGCAACATGGAAAAGAAATGGTTTGAAGAAGTCAAGTTGCAAAAGCAAATGGAGTTTAAGGAATAGAAACAAACAAAGAAATATGAATTTGAACAAGAAAAGTGGAATAGTGAATTGGAATTGAAGGAAAAGCAATTCCAGATGGATCTCACTATAGCGGCATTGTCATCAAGCAGGCCAATTGGGGAGCTGGCACACATTCTGACATTAATCAATAAAAAATAACATATTAGGTATACATCATGTGATCAGTCTATATGTGGTTATTTGTGAAATCAAAGTGATGTTTATGTTTAATTATTGATCTTATGTCATGAAATATAACTGGACTTTATTCCCAATTGAAAATTCAATGTTTATGTGTAATTGGGGCACCAACTTTCAATTTTAATGGCAATTTAGGACAGAATTGAAAATTTGGGCAAGTTTTTCATCAAGCTTTTCTGTGAAGTCTGTTCAAAATGAAATTGATAGTTCCCTCCCTATTTCCTTTATTTTGGATTTTTTTCCAAATAAAAGTTGCTGAGGCCTTTTTTCCTTTTTTCTTGAAATGGTGATTAATGCTATTTTATTGTTTTATTTTTTTCATCTTTTTCTATATGTTTCTTATTTTTATATTTCATTGTTCATCTTTATTTTTTATTTTGAATTGTTTCAACTTTGAATTTTGAAATTTTCCTTTTATTTTTGATTTTTGATTTTGAATTTTGAATTTTGAATTATTTTTTTTTAGTTTGAATTTTTTCTTTTTGAATTTCAATCTTTTTTTAATTCTTATTTTTGATTTTTGATTTTCTATTTTTTCTTTTCACCCCTCACTCTTAAAAAAAATTCACCCTTTTTTTTAATTCAGGGAAGTGATTTTTCTTGTTTTTATTTCACAACTCTAATTTTTTTTCCACCTGATTCTGATTTTTCTATTTTTTTTATAGGTAATTTTTTTAAATTTTATTTTATTAATTTTATCCACCTCAAAAAATCCCCCATCCATCACCATCCACCTCCAAAAACCCACCATCCCTCACCATGCACCTCCTAAAAGCCCCCACCCATCACCATCCACCAGCAAAAACCCCCCACCCCACTCACCCTGGAACCTCCCAAAAAGGCTCCTGGGAGGTTCCAGGGCCTAGCCGGCTCAAATTGCTCTGAATTGATTCCAACCCTTTCTTTCAATTTTGTTGCTAATGGCCTCTAGAGGCCATTAACATTATTTTTATTTTATTATTTTATTTTATTTATTTTTTTTGAAAGATAGAATTCTGATATTTGTTTTTTTTAATAATTTTTTTTTGAAAATCATAATCTTATTTATGATTTTTTTTTCTAATGAATGATCATTCAATGCTGACCTTTTTTTATCATCATCATGAATCACTGATGATAGTTTTTTTATTTTTTTATTTTTTTATTTTTTTTGGATCATAATCATGTTTACTTTATTTTTTGATCATTATTATTTCTGAACTTGTCATTTTTTTATAATCATAATCATTAATCACTCATGATTATTTGAAGGAGAAACTTCAGATTTTCTGAATGGGCACCAGAAAGTGGTACCCCAGACTGTGGAGACACTGATTCAGAAGAAACAGAAACTCCCATATTGGGAATAAGCTCCTCACAACTGCATAATGAATTTTTCAGTGCAGTAATCAAAACATATACAAAACACAAACAGTGTAACATAATGTTGCAACTCTTTCAACAGAAGGACAGGAGCCCAGAACTAGAATCCCAGTTAGAGGAACCCTGGTTGAGGGACTATAAGGACAACAAGTTTTTCCTTATAGATGGCCTGCTCTACCATAGAGAGGAACACACAAGTGCACTCAAAGTAGTAGACAGGGACCATATATACCTGATCCTGCAGGAATTCCATAACTGCGCCTATATGGAACATATGAGTAAAGACAGGACCAAGGAAAGGGTAGAAAGCACAGCTTGGTGGCCCAAATGGGAACAAGGGTTGAGTGAATATATCGACACTTGTGAAAGATGCCAGCAGGAAAATCAAAAACATGGGAAGAAGTATGGGCTACTTCAACACAGAAGAACACAAACACCCATGGGAAACCATCAACATGGACTGGGTTACAGGACTTGGCCCAGGAGGCAAAGAAAACTTCAGTGCTTGCATGACCATAGTTGATAGGTTAAGAAAGAGGGTGAGGTGCCTGCCATGTCACAAGGAGGATACAGAAATGGACACTGCCTTGTAATTTTGGAATCACATAATATCCCCCTGTGGAGTCCCTAAAATTATCATTAGTGATAGGGACCCAAAATTCACATCAGAATTTTGGACCAACTTTTACCAAATGCATGATATTAAACTTGCATTCTGAACAGCTTACCATTCACAAACAGATGGCCTAGCAGAGAGGATGATCCAAACAATGGAGGAAATCCTTAGGAGAATCTGTGCCTATGTGTGAGCCTTTGAGATATGACCACATACCCAATAAGGTCACAAAAAGACTCAGAATAATTAGACTTTTAATATAATTATATTAAAATTGCTTAAAATAATTATACATTAAAAATAATTAATTAAATATACAAAAAATACCATAAATTGGTACAAAAATTGGTTTAACTTAAAAACCAATGAATCAACATGTAAAATGAATTATACCATTGGATTCCCCATGGAAAAATACACATATACCATTTTTATGGCATATCTGTAAAGTCAATATTTAAGGAATTATAAGGTATAATACCTTATAAAAGCCATAAAACCTTATGTATCTCAAAAACTAATGAAATAGAATGTGAAATAAATTGTACCAGTGGATTTCTCATGAAAATCCACACATAAAACAATTAATAAGCTAATTTCCAATGTTAATACTTAAGGAATTATCCTGAATATATGCACTTTTTTGGTCAACGCATATATTCAAGGATCATAGCTAATATCTTCTACACTATACATGATAGAATGATGAACCAAAAATAAAGTTACCACGTAATTACTGTAAGAACACAGATATGAACTTTATTTTACAAATTATAAACAAGGCTAAAACCTATGATGAAATATTGATAAAAATCAACAGAGCTGTTGACCACTTTGTTGTGAAAGTGCTCCAAACCTAAAAAAAAGCATACAGTTGGATTCTACTAGTTCATTCGAGAAGAATGATGTAATTTTCATTATTAAATTCAGGGTATAACCCCCTGAAATCAAGGTTTGAAGTTTAAAATATTGAATTTCGACAGAAAAGATGAGTTACAAGAAAAATCATCAAAATTAGAGTTTTGATGATGTAATAAAAAGATCTTGGAAGCATAATGAGGTTATGCCAGGCTATCAGAATTCACTCTCTGAATTGCTGTAGCGTGTAAATCTTCAAAGTTATTGAGGATCAAAGCTTGAGCTTAATTTGAGCAGTTATGATCACATACTGTAACCTTAATTTAAGTTTAACAGTCTTAAGAGTGATAAAATTGGTGAATACTATTAGTTTATGATTAAAACTAATAAAATCCACGAAATTTGGGGTTCTGCCAAGCCTCTGATGTCATCAACTTTAGAGTTATCGTGATAACTCTAAATAATGGTGTAATAATGATGTAATATGGTTTGATAATGATGTAATCATCTCCAAACCTTAAAATATTGATCGATTCCAGTGGATATGATCAGTACACGTCTACTAGAAGCCTTTTGGACTCTAGGAGGGAGGTATTGACTATAAATAGAGCTCTTTTTACTCTATTTTCCCCTCAGACGCATCAAAAACATTAAATCAATTAAATAAAAGGTAATTTCTTTATTATTTATATATAAAACTCTTATATTATTAAAGACCAAAGAACATCTTAATATTAATCACCATTTATGTGTGATTAAATCAATTCTTTAATTGTTTTTGTCATAAATCTCTCTATAAAACTCATTTCCACGTAAAATCAAGAAATTTAGTAAATTTTCTTTATTTTTATTGTAAAAACAATTTGAAAAAGTTGTATTATATTCTTTTGGCGTAAAATATCTCAAAATTATTATTTTAAGTGTTAAAAGTAGGTTATTTCATCTTATTATAATAATTTCTCTCTTATTATTACTCTTAATAATTCTTAATTAATATAAATAGTATTTATATTAATATATAACTTTAATATTGGTAATATTATTGTTATTAATTGTTTTTTATTTATAAAAAACAGTTTTTTTACGCCTTTATTATTTGTTGGTAACAATAATAAAGAGCTTTATAATATATTAATTATTTTATATTAATATATTATTTACAATATTATAATTTCATATAATATTAATTATATTATTATATTTATTTAATAATATAATATTTTTACACCATAATAATCATATTTCTTTATTATTATTATTTTAATCTTATTTATTTCAATTATAAGGACATTCAGAGTACAATAAGTAATAAATTAGTAATTTTTACTTATTGTTTCATAGTCAAACCTTACATTTGGGGACCTGGCCGTGATATTTACTCAAAAGACCTTTAAAAAGATTCTATTTGGGTTTATCCAATAATAAATTATATTTATAATCATAAAATTATATAATAATTTTATATTTTATTGATTTTAAAAGCTATTGAGGCATTTGGAAAGCAATTGTACTGTCTTACACGTGGTTTTTCACATCCTTAGACTTGCAAGAACTTTCTTTGAGTGACTCTAGTGATTAAAAGAAATATTTTATAAATTAAAAATAATTTTTATTATAATTTAATTTTATAAGAATCATATTCATTTTTTATTTTATTCTTTAAAAATAAAAAAATATATAAAAAATATTAAAAAATATTAAAAACCAATAAAAAAGTTATTTTTATTCATTCTTATTCATTTCCTTATTTATTTCAATTTTTCAAAGATATAAAAGCAATTTTTACGTGGAAAATTGCCATATCTTGCCAAAAATAACACTTCTTATAAAAAGACTTATATTTCTTTGTCTTTTTTAGTGTTTGAAGATAACCCAACAGAAGAAAACCAAGCTACTGTTGAGAGATTGGTGGAAGAAACTTGTCAAAGTTCTCCAATACCAGTTATCACCAAAAGAAAGAAAGCTAAGAAATTATACTTTCCAGGGCCCACCATTCAAGACTCTGAAGGTGAGCACCTCTTTTTAAATTGCCATAAAAGAATTTTATTCTAAAATACTTTTATTTTTTCTTATTCTTTAAATTATGACTACCAGAAGAGGTTCCCAATACTCCATCCAATCAGATGGAGCTGGACTCAGAGGTAGAATTGATCCCTCAAAAGGGAAAAGAAAGGGCAATATCCCCAGTGGAACAGAATCCACACAAGGAAGTGCCTTATCCCAAAGGCAAGTCCCAGAAATGCCCATGATATCTGAGCCTGAATTGGAACTAAGTATGAGTAACTCAAATAGGTACAAATCACATTCAGAGGGCTCAAATAGACATCTACATGAGCCAGTACAAGCAATATTACACAGTATACAAGGACAAAGACTGGGAAATGCTGCCTCAAATACACCAAGGAGTGATGAACTCCTGGCACATCCTGAAAAAGTTCCTCAAAGAGGAGGAGATAGTGAAATACTCCAATGGATGGAATCCACTGTCATCCAAACCTCAAATCAAAAAAATCAAGGATTATCATGCCAAAAAGAGGGAGGCAACCAAGGAAGAAGCCCCAGTAGCTTCTACCAGCAAGCCCCAAGCCAACCCACTTCCCCAAGAAGGGAAGAAGAACAAGAAAAAGCATTGGAAGAAACCATATTCCCCAAGCTACAGAATCCCAAGAATCCAAAAGGATGCCATGGACAATGTTTTCAACATGGCCAGAACCTTGATGGAATTCAAGGACAAGGAAGAGCAAAGAATGAGACAACCTCATTTTCCAAAGAAATAACCTTGTCCAAAGATGTTGTAAACACTTTAACAGAAATTAAAAATAGTATATTACCTCTAAAAGAAATTAAAGATAGTTTATTATCACTACAAGAAATAAATAACAATTTATCTTCTTTGACAAAAAATTGTTGTGCAAAACAAAAAAAAAATTGACAACATTAAGTTTATTGTTGAAAATAATAAACCAAAGAATTTAATTGACAATACTCAAAAATTAATACAAGGACAACAAGAATTGTATAAATACATAAGAGATATCAAAGACAAGAGTTTGACAATCAATTATGATGTGAGTATTGACAATCTTACAGAAAAATTGAATAAATTAATTATTTCTGTAGAAAAATTTGAAGAAAAGACTTCATCACACCAAAAATTACTTTTGGACCATGTGGAAAAAAGTGATGAAGCAAGAATGCATCTGAAAGATGATATTCAAAGTGAAATAAGGCTTATTACAGAAAAAATGGATAAAATTAATGAGGCTAATTTAAATATGCCAAAGTTATCAACACCATTTTCTCATATAAGAAGCCCTGATAAAACAAAAGAGGAATTGTCAAATCCTTTCATAACAGACTTGAGTCACCAAGACAATAACCAAGTCTTAATGAAGGAAGCACCTCAATTGAAGGAATGGCCAACATTCACAGGAGAAGGTGAATATGACCACATGTCATTTATTAAAACAATTGACATGTTACAAGAAGACTATGCCATACCAGATGAATTAATCACTGCAAGATTACATTCATTGTTTGAGAAATCTGCAAAAAGATGGTATTATGGCATAAGACAAACAAATGGTAAAAATGCCTGGTCTTGGTGGAAACAAGAAATAATCACCAAGTGGGCAAATGATGCCTGGAGGTATAAGATAGAAAATGCATTTGAAAACTCTTTCTTTGACCCAGAGAAAGATAAACCTTTAACTTGGTTCTTAAAACAAGTTGAAAGGCTTAATGCACTGTACCCAGAAATGTCACAGAAGATGGTGCATATGAAAATACTTAAAAAATGTGGAGGGGAACTAGAACATGCCCTAAGAAGCAGGTGTATAGAACCATGCTCCACAGAAGAGTATATAAATGCACTAGAAGATATAGTGACAAGAACAAAAATTGGCAGGACTTGGAAGAAATTGGGCATTAAAAGCCCAAATAAACCATTTATCAAAAAAGATAAATCAAAAGAATCCTTTAAGCCCAATACACCCAACAATAATGAGCAAAGAAAATGCCATAAATGTGGAGGTATTGAACACTTAGCCAATAATTGCCTTAAAAAAGCAAAGATTAATGAAATTGTGGAAACAGAAAGCCACAATGACAAAGAGGAGGAATCTGACTCTGAAAAAGAGACAGAAGAATCAGAAAGCTCTGAAAGTGATGAAATCAATATAATTAATGCACAAATTAATAATATTGATATAATTTATGAAGTACTGGACATTAATTCAAACTTGCCACAAGCTGGAACATATGACACAAACCTGACAAACATACAAGATGCCAAAATGTATAGAACCAAACCTGCAAGAGGAATGGGATATACAGCTGGAAAATCAAGTATAAGTATTGTTATGGTTAATAACCAAGAAGGAAAAGTTAACTTGGATACAGGAGCATATTGCACTTGTGTTGGCAAAGGTTATTTAAGAACCATTGTCCCAGACTGGCAAGAAAAACTTATGCCAATACAAGGTGTCAAATTTAGTAGTGCAAGTGAGAGCATGAAACCCCTTGGAATAATTGATTTAACACTAATTTTTCCTCACCCCTCACAATGTGTCAGAATTCAAGTAGAGTTTGTAGTAATGGACAACTGTACTAGTAATCATTTCATACTTGGGAATGACTACTTATCAATCTATGGTATAGATATCTCAAACCAAAAGGATAGATATTTTACCATAGGGGATAACAAAAGACAAAAGTTTGGATTCTTAAATAACAAAAAACAAATCACAGTTATTAAGAATGAAGAAAAAATTCCAGAAAAGGAACTTTTTATATCTGAACAACTCAAAGAGGCAGAATTCAATCATGAATTAACAGAAAAAATGAAAGAAAAATTGATTGACCTCTTATTTAAGTATAAAAATGCCTTTGCAACTGACAAAGAGCCACTAGGTGCCATAATTGGACATGAAGTGGATATAATTCTTAATGTAGAAAAACCTCACCCACCTTTATTAAGAAGACCTGCTTATCCAGCCAGTCCAAGAGCTAGAGAAGCCTTAGAGGTGCACATTAAGAATTAATGGACCTTGGAGTATCAAGAAAGGTTGGACATAATGAACAAGTAGAAGTTACTACACCTGTCATTATAACTTGGCATAATGGAAAATCAAGGATGGTAGGAGACTTCAGAGCCCTGAATACCTATACCATTCCAGACAGATATCCAATACCCAGAATCCATGAGACATTGACCCAATTGTCACAAGCTAAGTTCATCACAGCTATGGATGCTCTTAAGGGTTTTCATCAAAATGTCTTAACAGACAATGCCAAGAGACTACTAAGAATAATAGTCCACTGTGGAATTTTTGAATACTTAAGAATGCCATTTGGAATAGAAAATGCACCTTCCCATTAGCAAAGAATGATGAATACCATATTCCCTGAAGAATTATCAGAAGGATGGTTGATTATCTATATTGATGATATCATAGTTTGCTCAGAAACTTGGGAAAATCACCTTACAAGACTAGAAAGGGTACTACAAAAAATAGTCCAAGTAAATATGAAAATTTCCTTGAAAAAGTGTCATTTTGCATATAGTGAATTAATAGCACTAGGACATGTTGTATCTGGCCTTAGTCTAGGCATAGACAAAAATAAAGTAGCAGCAGTGCTACTTAAACCAATGCCTCAAACCAAAAAAGAAATGCAAACATTTCTAGGGTTTGCTGGTTACTATAGACAGCATATAAAGGACTTTGCAAAGATTGCTAAATCCTTGTATAAGCTATGTGACCAACAAACAGTCTATGAGATGACAGAAGAAAGAGTCAAGGCATATGAAGAATTGAAAAATTACTTAACAAATGCCCCATTTCTTCTGATGCCAGATTGGAAACTACCCTTCAAACTTTACATTGATGCTTGTGGAGAAGGACTAGGTGCTGCACTTCACCAAACACAAATTATCAATGATAAAACAGTGGAAGGACCAATTTGTTTCATTTCAAGGCAGATAAAGCCAACAGAAGCAAGGTATGGAGCAAGCCAAATGGAATCCTTATGCCTAGTGTGGGCTTTAGAAAAACTGCATTATTATTTGGATGGCACAGTATTTGATGTAATCACAGACTGTAATGCTGTGAAATCACTATTAAATATGAAGACTCCAAATAGACATATGCTGAGATGGCAAATTGCTATCCAAGAATATAGAGGAAATATGAATATTGTTCATAAATCTGGAAATATTCATAAAAATGCAGATGGTCTTAGCAGTTGGGCTCTAGCAAATACCCCTGACAATCCAGCATGGGTACCACAAGAAGAGCATCATATAGAAGGAATATGTGTTACAGACATTGGCACAGAATTCTTTAACCAAGTTAAAGAAAGCTATAAGACAGACAAAAATTGCCATATCTTAAGCCAACTTCTAATGAAAGACTGCAAAGATCCATCACTTTCATCAAAACTAGATGAAATATGGAAAAAGGCATATTATGAAGGAAGATTTCACCTCCTTGATGGAATCCTTTACCATAGAACAAAACACACATGTGTTATGGCCTTAACAGACAGAACACTAATAAACACTATTTTACATGAGTGTCATGATAGTGTTGCATCTGGACATCTCTCAGAAGATAGGACACTAGAGAGGGTGAAAACCTGCTCTTGGTGGCCAAATTGGAAGAAAGATGTTGCAGAGTATTGCCAAACCTGTGACAGATGTCAAAAAGCCAACAGAGCCACAGGAAAGAAATTTGGAATGATGATCCAAATCCAAGAACCAAAATCCCCATGGGAAATAGTTCATATGGATTGGGTAACAGCCTTACCTCCAGGAGGAGACAGGAGTTATAATGCATGCCTAGTGTTAGTTGACAGGTACAGTAAAACTCCCATGTTCTTACCATGTCATAAAGATGACACAGCTATGGATACAGCCATAATGATATGGAATAAAGTCATTAGCCACACAGGCTTATTCCAAAATATTATAAGTGACAGAGACCCAAAGTTCACTTCAGCATTATGGACAAATCTCCATAGCTTGTTTGGGACAAAGTTATCATTCTCAACATCTTATCATCCTCAAACTGATGGTCTAGCAGAAAGAATGATACAGACCCTAGAGGATATGATCAGAAGAGTCTGTGCTTATGGGCTAGAATTCAAAGATTCTGATGGTTTTACCCATGATTGGTGTACACTAATACCAGCACTTGAACTGGCATATAAGACATCAATCCATTCTTCTACTGGCAAAACACCAGCAATGCTAGAAAAAGGTTGGAATCCAAGACTTCCTTATGATACCCTCAAAAAGGACTTAGTGGATATACATCCAACAGCAAGCAGTTTCAAGATAATGCTTGACAAAGCAAGACACCATGCAAACAGATGCATGCAAGATTCTTTTAAATATGCAAAAGAAAGATGGGATAAAAGTCATAAGCCACCTGATTTCAAAATAGGAGACTTGGTTTTAGTATCAACCCTTAATTTCAATAACATAAAAGGCCCAAAGAAATTGAAAGATTCCTTTGCAGGACCATTTATGATAAAAGCACTTCATGGACCCAGTGCTGTGCAATTAGAACTCACAGGTGAACTAATGAACAAACACCCAACTTTCCCTGTAAGTCTAATAAAACCTTACAGTTCAAGTGACAAGGAGTTATTTCCACTCAGAAATAAACCCCCACTTGAAATTCCCCCCTTGGAAGAAGGAGAAGAAAAGAAAATAGTAAAAGTCCTTAAAGAAAGAAGGACAAGAAACAAAAAAGAAAGGGAATACCTTGTAAGGTATAGAAATTCAACTCAAGAAGATGAATGGCTACTTGAGAAAGATATAACAAATGCTGATAAATTACTAAGAAGGTTCAGACATGAAAGAAAACCTGAAAAATAAAAAATTTAAGCATTATTGAGCTTCAAGACTAACAAAGTCTATTGAAGAGGTAGGACAGTGGATGATACCCTAATCACACATATCAGATTGTGGTACAATCTTTTTTGGTGGTAGGGAATGTGAGCCTTTGAGATATGACCACATACCCAATAAGGTAACAAAAAGACTCAGAATAATTAGACTTTTAATATAATTATATTAAAATTGCTTAAAATAATTATACATTAAAAATAATTAATTAAATATACAAAAAATACCATAAATTGGTACAAAAATTGGTTTAACTTAAAAACCAATGAATCAACATGTAAAATAAATTATACCATTGGATTCCCCATGGATAAATACACATATACCATTTTTATGGCATATCTGTAAAGTCAATATTTAAGGAATTATAAGGTATAATACCTTATAAAAGCCATAAAACCTTATGTATCTCAAAAACTAATGAAATAGCATGTGGAATAAATTGTACCAGTGGATTTCTCATGAAATTCCACACATAAAACAATTAATAAGCTAATTTCCAATGTTAATACTTAAGGAATTATCCTGAATATATGCACTTTTTTGGTCAACGCATATATTCAAGGATCATAGCTAATATCTTCTAAACTATACATGATAGAATGATGAACCAAACATAAAGTTAACACTTAATTACTGTAAGAACACAGATATGAACTTTATTTTACAAATTATAAACAAGGTTAAAACCTATGATGAAATATTGATAAAAATCAACAGAGCTGTTGACCACTTTGTTGTGAAAGTGCTCCAAACCTAAAAAAAAGCATACAGTTGGATTCTACTAGTTCATTCGAGAAGAATGATGTAATTTTTATTATTAAATTCAGGGTATAACCCCCTGAAATCAAGGTTTGAAGTTTAAAATATTGAATTTCGACAGAAAAGATGAGTTACAAGAAAAATCATCAAAATTAGAGTTTTGATGATGTAATAAAAAGCTCTTGGCAGCATAATGAGGTTATGCCAGGCTATCAGAATTCACTCTCTGAATTGCTTTAGCGTGTAAATCTTAAAATGTATTGAGGATCAAAGTTTGAGCTTAATTTGAGCAGTTATGATCACATACTGTAACCTTAATTTAAGTTTAACAGTCTTAAGAGTGATAAAATTGGTGAATACTATTAGTTTATGATTAAAACTAATAAAATCCACGAAATTTGGGGTTCTGCCAAGCCTCTGATGTCATCAACTTTAGAGTTATCGTGATAACTCTAAATAATGGTGTAATAATGATGTAATATGGTTTGATAATGATGTAATCATCTCCAAACCTTAAAATATTGATCAATTCCAGTGGATATGATCAGTACACGTCTACTAGAAGCCTTTTGGACTCTAGGAGGGAGGTATTGACTATAAATAGAGCTCTTTTTACTCTATTTTCCCCTCAGACGCATCAAAAACATTAAATCAATTAAATAAAAGGTAATTTCTTTATTATTTATATATAAAACTCTTATATTATTAAAGACCAAAGACCATCTTAATATTAATCACCATTTTTGTGTGATTAAATCAATTCTTTAATTGTTTTTGTCATAAATCTCTCTATAAAATTCATTTCCACGTAAAATCAAGAAATTTAGTAAATTTTCTTCATTTTTATTGTAAATACAATTTGAAAAAGTTGTATTATATTCTTTTGGCGTAAAATATCTCAAAATTATTATTTTAAGTGTTAAAAGTAGGTTATTTCATCTTATTATAATAATTTCTCTCTTATTATTACTCTTAATAATTCTTAATTAATATAAATAGTATTTATATTAATATATAACTTTAATATTGGTAATATTATTGTTATTAATTGTTTTTTATTTATAAAAAACAGTTTTTTTACGCCTTTATCATTTGTTCGTAACAATAATAAAGAGCTTTATAATATATTAATTATTTTATATTAATATATTATTTACAATACTATAATTTCATATAATATTAATTATATTATTATATTTATTTAATAATATAATATTTTTACGCCATAATAATAATATTTCTTTATTATTATTATTTTAATCTTATTTATTTCAATTATAAGGACATTCAGAGTACAATAAGTAATAAATTAGTAATTTTTACTTATTGTTCCATAGTCAAACCTTACACTATGGAATGGAATATAAGGACCATGAGGGATATACCCATGACTGGTTTACCCTTCTACCAGCAGTCCAACTGGCTTATAATACAAGTCAGCACTCTACCACAGGAAAAACACCTGCACTGGTAGAGAAAGGGCGGAATCCCTTGTTGCCTGTGGATCACTTGAAGAAGAATCTTCTGACCATCCACCCCACAGCCAAAGACTTCCATGATATGTGGGAGAGAGCTTGTGACACAGCTGCTAAATGCATAGCTGAGGCAAAAGAATACAACAAGCAGAGGTGGGACAGATCCCACATGGAACTGGACTTCAAAGAAGGGGACCAAGTGCTAGTGTCCCCACTCAACTTCAACAATATTAAGGGACAAAAGAAGATGATAGACTCATTTTCAGGGACCGTCACTGTCATTAAGCTGATAAGGAGAAATGAAGTAGAGGTCAAACTCAAAGAGGAATTTCTAGGAAACATCCAGTATTCCAAGTGAGTTTGGTTAAACCATACTTCCAGAAAGAGGAGGACAAGTTCCCATCCAGGAAGAAAAATCCCACTCCACCAGAAAGACTGTGGGTGGAAACCTCCCCTGGCTCTGTGAGGAAAATCATCAAGGCCAGGCAGATAAAGCTGAATGGTAAAGACCAGAGACAGTACTTGGTCAGATTTAAGAACCAGACAGCAGATAGAGACAAATGGTTGGCAGAAGATGCCATACCAGATCAGAAACTTCATCTAAGCAGATTCAGGACCTCTAGGATAACTGAACAGTCTCCTCCATGATGAACCTTTTTCAGAGGGAGGGTATGTCAGCCTGTGACTTAAAACCAGAGCACAAGCATGACAGCCAAATACCATAAACCAATGGTAGAGCCAAGATACCACCAAAACATGGAGCTGAGACAAATCAGCTAAAAGAAGTATTAAAAGAAAGAGGAAAATCACATCTTTCCAAATATAAAAGTCCCACCATCATAGGACAAGGAATAACAAATTTATTCCTGATCAAAGTTGTTGCTAAGCAGAAATCTTATTTTTGACCTCTCATCTGAAGTCCGAAGGAAGAGGCTTAAACACATCAAATGGGTATTCCAAATGAAGCTTTAAGTCAGGGATATCCAATGGTACCAATCAAATTGACCTATCACCAGAATTACAGAAGTTATGACCAAAATATGGTCAAATAAGGGTGAATAAAATATTCACCTCTCATCTAGCTTCTACAGTCTTATTATGAGATACCTAAAGTGGGGTCTTTTTGCAAAGAGAACAATGAGGGCTATCTGATGGTGCCATCCATTTCCCCATATCTCATCTAGAACAAAATTTATTGGGAAAAGAAGTTCCATACAAATTTTAAGCAAATCATACATATGTACAAAAAATCTTGTACATGACATAACCTTTCCATATTTAATGATAGCCATATCAAATGAGGTACCTTTGGGTAGAAGACATCCAGGGCTACACAATGAACCAAGTTTGAGCTTTATATCTCAAAATAATGACAAAGGCATGGCAGCTTTAACATCAAAATCCCACAGTTAGACCAATACAGCCTTACTGTGGGATATTCTCCCATAACTATGATTATGAGGTGTCAAAAAGACAAAGAAGCCTGTTTATACTTCAATACATCATAGTTTGGTCAATTCTGGGGTCCTGTACAGGTTCTGTACAACATTTTATGCGTCATACATGTCAGAAGAGGGCTATGTGGTCCCCAAATGAAAATTTTCACCCTGTATTGGTGAAAATTGCCCAGATGTGGTTTCAAAACCACATCTTAGCCCAATACAGGCTATAAAGGCCTTGTGAAAGCCACAAGCCAGTCCTTGGAAGAGAAAATCTTCACTTCCTCTACGTGGAAAGGTCTCTAAGCCTTTTTCAGCAAATTTTAGGATAAAAGGGGACCTTTTCTCCACTAAAAAAGGTTTCCTCATCACACTCTTGAATATCTACATAGTAAAACTGTGAAAAAAAGTTATACTCTTGGGAAATAATCAGGTTGTAGTTTAACTTCTTAGGTATTGTAGTTTCTATTATAGTAATCCAACTGATAGGACTGCACCCAGGGCTTTCAACAACACTCACCACCATCATTTCCCAATAGTCAAGCCCTTATTACTCTATTATAAAGCTTTTATCATCTATAATAAACCTCTTTTGAATTAATTTTACTGTGTCACAGTCATAGTTGAAGTTGTAAATAGCCTCATTACACCTTCATCATAGACTCAGCCTGACATCTTCAGTTAATCATGAGCATTGGTTAAGCTAAATTTCATAACCAAGCACTCAAAACTATCAAATTTGGGTATAAGGGCAGTTAGTTACTCTACCCCCTCTCCAATTCTTGGAATATTATAAGCACCACACAGATCTATCTTGTAGAAGATAGTGAAGCTTTTAAATATGCTAAGGAGCTGGCTCATAGGAGGAAAAGGAAACCTGTTCTTCCTGCTGATATAATTAATTTTGTGGAATTCAACACACAAAAAGTGCACCATCCTTTTTCTTAAAGAAAAGGACAGGTTCTCCTGTTGAAGGGGAGCTTGCACTAATGAAACCTTTCTCTACATTCTCTGAAATGTGGGATCATGATTTTATAAAGAGTAGATAACACCAACTGGAGGTAGACATTAATGCAGTTCAATATGATGATCACAGGCACAGTGTGGAGGAATGTTTTCTGCTTTCACCTTGGAGTATAAATCCAAATATTGATGATAACAAGGAGGGAATACCCTCATAAAAGTTTCAGTTTCTTCTCTCTCTTTTTCCTCATCCAACTGCTTTTCCAGGGAGGCATGAAAAGATAAAGGGGAAAGGTTCATATCCCCTTGAAGGAGATTAAGTGAACATATAGAAACATATTCCCCAACATATTTTATCTTTTTATGGAAGTAATTAATCAGACAGAATGTGTCATGGGGGCTCTTGGGGAAAACAAGAGTGGCCTGGGACTCAGTAATCAGGGAGCTCAATTGGAAGAATCCAATGATTGAAGAAGGTAAAACAAAAGAATAATAAGTTTCTTTAAGAAATATGCCAGTAAAATATGAGATGCAATAAGATAAAAGGAAGCCAAATTATCAAAGAGCTAAGCAAGTAAGTCCTTAATCACTGTTTCAATCTGCCAGAATGAACAATGGAATTAGTAGAGAATATGACCACCAATATCCACTGACAGGAAAAGAATGAAAAGAAGAGGTTCTCAATGACTGACTGAATAATATCAGTATTCACTTGACCAAAATTAAAAGATAAAGAAATATTAAATAAAATCAAAATATATTAATTAACTGGGAGAAAAACCTGCCAGGGTCAAGGGAGGCTGTTATAAGTAAAAGGTTGAGAGCTTGACTCCTTCAGGCTGAAAGATGATCTGTATTGAATCCTGGAAGCTGTATTGATTTTCTGATGGAATTTATACCTTGCCAAAATGAGGATTAAACTGGGTTGAATGATATTTCTGTGGTGTGTAATTGAAAATACAGGTCTGGATGAATCCAGACTGTATTGAATGAATGTGGTGGCAAAGGTGGATTGATGGAGCATGGAAACTTGGAAAATTGTTTTGAAACTACCTATTGAGTATCCCTTGAGAAAGAACTGCCAGTATTCCCTTGGAGGAATACTGTGAAGGAGAATACCCAATGACTGCTTGATGGTGTCATTGGCATTTGATAGTAACACTTGTCTTTGAGCCTTGATGAATATTCTGGATGGCCTATTGCCTTTATGGCTTATGTAATGTTGGAATAGCCATCTGATATGCGCAACATTCAATTGCTGGTAAAAAAAATATGCATAATGGTATATAACACCATTTATGGCACTTTGGTTATTAAAGAGTGAAAGTGGCCAAAGGTCTTTGCAAGGATACCAGTATGAGAGTTCATGAAATTTGGGTTTTGGGTGGATTCAGAAGCTTCAAAGTTTTCTGGGGTGTTTTGGCCATTTCTGGGTTTTAGGCCAAATACAGCTTTGTCAGTCTTAAAACTGTATCTGCGCAAAATGCACCAATATTCAATTCAAGCCCCCAAACGGCCCTATAAGACCATTTGGGCATGTTTCCCATAATACAATGGGAAAATGACATAAATGGGCTATATGTGCAAAATGCAGAGAAATGCATGAAATGCGCACAAGTGCACAAATCTGTATTTGGAACTTAAAAGTCCAAATACAGGCTTTTGGGCTGTATTTTCCCTGTTTATTTCCAAATACCAAAAGATTCCCAAAAGCGGAATGATAGCCAGGAAGGGCCTGATAATGATAAACGGGCCCCATTGGCCCCAGATGGCAAAATGGCCATAAAAGGCCAAGAAAGATAAAATGGGCAATTTTGCCAAGGATGATTGATATGGCCAAGTTTCCATAAAATGGATATGGCATTTATATTCCATATGGAAGTCCAAAAGTGTTATTCTCATGTTTGTGACAGAATTATTGGAGGAATATGGACAGAAGAAGGAAGGGGAGGTGTCTTAAGTTCACCAACCAGAGAAACGCTGTTGACAGAAGTGGACAGGTCATTACTAGTAGAAAGAACAATACCACTAGAATTATTATGACTAGAATAATGAGTGATCAATACATTTTTCCAATAATCAATGGGATTAAAATGGTAAAAGAATTTATAGCCCAATATGGGGTCTTCTCCCTTGGGGGAATCTATGATAAATAAGTCCCATTCAAAGGGTGGGAAGTAAGGAAAGTCAACAACCTAGTTTGTATATTTGGTTATGAAAAAGGAAGTGGAGTCATTTGAATCCAGAATAACAAGAGGAATATTTTAAGGGAGCTCTGACATAGTAAATGAGTAATTGAGAAAAAAATTCTTTGCAATAAAGGAGTTTTTAGGACCATAATAAATGAGAATACTATAAAAATATCAGAGAAATAAAAAAAACAAAAAACTAAGAAGACTTATTGATACTAGTATTCAGAGTGCACAATTGTGCTCCTGAAGGAAGCAATTGAGAACCATTTAACACATGATAATTCTCACTCAGGCTTCTTGCTGCTTGCTAGAGAATCCTCTTGATGACCCTGGTCTATCCTGAGGCCTCTTGATGAGTTTTTCAATCGGGTGGTTTTCACCACAATAATTTCATAAACCTTCTTTAATCCTCCTCTACTTTTCAGAACTGATCATTTCATTGTGCTTATTGAGGGCAGCAGAATGACAATTATACCTTGAAGCTTGAAAATTATTCCCCTTACTCTTCTCATGATGAGGATTATTGGAAGATAAATCTTGAGGAGGCCAAAAGGAATTGGATCCAGTGAATGGAGGCTTCTCCTTTTGATGACCATCCTTTTCCTTCTGCCTCTCATAGTACCTGGTATCTAATTCCAAATTGATATGCATTAGTTCTTTAATGCTAGGAAAATTACAAGGGTAAGAAGCCAACTGATCCAATAGACTTGATTCTACGACTCTTCTATAAACATTAATATATGCCCTTCCTCCTCAATCCCCAATTCTTGAAATCAAGTGTCTGAAATCAGCAATTTACAATGAGACATGACTACTTTCTTTTGTCCTGAGATTATCCAAATCTTGTTCAGATTTCCTGACTTGATTGGGGTCACAAAACAGAGTGAATAAATGGGTTTCAACCAACTTCCAGTTAGTGATGAGATAGGATTGTTATTCATTGGCAATATTTGAAAGATATGGTTCAATCCATTTTCCACCTCTACCAGTCAGAAAGGAATATGAGTAAAGAAATTTGTTCCTGTCAGAATAACTTTTCTGGGTCATTATGGAAAATGAATTGACAGGATTGAATAAATCCTCTCAATTTATGGGCTTGCATAACATCAGAAGTATTTGGTCCCTTAATGGACGGATTCTTGAATTCTGGGGCTCTTGAATTATCCCTGGGAGCAACTGATTGGGTGAGTTTTCCCATCAATTGAGTCATTTGCTCCATCATCTTGTAAAAACTTGGTTCAGCTTGAGAGAAAAGAGGTTGATTAGAAAGGGATATATTTTGAGCCTCAGAGGCCTCAGGGACACCTTCCAAGGAAGCTTCCACTTCAGTATCCTCACACTCTTCCCCCTCTTCATCTTAATCTTCCTCTAATCTACTTCTAGGCCCTTGAGAAATTCCAGGATAGCCAACCAATATGTAAGGTTTGATTATGAGAAAATAAGCTGATATTACTAATACCTTACTTATTAGACTCTGAGTCTCCTCATTAAAGTAATAAATGAGATAAATAATGATTCCAATAATAAAGAGATATTATAATTATCGCATAAAAAAGAAGTATATTTTTTTAAAAGAATCAAATAATATGAATTATATTATAAAAATAATATAATGAAAATAAATATATTTATGGAAAGTTATTATTGCTCCAAACAAATGATAAATTCATTTTAAAATTGTTTTCCAATAATAACAAACAACTTATAACAATAATATTACCAATATTCAAGTTATATATCAATATAAATACTATTTATATTTAGAAAGGAATTATTAAGAATAATAATAAAGAGAAAATTATTATGAAAAGAGGAAATACCCTTCTTTACACACTTACCACAATAATTTTGAATAAAGTTACTACAAAATAATGCAAAGACAGCTTATTTAGATTTTATTTACAGGAAAAATAAATATGCTGCAAATACTCTTGATTTTACATGGAATTAAAGAATTTCAGCAAGAGTTTTAACAAAAACAATTCAATAAAGGTTTGATCAGGTGAATATTTATTATTAACATAAGGATGTACTTGAGTGTTAGATAATATAATAGAGTTCTATATAAAGAATAAATTCATTACATTTTCATTTATTAATTGAATGTTTTTGATGCATCTGAGGGGGAAATAGTGGTGAAAGGAGCTCTATATATAGGGAAATCCGCCCTACTAGAGTCCAGAAGGCTTCTAGTAGACATTTAATTATGTTATCCATGGGACATGTTCATTGATTTAAGGTTTAGTGATGATTCACCCATAATTAAACCATCTTATCTCATTATCATGCCATTATTTAGAGATATTGCTAGAATTCTAAATTTTCTGACATCATAGGCTTGGAGAATAATGAGCTTTGTGGTTTTCTTAGTATTAATCATAATATCCTATTATTCACAAGTTGTATCACTTAAATGACCATTCAACTTAAAATAAGGCTACAATGAGTGATCTTAAATGATCAATTTTGAGCTTAAACTTTGATCATTAATAACTTTTGAGTTATACATTCTAAATCAATTTGGAGAGTTAATTCTGATATTTTGGCATGTCATTACTAAGCTGCCAAAGAATTTCATAACATTATCAAAACTCCATTTTTGATGATTTTCCTTTTAATTCATGTTTTCTGTCAAAATTTACAATTCTAAACTTCAAACCATGATTTCAAGGGGTTTCACCTTGAATATAATGATGTAATTTACATGATTCTTAATGTATGAGCTATTATAGTCTGAATATATAATCCTTTCAAATTTGGATGACCTTCACAACAAAGTGGTCAACAGCTCTTCTTATTTTTCTCAATAAACCCTTGTAAGTTGTAACCATGTTTATAGCTTCTCAAATAAAGCTCACATCTTTATTATTGCATTAATTAAGGGGTTGATCATTTTGGGCAAAATGTTTATCATTCATATTTCAAGAGATATGAGCTAAAAACAATGGATATATGCATCCATCACAAAGGTGCATATATTCAGGTTATCTCAGTAAGTATTGACTCTAAAGGTATGAAATAAAAATTTGATAAGTGTAGTATTTTATGGGGAAGCCATTAGAGATCAATTTTTTTCAAATCTTAATTAATTTTCTTCTGACTTAATCAAAAATTTATTTCTTTCTAAGGCATTTTAACTTATGACACAGTACTTATTGTCTTTTCAGATATGACGTAAAAATGTGAAATGTTAATTTATTCATGGGGTATCCATTGGTGCAATTTATTTCACATGTAAATTCATTGGATTATGATTTAATCAAGATTTATCCCTTTTTGTGTCATCTTCACTTATTTTAAGATAATAATTTTATTTCTTATTATTAGAATAAGTAGTGTAAAGTTATTTTGTGAGCTTTTTGGATATGTGGTCATATCTCAAAGGCCAGCATAATGAGCCAGAGAATGATTCTGATCTTCTTGATTCCATACCTCCTCTTCTGGATGGGAGCTCTTTCTGATGGGGGATGAAATGAGGCAGTATCTTGAGGGGAAAATTATTGTTAAGTCTGTTTTGAATTTGATAATTGTCTAATAACCATGGGTGTTAAGGTATATTAGCTGCCTCTCTGAATAATTCTGAATGGTAAGCCTACAGGGAATCACAAAATAAAATAAGATTTGGGAATTTAACAGATAGAGAAGACTTGTCAGAAGTCTTTAAATCATACCTATCAATAGCCCTACAGTCAGAACTCTGACTTAAAACTAAAATTGTTGATAAAATAAAAACCCAGGCTTTCTGTTATTTTAATAATAATAATGATATGAATTTTTTTTATGTCTTTATGTTGATTATAATGAATTCTTTAATATTAATACTAATAACAAAACTATTGGGTTTATATCACTAATTCTTTTCTTTTAATACTACTAAGCTTCTGAGAAAAGCTACTAAGAATTAACTAAGGTTATACTTCTATACTTAATAATATTAAGCCACTGAGTAAGTCTCCTGAGCTTTTGACTATGGTTATACTACTATTCTTCTGAGATACTAAGCTTATGAGCTTTAAACTACAGCTATACTACTATTTTTCAATAATACTAAGCTACTGAGCAAGGTTACTGAGCTTTTCACAACTAAAAAACTAATACTAATCTAGATATCCTGCTAGTTCAGGGATTTTTGTGATCCTGGATAATGGGAACTTTCTCCATGATTATTGAAAAAATGAGGGAGAGGATCCCTATTTATAACTTTGGGGCATCAATGGAGCTCCAATGAGATTGAGGTTTCACATCAATTGCTAATTATAGGTATGAACGTGGAATGAATCTGAAATCTGACCAATCAGATGATGTTATTCTTTTGATGGAATTTGGATGCGAGCTCTTACCAATAAGATTAATTCATCACATCAATTTGTAATTATAGGTATGTACCATGGATTAATTTCATTCCTGACCAATCAAATGATCTGATAAGTTTTAAATAATTTGTGGTTTGTATTTGCAAGGATCATTCAGCCGCTGTGAAATTTCTTTCCATTTTTATTTCCATCTTATGCATTAGGTTATAAATAATTCCTTTCAAAAATATTTCCTGTTTTCTTCCAAAAAGACTTCATTCTTCTTGAAAATTCCACAGAGAATAATTTTGAGATTTCCTTCAATGTGACTTGAACCAGATATATGACCATGAAGAGTTGAAAAGGTCTTAACTTCTTTCCATATTTCTATTTATCTTCAAAGATATTGGATATATTGAATTCTAGTTCTATTTATTTTCCTGATAAGCTTAAAAATGATACTAATGGTTTGGAATACCACAGCGGTCAAGAGGAGCCCTTGATGTAGGAGTGAAAACAGCTTTATTTCTCTGGGATCTTGTATTCTTTTCTGGTGGGCTAGTCTGAGCTTGAAATATCAAACAATGGATACATGAAGCTTGATGATACTTTGAGAACAAAAAAGGAGGCTTGAGAAATTCAAATCAATTATAATGTTGAGGAATAAACCAAAATCTTGAGGTGAAATCAATGTATTGAGAAAATTCAAATCAATTTCATTGAATAATTTAATCAATCCACTCAAGTCAAAGAAAAATGCAAATACATTATGTCTTAAAGAATTCAATCAATCAGTCAATATCTTTAGAAGTCAATTCAATGTCTTAAGGAGTCAAATTCAAATCAATAATTCAAGTAAGATCTTAGGAATAAGTAAGCTATCTTGTGGGATTAAAATCAAGTCAAGCAATGAAATAAAATCAGGATATTGAGGTGAAGTCAATATCTTCAAGAATCAAAATCCAGTCAATCAATCCACAATAATCAATCCCTGAATTAGTGAATCAATTTTCCTAATAATTCCAAATCAATTAACCAATAATTATTGATGAATTCAAATTAATAAATAGTTAACCAAAATACAAGGAAAGTCCTGAATTGTTGAATCAATTATCCAAATCATTCCAATCAATCAAAACATGAAAAAACACCTGAATTAAGACAAATAAAATTGAGAATGGATTAAACAGTGAGAGTGAAATTAAAAGAGCAGAAATTCTGAAGAAATAATAAAGAAGGTCCATTTTCATATGAATAAAAGGAATGAGGTGAAAATTGATGAGAATCATAAAATCATAAAATCATGAGAAGTCATAAGTCATTAATGGGAGAAATGAATATCAATGAATGAAACAAAAGAAAAAATTGTGAATTAATTGATAGTGTCACAGGGGCTCTTCTAAGTCAAGAGGGCCTGGCACTTACTAACCTGGAACCCAATTATGGAGGGCTCAGAAGGAATTAATGGAATAAAATAAAGAGTGTAATAAAGATAGAATTGCTAATGAAAATAAGTAATAAAAGAGCCAACCACAAACAAGTCCAAGTGCACCATTTCAACCTTTCAGAAAGGAAGGGAAGTCTTAGTGAGGAGATGGCCACCACAACTCTACTGAAAAGGTGAGGAAATGCAAATACCAACTTAAATAAAATAAATATAATACTATAAAATAAAGAATAAGAATATTTAGTAAATAATACATCATATATCAATTAACTGTGGAAAGGCCCGCAGGGGAAGGAAGAGAGGCTGGTCTATGTTAGAATATACCATCCTTGGTCAAAAGAGTGAATTGGCTTGAGAGAAATACTTATTTGAATTGATTTGGATAATACATCCCCAGTATTTATTCACAGGGTTTGTAGAAGAGCTTTGATGTAGTTGGCTGATCATATAGTTTCAGATTTGTGAATCCAATACTGTATTTGGTGAGTCCATGATGTAAAAGGTTTGACAGGCTGTATTGATCAAGAAAAGGGATTGCTGATTTGATAAGTTTGAGTGGGGATAAAGTGGAATACCCTTACCCCTGGATATTGGCTATCACAATTGATATCTTGCAGGAAAGAAATAGGAATAAGTTCAAAAATTCATTGAAACTGCAATTTTCTGATAGATTTGCTTGAGAACTCCACAAATATGGCAGTTCAATGTTATCTGTGTATAAATAAATTCTTAAGTATATTTTTAAACAGGTTTAATTGGTAATTAGCCTTGAAATTAACAATTTAATTATGCTTAAAGAAAATTAAGATTTCTTTGAAAATTAATTAAAAAATCAGCTTAAGAGATTTTTGGTTAAGACTTGTTTTTCAAGTTTTTCTTGTGATGAAATCTGATATTAGTAGGCTTATTATATATTAAAACTTAAAATAATAAATACAAAAGATGATTAAAGTTACTTGGGTTTAAGAATAACACTGGTAAGCTTTAAATTAAAACTAAAAATGAGTTACCTTAGGTTAATAACCTTATTTTTAAGCATGGGTTTTCAGTCTTTACCTGGGAACTCCCTCTATATCCATTATTAATCATGAGAGCTTCTCTGAAGGCATAAAAATAGCCTACAAATCACTGTTTTTTCCAATAACCAATTCCCATTCCAATCATATTAGACATTTAAACATGTAAAGTTCCATTCAATATGATATAAATTATTATTCAAGTATTTATTAGCTATTTTATTCTTTATTAATCTTAAATTGAAGAGTTCAAATCATATAAACTAGATTATTGTTGTAATCACCAATAGTACATTTTATTATATACAATCATTGTCTCAAATATGTTTCAAAGTTGACAAATTCCTTTTAAAAATTTCAAAATTTATACTTTATCATAAAAGGTCGTTTTATCTTGTAAAATAATGATTTTTTGCATGTTTTCAACCTATAATCACTATTAAATATAATAAATTTTACTGTTTGACTTGTTGTATTAAATAAATCTTACAAGTAGGAATTCTATGAAATTCTATATCTTTTTTCTCTAGTATTATTTTTTATATAAAAGTTTTTATAAGACAAATCTCTGCACAGCTTGTGTGGTATTTTGTTTCTAAATAATATTTATATTATTTATAAGTGGGTAAGTGTTATTATTTCCCACATACAAATGTCACATTAAGAGCTTTATACATTCTTATTATTATAGCTTTCAGTGAATATAGTAATAATATTATAATTATATTTTATCATAATTATTGAGAGTTTTTATCATTATTCAATAATTTCATAATAATAATTATAGTAATTTTTTCTTATAATATTTAATTTTGTTATTTTTTCTACTGAAGAAGGTCATAGTACTCTCAATATTTGTTACTATTATCAAGAGTTTCATAGGAAAACTCTAAATTTGGGTGCCTGGCTGTGATTTTGAACAATCTTTGGGCCATAAATAATATTCTAAACCTTATTGTAGTCTTTTTTAATGTAAAATTGGCATATTTACTTTAATTTTGGCTTTTCTGGGACTTATCCCTTATGAATAATGATCATAATATTCATAAAGTTATTTTTCTTAAGAATATTTTTTTGAAATGAATACTATTGAGGTATTTGTAATAAACCTCTATTGTCTAACTAGTGTATTTTTTCATGACAGGCTTTAAATCTATTCTTTGAGTTATTGTAGTATAAATTGAATAATAAGACAGCTTTTATTAATAACCTATTAGTTACATGATTATTAGGTCTTTCAAAAAATAAAAAATCAAATAAAAAAATTCACAAGCTAAAAATCTTTACTTGGAAATATTTCTCTTTACAATTTCAACATTTTCCTTTAATTTTGAGGTAATTTGCCATAAATTACATTAATGAAACTTTATTCAATAAGTAGAGTTGATAAGTTATTTTTATTATTTTCAAGAAAATAACCTATATTCTTTGTTTTCTCTAGTTTCATACATCAGAGAAAGCTGTTCTGCCTCTAGTTTATCAGAGTCAAGCATTAAAATTCAAACCACTTCAGTACCAAGGGGTTTCATTACAAAAGAGCTCTTTAAACATCCAGAAGGTGAATTAAATCAATTTCTTGATCTCATTTTCTATAAATTGATTTGAAATGACTACTACTAGAAGTTGAAATAGAGCTTGCACCAGCTCCCAAATGTTAGCCAGCACCTTTGAAATGATTATTGAGAGTCCAGAAGCTGACATAACTGCTATTCCTTTTGTCATATCTCAACAATTTCCAACAGGAAACAGTCAAAATTTACCAGTATCAGTACAAGAACTGGTTTATGGTTGAAAAACAGCAGGAGTGGGAAATTGTCACAGGGGCTCTTGGACAGAAAAATAAGAGTGGCCTGGCACTCAGCAATTGGGGAACTCACTTGGAAGACTCCAAAAGAATAAAGAAAATAAAAATAAAGAATTGAATTTTTCTAAGAAGAATGCAAGTACAAATATTATATGCAATAAGAGAAATGAGAAGCCAAATAGCCAAAGAGCCAACCAAGTAAGTCCTTAATCACTGTTTCAACCTTCCAAAATGAACAATGGAATTAGTAAAGATATGACCACCAAATATCCCTTGACAGGTGAAGAAAGAAAAGATAAAAGGTGCTAAATGACTGACTTGATAATATCACTATTCACTTAACAAAAATAATAAGATGAATAGAGTTAAAATGAAATCAAAATATATTAATTAACTGGGGAAAAAACCCCCCAGGGTCATAGGAGGCTGGTATATGTGAAAAGTTGAGAGCTTGACTTCTTCAGGCTGACAGCTGTTCTGTATTGAATCCTTGAAAGTGTATTGACAGCTTGATGAAGTGTATACCTTGCCAGATTGGGTAATAAACTGTGTTGAATGATTCTCCCATGATGTATGATTGAAATACAGGTCTTGATGAATCCAGACTGTATTGAAATTAATGTGGTTTCCAAGTTGGATTGATGGAGCATTGACACTTGACAAACTGTTTGGAACTGCCTCTTGAATACATTTTGGGAATGAACTGAAAATTTTCCCTTGGAGGGAATACTTGAAGTGAGAATAACCAATGAATCTCTAATGACATCATTGGTCTTTAAGAAATTACACCTGAAGTTGAGCCTTGATGGGTCCTCTGGATGACATGACACTTTGGTGACTTATGAAATGTTGAATTATCCCTCTGATATTGAAACCATTGAATCGCCTATGAAAAAAGGTGCAGAATGGTGTATAACACAATTTATGACAATTTGAGTTGCTGAAGGGTGAAAGTGGCCAAAGATCTTTGTGAATGAAGTCAGGAGGATGAGAGTGAAAATTGGCTTTTGGGTGACTTCAGAGGTGAGAATGTGTTTGTGGTTTTATTGGCCAATTTTGGGTTTCTGGCCAAATACAGCTTATACAGCTTTAAAACTGTATTTGCGCAAAGTGCACAAAAATGTGCAAAATGTGCAAAAGTGTGGAAAATTCAAAAAAATGGCAATTAATCCCCAAAAGGCCTGATATGGCCTTTTGGAAATATCTCCCATAATACATGGGAAAATGACATATTTCCTATAATACATGGGAAAATGACATATTTCCTATAATACATGGGAAAATAGCATATACAGCTGAATACAGAAAAAATGCGCAAACTGCGCAAACTGTATTTAAAGCTTAAAAAGCCAAATTCAGGCCTTTGGGATGTGTTTTCCCTGTTGACTGGAAAATACCAAAGAGTGCCCAAAATCAGAGAAAGGTCAGGAAGGGCCTGATGATGGTGAAGGGGCCAGGTTGGCCCCCAGGAGTGAAATGACCATAAAAGGCCAGAAAAGATGAGAAGGCCAATTTTGCCAGTTATTATGGATATGGCCAAATTGCCATAAGACTGATATGGCACTGATATGCCATATGGAGTCCAGGAGGGTAATTTCCATGGCTGTGACAGTACCCCCCACCTTGGAATGGTGAGCTCCTGAGAACCAACACAAGGTGAAGCCTGTTGAGGCAACTGGAAAGGTTTGAGACAGGGATTAAAGAGGAGTGATTAAGAGAAAAATAATTTGATACTGAAACTGAAAGGTTGGCATTTGATGAGGGACTTGCTTTATCTTGCTTGGACATTGGCTTCAGAATTGATGTAAATTTAAAATGAATGACATTGGTTCATTAATGTATTTTGACATAAGTAAGGAAGAATTTGAAATGAAAATAAAATGAAAATAAAAGAATTAAAATGAAGATAAGAAAAGGAAACAAAGAAATGAATCTTGAGGGGTTCCAATCTTAATCACAGACATTGATAATTTATTTTGAAATTGGCCAGGGACCTGGAAAGAGAAATTTGATTCCAGGTGCTCACAACGTGGCCAAGGTGATGCTTTGAAAGCTTGTAGACCCCTCAGGGAAGTGCAAACCACAAGAGCAACTTACTTTTGATAATTACCACCTCCGCCAGTGCCATAAAAAAGAAAATAAATTTCCTGAAAGAATGACTTGGAAAGAAATAAATAAAAGGAATGATCCATTTTCCCAAGAGAAAATGGCCATGATTTTTGGAATTGATGTTGAAAGCCAGGCCAAAGATATGTGTCCAAAAATTGCAGAGTCCTCACAGAGTGGCCAAGGTGATTCTTACAACAAGAAAGGTTAGAATACCTCTAAAGGTGCATACCAGGAGTGGGACTTACTTTTGGTAATTCATCTCCCCATCAAGCAGCATAAAAAATCAAGCTCTTAGAGAATTGGGTCCTGGCTTGTCAGGATATAAAGAATAAAAATTCTTGGCCAGTTCAGGACAATTCTTGAGGCTTTCAGTTGGTTCCCAAGTGGATCTTTCTGAGTCTTGACTGAAACCTTTCCATTCCACCAAATACCACAATTTTCCTCTCTTAAGCTTTGAGTCCAGTCTTTGAGAGACTTCCCATTCCTCTTCTTCTTCAATGAGCATTGGAGGAGGAGGCTCTTGATTCCTGTTTGGGATTGTTGATGTTTTGACTCCTTCTAAGAGTGAAATATGGAAGACTGGGTGGATGGACTTCCATTGAGATGAGAGCTTGAGGTGGTAGGAATGAGTGCTGACTTTCTTCAAGATTGGAAAGGGACCCAAAAATCTTTCAGACAGTGTTTTGGTAGGTCTAGTTGATTTGATGTTCTAGGAAGAAAGCCATACCATCTCACCAGGATTGAAAACAGGTGGACTTGCTCTACTTTTATCTGCATACCTCTTAAACCTGTTTATGGCAACTTCAAGTTCTCTCTTGACATCTTGCTGTACTGATTGGAATTTCGTTGATACCTTTCCAGCAGGAGTATCTTGAGTCATGTGGACTGAGTAAAAATGAGGATCTCTTCCATAAAAAGTGAAAAACGGTGATAGTTTTGTTGAAGAGTGGTCAGAGTTATTGTAGGAAAATTCAGCAAGAGGGATCCGGGTGTTCCAATAATCTTGATGATAACTGACACATATACAAAGGTACTGTTCTAGTATCTGGTTTACCCTCTCTTTCTGTCCATCAGTTTCTGGATGGTAAGCAGTTGACAGATCTCTTGAAATCTTGAGTTGCTGACAAAGATTGGTCCAAATGGAAGAAACCAAAAGAGAACCTCTATCACTGACAATTCTGGAAGTAAGGCCAAGCTTTGAGAAAATATTCTTGATTAAAAAATGGGCCAAATCCAGTGAGGTTATTGAAGAAATTGTTGGAATGAAAAATGCCATTTTTGAGAATCTGTCCACTATGACAAGGATTGAGTCAAAGGAATTGGACAGCGGCAATTGAGTGATGAAATCCATTGCAGGACAAATCCAAGGACCATTTGGAATTAGAAGAGGTTTGAGGAGTCCAAACTTCTTGTGGTGAATATTTTTGTTTTTTGAACACTGTTTACAGGATGATATATAATCCTTGATAAATTGAGTCATGCCAGGCCAGTGAAAATCCGGCTTGACGAGTTTGAGAGTCTTCTCTTGGCCAGGGTGCCCAGCTAGAGGAGAGTCATTCCTCTTTTGAATTATGCTGAGGTGAATTGTGGGGTCATTTGGGACAACCACCCAACCTTTGAGGAGGAGAAGTTGGGAAGAGGAATCAAGAGAATAATGTTGAACAGATTTACCTTTACCCAAATCTTGAGGAATACTTCTATATCAAGAATCTTGCCATAATGCTTTTTGAATTGAGTCAATCAAGCTTGAAAATGATTAGATATTTATTCAAAAGAACTTTGAGGATTAAATTTCATCTTCTTGATTATTTTTTGATAATTAATTGGATTCTTGCTGATGAAATTTTCCCCCTCTCTGGGTAAATGTTGTCCCAACATGACAATGCATGTGGAAGAGTGGCCAAGCAGCCAGGGCAGTAAGTAATTGAAAAATGAAATTCAGAGAGAAACTCAGCCCAGAAGGCTTGAAGACAAGTGAGAATCTTGGATGACATGAAGTATTGAAGTGAAGAATGATTGGTGGGAACTTCAAAGGAGGAAGAAAGAGAAAGGAGAAAAGCTCTCCAGAACTTGAGAGCCCAGACTATGCGAAGGAGTTCCTTGTCATGAATCTCATAGTTAAGCTCAGCTGGGATAATCTTGCAGCTATCAAATGCAATGGGATGTTTTCCTGAGTCAGAAATGTGACTCAGTACAGCACCCAAGGCATAATCTGATGCATCAGTCTCTACAATGGTGGGTAGAGAAGGATCAAAGTGAGAAAGGATTGGAGCAATGGTGAATGCCTCTTTGAGTTAATGAAATTGTCTATGAGCTTCCTCATTGAGGGGAAAATGGGAATCTTTCTTGAGGAAACTTGTGAGTGAACTAATTTTCTTTGAATAATTCTTGATGCAACAGTGGTAAAAGTTGGCAAAGCCAAGGAATGATTGAAGTGCCTTGAGGCTTCATGGAGGTGGCCAATTGAGAGCTTGCTGGACTTTTGCTTGGTCCATCTTGCGGCCTTCAGAAGAAACAAAATAACCTAAGTACTCTACACTAGAAATGCGAAACAGGCACTTGGAGGCCTTAGCAAAGAGGTTATTGGCTCTGAGTCTGGCAAGAACAGTAGACACATGAGTGACATTTTCTTATTCAGATTTGGGAAAGATCATCATGTCATCCAAATAAACCACAAAATAGATATCAAGAATATCATAAAAAATGTCATTGACAAGGTTTTGAAAAGAGGCAGGAGCATTGGTGAGCCCAAATGGCTTAACCAAATACTCATAGCTGCCATATTTAGTTCTAAAACATGTCTAATGTTTATCACCCTGCTCTATTCTGAGCGGGTTATATGCACCACCCAAATCAATCTTGGAGAAGATAAAATAACCATTTAACACAGTAAGGAGTGATTCATAGGATGAACAGGATACTTGTTCTTCCTAGTAACAGCATTGAGTTTGCGGTAATCAACACACAAACAGAGGCCATCATCTTTCTTTTTGACAAAGAGGAAAGGTGCTCATGTTGAAGAGGAGCTTGGCCAGATGAAATCTTACTCTACATTCTCTGAAATGTAGGCCTTGGGTGTACATGACTCTTGGTTTGATAAAGAGTAGATCACCCCAACTGAAGATAGAGACCCCCCAGCTCAATATGATGATCACAGGCATGGTGAGGAGGAAATTTCTCTGCTTTCACCTTGGATAATACATCCCAGTACTGGTGATAAAAAGAAGGAACAACCTTCATCACAGTTTCTATTTCTTCTGGCCCTTCCTCTTCATCCCACAACTCCTCCAGGGAGTCATGATAAGATGAAGGAGGGAGGTCCATATTCCCAAAGAAGAGATGAAGTGAAGATACAGAATTATCTTCTCCAACATATTGAATCTCTTTGAAGACTTCATCTCTAGATGATAGTAATGACTTATGGGAATTAAGGGAAGGAATATGGACAGAAGATGGAAATGATGGTTTTCTAGAATCACCAACCAGAGCTTTGCATGATGTGGCAGACCTTGCGTCCAAAAAATAGATGGATTGAAATGATTGAGAAAGTCAAAGCCAAATATGAGGTCTTCTCCCTTGGGAGTATCAATGACTCAAAAGTCCCATTCAAAGCTTGGGAAAGAGGGGAGCTCAACCAAATATTTAGTATGGTCAGTCACAAATAAAGAAGGATACTCTGAGGAGTCAATAATGATAAGGGAAATCTTCTCTGGGAGTTCTGACATGGTCAAAGAATACTTGTGAACAAACTGGCTTGCAATAAATGAGTTGGTAACACCAGAATCAATGAGAATACTGTAAAACATATCAGAGAGAGAAGAAAAAACAAAGAATTGAAGAGAATTTTTGACACCAGTATTCAGAATGCACAATTGTTCTGTGGATGGAAAACAGTGAAGACCATTGAACACAACATGGCCTTCACTCAGGAATTTTTCTGGCTGGGAAATTTGCCTGACGGTTGGGTAAGCTTGTTTTGAGGCCTTTTGAAACAGTACTTAAGCCTATGCTTCCCACCACAATAGGTACATAAACCCTCCTTGCTTCTTCTTCTTCTTTGTTATTCAGAATTCATCAGCTTGAAATCTTCATCCAATAAAGAAGAGTGGGGCTTCTCCCTCTCCTTGAAATTCTTCTTTTGACTTGAGCTTGAAGAATTTTAAGGATGAGAAGAATTTGACTTTGAGGCTTCTGGCTTCAACTCTTGATAATGAATCTTTTCATTTTGCCTCTCATGGTGCCTGGTATCAAGCTCCAAGGTAATTTCCATTAAGTCTTGAAGAGATTCAATTCTTGAAGGATGGGAGGCCAATTTACCCAAAATTGTGGATGGCAATCACTTCCTGAAATGATTAATAAGGGCCCTTTCACCCCAATCTTCAATTCTTGAGACCAAACTTCTGAAATTAGCAATGTATAATAGTACATGCCCACCCTCTTTCATTCTCAAAGAACCCAGTTCTGCTTCAGCTTTTCTGATTTCATTTAGGTCCCCAAATAACATGAATAGTTGAGATTCAAATAATTTCCAAGAATTGAGAAGGTAATTTGAGTCATGATTGGTGAGACTGGGAATATAAGACTCAATCAATTTTGCAGCCCAGCCAATGAGAAATAAAGTGGCATAGAGAACTTTCTTTCTGTCTTGAGAGAAATTTGCCGGATCATTATGAAAAATCAATTAACAAGACTGAATGAAACTTCTAACCTTGAAGGGTTGAGTCCCATCAAAGCATTCTGGTACCTTCATAGATGGAGTCTTGAAGGCTGGTGGTCTTGATGCTTCAGAGGATGAAGCTGCTTGAAGATTGGCCATAATCTGAGTCAATTGCTGCATAATGGCCAATAAAGATGGTTCAGACTGATGAGAGACAAGCTGATTAGACTTGGCTAGAGTTGGTCCTTCAGTACCTTGGGATGCCCCCACAGGAGCACAAACACCTGAAGTACCATAAGACTCTTCCTCTTCCACAGAATTCTCCTCCTCCTCTTTACCATCTTCCCCAAGACCTCTGAAAATGGTTCTTGAAGTTCCTGTAAGTCAGCCAACTACTCCTGAAAATGAACTTGATCTTCTTGGCCCCCTTCCTTCCTTCCTGGATGGTGCTGCTCCTTCCAAAATGGGTCCTCTGTCCAATTTTACCCTCAGTTGAGGAAATGCTGTGGTGCCATCAAGGGGAGCCCTTGGAGTTGGAGTGCCAACAGCTTGACTTCTGGCCTGAGATCTTGTCTGCCTTGGAGGAGGTGAGTGTTGGATGGGCATTATTTCATGATAAAAATGAAATAAAATGAACAAGAATCAATATTTTAAGATGAAAACTTGAGGAAATTTGAAATAAATCTTGAAGTCAAAAGTCAAAATCAATATATTGAATAAAATCAATAAATCAAAATGAGATCTTCAGGTAAATCAATAAATTAAATATCAACTGAAAACTTGAAGTCAATTAATCAAATAAGTCAATATGAAAACTTCAGGAAAATCAATCAATCAATGTCAAATGAAATATTCAAGTCAATAAGTCGAGAAGTCAAATCAATTAAAATCAAAATCTTGCAAAATCAATCAATCAAATGGATTCTTGAGGCAAAATAAATTTATGTCAAAATTGTTGATGTGAAAAATCAAAAAAATCAGTGAAATCTTCAGGTCAATCAATTTTCTTGAGTTCAATATAAATTTATGTCAAATCAATCAATCAATACAGATAAAGTGAGTTCTTCTTGAAAAGCGAAATTCTCAAAGAATGAATCAAAATGAATCTTGAGGTTAAGAATGTGTCTGAATGAATTTAGATGAGAAATATGAAAATCAAATGAAATTTAAGATTACACCTGCATTATGAATGAATTAAGAATTTGATGATTTGAATAAGATTCAAAAGAGAAACCAAAATAAAATTTCTCAGCTTTCAACTTTCAAAATGAAGAATTAATGAGAGAGAATTGAGAGGTGAGAACAAATCATAAGGTTCATAAGCATTAGAGAGTCATGATTTCATGTAAATTAGTGAATTAAACTCTAAAGAAAGAATTAAAAGAATGAAAAGAAATTTTGAGTTAATTAATATAATTTCACAGGGGCTCTTGAACAGAAAAACAAGAGTGGCCTGGCACTCAGCAATCAGGGAACTCACTTGGAGAACTCCAAAAGAATAAAGAAAATAAAAATAAAGAATTGAATTTCTCTAAGAAGAATTCAAGTACAAACATGAGATGCAATAAGAGAAATGGGAAGCCAATGGCCAAAGAGCCAACCCAGTAAGTCCTTAATCACTGTTTCAACCTGCCAAAATGAACAACGGAATTGGTAAGGATATGACCACCAAATATCCATTGACAGGTGAAGAAAGAAAAGATAAAAGATGCTAAATTACTGACTTGATAATATCAGTATTCACTTAACAAAAATGGTAAGATAAAAAAAGATAAGATAAAATAAAAATATATTAATTAACTGGGGAAAAAACTCCTCAGGGTCAAAGAAGGCTGGTATATGTGGAAATTTGAGAGCTTGAGGTTTTCAGGCTGACAGCTGTTCTGTATTTAATCCTTGAAACTGTATTGACAGCTTGATAAAGTGGATACCTTGCCAGATTGGGAAATGAACTGTGTTGAATCATTTTCCCATGATGTATGATTGAAATACAGGTCTTGATGAATCCAGACTGTATTCAAATGAATGTGGTTTCCAAGCTGAATTGATGGAGCATTGACACTTGACAAATTGTTTGGAACTGCCTCTTGAATACACCTTGTGTAAGATGTGACTTTGAAGCTGATGATAATATTACTATTAATCAACAGTACTATGTCTGTTGTTATGAAATATAATAATAAAATATTATTATAGCCACAATTAAATAATTAAATAATTATTTCTTTCACGTGTTAAACACTACTAGTGATTTTAACAGTGAGCAGCAATTGTCTACAAGAATCAATTACAACAAAATTTTAATAATAAAACTTCTTTTATTAAAATAATAAAATTATTTTAATATATAATTATCTTTTGCAAGAATAATTATAAATATAATTCTTGAAGAAGACTAATTATTTAGAAAAAAATATTTAAGAATTAAAAACAAATCAATCACTAATATTCCAAACAGCTTATTGAAAAATAAGATAGAGAGATTTGACATATAATTGTTGATTTAAATGATCAAAATGTATTTATAGCAGTATTACAACAGTATATAGTTGGATTCTATCATTTAACATCTTTCTTATGGATTCTGAATGATTTAAAACAATTAAGAATAGCTTTGACTAATACTTACTTGTTGGTAACAAGGATGTTAATGATAATAAGACTTTTAAGTCAACAACAGCTCACAGAGGTGTGCCATAGAGCAAACTGAAAAAACAGTGAGTGAGAAAACAATAAAAACTTTTGGATTATTGATTGCATCATCTGTTGTCACATAAGATTATCATAATTACTTGATTAATGCTTTTACGTGACTACCAACCCCAATATGGTTAAGAATAAAAGGAGTAACATCTGTAAATCTTCTTTTATTCCAAAAATATCATTTCTTTCTCAAAGCTATCAATGTTATTGGCAATTTAATCACAGGCTGTAATTACTGTGAATTTTTGAAGATTCAGTGTTTCATGTAGGATAGTCAAAAATGGACTGGAATTAAAACCTTTCATTCTACTAGTAAAACCATAATTCTTTTTGGTTTTACCATAGATAGAACAGTTTTCCATTGGTCCTGAAATCTTCAAAGGGATTAATCAAGAATTGTATTTTTAATGAATTTTTGAAGTTTTTACCTCATTTGTATGTAGAATTGCAAATATCAGTGTTTTACATGTTGCTATGAGGTAAATCAATGGATAAAATTCCAAAAATAGTTTTAATTACTCTTTTGGGTCTTATCCATGAAAAATCATTAAGAATTGACATGGTTACAGGAGTCTAGGTAGCTCTTTACCTCCTTGGCACGTCAAAATAGCAGGTTATTTGCTATTTTCTTAAGATTTACTGTAGTTGTGGCATGGTAACCAAGTTCCCAAAAGGTTTTAGTTTACCAATTAGGCCAAGATCAGCCATGAATCCAAGCTTTGGAGCTGTCCATGCCTCTGAGGCCTCAGAAGTTGGGTACCCTGGCTCTCCTTGATGTCTTTTGTCCCCCTTGCCTATTTTTCATGTCAAAATAGAAAATTAAGGTTAGTGAGATATCCACTACGGGTGTACCAAAAGTTGATGTAGGAATACCATGATATTAAGTGCCCAAAACATGCATAACAATATTCTTAGTGTATATGTAACATGCAATTTCTCACATTCCCATTATTTTGGCGCAAAATTAAGAAAAACAAAACTTTTCACAGATCTATTATATGGTATTGATGATGTGGTATTGAAATATTTTCCATATTACCACCTCAAAGAGTTAATTTCAGCTTATTCACTCTATGGAGCTACCCTAGGTGAGTTTGTATGTAAAATCCAAATCTGGTCTTAAATCCATGGACTTACCTACTCAACAAAGAGTTATTCATCTTTTCTGAAATAAAAAATGATATATTTTGGATATATGCATGACTTATGAGTTATGCATAATTCAAAAATTATTTTGAAGATAATTGTGGCCTATTTGGTTATGTAAAATATACCTCAAGACTCACATTCCCTCCCACCAAAAAATGAAATTGTACTACATTTTTATCAATGGTATAAATAATAAAAGCCCCAAAGGGGGTGAATTCCCACTGTCCACTTTTCAACATATTCAGGCTTGTGGCCTTCTTTCATGTCTAAATCTTCTAAAGAGTTTATCTGAGTCAGGTATTTCTGATTCTGCCAGCCATTAATCTTCATGGACTGGATTTCTATATCTGACAAGATATTCTTTCTGATTTTTAACCCTAAGTCTCCTTTCTTTAAAGACTTTCTTTATCTTGCTATCTTCATTCTGTTCCACTGGTGGTACAGTTAAAGGAGTGGGGTTCCTCAAAGGAAACAATTCCTTATCAGCTGGCTGATAAGGTTTTATCAAGCTGACTGGAAAAGTGGGTTGTTTATTTTCCAATTCACCACTCAATTCCACTTGAACTGCATTGGTTCCATGTAAGGGAACAATAACTAAAGGTCCCACATAAGAATCTTTAGGTTTTGTTGGGCCTTTGATATTATTAAAATTCAAGGTTGGAACTAGAACTAAATCCCCTACTTTGAAGTCTGGTACTGTATGACTCTTGGCCCAGTTCTGTTTTGAATAATCAAAAGCATAATCCATGCTTTTTTTGCACGATGTTTCACTTTATCAAGCATTATCTTGAAGCTGGAAGCTGTAGGATGAATGTCAATCAAGTCTTTCCTCAGTGTGTCTGCTGGGAGTCTTGGATTCCATCCTTTTTCTAACATAGCAGGAGTTTGTCCTGTGGGAGAATGGACTGATGTCTCATATGCCAATTCTAATTCAGGTATAAGAGTGCACCAGTCATGGGTAAAGCCATCTTCATCTTTGAATTCTAACCCATAAGCACAAAATCTCCTGATCATGTCTTCTAAAGTTTTAAACATTCTCTCTGCTAGTCCATCTGTTTGAGGGTGATATGCTGTAGAGAATGATACGTTAGTCCCAAAAAATCTATGAAGATTGGTCCAAAGTGCAGATGTGAACTTGGGATCTCTGTCACTTATAATATTCTTAAATAATCCGGTATGAGAAATAACTCTACTCCATAGAAGAAGAGCTGTATCCATAGCAGTGTCATCTTTATGACATGGTAAGAATATGGGAGTCTTGCTATATCTGTCTACAATGACTAAACAAGAATTATAAGTTTTGTCACCACTTGGAGGAAGTGCTGTGACCCAATCTATGTGAACAACTTCCCAAGGGGATTTTGGTTCTCGAATATCGATCATAAGTCCAAATTTGTCCCCTGTACTCCTGTTTCCTTTTGGCCATCTGTCACAGGTATGGGAATATTGATTGGTTTCTTTTCTCCAAGATTGCCACCATGAACAGTTCTTTACTTTCTCAAGTGTTCTCTCCTCTGTAAGGTGTCCAGAGTAGATGCTATCATGGAATTCATGAATAATTGTATTGATAAGCAATCTGCTGCATAATGTCATTACACAAGAATGTTTGCTTCTGTTGTTAATAATCCCATCAAACAAGTGAAATCTCCCTTCAGAATAAGAATTTCTCCAAACTTCATCTAGTGCATTGACAAAAGATGTATCTTTGCAGTCTTTATCTAAAAAAAAGTCAAGATATCACAATTCTTGTCTTCCTTATAAGATTCTCTGACCTCTTCAAAGGATTCAGTCCTAATATCAGTTATGTTAATCCCTTCAATTGGAATCTGTGGTTCAGCTTCCAAAGGTACATAAGCTGGGATATCAGGAGTGTTGGCTAATGCCCACCTGCTAAGTCCATCAGCATTCTTGTGAATGTTTCCTGCTTTGTGAACTATGGTAATGTTTCCTCTATATTTTTGAATGGCTATTTGCCATCTCAACATATGTCTTCTGGGAGTTTTCATGCTAAGAAGTGATTTTATTGCATTACAGTCAGTTATAGCTTCAAAAACACTGCCACCAAGATAATAGTGTAATTTCTCAAGTGCCAATACCAAAAATAAGCACTCCATTTGGCTTGCACCATATCTGGCCTCTGTTGGTTTGATTTGCCTTGAGATATAACAAACTGGTCCCTCTGTAGGTTTGTCAACAATAATTGGGACTTAATATAGGGCTGCCCCTAATCCATCTGCACATGAATCAATGTACAATTTAAAAGGTATATTACACTCAGGAATGAGGAGTAAAAGTGATTCTGTAAGGGCTTTTCTTATCTTCTCATAAGCTTTAATTCTCTCTTGTGTCATCTCAAATACTTTCTGTTGATCACAGATTCTGTAGAGTGACTTGGCTAGAATTGCAAAGTCGTTCAAGTGTCTCCTATAATAGCTGGCAAACCCAAGAAAAGACATTATTTCTTTCTTATTCTGGGGTATTGCCTTAAGTAACACTGCTGCTACTTTGATCTTGTAAATACCCAAGCTTAAACCAGAAACGACATTTCCTAATGCTTTGAGTTCTTCAAAACAGAAATTGCATTTCCCAAGTGAATTTTTCATGATCACTTCTGCAACCTTGTGAAGTTATATTGCAAGTCTTTCAAGGTGCAAAGACCATGAATCATAACATATGATAATATCATCAATATAAATGATAAGCCACCCTTCAGACAATTCTGTGGGAAAGATGGTATTCATCATTTTTTGATAATGGGATGGAGCATTTTTAATACCAAATGGCATACCAACACACTCATAAATACACAGTGAGTTATAATTCTAAGTAATTTCTTAGTTTTAGGTGTCAAAAAACTTTGATGAAAGCCTTTCAATTCATCCATTGATGTTATATACCTGGCTTTAGACAATTTAGTCAGGGGTTCTTGAATTCTAGGGATTGGATACCTATCTGGAACTGTGTAGGTATTAAATGCTCTGAGATCTCCAACAATTCTTGACTTATCAATATGCCAAGCTATGATAACAGGTGTTGTCACTTCAACTTCCTCATTATGGCCCACTTTCCTTAGTACACCAAGTTGTATTAACTCTTGGATATGCTTCTCCAAGGCTTCTCTAGCTCTGGGACTGGCTGGATAAGCTCTTCTTCTAAGTACTGGAGGATATAGTCTGTCAATATTAAGAGTAATATCAACTTCATGTCCTCCTATAGCACCTAATGGTTGATTATCAGAGGCAAATGCATGATTGTATGTATATAACACGATAATAAGTACATTCCTCATCTTTGGTGACAATGATGGATTAATTCGTGCTTCAACAAGTTGATTAGACACAAATTCATCTTTATAAGTATCTTTAACAGAAGATACCACAGATACTTGTTTTGGCATATTGGAAAAAGCAAATTTTTGTCTTTTATTATCCCCAATCGGGAAATATCTGTCTTTATGGTTATTGATATCAATACCATAAATATTTAAGTAATAATTTCCAAGAATGATGTGCTGAGATGTGCATTTATCCATTACCAAAATCTCAGTTGTCATTCTTACACTTCCTGCTGGGTATGGAAATACAAGCTTAGTGTCCAATATACCCGAGGGGTATATATTGTTATTGGCACTACCAAATTTCACACCTTTTAGTGTTAATAGATGAATTTTTAATTCAGGAAGTATAACTTGTAAATAAGTTTTGCCCACACAAGTGCAAAATGCCCCTTTATCCAAATTTACTTTGGCTTCAATATCACTCATCAAAACTGATGTGATACAGAATGCTCCAGCAGTGTAGCCTTTACCTCTAGCAGGTTTTGTTTACACATTCTGGCATCCTGGATATTGATCAGGTTGCAGCAATCCTCACTGAACTGTGGCAAATGGGTATTGACTTCTGTGACCTCAAAGGAAGCTGTAATGCTTTCAGTGGGATAGTCCTTGACTGGTATATCCTCAGAGACTGCATAATCTTCATCAGATTCCTCTTTCTCTTCAGTACACTGAATTCCTTCAATGAACTGAATTTCATTGATTTTTGTCTTTTTGGTACAAGTGTTGGCTAGATGTGAAGTGCTTCCACACTTATGACACTTCAAGACAAGTCTTTCTGGTCATTCATCCTCTCTGGAAATCTTTGGGACCCTTTTGGATTCCATAGGGATTCTATTCCTAGTTTTACCAATTCTTGTTCTGGTAATGATATTTTCCATTGCATTAATTTAGTCCTCTGTTGAACAAGGTTCTACACATCTGCTCTTGATAGCAGGTTCCAGCTCTCCTTCGCACTTTCTTAATATTTTTATATTAATCATAGTGTCAGACATATCTGGGTGTAAAGCAGATAATCTGTCCTTTTGCTTGAAGAAGCAAGTAAGTGGTTTATCTTTTTCTGAGTTAAAAATGGTACTTTCACAAGCATTTTCCATTTTAAACCTCCAAGAATTATTGGCCCATTTGGTAATCAATTGAGATTTCCACCAAGACCAATCATGTTTCCCATGATCTATTCTCATCTTGTAATACCACTTCTTTGCAGTCCTGGTAAACAGACAGTGTAATTTACCCACTATGATTTCATCAGGTATATTACAGTCTTCTTGTAGAATATCAATAGTCCTGATGAACTCAATATGGTTGAATTCTCCTTCAACAGAGAATGTTGGCCATTCTTCCAATTTGGGAATATTTTTAACGGAGACAACATTTTCTCCTAAAAGTGGGGTAAAAATTACTTTAACAGAAAGTTTGTCTTCAGTCAAAGGTGTAGAATGTCTTTGCATATGTGGTTCATAATTCTTATGAATTTGTTCTACATTTGAAATGATTTCATTTTTTAAATTCTGCCTTTCACTGTCACTTTTTGCCAGATGTGTAGCAAACTGATTGGTATTTTCAACTCTCTTTAAGACATGATCTTGTAGAATTTTAAGTTGATCATTCATTTTAAATATAGAAAGATCTTCCATTTCATCATTCCGAACTTGACATGTAATTTCAATTCTGCTACATGCATTGATAATTGAATCAAATGTGGCATTTGTCAATTCATACCATTCAGTATATTTTATGTCATGTCTTTTCAAATCACTGACATCCAATTTTATTTTAGTTAACTTTGCATCAAGTTTACCAATTTCTACATTAATACTAGTTTGTACATGATTTATTTGCGTGGAAAAGTCCTGTTCATCCTTTCCTCCTCCTTGGCTGTGAATTCAATTAGAGTTCTGGCCATATTGAACACACTGTCCACAGCCAAAGGCTCCAATTTGGGGATCCTGTACCCCTGTGGGTAAGGTCTGTGCCAATTGGCTTTGGCTTTGCCCTTGCCTTGATGGTTATTGGGACCTTTTTGCTTCTTCTGATATTTTTTATACTTTTTAAAATATTTTTAAAGATTTTTTATAAGTTTTAGATGTGGTAGGTATGGTGGTTTTTCAGAACACAAAAATGAAGTCTAGAATATGATTATATCCAAAACTCTGGTAACAATCATGGCCTGGCCCCAAATGTAAGATGTGACTATGAAACTGATGATAATATTACTATTAATCTAAAGTACTATGTCTGCTCTTATGAAATATAATAAGAAAATATTATTATAACCAAAATTAAATAATTAAAGAATTATTTCTTTCATGTGTTAAGCACTACTAGTGATTTTAACAGTGAGAAGTAATTGTATACAAGAATCAATTACGCAAAGATTTTGATAATAAAACTTGTTTTATTAAAATAATAAAATTATTTTAATATATAATTATCTTTTGCAAGAATAATTATAAATATAATTCTTGAAGAAAACTAATTATTTAGAAAGAAAACTTTAAGAATTCAAAATAAATCCATCACTAATATTCCAAAGAGCTTATTGAAAGATGAGATAAAGAGATTTGACATAGAATTGTGGATTTAAAGGATCAAAATGTATTTATAACAGTATTACAACAGTATATAGTTGGATTCTATGATTTCACGTCTTTCTGATTGATTCTGAAAGATTTAGAACACTTAAGAATAGCTTTAACTAATACTTACTTGTTGGTAACCATGATTTAAATGATAATAAGATGATGATGATGTGGAAAAAAACAACAAAAGGAGGCCTCTTTTAAGTCAACAACAGCTCACAGAGGCGTGCCATGGAGCAAACTGAAAGACCAGTGAGTGAGAGAACCATAAAAACTTTTGGATTATTGATTGCATCATCTGTTGTCACATAAGATTATCATAATTACTTAATTAATGCTTTTACGTGACCACCAACCCCAATATGGTTAAGAATAAAAGGATTAAAATATGTAAATCTTCTTTTATACAAAAATAATAATTGATTTTTCAAAGTTATCAATGTTATTGGGAGTTTCATCACAGGTTGTAATTACTGTGAATTTTTGAAGATTCAGTGTTTCACGCAGAATAGTTAAAATTGACTGTAAGTAAAACTTTGTATTCTACTAGTAAAACCATAATTATTTTTGGTTGTACAGTATATAATAAAGCTCTCCATTGGTAATGAAGGTTTCAGAGAGATTCATTAAGAACTGTATTTTTAAAGAATTTTTGAAGTTTTTACCTCATTTCTACATAGAATTGCAAATATCAGTGTTTTACTGGTTGCTATGAGGTAAATCAATGGATACAAGTCCAAAAAGTGTTTTGATTACTCTTTTGGGGTCTATCAATGGAAAATCATAAATAATTGACATGGATACAGGAGTATAAGTAGCTCTTTACCTCCTTGGCACGTCAAAATAGCAGGTTATTTGCTATTTTCTTAAGATTTACTGTAGTTGTAACATGATAGCCAAGTTCCCAAAAGGTTTTAGTTTACCAATTAGGCCATTATCAGCCATGGATCCAAGCTTTGGAGCTGTCCACCCCTCTGAGGGCTCAGAAGTTGGGTACCCTGGCTCTCCTTGATGTCTTTTGTACCCCTTGCCTATTTTTCACATCAAAATAGAAAATTAAGCTTAAAGTGAGATATCCACTATGGGGTAACAAAAGTGCATTGAAGAATACCATAATATTAAGCTCTCAAAACATGCATAACACTTTTCTTAGTGTGTATGTAACGTGGTATTTCTCACATTCCCATTATTTTGGGGTGAAATGTGGTATTGATGATGTCGTATTGAAGTATTTTCCAGATTACCACCTCAAATTGTTGATTTGAGCTTATTAACTCTATGGTGCTACCGTAGGTGAATTTTTGTGTAGAATTAAAATCTGGCCGCCAATCCATGGACTTAATTCTTCAATAAAATGTTATTCATATTTTCTGAAATAAAAAATGATGGCTTTTGAATATATGCATGACTTATGCGTTATGTATAGTTCAGAATTTATTTTTAAGATAATTGTGGCCTATTTGGGTATGTAAAATATACCTCAAGGCTCACATTCCTCCCACCAAAAAATAAAATTGTACTACAACTTTATCAATGGTATAAAGAAGGAAAGGCGCCAAAGGGGGTTAATGTATGTTGTTAAACCTCTTTTCATTACTCAGATCAAGTAATTAAAAGCACATTTATAGATATGCTCAAGCTTGCGGCCTTCTTTAATGTCTAAATCTTCTGAAGATTTTATCTGAGTCAGGTATTTCTGATTCTGCCAGGCATTCATCTTCATGTACTGGATTTCTATATTTGACTAGATATTCTCTTTGATTCTTGCCCCTAAGTCTCCTTTCTTTAATGAATTTCTTTATCTTTTTGTCTTCATCCTGTTCCACTTGTGGTACAGTCAAAGGAGTTGGGTTCCTTAAAGGAAACAGTTTTTTGTAAGTGGGTTGATAAGGTTTCATCAGGCTGACTGGAAAGGTGGGGTGTTTATTATCCAATTCACCACTTGATTACACCTGAACTGCATTGGTTCCAGGTAAGGCAACAATAACAAAAGGTGCTACATAAGAATCTGTAAGTTTCTTTTGGCCTTTAATATTATTAAAATTCAAGGTTGAAAGTAGAACTAAGTCCCCTAGTTTGAATTCTGGTACTTTGTGACTCTTGTCCCACTTCTGTTTAGCATATTCAAAAGCATCATTCATACTTTGTTTTGCATATTCAAAAGCATCATTTATACTTTGTTTTGCATGATGTTTTACTTTATCAAGCATTACTTTGAAACTGGAAGCTGTAGGATGAATGTCAATCAAGTCTTTCCTAGTCCCACAAAATCTATAAAGATTGGTTCAAAGTGCAGATGTGAATTTGACATCTCTGTCACTAATGATATTCTTGAATAGGCCTGTATGATAAATAACTCTACTCCATACCAGAAGAGCAATATCCATATCTGTGTCATCTTTATGACATGGTAAGAATATGGGAGTCTTGCTATATCTGTCTACAATGACTAAACAAGCATTATAAGTTTTGTCACCACTTGGAGGAAGTGCTGTGACCCAGTCCATGTGAACAACTTCCCAAGGGGATTTTGGTTCTTGAATATGGATCATAAGTCCAAATTTTTCCCCTGTACTCCTGTTTGCTTTTTGACATCTGTCACAGGTATGGGAATATTGATTGGTTTCTTTTCTCCAAGATGGCCAACATGCACAGTTTTTCACTTTTTCAAGTGTTCTCTCCTCTGACAGGTGTCCAGAGTAAATTCTCTCATGGCATTCATGAAGAATGGTATTGATAAGCAATCTGCTGCATAATCTCATTACACAAGAATTTTTGGTTCTGTAGGAAAGAATACCATCAAAAAAGAGAAATATTCCTTCAGAATAGGAATTTTTCCAAACTGCATCCAGTGCATTGACTAAAGATGTATCTTTGCAGTAAATTCTTGTCTTGCTTATAATATTCCCTGGCTTCTTGAAAGAATTCAGTCCCAATATCAGTTATGTTTATTCCCTCAATTGTAATTTGTGGTTCTGCTTCCAAAGGTACATAAGCTGGATTATCGGGAGTATTGGTTAATTCCCACCTGCTAAGTCCATCAGCATTCTTATGAATGTTTCCTGCTTTATGAACTATAGTCATGTTTCCTCTATATTCTTGAATGGCTATTTGTGATCTCAACATATGTCTGTTGGGAGGTTTCATGTTAAGAAGTGATTTCAAAGCATTACAGTCAGTTAGCAGTTCAAAAGCACTGCCATCAAGATAAGAGTGTAATTTCTCAAGTTCCCATACCAAACATAAGCACTTCATTTGGCTTGCACCAAATCTGGCTTCTGTTGGTTTGATTTGTCTTGAGATGTAGCAAGGTGGTTGTTCTGTAGGTTTGTCATCAATAATTTGGACTTGATGTAGGGCTGCCCCTAATCCATCTCCACATGCATCAATGTACAGTTTAAAAGTTATATTACACTCAGGAATGAGGAGTAAAAGTGACTCTGTAAGAGCTTTCCTTATCTTCTCATAAGCTTTAATTCTCTCTTGTGTCATCTCAAATAATGTCTGTTGATCACAGATTCTGTAGAGTGACTTGGCTAGAATTGCAAAGTCTTGCAAGTGTTGCCTATAATAACTGGCAAATCCAAGAAAAGACATCATTTATTTATTATTCTAGGGGATTTGGCTTAAGTAACACTGCTGCCGCTTTATTTTTGACAATAACCAAGCTTATACCAGAAACCATATGTCCTAATGCTTTGAGATCTTCAAAATCAAAATCGCATTTCTTGAGTGAAATCTTCATATTCACTTCTTCAGCTTTGTGAAGGACTCTTGCAAGTCTTTTAAGGTTCAAATACCATGAATCAGAACATATGATAATATCATAAATATAAATCATAAGCCATCCTTTGGATAATTCTGTTGGGAAGATGGTACTCATCATTCTTTGATAATGAGATGTTGCATTTTTACTACCAAATGGCATTTTAAGATACTCATAAATACCACAGTGAGTGATAATTCTAAATAATTTCTTATATATAGGTGTCAAAACAATTTGATGAAAGCCTTTCAATGTATCCATTGATGTTATATACTGGGCTCTAGATAATTGGGTGAATGTTTCTTGAATTCTAGGGATTGGATACCTATCTGGAACTGTATAGGTATTCAATGCTCTAAAAGGTCCAACCATCCTTGATTTATCATTATGAAAAGCAATCAAAACATGTGTTTTCACTTAAGCTTTTTCGTTATGGCCTACTTTCTCTAGTACACCAAGTTGGATCAACTTTTGGATATGTTTTTCCAAGGCTTCTCTAGCTCTGGGACTGGCTGGATAAGCTGGTCTCCTAAGTACTGGAGGATATGGTCTGTCCATATTAAGAGTAATATCAACTTCATGCCCTTTTATAACATCTAATGGCTCAATATCAGAGGCAAATGCATTATTATATGTGTGTAACACATCAATAAGTTAATGTCTCATCTTTGGTGACAATGATGGATCAATTTGTGCTTAAAGAAGCTTATTAGTCACAAATCCTTCCTTATAAGTATTGTTTTTAGAAGATACTAGTGATATTTGTTTTGGCATATTGGAAAAAGAAAACTTTTGTCTCTTGTTTTCTACAATTGTGGAATATCTATCTTTATGGTTATTGATGTCAATACCATAAATATTCAAGTAATCATTTTGAAGAATATTGTGCTGAGATGTTCAATTTTCCATTACTAAAATCTCAGTATTCATTCTAATACTTCCTGCTGGTTGTGGAAATACAAGATTATTGTCTAATATACCCAAAGAGTACATATTATTACTGGAACTACTAAATTGTACACCTTCTATTGGTAATAGATGATTTTTCCATCCAGGGAGTATGGTTTGAAGATAAGCTTTGCCTAAACAAGTACAAATTTTCCCTGTATCCAAATTTACTTTGGCTTAAATATCATTCATCAGAACTGATGTGAGACAAGATGCTCCAGCAGTGTATCCTTTACCTTTAGCAGCTTTGGCTTTGCACATTCTGGAATCTTGGATATTGATCAGGTTATTACAGTCCTGACTGTACTGTGGCAAGTGAGTATGGAGTTCTGTGACCTCAAATAAATATGTAATGTTTTCAATGGGATAGTCCTCTACTGGTGTATCCTCAGAGACTGCAGAATCTAGGTCAGATTATTCTTTCTCTTCAGTGAACTGTACTTCTTCAATGACTTGAACTTCATTGATTTTTGTGTTTTTGGTCCAAGTGTTGGCTAAGTGTGAAGTGCTTCCACCCTTATGACACTTCAAGACAGGTCTTCAAGGTTTTCTGTCCTCTCCGGAAATCTTTGGGACAATTTTGGACTCCATAAGGATTTCAGTCCAAGTTTTACCAGTTCTGGTTCTGGTAATGATATCTTCCATTGTATTGATGTAGTCCTCTGTTTAACAGGGTTCTACACATCTGCACTTGATAGAATGTTCCAGCTCTCCTCCACATTTTCTTAATATTTTCATATTAATAATGGTGTCAGACATATCTGGGTGTAAAGCAGATAATCTGTCCTTCTGCTTGAAGAACCAAGTAAGTGGTTCATCTTTTTCTGAGTTAGAAATGGCACTTTCAGACGGATTTTCCATTTTAAACCTCCAAGAATTATTGGCGCATTTGGTAATCATTTCAGATTTCCACCAAGACCAATCATGTTTCCCATGATCTTGTCTTTTCTTGTAATACCATTTCTTTGAAGATCTGGTAAACACAGAGCGTAATTTTCCCACAATCATTTCTTCAGGTATGTGAAAATTGTCTTGCAACATATCAATAGTTCTGATGAACTCAATATGGTTATATTCTCCTTCACCAGAGAATGTTTGCCATTCTTCCAATTTGGGAATATCTTTTCCAGAGATGACATTTTATCCTAAGAATGTGGTCAAACTTCCTTCAACAGAAGGTTTTACTTCAGTAAAAGGTTTAGAATCTCTTGGCATGTGTGGTTCATAAGTCTTATGAATTTGTTCTACATTTGCAATGATTTCATTCTTTAACTTCTGCGTTTCACTGTCACTTTTTGCCAAATGTGTGGCAAAATGGTGGGTATGTTTAGTCATTTCCAAGACATGGTCTTTCAGAATTCTAAGTTAATCATTAATGTTTAAAATGGAAAGATCTTCCATTTCATCATTTTTAACTTGACAATTACTCAAAATGCTGTCACATGTATTGGTAATTGAATCTACTCTGACATTTCTTAATTGATACCATTAAGTAACGTTTTCTCATTTCTTTTCAATTCACTCATGTCCAATATGATTTTATTTAACTTTGCTTCAAATTTGCCAAGTTCTACATGAATACTATATTTAACAAATTGTATTTCCTCTATCATTTGCGTGGAAAAGTCCTGTTCATCCTTTCCTGCTCTTTGGCTGTGAATTCCATAAGAGTTCTGGCCATATTGAAAACACTGTCCACTGCTGAAGGCTCCAATTTGGGGATCGTGTACCCTTGTGGGTAAGGTCTGTGCCAATTGGCTTTGCCTTTGCCCTTTCCTTGATGGTTCTTGAGACCTTTCTGCTTTTTCTGAGGTCCTTTGGGCTTGTCTTTGGATACTTCCGGAGCTGGTTTGGAGCTGGTAGACGCCACTGGGCCTTCTGTCTCCAAAGCTGGAGTCATCTCCAACTCCTTCTGGTCTATGGATAAAATACTTTGGTGCTTCAACCAATTCTTTATTTTTTTGACTTTGTCTTTGCAAGAAAATGGGCTCCAACCTCCCAAGAGTTCTATGGTCTTCTCCTGACCCAGAAAGCTCTTGATGTGTAAGTAGGAGTTCATTTCCCCCTGCCAAAGGCTTGGGCATATTTCCCACTCCTCTTCTTTGGCTGCTCTGAACCAATTTTTGTATTGGCATTGATATATCTCTATTGCTGCCACTTTAAAAGGGTTCAGCCCTGGAAATATTATCATGAATCAGTTAAGGCTCAGAATTCACGTCAAAATCTGTGGGTACAGACCTTGGGGAATGGGGGCAACTCTGGAATCCTCCAAATGTGTCTTTCTTGAGGTAGACTTGGCACTTCTGGATTTGGTATTGCCTCTTCCTTGTCCACATCCATCTGGTTGGACTGAATAGTTGCTTCTATTTCTGGTATGGACCATTTTCACGTCAATTCAAAGATAAAAAGGTGAAAATATAAGATAAACACACACCTTTTGGTGGTATTTTATTCTTTGCTGAGTTAAATAAGGTGCCTCTTTTAGCAATTTTCACCTCAAGACTGTCTTCAAATTCTGCCTCTGAAGATTGTGGACTAGTGATATATCTCTTACTGAGTCTGTTGCCAGCTGCACAGTATTTGATTAAAGACACTAGAAAAAATTATAGAAGAGCAAAAATTATTTTTTATAGTTTTTAAAATATTTTTAAAGATTTTTTATAAGTTTTATATTTTCTAATATTAAAAAAAGTATTTGTTATAAAGAAAAAAAATTAAAATTTAAGATTTTGAATGAAAATTAATTCAGAGTGACTGTGTCTGCTGGGAGTCTTGGATTCCATCCTTTTTCTGACATAGCAGGAGTTTGTCCTGTGGAAGAATGGACTGATTTCTTACCAGTCATGGGTAAAGCCGTCTGAGGCTTTGAATTCTAACCCATAAGCACAAAATCTCCTGATGATGTCTTCTCAAGTTTGAATCATCCTCTCTGCTAGGCCATCTGTCTGAGGGTGATATGCTGTAGAGAATGATAGCTGAGTCCCAAACAATTTATGCAGATTGGTCCAAAGTGCAGATGTGAGCTTGGGATCTCTTTCACTTATGATATTCCTAAATAATCCTGTATGAGAAATAACTCCACTCCATAGAAGAAGAGCTGTATCCATAGAAGCGTCATCTTTATGACATGGTAAGAATATGGGAGTTTTGCTATATCTGTCTACGATAACTAAACATGCATTATAACTTATGTCACCACTTGGATGAAGTGCTGTGACCCAATCCATGTGAACAACTTCCCAAGGGGATTTTGGTCCTTGAATATGGATAATAAGTCCAAATTTCTTGCCTGCTATCCTGTTTGCTTTTTGACATCTGTCACAGGTATGGCAATATTGAATGGTTTCTTTTCTCCAAGATGGCCACCATGCACAGTTTTTCACTTTTTCAAGTGTTCTGTCCTCTTTCAGGTGTTCAGAGTACATGCTATCATGGCATTCATGAAGAATGGTATTGATAAGCAATCTGCTGCATAATGTCATTACACAATAATGTTTTGTTCTGTGGTAAATCATCCCATCAAAAAAGTGAAATATTCCTTCAGAATAGGAATTTTTCCAAACTTCATCCAGTGCATTGAATAAAAATGTATCTTTACAGTATTTATCTAATGAAGAAGTCAAGATATGGCAATTTTTGTCTTGCTTATAAGATTCTCAGACCTCTTCAAAGAATTCAGTCCCAATATCAGTTATGTTAATCCCTGAAATTGGAATCTGTGATTCAGCTCCCAAAGGTACATAAGCTGGGTTATCAGGAGTGTTGGCTAATTCCCACCTGCTAAGTCCATCAGCATTCATGTGAATGTTTCCTGCTTTGTGAACTATGGTCATGTTTCCTATATATTCTTGAATGGCTATTTGCCATCTCAACATATCTCTGTTTGGAGCTTTCATGTTAAGAAGTAATTTTACTGCATTACAGTCAGTTATCACTTCAAAAACACTGCCATACAGATAATAGTGTAGTTTCTCAAGTTCCCATACCAAACATAAGCACTCCATTTGGCTTGCACCATATGTGGCTTCTGTTGGTTTGATTTGTCTTGAGATGTAACAAACTGGTCCTTCTGTAGGTTTGTCATCAATAATTTGGACTTGATGCAGGGCTGCCCCTAATCCATATCCACATGCATCAATGTACAATTTAAAATTAATATTCCAGTCAGGCATGAGGAGTAAAGGTGCTTCTGTAAGAGATTTCTTTATCTTCTCATAAGCTTTAATTCTCTTCTGTGTCATGTCAAATACAATCTGTTGATCACAGATTCTATATAGTGACTTGGCTATAATTGCAAAGTATTTCAAGTGTTCCCTATAATAACTGGCAAATCCAAGAAAAGACATCATTACTTTTTTATTCTGGGGTATTGGCTTAAGTACCACTGCTGCTACTTTATTTTTGTCAATACCCAAGCTTAAACCAGAAACAATCTGTCCTAATGCTTTGAGCTCTTCAAAACCAAAATTGCATTTCTTGAGTGAAATTTTCATATTCACTTCTGCAACTTTATGAAGTACTCTTGCAAGTCTTTCAAGGTGCAAAGACCATGAATCAGAACATATGATAATATCATCATAGTAAATGATAAGCCATCCTTAAGACAATTCTTTGGGGAGGATGGTATTCATCATTCTTTGATAATGGGATGGAGCATTTTGAATGCCAAATGGGATCCTACAATACTCATAAATACCACGGTGAGTGATAATTCCAAGTAATTCCTTAGCTTTAGGCATCAAAACATTTTGATGGAATCCTTTCAATGAATCCATATATGTTATATATTTGTCTTTAGACAATTGAGTCACGGCTTCTTGAATTCTAGGGATTGGATACCTATCTGGAACTGGGTAGGTATTCAATGCTCTGAAATCTCCAACCATTCTTGACTTATAATTATGCCAGTAAATAATAACAGGTTTTGTCACTTCAACTTCCTCATTATGTCCTACTTTCCTTAGTACACCAAGTTGGATTAACTCTTGGATATGTTTCTCCAAGGCTTCTCTAGCTCTGGGACTGGCTGGATAAGCTGGTATTCTAAGTACTGGAGGATATGGTCTGTCAATATTAGGAGTAATATTGACTTCATGTCCCCTTATAGCACCTAATGGCTCATTATCAGAGGCAAATGCATTATTGTATGTGTATAACACATTAATTAGTTCATTCCTCATCTTTGGTGACAAGGATGGATTAATTTGTGCTTCGACAAGTTGATTAGACACAAAATCCTCCTTATAATTATCATTTTTAGAAGATACTGTTGATATTTGTTTTGGCATATTAGAAAAAGCAAATTTTTGCCTTTTGTTCTCTCCAATTGTGAAATATCTGCCTTTATGGTTATTTATGTCAATATCATAAATATTCAAGTAATCATTTCCAAAAATGATATGTTGAGATGTGCAATTGTCCATCACCACAATCTCAGTTTTCACTCTTATGCATCCTGCTGGGTGTGGGAATACAACATTAGTTTCTGATATACCCAAGGGGTACATATCTTTACTGGCCCTACTAAATTGCACACCTTCTATTGGTAATAGATGGTTTTTCCATTCAGTAAGTATAAATTGGAGAAAATACTTTCCCACACAAGTGCAAAATGCCCCTATATCTAAATTTACTTTTGCTTCAATATCATTCATCAAAACTGATGTGATACAGGATTCTCCAGAAGTATAACCTTTTCCGCTAGCAGGTTTTGTTTTACACATTCTGGCATCTTGGATATTGATCAGGTTGTAGCAATCTCCACTGTACTGTGGTAAGTGGGTGTGGACCTCTGTCACCTCAAAGAAAGCTGTAATGTTTTAAATGGGATAGTCTTCCACTGGTGTGTCCTCAGAGATCGCAGAATCTTGATCAGATTCTTCTTTCTCTTCAGTACAATGAGCTTCTTCAATGAGTGAAACTTCATTGATTTTTGTCTTTTTGGAGCAAGTGTTAGTTGAATGTGAAGTACTTACACATTGTTGACACTTCAAGACAGGTTTTTCTGGTCTTCTGTCCTCCCTGGGAATTCTTGAAACTATCTTGGATTCTATAGGTATTTTAGGCCAAGTTTTACCAATTCTTGTCCTGGTGATGATATATTCCATTGAATTAATGTATTCCTCTGTTGAACAGGCTTCCACACATCTGCTTTTGATAGCATGTTCCAGTTCTCCTCCACATTTTCTTAATATTTTCATATTAATCATATTGTCAGACATATCTGGTGTAAGGCAGATAATCTGTTTTTCTGCTTGAAGAACCAAGCAAGTGGCTTATCTTTCTCTGAGTTAAAGATGGCATTTTAAAAAGCATTTTCCATTTCAAACCTCCAAGAATTGTTGGCCCATTTGGTAATCACTTCAGACTTCCACCAAGACCAATCATGTTTCCCATGATCCATTCTCATCTTGTAATACCATTTCTTTGCAGTTCTGGTTAACAGAAAGTGTAATTTTCCCACTATAATTTCATCAGGTATATGAAAGTCCTCTTGCAACAGATCAATAGTCCTGATGAACTCAATATGGTTGTATTCTCCTTCACCAGAGAATGTTGGCCATTCTTCCAATTTGGGAATATCTTTTGCATAGATAACATTTTAGCCTAAGAATGGGGTCAAACTTCCTTTAACAGAACGTTTCTCTTCAGTAAAAGATGTAGAATGTCTTGGCATATGTGGTACATAATTCTTATGAATTTTTTCTGCATTTTCAATTATTTCATTCTTTAACTTCTGCCTTTCACTGTCACTTTTTGCTAAATGTGTAGCAAACTGAATGGTATTTTCAACTATTTCTAAGACATGATCTTTTAGAATTTTAAGTTGATCATTCAATTTAAAAATGGAAAGATCTTCCATTTCATCATTCTGAACCTGACATGTACTTTCAATTGTGTTACATGTATTAATAATTGAATCAATTCTAGAATTTGCCAATTGATATCATTCAGTATATCTTTTTTCATTTCTTTTTAATTCACTCATGTCTGATTTAAGTTTATTTATCTTTGCATCAAATTTACCAAGGGCTACATGAATATTAGATTGATCAAAATGTATCTGATGTATTATTTCTTTGGAAAAGCTCTGTTCATCCCTTCTTGCTCTTTGGGTTTGATGTACATCAAAGTCCCGTCCATGTTGAATAGACTGTCCACAGCTGAAGGCTCCAATCTGGGGATTGTGTACCCTTGTTGGTAAGGTCTGTTCCAATTGGCTTTGGCTTTTCCCTTGCTTTGATGGTTCTTGGGGCCTCCCTGCTTCTTCTGAGGTCCTTTGGGCTTGTTGTTGGACACTTCCGGAGCTGGTTTGGAGCTGGTAGACGCCACTGGGCCTTCTGTCTCCAAAGCTGGAGTCATCTCCAACTCCTTCTTCTGGTCTATGAATAAAAGACTTTGGTGCTTCAACCAATTCTTTATCTTTTTGACCTTGTCATTGCAAGACAATGGGCTCCAACCTCCTAAGAGTTCTATGGTCTTCTCCTGACCCAGAAAGCTCTTTATGTGTAAGTAAGAGTTCATGGCCCCTCCCAAAGGCTTGGGCATATTTCCCACTCCTCTTCTTTGGCTGCTCTGAACCAATTTTTATATTGGCATTGATATATTTCTATTGCTGCCACTTTAAAAGGGTTCAGCCCTTGAAATATTATCATAACTCAGTTCAGGCTCAGAATTCATGTCAAAATCTGTAGGTACAGACCTTGGGGAATGGGGGGCAACTCTGGAATCCTCCAAATGTGTCTTTCTTGAGGAAGACTTGGCACTTCTGGATTTGGTCTTACCTCTTCCTTGTCCACATCCATATGGCTGGAATGAATAGTTGCTTCAATTTCTGGTATGCACTATTTTCACGTCAATTCAAGATAAAATAAGAATTGGGAACACAAAACACACACCTTTGGGCTGTTGTTTTGATTGTTCTTTTTGAAATAAAGTGCCTCTTTTAGCAATTTGAACTTCAATACTGTCTTCAGATTCTGCTTCTGAAGATCCTGGACTAGTAATTTATCTTTTTCCGAGTCTGTTGCAAGCTGTACAGTATTTGATTGAAGACACTAGAGAAAGAATGGATTAAATAAAATTATTCTTTATGCTTTTAAGATAATTTTAAGATTTTTTAATATCAAAAAAATTAATCTTTTTAAAGGAAAAGAAATTATAATTTAAGATGTTGAATCCAAATTAATTCAGAATAACTCAAAGAATAATTTTATAATCTTTTGGATGTGAAAAAGCCATGTGTAAAAGCATAATAAAATTAAACCAAATTCCTAAATGAGAAGATTTTAAGACAATTTCAAAAATAAAAATATTTTTAACTTTAAATTGAAAGAAAAAAATTATTAAATTAATATATTTTAGAACTTAAAAATATAGTAATTAAGGGTACAAGGTTCAAAAACATGGCCAGGCCCCCAAATGTAAGATGTGTCTATGAGACTGTTGAACAGATTACTATTAATTAGGAGTACTATGACTGTTCTTATGGAATATAATAATAAGATATTATTATCACCACACTTAAATAATTAAAGAATTGTGTCTTTTACGTGTTATACAGTACTAGTGAATATAACAGTAAGCATTAATTGTCTATAAGAATCAATTACATGAAGAACTTAATAATAAAAACTTCTTTTATTGAAATAATAAAATTATTTTAATATATAATTATCTTTAACAAGAATGATTATAAAGAGAATTCTTGAAGAAAACAATTACAAGAGAAAAACTTTAATCATTGAGATAAATTACTCACTATTAATCAAATGAACCATTTAGATGATAATACTAGAGAAATTTGATGTGGAATTGTGGATTTAATGGATCAAAATTGATTTATAACAGTATTAAAACAAATTGTAGTTGATTTCTATGATTTAACGTCTTTTTGAGTGATTTCTGAAAGAATAAAACACTTAAGAAATAGTTTTAACTAATACTTACTTGTTTGGTAATAAAGGTATAATATAATAATGTGATTATGTGGAAAAAACAGCAAGAGGAGGCCTCTTTGAAGTCTAAGACAGCTCACAGAGGTGTGCCATGGTGCAAACTGAAAAACCAGTGAATGATAAAGCAATAAAGATTTTTTGATCTTTGATTGCATCATTTGTTGTCACGTAAGATTATCATAATTACTTAATTGGGACTTTTATGTGACTACCAACCCATTTATGGTTAATAATAAAGGGAGTAACAACTGTAAATATTCTTTTATTCCAAAATGATCATTGATTTCTAAAAATTATGAATGTTATAGGAAGTTTCATTACCAAATCTATTTAATGTAAAATTTTAAAGATTCTGTGTTTCATGTGGAATCATCACAAATGAACTGTAAGTAACACTTTTAATTTTACACATAAAAGTATACTTTTTTTTGTTTTCATATGACCTATACAGTTCTTAATTGGTTCTGAAAGCTTAAGAAAGATTAATTAAGAAATTCTTTTTAATGAATGTTTGAAGTTTTTACCTCAATTCTACATAGAATTTCAAATAGCAGTATGTGGCTGGTTGCTATGAGGTAAATCAATGGATACTAGTCCCAAAAGGGTTTTAATTACTCTTTTGGGGTTTATCCATGGTAATTCATTAAGAATTGACATGGCTACAGGACTCTAAGTTCTTTTTTACCTCCTTGGCACATCAAAATAGCAGGTTATTTGCTATTTTCTTACAATTTCCTGTAGATGTAACCTGGTAACCAAGTTCCCAAAAGCTTTCATCTTCATAATTGGGCCAAGATCAGCCATGGATCCAAGCTTTGGAGCTGTCCACGCCTCAGAGGCCTCAGAAGTTGGGCACCCTGGCTCTCTTTGATGTCTTTTGTCCCCCTTGCCTATTTTTCACATCAAAATAGAAAATTAAGCTTAAAGTGAGATATCCACTATGGGGTAACAAAAGTGCATTGAATAATACCATAGTATTAAGTGTCCAAAACATGCATAACACTTTTCTTAGTGTGTATGTAACATGGTATTTCTCACATTCCCATTATTTTGGGGTGAAATAGAGAAAAACAAAATTCTTCATGGATCTTTCATGTGGTATTGAAGTATTTTCCATATTACCACCTCAAAGAGTTTATTTGAGCTGATTCACTCTATGGAGCTACCCTAGGTGAATTTTTTATAGAATCCAAATCTGGCCTTAAATCCATGGATTTACTTACTCAATAAAAGGCTATTCATCTTTTCTGAAATCAAAAATGATGGATTTTGAACATATGCATGACTTATGGGTTATTTATAGTTCAGAATCTATATTTAAGATAAATGTGCCCTATTTGGGTATGTAAAATATACCTCAAGGCTCACAGAGGCAATATGACCATAGTACATAAAGCTGGAAATATTCACCAGAATGCTGATGGCTTGAGTAGATGGGCATTACCCAATACACCTGAAAATCCTTCCTATGTTCCCACAGATTCAGAGCCTCAAATTACAATTGAAGGAATTAACATCACAGATGGTGGGACAGAATTCTTTGAAGAAGTTAGAGAAAGCTACAAGCTGGATAAGAATTGTCATTTTCTTACTTCTCTACTTGACAAAGATTGCAAAGATGCAGATTTGGCTAATTCTCTGGATGATATTTGGAAAACATCTTATGAAAATGGGAGATTCCATTTATTTGGTGGTATTTGATATCATAGTTTTGAACACACATGTGTCATGGTTCTGTGTAGTAGAATGTTAATTAACACAATACTGCTAGAATGCCATGATAACATTTATTCTGAACAAATTTCAGAAGACAGAACAATGGAAAGAATTAAGACATGTGCCTGGTGTCCATCTTGCAGAAAATATGTCATTGAGTACTTTCATAGTTGTGATAGATGCCAGAAAGCCAATAAAGCTATTGGTAAAATGTCAGGGTGACTCTATGATATAGCTTCAAAATGATAATAAAAGCTATAACTCTGAGTGTGACACAAAAATAATGATGATATCAAAGTGAGAATATGAGTAAAAGGGCTATACTTAAATAATTTAGTGATGGTGAGTGCTGCTGATAGGCCTGCATGCAGTGTTTGCCTGTTGGCTTACAATAACAAACCCTACATTAATTACAGCGTATACTTATTACCTATTAAATTCTAAGGGTACCACTTCTTTTAATAAGCTATACCACATAAGAATATTAGGAACTGGATACTGGATTAGATTCCTGGTGAGGAAAAGCCTCCTTTTATCTTGTTCTGGGGTAGTGGGAGGTGGTTTACCTCTGCACAAGACCACCGAGCAGAATGATCCACTACTGTGGGCTGATTTGTGGTTCTATACACTCAATATAGACTATTATTGGGTGGAAATGTAGTTTTAGAACCACAAGTAGTCATTTATACCCTATACAGGGTGAAGATTTTCACCAATGGAGTTTACAGGTGTGTTCTGGTGGTTCTGACGCGTCAGAATCTGTACAGAACCTGTATGGACCTCTGTATTTGAATTAAATATGAGTTATTGGAGTGTAAACAAGCTTCTTTGTCTGTTTGACACCTCATAATCATACTTATGGGATAGTATCCCGCTGTAAGGCTGTATTGGCCTAACTGTGGGATTCTAACCTTAAACCTGCTATACGTTTGTCAGCTTTTAGGATATTGAGCTAAAAATTGGTTCATTGTGTAGCCCTTGATGTGATATACACAATGGTACCTCATTTGGTATGGTTGACATGAAACATGGCAAAGTTATGCCATGTACAAGTTTTCTTGTAAACATTTATGAGTTGTCCAAAAAGTGTATGGAACTTTTTTGCTCCATATCTTTTGTTCTATATATGATATGGAGAAATTGATTGCACCATTAGATAGCCCTGATTGTGTTCTTTTCACAAATACCCCACTTTAAGTATCTCACACTAAAACTGTAGAAGTTAGATGAGAGGTGAATATTTTAATCACCCTTATTTTAACTTATTTTGGTCATAACTTCTGTAATTCTGGTGCTAGCTCAGTTTGGCTAGTACCATTTCATAGCCCTGACCTAAATCTTCAATTTGAGCACCCAGGTGATGGGGTTATGCATCTTCCTCTGGATTTCAGATGAGAGGTAAAAATTAAGGTCTATGCTCAGAAATAGCTTTGAGAAGGAATAACTTTGTTATTCTTTTTCCTATGATTATGGGACTTGTATATTTGGAAAGGGGTGATTTTCCTCTCTTGTTTGATACCTTTTGAGTTACTTTGGCTTAGCTTCATGCTTTGGTGGTATCTTGGCTTTACCATTGGTTTATGGTCTTTGGCTGTCATGCTTGTGCTCTGGTTTTGAGTCAAAGGTTGACATAAAATATTTTGTTTGATTATTTATGTCCAAGAACCAAGCACCCCTTGGGAAGTGGTTCATCTGAATTGGGTAACTTCCTTACAACCTGGAGGTGATAAAAGCTACAATGCATGTCTTGTCATTGTAGACTGATATAGCAAAACACCAATTGTCAGCCTGTGACTCAAACCAGAGCACAAGCATGACAGCCAAAATACCATAAACCAATGGTATAGCCAAAATACCACCAAAACATGGAGCTGAGGCAAATTAGCTCAAAAGGTATCAAAAGAAAGAGGAAAATCACCTCTTTCTGAAAATATAAGTCCCATCACCATAGGACAAGAAATAACAAAGTTATTCCTGCTCAAAGTTATTGCTGAGCATAAACCTTAATTTTCACCTCTCATCTAAAATCTAGAAGGAGAGGCTTAACCCCATCAAATGGGTATTCAAAATGAAGCTCTAAGCCAGGGCTATCTAATGGTGCTAGCAAAACTGAGCTAGCACCAGTATTACTTGAGTTATGGTCAAATTCAGACCAAATAAGGGTGAACAAAACATTCACCTCTCATCTAACTTCTACAGTTTTAGTGTGAGATACTTAAAGTGGGGTATTTTTGGAAAGAGCACAATCAGGGCTATCGGATGGTGCCATCCATTTCCTCATAGCTCAACTACAACAGAAGTTATTGGCCAAACAAGCATAATACAGCTTTTGCCCAGACCACGCCAATGTACAAAAATACTTGTACATGGGATAACTTTGTCATATTTAATGATAACCATGTCAAGTTGGGTACCATTGTGTAGAGCTCATCCAGAGATATTCAATGAACCAATTATGAGCTTGATGTGTCGAAAACTGACAGAGTTATGACCATTTTAAGGTAAAAATCCCACCTGCTGTCATATACAGCCTTACCATGGGATAATATCCCATAACCATGAATATGAGGTGTCAAATAGACGAAGAAGCATTTTTTTACTTCAATACCTCATATGTCAGTCAATACCGGGGTCCCATACAGTTTCTGTACAGCATTCTACGCGTCATACACGTCAGAATCAGGCTGTGAGGTCCCCAGATGAAAATGTTCACCCTGTATTGGTGAAAACTGCCCAGATGTGGTTTCAAAACCACATCTGAGCCCAATACAGGGTATACAGGCTGTTTGCAAACCACAAGTCTGTTTTAATTATTGTAGTCTTTTATTATTGTAACCCAACAGATAAAGCTGCACCCAGGGCTTTCAACAGCGCTCACCACCACTATAACCACTATAGTAAAGCCCTTTAAATTTATTTTTAATCATCTCAAAACCTTCTGAAAGCATTTTTTAACGTGTCAAAAACATAGTTTAAGTTGTAAATAGCCTACATTACCACTCTTTCATAGTTTCATCCTGACATTTTGGGGGCCTGGCTGTGTTTTAAATCTTTTTTTTGGACCTTATAAGTAAGTCTTTTCTCTATTTATTACTTATTAACCAGTGTTTTATCTTTTTTTTAGGCGTAATTTCTCTATTTACAAATATATTTTATATATATTTATCTTTCTTTATATATATACTCATATTATAAGAGTATTTTTCATGTGGCTAATACCCACTGACTATAACTATTTTTGGCGTGTTTTTTATATAAACACATAAGCCATCAATATGTCCTGTATTCTTGACTGAATAAGGACACCTCTGACTGAAAAACCATCAGTTGAGGCGTGGATTAAGTGTATTGTTAACTCAATAACACTTATACAAAAACCACTTGTACAGAATACACTTGAAAACCACAAGTGTATCTGTGGGATACTGGCACACAAACAGTGTGACAGGGTACCAAAAGCTGTAATTCTGACGTGGAATTGTTGATTCAATTACACTGTCATTATACAGGGCACATTGTAGTAACATACAAGCCCAGAGGCCAATCTCCGATGTGCAACACCAGCATTTTTAAGAAGTCTTAACTGACATAAGTCCTCCCTTTTCTGCCTTGATTTCAGTGGAAGAAAATTATATCCCACTTGAGACCCAGTCACAGGCCAACATACCAGTGACACCCTCAGAACCAGAGGGCAGCAAGGGAAAAGGAAAGAGGCACAGTGAAGGTCTCATCACAGCCAAGAAGTGGACACCAATAGCCACTCGGAGAAGTAGAAAACCACGAAACTCTGCATCCATACAAGGTAAACCAACCTTAACCACTTGTACAGGAAAGATTACAATTATTAATGCAGTTGTAACTTCCAAAGGCAAACTGCCCAGGTCAGCAGACAATAAATTTGTACAAGGCACAGTCAAAGGTAAATACCCTAAGAAAATAAAGTTTTTGACTGCTTGCAAACACTGATATGTCCCCTGTATACCTCAGAGACCTTGGCTTCCAAAGGAACCAGCCAGAGGATAGAGGAGGATTGTCCAGAACCAGAAGACCTGAAAGAGCACACCCTGGACACAGTGGTGGATGGAAAAACAATGAGGGAGATAATATCAACCTTGCCATTCACACTCCAATTCAACAGAAATCTCAAACCAGAGGACTGAAAGGATATGGATCAAGTTCTTCAGATCCACCAACTCCTCAAAGATTTATTTCAATGGAGCATGGACAACAAGAGGTTCAACCTATCAACTCGCTGGGCAGAACTGGGATCAAGTTTCCAGAAGATCTGTCTCAAAGAGATAGACTTCAAAGACCTTATGGTAATCACCAAGGGTTGGAATCCTACCAGGCAGCACAGACTCCTGGAGGCAAGGGCACAGAAGATAAGGGAGAATCAAGCCACTATCCTAGCTATAGAAGAACAGTTGACCCAGACAGGGCCTACTCAGATTCCTTCAGGTTCACAAGGAGCAGGCCAAATCAGCTCTCCAGTGGCTTCACACCATTCAGAAGCCAGCAGATCAGTGGCCAAGAGTCACCATTCTTCACAATTCCAGGAAGTTTCCAGGAGAAGACAAGGAAACAAGTGCAAGAACAAAACCTCCTTCAACCAGAGGAGGAAAACTTCCATTGGGACAATTCTCAAAGAGATAATTATACCCCACAGGAAGGGCAATATCAGACTCAACCCAGAGTTTGTAGTGCTTGAAGATGCCCACATCCAAGGGTTTCAACTGGGAACAGATTACCAGAGGATGTATGGCATAGATATTTACAACAGTAAAAACAGGCACATCACCATTGGTACCAACAAGGAAAAGAAATTTTCACTTGATATATACCACATATCTTCACAAGATCCACTAGAAGAACTCTTGAAGGAATTCAAGGAGGGACAGTTTAGCAATACCCTCATCAGTAAACAAAAACTAAGTTTACTGAAGATGCTGAGGAAGAACAGACCAGCATTTGCCATTGGTAAAGAACCACTAGGCAAGATTAAAGGCCATGATATAGAACTATATCTGGATGTGGAAAGGACTTATCCACCCATGCTGAGGAGACCTCCTTATCCAGCAAGTCTGGAAACCAGGAAAGAAATTGAAAAACATATCAATGAACTCCTGGACATGGATGTCATCAGGAAGATTTGACATAATGAAATAGTGGAAATCACCACTCCTGTCCTGATCACCTGGCATGATGGCAAGTCTAGATTGTGTGGAGACTTCAGAGCCCTGAATAACTACACAAAAGCAGACAGGTACCCTATACCAAGGATGCCTCATGCCTTGGATAAGCTGGCAAAAGCCAAATACATAACCAAGATGGATTGTATGAAAGGCTTCCACCAAAATGGAGTTAAACCAAACTCTATGAAGTTGCTCAGAATAATATGCCATATGGGCATATATGAGTACACCAGGATGCCATTTGGCATCAAGAATGCACCAGCCCACTTCCAAAGGATGATGGACACCATATTTCAAGAAGAAATAATGGAAGGCTGGATGGTAATATATATTGATGATATCATTATATACTCAGAGACATGGGAAGACCATGTACAATACATAGACAGAGTGCTAAGTAAATGTACACCCATCAATCTGATGGTTTCACTTAAAAAGTGTAATTTTGGCCAACAAGAGCTACTAGCTCTAGGACACAAAGTCTCAGGCCTTAGTCTGGCAATTGACCAGAACAAAGTAGCAGCAGTACTGCAAAAGCCAGTACCAAAGAACATCAAAGAGATGCAATCTTTCCTTGGATTTGCTAGCTACTATAGAAACCACATCAAAAACTTTGCCCACATAACTCGTAGTTTATACAAGTTATGCTCAAAGGATGTAGTTTTTGAAATAACCAAGGAAAGGAGGGATGCATATGAGAGGATCAAATATGAACTCACCAACGCACCTGTGCTCATCTTGCCTGACTTTGAACTACCATTCAAGCTATATATAGATGCAGCATGCAGTCAAGGATTGGGAGCAGCCCACGCCAATGTACAAAAATACTTGTACATGGGATAACTTTGTCATATTTAATGATAACCATGTCAAGTTGGGTACCATTGTGTAGAGCTCATCCAGAGATATTCAATGAACCAATTATGAGCTTGATGTGTCAAAAACTGACAGAGTTATGACCATTTTAAGGTAAAAATCCCACCTGCTGTCATATACAGCCTTACCATGGGATAATATCCCATAACCATGAATATGAGGTGTCAAATAGAGGAAGAAGCATTTTTTTACTTCAATACCTCATATGTCAGTCAATACCGGGGTCCCATACAGTTTCTGTACAGCATTCCACGCATCATACACGTCAGAATCAGGCTGTGAGGTCCCCAGATGAAAATGTTCACCCTGTATTGGTGAAAACCGCCCAGATGTGGTTTCAAAACCACATCTGAGCCCAATACAGGGTATACAGGCTGTTTGCAAACCACAAGTCTGTCCTAGAGAGTGAAAAATCTTCACTTCCTCTACGTGGAAAGGTCTAGCAGCCTTTCCACCTCAATTTCAGGATAAAAGGAGGGCTTTTCACAGCCAACATCACTTCCTCATCCTGCTCTTGAATAACCTACGTAGTAAACTGTCAAAAACAGTTTTACTCTTGGTTAATAATCAGGTATAATTATAAGTTTTAATTATTGTAGTCTTTTATTATTGTAACCCAACAGATAAAGCTGCACCCAGGGCTTTCAACAGCGCTCACCACCACTATAACCACTATAGTAAAGCCCTTTAAATTTATTTTTAATCATCTCAAAACCTTCTTAAAGCATTTTTTAACGTGTCACAAACATAGTTTAAGTTGTAAATAGCCTACATTACCACTCTTTCATAGTTTCATCCTGACATTTTGGGGGCCTGGCTGTGTTTTAAATCTTTTTTTTTGGACCTTATAAGTAAGTCTTTTCTCTATTTATGACTTATTAACCAGTGTTTTATCTTTTTTTTAGGCGTAATTTCTCTATTTACAAATATATTTTATATATATTTATCTTTCTTTATATATATACTCATATTATAAGAGTATTTTTCATGTGGCTAATACCCACTGACTATAACTATTTTTGGCGTGTTTTTTATATAAACACATAAGCCATCAATATGTCCTGTATTCTTGACTGAATAAGGACACCTCTGACTGAAAAACCATCAGTTGAGGCGTGGATTAAGTGTATTGTTAACTCAATAACACTTATACAAAAACCACTTCTACAGAATACACTTGAAAACCACAAGTGTATCTGTTGGATACTGGCACACAAACAGTGTGACAGGGTACCAAAAGCTGTAATTCTGACGTGGAATTGTTGATTCAATTACACTGTCATTATACAGGGCACATTGTAGTAACATACAAGCCCAGAGGCCAATCTCCGATGTGCAACACCAGCATTTTTAAGAAGTCTTAACTGACATAAGTCCTCCCTTTTCTGCCTTGATTTCAGTGGAAGAAAATTATATCCCACTTGAGACCCAGTCACAGGCCAACATACCAGTGACACCCTCAGAACCAGAGGGCAGCAAGGGCAAAGGAAAGAGGCACAGTGAAGGTCTCATCACAGCCAAGAAGTGGACACCAATAGCCACTCGGAGAAGTAGAAAACCACAAAACTCTGCATCCATACAAGGTAAACCAACCTTAACCACTTGTACAGGAAAGATTACAATTATTAATGCAGTTGTAACTTCCAAAGGCAAACTGCCCAAGTCAGCAGACAATAAATTTGTACAAGGCACAGTCAAAGGTAAATACCCTAAGAACATAAAGTTTTTGACTGCTTGCAAACACTGATATGTCCCCTGTATACCTCAGAGACCTTGGCTTCCAAAGGAACCAGCCAGAGGATAGAGGAGGATTGTCCAGAACCAGAAGACCTGAAAGAGCACACCCTGGACACAGTGGTGGATGGAAAAACAATGAGGGAGATAATATCAACCTTGCCATTCACACTCCAATTCAACAGAAATCTCAAACCAGAGGACTGAAAGGATATGGATCAAGTTCTTCAGATCCACCAACTCCTCAAAGATTTATTTCAATGGAGCATGGACAACAACAGGTTCAACCTATCAACTCGCTGGGCAGAACTGGGATCAAGTTTCCAGAAGATCTGTCTCAAAGAGATAGACTTCAAAGACCTTATGGTAATCACCAAGGGTTGGAATCCTACCAGGCAGCACAGACTCCTGGAGGCAAGGGCACAGAAGATAAGGGAGAATCAAGCCACTATCCTAGCTATAGAAGAACAGTTGACCCAGACAGGGCCTACTCAGATTCCTTCAGGTTCACAAGGAGCAGGCCAAATCAGCTCTCCAGTGGCTTCACACCATTCAGAAGCCAGCAGATCAGTGGCCAAGAGTCACCATTCTTCACAATTCCAGGAAGTTTCCAGGAGAAGACAAGGAAACAAGTGCAAGAACAAAACCTCCTTCAACCAGAGGAGGAAAGAGTCAGACCCCATGATCCAGAAGCTGTTGGATTTGGTAAAGGAAGTACACAAGAACCAGAAGTAGTTGTAAACCACTCTAGAATCAGTAGTCCTAGTAATAGAAACATTACCCCCACTCAGACTGAAAATAACATTGTCACATCTGAGAGTAACATCAACAGTGATACACTGTGGTTACAAGTGTCCCAATATGCTGAACAATCTGCAAAGCAATTTGCAGAAATTAAAGCCAGCCAAGAGAGGATGAGACAAACTCAAGCCTCCTTGGAACAAATATTTAAGAATCTTCAAGAAGGATATGCTCAACTGAGCAAAGCCTCTGAGGAATCCAACAAAAGACTGAACCAAGTCTTCGAAGAACAACACCACAGCACAAGGGACAGGGAGTGTCTGGATCAGGACATTAACAAATTGTTTAATGCCTATCATAGCTTAAAGCCCCAACCACAAGGCCAAGCTTTGGAGAATCCATATCAACAAGATGACATCAAACCAGATGCCATGATGTTGAATAAGGCAAGATCTCCATCACAATACCAGGATGGAGATGGCATGTCTTATTCAGAGAAGGAAGCCTTGAAACAGCCTCCTCAGGCCTCAAACTTGCCCAAATTCTCTGGATCAGGAAAATATGATCATATGGAACTCATAGATTATATTGATGGACTCTTCATTGATGTACCCAGCATACCAGATTACTGGATTACTGCTAGACTGAATACTGCATTTAAAGGTCATGCAAGTATATGGTACACAGAAATGAAAGAAATCCATGGCAGAAGAAACTGGCCATGTTGGAAGAGTCAAATAATCCAAAAGTACAGTAATGGAACTTGGATATGGCAAAAGACCATTTCATTTGAAAATGACAAATACTCTGTGGACAAAGATCCATATGAGTGGTGTCTCAGACAGTCTAAAAGACTTAAATCCATTGATCCTCAGATGAACATCCAGATGAGGAATCACAAACTTCTGACACAACTGCCAGGAGAATTAGAGCATGCAGTGAAATGCAGATGCAACCAAAATTGCACTCTAGATGACATAGCCAATACCTTACAAGACATAAGGAAAAGGACAAATATAGGGAAATTCACCCCATATAAGAGCAGTGGTTTCAAAGAGAAACAACCTTTCAGGGTGGAGTTTAAAGACAAACCCAGAGAAAGAGTGGCAGAAGTGGCAAGGAAAAATAATTCTTGTCACAATTGTGGTTCAACAGACCACTATGCCAACAACTGTCCAAAAGCAAAGAAAAAAGTCTATGCTATAGAGAAAGTCCCTGAAGAAGAACCTCCAACAGAGGATTCTGAATCAGGCTGTATGGGAGATGCCATCAGAGAGCCATCTGATGATGATCAAGATGCAAGAGAGGAATTTCTCGTGGAATACCAAGAGGAAACCCCATTGGAAATCCAAGATATACAGTTGGAAGCAGGCATTCCACAGGACACTGCCAACAAGAACTTGTGCAAACACACACAAGATGCACAAACATTCCTGGTTACACCAACCAAAGGAATGGCTTATATACATGGAACAGCTACAAAAATGACTGTATTTATTGACAATTCTCAGCACCCACTGATCATTGACAGTGGAGCACATTGCTCCATAGTGGCCAGAAATTATCTGGATAACCACTTCCCAAACTGGGAAAAACAGATCTTGGCCACTAAGGCAAAGAACTTTAAAAGTGCATCAGGGAAGATGACTTCCATTGGGACAATTATCAAAGAGATAATTATACCCCACAGGAAGGGCAATATCATACTCAACCCAGAGTTTGTAGTGCTTGAAGATGCCCACATCCAAGGGTTTTAACTGGGAACAGATTACCAGAGGATGTATGGCATAGATATTTACAACAGTAAAAACAGGCACATCACCATTGGTACCAACAAGGAAAAGAAATTTTCACTTGATATATACCACATATCTTCACAAGATCCACTAGAAGAACTCTTGAAGGAATTCAAGGAGGGACAGTTTAGCAATACCCTCATCAGTAAACAAAAACTAAGTTTACTGAAGATGCTGAGGAAGAACAGACCAGCATTTGCCATTGGTAAAGAACCACTAGGCAAGATTAAAGGCCATGATATAGAACTATATCTGGATGTGGAAAGGACTTATCCACCCATGCTGAGGAGACCTCCTTATCCAGCAAGTCTGGAAACCAGGAAAGAAATTGAAAAACACATCAATGAACTCCTGGACATGGATGTCATCAGGAAGATTTGACATAATGAAATAGTGGAAATCACCACTCCTGTCCTGATCACCTGGCATGATGGCAAGTCTAGATTGTGTGGAGACTTCAGAGCCCTGAATAACTACACAAAAGCAGACAGGTACCCTATACCAAGGATGCCTCATGCCTTGGATAAGCTGGCAAAAGCCAAATACATAACCAAGATGGATTGTATGAAAGGCTTCCACCAAAATGGAGTTAAACCAAACTCTATGAAGTTGCTCAGAATAATATGCCATATGGGCATATATGAGTACACCAGGATGCCATTTGGCATCAAGAATGCACCAGCCCACTTCCAAAGGATGATGGACACCATATTTCAAGAAGAAATAATGTAAGGCTGGATGGTAATATATATTGATGATATCATTATATACTCAGAGACATGGGAAGACCATGTACAATACATAGACAGAGTGCTAAGTAAATGTACACCCATCAATCTGATGGTTTCACTTAAAAAGTGTAATTTTGGCCAACAAGAGCTACTAGCTCTAGGACACAAAGTCTCAGGCCTTAGTCTGGCAATTGACCAGAACAAAGTAGCAGCAGTACTGCAAAAGCCAGTACCAAAGAACATCAAAGAGATGCAATCTTTCCTTGGATTTGCTAGCTACTATAGAAACCACATCAAAAACTTTGCCCACATAACTCGTAGTTTATACAAGTTATGCTCAAAGGATGTAGTTTTTGAAATAACCAAGGAAAGGAGGGATGCATATGAGAGGATCAAATATGAACTCACCAACGCACCTGTGCTCATCTTGCCTGACTTTGAACTACCATTCAAGCTATATATAGATGCAGCATGCAGTCAAGGATTGGGAGCAGCCCTTCACCAAAGACAAATTGTGGATGGTGAACCAAGAGAAGGTGTAATATGTTACATCTCCAGGCAGCTGAAAGATTCAGAAGCCAGGTATGGGGCCACCCGGACAGAATGTCTATGTCTATTCTGGGCTCTAGAAAAACTCCATTATTATGTGGAGGGTGCAGTCTTTGAAGTCTACACAGACTGCACAGCCTAGAAGTCTTTACTAAACATGAAGACTACTAATAGACACATTCTAAGATAGCAAATAGCCATCCAGGAGTATAGAGGGAACATGACCATCATATACAAGGAAGGTAAAAGCCATACCAATGCAGATGGCCTTAGCAGATGGCCAGTGGACAATGTCAAAAGCAATCCAGCTTATGACCCTGAAGTTGCTGCAAAAATTCCTATCCATTTTATGGAAATAAATAGGAAGAAGAACTTCAGTTTCTCTGAATGGGCACCAAGGAGTGGTACCCTTGACAGTGGAAACACTGATTCAGAAGGGACAGAAACCCCCATACTGGGAATAAGTTCCTCAGAACTGCACAATGAATTTTTCAATGCAGTACTTAAATCTTATGCTAAACACAAACAGTGTAGCATACTACTCCAACTCCTTCAACAAAAATACAGGAGCCCAGAACTGGAAACCCAGCTGGAGGAACCCTGGTTGAGGGCCTATAAGGACAATAAATTCTTCCTTATAGATGGCCTGATTTAGCACAGAGAAAAGCACACCAGTGCACTCACAGTGATAGACAGAGACCACATCTCTTTAATCCTGCAGGAATGCCATGACTGCCCCTATATGGGACACATGAGTGAGGACAGGACTAAAGAGAGGGTAGCAAGCACAGCTTGGTGGCCCAAGTGGGAGCAAGAGTTGAGTGAATACATTAACACTTGTGAAAGATGCCAAAAGGCAAATAGAAAACATGGGAAGAAATATGGGTTGCTTCAACATATAGAAGAACCCAAACACCCATGGGAAACCATCAACATGGACTGGGTCACAGGACTTGTCCCAGGAGGCAAAGAAAACTACAATGCCTGCTTAATCATAGTTGATAGGTTCAGCAAGAGCATGAGATGTCTACCATTCCATAAAGAGGACATAGCCATGGACACTGCTCTGTTATTTTGGAATAACATCATATCCACCTGTGGAGTCCCTAAGATCATAATCAGTGACAGGGACCCAAAATTCACATGTGAATTTTGGACCAATTCATATGACATGCTTGGCACCAAGCTTGCTTTTTCCACACCTTACCATCCACAAACAGATGGCCTAGCTGAGAGGATGATCCAAACAATGGAGGACATTCTCAGGAGGTTCTGTGCCTATGGCATGGAATACAAGGACCATGAGGGATACACCCATGATTGGGTCACCCTCTTACCAGCAGTCCAACTGGATTATAATACAAGCCAGCACTCTACCACAGGAAAAACACCTGCACTGGTAGAGAAAGGGTGGAATCCCCTGTTACCTGTGGATCACTTGAAGAAAAATCTTCTGACCATCCACCCCACAGCCAAAGACTTCCATGATATGTGGAAGAAAGCCTGTGATACTGCTGCCAACTGCATAGCTGAGGCCAAAGACTATAACAAGCAAAGGTGGGACAAATCACATATGGAACCTGACTTCAAGGAAGGGGACCAGGTGTTAGTATCTATACTGAACTTTAGCAATCTCAAAGGACCCAAGAAATTTGAGAGACTCATTTTTAGGGCCCTTCACTATCATTAAGTTGATAGGGAAGAATGCAGTAGAGGTCAAGCTCACTGAGGAGTTTTGTAGGAAACACCCAGTCTTTCCAGTGAGCCTGGTCAAACCATACTTCCAAACAGAGGAGGATAAATTCCCCTCCAGGAAGAAAAACATCACTCCACCAGAAATAGTGGAAGTAGAAGACTCTCCTGGACCTGTGAGTAAAATCATCAGGGCCAGAAAAATCAGACTTAATGGGAAGGATCAGAGACAATATCTAGTCAGATTCAAAAACCAGACAGCTGACAAAGACAAATGGTTGGCAGAGGATGCCATACCAGATGGGAACCTTCATCTAAGGAGATTCAGAGCCTCTAGGAGGACTGAAAAGTCTCATAAATGATGAGCCTTTTTTAGAGGGAGGGTATGTCAGCCTGTGACTCAAAACCAGAGCACAAGCATGACAGCCAAAATACCATAAACCAATGGTATAGCCAAAATACCACCAAAACATGAAGCTGAGCCAAATTAGCTCAAAAGGTATAAAACGAAAGAGGAAACTCACCTCTTTCTGAAAATATAAGTCCCATCACCATAGGACAAGAAATAACAAAGTTATTCCTGCTCAAAGTTATTGCTGAGCATAAACCTTAATTTTCACCTCTCATCTAAAATCTAGAAGGAGAGGCTTAACCCCATCAAATGGGTATTCAAAATGAAGCTCTAAGCCAGGGCTATCTAATGGTGCTAGCCAAACTGAGCTAGCACCAGTATTACTTGAGTTATGGTCAAATTCAGACCAAATAAGGGTGAACAAAACATTCACCTCTCATCTAGCTTTTACAGTTTTAGTGTGAGATACTTAAAGTGGGGTATTTTTGGAAAGAGCACAATCAGGGCTATCTGATGGTGCCATCCATTTCCTCATAGCTTAACTACAACAGAAGTTATCGGCCAAACAAGCATAATACAGCTTTTGCCCAGACCACGCCAATGTACAAAAATACTTTTACATAGGATAACTTTGTCAAATTTAATGATAACCATGTCAAGTTGGGTACCATTGTGTAGATCTCATACAGAGCTATTCAATGAACCAATTTTGAGCTTGATATCTCAAAAACGGACAGAGTTATGACCATTTCAAAGTAAAAATCCCACCTGCTGTCATATACAGCCTTACCATGGGATAATATCCCATAACCATGAATATGAGGTGTCAAATAGACGAAGAAGCATGTTTTTACTTCAATACCTCATATTTCAGTCAATACTGGGGTCCCATACAGTTTCTGTACAGCATTCTACGCGTCATACACGTCAGAATCAGGCTGTGAGGTCCCCAGATGAAAATTTTCACCCTGTATTGGTGAAAACCGCCCAGATGTGGTTTCAAAACCACATCTGAGCCCAATACAGGGTATACAGGCTGTTTGCAAACCACAAGTCTGTCCTAGAGAGTGAAAAATATTCACTTCCTCTACGTGGAAAGGTCTAGCAGCCTTTCCACCCCAATTTCAGTATAAAAGGAGGGCTTTTCACAGCCAAAATCACTTCCTCATCCTGCTCTTGAATAACCTACGTAGTAAACTGTCAAAAACAGTTTTACTCTTGGTTAATAATCAGGTATAATTATAAGTTTCAATTATTGTAGTCTTTTATTATTGTAACCCAACAGATAAAGCTGCACCCAGGCCTTTCAACAGCGCTCACCACCACTATAACCACTATATTAAAGCCCTTTAAATTTATTTTTAATCATCTCAAAACCTTCTCAAAGCATTTTTTACCGTGTCACAAACATAGTTTGAGTTGTAAATAGCGTACATTACCACTCTTTCATAGTTTCATCCTGACACCAATCTTTTTACCATGTGATAAAGATGACACTGCTATGGATACAGCTCTTTTGATTTGGAAAAGAGTTATATCTCATACTTTTCTGTTTAAAAATATCTTTAATGATAGAGACCCAAAATTCACATCAGCCTTATGGACTAATTTACATAAGGTTTTGGGTACAAAATTATCATTCTCAACAGCATACCATCCACAAACAGATGGGCTAGCAGAAAGAATGATACAAACCCTTGAGGGCATGATCAGAAGATTTTTTGCTTATGGCCTGGAGCTTAAAGATTCTGATGGCTTTGCTCATGATTGGTGTACTCTTATACCAGCATTGGAATTAGCCAACAAGACCTGCATCCATCCTTCAACAGGCAAAACTCCCGCAATGTTAGAAAAAGGATGGAACCCTAAAATTCCAGTTGATACTTTGAAGAAAGATTGAGTTGATATTAATCCAATTTATTCAAGATTTAAGTTATTTCTTGATACAGTAAGGCATCATGCAAATCAAAGCATGAATGATTCCTTTGAATATTTTAAACAGAAATGGGACAAAATTCATAAAACCCCAGAATACAAAGTAGGGGACTTAATACTAGTTTTAACCTTGAAATTGAGTAATATTAAGGGTCCAAATGAATTTAAAGATTCCTTTGCAGGACCATGTATTATTAAAGCCCTTCATGGGAAAAATGCAGTACAGGTAGAACTCTCAGTAGAATTGGAAAACAAACAGCCAACTTTTCCTGTTATTCTGGTAAAGAATTACACTTCAAGTGATAAGGAATTATTTCCTTTTAGAAATGAAACACCCCTAGAAATACCTCCAATTTATCATAGTGCAGAGAAAAAAGCACTAAAAGTCTTTAAAGAAAGAAGACTTAGGGGAAAAAATGAAAGAGAATACTTGGTAAGGTACAAAAATCCACAACATGAAGATGAGTGGATTGTAGCAGAAAACATACCTGATTCCTGAATGTTTCTAAGAAGATTCAGACATGAGAGAGAACCAATTCCTCAATTGAAAATATGAATTGTGTGCTTTACATACTTAAAAGTATAAGTATAGAGGTTGGACAGTGGATGATACCGCCCCAATTGACTTGGGGGGTATACTACTAAAATCAAATTGTGGTACAATTGTTTTTGGTGGTAGGGAAGGTGAGCCTGTGAAGTATGTATAACATACCCATAAGGCCACAAATTACTTTATATACAGCTTATTTAGTCTTCAACAGACTTTTCAATTGAATTTAAAATAAAAAATAATAAAAAATAAGTATAATTTTTTTTGAATAAACAAAGTTATAAATATTATGTCTTTTTTGGATTCTACACCAAAAATGACCTAGGGTACACCCATAGGGTGTTATACCCAAAAAAGGCTTATTTCTTATGTTATTGGAAGATTTAAGAATCTCAAAGTACTAATGCAACCTTTTGAACATTTTTTTCAAAATTCTTAAATTTAAGCTTAAATAAGATTAAATTTAAAGTTGCATAAGGTTTATGCAAACTTACCAAAATTTTAGTTAAATTGAGGTGTTGTGTATATTTACTGAATTGGCTTAGGAGTTTCCATACAGAATGTAAATCCTGCATGAGCTTAATTTAAAAGGCTTTAAGGCCATAGTATGGCTTTAAATAGATAAAATGGCAAAATCCACGCAAATAAGGTGAGACAAAGGAGAAGACCAAACAGAGCTGACATTAAATTTTTGAGACCTGTCAAAGCTTAAATAAGCTTAAATAAGCTCAAAAAGATTAAGCAAGCATAAAAAGCTTAAATAAGCTTAAAAATTGAAGTTTACAAGAATTAAAACCTCATCAAAAGTTCAGGTTTGGTGTGTATTTCTATTTCGCGTGGAAAAATAGTAATAACTTCGAAAATTCATTAAAAATCCAATTCTTAATGGATGTGCTTGAAACCTTCACACAGCTTACAGCTTAATATTATCTATATATAAAGTGAATCTTAACTCTCTTTTTTAAATAGAACTCCTAGACCATCAGCCTGGAAATTCAACTTTTTAATTATTCTTAAAAAATTTAAGATTTATTCAAAAATTAATTAAAAATTGAGTTTAAGAGGTTTCTTCTTGAAACTCTATTTTTAATATTTCAATGTGATGAACTGTAATATAAATAAACTTATTTTCTATTAAAACTTAAAATAATTAACTTAAATGAGGATTAAAGTTACTTGGAGTTAAGAATAAAACTGGTAACTTTACGTTGGAATTAAAAATAACTTACCTTAAGTTAGGAACCTCATTTTGAAGCATGGTTTTCAGTTTTTACCTGAGAACGCCCTCTATATCCATTATTAATCATGAGAGCTGCTATGTAGACATAAAAAGAGTCTTTTCATCACTGTTTTTGTCTATCACCAATTATCAATGCAAGCATATTAGACATTTAAACAGGTTAAGCTTTACGATATATAAAATCTTATTATTAACGTATTTCTTAAGTATTTTATTCTTTATAAATTGTAAATTAATAAATTGAAATCATAGAAGTTAGATTATTTTTGTAATCACCTATAATAAATTTTACTTTATAAAATTATTGTCTTTAAAATATCTTTTAAAATCCACAAATTCATCTCAAAAACTCTTTAATCATAAATTAAATTGGAAAAGGTTGTTTTATCTTTGAAAATAATTATTTTTGGCGTGGTGTTTAACTTACAATAATTATTTAATATAATAACTGTTGTTATTTGACTTTTTTTATTAAATCTATATTATAAGTAAGTTTTCTCTAAAACTCTCTATACTTTTTTAACTATTATTAGTTTTTTTTATATAGAATTTTTCTATAAGAATTATTTTTGCACAGTGTGTGTTTTAATTACTTTAAAGATAATATTTATATACTATTATTCAGTGGTTAAATATTTATATTTTCCACGTGTAATTGTCTTATTAAGAGCTTTACAATTCTTATTAATTTATTAGAATTATTATGTTTTTTTACTATTTTTTTATATGATAATAATTAAATTCATTTTTTTATAATTATTTTTAGTAATTATATTTAAATTTTGGTTATTATCTTTGATTATATTTTACTTTCTTACTGAGGACAATCATAGTACTATTGATATTGTTACCATTATCAAGAGTTTCTTAGACAAACCTTAAAAAAGTCCTCTTTAAAAAGCTCCTGCCATCAACTCACTTGAGGTTTTCTCCCTATTTTTTTCAGCTCTTCTTCCATCTATTACTGGAATGGATGCGCAATCTGACTGATCAGATGATTATTACTTAACCCACAATGAATACGACTTGCCTCATGAGACCGCCTCAATTTCACAGGATACTAGGGTGATCCAATATGTGGCTCAAGATCGCAAGAGACCACACAAATGGTCTGAGGTAATGTGGATTTTATTGTTAGTATACTTATATTGATAGCTCATTTGTGCTCGTGTATTTTTATCTATGCAGAAAGTAACTCTTACTGGTGAATGGATGCCTGATAAAAACAAATATTGCTACACTTATAGGTGTTGGCACTGCAGGTAGGTGAAATTGTCATATTTATGGCCACATATTATTTAATAAGCTGATTTTGCATAATTTTTGTGAAAACTGTTGTCATTGGTTGCCACACTGCAAACATGAATAAGCATAGCAAGATCTGTGCTGGTGGATTTAACGCGTGGGCATCAAAACTGCCTGGATTGATTTGCCCCAATATGGGTGCAAGATTGGCAGCTGAAACCCAAGTGGTACTTAATAGGAAGTTAGTAAAAGGTCTGGTGGCATTCCAGGTTTCTTTCTTGATTTTCGTGTCGCCCCAACTACAACATGCTTTACAATGCATTTCCCCCTCCTTTCAATGACCCCATGCATGCATGATAGCAGCAACTGCAACACAGCTTTACTAAAGAGGTCTCCCACGTACCTCAATCAAAAGGCTTGTGCATCAATTCATGGTTGGACAACAAAAGACAAGTCTCAAAGTTGCTTAGCCATTGTCATGCAATGGATTGATCCTCTCACTTCCTCTTTCCACAAAACCCTTGTGGCTTTTGAGGCAAGTTTTATTTGACTTTACTACCAATGCATTGTTATCAATTATCCACTTTCTTTATGACGAACTTGTGGAATTCACACTGGGGTGGCTTTAGCATGGACAATATGGGAGGCTTTGGCCAAACAAGGAATGATTACGCAGCTATATTGCATTACTGGTGACAATGGGGGAAATAATGTGGCCATGACCACTGTCCTTCAAGAGAAATTTTCCGCAATTGGAATCCAATGGCCCAAAAGCCAAAGTTTTCACTGTTGCGCCTGTAATGTTCTTAACCTTGTTGAAAAAGAATTCTTTGCATACATGGGACAGCTGACTGATGATTATTACAAGCTCCTTGACAACTATCTTGGGATTAAACAAACACCAATAGAGGATAGCAATGATGAGGGTCCTTTGGGTAGTATGGCCTTGCACAGTAAGTACATTTCATCATCAATTTTCCACACCTAGTGTCTTACATGGGCCACCATCTTGGAATTTTAGCAACAATGAAAAAGGTTCACCACTCCTTGGGGCACAAATATAAAAAGGGTCGCTCTCAAGCCTTGAATCAACCAACACTTGAAACACAAGACAAATCTGGTGATGTGGCATACTTTGGTGATAAACCCTTCAAGCCCAAATGCATAGAGGCTGATCAAACTCAATTGCAAACTCCCTCAAATAAAACGGTCATGTGCGTATTGAGAGAACTCTGCTCACAAATTCAAGGTTTCACAAAACAGAAAGACTTACTCATACAAGCATGCAATAAAACAAATGAGGCAAATGTGCTTCCAATAACCATACCAATTACCCATTGGAACTACTTCCTCCAGCAAATACAAAGGGAACATCTTTTAAAATTGTCCCTTCAATTGTATACCAATTTATCTGAAAATCAATCATATCAGCTTACTGAAGAAAGTTGGAGTTCCATGGAATTCATGGAGCTGTTCTCCGAGATTTTCCAACAATAATGCAGCATTTTCCAATCCAAAGGTCCTGCAAAGCATCTTGTCTTACCATACTGCCAGGTACTCCTCAATCGCTTATTGCATTATGCAAGTGTCAGTCCAAATACTTGGCAAAATGCCTGCAAGTGTGCACAACAGAATTTATATAAGTATGATGAGCTGAAGATGTCAAACAATTACAGTTTAATCACTTGCTTTTTCAATTCCAAGTACTGTGAAGGCGGTTTTAAAAAGTTTTGTGTGCCAAATCATCAATTGAAAGAGGTGATAGAAGTCTTGAACAATGAGATTGCCTCATTAATCTCACAGAAAAAATTAGAAGATAATGCAAACCTCAGGAAAAGCATGCCTGAATACATGAGTGAAAGTGAAACTTGGATTTATTTTGCCCTTTGAAAGAACCACCTATTGAGACATCTTATGAGCTTCCAAAAAGCCAAGGAGATAAACTAGTCTGTTACCTACAAAATTTGTATCCCATGACAAAGGGAGAACCCATAATAAATTATTGGAAGGTAGGGACAGTTTGCTTTGTATTCATTTCTGAATTCTGACCTTATTACAGCGCCAAATTATCACAGGCAACTTCCCTATGTTGGGAAAAATTCCCCTACATTACTTGACTATTCCAGAAGGCTCTGCATGCATCAAATTCATATTCTCTCATAGTTGTAGGCTCAGAACCCCGACTTGGGCAGCCCCAAGGGCCCAAACAATAGCTCATCTGACATGCCTGAAAGAATGGCTAAACAATGAAAAAACACCATATGATCAAAGATATGACTTAGAAATTTCCTTTTTGGATGAATTAGTTAACATCAGGCATGCTTTGTAACTTGAATACATGATATTTTTTGCCAAAAAGTTGTTTTTTGGGCCTTTTTTGTGATAAAGATTTGTTGTGTGCTGGGGCTTTACCCAGTATACCCGCTTGTATTTGGTTACTGGAACTCATACTAACTAGGCTTGAATTTATTACGTTACTTGCTGAGTACGTATTAATTAACTTGGTAATTTAGTACACACTCAAAAAAAAAGCATCTTAGTATCCATTACGTACTCAGATGCCAACCTTGATATACAGTACATCAAATAATTTTCTAATATTATTAAGTCTCTTTAGAAGCTCTCTGATTAACAAACAGTCTATTTGATGACTGAATAAAGACTCAAATCATATGAGGAACTGAAAAAATACCTCTCAAATGCACCTTTCCTCTTGTTGAAAGATTGGAAATCACCTTTCAAAGTTTACATTTATTCTTATGAAGAAGTATTAGGTGCTTCACTACACCAAAAGAAAAACAATGGAAAACCTGTTGAAGGGACAATTTGTTTTATTTCAAGACAAATTAAGCCTAATCAATCCAGATATGTAGCAAGTCAAATGGAAGGCGTTTGTTAATGTGGGTGTTAGCAAAATTAAACTATTACTTAGATGGAGAAGTCTTTGATGTCATTAAAGATTGTATTGCTATCAAATAATTATTAAACATGAATACACCAAAGAGAGATATGTTTAGATGGCAAACTGCTATCCACAAGTATAGAGGTAATGTTTACATAGTCCATTAATCTGGTAATATTAATAAAAATGTGGATGGCCTCAGAAGATGGGGTTTAGAAAATACACAGGAAAACACAGCATGGGTACCACAGGAATAAACCCATATAGAAGGAATATGTGTTACAGAGGGTGGCAAAGAATTATTTAAAGAAGTCAAAAAAGCTATAAGATTAATATGAATTGCTACAAATTTATGCCAAATCTTAATGAAAGACTGCAAAAACCCATCATTATCTTCCAAACTAGAGGAACTGTGTGAAAAAAGTTTGTGATGAAGCAATATTCAACCTGCTCGATGGAATGCTTTACCATAGTACCAAATACACATGTGTTATGACCATAAAAGATATTTTTCTAATAGCACTATACTGCATAAATGTCATGATAGTTTTTTTTCTGGACATCTCTCAGAAAACAGGGGACACAAGAAAGTGTGAAAACATTTTTTTGGTGGCTAAATTGGAGGAAGGATTTTGCATCATATGGCCAAACTTGTGACAGATGCAAAAAATAAAATGGAGCCACAAGGAAGAATCTTGGAATGATGATCTAAATAGAAGACCCAAAATCCCCATAGGAAATAGTCCATATGGATTGGGTAAAAGCCCTAGCCCCAGGAGCAGAGAAAACATGTAATTAATGCCTACCATTGGTTGATAGGTACAGAAGAGCCCCAATCTTCTAACCCTCCCATAAATATGAGGAAGATATGGATACATATATAATGATATGGAAAGGATCTATCAGCCTTACAGGCTTTTTACAAAATATCATAGGTGATAGAGATCCTAAATTAACTTCAGCTTTATGGAAAAATCTCCATAACTTTTTTGGCACAAAATGATCATTCTCAATATCTTTTCACTCTCAGACTTATGGATTAGCAGAAAGTATGATACAGAAACTCAAAGATAGGATCAGAAGATTCTGCGCTTATGGCATAGAAATCAAAAAATTTGATGATTCATACCATACTTGGGGTACTATAATAAGAGCTCTGGAACTGGGATATAAGAAATAAATCCATTCATCAACTTTTTGAACAACTGCAATGGTTGGAAGTGGTTCGAGCCCAAGGCTACCCTATGACACTATTAAGAAGTACTTTGCTGAAATACATCAAACAGCAATTAGTTTTAAAAGAATTCTTGATAAAGGAAGACATGATGCACATTTAATTATGCAATATTGTTTTAAATGTGAAAATTAAAGATGGGACAAAAGTCAAAAACTACCAGATTTTAAAATTGGGGATTTAGTCCCAGTATCAACCCTCAATTTTGGTAACAATGAAGGTAATAAAGAAACTGCAGGATTCCCTTAAGGGACCTTTTATGATAAAAGCCCTACATGGCCCAAATGTTTTGCAGCTACAGTTAACAGGTGAATTAGTAAACAAACAACCAATATTCCGTGGGAGTTAAATAAAATCTTACAGTTAAAGTGATGAGGAATTATTTCACCTATAAAATATATCATCACTTGAAATTCCCCCTCTAGAAGAAGGAGAAATTTTTTTTTTTAAATTCCTTGAAGAAAGGAGAATACCTTGTAAGGTATATAAACTAAATTCAAGAAGATAAATAGCTACTTAAGAAGGCTATTATAAATGCTTAAAAATATTTTAGAAGCCTTAGAAATGAATGCATACCCAAAAAATCCAAAATTTAATCATTATTAATTTTCAAGACCAAAAACATTTATTCAAGAGGTAGGACAGTGGATGATACTATAATTCACTATATCAGATTGTGGTACAATATTTTTTTTGGGAGGGAATGTAAGCCTTTGAGATATGATCACATATTCAAAAAGGTCTCAAACACTATTAAGACACCTATGTTAATACTAATAATTATAATTATAATCTCAAAGAAAATTGAAATAAGTAGCAAGGCTATCAAAATGCATTAATCTTTGTTGGACTCAGAAGCCAATGGATAAAAATTTTAAATAAATTATGCCATTGTATTCCCCATAAAAAATACATATATTAATATTCTATTTCATATCTGTCAACCCAATACTTAATATGATACCTGGTTATATGCCCTTTAAGATCAGTGCATATATTCATGGGTTTCATCTAATACAGTTTGCACTACTCATGATAGGGACTTGATAAAAAATCAGAGTTACCAAAAATTAAATGTAAGAATAAATATTTAAAGTTTATTTCCAAATTTCTAAATGAGGCTAAGAATAATAGGGATAAATTGTTCAAACTAGCAATAACAGCTGACCACTCAAAATTAAAAGTGGTAATTAAAATTGTACTAGTTCATTTATCAATAATGTCTCAATTTGTATCATTATATTCAAGTTATAGCTTTATGAAATTGGGTCTTAAAGTCTAAAAGAGCAATCTTTGAGAAAGAAGATGAATTACAAGAAAATTGATCAAAAAGAAAGTTTTGGTGATCCAATGAAGTCCTCTTGGCACCTTAATAAAGAAATTTCAAGCTATTAAGATTCATTCGGTGAACTGTAGATTTATGAAAAACTGAACATTGATGAATGATTAAAGCTTAAGCTTACAAATGATCATTTTGATCTTTAACTGTAATCTTCTTTCCAGCACAAAATTTAAATAAGAGATAAAACTAGTAAATCTTTTTATTTTGTGCTTGAAATGACCTGAATCCATAAAATAAAATAATATCAAAAGCTTATGATATCAAAAAATTAAATTTACAGTGATAACTCTACAATAGGAAATAATACTCAAAGCAAAAGGTTTGATAATGATGTAATCATCACCAAGCCTTAAAGTATTAATCCATTCCAGTGGATATCAGGAGTAATTTTCAGGTATAGTGTATTTAGTCATTAATATTGGGAATCCTTACTATATAAAGGCCCCTTCTTCCTCTATTCCCCCTCAGACACATCAAATTCAATCAAATATTAAATAAAAAGGTAAAAAACTCTATTCTCTTATACAACTCTTATATAATAAAAGACCAAAGTCTTATATCTCAGGAATTACCTTCTTCCAAATGATTACCCCAATATTCAATTATTATATGTTAAATTCTTTCAAACTCTCTAAACAAAAATAGAAAATATTAAAAAGGGTTTTTCTCTTTATTTTTTATTGAGATAAAATTTGAATAGATTGTATTTACATTATTAGGCATCAATGAAATGAAAATTATTTTATCAAGTGTTAGGAGTAATTTACATGTCTCTATTATCATTTCTCATTGGTAATGTTGTTTTTATGAATTTTTTTTTATCATTCAAGAATAATTTTGCATGCATTTGTTAATTTTTGTTAATAATTATAAATTTCCCTAAGTATATTGATAAGTTACTTTCCTTATATTAGATTTCTATAAATAATATAATTATTTTATGCCCAAAGTATAATAATATGTCATTAATATAATTATTTTGAATTTTAAAAGTCATTTATATTAAGACATGCAGACCACAAAAAGAAAAGCTGTGACATTTTGAGCTATGACCACATATTCAAAAATGTGACAAAACAACTTTACAATACTTATGTTTATAATGAGTATTGAAATTATTATCTTAAAATAAGTAAAGGTGACATAAAAAGAAATAAAGGCTTGATTATCCCAGAAATCAATGAATAAGAATTTGAAATGAATTACACCATTTGATTACTCATCAAAAACAACACATATCATATTTTTATTTCATATCTGAGAAGTCAATACTCACTCAGATAGACTAAATATATGCCTTTTTATGATGAGTACATATATTCATACTTTTTAGCTCACATCTCATGATGTATACATGGGAAAGAGCTCAAACAAAAAGAAAGTTACTGGATAATTATTGTAGAAATATAGACATACGCTTTTTTTGACAAGATAGAAGCAAGTTTATAACATACAAGGGTTTTTTGGCAAGATAGGTATAGCTGTTGACCACTTTGTTTTGGAAGTGATCCAAAGTTAAGAAAAGGTAGATATTCAGATTCTTTTAGCTAATAAGTAAAGAAATGTGTTATTTGTATCATTATATTCAGGTTATAGCCCCTTGAAATCATGGTTTTATATTTAAAATAGTAAAATTCAATATAAAAGATGAGCTACACGAAAAAAATCACAAAAGGAAGTTTTATGATGTGATGAAATGATCTTTGCAGCTTAGTAAGGTAATTCCAATCTATTAGAATTTATTATCTAAATGTATTTAGCATTTATAACTCAAAAGTTCTTTATTATCAAAGCTCAAGCTTAAAAATGATCATTTATGATCACTCACTGTAATATTGTAAGGTGTGAAGATGAAACTTTGATAAAATATCAAGTTCTTTTCCGGTCCTCAAAATTTGCATAAGGTAAAATTATTTGAAATAGTATGAAATAGTATTTTTAAAGTGAAAACACACGAATTCTATTTCTTTCAAATATTTAAGTATAAAACAATGATATAATAAACATTTATTGTTTTACCAACAATAAAGATTTATCCAAAAATACTCTACAAGAGATATTTAAGGCTACAAAGGAAATTTCTTCAACAGCAATTTAAATTGGAATTAATTGAGCAAAGAACTGCAAGCAATTAATTAAAGAACAAAGTCTTCAAAAAGATATTTGAAGAGTAAACATGCCCAAAGGTGACCAGAGTGAATTTGGAAACAAAATGACAAAGTTAACAGTGATGAAAGATGCTTTAATTCACTTTTGGGGTGGTTCAAGAGTAAAAATTATTATAACAGTTACAAACAATGATTATAATAATTTTTTCACGTGGTTGAAAGGTTCAAAATTTTTAACAAAGGGTGGCTGGAATATTCTATTGATTGGTTTAACAGTGTTTAAACTAATTATAAAAGGAAAAGAGTCTAACATGAAGAGAAAAGTGGGGCAAAGAAGACATTCTTTTATAGCCATCAGTTTTCTTACTCCAAAAGTAAAATTTACTCCTGTCAGTAGTTAAAAACAGTCTGACAACAGAAAAGCCCATTATGGCATCATTGAACCCTGGTTTAGACCAAAAAAGCGCTGGTTTATGCCTGTTTTTGCTATTTTTAGCCATTTTAGACCCTTAAATCAGCCATTACTTTAGCAATACCTTGTTTAGAGCTTTCATAACATGGCAGAATGTGTGTAAGAGTCATAGAAACCAGTTAAAACTGTTTTTACTAACATTGTTTTAACTTAAGGGTAGTGTTACCCACTTGGCAGAAATTAAAACTACCCTGGTTGGTATCAAAACCCCATCATCAATTGAGTCACAAACCCTGTGACTCAATTCCAGGTCAAAAAAGTAATTAAATTTTGCGTGTATTTTGACATCCCACCCCACTCAGCAAGGATTTTGGGAGTCTAGCTCCCCTTTAGAGCTAGAGTGTCTTTTCCCCCCCAGAATTAATCTTTCCAATTTATTTATTTTTTTAATTCCTCATCATGTAATACAATTATAATTTACATATGTAGTTAAATGGAGGTTTCGATTACAAATCTGTAATAATTCATACCTCATATGTAAATTAAAGTTCACTTATGTAATAAACATGCACATTTTGACATTTCAATTGAAAATACTTCAATTCCTCATAACATCTAAGCTAAACACAACACCTCAATTTTAACACAAAGATTGATGGTTAAAACCAAATTTGGTGTGAATTAATTTAAGGTTTTGAGGATTTTCATACTTTTGTACAAAAAATACTAAAAACTTAATTTAAGCTTATTTGGAGTTCAGTTCCAGAAATTTCATCCAGAGGTGACCCTACTTTCTTTTTTATGAGGAATCCAATGGTGTGATAATTTCTTGATGTTTATTTATTGGATAAAAATCTATAATATATTTTATAGAACTTTTTACTAAAAATAAATTAATTTCATAATTTTTATTAAAAGCTCACTTTTACTTAATTTTTACAAGTAAAGATGTATTTTCATAATTTTAAATTTTATTGTAACTTTATTTTCAAATTATAATTAAATTTTGATTTTCAAATATAAATTTGTATTTATATTTGAATTTTTATTTTTATAATATAAATAAATTTATTTTATTTAAATTTGTATCTTAATTTATCATTTGTGGTCTTTTGGGTATATGAAAATACCTCTAAGGCTCACATTCCCTCCCCCTAAAAAAGAATATTGCTTTGTAATATTGTTATTTCTAGTGTTCCTGAGCCTTCTGAGAGGTTTAGTAGCTTTAGGTATGTATTTTTCTGGCAATCATTCATCTTTGCAAGTTGGGTCACTGTACCTAACAAGGTATTCCCTTACTTTGTTGGTTCTCAACTTTCTTTCCTTGAGAACTTTGGTAATTTTCTTACTACCAGATGACTCAATAGGAGGTATAACTTGAGGGAACTTTGTTCCTCAAGGGAAATCTTTCAGCATCACTATATTTATATGGCTTTATCAAGCTCCCTGGAAGTGTGGGATGCTTATTTCTAAGTTCTTCAGATAACTCTACTTCAACAGCATTTTCTCCATGGAGGGCCTTAATCACAAAAGGTCCTGCAAAGGAGTCTTTCAACTTTTTACATCCTTTGATGTTATTGAAGTTATTTGTGGATACAAGAACTAGGTCCCCCACTTTGAAATCTTGAGTTGTATGTTTTTTATCCCATTTGTCCTTAGTATATGCAAAGAAGTCTTCCATGCACCTTACTTCATGCTTTCTAGCTTTGTCTAACATTCCCTTGAAGCTAGCAGCTGTGGGATGTATTTCAATCAAATCCTTCCTCAAGGAAGCTTGAGGTAATTTGCACCAGGGCGAATCTTGCGTCAATCGTCGGCGATTGACTTCACGTTGCACCGCTTTCAGTATAAAATCTTGCTTCAGTCGCGTTAGTGTCACTTTATAGTCACTGGATTTAGTGGGTCACGTCACGTCAGCGTCAAGACAATGTCAATCGTCACATGTGTCACATGAGAATGTCACTCAAAGCCCAAACCCGTTTCAACACTATTCACAATGTTTGGGTAATTTCACCTCATTGGCTTCCGCATCCCCACCTAATCCGCCCCGATGCTTCACATGCTTACGAGCCCGCACCGCCCTCCAGATGAGACTCCGACCCTGTCCCCCCATCTCCGTCCTCACCACTCCTTACGCTTTCAAACCCCGCCCTTACCATCTTTATGCTCACGTGGTGCACTCCCGACACCACTTATCCTTACGCTCACGGAGTGCCCTCCCGACATGCTCCCGACACCACTTATCCTTACGCTTGTGTAGTGCCCTCCCAACATGCTCCCGACACCACTTAACCTTACGCTTGTGTAGTTCCCTCCAATCATGCTCCTGACACCACTTAACCTTACGCTTGTGTAGTGCCCTCCCGACATCCTCCCAACACTGCTTACCATACTTACGCTGTGGGAACTCCTTTTGGTGTGGGATGAAATAAGGCAGTACCTTGAGGGGGAAATTATTGGTAAGTCTGTTTTGAATTTCATAATTGTCCAATAACCATGGGTGCTAAGGTGTATTAGCTGCCCCTCTAAATAATACTGAATAGTCAGCCTACAGAGAATCACAAAATAAAATAAGATTTGTGGCTTTAACAGATAGAGAAGACTTATCAGCAGTCTCTAAATCAGACCTATCAATAACACTACAGTAAAAATTCTGATCTAAATTTTCTGATAAAATAAACACTAGATTTTTTTACTTTATTTTAATAAAAGTGATGATAATATATATATATATATATATGTTTTGGGTTTCTGTTATTTTAATGAAACTAATAAGAATATTTTTTTTTTGTTTTTTTTTTTTTTAAGAATGATAAGAATATATATATTTTTTATGGTTTTAGGTGGATTATAATGATTTTTTTTTGATATGAGTACTAATAATAAGACTACTGGATTTGATTCTTTTAGGATTTCTTTTTAATACTGGGTTTTATATCACTACTACTTTTTTTTTAATAATACTAAGCCACTGAGCAAGGCTACTGAGCTTTTTACTACGTTAATACTACTATTCTTCACTAATACTAAGCTACTGAGCAAGGCTACTGAGCTTTTACTACGGTTATACTACTATTCTTCACTAATACTAAGCTACTGAGCAAGGCTACTGAGCTTTTCACTACTAAAACACTACTACTATTCTAGATATCCTGCTAGTTCAGGGATGGTTATGATCCTGGATAGTGGGAACTTGTTCCATGATGATGGGAAAAATGAGGGAGAGAGGACCTCTATTTATAGCTTTTGGGCCTCCATAGAGCTTCTCAAAATAGGGTACTTAGAAAAAATCATAGCTGAGAGGTTTTAGCTAGTGAGACATGTAGTTTTGGTGTAGCAGCGTGTTTGCTGAGAGAATTATGCTGGTTGTGCTTTTTCTTATCAAAATCATGTGATGTATTTGAGATAATTTTGCTGGTGACACTTTCATTTTTGGTGACTTTGTTACGTATTTTCTGAGAGAATTATGCTGGTGGTGCTTTTTCTTATCAAAATCATGTGATGTATTTGAGATAATTTGGCTGGTGAGATTTTCTTTTTTGCCAAGAAAGTGGAGAAAATACAGCTCCTGAAAGTTGAACTTTCTTCTAGTCATATGATATATATGAGAAAATTATGCTGGTGTTTCTGTTTCTTATCAAAATCATGTGATGTATTTGAGATAATTTGGCTGGTGAGATTTTCTTTTTATCAGAGTCATGTGAGGTCATTGAGATAATATGGCTGGTGATGTTTTCTTGAAGGTGGGGAAAGTATTTTTTGTTTCTATTTTTTACGTATGTTATGAGAGAATTATGCTTGTGGTTCTTTTTCTTATCAAAATCATGTGATGTATTTGAGATAATTTGGCTGGTGAGATTTTCTTTTTTCCAGAGTCATGTGAGGTCATTGAGATAATATGGCTGGTGATGTTTTCTTGAAGGTGGGGAAAGTATTTTTGTTTCTATTTTTTACGTATGTTATGAGAGAATTATGCTGGTGGTTCTTTTCCTTATCAAAATCATGTGATGTGTTTGAGATAATTTGGCTGGTGGGATTTTATTTTTGCCAAGAAAGTGGAGAAAATACAGCTCCTGACAATTGAACTGTCTTCTAGTCATACAATGTATATGAGAAAATTATGCTGGTGTTTCTGTTTCTTATCAAAATCATGTGATGTCTTTGAGATAATTTGGCTGGTGATGTTTTCTTGAAGGTGGAGAAAGTCTTTTTGTTTCTATTTTTTACGTATGTTCTGAGAGAATTATGCTGGTGGTTTTATTTTAGTATTGTATCATTTCTATCAAGTTTGATGCGTGTTATTATTACTAAGGAAGCATTTGTTCTTGGAAAATATATTGAAATTTTATGCATAGCCTTGAGGTATTTCTTCTTTAAATTGAATCAAGGTGGGGAAAATACAGCTTCTGATGCTTTGGTCTATTTTCATATACCTTTATTTAGATTAACTACCTTTAATGACGTAATTTGTTATTGATGATGCGATAAGGTGGATATATCCTTTGATACTATACTGTTTTGATAAGATCTTGAGGCTGCGTATTGTATATTTCTGTTTGAAATCTGTAGTTGTAATGTGTAAAAATGTTTTGCATAGTTTGTTTTATTATAATTTTTTTCTTTTGTTTTATTGGTAAGCTTGAAACTGGTACTAATGGTATGGAATACCACAACGCTCGCGGAGTGCACTCCCAACATGCTCCCGACACCACTTATTGTTACGCTTGTGTAGTGCCCTCCCGACACCACTTATCCTTACGCTTGTGTAGTGCCCTCCCGACACCACTTATCCTTACACTTGTGTGGTGCCCTCCCAACATGCTCCCGACACCACTTATCCTTACGCTTGCGGAGTGCCTCTCAACATGCTCCCGACACGACTTATCCTTCCGCTTCCGTCCTACATCCATCGTGTACGGTGGCTTGTTGGCGTACACGATGAATGCAATCGCTGAAATATGCTGAGTGGCCTTCTCTGCCAACAGGACCTAAGGGGAAATTGGTCAGTATATTCACAATGTTGTGGTTAGGGTTTAAATCATGAGACTCACAAATTAAAACCTAATAAGTGGACTATTTAAGACAAGAATGGTGTCTCCTGTTTCGCCGACAAAACCATTTTATTTCATATCATTCAAATGGAACACTTTGCTTAGTCCTTACCTCATGAGCGTTGAATAGTTCAAAAGTTGACTTGAGTAGGTTTCTCACTAGTCTACTTTATTCAATGTCTCACAGGGAAGTGATTTCATTTGCATGATATGAAATAATTTGCAAAACATCGCCTCCTTCAATTTCCCGACAAATCGCATTTTGCAAATGCGATTATTTTACTTGCACCTTTTTTCTTCAATTTGGATCTTTTTATTCAAACATTTTCAAACAAGTTATCAATCAACTCGTCACCATCTATTTGCTTAATAAACTACCTCCTCTATGGCCCAAACCCCGGGAAATTCACATGAATTCAATGAACAACCAACTTCAGCCCCAGAGAGTGGAAGTGAAATCTCTGATATCACCAGTAGTCGTGAATCAGGCATTGAAGTAGAGAGCCAGTCTCATGAAGATAATCAAGATCCACCAGTTCTTCCAGAATGTGAGTATGCATCCATCTTGAATATTTCTAATCTCCCAAAACCTGATATTGTGTCATAGCCTTTATTTCAGGTCAGCCTCCAAGCTCTCAGAAACCAAATTTTAAAAGTTATGAGAAGGAAAAGACTGTTGAACCTTGTGCACCAACAGAAGATGATGGGCAAGATGATGTAATTTTCAGTGGGGAGGTGGAAATTATATCCAAGGAACAATTTGTCTCCAACATTGCTCAAACAATCCCAAGGCTTGAAAAAATCCAAAATGATAGTAAAATTCCTGATTATGTGCGTCAAAAGATTGCTGAAGCCATGAGCCTTCTCAAAATGGATTTGAACCGTAAGTCCATTACTAATTCAAAACAAAGTTGATAAAAATAGCTGCTTACAATATATGGGCAGGTGTGGAGGTGGGAGAATCTCTACCTGAAGGATCTCAAGTCGTCATTGGATTTCCAGGCAAAGGATTAGGAAAAAGACCAAATATACATGCAACCAAAAAAACAAACAAAAAACGCCGTACCTTTGAAGCCGCAAACGATTCTCACGATCAAGGTCATGAAATTATCAATGTTGAAGGGGACCATATTGATAATCAAACTCCGCATACTGAACCCCCCCCAATACTCAATGAAACAATCCATGATGAAGCTCCACATACTGAAAGCCCCCCAATACTGAATGAAACAATGCATGATGCAACCCCTCCTGCTTTTGGAATATTCAAGCCTTTCAAGAAAGGGAAACAATTAAACATGATACAATGGGACGAGATATGACTGATATAGTTCCTGACCCTGAGCCCAAAGTGTCATTATCTGCTACTTTTCAAAGAATATTTTTATCCCACATGGAAGAGTTTGCAGGCATTTTGAATTATCATTCCAATATTACTCAACAATCATGGAAAAGGGGGCTTGATAATATCAATAGTATTTAGAAAAATCGATGGGACAATTTACCAACAAAAGATGCTCATACATTCCTGCCTGTTGGTATTAAGGTGTTCAGTAATGGAGAGCTTAAAATGTTGGCCTGGCTGGAGGACCTTGAGATGGCAGGTGAGTTTTATCTTTGTGCATAATACATGTTTATTGGCTGTTGACTGGTGATATAAATTGCAATATACAGGGTTAGATTTTTTTAAGCCAACCGAAACAGAAGCGTTTTTTGATCACAACATTTGGAATCTCAAATTGATGAAGGAATCAGCTAAACCTCCAGAGAATCTCCCAAAATCTGAACACTCCTTCTTCAAAATGGTTCAGAGCCTTCTTTACCCCACCAATCCAGTTAAACATTTTTGGGCAAATGTTATGTTTGAATCCATTAGCTTAGTCTCATACAATGTGATTGCACCCAAACCATATGTTGAACCAACATTAAATTCGACCGATCCTCTTGGACTCAAACAGGGGGCACTTGAATACCTTGCCTCCTGCTTGAGTAAATCAAAGCAACGTGCAACCCAACTCAGCATTGAAGGTGGCAGGGCTGACAATGAGATATCCACAAAGCCGCCCAAGAGCCTGGAGGATCTAATGGATACAGTTATCCATTTGATGATTGCGTACAACATGGTACGTGCAGATACAAAGGTCGAAGTTAATGGCATCAAAGGAAAACTCACGAACTCAAAAAAAATGAGGCCATCAAAGATCTTTTGGCGTGTCACAGGAATCTCGGAATAAATCAAATTTGCTATGGTATATTAGCGGCATTCTGTGTGGCGGGGGTGTGTGATTTGATGGTATGCTCAGATGACTGGAGAACAAGCTCAGTTAAAGGGGCTTTATCACTAATTGACATTTCCGCAAAACTTTCAGAGGGTAAAAATCTAGTGGAGCCAGTGTGGCTATGTTCTAATAAGTATATATGTAATTTACTGAATAAAAGTTTCTTCTCATCAGAGTCTTTTAACCCCACTGTACCTCTTAGATTTGAATTTGCACAATGCTTAGTATTAGACTTTGGTGATGCCTGTGTGGCAAAACATGGTCTTGGTTCAAGTGATGAGGTCACCTTGACGGTACCCAGGTCAGCTAAACTCACAACCAGGATTGACCCGTTTTAGATTAGCTTTGTACTAGATAGATTGTAATTTAATTTTGCAAAGTGATTTATGAATTTAATAATCATGACTTCCTATCCTACTACTGCCCAGATGCCACAGTCTGAGTACCAATAGTAATTGTACGGCGACATGCCTCCGTACATCATTGCAAAGACTCCGACAAGACGCAAGCTGAGTCAGGCGTTGTGCCCGCGAGTAGCACACACGGGGGCATTGCGGGAAGTCGCGTTTATCACTTCCCGCCAGCCCATAATAGGCCAAATGTTCCTGTGTCTTTCAAGAGGACTAGGATAGCTAGGGATCCGCAGAAGGATGCATATTTCATTTGTGTGTGCTTGCAATATTCCAAATGGTTGGATTGGAAAGTGATTGAATGGGAACATCAATGTGTAAAATTGAATAATGCACTATCCACTGCAATTTTCAGGTTCAGGTATTTGAGATTGCGAATTTGCCAAGGTCAGGTGTGATCTTTCTTTTTAGCCGCAATCAAAAAAGATTCATCAACGGCAATTCAATTTAGGTTATATTAATAAATCAGTAATCATTTGGTTTCATTTCATTTTCTGCTGAAAGCATGCCATTCACGAAAAAAGGAAAAGAGCGTAAAATGGAACTTGCAAGAAAGCGTCAGGCTGAGGAAGGAAAGTGTGAGTTGCTCGCTTAATCTCAGTGTATATATGCTTCCACATTTATGTGGAACCCTCATTGGGACCCACGGAAGAACATTGGCTTTAGTCGGTTCAGATTGTGCCAATGTCATGTGGGCTCCAACAGGGAAGTCAAAGGATGTGTGCTGAGGAAAGCTCCTTGGCAGTATCTGATATCTTGTGTGCTTCAACACATAGTGATCCCTCAACCACTCGGGAATAGTAGCAGATCCCAAAAGACAAATGAGCACAAAACGACCCAAATGAATAGGTTGTTTTCCTCCTCTCGCCCAACAGCACAAATATCAATGCCAGTATCAGCAAATATCACCCCAAGTGAAATTCGGAGGGTTGTGGATGTCAATCAGATCAAACGCATTCACTTTGGCCGTGTGGCAATTTTCTCTTCAACCGGATTACTCATTGCCCTTGTCGAATTCCAACCATTCACAACAATGAGTGGAGTCGAGGTCAATCAATGGGATGAATTATCACAATTCTTATTTCGCAAAAAGAGATTCACCAACCTGATTGCAACCAATGGAGCATTACTTGAGGGATTTATGTTTGCAATTGGGTGGCGCAAATGCAGCACGAAGAATGAGCAATTTGGTCTGTATGGAAGTGTTGGGAAAATTGAAAACGCAAAAGTTGAATGGCAGAACCGAGGTGCCAATCTTAGCTCGGTGGGTTGCATTCTAGGGCAATCCTTACCATATGTTGGGGATAATTTATTTGAGAAGATTCAAAATTTCTACAATTCATTGGGGGTTCCATCTTTTCATCAAGTTAACTATGAAGCCAATATGCCCACAAATCCGGGTGCATTAGAGTTTGCTTCCGCACTCACTTTCACCATGAATGGATTCAAAAACGCACCTCATGTTGATAAGGATGCATCGCTCTATGCTTCGGGATGGTGGTTTCAAGCTGATAAGCGGACTGGCCAAATTCAAAGAGATGTGTCAAAGTGGTGTACAGGGGGAAAATTGATTTTCCCAAATGAGCATTTTTGGATTGATCTATCCGCATGTCATGGGCTCATTCAGGTAGTGTGGGCCAGTAGTACATTTGCTCATTATACTGATCCAGCACAGGACAACAAAAGCACAAAACTAGTGGGTATGTCCGCACAATGCCCAAGCAGGTTAGCAAAAACAATGTGGCAAAAAAGCCATGGCTATTATGAGATTGGCAAGAGAGCGGGCTATCAAATCAGGGATGGTAATACAATCTCATGCCGATTCAAAGAATGACAAGATTTGCATGTGTGTTGGGTAAGTAATGGTGGGGTAAGGCAGAGGACAATATACACCAGGATTGGATGGATTCGAGTGTGGGAGATGGGGTGTCTCACATAGAAAAGGGGTGAAGTGGATTATGTACGGTGGCATGCCATTGTACATCTGTCCTGGTTTTTTGCTATTGTCCAGGGTGCCAATGCTTCACACGCGAATCCTTATGCTTGTGCAGGTTCCAACAATGCTAAAAGTTCCTTACGCCTATGCGGGGTGCCAACACTACACACGCCAATCCTTACGCTTTTGAAGGTTCCCCACAATGCTGAAAATTTCTTGGCCTGTGCAGGATCCCGAGAATTCACACGCCAATTCTTACGCCTGTGCAGGCTCCCAACAATTCACACGCCAATCCTTATGCTTGTGAAGGGTCCCAAAAATTCTAAAAATTCCTTACACCTGTACAGGCTTCCGACGATTCACACGCCAATACTTACACTTGGGAAGGTTGCCAACAATGCTGAAAAATTCTTACGCCTTTGCAGGCTCCCGACAATTCACACGCCAATCCTTATGCATGTGCAGGCTCCCAACAATTCACACGCCAATCTTTACGCCTGTGCAGCCTCCCGACAAGTCACACGCCAATCCTTACGCTTGTGAAGGTTCCAGACAATTTAAACAATTCAATACATGAGTAAGATTAATAGCGTGTGACCATAGGAAAGGCCATGTTTCACAAATCTGGAGTGGATTGCTCACATGCGGGAAGCTCCCGCCCTTTTACAGTTAAGAATGGATATGGCTCTAAACCATGGAAGAAGAAAATATAGGAGACAGTAACGGCAACTATTGGCGCATTTTGGGAAAAAGAGGTTCACAAAAACAAATACTCACTCAAACTCTTGGTTGGGCACTTACAAAAATAATTCTCACGCAATCAGGGTTTTTCTCTAAGGAGGAAATAAATAATTTTTATGTGAACAAAGAATGTAATAGAAATTGAACATAACAATAATTGAAGACAAATAATTTATTTAAAATAAAGTATCACAATTAATAAAAAGAGGAAAAATGACATTTTTTTTAAATTTTTATTTTTCTAAGAATTTCGAGACTATCCCCGTGATGTCCTCCTTTGGATAAGCCTCCAGTGCCTGGGAAAGGAGGGAGTTTAGTTCCTCCCTGAATTCCCGGTGCATCTCATTTCGATGAGTTGCATCCACAAAAGGAATCATGTGGAGCAAGCGGCGATGCTCCAACAAGATTCGGTTGATCAATTTGTGGACAATGGCTCGAGGAATCATTAGGGTTGGTCGCAGGGCTGTGAGTTCCTGGCGAGCGTCCTCATGGGAATGAGAGGAGCTTGGCACCGGGGGGGAGGAGGAGGTTGGGTTGTTGGGGGCAATGGGAGGGAGATCCTGGGAAGGAACCGGGGTAGGAGTGGAGGGAGGGGGAACAGGAGGGGAAGATGGTGGATTCTGTGAAGAAGAAGGGGGAGGGGGGATCCGATGGGCGTATCGTTGATGATGATTATCGAGCGAGGAGTGGCGGGATGATCTGGAGACGGTCAAAGAAAAAATGAGTAAAAGTGGATATGGATTGAAGAGAAAGAAGGGGTGACTTACCATGAGGTTCCTCCGTGGATTGCCTAGGAGCCACCTCAGGTTCTGGCTCACAAGTCGTATTGTCCTCAGGTGGTTGGGACGATGGACTTGGGCCAGGAATAGGTGGCTCTTCGGTTCGGGAGGGTTCTAAAAAAGGAGTAAGAGTCAGTTCACTCGACTCCAAAGTGAAAGTGAAAATGAAATAAAACTTTGGCTGCTTACCGCGGAATAATTCCTCAGACCATCGGGTGCCACTTGGGCATGGAGTGGGTTGCCGGGGGGTTTGCTCGCAAGGCAAACTAGGAACAAGAGAGTCATGTCAGGGGGGATTTGGGGGGTTTTGTTCTATGAGTAATGGAAAAAAGTAAGTATTATTGCATGAAGAGGAATGAGATAAGGAGGAGAAAGAAAACTTACTTTGGCGTTTGAATCCCATTGGTGACAAGACATGGTGACAATCAGCCCAAGCTTGAATGTCCTCTCTCCATTGCCATCCTTCATCAGCCGGATAATCACTTCGCTCTGGTCGAGGAGTGAAGTGACCATCGGATGGTGGCCTAGGAGGGGGAGTGGACAAATTGATACTGGAGGTGACAGGGCTAATCGTCCGGAATCGTTCCCGTTGGCCTTTTGGGGGCCCGGCGTCCAATCACGCTCCGAAATGGTTTCATCATCGTCGACCACAAAGGAGTCCTCGCAAGGGCGTCTTGGGCGGGAACTCCTCTGGCCTCGTGGTCCGAAGGGGCGGACAACGAACGAACATTTCTTGTGTGCTTGTCGGCAAGCATCACAAGCGTTGTTCGTCGTCGAGGAACGAATGCAGGGGATACCCCGCTTGGTGCATAAAGTGCACGACATCTAAAAACAAAACAATTGAGGTTAGTAACTGCATACAAAGTAAACAATCAAGAGAGAAAATGAAGACGTATGATGAATTATAAATTTAAAACGGAAACAAGATAAGAACACTCTAGTCCGAAGTTTTTAAAAGTCTTGAAAAGAGTTGTGCAGAAAAATAAGTATTAATATTGGTACATAATGTTGACAAAAGTTAAAAAAAGAGGTAACACACAAGGTGGATAGAAGGGAGGTTCTGAAAGGATCAGCAGAAGAAACAAACAGGCAAAAGTAAGGGGAGTGGGCTTAGTGGAGTGCGAAAGACAAAAGTAGAAAGGCAGGAAGACCAAGGGAAATACACACACAAGAAGGACAAACGCGGGTGAGGTTGAACAAAGTGGAGCAGGTGAGAAAGAAAGTGAAGGGCCTGTCGTGTGAAGATGGTCTTTTATACCATGGTGAAGCTGAGACGATCTCAGCAGTTTCAGCACCCGCAAAAGTCTCAGCTTCAAGGTGTGTGGGCAAAATTGAAGCTGAGTCTCAGCGAATGCTGCAACTGAGAAGTGAAATGCTCGCGTGAGGCAGAAGAACAATGGGGGTCTTGCTGAGTATTGCAATTTATTGAATTGTCAAGCTCAGTCAAATCCCCTTTGTTTCCTTAAATAGCAACCCAATCACCCAGGAGGGTGGTCGTGAGGCCCTTGTTGAATATGCATTGTGGGTGCAATGCACAAGTGACCCATGCAGAAATGCACCCGGTGCATTTGGTCACAAGTGACCGCGGGGAGATTACCTGCCGTATGGCCTGGTCATATTGTTTGAACAAAGGGGGGCTGTAAGACAAGTGAATACAGCATGAGCTTGCCTCGACCCATTGCTCAGGTTTGCTTTCGGGTCATAATCGAAATGCTCAGTGGCTGAACATTTTAATTGCACAGTAATTGAACAATTGATATAACAATATCAAATGCGCCATGCTGAGCCATTGCTCAGTCATTTTTGTATGCCCACAATCTGAGCATTTGGCACAGAATCGGGTGACATTGCAGCCAGGTGCAGCATTTCACATGCTTTGGTGAAGTGCTCCAAACTGAGCCTTCCAATGAACTATTGCAAAGAAAGTTCATTCCATGGCTTTACTGAGCACTTCCACACGGTGCGTTTGACCATGACATGCTCAGCTTGCATGTGCAAATCAGGTGAAACGCAAAGCTGAGCATGTGGCACATGAGCTATGTATATGCAAACAATCGGAAGATGCATGCAGGCTCAAGTAGTATTACACCTTCCTAATCTGTACAGCCAACACTGTAGTACACAGTACACCTTTGTAAATGAATGCTGCGGGGCAGAGAAAAAGTTGTTCAACGATGTAACATCCAATCACGTCAAGCCATCGAGTCATATATCTCACCTGCATCCCTTTGATGCACCTTGTTGGACAGCTCTGCCTAACTATGGCACAGATGCGCATGTAATCCAAGTTAATGTAAGTGGGTCATAGTGGGATGACTGTTTATTTGGGTCATACACAAACAGTGGATTCCATCCGATGCCATTGTTGGGGCAAACAATGACTGTCCCTGCTTGTTCTTTGCGCGTGCTCATTGTTGGGCAGCCACACACTTTCATATGCACCCCCCAACGGGTCATACACAGGCAACTTTTACACGACTGGAAGACATTTTACTGCCAGTGTTCCGACCGGCTAGTTTCTTGGTTGGGTGGTCAGCTTGACTGCAGACGCTCACCTGCTCGCGCATGGAAACCTGAGGCCAATCAGTGTGGATTTGCTTGAGCCTCATCCACATTAGAATAATCCCAGCCTATGTTTGCGTGGGTATCTCCCACCGCGAGTCATTTTCTTCACGTTCTCACACGCCCCGCGCAAGCTGTGGCACCTGCCTTGCAGCCAAAAATTCCCTTGGGTGGGTGGCCTCTTTCGCCAGAGTTTTGTACGCGCGTGAGGCAAAGACCCAGATGCCAAGCTTGGTGGATTAGTACTCGCCTCAAACACAATAGGGGTGAATGTATATGTGGATCACGGCTCACGGCTGGCGCCCCCTTTGATCATCCCACACATTCCCCCCTGGAAGCCCAGTAGGCATCAGTCAGCAAAAAACTTCAGGCAAAACCAAAGTCATGTTTGCTGGCATGCCACCGAACATATCTCACCCGCCCACACACAAACATCCCCACAGTGAGATTGCCCAGTAGGTCCCTGTGACCAATCAACCTGGGGAGGATACGCTCATTGTTCGCTGTCACACCAGCGAACATGACTGCATGCCTCTAATATGCCCTCCACAATAAGTTGCTACAACCCACCCAATTTCGGATATGCTAATGTCAACCTTGTTCCACCAAAGGTTTTGTACCTTGCTGAAGATCCAGCAGTCATATTGGTGCACCCACATTTTGGCCACCTTTTACATCATCAAAACTCTATTTTTGATGATTTTTCTTGTAACTCATCTTTTCTGTCGAAATTTAATATTTTAAGCTTTAAACTATGATTTCAAGGGGTTATACCTTGAATATTATAATAAAAAATACATCATTCTTCACGAATGAACTAGTAGAATCCAACTGTCTACTTTTTTTTAAGTTTGGACCACTTTCACAACAAAGTGGTCAACAGCTCTGTTGATTTTAATCAATAATTCTTTACAGATTTTAAACTTGTTTATAGCTTGTGAAATAAACTTCATTTCTGTATTCCTATATTAATTACGTGATGACTTTATTTTTGGTTCATTACTCTATCATGCATAATTCAAGAGATATTAGCTAAAATCCTTGAATATATGCATTGACCAAAAAAGTGCATATATTCAGGTTAATTCCTTAAGTATTGATTTTGAAGCTTAGCTTATTAATTGTTTTATGTGTGGATGTTTATGGGGAATCCAATGGTACCATTTATTTTACATGTTGTTTCATTTGTCTTTGAAATAAATAAGGCTTTGTGTTTTTTATAAGGTATTATTACTTATAGCTTATTAAATGTTGACTTTACAGATATGCCATAAAAGTGGTATATGTGTATTTTACCATGGGGAATGCAATGGTATAATTTATTTCACCCGCTTATTCATTGTTTTCTGAAGTTAAACCAAGTTTTATACCAATTTATGGTATTTTTTGTAGTTTTAAGGTACTTATTATATTTCTTGTGACCTTTTTGGGTATGTGGTTATATCTCAAAGGTTCACACCAGTAAGCTTGGTCAAACCATACTTCCAAACAGAGGAGGATAAATTCCCCTCCAGGAAGAAGAACCCCACACCACCTCATATAGTGGAAGTGGAGGACTCCCCAGGACCTGTGAGTAAGATCATCAGGGCCAGGAAGATCAGACTTAATGGAAAGGATCAAAGACAATACTTAGTCAGATTCAAGCACCAAACAGCTGATAAAGACAAATGGTTGGCAAAGGATGCCATACCAGATGGGAACCTTTATCTAGAGAGATTCAGAGCCTCTAGGAGGACTGAACAGTCTCATCAATGATGCGCCTTTTTTAGAGGGAGGGTATGTCAGCCTGTGACTCAAAACCAGAGCACAAGCATGACAGCCAAAATACAATAAACCAATGGTATAGCCAAGATACCACCAAAACATGGAGCTGAGCCAAATCAGCTCAAAATGTATCAAAAGAAAAAGAAAACTCACCTCTTTCTGAAAATATAAGTCCCATCACCATAGGACAAGAAATAACAAAGTTATTCCTGCTCAAAGTTATTGCTGAGCATAAACCTTAATTTTCACCTCTCATCTAAAATCTAGAAGGTGAGTCTTAACCCCATCAAATGTGTACTCAAAATGAAGCGCTAGGCCAGGGCTATCCAATGGTACCAGACAAACTGAGCTAGCACCAATATTACTGGAGTTATGGTCAATTTCAGGCCAAATAAGGCTGAACAAAACATTCACCTCTCATCTACTTCTACAGTTTTAGTGTGAGATACTTGAAGTGGGGTATTTTTGGAAAGAGCACAATCAGGGCTATCTGATGGTGTCATCCATTTCTCCATAGCTCAACTAGAACAAAAGTTATGGGGCAAACAAGCTCATAGCAGCTTTTTGCCTATACCACGCAAATGTACAAAATTCTTGTACATGGGATAACTTTGCCATATCTAAAGATACCCATATCAAATGAGGTACCATTGTGTAGAGCACATACAGGGCTACACACCAAACCAATTTTGAGGTTGAGATCTCAAGAATTGACTAAGCTATGGCTGTTTTAAGGTCAGATTCCCACCTGCTGTCATATACAGACTTACCATGGGATAATATCCCATAACCATGAATATGAGGTGCCAAATAGACAAAGAAGCTTGTTTTTACTTCAATACCTCATATGTCAGTCAATACTGGGGTCCCATACAGGTTCCGTACAGCATTCTAGGCCTCATAAACGTCAGAATCAGGCCGTGAGGTCCCCAGATGAACATTTTCACCCTCTATGGGTGAAAACTGCCCAGATGTGGTTTCAAAACCACATCTGAGCCCAATACAGGCTATACAGGCTGTTTCCAAACCACAGGCCAGTGCTAGAGAGTGAAAAAATCTTCACCTGCTCTACGTGGAAAGGTCTAGCACCCTTTCCACATCATTTCAGGATAAAAAGGAGGCTTTTCACAGCCAGAATTGTTTCCTCATCCTGCTCTTGAATAAACTACGTAGTAAACTTTCACAAACAGTTTTACTCTTGGTTAAGAATAAGGTATAATTATAAATCTTAATTATTGTAGTCTTTTATTATTGTAACCCAACAGATAAAGCTTCACCCAGGGCTTTCAACAGTGCTCACCACCACTATATCATATATAGTAAAGCCCTTTAAATCTTAAATTAAATTATCTTTAAGCCCTTTTAAATCTTTTTAAAACCATTTTTACCGTGTCACAAACACAGTTAAAGTTGTATTTAGCCTATTTACACCTTTATCATAGTTTCATCCTGACAGAATTAGTAAGGATATGACCACCAAATATCCATTGACAGGCAACGAAAGAAAAAGAGAAAAGGTTCTAAATGACTGACTTGATAATATCAGTATTCACTTAACCAAAATGATAAGATAAATAAGGATAAAATAAAATCAAAATATATTAATTAACTGGGGAAAGGGTAGCCGGTATATGTGAAAAGTAGGGAGCTTGAGTTCTTCAGGCTGATAACTGATCTGTATTGATCCTTGGGCTGTATTGATTGCTTTTAAAATGGATACAGATGGCTAATATTGAAATTGAATTGAATTGAATGAATTTACCATGCTTGAAAATGAAATACAGTTCTTGATGGATCCAGACTGTATTGAAATGAATATGGTTGCCAAGATGGATTGAGTGGAGCTTTGACACTTGACAATTGAATGAATGAATGAATGAACTGCCTCTCTAATCACTTGGGAATGGTTGAACAGTATTTCATCAGAGGAATACTGTTAATGGAATTATCCAATGACGTCTTGATCGCGTGATTGGTCTTTGACGCTGAAACGCTTGCTCTAGAGCCTTGATGAGTCCTCTGAATGATTGGGTGCCTTGATGACGTCATGATATGTTGGAATTTTTAAATGACCATTTGATATTGCCACCATTGAATTTCTGTTAAAAAATGATGCACAATGATATATAACATCATTTCTGGCATATTGGTTCAATGGAAAGAAGATTACGTCCAAAGGTATTGAGATGGAAAGAAAGAGGGGAAAAAGATGGATGGAATGGCTTCAGAGCTTGGAAAGGTGTTTCTGGGTCCTTTGGGGCTTTTGGCCACTTTTGGGTTCTGAGCCAAAAACTGGCCCAAAGGGCGGGAAAGTGTCTTTTGGACACTTTGCGTTAAAGTGCACAAAATTGGGTAAAATGCGCAAAGTGCACAAAAATGTGCAAAATTTTCAAATATGCTCAAATGCGCAAAGTGCGCAAAATGTGCAAAAGGGCGCAAATGTGCAAAAATGCGCAAAATGCGCGAAAATGTGCAAAATGGGCATCATGAGCCGAAATTGACAAAAACAGCCATTTGGGCCATTTCCCCTGGTTTTGAGGGAAATTACCAGAAATACCCATTTGGGCATAAATTGCTGCTATGGCTTCTGGATTGAGGTGAAGGGCCATGAAGGTCCCAAAAGACAAATGGCAATAATGGTCCATAAGATGATGACGTGGCCATCTTGGCCACTGGTGATGGATATGGCTAATTGGCCATAAATGTACTGTGGCTTGATATGCCATATGGAGATCCAAGGAGGTGCATTGTCATGGTTGTGACAGTACCCCCCACCTTGAAATGATGAGCTCCTGAGCACCAATACAAGGTGAAGCCTGTTGAGGCTATTGGAAAGGATTTAGAGTGGGATAGAGGAAAGTTCTTTTAAGAGGAAAATAACTAATAACTGATACCAAAAATCTTTCATATGATGCAGGAATTGCTTGATCTGCTTTTGAGATTGGCTTCATGATTGATGATGTTGTAATGAGTGAATATTCTTTACGATGAATTTTTGATATGATAAAGTGACAATAAAAATAAAATTGGATATAAAGAATGAAAATGAAAATAAAAGAATGAGAAAAGTGAAAAGAAAAATGAATTGAAACTTGAGGAGGTTCAAATCCTCATCACAAAGTTTGATAACTGATTTTGAAATTGGCCAAGGACCTGGACAGAGAAATTTGATGCCAGGTGCTCACAAAGTGGCCAAGGTGATGTTTTGAAAAGATTTTAGACCCCTCAGGGAAGTGCACACCAGGAGAGGAACTTATGTTTAGTAGTTACCACTCCTGCCAGTGCCATACAAATAAAAACAAAAATGTTGAAGGAATGAATTTGAATTGTGAAGTCTTGGAAATGAATTGAAAAGTGAATGGTACATTATCCCAAGTGAAAATGACCATAAGATTGGTAATGAAGTTGAAAGCCATGCCAAAGATCTGTGTCCAAAATTGCAAAGTGCTCACAGAGTGGCCAAGGTGATGCCTAAAACAAAAAGAAGAGTAGAATACCCCTAAAGGTGCATACCAGAAGTGGGACTTACTTTTGGTAATTCCTCTCCCCACCAAGCACCATAATGAATCAAGCTTTTGAAGAATTGGGCCCAGGCTTGTCAGGATATAAAGAATAAAAATCCTTAACCAGTTCAGGACAATTCTTGAGGTTTTTGGTTGATTCCCAAGTGGATCTTTCTTGGTCTTGACTGAAACCTTTCCATTCCACCACATACCATAATTTTCCTCTCTTGAGCTTTGAATCCAGTATTTGAGAGAATTCCCATTCCTTTTCTTCTTCAATGAGGATTGGAGGAGGAGGCTCTTGATGCCTATTTGGGATTGTTGATGTCTTGACTGGTTCATAAGATTGGAAACGATGTTGAAAGCCATGCCAAATATCTGTGTCCAAAATTGCAAAGTGCTCACAGAGTGGCCAAGGTGATGCCTACAACAAAAAGAAGAGTAGAATACCCCTAAAGGTGCATACCAGGAGTGGGACTTACTTTTGGTAATTCCTCTCCCCACCAAGCACCATAAAAATCAAGCTCTTGACGAATTGGGTCCTGGCTTGTCAGGATATAAAGAATAAAAATCCTTAACCAGTTCGCGACAATTATTGAGGTTTTCAGTTGGTTCCCAAGTGGATCTTTCTGACTCTTGACTGAAACCTATTCATTCCACTAAATACCCTAATTTTCATCTCTTATGCTTTGAGTCCAGTATTTGAGAGACTTCCCATTCCTCTTCTTCTTCAATCATTATTGGAGGAGGAGGCTCTTGATGCCTATTTGGGATTGTTGATTTCTTGACTGGTTCTAAGAGTGAAATATGGACGACTGGGTGGATGGATTTTCATTGAGATGGAAGCTTGAGGTGGTAGGAATGAGTGCTGACTTTCTTCAAGATTGGAAAAGGACCCAACTATCTTTCACACAGTTTTTTGGTGGGTCAAGTTGATTTGATGTTCTTGGAGGAAAGCCATACCATGTCACCAGGATTGAAAACAGGTGGACTTGCTCTACTTTTATCTGCATACCTCTTAAACTTGTTTATGGCATCTTCAAGTTCTCTCTTGACATCTTGCTGTACTGATTGGATTTTTGTTGATAATGTTCCTGCAGGAGTATCTTGAGAAATGTGAACTGAGTCAAAATGTGGATCTCTTCCATAAAAAGTGAAAAACGGTGATTGTTTTGTTGAAGAGTGGTCAGACTTATTGTAGGAAAATTCAGCCAGAGGGAGCCAAGTGTTCCAATCATCTTGATGAAAACTGATATACATGCGAAACTACTGTTCTAGTATCTGATTTACCCTCTGTGTCTGTCCATCAGTATCTGGATGGTAAGCAGTTGACAGATCTCTTGAAATCTTGAGCTTCTGAAAAAGATTGGTCAAAAAAGAAGAAACAAAAAGAGAACCTCTATCACTAACAATGCTTGAAGGAAGGCCATGCTTTGAGAAAATATTCTTGATGAAGAAATGGGCCAAATCTAGTGAAGTGATTAAAGACATTGTTGGAATAAAAACTGCCATTTTTGAGAATTTGTCCACTATGACAAGGATTGAGTCAAAGGAACTGGACAGTGGCAATTGAGTGATGAAATCCATTGAAAGAAAAAACCAAGGACCACTTGGAATTGGAAGAGGCTTGGGGAGTCCAAACTTCTTGTGATGAATATTTTTGTTTCTTGAACACTGTTGACAGGATGATACATAATCCTTGATAAATTGAGTCATGCCAGGCCAGTGAAAATTCTGCTCGACAAGTTTGAGAGTCTTCTGTTGGCCAGGGTGTCCAGCTAGAGAAGAGTCATGCCTTTTTTGAAGTGGGCTGAGTCGAATTGTGGGGTCATTTGGGACCACCACCCGATCTTTGAACAGGAGAAGTTGGGAGGAGGAATCAAGAGAATAATCTTGGACAGATTTACCTTTACCCAAATATTGAAGGATACTTCTATATTGAGAATCTTGCCACAATGCCTTCTGAATTTATTCAATCAAATTTGAAAATGCTTCCACCTTGACTGCAAAGAATTTTGAGGTTGAATTTCGTCTTGCTTGATTATTTTTTAATAATTCATTGGATTCTTGCTGATGAAATCTTCCTCCCTCTCTGGGTAAATGTCGTCCAACGTGATAAAGCATCTGGAAGGGTAGCCAAGCGGCCAGGGCGGTAGGTGATTGAAAAATGGAATTCAGAAAGAAATTCGTCCCAGCGGGCTTGACGGCGAGTAAGAATCTTTGATGACATAAAATATTGAAGTGATGAATGATCGGTGAGTACTTCAAAAGAGGATGAAAGAGAAAGGAGAAAGGCTCTCCAGTGCTTGAGAGCCCAGACTATCCCAAGGAGTTCCTTGTCATGAATCTCGTGATTGAGCTCAGCTGGGAGAGGCTTATGGCTATCAAATGCAATGGGATGTTTTCCTGAGTCAGAAATCTGATTCAGTACGGCACCCAAGGCATAATCTGATGAATCAGTCTCTACAGTGGTGGGTAGAGAAGGATCAAAGTGAGAAAGGATTGGAGCAATGGTGAAAGCCTCTTTGAGCTGATCAAACTGTCTGAGAGCTTCCTCATTGAGGTGAAAACGGGAATCTTTCTTGAGGAAACTTGTGAGTGAACTAATCTTCTTTGACTAATTCTTGATGAAACAGCGGTAATAATTGGCAAAGCCAAGGAATGATTGAAGAGCCTTGAGATTTCTTGGAGGTGGCCAATTGACAATTTGCTGGACTTTTGCTTGGTCCATCTTGAGGCCTTCAGAAGAAACAACATAACCCAAATACTCTACACTAGTAACATGAAACAGGCACTTGGAGGCCTTAGCAAAGAGCGTATTGGCTCTGAGTCTGGAAAGAACAGTGGACACATGAGTGACATGTTCTTCTTCAGATTTGGAAAAGACCATAATGTCATCCAAATAAACCACAACATAAATAACAAGAAGATCATAAAAAATATTCTTGACAAGGTTTTGGAAAGAGGCAGGAGCATTGGTGAGGCCAAATGGCATAACAAATACTCATAGCTGCCATATTTAGTTCCAAAACCTGTCAAATGTTCATCACCTTCCTTGATTGTGAGCAGGTTATATGCACCACGCAAAGCAATCTTTGAGAAGATAGAAGAACCATTGAAAACAGTAAGAAGCTGATTCATAGGAGGAACAGGATACTTGTTCTTCCTAGTAACAACATTGAGTTTGCGGTAATCAACACACAAATGGAGGCCACCATCTTTCTTTTTGACAAAGAGGACAGGTGCTCCTGTTGAAGAGGAACTTGGCCAGATGAAACCTTTCTCTAAATTCTCTTAAATGTAGGCCCTGAGTGTATCTGAATCTTGGTTTGATAAAGAGTAGATTACCCAAACTGGAGGTAGAGACCCCTCCAGCTCTTTATGATGATCACAGGCGCTTTGGGGAGGAATCTTTTCTGCTTTTACCTTGGAGAATACATCCAAGTACTGGTGATAAACAGAAGGAACAATCTCCAGCACGGTTTCTTTTTCTTTTGGCTCTTCCTCTTCATCCCAAACCCCTCCAGGGAGTCATTATAAGATGAAGGAGGAAGGTCCATATTCCCAAAGAAAAGATGAAGTGAAGATACAGAATTATCTTCTCCAACATCTTGAATCTCTTTGAAGACTTCATCTCTAGATGGTAGTAATGACTGATGGGAATCAAGGGAAGGAATATGGACAAAAGATAGAAACAATGGTGTTCTAGAATCACCAACCAGAGTTGCACATGATTTTGAAGAAGAAAAGTCATTACTGAAAGATTTTGAAGGATTATAATAGTCCTTATGATCAGAATTAAAGGTGATCAATCCTTGCCTCCAATAAATATATGGATTAAAATGACTGAGAAAGTCAAAGCCCAAGATGAGGTCTTCTCCCTTGGGAGTATCAATGACTAAAAAGTCCCATTCAAAGCTTGGGAAGGAAGGGAGCTCAACCATATATTTAGTATGGTCAGTCACAAAGAAGGAAGGAGACTCTGAGAAGTCAAGAATGATAAGGGGAATCTTCTCTGGGAGTTCTGACATGGTCAAAGAATACTTGTGAGCAAACTGCTTTGCAATAAATTAGTTGGTAGCACCAGAATCAATGAGAATACTGTAAAACATATCAGAGAGAGAAGAAGAAACAAAAAATTTAAGGAATTTTTGACACCAGTATTCAGAATGCACAATTGTGCTCTGGATTGAAAACAGTGAAGACCATTGAATACAACATTATCTTCACTCAGGATTTTCCCTGGCAGGGAAATTTGCATGACGGTTGGGTAAGCTTGTTTTGAGGCCTTTTGAAACAGGACTCAAGACTATGCTTCCCACCACAATAAGTACATAGACCCTCTTTGATTCTTCTTTCTTTTTCAGAGCTCATGAGCTTTAAATCTTTATTCAATAAAGAAGAATGGGGCTTGTCCCTCTTCTGATAATTCTTCTTCTTCTTATGACTTGAACTTGAACAATTTTGATGATGAGAAGAACTTGACTTTGAGGCTTCTGGCTTCTTCTCTTGATAATGACTCTTTTCATTTTGCCTCTCATGGTACCTGGTATCAAGCTCCAGGGTAATATCCATTAAGTCTTGAAGAGGGTCAATTCTTGAAGGATGGGAGGCCAATTGATCCAAAATCCTGGATGGAAACCCCTTCCTGAAATGATGGATAAGAGCTCTTTCAACCCAATCTCCAATTCTTGAGACAAGACTTCTGAACTCAGCAATGTATGAAGATACATGCCCACCTTCTTTCATTCTTAAAGAATCCAATTCTGCTTCAGCTTTTGTGACTTCATTTGGGTCGCCGAATAAGGTGAAGAGTTGAGATTCAAATAATTTCCATTAATTGAGAAGGTAATTTGGATCTTGATTGGTGAGATTGTAAAGATAAGGCTCAATCAATTTTGCAGCCCTGCGAATAAGAAATGAAGTGGCATAAAGGACCTTCTTTCTGTCTTGAGCAGAGTTTGCCGGATCATTATGAAAAATCAATTGACAAGACTGAATAAAGCTTCTAACTTTGAAGGGCTGAGTCCCATCAAAGCATTCAGGTGCCTTCATAGATGGAGTGTTGAAGGCTGGTGGTCTTGATGCTTCAGAGGATGAAGCTTCTTGAAGATTGGCCATAATATGAGTCATTTGCTGCGTAATGGCCAATAAAGATGGTTCAGAGTGATGAGAGACAGGCTGATTAGACTGGCCTAGAGCTGGCCCTCCAGTACCTTGGGATGCCTCCACCAGAGCAGGGACACCTTCAGTACCATCAGACCCTTCCTCTTCCACAGAATTCTCCTCCTCCTCTTCACCATCTTCACCTGGACCCTTGAAAATAGTTCTTGAAGTTCCTGGAAATCCGCCAACTACTCCTGAGAATGAACTTGTTCTTCTGGGCCATCTTCCTTCCTTTCTGGACAGTGCTGCTCCTTCGAAAGTGGGTCCTCTGTCCAATTTGGCCCTCAGTTGAGAAACTGCTGGGGTGCCATCCAGAGGAGCCCTTGGAGTTGGAGTGAGAACAGCTTGAGTTCTGGCCTGAGGTCTTGTCTGCCTTACAGGAGGTGAGTGCTGGATGGGCATGATTTCAGGGTAAAATGAAATAAAATGAAAGAGTCAATATTTGAAGATGAAAACTTGAGGCAATTTGAAATAATTCTTGAAGGCAACAATCAAAATCAATATCTTGAGGAAAATCAATAAAAATCAATAAATCAAATGAAATCTTCAGGGAAATCAATCAGTTAAATATCAAATGAAATCTTGAAGTCAAAAAATCAAATTACAAATCAATTAAATCAAAATCCTGCAAAATCAATCAATCAATCAAATGAATTCTTGAAGAAAAATCAATTTATGTCAAAAATTCTTGATGTGAAAAATCACCAAAATCAATGAAATCTTCAGGTCAATCAATTTTCTTGAGGTCAATATCAATTTATGTCAAATCAATAAATCAAATCAAATTCAAGTGAGTTCTTCTTCAAAAAATCAAAATTGTTGAAGAATGAATCAAATATGAATGTTTATTTGAAGAATGTGTCTGAATAACTTTATGAAAAACTTGATAATCAAATGAAATTAATATGACACTTGGATTATGAATGAATTCAAAATGATCATTTGAATAAGATTTAAAAAGAGAAGCACAAAATAAAATTCAGTAAGCTTTCAATTTTCAGAATGAAGAATGAATGAGAGAAAATTGAGAGGTGACAATGAATCATAAGGTTCATAAGCATTAAAGAGTCATAATTTCAATGAAATGAGTGAATGAAATTATGAAGAAAGAATGAACATACTGAAAAGAAACTATGAGTTAGTTAATATAATGTCACAGGGGCTCTTGGACAGAAAACAAGAGTGGCCTGGCACTCAGAAATCAGGGAACTCACTTGGAAGACTCCAAAAGAATGAAGAAATAAAAGTAAAAGAATAAATTCCTCTAAGAATTATGCAAGTAAAAAGATGAGATGCAATGAGAGGAAAGAGAAGCCAAATGGCCAAAGAACCAACTAATTAAGTCCTTAATCACTGTTTCAACCTGCCAAAATGAACAATGGAATTAGTAAGGATATGACCACCAAATCTCCATTGACAGGCAAAGAAAGAAAAAGAGAAACGGTGCTAAATGACTGACTTGATAATATCAGTATTCACTTAACAAAAATGATAAGATAAATAAAGATGAAATAAAATCAAAATATATTAATTAACTGGGGAAAAACCCCCCAGGGTGGAAAGCGTAGCCGGTATATGTGAAAAGTAGGGAGCTTGAGTTCTTCAGGCTGATAACTGATCTGTATTGATCCTTGGGCTGTATTGATTGCTTTTAAAATGGATACAGATGGCTAATATTGAAATTGAATTGAATTGAATGAATTTACCATGCTTGAAAATGAAATACAGTTCTTGATGGATCCAGACTGTATTGAAATGAATATGGTTGCCAAGATGGATTGAGTGGAGCTTTGACACTTGACAATTGAATGAATGAATGAATGAACTGCCTCTTTAATCACTTGGGAATGGTTGAACAGTATTTCATCAGATGAATACTGTTAATGGAATTATCCAATGACGTCTTGATCGCGTGATTGGTCTTTGACGCTGAAACACTTGCTCTAGAGCCTTGATGAGTCCTCTGAATGATTGGGTGCCTTGATGACGTCATGATATGTTGGAATGTTTAAATGAACATTTGATATTGCCACCATTGAATTTCTGTTAAAAAATGATGCACAATGATATATAACATCATTTCTGGCATATTGGTTCATTGGAAAGAAGATTACATCCAAAGGTCTTGAGATGGAAAGAAAGAGGGTAAAAAGATGGATGGGATGGATTCAGAGCTTGGAAAGGTGTTTCTGGGTCCTTTGGGGCTTTTGGAAACTTTTGTGTTCTGAGCCAAAAACTGGCCCAAAGGGCGGGAAAGTGTCTTTTGGACACTTTCCGTCAAAGTGCGCAAAGTGCGCAAAAATGTGCAAATGCGCATTACGAGCCCACATGGCCAAAAACGGCCATTTGGGCCATTTCCCCTGGTTTTGAGGGAAATGACCAGAAATACCCATTTGGGCATAAATTGCCGCTATGGCTTCTGGATTGAGGTGAAGGGCCATGAAGGTCCCAAAAGACAAATGGCCATAATGGTCCATAAGATCATGACGTGGCCATATTGGCCACTGGTGATGGATATGGCCAATTGGCCATAAAAGTACTGTGTCTTGATATGCCATATGGAGATCCAAGGAGGTGAATTACCATGGTTGTGACAAAACGACTCTTTTGAAGATCAAAAGGCTGTTGGTTTGTTGAAATACCTAGTCACTTGCACAAGACCCAATTTGGCCAATTCAACTCTTCCATTATCTCAGTTTCTGGATTCTCCATCTGATGCTCATTTAGCGCATTCAAGAGAATATTAGGATACCTTCAAGGAACCAAGGATTTCTCACTCATCCTTGGAGGTAAAAACCTTTCTTCAAATCTAAGTGATTTTGCAGATTCTGATTGGGGCAGTAATTACAATGGGAAGTCTTTTTCTGGGTTTGGCATTCTGTTTGGAGGATTAATTGCTTGGAAAACCAAAAAGCAATCAACTGCTTCCCTCTCCACCACCGAAGCAGAACAAAATGGACTTGTAAAACTCACTCAAGACATTTTATGGCTCAAAAAGTTACTCATCAACTTAAAAATTGATCCGCCTGTTCAATTGCGATGTGATAATCAAGGTCCTGTCAAACTCTGCCATAATCCTCTCTATCATCACAAGACTTGACATCTCAATATCAGGCTAAACTGGTTGCACAATTTGACCACCAACAAAGAGATTAACCTATCTTACATTCCAAATTCCAATATGTGGCCCAAAATATTCACCAAAGGGTTGTTCAAGCCCAAGAATCAAACCTTTCATCAAAAATGGGACTCATTGCACTACCCAGCAAGAGGGTGTATAAAGCTTTCTCCTGTTTCACTTTGTACTACATCACATTTTTCCTCTTTCAGACAAATTCCTCTTTACTACCGTTCTGTATATAGATTTTCCATGTCTAGTTTTTTTTCTGTTGTTATCACCTAGGAAATAACTTTTAATAAGATCACCCTTGCCTACTTGTATTTTCTTAGTATCCAAAGGTATAATTAGTGTACCTCTGGATTGTTGTAAACCTTTCCCCATGTTTTTGACGGTGTTTCTTTCTTATTTTGTTCATAAAACCTCTTAGGTGTTTCTCTCTTTCTTCTTCTTATCTATGCTGTTATAGTGCAATAAATCTTACCGATCTTTTGTACTATGCTTCTTTCTTATTTCGTTCATAAAACTTCTTAGGATTGGAAAGATAAGGCTCAATCCATTTTGCAGCCCTGGCAATGAAAAATGAAGTGGCATAAAGGACCTTCTTTCTGTCTTGAAAGAGGTTTTCCGGATCATTATGAAAAATCAGTTGACATGACTGAATAAAGCTTCTAACTTTGAACGGTTGAGTCCCATCAAAGCATTCTGGTACCTTCATAGATAGAGTCTTGAAGGCTGGTGGTCTTGATGCTTCAGAGGATGAAGCTGCTTGAGAGTTGGCCATAATCTGAGTCATTTGCTGCATAATGACCAATAAGGATGGTTCAGACTTATGAGAGACAGGCTGATTAGACTGGGCTAGAGCTGGTCCTTCAGTACCTTGGGATGCCCCCACAGGAGCAGGAACACCTTCAGTACCATCAGACTCTTCCTCTGCCACAGAATTCTACTCCTCCTCTTCACCATCTTCCCCAGGACCTCTGAAAATGGTCCTTGAAGTTCCTGGAAATCCACCAACTACTCTTGAAAATGAACTTGATCTTCTTGGCCCTCTTCCTTCCTTCCAAAATGGGTCCTTTGTCCACTTTGGCCCTCAATTGAGAAACTGCTGGGGTGCCATCAAGAGGAGCCCTTGGAGCTGGAGTGGGAACAGCTTGAGTTCTGGCCTGAGATCTTGTCTGGCTTGCAGGAGGTGAGTGTTGGATAGACATGATTTCAGGATAATAAATGAAATACAATGGACAAGAATCAAGATTTGAAGATGAAAACTTGAGGCAATTGGAAATAATGTTTGAAGTCAAAAGTCAAAATCAATATCTTGAGGAAAATCAATAAATCAAATGAGATTTTCAGGTAAATCAATCAATCAAATATCAAAAGAAACCTTGAAGTTAATAAGTCAAATTTCAAATCAATAAAAATCAAAATCTTGCGGAAAATCAATCAATCAAGATGAATTACTGAGGCAAAATCAATTTATGTCAACATTCTTGATGTGAAAAATCAGCAAAATCAATGAAATCTTCAGGTCAATCAATTTTCTTGAGATCAATATCAATTTATGTCAAATGAATCAAGCAACGAAAAATCAAGTGAGTTCTTCTTTAAAAATCAAAATTCTTGAAGAATGGATCAAATATCAACCTTGATATGAATAATGTGTCTGAATAACTTGATGAAAAATTTGAAAATCAAATGAAAATTAAGATGATGCCTGAATTATGAATGAATTAAAAATGATGATTTGAGATAAGATTTCAAAAAAGAGAAACAAAAAATAAAATTGGGGTCAGCATTCAATTTTCAGAATGAAGATTGAATGAGAGACAATTGAGAGGGGACAATGAATCATAAGGTTCATAAGCATTAAAGAGTCATAATTTCAATGAAATGAGTGAATGAAATAATAAAGAAAGAATGAACAGAATGAAAACAAATTATGAGTTAATTAATATGATGTCACAGGGGCTCTTGGACAGAAAACAAGAGTGGCCTGGCACTCAGAAATCAGGGAACTCACTTGGAAGACTCCAAGAGAATAAAGAAAATAAAATAAAAGAATAAATTTTTCTGAGAAGAATGCAAGTACAAAGATGAGATGCAATGAGAAGAAAGAGAAGCCAAATGGCCAAAGAGCCAACCAAGTAAGTCCTTAATCACTGTTTCAACCTGCCAAAATGAACAATGGAATTAGTAAGGATATGACCACCAAATCTCCATTGACAGGAAAAGAAAGAAAAGAGAAAAGGTGCTAAATGACTGACTTGATAATATCAGTATTCACTTAACAAAAATGGTAAGATAAATAAGGGTAAAATAAAATCAAAATATATTAATTAACTGGGGGAAACCCCCCCAGGGTCAAAGGAGGCTGGTATATGTGAAAAGGTGAGAGCTTGACTCCTTCAGGCTAGCAGTGGTCCTGTATTGAATACTGGAAGCTGTATTGATTGTCTGATGGAGTGTATACCTTGCCAGATTGGGAAATGAACTGTGTTGAATGATTTTCCCATGATGTATTATTGAAATACAGGTCTTGGTTAATCCAGACTGTATTGAATTTAATGTGGTTTCCCAGTAGGGTTGATGGAGCATTGAAACTTTACAACTGATTTTGGTACTGCCTCTTTATCCCTTGAGAATGAACAGCCAGTATTCCCTGGAGGAATGCTGTGAGTGAGAATAACAATTTATTGCTTGATTGCGTCATTGGTATTTTAGATTATGACACTTGCCCTTGAGCCTTGATGACCTGTTGAAAAGCTTAAATAACCATTTTAAATTGCCACCATTGGATTGGTGCTGAAAAAAGATGCATAATGGTGTATAACAATATATATGGCACTTTGGGTTACTGAAGGTTGAATGTGGCCAAAGGTCTTTTGGAATGATGCCAGGAGGATAAGAGTGAAACTTGGGTTTTGGAGGCTTCGGAGGTGATCAAATTTCTTTTGGGGTATTTGGCCATTTTTGGGTTTTTGGCAAAATACAGCTAATACAACTTCAAAACTGTATTTGCGCAAAGTGCACAAAAATGCACAAAAGAGCGCAAAATGTACAAAACTGGCAATTAAGCCCCATAGGGCGTGATATGGCCTTTTGGGCATATTGAAAATAATGCATGAGAAATATGGCCTAGATGGCTTAATACAGCTAAATGCACAAAAGTGCACAAGCTGTATTTGAAGCTTAAAAAGCCAACTACAGGCTTTGGGGAAATATTTTCCCTGTTGTATGGAAAATACCCAAGATTCCCAAAAGCACAGAGACAGCCTAGAATGGCTTGATGATTGTGAAGGGGCCATTTTGGCCCCAGATGATAAAATGACAATGAAGGCCATAAAACATGGCAATGTCCAATTTGGCGAATGATTATGGATATGGCCAAACTGCCACATATTGGATATAGCATGGATATGCCATATTGAAGTCCAAGAGGGTGGATTTCCATGGTTGTGACACCACCCCCAATCTTTGAACAGGAGAAGTTGGGAGGAGGAATCAAGAGAATAATCTTGGCCACATTTTCCTTCACCAAAATCTGCAAGAATACTTCTATATTGAGAATCTTGCCATAATGACTTCTGAATTTATTCAATCAAATTTGAAAATGCTTCCATCTTGACTGCAAAAGATTTTCAGGCTTGAATTACATGTTGCTTGATTATTTTTTGATAATTCATTGGATTATTGCTGATTATGTCTTCCCCCCTCTCAGGGTAAATGTTGTCCCGGCCTGACAATGCATTGGGAGGGTGGCCAAGCGGCCAGGGCATTAAGTGATTGAAAAATGGAACTCAGAGAGGAATTCAGCCCAGTGGGCTTGAAGGCAAGTGAGAATCTTTGATGAAATAAAATATTGAAGTGAGGAATGATTGGTAAGAAATTCAAAAGAGGAAGAAAGAGAAAGGAGAAAAGCTCTCCAGCACTTAAGAGCCCAGACTATGCCAAGGAGTTCCTTGTCATGAATCTCATCATTGAGCAGAGCTGGGGGAAGCTTGCGGTTACCAAATGCAATGGGATGTTCTCCTGAGTCAGAAGTCTGACTCAGTACAGCACCCAAGGCATAATCTGATGCAACAGTCTCTACAATGGTGGGTAGAGAGGTATCAAAGTGAGAAAAGATTTGAGAAATGGTGAATGCCTCTTTGGGTTTATGAAGCTGTCTAAGAGCTTCCTCATTGAGGGGAAAATGGGCATCTTTCTTGATGAAACTTGTAAGGTTTGACCATGAAGCAATAAGTAAAAATTACTAATATTCCTCTTGTTGTACTATTAATGTCTTTATACATAAATTAAATAAGATAAAAAATAATTATAATTATGGCATAAAATAACTATATTATTAAATAAATATAATAATATAATTTATATTATAATACACAATATATATAAAATAAATATATTAATATAAGATAATTAATATATTAAAAAGCACTTTATTATTGCTACCAACAAATAATCAAGGCGTAAAAAATTGTTTTTCATTAATAAAAAACAATTAATAACAATAATATTACCAATGTTAAGGTTATAAATTAATATAAATACTATTTATATCAATTATAGAATTATTAAAAAGTAGTAATAGAGAAAAAATGATTATAATAAGAGAAATAACCTACTTTTAATGCTTAATAATAATACTTTTGAGTAAATTTACGCCTAGAAATGTAAATACAGCTTATTTAAATTGTATTTACAATAAAGTTTAAGAGAAATTTTAAATTTTCTTGATTTTGTGTGGAATTGAGGTTTTTGGGAGAAATTTAAACAAAACAATTAAATAATTGTAATAATCACGTCAAATATGAAGATTATTATAAGATGGTCTTTGGTCTTTAATAATATAGAAGTTTTATATATAAAGAAGAAAGAAATTACCTTTTTATATAATGATTTCATGTTTTGTAAGCGTCTAAGGGGAAAACAGACTAAAAAGAGCTCTATTTATAGTAAATACCTCCCTCCTAGAGTCCAACAGGCTTCTAGTAGACGTGCACTGATCATATCCACTGGAATTGATCCATAGTTTAAGGTTTGGTGATGATTACATCATGATCAAACCATCTTATCTCATTATTATGCCATTATTTAGAGTTATCACTATAGCTCTAAGTTTGATGACGTCAAGGCTTGGGAGAACCCCAAAATTCGTGGATTCTATTAGTTTGAATCATAAACTAACAGTATTAACCAATCTTATCACTCATATGACTGTTAGACTTAAATTAAGGTTACAGTGAGTGATCATAAATGATCAAATTAAGCTCAAACTTTGATCCTTAATAGCTTTTGAGTTTTGCATGCTAAAGCAATTCAGAGAATGAATTCTAATAGCTTGGCATAATCATATTATTCTTCCAAGAGAGTTTTGTTACATCATCAAAACTCTACTTTTGATTATTTTTCTTGTAAATCATCTTTTCTGTTGAAATTTAATATTTTAAACTGCAAACCAAGATTTCAAGGGGTTATACCTTGAATATTATAATAAGGAATACATAATTCTTAACGAATGAACTAGTAGAATCCAACTGTCTCCTTTTTTCTAAGCTTGGACCACTTTCACAACAAAGTGGTCAACAGCTCTATTGATTTTAATCAATAATCCCTTACAGGTTTTAACCTTGTTTATAGCTTGTAAAATAAACTTCATATCTGTATTTCTACAGGAATTACGTGATGCCTTTTTTTTGCTCATCACTCTATCATGCATATTTCAAAAGATATTAGCTAAAATCCTTGAATATATGCATTGACCAAAAAAGTGCATATATTCAGCTTAACTCCTTAAGTGTTGACTTTGGAGTTTAGCTTCTTGATTTTTTTATATGTGGATTTTTATGGAGAATCCAATGGTACCATATGTTTCACATGTTGGCTCATTGGGTTTGAAATAATCAAGGATTTGTTTTTTTTATGAGGTATTATTACTTATAACTTATTCAATATTGACTTTACAGATATGCCATAAAAATGGTATATGTGTATTTTACCATGGGGAATCCAATGGTATAATCTATTTCAAATTTTTATTCATTGGTTTTTAAGTTAAACAAAGTTTTATGCCAATTTATGGCATTTTTGTAGCTTTAAGGTACTTATTTTTAATGTACAATTGTTTTAAATGTTTCTTGTGATCTTTTTGGGTATGTGGTCATATCTCAAAGGTTCAAATTCCCTACCACCAAAAAATATTGTACCACAATATGATATGTGTAATTAGGGTATCATCCACTGTCCTACCTCTTCAATAGACTTTGTTAGTCTTGAAGCGCAATAATGCTTAACTTTTTTATTTTTCAGGTTTTCTTTCATTTCTGAACCTTCTTAGTAGTTTATCAGCATTTGTTATATTTTTCTCAAGTAGCCATTCATCTTCTTGAGTTGAATTTCTATACCTTACAAAGTATTCTCTTTCTTTTTTGTTTCTTGTCGTTGTTTCTTTAAGGACTTTTACTATTTTCTTTTCCTCTTCTTCTTCCAAGGGGGGAATTTCAAGTGGGGGTTTATTTCTTAGTGGAAATAACTCCTTGTCTCTTGAACTGTAAGGTTTTATCAGACTTACAGGGAAAGTTGGGTGTTTGCTCATTAGTTCACCTGTTAGTTCCAATTGCACAGCATTGGGTCTATGAAGCGCTTTTATCATAAATGGTCCTGCAAAGGAATCTTTCAATTTCTTTGGACCTTTTATGTTATTGAAATTAAGGGTTGATACTAGGACCAAGTTTCCTATTTTGAAGTCAGGTGGTTTATGACTTTTATCCCATCTTTCCTTTGCATATTTGAAACAATCTTGTGTACATCTGTTTGCATGGTGTCTTGCTTTGTCAAGCATTATCTTAAAGCTGCTTGCTGTTGGATGTATATCCTCTAAGTCCCTTTTGAGGGTATCATAAGGAAGTCTTGCATTCCAACCTTTTTCTAGCATTTCTGGTGTTTTGCCAGTGGAAGAATGGATTGATGTTTTATATGCCAGTTCAAGAGCTGGTATTACTGTACACCAATCATGGCTAAAACCATCAGAATCTTTGAATTCTAGTCCATAAGCACAGAATCTTCTGATCATGTCCTCCAAGGTCTGTATCATTCTTTCTGCTAAACCATCAGTTTGAGGGCGGTAAGCTGTTTAGAATGATAATTTTGTTCCAAACAAGTTATGGAGATTTTTCCACAATGCTGAAGTGAACTTTGGGTCTCTGTCACTTATAATATTTTGGAATAAGCCTGCATGGCTAATAGCTTTATTCCATATCATTATGGCTGTGTCCATAGCTGTGTCATCTTTGTGACATGGTAGGAACATGGGAGTTTTGCTATACCTGTAAACCAATACTAGGCATGCATTATAGCTTTTGTCTCCTCCTGGAGGTAATGCTGTTACCCAATCCATATGAACTATTTCCCAAGGGGATTTTGGTTCTTGGATTTGGATCATCATTCCATATTTCGTTCCTGTGGCTCTGTTAGCTTTTTGAAATCTGTCACAGGTTGGGCAGTATTCTGAAACATCTTTCTTCCAATTTGGCCACCAAGAGAAGGTTTTCACTCTTTCTAGTGTTCAGTCTTCTGAAAGATGTCCAGCTGCAACACTATCATGACACTCTTGTAAAATAGTGTTTATCAGGGTTCTATCTGTTAAGGCCATAACACATGTGTTTTTTGTTCTATGTTGAAGGATTCCGCCAAGGAGGTGGAATCTTCCTTCATCATATGCCTTTTTCCATGTTTCATCTAATTTTGATGAAAGTGATGGGTCTTTGCAGTCTTTCATTAGAATTTGGCTTAAGATATGGCAATTCTTGTCTATCTTATAGCTTTCTTTAACTTGGTTAAAGAATTCTGTGCCTATGTCTGTAACACATATTCCTTCATGTGGTGCTCTTCCTATGGTACCCATGCTTGATTGTCAGGGGTATTTGCTAGAGCCCATCTGCTAAGACCATCTGCATTTTTATGAATATTGCCAGATTTATGAACAATAGTCATATTTCCTCTGTATTCTTGGATAGCAATTTGCCATCTCAGCATATGTCTATTTGGAGTCTTCATATTTAATAGAGATTTTACAGCATTACAGTCTGTAATCACATCAAATACTGTTCCATCCAAGTAATAATGTAATTTTTCTAAATCCCACACTAAGCAGAGGCATTCCATTTGGCTTGCTCCATATCTTGCTTCTGTTGGCTTTATTTGTCTTGAAATAAAACATATTGGTCCTTCTACTGGTTTATCATTGATAATTTGTGTCTGGTTTAGTGCAGCACCTAGTCCTTCTCCACAAGCATCAATGTACAGTTTGAAGGGTAGTTTTCAATCTGGCATTAGAAGAAATGGGGCATTTGTCAAGGAATTTTTCAATTCTTCATATACCTTGACTCTTTCTTCTGTCATTCCATAGACTGTTTGTTGGTCACATAGCTTATACAAGGATTTAGCAATTTTTGCAAAGTCCTTTATATGCTGTCTATAGTAACCAGCAAGTCCTAGAAATGATTGCATTTCTTTTTTGGCTTGAGGCATTGGCTTAAGTAGTACTGCTGCTAATTTATTCTTGTCTATGCCTAGACTAAGTCCAGATACAACATGTCCTAGTGCTTTTAGTTCACTATATGCAAAATGACACTTTTTCAAGGAAATTTTCATATTCACTTGCACTATTTTCTGTAGTACCCTTTCTAGTCTTGTAAGGTTATTTTCCCAAGTTTCTGAGCAAACTATGATATCATCAATATAGATGATTAACCATCCTTCTGATAATTCTTCAGGAAATATGGTGTTCATAATCCTTTGATAATGGGAAGGTGCATTTTTTATGCCAAATGGCATTCTTAAGTATTCAAAAATCCCACAGTGGACTATTATCCTTAGTAGCTTCTTGGAATTGTCTGTTAAGACATTTTTATGAAAACTCTTTAGGGCATCCATGGCTGTAATGAACTTAGCTTGAGACAATTGTGTCAATGTCCCATGGATTCTGGGTATTGGGTCTCTGTCTGGAATGGTATAGGTGTTCAGGGCTCTGAAGTCTCCTATCATCCTTGATTTTCCATTATGCCAAGTTATAATGATAGGGGTAGTGACCTCTGCCTGTTCATTTTGTCCTACCTTTCTTAATACTCCAAGGTCCATTAAGTCTTTAATGTGTACCTCCAGGTCTTCTCTAGCCCTTGGACTAGCTGGGTAAGCTGGTCTCCTTAGTAAAGGTGGGTAAGGCTTTTCCACATTAAGAATTATATCCACCTCATGCCCAAATATGGCACCTAGTGGCTCCTTGTCAGTTGCAAAGGCATTTTTGTACTTAAATTAGAGGTCAAGCAATTTTTCTTTCATTTTTTCTGTTAATTCTTGAGTGAATTCTGCCTCTTTGAGTTGTTCAGATATAAAAAGGTCCTTTTCTGGACTTTTCTCCTCATTCTTAATAACTGTGATTTGTTTTTTGTTATTTAAGAAGCCAAACTTTTGTCTTTTGTTATCTCCTATGGTAAAATATCTGTCTTTTTGGCTAGAGATATCTATACCATAAATTGATAAGTAGTCATTTCCAAGTATGAAGCAATTACTAGTACAGTTGTCCATTCCTTCAAACTCTCCATTAATTCTGACACATTGTGAAGGGTGAGGAAAAATTAGTGCTAAATCAATTATTCCAAGGGGCTTCTTGCTCTCACTTGCACTACTAAATTTGACACCTTGTATTGGAATAAGTTTTTCTTGCCAGTCTGGGACAATGGTTTTTAAATAACTTTTACCAACACAGGTGCAATATGCTCCTGTATCTAAGCTCACTTTTCCTTCTTGGATATCAACCATAACACTACTTATACTTGATTTTCCAGCTGTATATCCCATTCCTTGTGCAGATTTGGCTCTGTACATTTTTGCATTTTGTATATTTGTCAGGTTTGTTTCAGATGTCCCAACTTGTGGTAAGTTTGAGTTAACATCCAGTACTTCATAAATTATAACAATATTATTAATTTGTGCATTAATTATATTAGTTTCATCACTTTCAGAGCTTTCTGACTCTTCTGTTTCTTTTTCAGAGTCAGATTCTTCCTCTTTGTCATTGTGGCTTTCTGTTTCCACAATTTCATTAATCCTTTCCTTTTTGAGGCAATTATTGGCTAAATGTCCAATACCTCAACATTTATGGCATTTTCTTTGCTCATTATTGTTGGATGTATTGGGCTTGAAAGATTCTTTTGATTTATCTTTTTTGATAAATGGTTTATTTGGAATTTTAATGTCCAATTTCTTCCAAGTTCTGCCAATTTTTGTTCTTTTCACTATGTCTTTTAGTGCATTGATATACTCTTCTGTGGAGCATGGTTCTATACACCTGCTTATTAGGGCATGTTCTAGCTCTCATCCACATTTCTTAAGTATTTTCATGTGCACCATTTTCTGTGACATTTCGCGGTACAATGCATTGAGTCTTTCAACTTGTTTTAAGAACCAAGTTAAAGGTTTGTCTTTGTCTGGGTCAAAGAAAGAATTTTCAAATTCATTTTCTATCTTGTACCTCCATGCATCATTAGCCCACTTGGTGATTATATCTTGTTTCCACCAAGACGAGGTATTTTTGCCATTTGTTTGCCTTATGCCATAATACCATCTTTTTGCAGATTTTTCAAATAATGAATGTAATCTTGCAGTGATTAATTCATCTGGTATGTCATAATCTTCCTGTAGCATGTAAATTGTTTTGATGAATGACATGTGGTCATATTCACCTTCTCCTGTGAATGTTGGCCATTAATTTAATTGAGGTTCTTCCTTCATTAAGACTTGGTTATTGTCTTGGTGACTCAAGTCTTTTATGAATGGATTTGTTAATTCCTCTTTTGGTTTAACAGGGCTTCTTTTGTGAGAAAATGGTTTTGATAACTTTGACATATTTGAGTTAGCCTCATTGATGTTATCCATTTTTTCAGTAATAGGCCTTATTTCACGTTGAATGTCATCTTTCAGATGCATTCTTGCTTCATCACTCTTTTCCGCATGGTACAAAAGTAATTCTTGGTGTGATGAAGTCTTTTCTTCAACTTTTTCTACAGAAATGCTCAATTTGTTTAATTTTTTGTAAGATTATCAATACTCACATCATCATTGATTGTAAAAGCTCTTTCTTTGATATCACTTCTGTATTTATACAACTCTTCTTGTCCTTGTATTAATTTCTGAGTATTATCAATTAATACTGTTGGTTTATTATTTTCAATCATAAATTTTATGTTATCAATTTCTTTTTTATTTTGTACAACAACTTTTGTTAAAGATGCTAAGCTATTATTTATTTCTTGGAAAGATAATAAACTATTTTTAATGTCTTTAAGAGGTAAAATACTATTTTTAAGCTCTGTTAAAGTATTTACAAAATCAGGAGACAAGGTTATTTCTTTGGGAAATGGGGTTGTCTCATTCTTTGCTTCTCTTTGTCTTTGAATTCCATCAAAGTTCTGGCCATTTTGAATACATTGTCCATGGCATCTTTTTGGATTTTGGGGATCCTGTAGCTTTGGGAATATGGTTTTCTCCAATTCTCTTTCTTGTTCTTCTTCCCTTCTTGAGGAAGTGGGTTGGCTTGGGGCTTGCTGGTAGAAACTACTGGGGCTTCTTCCTTAGATGCCTCCTTCTCTTTTGCATGGTACTCCTTGATCTTTTTGATTAGAGGTTTGGATGATGCTGGATTCCATACATTGGAGTATCTCACTATTTCCTCCTCTTCGAGGAACTTTTTCAGCATGTGCCAGGAGTTCATCACTCCTTGGTGTATTTGGGGCAACATTTCCCAATCTTTGTCCTTGTACACCATGTAGTACTGTTTGTAATGGCTCATGTAAATGTCTATTTGAGCCCTCTGAATATGATTTGTACCTATTTGAGTCACTAATACTTAGTTCCAATTCTGGTTCAGATATTATGGGCATTTCTGGGACTTGCCTTTGGGATAGGGCACTTCCTTGTGTGGATTCTGTTCCACTGGGGATATTGCCCTTCCTTTTCCCTTTTGAGGAATCAATTCTACCTCTAAGTCCAGCTCCATCTGATTGGATGGAGTATTGGGAGCCTCTTCTGATAGTTTTTTTTTAGTAAAATGAGAAATAAGAAGATTTCAGAACAGGAATCCTTTTTATGGCAATTTATAAATGAGGTACTCACCTTCAGAGTCCTGAATAGTGGGTCCTGGAAAGTCCAATTTCTTGGCTTTCTTTTTCTTAGTGATTATTGTTGTTGGAGAACTTTGTCAAGTTTCTTCCACCAATCTTTCAACAGTGGTTTGATTGTCCTCTGTTGGATTGTGTTCAAACACTAAAAAAGACAAATAAATATCAGTCCTTCATATAAAAGTGTTATTTTTGGTAAGATATGGCAATTTTCCACATAAAAATTGCTTTTATATCTTTTTCAAAAAGTGAAAATAATTAAAGAAATGAAATTAAAATGAATAAAAGAACTTTTTTATTGGTTTTTAATATTTTTATTATTTTTTATGTTTTTATTTTGAAAGAATAAAATAAAAATGAATGTGATTCTTTCATGAAATTAATTTGTAATATAAAATTATTTTTGATTTATAAAAAAACTTTTTTAATCACTAGAGTCAATCAAAGAGAGTTTTTGCAAGTCTAAGGATATGAAAAGCCATGTGTAAGACAGTACAATTGCTTTCCAAATGCCTCAATAGCTTTCAAAATCAATAAATATAAAATTATTATGTAATTTTATGATTATAATTAAAATTTATTAATGGATAAGCACAATTAGAATCTCTTTAAAGGTCTTTTAGAGTAAATATCACCGCCAGGCCCCCAAATGTAAGGTTTGACTATGAAACAATAAGTAAAAATCACTAATATTCCACTTATTGTACTATGAATGTCCTTATAAATAAATTAAATAAGATAAAAAATCATCACAATATTGAAGAATTATTATAATTATGACGTAAAATAATTATATTATTAAATAAATATAATAATATAATTTATATTATAAGAAATAATATTTATAAAATAAATATATTAATATAAGATAATTAATATATTAAAAAGAACTTTACTATTGTTACCAACAGATAATAAAGGCGTAAAAAATTGGTTTTTATTAATAAAAAACGATTAATAACAATAATATTACCAATATTAAAGTTATAAATTAATATAAATACTATTTATATCAATTATAGAATTATTAAAAAGTAGTAATAGAGAAAAAATGATTATAATAAGAGAAATAACCTACTTTTAATGCTTAATATAATAATTTTGAGTAAATTTACGCCTAGAAATGTAAATACAACTTATTCAAATTGTATTTACAATAAAGTTTAAGAGAAATTTCAAATTTTCTTGATTTTGTGTGGAATTGAGGTTTTTGGGAGAAATTTAAACAAAACAATTAAATAATTGCAATAATCACGTCAAATATGAAGATTATTATAAGATGGTCTTTGGTCTTTAATAATATAGAAGTTTTATATATAAAGAAGAAAGAAATTACCTTTTTATTTAATGATTTCATGTTTTGTAAGTGTCTGAGGGGAAAACAGAGTAAAAAGAGCTCTATTTATAGTAAATACCTCCCTCCTAGAGTCCAACAGGCTTATAGTAGACGTGCACTGATCATATCCACCGGAAATGATCAATAATTTAAGGTTTGGTGATGATTACATCATGATCAAACCATCTTATATCATTATTATGCCATTATTTAGAGTTATCACTATAGCTCTAAGTTTGATGACGTCAAGGCTTGGGAGAACCCCAAAATTCGTGGATTTTATTAGTTTGAATCATAAACTAGCGGTATTCACCAATTTTATCACTCATATTGTGGTATTCCATACCTTTTTACCAGTTTCAAGAGATTTTTTGAAAATTATCAGTGGGAAAATCAAGATCAAAAATGACTAACCCAGGAAATCACCACCTAAAGGACATGATTAAAGATCACACACACTCAGGAATAACATCAATAGTAGGGATGAATGGAAGATTTAGCTTTCAGAATTGAAATAATCAATATATTTCTACAATTAAATAAATAATAGAGGAATACAATATTATGGAAGTATACAAGAAAACCTATATATAAGCCTTACAGAATCAACAACAGGCTTAATACATACAGAAACTCAAAAATTACATGGGAAAAGTAACATTGTAACATTATATCCACTCTAAATCCATCAATAAGATTATATTACTAAGAATTACAGTAACCAAATACAGTTCATGTGACACAAGGATCACATGACAGTATCCAATTCAACTCAATACATGGGAAAATCCACTAAAAAAAAAAAAAAAAAAAAAACTTAAAAATTAAAAACAACAATACAGGCACTTAAAGAAGGTTTATGCAATCCACATGCATGACATCTATACATTACACAGCCTCAGGATCATCAAATACAACTCAATTAAATTTCAACTAGCTGCATGCAAGGGAATACACTAGACTTTAAATCACACAGCAATTACAGTAATCAAGAATTAAACTCAAGAAGATATCCCCACATTACACAGCATGATCACCTGGAATTAAATAAATCTTACAAACAAAATTATACAAGGGCTTATTCACATGACACTACCCTCATCCTTTTAATCACAGCATTAATTACTCAAGGCTATGCAAGCTGACTAAAGCAGTGCAAAAGAGAAGTCACCTGATATTTTTATCAAAAATCCCCACCAAGCAAAACATCTCAACCTTAATTTTGACCAAACAAATGGTGAAAATATCTCAGTCATATGACACCATTCTCGATTTTACACACTAGCATTAATCTCTCAAGGCTGTGCAAGATTACTAATACAGTTTAGCAGATAGGTCATCTGACTTTTGTTACAAAAATCTACACCAGCAAAGTTATCTCAAGGGCAAGAATAAAACTTTACATGGAGAGCCCATGGGTACTTCTCAAAACATAAAAGGGGCCTCTCTCTCTTATTTTCTCCTCTTTCCTCATGCAAAATAATTATATACCAAGAAGGAGAATAATTATTCATCCCTTACTAGTAGGTTAATCTAGAAATTAGTATTATTATTACATTACATTAAAAAGTGATTTATATATAGCTGTAGTTAACAAAGAAAATCCATATCACCATTCCTATTATCACAAAATATATATTTAACATATTATCAAAATTATTTATCAATTACACTTATTTAAAATATCAAACAATATTATTATATTATCACCATTACTAAATTTTCTCATATTGAGCTATTATCCATTAAACAAAATACCTTCAACAAAGAAAACAACTTAAAATCACTACTCAGTACTATTATATCTATTATTTATCTACTCAATTATTATCTTATCATCTTGAAATCACCTACAAATCTATTTATTTAAAGTTATTATTATTTTATCATTAGTCTGATTATTGAATAGGTCTGATAGAGACTGCTGAAAAAGTCTTCTCTAGTTGTAAAGCCACAATCTTAAATATTGATTTGTGAGCTCTGTAGGGAGATTGTTTAGTATATTCAGAGGGGCAGCTAAAACACCATTAGCACCCTTGGTTACAGGATTATTTCAGCAATTCAAAACTGTTTACCTGTGATTTCCCCCTCAAGGACTGCCTTATCCAATCCCACACTAAAAGGAGTTCCACATCTGGTGTCCCAACAGTGGCCATTTCAACTTCAACATTCAATAATCAGTCAATCATCAATAAAAGAAGAAACCCAAATTAACATAACTCAAAAAAATAATTATCATTATCAAGAATTAACAATCAACACTCTTATACAATCTGGAATCTGGAAACAAATCCCATTCCAAATCATCATCACCATCACAATCCTCAAATCAATCATACCATTTTTATTATCCAGTAAAAGAAGGAACACCAGAAAATCAAACACCTCAGGATATTGATTTACTCATTGCAACACCAAGAACAGAACAGAAGGAAAAGGAAGAATTAAGGAGATTTTTCTTCAAGCTAATTCAAGAAGCAAAGAAAAACAAGAAAAGTACAAAACAATTTAAAGGATCAGTTTATCAAGTAGAAATGAATCAACAATCAACATCTGACTTACCACCATTACCTGAAGATACTGTAGAAGGACAGTATGCAGAAGAAAGTGAAGAGGAAGATCAAACAGTACAGATCCAAAGTCTTATGAAGCAAATGCAAGATTTATTATTAACACAAAGTAAAAAGAAAGGAAAAAGAAGGGAACAAACATCCTACACACCTGGAGCCAGTCCAAGTGAACAAACATTACCAAGGCATGTTAGACCTGAAGACTCACCAATATCACCTACACCTGGTCCTAGAGCAACCTCTACTCCAGTAACAGAACCAAGAACTCAAAATATTCCAAGGAGAGTTTTTGTCACTACACCTAATAATCCAAGTCCATTACAGCAGAAAGTTCCAAGACAAGAAAGACCTGTAGTTAAAATTAAAGCAAAAGATTACAATCTAAATTTTGATGGAGAAGAAGTAGAGAAATTTATCAAGAAAGTGGAAAGAATAGCTCAAATTGAAGGGGCAACAGATGAAGACCTAGCAATGCAAATGGCATTTTGGACAACAAACCAAAAGGTGAGTGATGCAATTGAAGCTATGCCAGGTTATGAAGAAGGAAAATGGACACAGCTCAAGAAAGATCTCATAACAAAATGGGGAAGAGTTGAACCTGAAAGAAGATACAGAAAAGACTCACTAATGAAGCTTTTTTCTGAAACTCAAGAAGATGGAGGAATTGGTAGTCTATCACAATATAAAAAGTTTATGGGAGAATATGAAACTATTGTTACTTACTTATTAAGATACAGGTATATTCCTCAAGATAACATGTTCCATGAAGATTTATTTGACTGTCTTTCAGCTGATATTAAAGGGGCCATAAGCAAGGAAATGATCAAAGATAATGTTATGGTTAGAGCTGAAGATGGAGGATACCTTATACCACCTATGAAGATCCTCAAGAAGTACATTGAACAAGAATTGGAAGCCAGAATATTAGTAACCAAAAGATTCTCATCATCAAGAGATACAGGAAGGAATGTTACTGAAAATAAAAAGAAAGTTCACTTTAAGGAAGAGGCTTTTCCAGGAATGAATGAAGCTTTTAATAAAATGAAGGAAATTACTGAATCCCTCAAAGAACAAAAAATGGAAACTAGAAAGCAGGCACAAGGGGAAAATGAAGATTTCAAGAAATTTATGACTCAACTGGAAGAATTGAAAAGTCTATCCAAACCTCAAATTGGTGGGGTTACCAATAATCAATCCAATAATCAACAGTTCAAGCCATGAAATGATTTAACACCCTTTTCACAAAGGCATGTTCCCTATGCACCAGCACAAAACATCCCAAAACCATATCTCAAATGCTATTATTGTTTGGAGGAAGGACATTCAGTGAATAGATGTAACTACCTATTTGATGATCAAAATAAAAAATGGGTCAGCAGACAAGGAGGTGGATTTTTGTTTCCCAATTGGCAAAGAGTACCAACTGATGGGAAAATATCACCAAAGAAGTTAGTGGAAGAATTTGCAAAAGAACAGGAAGAACTTACCAAGAAAAGGAAGGAAAATGAAGCTAAAGAATCAACACACCAACCAAAAGAAGTAAACCTAATACAAGTAAAGAAAAATGACATTTCAACAGCTATAGCCAAAATTGAAGATTGGGGAAGCTGGCAGCCACCAACCATATCATCAGCCAATGATCCATTTCTCAATAATTATGGATTGAGGAACACCAAACAAAGATCCTCTAGACATGAGCATCCAAGTCAAGAAGCAACAAAGTCATTACCAAAAACAATGGAAACACCACTCAAAAAGAAGCCAAACATACCTGGAGCCTATATTGAAGATGAAAATGGTACAGTGGAAAAAACAATTATTCCTACTAAATTCAAGAAACTTCAAGAGTCCAAAGAGAAAGAAGAAGTTAGCCCAGAAGTTAAAGAAAAACAGGATTCTGGCAAAAAGCAGGAATTGACTCAAAATACTATTAAAAACAAGGATATCAAGCAAGAACACACAGAATTTCAAGAGGTTATGAGTCAAATTATCAAAAAGGTTTTGGATCAGAAAATAAATCTCACCTTAGAACAAATTCCTATCATGTCACCCAAAGTTATCAACCAGCTTAAAAATTTGACAACAGAAGAAAGAAACTCAATCAACTCACTTGATACAAAAGAAATTCAAACCAAACTCATAAACCATCATTTAGGAGATTATGAACAGCCCAAACTACATTATGCCTGTCCACTGGGATTTATGCAAGTATATTTGGGAGAAGATGGACATGAAATAATGGCCTTAGTTGATACAGGATCAGAATTGAATATAATACCAGAAGATTCAGCAATCAAAGCAGGACTTACCACAAGATGCCTCAACATGAATTTAAGGGGAATTGGTGGGCATTGTACCTCAATAGTGGGATTAGCAGAATTTACTCCAATCACCTTAGTCACTGGGGAAGAAAGAAATATACATCTTTTTGTAGCAAGAGGAGCAGTACACACAGTATTAGGGAGGCCTTTCCTTGCAGACAATAATATCAGACTGGACTTTTCTCAACAAAAAGGGGAAATATTCAGTTACATAGAGCCAGATGGAAGAAGACTTTGCTTACCAATTTGTTCACCACAGAAAGTAGGATGGAGAGAAAACCCACCAGCAGGAATGGAAACATGTGCAGTTTTTAAATTAGAAGATTGGAAAGAGTTACCAGAAGAAGAAGAATCAAGTTCCAACAATCAGGCAATTTCAGAAGAACATCCTCAAGTATTCAAGGAAGAAGGAATAATGAAATCTGAAGGTAAAAGGGAAATAAAAGTGGAATTAGCCCCAGTTAATACAGAAAATATCAAGCCAAAGCCTAAGGAAATAAATCCTAAAGGAATTACAACCTCAAAAGGAGAAAATAGAAATACTGGTAACCAAATAACTCAAGCTATCAACCATTATAATGTCAAGAATCCTGAAGAAATAAAAATAGAACCACTCACCAAGCTCTTGTCACCTATCAAAGCATTAAAGTCCCTTTCAAAGGGAATATTTAAGAATAGTTGGAAATCAGGTGTAAAACCAGTTATGTCGGTAATTAATGTCACAATGGGAGAAAGGAATTTTCACGCCAATTCTAATACATCAGCATTAAATACCTTAAAAGAAATTTCTCTAAATAACAAAATTACCATAAATGAAGACCTCAAGCCTCAAGAAAATCCTATAATTCAGGAAGAAAGTATGGAATCAACCTCAAACCCCAAACAAAATAAAGAATTAAATAAAATCTTGGAAAATATCATGGATAATCAACCAAAAAAGGGAAATGATTATGGCCAAGAGACTGTAAAGAAAGAATCCAGAGAAACCAGTATCAAAAATAATATGGATGAAAGTAAACCAGTCTTACCACAAGAAATAGCCAGGTCACCAATTGGATTTTCAAAAATATCCCAGGCAGAAGCTTCACACAAGCAGGACAACAATTTTCAACCTTTTCCCTCAAATATGGAAAATATTGACCCAAGGCTTATTATTGAAAATAAAGATATTACAAAAACAAAACCCAAAGAAGTCAAAAATTGTAATAAGAAAATCAGAACAAGAATTGTCACGAGAACTCATTCAAGAACCAAAAAAACAATCAGAGACTTATCTTCCCAAAGAAAATAACCTATTTCATATCCATACATCCAATAAGGATCCAACATTCCCAAAATATCCTCAACACCTTAAAATTTTCAACCCAAGCAGAAAATTGAATAAGGAAATCCAACCTGAAAATAAATCTATCAAGAAATTGGTAACTGTAGAAATAGGAAGTGAAATTACCAAAAATAAAGTTCCATTTAACCCAAAACCTCAAGATTTTACCAACATCAGAAATCCTATAGAACCATATTTTATGGGAAAGAAACCACAGCCAAATGATATGTGTAGTTCTAATTCTACAAATCATTCAACAAATGACAAAGAGGAAGACTCACCTACCTCACACTATCACTCTGATGAAGATAATCCAAATTGGAATCTGGAAATAAATTACTTTTCCTTGGACAAAACCAAAGAAATCCAAATAAATGAAAATGAAGAAATAAATGGAGACATCAGTAATGGACAGGGAAAGCAGGACCAAAAGGCTTTATCAAAACCAATAAATATGGAAGAAATTGAAGCAGAAGGGATTTCACCTACAGAAGACCAATTTCCCTGGGAAGGCTATACCAATTGGCAGCCTTGGAGGAATAAAAATTGCAACCAGGAACTGTACAAAATAACTAAACAAGATCATCAATGCTCAGTTCAGCATGTAAAATGGCTAGAAGGAATAAAGAAAGCATCAAATAAACAAACAGAAAGTAATAAAAAGAAGAAGAAGACTAAGGAAGAAAAGGAGTATTTCTGGATTACCCAGAATAAAAAGATATGCCCAAATTTGCAAGCCCATTTGGCAAGGCAATATCAGACCTCAGCACAAAAGGGGGATTGGACAGAAAATAAAGATAGAAAAGGAAAGCTTATCCAGGATTACATTGATAATAATGAAGATTGTTCAAGAACAATACCTCAATAAAGAAAGAAGAAATAAGCTTACAGCTAAGAAGGCCAAATTCAGGAAAGGTCTTGACAACAAGTTTTCATATTATCAATGACCTTTTATTATAATTTTTCTTTATTATTTCATAAATTTTAGTCTTATTCCAGTCTCAAATATCAATAAAGAATCTATTAGTAAAAAAAAAAAAAAAAAAAAAAAAAAAAAAAATATAGGGTGGGTGTCTATTTCTTAAATCCATCCTTTATGATTTAAGTTTTTGGGATGAAATTCTGGGGAATTTCAGCTTTATTCTATAATTTTATCCTCATCAATATTCAATATCAACCCACTCATGAATAAAGTCATGGTAAAGAATCAAACAAACAAATCAAGAATATATATACACAAAAATTATCTTTTTCTGGGGATAAGGGAGAAAAAAAAAAAAAAAGACCTCCTTTTATATTAAAGATGGAGCAATTTTCTTCCACCCACAGATTAGCCCTCAAATCTTTCACATATTGGAGGCTATGCAAAACTCAAAAGATATATCTTATCAACCATTTAACCCAATTTTAGAATTTAATTCAAAAAAAATAAATAAATAGATAAATACATAAATAAATAAATAAATAAAAAATAAATATAAATAAATCAATTGAATGGATTAAGTCAATTACATATTGATTGGACTATCCAAACAAATTAAGATTTAATTTAAAATTCAGAATTTTGATTAATTTGATCTTATCTTATTTGGTCAAACTAAAAGCTTAACCCCACTCCAAATTTAATTAAAAAAAAATATATACATATAACAATTATTAAATTTATATATTATTCATATCCTTTTATATAAATCATAACCCATTCTTTTATATTATCTTATTTTATCTTATTATTTAAAATATTCATCATTATCTTCTTATTTATTCTATCTTATTTTATTTTGTTAGTTATTTCTTTTCATTTTATTTATTTATTTTTTATTTTTATTTTTTATTATTTTATGTTATTTGATTTTTTATTTTTTTATTATTATTTTATGTTATTTTATTTTTTATTTTTTATTATTATCTTTATGTTATTTTATTTTTTTTTATTTTTTTTTTTTTATTTTTATTTTTTATTTTTATTTTATCACCAAAATATGTGTTTCTTAGGGCTCAACTTACTATCAGTGGGGCATGGGTAAATGAAGGAGTAGCATGTTTAAATTACTCTTTCATCGTCTTTTCAGGTACAAAACATTCAACACACCTAAAGAAGATAACAAAATAAAATAAAGTAAAAAAAAAAAAAATAATATATAGGAATAATAATAAGGTTATCTCTTGAGTCACCATTGGTTCAAATATCGGCTCTTGCTAATATAATAAGCTTGTGTCATCAATGCAAGAACCTACCCCAAAAGAATGATATAAATAGCCTATATATATATATATATAAAAGTAGTAACAATATAATAGTACTAAACTTACATAAGTAGGATATAGCCATTCTACTCGCTAGATGACATTGCATCATTTTCGGCATCCAGAATCCTAAGAATGATAAGTATATTAATGATACTAGATATAAAAAAAAAAAAAAAAAAAAAAAAAAAAACCACTCGCTCATACGGTTATACAAATTCATAAGCGTACTCAATGAAGATCAAAGGCACAGAAGACGCGGAGTGTTCACAGCTGCGGTTTGAGCTTCGCGAAAATATTGATGGAAATCTTGAGCATGCTGACAAATCTCAGTATCAAAGCATTCGAATAATTGATTAAATAGGCCTTGATCTATCGAAGAAGTATCCGTGTTGGTGGATGCCGTGGAAACCGAAGGGGAGAAATATGGGGGAGGAGGAATTTTCCCAAAGGGCGAATTATTCGACGAAGTATCAAAATTTGAGCCTAAGGCTGGGGGTGAATTGACAAGGACAGGAGAGAGAGGATTTATACGATTAACCGAAGTAGGAGGCGTATAAGCAGGAGTAGTGGATTCATTGTCGGGGGGAAAGATACAGTTTATTATATATTTGTAACCTTTATACGAGATAATAATGGTATCACGACCTTCGTCGCTAGTCTTAATTGAAATACAAAAAACGTCAGTCATGATAAAGGGCGTACGTAAAAAAAAGGCAGGGGGAAAACCAGTGAAAGGAAGCTATATATATACTCTTCGTCTGGCAATCTATTCAACATAAAAAAAAAAAAAAAAAAAAAAAAACGTTATTATACAATAAATAAATGAACAAACGATAACAATAAAAAGAAACTACACCCGTTATTAGTAATACATAGACGACGCCACAACAAACCATTTGAATAAAATTCCACCTGCGGCATTAACAATTGACGCAAAGATGAACCTTATCAAACAAGATTATAAATAAATTGTCAGTAAATAATACCGAGGCTATGCAAATAAAAAAAAAACAAAATTATTATACTAACCAATAACACCCAAGCAACGAAGGATCAACGATATCGAATGAAGCCAGCGGGATACGGAAGATGGGGTTTATCAAAAACAAATAAAAAAAAAAAAATAAGCCACATTTGTGGCTTAATGATAAAAGATAAGCTTAAAAAAAAAAAAAATAATAAAAAAAATAAATAAAAGTGGGTTTAAAAAAATAGACGATAACGATAAATATAGACGTTGCGAACGGAGAGGTTGGTAATGAAACAAAGAAATCAATTAAAGTTCAATATAAAAAAAAATGAGAGAAAGACGGTAGTTAGATTAAAATCAAGAACAGCCATGCGCAGCTAGATAGGCTTGAGGCAGCTGTTAATTTAGAGTATTTGCACCGGCAAAAAAAAAAAAAAAAAAAAAAAAAAAAATTTAAATAAATAAATAAATATCATTGTTCTTTATATTGAATCTAATTTAGTATTATCATTTATATTACATTAAAAATATTATTATAATTAAATTTATTATTATTATTATTAAAATTAAATTAAATTAAATTTATTATTATTATTATTAAAAAGAATTAAATAAATTTAAACTTATTATATTAAAGTAAAATTATTATTATTAAAAATAAAAAAAAAAAAAAAAAAAAAAAAAAAGAAAAAAAAATCTATATTATTTTACTTTATTATTATTTTATATTACTTCACATTATTTTATCTTATTTTATTTTCATCTCCATTCATAAAAAACTCATATTATATTTTTTAATTATTTTATTTATATTATTATTCTTACAAAATTTTCTTTACACCCATCATATTCATACTATAAAAAAAAAAAAAAAAAAAAGAAAAAAAAAAAAAAAATTATGATTATATAAAAGTAAAAATAAAAATAAAGAAAAAATAAAAAATAAAAAATTAGAAATGATGGTACAATTAATAAATGGAGAGGGGATGGCCCCACCATTTAAGGTTAATTTAGCAAAAAAACAAAAAACAAAAAGAAGAATAGGTCCTTGATAAGACCTTAAAACTGTCTAGTTAATCTTCATTTTATCACCAATCAATCAAAATTACCTCAAGAAAAGGTCCTGGATAAGACCTTAAATTGTCTAAGTAATTTATTCTTTATATTTTTCCAACGAAATTACTTCAAGAATAGGTCCTTGATAAGACCTTAAACTGTCTAAATCATCATTTTATCTTTCATCAAGACAATTCAACAAATTTCAACTCAAGAAGAGGTCCTGGATAAGACCTTAAACTGTACTAATTTCTTTTTTTTATGATTTTTTATTCATTTTATGGCAATACTGGTGGGAATAATTGATTAAAAGGAGTCATTAATAGCTGGAAGGAATTTTTATCAAATGGAGAGGGAAATCACCTTAAAACAGTGTTGATGATATAAGACAACATTAATATGGATAAACAAATAAAAAATAAGAATTAATAGAGTTAAAATCAAAGAAGAAGATATGGAGATTCAAAATCAATATAACAAATCATCCATGGAATTATCAACTGAATTTATTGAAACAAAAAAAAATTGAAAGAAAGAAAATTCTCATTTATGAACCCAGGATACTGTACTTGAAACTGGAATGCTGGGGACAGCATTAAATGGAGAGGGGGATGTGGTATTCCATACCTTTTTACCAGTTTCAAGAGATTTTTTGAAAATTATCAGTGGGAAAATCAAGATCAAAAATGACTAACCCAGGAAATCACCACCTAAAGGACATGATTAAAGATCACACACACTCAGGAATAACATCAATAGTAGGGATGAATGGAAGATTTAGCCTTCATAATTGAAATAATCAATATATTTCTACAATTAAATAAATAATAGAGGAATACAATATTATGGAAGTATACAAGAAAACCTATATATAAGCCTTACAGAATCAACAACAGGCTTAATACATACAGAAACTCAAAAATTACATGGGAAAAGTAACATTGTAACATTATATCCACTCTAAATCCATCAATAAGATTATATTACTAAGAATTACAGTAACCAAATACAGTTCATGTGACACAAGGATCACATGACAGTATCCAATTCAACTCAATACATGGGAAAATCCACTAAAAAAAAAAAAAAAAAAAAAAAAAAAAAAAAAAACTTAAAAATTAAAAACAACAATACAGGCACTTAAAGAAGGTTTATGCAATCCACATGCATGACATCTATACATTACACAGCCTCAGGATCATCAAATACAACTCAATTAAATTTCAACTAGCTGCATGCAAGGGAATACACTAGACTTTAAATCACACAGCAATTACAGTAATCAAGAATTAAACTCAAGAAGATATCCCCACATTACACAGCATGATCACCTGGAATTAAATAAATCTTACAAACAAAATTATACAAGGGCTTATTCACATGACACTACCCTCATCCTTTTAATCACAGCATTAATTACTCAAGGCTATGCAAGCTGACTAAAGCAGTGCAAAAGAGAAGTCACCTGATATTTTTATCAAAAATCCCCACCAAGCAAAACATCTCAACCTTAATTTTGACCAAACAAATGGTGAAAATATCTCAGTCATATGACACCATTCTCGATTTTACACACTAGCATTAATCTCTAAAGGCTGTGCAAGATTACTAATACAGTTTAGCAGATAGGTCATCTGACTTTTGTTACAAAAATCTACACCAGCAAAATTATCTCAAGGGCAAGAATAAAACTTTACATGGAGAGCCCATGGGTACTTCTCAAAACATAAAAGGAGGCCTCTCTCTCTCATTTTCTCCTCTTTCCTCATGCAAAATAATTATATACCAAGAAGGAGAATAATTATTCATCCCTTACTAGTAGGTTAATCTAGAAATTAGTATTATTATTACATTACATTAAAAAGTGATTTATATATAGCTGTAGTTAACAAAGAAAATCCATATCACCATTCCTATTATCACAAAATATATATTTAACATATTATCAAAATTATTTATCAATTACACTTATTTAAAATATCAAACAATATTATTATATTATCACCATTACTAAATTTTCTCATATTGAGCTATTATCCATTAAACAAAATACCTTCAACAAAGAAAACAACTTAAAATCACTACTCAGTACTATTATATCTATTATTTATCTACTCAATTATTATCTTATCATCTTGAAATCACCTACAAATCTATTTATTTAAAGTTATTATTATTTTATCATTAGTCTGATTATTGAATAGGTCTGATAGAGACTGCTGAAAAAGTCTTCTCTAGTTGTAAAGCCACAATCTTAAATATTGATTTGTGAGCTCTGTAGGTAGATTGTTTAGTATATTCAGAGGGGCAGCTAAAACACCATTAGCACCCTTGGTTACAGGATTATTTCAGCAATTCAAAACTGTTTACCTGTGATTTCCCCCTCAAGGACTGCCTTATCCAATCCCACACTAAAAGGAGTTCCACAATATGACTGTTAAACTTAATTTAAGGTTACAGTGATTGATCATAAATGATCAAATTAAGCTCAAGCTTTGATCTTTAATAAATTCAAAGTTTTACACGCTACAGCAATTCAGAGAGTGAATTCTAATATCTTGGCATAACCGTATTATGCTTCCAAGAGAATTTCAATACATCATCAATAATTTATTTTTGATGATTTTTCTTGTAACTCATCTTTTCTGTTGAAATTTAATATTTTAAACTTCAAACCATGATTTCAAGGGGCTATACCTTGAATATTATAGTAAGGAATACATAATTCTTAATGAATTAACTAGTAGAATCCAACTGTCTCCCTTTTGCTAAGTTTGGACCACTTTCACAACGTTGTCAACAGCTCTATTTATTTTAATCAATAATCCCTTACAGGTTTTAACCTTGTTTATAGCGTGTGAAATAAACTTCATATATGCATTCCTACAGTAATTACGTGATGATTTAATTTTTGGTTCATCACTCTATCATGCATATTTCAACAGATCATAGCCAAAATCCTTGAATATATGCATTGACCAAAAAAGTGCATATATTCAGCTTAACTCCTTAAGTGTTGACTTTAGAGTTTAGCTTATCAATTGTTTTATATGTCAATTTTTATGGAGGATCCAATGGTACCATTCATTTTACCAGTTGTTTCATTGGTGTTTGAAATAATCAAGTATTTGTGTTTTTTATATGGTATTATTACTTATAACTTATTAAATATTGACTTTACATATATGCCATAAAAATGGTATATGTGTATTTTACCATGGGAAATCCAATTGTATAGTTTATTTCACATGTTTATTCATTGGCCTTTAAGCTAAACCAAGTTTTATTCCAATTTATGGCATTTTTGTAGCTTTAAGGTACTTCTTTTTAATTTATAATTATTTTAAATGTTTCTTGTGACCTTTTTGGGTATGTGGTCATATCTCAAAGGTTCAAAAAAATTGTGAGTGAACTAATCTTCTTTGAATAATTCTTGATGAAACGGCAGTAGAAATTGGCAAAGCCAAGAAATGATTGAAAAACCTAGAGGTTTCTTGGAGGTGGCCAATTGAGAATTTTCTGGACTTTTTCTTGGTCCATCTTGAGGCCTTCAGAAGACACAACATAACCAAAATGCTCTACACTAGAAACATGAAAAAGGCACTTGGAGGCCTTAGCAAAGAGGTTATTGGCTCTGAGTCTGAAAAGAACAGTGGACACATGATTGACAAGTTCCTCCTCAGATTTGGAAAAGACCATAATGTCATCCAAATGAACCACAACATAAACATAAAGAAGATCATAAAAAATATCATTGACGAGGTTTCGAAAGAGGCAGGAACATTGGTGAGCCCAAATGGTATAACCACATACTCATAGCTGCTATATTTAGCTCTAAAACATGTCAAGTGTTCATCACCTTCCATGATTCTGAGCAGGTTATATGCACCAAGCAAATCAATATTGGGGAAGATAGAAGAATCATTGAAAACAGTAAGAAGCTTATTCATAGGAGAAACAGGATACTTGTTCTTCCTAGTAACAACATTGAGTTGGCGGTAATCAACACACAAACAGAGGCCACCATCATTCATTTTGACAAAGAGGACATGCGCTCCTGTTGAAGAGGAGCTTGGCCAGATGAAACATTTCTCTACATTCTCTGAAATGTATCTCCTGAGTATATCTGAATCTTGGTTTGATAAGGAGTAGATCACTCCAACTGGAGGTAGAGACCCCTCCAGCTTGATATGATGATCACAGGCGTGGTGAGGTGGTAGTTTCTCTGCTTTCACCTTGGAAAACACATCCAAGTACTGGTGATAAACAGAAGGAACAACCTTCATCATGGTATCTGTTTCTTCTGGCTCTTCCTCTTTGTCCTCCAACTCCTCCAGGGAGTCATGATAAGATGAAGGAGGAAGGTCCATATTCCCAAATAAGAGATGAAGTTAAGATACAGAATTATCTTCTCCAACATATTTAATCTGTTTGAAGACTTCATCTCTAGATGATAGTAATGACTGATGGGAATTAAGGGAAGGAATATGGACAGAAGATAGAAATGATGGTGTTCTAGAATCACCAACCAGAGCTGCACATGATTTGGCAGAAGAAAAGTCATTGCTGAAAGGTTTTTAAGGATCATAATGGTCCTTATGATCAGCATTAAAGGTGATCAGCCCTTGCGTCCAATCAATAGATGGATTAAAATTATTTAGAAAGTCAAAGCCCAATATGAGGTCTTCTCCCTTGGGAGTATCAATCACTAAAACGTCTCATTCAAAGCTTGGGAAAGAAGGGAGCTCAACCATATATTCAGTATGGTGAGTCACAAATAGAGAAGGAGACTCTGAGGAGTCAAGAATGATAAGGTAATCTTCTCTGGGAGTTCTGACATGGTCAAAGAATACTTGTGAACAAACTTCTTTGCAATAAATGAGTTGGTAGCACCAGAATCAATAAGAATACTGTAAAACATATCAGAGAGAGAAGAGAAAACAAAGAATTTAAGAGAATTTTCGACACCAGTATTCAGAATTCACAATTGTGCTCTGGATTGAAAACAGTGAAGACCATTGAGCACAACATGATCTTCACTCAGGCTTTTCCCTGGCTAGGAATTTTGCCTGACGGTTGGGTAAGCTTGATTTGAGGCCTTTTGGAACAAGACTTAGGACAATGCTTCCCACCACAATAAGTACATAGACCCTCCTTGATTCTTCTTTCTTTTTTCAGAATTCATCAGCTTGAAATCTTTATTCAACAAAGAAGAATGGGGCTTGTCCCTTTTCTGAAAATTCTTCTTATTCTTTTCACTTGAGCTGGAAGAACTTTTAGGATGAGAAGAATTTGACTTTGAGGCTTCTGGCTTCTTCTCTTTATGATGCCTCTTTTCATTTTGCCTCTCATGGTACCTGGTATTAAGCTCAAGCGAAAAATCCATTAAGACTTGAAGAGAGTCAATTCATGAAGGATGGGAGGCCAATTGATCCAAAATCCTGAATTCTAATCCTGGCCTGAAATGATGGATAAGAGCCCTTTCACCCCAATCTCCAATTCTTGAGACAAGACTTCTGAAATCAGCAATGTATAAAAATACATGCCCACCTTCTTTCATTATTAAAGAATACAATTCTGCTTCAGATTTTTTGAGTTCATTTGGGTCCCCAAATAAGGTGAAGAGTTGAGATTAAAATAATTTCCATGAATTTAGAAGGTAATTTGAATCTTGATTGGTGAGATTGGAAAGATAAGGCTCAACCCATTTTGCAGCCCTGACAATGAGAAATGCGGGGGCATAAAGGACCTTTTTTCTGTCTTGAGAGACATTTGCCAGATCATTATAAAAAATCAGTTGACAAGACTGAATAAATCTTTTAACTTCAAATGGTTGAGTCCCATCAAAGCATTCTGGTGTCTTTGTACATGGAGTCTTGAAGGCTGGTGGTCTTGATGCTTCAGAGGATGAAGCTTCTTGAAGATTGGCCATAATCTGAGTCATTTGCTGCATAATGCCCAATAAGGATGGTTCAGACTGATGAGAGACAGGCTAATTAGACTGGGCTAGAGCTGGTCCTTCAGTACCTTGGGGTGCCCCCAGAGGAGCAGGAACACCTTCTGTACCATCAGACTCTTCCTCTGCCACAGAATTCTCCTCCTCTTCATCACCATCTTTCCCAGGACCTCTCAAAATGGTCCTTGAAGTTCCTGAAAATCCACCAACCACTCCTGAAAATGAACTTGATCTTCTTGGCCCTCTTCCTTCCTTCCTGGATGGTGCTGCTCTTTCCAAAATGGGTCCTCTGTCCAATCTGGCCCTCAGTTGAGAAACTGCTGGGGTGCCATCAAGAGGAGCCCTTGGAGTTGGAGTGAGAACAGCTTGAGTTCTGGCCTGAGATCTTGTCTGCCCTGCAGGAGGTGAGTGTTGGATAGGCATGATTTCAGGATAAAAAAAATGAAAAAGAGTCAAGATTTGAAGATGAAAACTTGAGGCAAATGGAAATAATGTTCAAATTCAAAACTCAAAATCAATATCTTGAGGAAAATCAATAAAAGTCAATAAATCAAATGAGATCTTCAGGTAAATCAATCAATAAAATATTAAAAGAAACCTTGAAGTTAAAAAAGCAAATGTAAAATCAATAAAAATCAAAATCTTGTGGAAAATCAATCAATCAAAATGAATTCTTGAGGCAAAATCAATTTATGTCACAATTCTTGTTGTGAAAAATCAGCAAAATCAATGAAATCTTCAGGTCAATCAATTTTCTTGAGATCAATCTCAATTTATGTCAAATCAATCAAACAAAGAAAAATCATGTGAGTTCTTATCTAAAAATCAAAATTCTTGAACAATGGATCAAATATGAACCTTGATGTGAAGAATGTGTCTGAATAACTTGATGAAAAATTTGAAAATCAAATGAAAATTAAGATGATGCCTGAATTTTGAATGAATTAAAAATGATGATTTGAGATAAGATTTCAAAAAATAGAAACATAAAATAAAATTGGGGTCAGCTTTCAATTTTCAGAATGAAGATTGAATGAGAGAAAATTGAGGGGTGACGATGAATCATAAGGTTTATAAGCATTAAAGAGTCATAATTTCAATGAAATGAGTGAATGAAATAATAAAGAAAGAATGAACAGAATGAAACCAAATTATGAGTTAATTAATATAATATCACAGGGGCTCTTGGATAGAAAAACAAGGGTGGCCTGGCACTCAGCAATCAGGGAACTGACTTGGAAGACTCCAAAGAATAAAGAAAATAAAAAGAAAGATTTGAATTTCTCTAAGAAGAATGCAAGTACAAAGGTGAGATGCAATAAGAGAAATTGGAAGACAAATGGCCATAGATCCAACCAAGTAAGTCCTTAATCACTGTTATAACCTGCCAAAATAAACAATGGAATTAGTAAGGATATGACCACCACATATCCATTGACAGGCAAAGAAAGAAAAGAGAAAAGGCTCTAAATGAGTGACTTGATAATATCAGTATTTACTTAACAAAAATGGTAAGATATAAGAATAAAATAAAACTAAAATATATTAATTAACTGGGGGAAAACCCCCCAGGGTCAAAGGAGGCTCATATATGTGAAAAGTTGAGAGCTTGACTCCTTCAGGCTAGCAGTGGTCCTGTATTGAATACTGGAAGCTGTATTGATTGTCTGATGGAGTATATACTTTTCCAGATTTGTAAATGAACTGTGTTGACTGATTTTCCCATGATTTATGATTGAAATACAGGTCTTGTTGAATCCGGACTGTATTGAAATGAATGTGGTTGCCAAGTAGGATTGATGAAGCATTGAGACTTGAGAACTGGTTTTGGAAGTGCCTCTTGAATATCCCTTGAGAATGAACAGCCAGTATTCCCTTGGAGGAATATTGTTAGTGAGAATAACCATTGAATGCTTGATGGCGTCATTGGTATATCAGATTATGACCCCTGCCCTAGAGCCTTGATGAATCCTATGGAAGGTGTGCCTTGATGACCTGTTGAAAATCTGAAATAACCATTTGAAATTGCCACCATTGGATTGCCACTGAAAAAATATGCATAATATTGTATAACACCATATATGGCACTTTTGGTTACTGAAGGTTGAATGTGGCCAAAGGTCTTTTGGAATCATTCCAGGAGGATAAGAATGAGACTTGGGTTTTGGAGGCTTCAGGGGTGATAAAGTGTCTTTTGGGGTATTTGGCCAAATACAGCTAATAGAGCTTCAAAACTGTATTGCGTCAAGGTGCGCAAAAATGTGCAAAAGTGCGGAAAATGCACAAAAGCGTTCAAAATGGGCAAAAGTGTGAAAAATGTGTCAAAGTTCACAAACTGTATTTCAAGCTCAAAAAGCCAAATACAGGCTTTTGGCTGTATTTTCCCTGTTCTATGGAAAATACCCAAGATGCCCAAAAGCAAGGAGACAGCCTAGAATGGCTTGATGATGGTGAAGGGGCCAGGTTGGCCCCAGATGATGAAATGACCATTTACGCTATAAGACATGACAATGGCCAATTTAGCCAATGATAATTGATATGGCCAAATTGCCATATATTGGATATGGCATGGATATGTCATAATGAGGTCCAGGAGGGTGGATTTCCATGGTTGTGACATATGTGTAATTAGAGATTTCATAGAGAAATTTCAGAGAAACGTTCGAAAATTGAAATAATAGCATCAAAAATGATGATTACAATAAAGATGAACTTCATCCTTGAAGTATATGATAGTTTTGTATAAAGGGAATGAAGTTGTTATCTTTGGTTTTAATAAATTATTTTTTATGTTATGGCTGAGGGGGAAACAGAGGTAAAAAGAGCTCTATATATAGTAAATTCTTCCCTCCTAGAGTCAAGAGGGCTTCTAGTAGACATTTATTGATGTTATCCCTTGTAATAAATCAGTATTTTTATGCTTAGTGATGATTGCATCATAATTACACCATCTTATCTTCTTATTAGGTAATTATTTACAGTTATCACTTTAACTCTATATTTTCTGACATCATAGATTTGAAATGATGTTGAAATTAGTAGCTTTATTAGTGTTAATCATAATATTCTGATATCCACCAGTTTCATCACTTATATAAGTGTTAAGCCTAAAGTAAGATTACAGTGAGTGACCATAGATGAACAGTTTTAAGCTTAAGCTTTGATTTTTAATAGCTTTTTCTTTATACATTCTAAAGCTATTCAGAGATTGAACTCTGATAGATTGGAATTTCCTAATCAAACTTCCAAACACATTTTATTACATCATCAAAGCTCTACTCCTGATGATTTTGCTTGTAACCCATATTTTCTGTCAAAATTTACTACTTTAAACTTCAAACAATGATTGAAAGAGGTTCTTCCTTGAATATAATGATGAATATTACATCATTACTCATATATGAGCTAGTAGAATGTAAATATCTACCTTTTTTAATTTTGGACTACTTTAAAAAAAGATGGTGAAAGGTATAAAAACTTTGTTCAATAAACCCCCACAAGCTATAACCTTGCTTATAGCTTGTCAAATAAAGTTTATATCTGTATTAAAAAAGTAATTAAATTTTTATTGTATTTTTTATAACTACCTATCCTCTATAATTCAAGAGATATTAGCTTAAAACCATGAATATATGCGCTGATTGCAAAAGTGCATATACTACATAGAAATATTATATGTGTAGTTCTTCATGGAAAATACAATGATGCAATTTATTTCACAAGCTGTTCCATTTTTTTCTGATCTTTATACATATTACAAAAAACCTTTATACACATATTTTAGAATAGGGAATCTAATGGTGCAATTTATTTCACATTTTTATTCTTTGATTATGAGGTAATCAAGAGTTTATGACTATTTGTGAAATTTTTACTTATTTTAATAGAATATCTTTAATTTCTATTATTAGAAGAATAATTGTCAAGTTATTTTGTGACCTTTTTGGACATGTGGTCTTATCTCAAAGGCTCACAGCTTAAACTTCAATTCTATCTGTGTACAAATACAATTTCAAGGGAACTATACAGGTATAATTCTTGGGTAGGTATAATTCTTGGGTAGTTAGCATTGAAAATACCTCTTCTAATTAGTCTTAAATAAAATTAATATTTCTTGAAAAATTAAATAAAACTTTCAGTTATGAGATTTCTTCTCGGAACTTCATTTTAAGATTTTGTATATGAAGAATTTCAGTATGAAACGTATATTGGAGATGGTAAGGCTAAAATTAATATTCATAAATGAGGATGAAGGCTTGTTTTAGTTGAGAAAAAAACTAGGAACCTTAATATAAGAATGAAAAGAAGTGATCTTATTAATAAATATGGATTTCATTTCAGAACTTAGAATTACCTCTGTATCCATTCTTGATAATGAAGGCTTCTCTTAAGGCATAAGAGAATAGTTTTCATTACTTTTTTTATCCATCATTATCACAATCAATGAATCAGACATTTGAAAAAAGGTAATAGTTTCCTAAGCATACCATCTTACATCATTTTCTTTTTCATCAATTTAAAACAGATAATTGAAATGATATAACTGAGATTATATTGCTTTCATTTCCAATAGTTGATTTTATTAGAAAAAATTTGTATGTTAAAATTCTTTTAAAATCAAAAATTTGCCCTAAAAACTCTTAAATCATATTTTATCATATAGATTTGTTTTATTTATCTAAGTATTGACTTTTTGGAACTTTTCAGCTTATAAAAATTGTTTAATACTATAACTCATGATTTTGACTTACTTGATTGAATAAATATTATACGTAACTTTTTCGCTGAATTTCTATATTTACTTTATCTAGTATGTTTGTTTCATATAAAATTTCTCTAAAATAGTCATCTTTGTGCAGTTTCGTTTGATGTTCAATTTTAGAAATAATTTTCTAATGATTTATTAGTGGCTGCATGTTTGTATTTCCAGCATGCAATTGTCCCATTATGTAAGGTTTGTCTATGAAACTCTTTCTAATAGCAGAAAATATCAAGAGTACTATGATGTTCCTCAATAGAAAATATGATATAATTAAATATCACAACCACAAATTCAATATAATTATTAGAAATAATTATACTAAAAAAATCAGTTAATAATAATAATAATAATAAATTAATAATTATAACAAAATATAATTATTTTATAATTTTTATACTCACTTACAATTATAAAAATAAGAAGTATAAATCTGTTAATGAGACAATTACATGTGTAAAATAATAATATTTATACACTTTCAAATAATATATCAATATTATTTATAAAATAAATTATTACACACACTGTGCAGAGATAATTCTTCCAGAAAAATTCTGTATAAAAGAACTAACAATAGGTAAAAAAATATAGAAATTTAGAGAAAATTATAATATTTATTTAATACAGTAATTCAAACAAGAACAGTTATTATATTAAATAATTCATATGAGCTAACAACATTCCAAAAATAAATCCTTTAAAAAATAAAAAACAGCTTTTTATGACAAAATAAGATCCAAGAGTTTTTAAAAGGAATTTGTAGATTTTAAAAAAGATATTCAAGACAATAATTTTATATAATAAAATATCTTATTGGTGATTACTACAATAATGTGATTTTTATTATTTCAATTCTTTAAATTAAGATTAATACAGAATGAAATACTCAAGAAATGATTTTAATAATAAGATTTTATAATTGATAAAATATTACTTGTTCAAAATGTCTAATTTATTGGATTGATGATTGTGATAGACAAAAATAGTGATATGTAGGCTCTTTTTATGCCTGAACAGAAGCTCTCAAGATTAATAATGAATATAGAGGGCGTCCTAAGGTCAAAACTGAAAAACCATACATGAAAATAATGTTCTTAACCAAAGGTAGCTTATTTTTAATTCCAATTTAAATCTACCAGTGTTTTTCTTGACTCCAAGTAGCTTTAGTCCTCTTTGGGATGAATTTTTCAAAGTTTTGATACAAAATGAGTTTCTTTATATTAAAGCTAATCACATGAACAACTTGAAAATGGAGTTTCAAGCAAACATATGTTAAACTAAATTTTTGATTTTTTTTAAAGAAATCAAAATTTTCTTTAAGAATAATTGAAAAGGATGAATTCAACTCTGTTGAGCAATTCTAACTGTCTAGATTTGTAAGATGTGGGAAATCTTCAACCAAATCGATTCAGAATTTAATCTTTAATGAATTTTTGAAGTTATTGCTATTTGTTCATGTAAAAGAAAAATACACACCAAAACTTAACTTTTGATAATGTTTTGATACTTGTAGCTTTAAAGTTTTAAGCTTATTTAAGCTTAGAAAGCTCGTAAAACCTTGATTTCAAGCTTCCATATTGGGATATAACCTTTGGCAGCTAGACATTACTGTCCAAATTGGGATGAAACCGGTTTCAAATTTAAGGTTGGATCAAAGTCTAATTTTAAAGCTTAAATAAGGTTGAAAATCCTCACATACAGGTGGGAAACTTTGATTGAATACATGCAGATCCAAAAATCTGAGTACCCCAGCACTGTTTGGTCTTTTTCCTTTGTCCCAGCTTTTTGCGTGGATTTTGCCCTTTTATTTATTTAAACCCTTTTGAATTGAGAGCACACAGGATTTACAATCTCTATGGCAAATCCTTAGCCAATTAAGTAAATATACACAACCCCTTAAGTTCAACTACATTTTTGATAAGTTTGCATAAACCTTATGCAGCTTTAAATGTAACAATTTTAAGGAATTTCAAAGAGATTTGCAATTTAATTGTGAGATTCTAAAATCTTCTAATAACATAACACCAGGGAAAATCTCGTGTGAATCGTTGGCGATTGAATTCACGTCGCACTGCGGTCAGTATAAAATCTTTCTTCAGTTGCGTTGGTGTCACTTTATACTCACTGGATTGAGTGGGTCACATCAGGTCAGCATCAAGACAATGTCAATTGTCACATGTGACACATGAGAATGTCACTCAAAGCCCAAACCCATCTCAACACTATTTGCAATGTTTGGTTAATTTCACCTCATTGGCTTCTGCATCCCCGCCTAATCCTCCCCAAACCTTTGCATGCTTATGCGCCCGCACCACCCTCCAGATGAGACTCCAAAAATGCCCCCCCATCTCAGCCCTCCCCACTCCTTATGCTTTCACACCCTGCCCTTACCATCTTTATGCTCACGTGGTGTCCTCCTGACATGCCTCCAACACCCCTAACCATCCTTACCCTTGTGTAGTGCCCTCCCAACATGCCTCCGACACAACTTACAATCCGTATGCTTGTGGAGAGCCCTCCCAACATGCCTCCAACACCACTTACAATTCTTACGCTTGTGGAGAGCCCTCCCGACATGCCTCCAACACCGCTGACCACCCTTGCGCTTGTATAGAACCCTCTTGACATGCCTCCGACACTGCTTACCATCCTTATGCTTGCAGAATTCCCTCCCAACATGGCTCCAAAACTGCTTACCATCCTTATGCTTGCGTAGTGCCCTCCCAACATCGCTCCAATGCCACCCTCACACTAGCCTAATCCTCAAAGCTGCTTATCATCCTTACCCTTCTGCCGGGCCCTCAAGATGAGACTACGATGCCGCACCCCATCTCCACCCTCACAACTCCTTACGCTTCTGCCCCCCCGCCACTTGCAATCCCTATGCTCCCATGGCGCCCTCAAGATATGCCTCGGACACTTCCCTCAACCCTCCTTATGCCTCTGCACCCCCGCCACTTACCATCCTCATGCTTCCGTATTACATCCATAGTGTACGGTGTGGTATTCCATACCATTAGTACCAGTTTCAAGCTTACCAATAAGACAAAAGAAAAAAATGATAATAAAAAGAATTACGCAAAACAGATTCACACATTACAATTACAAATTTCAAAAAGAAATATAAAATACACAGCCTCAAGATCTTATCAAAACAGTATAGTATCAAAGAATTTATCCACCTTATTGCATCATCAATAACAAATTATGTCATTAAAGGCAGTTAATCTAAATAAAGGTATATGAAGATGGACCAAAGCATCAGAGCTGTATTTTCCCCACCTTGATTCAATTTAAAGAAGAAATACCTCAAGGCTATGAATAAAATTTCAATATATTTTCCAAGAACAAATGCTTCCTTAGTAATAATAACACGCATCAAACTTCATAGAAATGATAAAATCTCCATATGAAATGATACAATAGTAAAATAAAACCACAAGTATAATTCTCTCAGAACATACATAAAAAATAGAGACAAAAAGACTTTCCCCGCCTCCAAGAAAACATCACCAGCCAAATTATCTCAAAGACATCACATGATTTTGATAAGAAACAGAAACACCAGCATAATTTTCTCATATATATCATATTACTAGAAGACAGTTCAATTGTCAGGAGCTGTATTTTCTCCACTTTCTTGGCAAAAAGAACATCCCACCAGCCAAATTATCTCAAACACATCACATGATTTTGATAAGAAAAAGCACCACCAGCATAATTCTCTCAGAATATACGTAACAAAGTCACCAAAAATGAAAATCCCACCAGCCAAATTATCTCAAACACATCACATGATTTTGATAAGGAAAAGAACCACCAGCATAATTCTCTCATAACATACGTAAAAATAGAAACAAAAAATACTTTCCCCACCTTCAAGAAAACATCACCAGCCATATTATCTCAATGATCTCACATGACTCTGATAAAAAGAAAATCTCACCAGCCAAATTATCTCAAATACATCACATGATTTCAATAAGAAATCGCACCACCAGCATAATTCTCTCAGCAAACACGCTTCTACACCAAAACTACACGTCTCACTAGCTAAAAACTCTCAACTATGATTTTTTCTAGGTACCCTATTTTGAGAAGCTCTATGGAGGCCCAAAAGCTATAAATAGAGGTCCTCTCTCCCTCATTTTTCCCATCATCATGAACAAGTTCCCACTATCCAGGATCACAACCATCCCTGAACTAGCAGGATATCTAGAATAGTAGTAGTGTTTTAGTAGTGAAAAGCTCAGTAGCCTTGCTCAATACGCTTAGTATTAGTGAAGAATAGTAGTATAACCGTAGTGAAAAGCTCAGTAGCCTTGCTCAGTAGCTTAGTATTAGTGAAGAATAGTAGTATTAACGTAGTAAAAAGCTCAGTAGCCTTGCTCAGTGGCTTAGTATTATTAAAAAAAAGTAGTAGTGATATAAAACTCAGTATTAAAAAAAAATTTAAAAGAATCAAATCCAGTAGTCTTATTATTAGTACTCATATCAAAAAAAATCATTATAATCAACCTAAAACCATTCAAAATATATATATTATTATCATTCTTATTAAAAAAAAATAAAAAAATATTCTTATTAGTTTTATTAAGATAGTAGAAACCCAAAACATATATATATATATATATATATTATCATCACTTTTATTAAAATAAAATAAAAAAAAACTAGTGTTTATTTTATCAGAAGATTTAGATCAGAGTTTTTACTGTAGTGTTATTGATTGGTCTGATTTAGAGACTGCTGATAAGTCTTCTCTATCTGTTAAAGCCACAAATCTTATTTTATTTTGTGATTCTCTGTAGGCTGACTATTCAGTATTATTTAGAGGGGCAGCTAATACACCTTAGCACCCATGGTTATTGGACAATTCTGAAATTCAAAACAGACTTACCAATAATTTCCCCCTCAAGGCACTGCCTTATTTCATCCCACACCAAAAGGAGTTCCCACAACGGTGGCTTGTTGTCCTACACCATCAAAAAATCAAGGAAATATGCTGAGTGGCCTTCTCTGCCAACAGGACCTAAGGGGAAATCGGTAAGTATATTCACAATGTTGTGGTTAGGGTTTAAATCATGAGAATAACAAATTAAAACGTAATAAGTGGACCATTTAAGACAAGAATTGTGTCTCCTGTTTCCCCGACAAAACTATTTTATTTCATATCATTCAAATGGAACACTTTGCTTAGTCATTACCTCATGAGCATTTAATAGTTCAAAAGTTGACTTTAGTAGGTTTCTCACTAGTCAGCTTTATCCAATGTCTCACAGGGAAGTGATTTCATTTGCATGATATGAAATAATTTGCAAAACATTACCTCCTTCAATTTTCCGACAAATTTTATTTTGCAAATGCAATACAATTTCAATAGAAGGTTCCAAGGCTGTTGATGCGCAGGTTTATTTTGGTCAGCTTGTGGTTCTAAAATGTATTTTTTCTAGAATATTCAATAAGTCTTAAACTGCTTGAAATTTATATTTAACTTCTTTCAAACTTGCCACAATTCTCCAATATTACCCAAAGAAGAATTAATTATTTTAAACTTATTTTACTTCCACCTTTTTTCTTTGATTTTGATATTTTTATTCAAAAATTTTCAAAAAAGTTATCAATCAACTTGTCACCATCTATTTGCTTAATAGACTACCTCCACTATGGCCCAAACCCCAGGAAATTCAACTGAATTCAATGAACTATCAACTTCAGCCCCAGAGAGTGGAAGTGAAATCTCTGATATGGCCAGTAGTTGTGAATGGGGCATTGAAGTAGAGAGCCAGTCACATGAAGATAATCAAGATCCACCAGTTCTTCCAGAATGTGAGTATGCATCCATCTTGAATATTTCAAATCTCTCAAAACCGGATATTGTGTCATAGCCTTAATTTCAGCTCAGCCTCCAAGCTTTCAGAAACCAAATTTTAAAAGCTATGAGAAGGAAAAGACTGTTGAACCTTGTGCACTGACAGAAGATGCTGGGCAAGATGATATAATTTTCAGTGGAGAGGTGGAAATTATATCCAAGGAACAATTTGTGTCAAACATTGCTCAAACAATTCCAAGGCTCGAAAAAATTCAAAATGATAGTAAAATTCCTTATTATGTGCATCAAAAGATTGCTGAAGCAATGAGCCTCCTGAAATGGATTTGAACCGTAAGTCCATTACTAATTCAATACAAAAACATCAAAATGGCTGCTTACAATATATGGGCAGGTGTGGAGCTGGGAGAATCTCTACCTGAAGGATCTCAAGTGGTAATTGGAATTCCAGGCAAAGGATTAGGAAAAGACCAAATATACATGCCACCAAAAAAACCAACAAAAAACACTGTACCTTTGAAGCTGCAAAAGATTCCCCGGATCAGGGTGATGAAATGATCAATGTTGAAGTGGGCCATATTGATAATCAACCTCCACATATTGAAAGCCCCCCATACTCAATGAAACAATCCAAGATGAACCTCCACATACTGAAAGCCCCCCCATACTCAATGAAACAATCCATTATGAAACCCCTCCCGCTTCTCCTTGGAATATTCAAGCCTTTTAAGAAAGGTAAACAATTAAACATGATACAATGGGACAAGATATGACTAATATAGTTCCCAACCCTGAGCCCAAAGTGTCATCCTCTTCTAATTTTCAAGGAATATTTTTATCTCGCATGGAAGAGTTTGGAGACATTTTGAATTATCATTCCAATATTACTCAACAATCATGGAAAAGGGAGCTTGATAATATAAAGAGGATTTACAAAAATCAATGGGACAACTTACCAACAAAGGATTCTCATACATTCTTGCCCGTTGGTATTAAGGTGATCAGTAACCAAGAGCTTAAAATGTTGGCCTGGCTTGAGGACCTTGAGATGGCAGGTGAGATTTATCTTTGTTCATGAAACAACATTATTGACTATTGACTGGTGATATAAATTGCAATATACAGGGTTAGATTTTTTTAAACCAACATAAACAGAAGCATTTTTTGATGACAACATTTGGAATCCCAAATTGATGAAGGAATCCGCCAAACCTCCAGATAATCTCCCAAAATCTGAACACTCCTTCTTCAAAATGGTTCAGATCCTTCTTTACCCCCCAATCCAGTTAAACATTTTTGGGCAACTGTTATGTTTGAATCCATTAGTTTAGTCTCATACAATGTGATTGCACCCAAACCATATGTGGCACTACCATCAAATTCAACTGATCCTCTTGGACTTGAATGGGGAGCAGTTGAATATCTTGCCTCCTGCTTGAGTAAATCGAAGAAATGTGCAGCACAACTTAGCATTGAAGGTGTCAGGGCTGACAATGAGATATCAACAAAGCCGCACAAGAACCTGGAGGATTCAATGGATACAGTTATCCATTTGATGATTGCGTACAACATGGTACGTGCCAATACAAAGGTTGAAGTCAATGGCATCAAAGGCAAACTCACAAGCTCCAAAAAAATTGAGGCCATCAAAGATCTTTTTATGTGTCACAAGAATCTTGGAATAAATTGAATTTGCTATGGTTTATTAGCGGCTTTCTGTGTGGGGGGGTTCATGGTTTGATGGTATTCTCAGATGACTGGAGAACAAGCTCAGTTAAAGGGGCTTTATCACTCTTTGAAATTTCTGAAAAACTTTCAGAGGGTAAATACTAGTGGACCTGGTGTGGCTATGTACTAATAAGTATATATTTAAGTTACTGAATAAACGTTTATTCTCATCAGAGTCTTTTAACCCCACTGTACCTCTTAGATTTGAATTTTCAAAATGCTTGGTATTAGACTTTGGTGATGCCTGGGTGGCAAAGCGCGGTCTTGGTTTGAGTGATGAGGTCACATTGACTGTACCCAGGTCAGCTCAACTTACAACCAGGATTGACCCGTTTTAGATTAGCTTTGTACTAGATAGATTGTAATTGAATTTTGCAAAGTTATTTATGAATTGAAGAATTGTGACTACCTATCCTACTAATTCCTGGATGCCACAGTATGAATACCAATAATAATTGTACAGAGGCATGCCTCCGTACACCATTAAAAATACTCTGACAAGATCCAAACTGAGTCAGGCAGTTGTGCTCGCGATTAGCACATGCGGGGGCATTGCGGGAAGTGGGTCATATCACTTCCCGCCAGCCCATAATAGGAAAAATGGCCCTTTTTCTCTCAAGAGGACTAGGATAATTAGGGATGCACAGCAGGGTGCATATTGCATTTGTGCATGCTTGAAATATTCCAAATGGTTGGATTTGAACCTCATTGAATGGGAACATCAATATTTCAAATTGAATAATGCACTATCAACTGCATTTTTCAGGTTCAGGTACTTGAGATTGCAAATTCGCAAAGGTCAGGTGTGATCTGTCATTTGTAGCTGCAATTGGAAAAGATTAATTGACTGAGATCAAATTTAGGTAATATTAATAATTCAGTCATCATTTGGTTTCATTTCATTTTCTGCTTCAAGAATGCCATTCACAAAAAAAGGAAAGAAGCGTAAAAGGGAAGTCGCGGGAAAGCATCGGTGTGAGGAAGGAAAGTGGGAGTGGCTTGCTTATTCTCAGCCTATATATAAAGATATATATATATGCTTCTGCATTTATGTGGCACCCTCATTGGGCCCCATGGAAGAACATTGGCTTTAGTTGGTTCAGATCAAGCCAATGTCATGTGGGCTCCAACAGGGAAGTCAAAAGGATTTGTGGCAAATAAAGCTCCTTGGGAACTGGGCACCATACTGGACTCAAAACTACTTAGCTTCAAATGGCAGGAAGCAGTATCTGATATCTTGTCTGCTTCAACACAAAGTGATCCCTAAACCACTCGGGAATAGTGGGACATCCCAAAAGACAAATGAGGCCAGAATCGCCCAAAAGAATAGGTTGTTTTCCTTCTCTCGACCAACAGCAAAAATATCACTGCCAGTATCAGCAAATATGACCCCAAGGGAAATTTGGAGGCTTGTGAATGTCAATCAGATCAAACGCATTCACTTTGGCTGCATGGGAATTTTCTCTTCAACCGGATTACTCATTGCCCTTGTTGAATTCAGACCATTCACAACAATGAGTGAAGTCTAGGTCAATCAATGGGATGAATTATCACAATTCTTATTTCACAAAAGAAGATTCACCAACCCAATTGCAACAAATGGAGCATTACTGGAGAGATATATGTTCGTGATTGGGTGGCGCAAATGCAGCACAAATAATGAACAATCTGGTCTTTATGGAAGTTTTGGGAAAATTGAAAATGCAAAAGATTAATGGTGCCACTGAGCTGCCAATCTTAGCTTGGTGGGTTGCATTCTAGGTCAATCCTTACAATATGTTGGGGATAATTTTTTTGAGAAGATTCAAAATTGCTACAAGTCATTGGGGGTTCCGTCTTTTGATCAAGTTAACTATGAAGCCAATATTCCCGCAAATCAGGGTGCATTTGAGTTTGCTTCCACACTAAAATTCACCATGAATAGATTCAAAAATGCACCTCACGTTGATAAAGATGCATCACTGCATGCTTTGGGATGGTGGTTTCAACCTGATAAGCAGACCGGCCAAATTTGAAGAGATGCATCAAAGTGGTGTACAGGGGGAAAATTGATTTTCCCAAATGAGCATTTTTGGATTGATCTATCCGAATTTCATGGGCTCATTCAGGTAGTGTGGGCCAGTAGTACATTTGTTCATTATACTGATCCAGCACAGGACAACGAAAGCACATCACTAGTGGGTATGTTGGCGCAATGCTCCAGGAGGTTAGCAAAAACAATGTGCCAAAAAATCCACGGCTATTATGAGGCTGGCGAGGGAGCGGGTTATCAAATCAGGGATGGTAATACAATCTCATCCCAATTCAAAGAATGAGGAAATTTTCATGTGTTTTGGAATTTCAGCCTGATTGGTAAATAATGGTGGGGTAAGGCAGAGGACAATATACACCAGGATTGGATGGTTTGGAGTGCTGGAGATAGGGTGGCTCAAATGAAAAAGGGGTGAAATGGATTGTGTACAGTGGCATGCTATTGTACATATGTCCTTGTTTGTTTCTCTTGTCGAGGATCCCAATTCTTCACACGCGAATCCTTACGCTTGTGCAGGTTTCCAATACTTCTAACAACTGCTTACGCCAGGGCAGGCTGCCGACACTTCACAAGCAAATCATTATGCTTGTGCAAGCTCCTGACAATTCAAACAACTCCCTATGCCAGTGCCGGCTCCCAACGCCTCCCACGCAAATCCTTACGTTGTGCAGGTTCCCAACTATTTAAAAATTCCTTACGCCTGTGCAGGCTTCTGACAATTAACACGCACATACTGACGCTTGTGCAGATTCCCAACAATTCAAACAATTCCTTACACCTGTGCAGGCTTTGGACAATTCACACGTGAATCCTTATTCTTGTGCAGGTTCCGACAATGCTAAAAATTCCTTGCGCCTGTGCAGGTTTCCAACAATTCAAACACAAATCCTGACGCTTGTGCAGGTTCCCAACAATGAAAACAATTGCTTATGCCTGTGCAGGCTTCCAACAATTCACACGCAAATCCTGAGCCTTGTGAAGGCTCCCAAAAATTCAAACAATTCAATACATGACTAAGATTAATAGGGTGTGACCATAGGAAAGGCAATGTCTCATGAATCTGCAGTGGATTGCTCACATGCAGGGAACGCCCGCATTTTTACAGTCAACATCTTATATGGTTTTCAACCATATCAGAAGAAAATGTAGGAGGCCGTAATGGTGACTATTTGCGCATTTTCGGCAAAAGAGGTTCTCACAATTAAATACTGACTGAAACATTTTGTGGGGCACTTGCAAAAATTATTATCACACAATAGGTGCTTTGCACAAATTGCCAAAAAGGAGAATCTCATGGGAAAAAATAATACAACAAAAATGTAAAAAAGCATGTATTGATTACAATAAACTAATTAAATGGAGTGTATTACAAAATTAAATAAGAGGAAAACAAATTTTTTTTGAATGGAGACTATCCCGGTGATGTCCTCCTTTGGATAAGCCTCCAATGCCTGGCCAAGGAGGGAGTTTAGTTTCTCCTGGAATTCCCAGTGCATCTCATTTCAATGAGTTGCATCCACAAAAGGAATAATGTGGAGCGAGCGGCAATGCTCCAACAAGATTTGGTTGATGGCTTCTTGGACAATGGCTTGAGGAATCATTAGTGTTGGTCACAGGTCGGTGAATTCCTGGTGAGTTTCATTGTAGGAATGAGAGGAGGTGGTTGGGTTGTTGGCGGCAATGGGAGGGAGATCTGGGGAAGGAACCAGGGTAGGAGTGGAAGGTGGTGGAGTCAGGGAAGGGGGAATCTGACAGGGATATCGTTGATGATGATGATCGAGCGGGGAGTAGCGGGACAAGCTGGAGATGGGCGGAGGAGGGGTGAGGAAAAGTTGAGAAGAGTTAAAAAAGTGAAGTTGGGACTTACCAAATGGTTCCTCCATGGATTGTGTTGGAGCCACCTCTGGTTCTGGCTCACAAGTCAGAACGTCCTCAGGTGGTTCCGAGGATGGACTCAGGCCAGGAATAGGTGGCTCATCATGTTGGGAGGGATCTACAAAAGGAGGAAGAGTCAGTTAGGTTGAGTCAAAAGTGGAACTTAAATGAAACTTTGGCTGCTTACCATGGAATAAGTACTCCAACCATTGGGTGCCACTCGGGCCAGGAGTGGGTTGCCACAGGGTTTGCTTGCAAGGCATACATTGAACGGGTGAGTCTTGTCAGGGGGGATTTTGTGGGTTTTGTTCTATGTGTAATGGAAAAAAGTTAGTATGATTGTGTGAATGGAAATGAATTAAGGAGGAAAAAGAAAACTTACTTTGGTGTTTAGTCCCATGGGTGACAAGACCTGGTGACAATCAGCCCAATTTTGAATGTCCTCTTGCCATCACCATTCTTCATCGGCCGGATAATCACTTCACTCTGGTCGAGGAGTGAAGTGGCCTAGAAGGGGGGGTGGACAAATTGATGCTTGAGGGGACAGGGCTAAATGTCCGTAATTGTTCGCGTCAGCCTGTTTGGGGTCCCGGGGTCCATTCCCGCGTGGGAATACTTTCATCATTGTGGACGAAAAAGGAGTCCTTGCAAGGGCGTCTTGGGCGGGAACTCCTCTGGCCGCATGGTCAGAAGCATTGGACAACAAACAAGAATTTCTTGTGTGCTTGTCAGCAAGCATCACAAGCATTGTTCGTTGTGAAGGAACAAATGCAGGGGATACCCCTCTTAGTGCATAAAGTGCACGACATCTAAAAACAAAACAATTGGGGTTAGTAACTGAATAGAAAGTAAAAAATCAAGAAAGAAAATGAGGACAAACAATGAATTATAAATTTAAAACTTGAACAAAATAAAGATGCTCTAGTCAGTTGGTTTGAAAAGTCTGGAAGAGAGTGGTGAAGAAAAATAAGTATTAATATTGGTACATAATTTGGCCAACAGTTTTAAACGGAGGAAATGCATGAGGTGGATAGAAGGGGGTTTCTGGATGTATAAGCAGGAAAAACAAAAAGTGGTAAGGAAGGGTAGTGGGGTCAGTGGAGTGCAATAGAAAAGAGTGAAAAGGCAGGAAGACAAGGGGGAATATTCACAAAATTAAGAAGAGCGGTTGAGAAAAAAAGTGGAGGGCTTGTTGGGCAAAGATGGTCTTTTATACCATGGTGAAGCTGAGACGACTGCAGCAGTTGCAGCACCCAACAAAGGCTCAGCTTCAAGGCATCTTGGCAAAATTGAAGCTCAGTTACAGCACCCAACAAGGGCTCAGCTTCAAGGTGTGTCGGCAAAATTGAAGCTCAGTCACAGCCAATGCTGCAACTGAGAAGGGAAATGCTCACGTGAGGAAGAGGAACAAAGGGGTTCTGGCTGAGTATTGAAATTGATTGAATTTTCAGACTCAGTCAAATCCCCTTTGTTTCCTTAAATAGCCACCCGATTGCCTGGGAGGGCATTGCTGAATGTGCACGGTGGGTGCAATCCACAAATGCCCCATGCAGAGAAGCATGTGGTGCATTTGGTAACAGGTGACCGCGGCGAGCATACTGGCCTTATGACTGGGTCAAAGTGTTTGAACAAAGGGTCGGGTGGCTGTATGACAAGGGAGTTCAGCATGAGCTTGGGTTGACCCATGGCTCAGGTTTGATTTGGGGTCATAATTGAATTGCTCAGTGACTGAACGTTTGAAATGCACGGTTATTGAGCTATTGATATAAAAATATCAAATTCACCATGCTGAGCAATTGCTAGGTCATTTTTGTAAGCACACAATCTGAGAATTTTGCACAACATTGGAAGACATTTTGGCCCGGCTGAGCATTTCATGCGCTTTGGTGAAGTGCTCCAAACCGACCCTTCCAATGAACTATTGCAAAAGGTGTTCCGATTATGGCTCCACCAGAAACTTCAACACTGAGATTTTGACCATGACATGCTCAGCTTGCATGTGCAAATTGGGTGAAACGCAATTCTGAGCATGTGGCACATGAGCCACATGTATGTAAATGATCGGAAGGTGGATCCCAATTGGCAATATGCATGCAGGCAGGAGTAGTATTACTCCATCCTAATTTGTACAGCGGAAATTGTAGTACATAGTATACCTTTGTACGTACTACAATGTCAGGGCAGAGAAAAAGTTGTGAAACAATGTAACATGCAATCACGTCAAGCCATCGAGTCAAATTTCTCAAATGCATCCCTTTGATGCACTTTTTTTGAGAGATCTGCCTAACTACCACACAGATGCGGGTGTAATCCATGTTGATGTAGGGAGTGTATACGTGGATGACTAAGGATTTGGGTAAGGTGTGGATATGAAACTTTGATTAAAAATCAAGTACTTTTCCTGTCCTCAAAATTTGTATAAGGTAAAATTCAGTTAAAAATAGTATGAAATATTATTTTTAAGAGAAAACACGCCAATTTTATTTTTTATAACTTTGTTAGTATAAAACAATAATATTATAAAAATTTATTGTTTTACCAACAATAAAAATTTATCCAAAAAATACTCTACAAGAGATATTTTAAGGCTACAAAAGAAATTTCTTCAAGAGCAATTTCAATTGGAATTAATTGAGCAAAGAACTGCAAGCAATTAATTAAAGAACAAAGTCTTTAAAAAGAATATTAAAGAGAAAACACGCCCAAAAGTGACCAGAGTGAATTTGGAAACAAAGTGACAAAGCTTACAGTGATGAAAGATGCTTTAATTCACTTTTGGGGTGGTTCAGGGGTAAAAATGATTATAAGAGTTACAAACAATGATTATAATGATTTTTTTACGTGGTTAAAAGGATTAAAATGATTTAAAAAAGGTGGTTGGAATCTTTTATTGATTGGTTTAACAATGTTTAAACTAATTATAAAAGGAAAAGATTCTGACATGAAGAGAAAAGTGGGGCAAAGAAGACATTCTTTTATAGCCATCAATTCTCTTACTCCAAAAGTAAAATTTACTCTTGTCAGTGGTAAAAAACAGTCTGACAACAGAAAAGCCAATTATGGCATCATTGAAACCTGGTTTAGACCAAAGACGGCTGGTTTAAGCCATTTTTAGCCATTTTTAGCCATTTTAGACCCTTAAATCAGCCATTACTATAGCAATACCTGGTCTAGAGCCTTCAAAACACGTCAGAATGTGTGTAAGAGACGTAGAAACTAGTTAAAACTGTTTTTACTATGATTGGTTCATCTTAAGGGTAGTTTTACCCTCTTGGAAACAGCTAAAACTACCCCAGTTGGTATCAAAACCTCATCATCAATTGAGTCCACAGACCCTGTAACTCAATTCCAGGCCAAAAGTGATGAACTTTTGCGTGAATTTTAATCTTTCCAATTTATTTTTTCTTTAATTCCTCATCATGTATTATACTTATAAAATGTACAGTACAATACGGTAATAATTGACACCTCATATGTAAATAAAAGTTCACTTATGTAATACACCCGCACATTTTGACATTTCAATTGAATTCAATTGAAAATACTTCAATTCCTCATAGCTTCTAAACTAAACACAACACCTCAATTTTAACACAAAAATTGATGGTTAACACCACATGTGGTGTGAATTAAATTAAGGTTTTGAGGATTTTCAACTTTTGTATTGAAAATACTAAAAACTTAATTTAAGCTTATTTAGAGTTGAGTTACAAGAATTTCATTCAGAGGTGACCCCACCTGATTTTTTATGAGGAATCCAATGGTGAAATAATTTTTATGTGTTTATTTATTGGATAAAAAGTTATAATAATTTTTATTTAACTTTTTTCCAAATTTATTTATTTTTTCAAAATTTTGTTAAAATTTTATTTTTACTTAATTTTTTCAAGTATAAATGTAATTTTATACTTACAGAATTTAATGTATTTTTATTTTTAAATTGTAATTAATTTTTTATTTTTAATATAATTTTATATTTATATTTTGATTTTTATTTTAATAATATAAATAAATTTATTTTATTTATATTAATATGTTATTTTTGTATTTGTGGTCTTTGGGGTATATGAAATTACCTCTAAGGCTCACAATTTGGGTCATACACAAACCGTGGATTCACTCTGGTTGTGAGCCTGTGAAGTATGCATAACATATCCATAAGGCCACAAATAACTTTATACACAGTTAAAACTGTCTTCAACAGAATTTTTAATTGAATTTAAAATAAAAAATAAAAAGAAATAAGTTTAACTTTTTTTTTGATAAACAAGGTTATAAATATTATGTCATTTTTGGATTCTACACCAAAAATAACCTCAGGTACATCCATAAGGTCTTATACCCAAAAACACTTATTTCTTATGTTATTGGAAGATTTAAGAATCTCACAGTACTAATGTAACTTTTTTAACATTTTTTTAAAATTGTTAAATTTAAGCTTAAATAAGCTTAAATTCGAAGTTGCATAAGGTTTATGCAAACTTATCAAAATTTTAGTTAAAATTGAGGTGTGGTGTATATTTACTGAATTGGCTAAGGATTTGCCATACAGTATTTAAATCCTGCGTGAGCTCAATTTAAGAGGGTTTAAGGCCATAGTATGGCTTTAAAGAAATAAAAGGGCAAAATCCACGCAAAAAGGTGGGACAAAGGAAAAAGACCAAATAGAGCTGGGGTACCCAACTTTTTGGATCTGCAAGGATTCAATTAAGGTTGTCCACCTTTATTGGAGGATTTGCAACCTTATTTAAACTTTAATATTACACTTTGATCCAACATTAAAGTTGAAACTGGTTTTATCCCTAATTAGACAGGAATTTCAAGCTTCCAAAGGGTAAATCCCAATATGCAAGCTTGAATTCAATGTTTTAAGAACTGTCAAAGCTTAATTGAGCTTAAAAAGCTTAAATAAGCTCAAAACTTTAAGGTTACAAGCATTAAAACTTGTCAAAAGTTAAGGTTTGGTGTATATTGCTATTTTATGTGGAAAAATAGCAACAACTTCAAAAATTCATTAGAAATCCAATTCATAATGGATTCCCTTCAAAATTTCACACAGATTACAATTTAATATTATCTACATATAAGTTAAATTTTAGTCATCTTTTATAAATAAATTTCCTGGGTAACTAGCCTTGAAATTTACTCTTTTAATTAAAGCTCAAAGAAAATTATAATTTCTTAAAAATCAATTAAAAATTGAGTTTAAGAGATTTCTGCTTGAAACTCTATTTTTAAGTTGTTCATGTGATGAAATTTAATAAAAATAAGTTTTTTATATTAAAAACTTAGAATAATTGGTTTAAATTCGGATTAAACTTACATGGAGTTAAGAATAACACTGATAACTTTAAATGGGAATGAAAAATAAGTTACCTCAAGTTAAGAACTTTATTTTTAAGCATGGTTTTTCAGTTTTGACCTGAGCACGCCCTCTATATCCATTATAAATCATGAGAGATGCTCTGAAGACATGAAAAGAGTCTTTTCATCACTGTTTTTGTCCATCATTCATTATCAATCCAATCATATTAGAAATTTAAACAGGTAAAGTTTTATTAAATATAAAATCTTATTATTAAAGTAATTCTTAAGTTATTTTATTCTTTTTTAATTAAAATTAAAGAATTGAAATCATAGAATTTAGATTATTGTTGTAATCACCAATAATACATTTTATTATATAAAAATTATCATATTATCATCTTAAATATCTTTTAAAAATCCACAAATTCATCTTAAAAACTCTTTAATCATAATTTTTATTTTAAAAAGCTGGTTTATCTTTAAAAATATTGATTTTTGGCGTGTTTTTAACTTATAATTATTAATTAATATAATAAGTGTTGTTGTTTGACTTGTTGTATTAAATAAATATTATAAGTAAGTTTTCTCTAAAGTTCTATATCTTTTTTATCTAGTATTACTTTTTTTATATAGAATTTTATTCTATAAGAATTATCTCTGCACAGTGTGTGTCTTAATTCTTTTATTAATAATATTTATATTATTTATAAGTGCTTAATATTCATATTTTCCACGTGTAATTGTCTCATTAAGATCTTTACACTTCCTATTGTTATAACTGTCAGTGACTACAACAATAATAGAATAATTATAATTTATTATAATTATTATCTTTTTTATTATTATATTTTTATAATAATAATTGAATTTCTTTTTTTTATATAATGATTTTTTAATAATTATATTTAAATTTGTGTTTACAATATTTTGTCATATTATATATTTCTCTTGAGGACTGTGAGCCTTAGAGGTAATTTCATATACCCAAAAGACCACAAATACAAAAATAACATATTAATATAAATAAAATTTATATTATTAAAAGAAAAGTCAAAATATAAATATAAAATTATATTAAAAATAAAAAATTAATTACAATTTAAAAATAAAAATACATTAAATTTTGTAAGTATAAAATTACATTTATACTTGAAAAGATTAAGTAAAAATGAAATTTTAACAAAATTGTGAAAAAATAAACAAATTTGGAAAAAAGTTAAATAAAAATTATCATAACTTTTTATCCATCAAATAAACATATAAAAATTATTTCACCATTGGATTCCTCATAAAAAATTAGGTGGGGTCACCTCTGAGTGAAATTCTTGTAACTCAACTCTAAATAAGCTTAAATTAAGTTTTTAGTATTTTCAATACAGAAGTTGAAAATCCTCACAACCTTAATCTAATTCACACCACATGTGGTGTTAACCATCAATTTTTGTGTTAAAATTGAGGTGTTGTGTTTAGTTTAGAAGTTATGAGGAATTGAAGTATTTTCAGTTGAATTCAATTGAAATGTCAAAATGTGCACATGTATTACATAAGTGAACTTTGATTTACATATGAGGTGTCAATTATTACTGTATTGTACTGTACAATTGAATTGAATTACATATTTAAATTATAAGTATAATACATGATGAGTAATTAAAGGAAAAATAAATTGGAAAGATTAAATTTGGGGGGGAAAAGGAACTCCAGCTCTAAGGGGGAGCTAGACCCCCAAATTCCTTGCTGACAGGCGTGGGATGTCAAAATTCACGCAAAAGCTCATCACTTTTGGCGTGGAATTGAGTTACAGGGTCTGTGGACTCAATTGATGATGAGGTTTTGATACCAACTGGGGTAGTTTTAGCTGTTGCCAAGAGGGTAAAACTACCCTTAAGATAAAACAACCATAGTAAAAACAGCTTTAACTGGTTTCTACGCCTCTTAAACACATTCTGACGTGTTTTGAAGGCTCTAGGCCTGGTATTGCTATAGTAATGGCTGATTTAAGAGTCTAAAATGGCTAAAAATGGCTAAAAATGGCTTAAACCAGCCACTTTTGGTCTAAACCAGGGTTCAATGATGCCATAATTGGCTTTTCTGTTGTCAGACTGCTTTTCACGACTGACAAGAGTAAAATTTACTTTTGGAGTAAGAGAACTGATGGCTATAAAAGAATGTCTTCTTTGCCCCACTTTTCTCTTCATGTTAGAATCTTTTCCTTTTATTAATTAGTTTAAACACTGTTAAACCAATAAATCAAAGATTCCAACCACCATTTTTAAATCATTTTAATCCTTTCAACCACGTGAAAAAATCATTATAATCATTGTTTGTAACTCTTATAATCATTTTTACCCCTGAACCACCCCAAAAGTGAATTAAAGCATCTTTCATCACTGTAAACTTTGTCACTTTGTTTCCAAATTCACTCTGGTCACTTTTGGGCGTGTTTTCTCTTTAATATTCTTTTTAAAGACTTTGTTCTTTAATTAATTGCTTTCAGTTCTTTGCTCAATGAATTCCAATTGAAATTGCTCTTGAAGAAATTTCTTTTGTAGCCTTAAAATATCTCTTGTAGAGTATTTTTTGGATAAATTTTCATTGTTGGTAAAACAATAAATTTTTATAATATTATTGTTTTATACTAATAAAGTTATAAACAATAAAATTGGCGTGTTTTCTCTTAAAAATAATATTCCATACTATTTTTAATTGATTTTTACCTTATACAAATTTTGAGGACAGGAAAAGTACTTGATTTTTAATCAAAGTTTCATATCCACACCTTACATTGGGTGTCATTCTTTTTCTCTGGCTCTAAGTCACCGTATAAAATATCAGCTATCCATTATTTGGTTTGGACTAAAGCTTGATAGTTTTCACTTAATAGAACTATAATTATTGATTTCTTTGGTGGCCACATCCAAAGACGCAGGACTAGCTTTGATTTTATGCTAAATAAAAACCTGGCTCAGTACAGAGCTTTCTTTAATAAAAACCCTTCAAAATTTCAAATTTTTTTGGAATATTTTCAATTTAAATGACTCAAAATACAAGTAATGAAGCTCCCTCAGCGTATATTTTCTAGCTTCACTACTTTCCAAATTTCAACTATTCATTTTGAAGCAATATTTAGGGCTCCATGAAGGAATTTACTGAAATAATAGTTTTTTTTCAATAGTTGATTGAGGTACCAAGACACAATACTACAGAGTTATATTTGAGCTATTTTATTTTACAAAAATATTCAGAGAAAAATTTGAAAGGCAGGTATTAGACCAAAGAATCTAGTCAAAAGAGTCAGGGTAACCTTCTTTACGGCACCTCTAAGGCATTTAGTTTCAGTTTCAAGTGGGACATTTTTACTATGATGCTTGGATTAGTTCTTCCAAATTGTGATTTAATAATTCATGACCAGACATAATTTAGTCCTTATCTCATGATAAAATTATATTAAATAAGTATGCTTACAATTTCCAGGATGAACTTGGAAGTTGATTTAAATATAATTGTGAAAGCATTCATGAAGCCACCTCTGAGAAGCCATAAACTTAATGTCAAATAATGAAGGGAGATTTTCACTCCATTTGAACCTCAAAGATGCATGAAAAGGGAATTCATGATTTATTAATCTACAAATTAAAGAGTATGAAAATAAATATTATATTAATAAATCATATCAATATTTTCTCATTACTTCCTTTGAATCTTTTGATTTGAAATAAACCTTCCTTTAACAAATAATCTAGACAGAGGAAATGATATAAGAAAAATTCTTAATGTACATAATATTCAATGATATATTATGTTGATTCTTGATTAATAAAAAAAGAATTCCAGAGAAATAATTTAATATTACTATGAACAGGATGTTTCACCATAAGTAATATCTCTAATAAGCTGAAATCATAATGATGATATAAAAATTGGAATATTGGAAGCTCATCTGCATCTGATGGTGAGTCATTCAAATATTGAACAAAATCCATCCATGACATTATTGGCCATTTCGAATATAAATGAATCCATTGTTTCTGTTTTTCATTACTATAGATCTCTTCAAAAAGCTTGATAAAGACTTAGTCAATTCATAAAAGTTTTATTTAAGAGATGAATTAAGCAATTTTTTCTAATTTTAATGCTATTGATAGTAAGCTTTAATCTTTTGTTCTTCAATCAGTGATATAATGCGTGAAGGCTTAGAATTTTATGATGATTCAGTTTTTATATAGCCTTGGATTATTTACGATGATATTTTTTGAAGTTTTAGTTCTTTGGTCTAAATATCATATACACTCATAGTTCAAAACTGTGTTGTGGGTAGTTCCTGTTAATGCCGAGCTAAATATAATACTCTGATATTTCCTTTTCATACTTTCTGTAATGTTTTTCTAGTGCTTGAGTTTGTTATCAAAGTGAGGATTTCTTATCTGATCAATAACTTCTATTGAAAAATCTCATTTGTATTATAATAATTTTCATGATCTTCTTTTTTATGAAAAAATGAGTTATTTTGGTTATTTTCAGTGATTTATTCTTATGAATAAATTTCATTAATTTGGGAAAAAGATTTCTTTAAGGTTATCTTGGATACCTTCTATTCCATGATGAAAAAAATTATCATAAATAATCTTCTATTTATTTTTTTTCAAACATTATTTTGAATTTATTATCCTCAATATTTGAATTATAGCTCAAATAATTTAATGCGCTGATTTATATCATTTTTGAGAATCTTGTTAATATCAAAGTTATTGTGGACTGCTTTTTGATACAGAAAACTTGTATATTGACTCAAATAAAACAGTGTAGGTATCGAAAGGATGGGATGGAAGAGTGAGGATGGTTTGAGAACTAAATTTGTATGGAAAATTTATACCTCCTTCTATGCCTTTGAGAGATTCATTTCACAATAAGAAAACCTTTCTTTCCCATTGTTTTTTTTTCCTTTGATAAAATTTTAAAATAATCAAAAAATTGAATATGGGTACACTCTCTCTTAAGGACAAAATAATTAATTGAGTAAGAAATTAGATGTTGGATACAATGATTCAAAATTATTTTCAAATTTTTAGAAAATAGTGTGAAAAATAGCTTTCAAACCTGAATCAAAATGAAAGAAGCCAATGTGAAATTAAATGGTATATTCCAAAAAGACTCTTTAAAGTTGAAGAGGCAAAGTATTCTGGGATATGTATTATAAAATTCCAAAAATTTTCTTGGAAAGAATCACATAAAAAGAATTTGATATGAAATTCTTAAAAATTTTAAACCACTGACAAAACTGTCTGTAGTATCTTTCATACCCCTACTTCATTCTCACTTGGGCGTATCTTCACTCTAGGGTGAGAAAAATCTCTCATTGTGATGAGGTGACAGTATTTCATGAAGATACACAAAATAACATCATCTTTTGAGATTAGAAAAAACATTTAACATGTGATTTGTATATTTTTGCGCATAAAATTGGCAAAGCCATGAAAACTTCAATAAGATTATTCAAGTATAAATTACATTAAATTTTGTAATTTCATTGAAGTCTAAAATTGATGTGTTAAATGTTTTGCAAAGAATAATTTTCCAAAATAAATTTACGATAAAATTATTAAGGTTTTTTTTGCAAAGATATTCAAAAAATTTCATTCATCAAATACAAATAGAAGATAGTATACCCATCGGATTATTCATGTAAAAATACGTTCAACCACCCCTGGTTCATAATTAAGACGAGTAAATATTTACAGTCACTCCAATACATCTGATGTGGTCGCCATGACAAAATGGGACAAAGGAAATACAATTTCAGATTCTAAGGCAAAAAAAGCAGCATCAAACTCGTGGACCCAGAGTCAGCCGGTGGCCTCCAGCAAAGCCAAAATTTCCCAAGCGATGATAAGGAGAACAAACTGAGTAACCTGTTTCTTGAAGAAGAAAAACAAATCAAGTTGCGAAGCAACCCCAAAATATGCAACATAGCGAGCTAAAACAGCACGAAAACGCACAGAGCTCTCTATTTAAGGAATACAACCAAGTGGAATCAGTGAAGCACTTCCTATTTCACTTCAAAAAATGAAATTTTCAAAGGAAAAGTATGAACAGTGACGCAGGAATTGACAAAATGAGATTTAATTCCTACTAAATGAGGCGGATACTAAATAATCCGATTCCGAGGGCGATGAAGCATATAATCAGCTTTGCAAAAGATCCCTTCCAACATCTTCACACCTACAGACTACGACACGATAAGTAAAGGATGTGAGACGAAGTGCCAGAACCATATTCATCACTAGGAACGTGAGACGCAGTAGACGCAGCAAACGCAGTGAAGGAACTTATAAATGAAAAGCAGAGGAGCACCAGAGGACAACGGCGGCTAGCCCAACCCCGCAAAAGAAATTGTGTGCCATTCGGAATACACTTTAAGAAATAATGCGCTGGGATGACACTAATATTTTTTTTTCAACTGCCATTAAGAATATATTGATCATCAACCTGGCAACTTTTAGCTTAGCTGTATCAACAGCTGGATTGGCGGTTCCAACGAGTGGCCAAACCAATCTAACTATCTCTTATCTATCTGAAATCGTCAACTGCAGTAATCCATCTCTCAGATTACTAAAGAAACATCCAAAAAAACTATTATCTAGTCGAAAAAACAAGCACTTGAAAGACCCGTGCCTACACAGGAGACTTAAGCCACAGCTCTGGGAAGAATTGAATTTAGATCAATACTTGCTTGATTATCCTGGGGGTCAATACATAAGTCTTGAGGTAAGCATCAAAAAAACCCTTTTCTTTGACCTCCTTCAGTGGGCTATCAAGTTAAAAATTTCCTGACTTCCCATGTCAATTATCTTCTACGGAAAGCAATTAGCAATCAACTCAAGATTACTCAATTTCGATTGTGGAATAGAAAAGCTGTGCTATGCCGGTCAAGTAAGTCTAAATCTTAACAAATCCAAAGAGAAACTACAAAATTCTACCTATTCATTTTATTTTCCTTTTAACAAAAACTTTTACGACCTAGTTATGCTCTCCGGTGAAAGGAAAAGATTGGTACATATTGGTCGCAGCTCAAGAATGGAATTCTTATATGAACATCTTATATCAAGCTGTTGGATTTTCAATGACAATGATGCAAGGTAATACGCAACAATAACATTTGAATCCTTTCAAAACTCACATTCCGCTAAATAAATCTTGAATTGAAAAACAGGTATCATCCCTTCAATGGTCAGCTAATTTTTGCTTGAGAAAAAGTGAATTTTTGAACACGGTTTCTCCTTATTTATTTTCTTGCAAATTGACTTATTTCATTCAAAAAAATTTCTTTTTTTTCAATATTGTCCTTCAGATAAAAGACTTTTTCCCAGATGAACATGACGATTGGGCAATTGCGAAAGCTTATTTGACGTTTACCTCAAATTGTGCAAAAGTTCATCCAACCGAAGGTCATAAGTCATACACAAAGTGGCTCATGCAATTGGTTCAAGGCCAAATAGGTTTAGCAGCAGGTGAAGCCAATATAATGGATTATGCTATTGTTCCAGATCCAGTCAATCAGCATGACAAAGTTAAGCAAGCCCCTTATGATATGTCCATTTCCATTTCTTTTTGTTAAATTAACCGAGAAGATTAATATTGCATTTGTTTTTACTGGGGTTTTTTTTACACGTTCCTTCAAATACAAATACAAAAAAGTGGACATTTTTTATTTCCCAATTATCTCAAAATCAAGACATGATTCAAACTAAATTGGCCAAGATTTCAGAAGACATCATAAGCTCAGGCATAAGTACCCAAGATGGAGTGTATGGCATTTTGAAAGATGGAAAATTTTTAGTAGATCATCTGAATTCAAAGTCCTTAATAAACTTAGCGTCCAAAGCACAAAGTGAAATGAAACTTTCAATAGAATTGAATTTGTTAGCTGCGATTTGGAAAAAACAAGTTAAGTGATTTTGGATTATTTTCAAATACACATCCTCATTCTGGTATTTATTTGTGCGAATACCAAATCTCAACTTTAGAAATACTTTATCATACGTGGAAGTGTAAGCTCTGACAATAAAATCCAAAACCAAGTAGTAGAATTCTGAAACTCTTGTTAAAAACAGAATACATGTGATGGGTCGGGTCCAAATGGAGCTCTTAGCGGTAAAAATAAATTATCGTATTGTGATTCTAATAACATGCAAGTCTTTTCATTTGTTTTCACTTTTTGAAAAAAAAGGCTTTGTATTAATTTTTGTTAATTTTTTGGAAACACGTTCAGAATGATGAATATAGTCTTCATAAAAGCACATCATAAAAAAAAACTTTCCAACGAAATCTATAATGGTGCCAAAGTTTCAGAAAAATATAATTTTACTTCGGAATTCTTGATTAAAAAAGCTTGGGATTGTGGCCAAAAGACCTACGACAACCAAACTTTTCAATTTGATTTTTGGAATTCGTTGAGTGTTTTCTTTGATTATTTTTTGGCTTCACAAAGATACTTAATCGGATTTTCTTTTGTTATTGTAGCTCTGTTTCGATTGATTCTGCCTCTCAATGTAGTTTTACTTTGCCAATCTGCGATCTAACCATTCCTAGTTGAGTTTTTTTCCCAAACAAATTTCAACTTTTCCATTCAATTTTCTCAAAAGTCCAAAATATTCCTCTCTGAGTATAGATTTGAGAAAATTGCATCAAGATGGTAAAACTGTTGTCGAAATTTGTAGAGACGTCGTAGGTCTTCCCATCTAGGCTTACAACGAACTCCCTGAGGGACTCGTCGTTAAATTAGAATTCAGGCCGGCCCACTTCATTATCAATATTTCATTAGCAATCGCTCCTCGAATAGCTTTTCAATTGTCTCAAGAATTTTTTCAACTTGTTGGAATTCATTGAAGAGTAGTGAAAGCCAAAATTAGATACTCAAGACAAAAAAATCAAATTTAATTCATACTAATTACTATCAGAAAATAAATCTCAATTTTAAATATTCAAAAAGAAATCAATTAGTATCACATTTATTGATTTAATTTAACGTGCTTTGTTGAAGAGTAATTATCAAATCAAAAAGCTCTGTTGGGATGTTTAGAAATGAGAATATCTTCAAATATTCAAACCAAAATACACAATGAAAAAAATAATAATTGCTATATCTAGTTGTACTGAATTCATCCCTGCGTAAAATAGAAATGATTCAGCAAGCTATAATCCAAGTAAATTGAACGTTTATGAAAATTAATACACAAAAAGTTTCATTCCACTTCAAGATGAAAGCCAAGACCAATCATTTCTTTCATATTCTTTGTTATTTAGGCTTTTTACATTGGTATCTACAAATATATTTCATTCAATGATTAAGAAAAAAATTCAGTGTTGCTTAATTTTTCTGATTGGGTTTCAACAGAAGAAATAATATTAATCTTGATTTTTTTTTTTAAATCTAAAAATCTAGATACAAAAAAAATATTATTTTATGTATACGTGATAGGTATGAGTTATTAAGAATTAAACCTCCTCTTTAACAATATTTTGATTAATTTCCTAGCATCTTATCCTCAACTTTAAATAAATAAATAAAAAACAGAAAATGCAGAAAATGCAGAAAATGAAGGTATCACAGCTATTTTATCTCATCTTTTTTTATCATGCAGAAATCTCAATTAAATCTAAAAAACTCTTTTGAGTTTGATTATTTCTTCAATAAAAAAATCAAAAAAAAACACATTGGTTTCAACTTGGAGAAAAATTTTTGAAGTCCAGATTCAAAAATTATATTGAGACAATTTGATATTATATAAATGTTCAAAAGAACGTTAAAATTCAACAGATTCAATTATAGCAAAAAATGGTAGTCATCAAAAATCATTGACTGAGTCATAAAAAAAACATGTAGCAGGAACCAACTAATTTGCCCAAAAACTCTGGGTCTGGTGGAGGTTTATAGTTATTATAATCATAACCCTCAGCAGAAGCTTCATGAAGAGCTATAGAAACTTTAGATTCTGTTGGAGCATGTTATAGTTTCTCTTAAGCATGCTTGCACACCTGCTTCACCATGATTAGGCAGGTCTAATACATAGTCAAATCAGGCATGGCTTCTTCACTAACTGCTCATCTGCAATGAGCACTTAGCTCAATTTGTAAAGACACCCCCGGGAAACAGGCGGCATACACAGTCATATGTCACCTCAACACATCCATGTAGCTTTGTCGCAGTTGGTGGAAAGTGCTGTGTGTGGTCTGGCTGTGAAGCCCAAAAACTAGGGTATGCAATTATGTTGTATATACCTTATAACTTGCTAAATTAAATCAATAAATACTCTTTTTTTGAATTTAAATTTTTCTCTTTTTAACACCAATCTCTAATTATTATTATTTTACTGTTGAGATAAAAGGTATTATTTCATTATTATTATTCATTTAAACTGAATAAAACCAACTTTTATTTTCTATTTTTCAATTTCATAGGTTGAATACATTACTTTAATGGATTTTTGCACTTGCCCACACTGCAAGAACTACCAAGTGTCTACTTCTGATGAGACTATTTGCAATGATCTATATGTTGATCATGGTACACAAATAAGGCAATGGAAAAAGGTGGCACAGGAGGAAGCATCTTTCATAACTCCTGGTATTTCTAAAATTTCACTCAGCAAGGAAGAACAAATCTCAACACATCTCTCCTCAAATGATGAAGACATATACAGTGATCCAGATGAAATTGCACCCAGAAGAAATTTCAATATTAAATCAAAGATAATCAGTTGGTTTTGTTATTTTCTCCCTTCTTTTTATTTTGAAACCTCACTGATATTGGACTTCTTTTTTTCACATTTGATCTTATATTTTGCAACATGGCTATATCTCGCATGTGGACTTAGCAGAGAAAACTGCAGAAGAGCAAGAGATAACATTGTTTACATCATTGAGCTTGTCTCCAAAAAAAACAACCCAAAAACAATAAGCTATCTACCATCTCTTGTGATATCCGTATGATTTCCAAATGTTTGAATTTGAAATTCGCATTTGAAAAATATGTTTTTTGCCCATGGTGTTATGCTCCTTATGACATTGAAGTTGCACTAGAAGACTGGACCTAAAAGCCTCATTTATCAAGAAATCAGTGTTATGAAGAGATTTTCAAACCTCAAAAGGTGCATCCCTTTCCTAGAATCCAATTTATAAGAAGACATTTTCCACAATCCCATCTACCTCCAAAGTATGGTCGAATTCCATTACATGGCCAAAGTTGGCTTTTTAACCCAAAGGCAATGTTCATTATGAAATCAATTATTTAATGGGTTACCTGGTTACTTAATGTTCCAGGTGTTGAAGAGCAAATTAAAGAATGGGAACAAAGCTCATCATGTTGTCAAGGTACAGTTTTTTTTGATTTTTCACAAGCTAATATTTGGAAAGAAATATTTTCACAAACCTCCTTGCCTCACCACCTTCAATAAGTTTTTGGGCTTTTTGTTGATTGGTTCAATCCCAGAGGAAATAATATTACAGGAAAACAAATATCAATGGGCATATTGGTTCTCTATTGCCTTAATCTTAAACCCCAAGAATGATTTCAACCAAAATACACCGGTTTGGCTGGTGTGATACCGTCACCAAACCAGCCAGATATTATTACAATCAACAACATCCTGAAACCCTTAGTCAATTAATTAATGGAGTTAAATTGGAAAATTGTGATCAAGACACCTAACTATCCACATGGTTGTAGGGTAATTATCAGATTGGTAGGCTTAATTTGTGATATTATTGATACTCACAAAGTAGGGGGATTCATGTCACATTCTGCTAAGCACTTTCTCTCTTGTTGTGAAATTGAGGACAATGGAAGGGTTTAACTAATGCTTGGAAAGGCTTGTGAAAAAAGAGAAGTTTTGGGTGCATCTCATTGATTGAAGGACACAAGGACAGTAAGATTACAGCAGAAATTTCCAAGGAGAATGGAATCTGTTGGTCAGAGCTCAATGATTTACCTTATTGAGACCCAGTCTCAAATATATTTTTAGGAATAGTTCATAACTGGTATAAAGGGGTTTTAAAACATCACCTTTGTTATTGATGGGGCTTCAATAAGAAATTTATAAAACAAATGTGCTCATCGGCTGAATGTTCTGTGGGATCAGATGAAGAAATGGTAGATAAATTTGCATCAGAAAATGAAAATGAGTTGGAAGTTAGGGGTTTCCTTTTTGAAGAAATAATAGAGAAGATTAGGAGTAGACTCAATGAAGTAATTGTTCCTAAAGGGGTTAGCTTTATACCATCAAAAATTGGCACAGCTCAAGCTGGAAAGCCAAAAGAGAATGAATGGTCAGTTCTATTTGGCATTTATCTTCCATTAATTTTATTGGATCTTCTATGGGATCTGGGGCCAAGTAATCACCTTCTGGTCAATTTCAGTGCACTGACATTGTTGGAACATGCTCAATAACTCAACAATATGCTAATTCCTTTGAAAAATCGTTGGCAATTTATCAGAATTCTTCTGAGAATTTATTTCCTCATATTTGCATTGTACACAATCACCACTATTCCATCGAAATTCCTGAACAGCTAATGAGATGGGTTACTATGAATGGCATCACTGAATATGGTTGAGAAAGACTGATTTGTTTACTCCAGAAAGTCAAAACAAGCTCACTAGCAGGTATGTAAATTGAGTCTTTGTCAATTTTGCTTATATAAGCTTCTGATTATCAATCATATTTCAAAGGTCCTGTTGAAGAGACAATCATGCAAAAATTTGGGGAATTACAGAGGCTTCAGAAAATCAAACCTGATATAGGGGTGGTCGTATCCAAAAATTCAAAATTCTTAATTAATGAAACCTTAATAGATGATGATTCTTATTTTAAATTATTAAATCATCTAAAAAAGGTAATGCCTCAGCTCCGACAATACTCTGAACTACCTCTTCCATGCAACTCCATTGTCCTGAGGAAATCAGTATTTGAAATCAATTATGGGACTTGGCCGTTTGGACTGAAGGTTTCCAAGCAATCTCCCAACAATCTAATCTATCTAACAAAAGGAAAAGTAAAGTTTGAATTTGGGGAGATAGTGCACATCCTCAATTTAGTAGATGATCAAATTCACAAAGGGCCACTTTTAATGGTTGGGTGGCTTGAAGCTGTTACAGAGAAAGAGAAAAAATTTGAAGATGTTGACACAATTTTGGATTCCTGAAGTGTGAAGCAATTGTCAAGCAGGGGTAAGCATGGTTATGTTTTGCTATCAGAGATCTCCATACTGGGAGAATATTTAAAAATTCTGGCTTGGACTTTGGGATACAAAAATCCCTCAAATATGGCCCACCCAATTAACCAACTCATTGGTTTGGAGAATTTTGATTAACAATATGGTTTCCTTAATTTGGAATACAAGGAAGGAATTTTTAAAGTAAGTATTTTGGACACTGTTGTATGAGAAACATCTTCTGTAATCATATTCTCTCCCTAATCAGACAATGTGTTAATTCAGTCATTAATAATTTTTTCTCTTCCTTTTGAATCGCATTTTCAATATAAACCAAGACTACAAAACAGAAAGCCCAAGAAAACAACCAGAGAAACAAGCCAACACAAAAAAATAATGAAAACCAACCTTGTTTTGATTAATCTATAAAATATTCTTCCAAATCTATCTACATGTATATGTATTCTGACTATCAATCCATTCTAAGCTGATCCTCAAAAGAAAAAGAATATAAACTCTACACAAGTATAAAAAAACCAAAAAATTTCAAATTGATTATAAAAGATATTTAGGTAAAAGTTTTTTTTCAAACAAATAATCAAGAAAATAAATATTCATTTAATTCTAAAAATATGTATCAAACATAACCTCACAACCAAAGGAGTATTAATTCAATTATTTACAATAACCATCTACTATGAAAACTGATCAGGCCCATTCATTTGAAAGTTTAAAAAATGTATTATGAGATTGCACTTCTACATCATTGTCACCAAAATATTCCATCTTGGTATCTAGATCTTCTATATGAGAGAATTTACCTTGATCATTATTGGCTTTATTAATTGAATTTGCTTCATCAACAGTTTCTTCATTCAAATACTCAAGGTCTTCAATGTCATTGGCAATGGAATCATCAACATTTTCATCATTTACCATCTTGTGTGAAATATTGTAAGCCTCAATAACCTCTTCCCAATATTTTTGAGTGAATCGTTTATCACTGAGTCTTTCATCTGGATGCTGATTTCCTAGAAGTGATTTGGAATTGTCAGGAAGAAATGCTACATTGTATGAATCAGCAAATGATAGTTTTCAGCCTGATGTATGGTTTTTGTACCATTCTGGATTGTAAAACTCAATAGGAAGGCATTTAGGTGTATATTTACTTGTTGAAGTCATTCCATTTGCTGGAATTTGACACTGACATCTTTGATTTCATTTTCATTCAGCATTTTGAGCCTTTTCAATTTCCTCATTATGCACTCTCATGAACTGTTTTGCCTTTTTCGATCTGCATTCCACCTTTTTTATAATTTACTTGTCAAAAATTGCATCTAATTCATCATCTCTGTGTGCATCAGGACTAGCTAAAACCTTTAGGTATTGCTGTGGGAATTCATGGGCAACTGCAAATTTATATAGAAAATTCTTGAGCTGAATAAAAATATTTAAGTTAGTTAAAAAAGCGGTACCTGCTTACTAAATTATTATACTAACCTTTCATCTGCCTCTCAAAATGGCTCTTCTTCCTTCATCCTTAGCATTACTACCAATCTCTTTTTCTTATTTCTTATATCTTTGGGCCATATACCAATGTATGTAGTGATTTTAAACTTTTGTAAGTAGTTTCAAATCTTCAAGATAGCTGAAATTGAAACTCATAAATTTGTATGATCCTCCAATGGAGATCTGCCATAATGTTTGAATTTCACTAATCCTTCAGGCTTCATTTTATAAGGTATCACATTCATCCTCAAGATCAGGAGCCCATTGGCAAATCCCAAGCTTGGTCAAAAATCAAATAATGAACTTGATTGAAAGATTTCTCATGTCTATAATTGAAGTTCTTAATTTCTTCTTTCCTTGTCTCATGTTTCTCAATGTAAGGATTTCTTCCAATGGAACTAATGGTAGTATATTTGTGTTTTTTGGAATGCACAGTAATTTCTTTTAATAATGAAAAGAGACAATGAAATTCCTTTAACATAGAATAGTCAGGTGAGATTGGGATTGTATTTTGATATACAAGGCCCCAAAGAATCTTAATGTGTTTGTAGAATGACTTCTATTATTAAAAAAACATGTGAGTGAGCAAATTTATCAAACAACTCACTCTGATTAAAATAATTTCTTTCCTTTTTAGGCTTAAATCCCTCAGGGATTTTTATATTGAACAGTTGATTTTGGTTTTGCTTCCATGGTAAAGGTGGGTTACAAAATTTTTTTCCAACCATTTGTTTGACCATTTGAGGTATCTTGCTTTTCATATTTGAATTTTTGTGTAAAGCATTTTGGGAGGATAGATTTTGTAATATGGCTTGGCCAACAGAAATGCTTGAGTGTTGATGTTGTTTTCCTTTTGCAATTTCTGATTGTGTTCCTTTAGAGGTACCAGCCTCTTTTATATTGAGCTTGGCTAGCAAATATTCAAGGGAATGCTCACACATTTGGAGTTTGGCTTCCAGTTGTTGAGTCTTTTGGTTTTTTTTTTGACTATCTTCTTTATAATAGTCTCACTTGATGATTTGCTTTCTTGTGGGAAATTTCTCTTATGGTAATTATTGAAATTCATGGGTGATCTTGATATATAGAATTATTGATCTTGGAGACGTTTGGAAGCTTATAATGTTGGTATTATTTGATTTCCCAAGGAATAGGTGATATTACAATTGAACAAAATAATATGTGTGGCAGAAAAAAGAATAGAGGTATGATAGAGGAGTAGGAGAAAGAGATGAAAATGATTGGGCTAACATAAGAAAGATGCACAAGAGGAAAATCCAAATCAATCAAGGCATTGATTCAAAAAGATGAGAGAAAGTAAGTTTTTTGGAATAAAAGAATCCAATAAATCTATTTATCAAGAAAAAATTGAGGAAACAAAAGAAAGTATAAAAAGATCTTTTCATCATTGCGCTAGTACGACCGCAGAGCACAATTGATTCATCTAATAATATTTTCCTATGTTCTATTCTGTTTTACTTGATGGTGTTTTTTTAAAACTAACAGTATTTTGCAGAACAGTATATTGTATTTATAGCTTGTTCATTAATTCAAAGAAACCAAATAAAACCAATTTACACAAAGGATCTAACAATGAAAAATATTTTTGAGAAATTGCAGTTCAAATTATTTTTACTTTATGTGATTTAATTCAAACTGTTTTCCTTTTGTTATATGATGCAATCTGAAATCATTTTACTTTTATTAGGTATTTCACTATCTTTCTTTCATAATTGTTGTGAGCCTTAGAGGTAATTTCATATACCCAAAAGACCACAAATATAAAAAATAACATATTAATATAAATAAAATAAATTTATTTATATTATTAAAATAAAAATAAAAAATATAAATATAAAATTATATTAAAAATAAAAAATTAATTATAATTTAAAAATAAAATTACTTTAAATTTTGTAAATATAAAATTACATTTATACTTGAAAAATTTAAGTAAAAATGAAATTTTAACAAAATTGTGAAAAAATAAATAAATTTGGAAAAAAGTTAAATAAAATTTATTATAACTTTTTATCCAATAAATAAACATATAAATTTTATTTCACCATTGGATTCCTCATAAAAAATCAGGTGGGGTCACCTCTGAGTGAAATTTTTGTAACTCAACTCTAAATAAGCTTAAATTAAGTTTTTAGTATTTTCAATACAAAAGTTGAAAATCCTCAAAACCTTAATTTACTTCACACCACATGTGGTGTTAACCATCAATTTTTGTGTTAAAATTGAGGTGTTGTGTTTAGTTTAGAAGTTATGAGGAATTGAAGTATTTTCAATTGAATTCAATTGAAATGTCAAAATGTGCGCGTGTATTACATAAGTGAACTTTGATTTACATATGAGGTGTCAATTATTACTGTATTGTACTGTACAATTGAATTGAACTACATGTATAAATTATAAGTATAATACATGATGAGGAATTAAAGGAAAAATAAATTGGAAAGATTAAATTTGGGGGGGAAAAGGAACTCCAGCTCTAAGGGGGAGCTAGACCCCCAAATTCCTTGCTGACAGGCGTGGGATGTCAAAATTCACGCAAAAGTTCATCACTTTTGGCCTGGAATTGAGTTACAGGGTCTGTGGACTCAATTGATGATGAGGTTTTGATACCAACTGGGGTAGTTTTAGCTGTTGCCAAGAAGGTAAAACTACCCTTAAGATAAAACAATCATAATAAAAACAGTTTTAACTGGTTTCTACGCCTCTGACACACATTCTGACGTGTTTTGAAGGCTCTAGGCCTGGTATTGCTATAGTAATGGCTGATTTAAGGGTCTAAAATGGCTAAAAATGGCTAAAAATGGCTTAAACCAGCCCTTTTTGGTCTAAACCAGGGTTCAATGATGCCATAATTGGCTTTTCTGTTGTCAGACTGTTTTTCACGACTGACAAGAGTAAATTTTACTTTTGGAGTAAGAGAATTGATGGCTATAAAAGAATGTCTTCTTTACCCCACTTTTCTCTTCATGTTAGAATCTTTTCCTTTTATTAATTAGTTTAAAACTGTTAAACCAATCAATAAAAGATTCCAACCACCTCTTTTAAATCATTTTAAACCTTTTAACCACGTGAAAAAATCATTATAATCATTGTTTGTAACTCTTATAATCATTTTTACCCCTGAACCACCCCAAAAGTGAATTAAAGCATCTTTCATCACTGTTAACTTTGTCACTTTGTTTCCAAATTCACTCTGGTCACTTTTGGGCGTGTTTTCTCTTTAATATTCTTTTTAAAGACTTTGTTCTTTAATTAATTGCTTGCAGTTCTTTGCTCAATTAATTCCAATTGAAATTGCTCTTGAAGAAATTTCTTTTGTAGCCTTAAAATATCTCTTGTAGAGTATTTTTTGGATAAATCTTTATTGTTGGTAAAACAATAAATTTTTATATTATTGTTTTATACTAATAAAGTTATAAACAATAAAATTGGCGTGTTTTCTCTTAAAAATAATATTTCATACTATTTTTAACTGAATTTTACCTTATACAAATTTTGAGGACAGGAAAAGTACTTGATTTTTAATCAAAGTTTCATATCCACACCTTACATTTGGGGGCCCAGCCGTGATATTTTACCTGTGACATATTTTTTTTACTCTTTTTAAATCTTTTTTCTTATATTGAAAAATTTAAAAACATATAAAAAATACTTATAATCCAAAAAAATCCTTAAAAAATAATTTTTTTCATATTATAAGTGAGGCTTATATTTTTATTTCTTTTTTGAAATAACTTTTTTTACTTAATTAATTGGCTTTTTCATTAATTTTAGTGTCTGACAACGTGGTAAGACAAGAAAACATTGAAACAGCCTCAACAGTAACCAGCATTATCCCTGCCAGTACTGTTAATTCTGATCATAATAGTACTGTTATTGTGACTCAAAATAACCAGCCTGAACCAATATCTTCTGAATTAATTAACTTGGAGATAAGTAATACTCTTCAGAAGGCTAAGAATTTGGCCAATAGTAAGTTTTTGACGTAAAAATACTATTTTAAGCCTTTTTTAACCATAATTATGCCTTCAACCAGGTCAGGAGCCAGCTACAACCCCTCAAGCAGCTCCCAAAGAGGTAATAGACGTGATTATGGCAGAGGCCAACCAGGTACAGAAGGAAAAGGGTCAGTTGATGACTTCCAAACAACTAAAATGGGTCATTCTGAAGCTGATAATACCATTTTACCTTCAAAAAGAGCTGACACCGCCACAACAAGCCTCTGTGGACATATACAAAGCCAGCCACAGTGCATACAACAATTCACTCCAATTCAAGGAGTACCAGATCCTTGCAGACCTGTGGAAGAATTGCATGAATTCTTACCTGACAGTAAGAAAATTCTTGGGCCATCCCAACACTTGCAAATTGCTCAATGGATGGCATCCATTGATGGAGAAGAAAAACATGATGCTTTTGACACTAGAATGGAGGAAAAACAACCCTCCACCACCCAAACCAGTGCCAAAAACAGCCCCAGTGGCCAGCAGCAGCAATTCCAACATGAAAAAGCAGCCACAACCTCCAAACAAGGGCAAAGGGAAGGCACCAGCTCCAAAACCTTACAGCCAGGGCTACAGAATCCCAAAGATTCAGCAGGATGCCATGGAAAATGTATTTCAGATGGCCAGAACCATGATGGAATTACAGAAGAAGGAGGAAGCCAGATTAAGGTTCCAGAAATGATTTCTGACATATTTGATTCCATCCCAGAGTTGTATAATGCTATAAATGACGTGAAAAAACATCTTTCTGATAAAAATGACACCATTTGTAACAACATTAAAACAAACAACCTGAGTCTGTGCCAAATTAATGAAACACTTATGTGTTTTGAAAAAGTTTTAAGAACAATTAAAAATTCTAATAATGACAATTCTTCTAACATTAAAATAAATGAACAATCTGCCATTATTAAAGAATTAACAGATAAATATTCTAAATTCAATATTGATGACATAATTGAAACAAGAATTAAACAAGCCATAAATATTATCAAGACAGATAACAAGAAAGTCCTTGATGACATTTCAAATTCATTTACTGAAGTAAAGACATATACCATTGCCTTGAAAAAGTGTTTTGATGCTTCACAAGAAGAAGTATCAAAATTATCAATGAAATTGAATCAAGTCACTGCTGATAATACAAGACAGACAGAGTTATGGCAAGAACTTACACATAAAGAAGACATGTATAAAATTGAAGTAATAAATTTAATACAAAGCTTCCAACATGAATACAGAAATTCCCAAAGGTGTAGCAACAGTAAAATGAATGACATTGAACAATTACTGAACACCTTACCAAGAATGTCTACACCTCTAAATCAAAATGAGGGCACAAGAATTTCAAATCCACAAGTATTGGATCCTGATAATTCACAATTAAAAAATGAATTATCCACTTCTTTTCATAACTTGGAACCATCAATGGGCCAAGCACTCTTGAAAGAAGTTCCAAAACTTAAAGAATGGCCTCACTTCAGTGGTGAAGGAGAGTATGACCATATGGAATTCATTAGAGGTATTGACATGATCAAAGAGGATTTTGAATTACCAGACAGATTGGTAACAGCCAGGTTTAACACCTTGTTTACCAGATCAGCTCACAGATGGTACATCAAAATAAGACAAGCACATGGACACCAGAGTTGGACTTGGTGGAAAACCCAAATCATCAACAAATGGGCAAATGATGCTTGGAGGTTTAAAGTTGAAACAGCCTTTGAATCTGCCAAATTTAATGCTGATAAAGACAAAGCTTTACCATGGTTTTGCCAACAAAAGGACAGATTAACAGCATTATATCCTGACATGTCAGAATTTATGATCCATAGAAAAATTCTGAGACAATGTGGAGGTGACTTAGAGCATGCTGTCAAAAGCAGGACTACTGAACAATCTTCAGCAGAGGATATTATCAATATACTAGAAGAAGTAACCACCAGAACCAAAATTGGTTCTAGTAGGGTGAATCTTAAAACAAGGTTTAATACACCTTGGAAAGATTCTGTGGACAAAAACCCCAAAGAAAATTCTAGTAATATTAAATATAAATCTGCAGATACAGTCAGAAAATGCCATATTTGCCAAAGCACCACCCATTTAGCCAATACATGTCCAAAAAGGGGGAAAATCAATGAAATTGACATTGAAAAAGAACCAGATGTTGAAAAAGAAGACATAATTGAAGACAATTCAGATGATAAGTCATCCATATTCTCTGAATCTTCAAAAGATATAGAAAATATCAATGCCACTTTTGACATCATGGAATCTTATTCCCACTTACCACAATTGAGCAATGGTCAAGTTGATTTATCAAAAGTTCAAGATGCACAACTTATGAAGACAAAACCAAACAGAGGAAAAGGTTATACAGCTGGTAACTCCTGTATAACAGAAGTGGTGATTGACAACAAACCCACCAAACTTTTGCTTGACCCAGGAGCCTTCTGCTCTTGTGTTGGAAAATCTTTTCTTAAGACTTGTGTACCAAATTTTGAAGACCAATTGTTACCAATTGATGGTATAAAATTCAACAGTGCAAGTAACCCAATGAAAGCATTAGGAATCTTTGAGACCAATGTCATATTCCCACACATAAATGGGAATTTAAGGATCACAGTTGAATTTGTTGTTATGGAAAATTGCTCTAGTACCCATTTTATATTGGGAAATGACTATTTAATCATGTATGGGATAGATTTACATAATAACAAAGACAGATACTTTAAAATTGGAGACAATAAGCGCCAGAAATTTGCCTTTTTACCCTTTAAAAAACAAATTACAGTAAACAAAGTATCACCAGTCAACTTAGAGTTAGAGAAATTCAAGTCTGAACAGTTAAATTAGGCTGAAATAAGCCTTCATCTGACTGATAAGCAAGAAAATGAACTTTCTTCCCTTTTGTATGACCACAGAGGAGCATTTGCTACAGACAAAGAACCCCTGGGAGCAATTATTGGTCATGAAGTTGACATCATTCTTAACATTGAGAGACCTTATCCACCACTCTTAAGAAGACCTGCTTATCCAGCAAGTCCAAAATCAAGAGAAGCTCTAGAAATTCATATCAAAGAACTTCTAGACCTTGGTGTAATAAGAAAAGTAGGCCACAATGAGGAAGTAGAAATAACTACACCAGTCATAGTGGCGTGGCATAATGGAAAATCCAGAATGGTTGGGGACTTTAGAGCTCTGAACACTTACACTGTTCCAGACAGATACCCAATACCAAAAATCCAAATTGCCCTTACTCAAATATCTCAAGCAGTGTATATAACCACCATGGATGCCCTTAAAGGATTCCATCAAAATGTAGTAACACCAAGAGCAAGAAAATACTTGAGAATTATTGTTCATTGTGGAGTGTATGAATACTTAAGGATGCCCTTTGGTATCAAAAATGCACCTTCACACTTCCAAAGAATGATGAATGAAATCTTCCCTGAAGAACTCTCAGAGGGATGGTTAATCATTTACATTGATGACATTATTATCTGTTCAAAGACTTGGGAGGAGCACATGTACAGATTATCAAGAGTTTTGACAAAAATCCAATCAGTAAACATGAAAATCTCCTTGAAGAAATGTCATTTTGGATTTAAAGAACTTAAGGCACTAGGACATGTTGTATCTGGTTTGTCCCTTGGAATTGATAAAAACAAAGTTGCAGCAGTATTGTTAAAAACCATGCCTCAGAATAAGAAGGAAATTCAGTCATTCTTAGGTTTTGCAGGATATTACAGGCAACACATTAAAGACTTTGCATCCATAGCAAGACCACTTTATAAGTTGTGTGACAAAGACACAGTATTTGAGATGACTGTTGACAGAGTCAAAGCTTTTGAGTCTCTAAGAGAAGCATTGACCACTGCTCCACTCTTACTGATGCCAGACTTTAAATTGCCTTTCAAACTGTATATTGATGCATCAGGGGATGGACTAGGTGCTGCACTTCACCAAGTTCAGATCATAAATGACAAACCTGTAGAAGGACCAATATGTTTCATATCCAGGCAAATCAAACCAACTGAAGCCAGATATGGAGCAAGTCAAATGGAATGTCTATGCCTTGTCTGGGCCTCAGAGAAATTGAACTATTTCTTAGAGGGATGTGTTTTTGAAGTAATAACAGATTGTACAGCTGTGAAATCACTTTTGAACATGAAAACACCTAACAGACACATGCTCAGATGGCAAATAGCCATACAAGAATACAGAGGCAATATGACTATTGTTCATAAGGATGGCAATATTCATAAGAATGCAGATGGACTAAGCAGATGGCCATTACCAAATAACATTGATAATCCTGCTTATGTTCCAGAAGAAGCTTCACCACAAATTCCAATAGAAGGAATAAGTGTTACAGACTTGAACACCACCTTCTTTGAAGAAGTCAGAAATAGTTACACTCAAGATAAGAATTGTAGCATCTTATGCCAATTACTTAACAAAGACTGTAAAGACAACTCTCTAATACATGCCTTGGATGAAGTATGGAGAAAATCTTATAATGAAGGGAGATTTCACCTACTGGATGGTATAATTTACCACAGAACCAAGCACACATGTGTCATGACAGTTGTAGACAGGTCATTAATCAATCTTGTACTGAAAGAATGCCATGATAGTCCCTTTTCAGGACATCTTTCTGAGGACAGAACAAGAGAGAAAGTAAAGACCTGCATATGGTGGCCAATGTGGCAAAAAGATGTTGCAGAATATTGCAAAACCTGTGACAGATGCCAAAAGGCAAATAAATCCACTGGCAAAAGACTTGGAAATATGATGAAAATCCAAGAACCAAACAGACCTTGGGAAATTGTCCATATGGATTGGGTAACTGGCCTACCACCAGGAGGTGACAGGAGCTATAATGCTTGCCTAGTAATTGTGGACAGATTCAGTAAAACTCCAATCTTTTTACCATGTCACAAAGATGATACAGCCATGGATACAGCTCTTCTGATATGGAATAGAGTAGTGTCATGGACTGGGATATTTACAAATATCATCAGTGATAGAGATCCCAAATTCACTTCAGCTCTATGGACAAATCTTCACCAATTATTTGGCACGAAACTGTCTTTCTCTACAGCCTACCACCCACAAACTGATGGTCTGGCTGAAAGAATGATCCAAACCTTAGAGGACATGGTGAGAAGATTTTGTGCATATGGCCTTGAATTCAAAGATTGTGATGGATTTACCCATGATTGGTGTACTCTGTTACCAGCACTGGAATTAGCATATAAAACATCAATCCATTCCAGTGCCAATCAGACTCCTGCTATTCTAGAAAAAGGATGGAACCCCAAGTTACCCCAAGATTCCTTGAGGAAAGACTTAATTGAAATACATCCCACAGCTGCTAGCTTCAAAGGAATGCTAGACAAAGCTAGAAAGCATGCAGTGAGATGCATGGAGGACTCTTTTGCATATGCTAAAGACAAATGGGATAAATCTCATGCAACTCCAGATTTCAAAGTGGGGGACCTAGTTCTTGTATCCACCACTAACTTCAATAACATCAAAGGATGTAAAAAGTTAAAAGACTCCTTTGCAGGACCTTTTGTGATTAAGGCCCTCCATGGAGAAAATGCTGTTGAAGTAGAGTTATCTGAAGAACTTAGCAATAAGCACCCTACATTTCCAGTAAGCTTGATAAAGCCATACAAATCTAGTGATGCTGAGAAATTTCCCTTGAGGAATAAGATTCCCCAAGTTATACCTCCTATTGAGACATCTGGTACTAAGAAAATAACCAAAGTTCTTAAAGAAAGGAAATTAAGAACCAAGAAAGTAAGGGAATACCTTGTTAGGTACAGTGACCCAACTTGTGAAGATGAATGGTTAGAAGAGAAAGATATACCAGAAGCCACCAAACTCCTGAGGAGATTCAGACACACTAGAAACACCAATATTACAAAGTAATATTCTTTTTTAGGGGGAGGGAATGTGAGCCTTAGAGGTAATTTCATATACCCAAAAGACCACAAATATAAAAAATAACATATTAATATAAATAAAATAAATTTATTTATATTATTAAAATAAAAATAAAAAATATAAATATAAAATTATATTAAAAATAAAAAATTAATTATAATTTAAAAATAAAATTACTTTAAATTTTGTAAATATAAAATTACATTTATACTTGAAAAATTTAAGTAAAAATGAAATTTTAACAAAATTGTGAAAAAATAAATAAATTTGGAAAAAAGTTAAATAAAATTTATTATAACTTTTTATCCAATAAATAAACATATAAATTTTATTTCACCATTGGATTCCTCATAAAAAATCAGGTGGGGTCACCTCTGAGTGAAATTTTTGTAACTCAACTCTAAATAAGCTTAAATTAAGTTTTTAGTATTTTCAATACAAAAGTTGAAAATCCTCAAAACCTTAATTTACTTCACACCACATGTGGTGTTAACCATCAATTTTTGTGTTAAAATTGAGGTGTTGTGTTTAGTTTAGAAGTTATGAGGAATTGAAGTATTTTCAATTGAATTCAATTGAAATGTCAAAATGTGCGCGTGTATTACATAAGTGAACTTTGATTTACATATGAGGTGTCAATTATTACTGTATTGTACTGTACAATTGAATTGAACTACATGTATAAATTATAAGTATAATACATGATGAGGAATTAAAGGAAAAATAAATTGGAAAGATTAAATTTGGGGGGGAAAAGGAACTCCAGCTCTAAGGGGGAGCTAGACCCCCAAATTCCTTGCTGACAGGCGTGGGATGTCAAAATTCACGCAAAAGTTCATCACTTTTGGCCTGGAATTGAGTTACAGGGTCTGTGGACTCAATTGATGATGAGGTTTTGATACCAACTGGGGTAGTTTTAGCTGTTGCCAAGAAGGTAAAACTACCCTTAAGATAAAACAATCATAATAAAAACAGTTTTAACTGGTTTCTACGCCTCTGACACACATTCTGACGTGTTTTGAAGGCTCTAGGCCTGGTATTGCTATAGTAATGGCTGATTTAAGGGTCTAAAATGGCTAAAAATGGCTAAAAATGGCTTAAACCAGCCCTTTTTGGTCTAAACCAGGGTTCAATGATGCCATAATTGGCTTTTCTGTTGTCAGACTGTTTTTCACGACTGACAAGAGTAAACTTTACTTTTGGAGTAAGAGAATTGATGGCTATAAAAGAATGTCTTCTTTACCCCACTTTTCTCTTCATGTTAGAATCTTTTCCTTTTATTAATTAGTTTAAAACTGTTAAACCAATCAATAAAAGATTCCAACCACCTCTTTTAAATCATTTTAAACCTTTTAACCACGTGAAAAAATCATTATAATCATTGTTTGTAACTCTTATAATCATTTTTACCCCTGAACCACCCCAAAAGTGAATTAAAGCATCTTTCATCACTGTTAACTTTGTCACTTTGTTTCCAAATTCACTCTGGTCACTTTTGGGCGTGTTTTCTCTTTAATATTCTTTTTAAAGACTTTGTTCTTTAATTAATTGCTTGCAGTTCTTTGCTCAATTAATTCCAATTGAAATTGCTCTTGAAGAAATTTCTTTTGTAGCCTTAAAATATCTCTTGTAGAGTATTTTTTGGATAAATCTTTATTGTTGGTAAAACAATAAATTTTTATATTATTGTTTTATACTAATAAAGTTATAAACAATAAAATTGGCGTGTTTTCTCTTAAAAATAATATTTCATACTATTTTTAACTGAATTTTACCTTATACAAATTTTGAGGACAGGAAAAGTACTTGATTTTTAATCAAAGTTTCATATCCACACCTTACAATTGTTATATAGCTACTTAATTTAAGAACAAGGGATATAAACTCCTATCTTAACTTATAGTACTCTACAATTAACAAATACAGCTTTTATCTGTAAAAACAATGAGAGCATGTTGCAGAATAAATAGTGTTCACCAAATACGCCATTGAATTTCTCAATCAGTTTGTAAACTGGAAAGTGGTTCATACAATGTATTTGTCAAGGTGACATAGGACTGCATACATCACCATGTTTTCCAGGGTGAGAGCATTGCTCATGAATGTTGAAGATGAGGGTTTGAGTCCCTCAGTGCTTGGTATTCATGGATTAAGGTTGAGATACCAAAACCAACTCTTTCAGATTCCAGCTCCGCCTTTTGCACTTCCATACCTAAATTTTAATAGGTTCAAGTCACTTTTCTTGCAGCTGTTTGACATTCTTCAAGTTCGGTCACATGGCAAATTTGCCCTTATCTCAATCTTGTTCAGTCTGAAGTACATACTGATGGAATTCTGCTGAAATCTTACTTTATAATACTTCAAATGGAAAAAGATTGTGAAGCCTTGAATAATTGAGCCAGATCTAATTACTTAAAGGTTGATAAATCTTTAATTAGTTGACTAAACAAAGGTTGTTCTTATAAAAAGTGAATCCACCTTAGTAACTGATCTAAAGTTTGTAAATCTTGGCATATAAAGTTTGGAGACAGATTTACTTGAAGCCAATCCTATAATATAGCTTCATTGAGCCTGGTTTTAAGTGAGTTTATTGAAAAAGTTATTTAAGTCCAGATATGGTTCAACTAAGTGATTGACTTGAAATCCACTGAAAGATTTGAGAAAATGATTGAGAAATTAATGTTTCATGAATTTCAAATGATTTTAATATGTAAAGCACCAAGGATAAAAAGGAAGTTACTTGTGCTGAACCATTGGAATTAAGCTTATAAAAGGTTTTATTAGATAATGGCATGATATTCAAAATACTTTATAATCCTTTCATATTATTAGCTGCTGAGGAGATAGAAAATCCTGAAGAATATTGAGAGGCTTTAAATGGACTAGAAAAGCTGGAATGAGATGTTGAATACCTAAAGAAAGAATTCTTGGTACTTATTTATGTTAAGGCCTTGAAAAACGTTTGTGAACCTTAAGGTTCAAATTCCATTTGTTGAGCGGGCAAAAGATCAAAATCTCTCAAATGATAAAGAAAAATATCATATTGAAGAGATCATCAAGAGGCAGTTCATATCAAAAGAATAAATTATTGAAGAGGGGATCCCGTTTAATGTAATATAATATAAATATTGTATTAGATAGAAAAAAAGTCAATTTTTTTAAATTGTCATGCTTGGCCTAAAGCTGTGATTTTTTTATAAGAGTTTGACCTTAAGAGATAAACTTCTTGAAGTAATATTAATCTCAATGATGCAAATAAGATAAACTTACTAACATGACTTCCTCAATTCAATCAACAGTTCCCAAAATAACTTCCTATAATATTCTTTTGCAGCCCATGTGACCAGAAAAATGAGCACAAAGAAATAGGATATTGATAGGCATGGAATGTTGAAGAAGGCTGGGTTGGTATTGTATTTATTTAATGACAGCTTTGAATATTGAAGGTAGTTCAACCAATGAGCATATTAAAATTTTATCAGTTAAACATCAATTCCAATCAAATTCTTCTGATCACTGTTCTCGCCGCCACTCAATGGTTCACTGAGTAATTGAGAGAAAATTTCAGAATTAAATTTGAAGTGTTTGAGATGATAAATCAGTGTTTTGTAAAGATTTTTAGTTACAATTAGAAAGGCCAAAAATTTCAGAACAAATTTGAGTATTTTTTACCAAAAGTTAAGCTGATTAAATGGGAATCCAAAAAAAGAGAGGGTGAAGTGCCATGATTTAAAATATAGAATACTATTGTAAGATCAGAATTTTGAGAAGCCAAATTAATAGTAGTCCAACCGAGTGAGACAAAAGGAACTAGGAAAAAATAATATGATAAGCATTGAAAATAAATGAATTCAAAAGTAATTAGGACAATCTATAGACCCTTTTTGAATAAAATAAGAATTTTACTAAAAACAATTCATTTAATTCTAGTTTAAGCTCACCAGAATATGGTAATTTGAAATAACTCAATTAAAGAAGATTTCAATTCCGCAATTTTTATAAAAAAACATTTGAAATGTTTTAAGCTTAATAGCTTCTCTACTAGAAATTATAAAACCACAAATTCCGTGTATAATGGCTTTTACAGCTTTGGTATGACCATAAGAAGCAGCTGGAATTAGATTGGGTGAGCCATATTCATAAAGGCAATCAAACTTTACCCTATTTCTTGCTTTGGAAAGAGGAAGGATTCAAGAATTAGCTTTTAAGGTAGGAGAGATCGAATGATAAGATGAGAGTTGCAATTGGTTTAAAGCAGAATCATTTAGCTTTGAGGGGATATTGGTAAATGATTCCGTTTCACTCACAACAGATGTAACAAATTTCTATCACCAATTCTGGAAGCTTGATAATTAAAAAAGTTTTAGTGAAATATTTGGATTTATATTAATGAGAAATTTTCTCAATATGTTAATTTGAATATAGAAGGTGTTCACTAGAGACACTTTGAGGTGGAATGGAAGGCACTGTTTGGTTTGTTTGGTGCATGTGCAGAAAAAAGTGCATTCAGAACCTAACTGCTATCTGATATACCCCAAAGGAAGAACAGCTGATTGAGTGATTATAATTATTCTGCTAGTAAATTAGAAAAATACCAAAATATAGAGCAGGCGTTCCATAAAATTAAAAGTCCTAAATCCATGATCAAAGAGTCAGATGCCATAAACCTATCTTTTATCACTCTGTGTTGATTCCATCAACACAGAAAACATTGCATTGAACTAGTTATGCCATAGCTTGGCTGATATTCAATGGTCTCTTTGTACAACACTGATAAGAATAATTTCTTGACTTTTTCTACTCTCTTTTGAATATTCAACTTATTTTGAAATTTAATGGCATCTAAATTGGCATTTGGTTCTAGTGCAAGCTCTTGTCTAGAATGTTTCAAAGTTGTACTACATGGGGCTGACTCTGTTAATCGTTTGAGCTAGAGGTGGCTATATTAATTCATGAAACAGGTGAGATAAGAAAATAAAATTCTTAATTATCTAAAGCTGGAAAGAAAGGCTACATGCTACAATTGAGAAGATACAACATTTTAGAACAAACAGCTTTACAACTGTGTTTTGTCACAGGTTATCACATGAAATATTTGAGACGAAGAGATGATGAAAGTTTGTAAGGTTTGTATATGAAGCTTTGATAAGAAATCATGTACTTTTCCTTTCCTCAAAATTTGTATAAGGTACAATATCATTAAAGATAGTAAGATTTAATATTTTGAAGATAAACCATGCCAAATCTATTGTTTTTAACTTGATAAGTATAAAAAAACTATATTCTAAAGCTTTATTGTTTTACTAACAACAAAAATTCATCCAAAATTACTCTACAAGAGATGATTAAGGCTACAGAAGAAATTTCTTCAAAAGCAATTTCAATTGGGATTAAGTGAGGACCAAAATGCAGGAGATTGGTGTAAGAAAAAATCTTTAAAACTATTATTAAAGAGAAAAAACAGCCAAAAGTGACCAGAGTGATTTTGGAAATAAAGTGACAAAGCTAACAGTGATGAAAAATGTTTTAATTCACTTATGGGGTAGTTCAAGGTGAAAAAGATTATAAGACTTACAAGAAGTTATTACAATGATTTTTCACAGGGTTAAAAGGTTTTAAAGTGATATAAATAAGGTTTTTTGATTGTTTTATTGATTGGCTTAACAGTGTTTAAGCTAATTATACCAGGAAAAGATTCTAACATAAAGAGAAAAATGGGGCAAAGAAGAAATTCTTTTATAGCCACCAATTTTCTTACTTCAAAAGTAAAATTTACTCTTGTAAGTCATGAAAAACACTCTGACAACAGAAACACTACTTATGGCATCATTGAACTATGGTTTATCCCCAAAAAGGGCTGGTTTTAGCCATTTTAGCCCCGTAGATCAGCCATTGCTATAGTAATACCTGGCTGAAACCCTTCAAAATATGTCAGAATGTGTCTAAAAAATGTCAAAATCAGTTAAAATTGTTTTTAATAAGAGTTTTAACTTGAGGGTAGTTTTACCCTCTTTGGAACAGTTAAACCTACCCTGGTTGGTATCAAAACCTCATCATCAATTGGGTCACATATCCTGTGAATCAATTCTAGGCCAAAAGTGATGAAGTTTTGTGTTAATTTTGACATCCCATGCCTTTCAGAAAGGGATTTGGGGGATTGTGGCACTCTTGGAGCCAAGATTCCTTTCTCCCTGTAAGGTTTGACTATGAAACAATAAGTAAAAATTACTAATATTTTACTTATTGTACTATGAATGTCCTTATAAATGAAATAAATAAGATAAAAATAATTATAATAATAAAGAATTATTATAATTATGGCGTAAAAATAATTATATTATTAATAAAATATGATAATATAATTTATATTATAAAATATAATATAATAAAATAAATATATTAATATAAAATAATTAATATATTCAAAAGCACTTTATTATTGTTACAAACAAATAATAAAGGCATAAAAAATTGTTTTTTATTAATAAAAACCAATTAATAAAAATAATATTACTAATATTAAAGTTATAAATTAATATAAATACTATTTATATTAATTAAAGAATTATTAAAAGAATAATATAGAGAAAATTATTAATATAAGAGAAAATAACCTACTTTTAACACTTAATATAATAATTTTGAGATATTTTACGCCAAATAATATAAATACAACTTATACAAATTGTATTTACAATAAAAAATAGAGAAATTACAAATATTCTTGATTTTTTATGTGGAAATGAGTTTTAGAGAGATTTTTAACAAAAACAGTTAAACAAATAATTTAATCACGTCAAGATTGATGATTATAATAAAGATGTACTTTGGTCTTCAATAATATAAAAGTTTTATATATAAAGAATAAAGATATTACCTTTTTGGTTGTATTTATTTAATGTTTTTGATGCGTCTGAGGGGAAAACAGAGCAGAAAGAGCTCTATTTATAGTGATTACCTCCCTCCTAGAGTCCAACAGGCTTCTAGTAGACGTGTACTGATCATATCCACTGAAATTGATCAATATTTTAAGGTTTGGTGATGATTACATCATGATCAAACCTCATTACATCACTATTATGCCATTATTTAGAGTTATCACTATAACTCTAAGTCTGATGACGTCAAAGGCTTGGCAGAACCCCAAATTTTGTGAATTTTATTAGTTTTACTCATAAACTAATAGTATTCACCAATTTTAACACTCATATGACTGTTAAACTTAATTTAAGGTTACAGTGTGTGATCATAAATGATCAAATTAAGCTCAAACTTTGATCCTTAATAAATTTTAAGATTTGCACGCTACAGAAATTCAGAGAGTGAATTCTGATAGCTTGGAATAACCGTATTATACTGCCAAGAGAATTTCATTACATCATCAAAACTCTATTTTTGATGATTTTTCTTGTAACTCATCTTTTCTGTTGAAATTTAATATTTTAAACTTCAAACTATGATTTCAAGGGGTTATACCTTGAATATTATGATACAAATACATCATTCTTCACGAATGAACTAGTAGAATCCAACTGTCTACTTATTTTTAAGTTTGGACCACTTTCACAACAAAGTGGTCAACAGCTCTGTTGATTTTAATCAATAATTCCTTACAGATTTTAACCTTGTTTATAACTTGTTAAATAAACTTCATATCTTTGTTCCTACAGTAATTACGTGATGACTCCATTTTTGGTTCATCACTCTATCATGTATAATTCAAGAGATATTAGCTAAAATCCTTGAATATATGCATTGACCAAAAAAGTGCATATATTCAGGCTAATTCCTTAAGTATTGGTTTTGAAGCTTAGCTTATTAATTGTTTTATGTGTGGAGTTTTATGGAGAATCCAATGGTACCATTTATTTTACATGTTGTTTCATTAGTTTTTGAAATAAATAAGGATTTGTGGTTTTTATAAGGTATTATTACTTATAACTTATTAAATATTTACTTTACAGATATGCCATAAAAATGGTATATGTGTATTTTACCATGGGGAATCCAATGGTGTAATTCATTTCACATGTTTATCCATTGGTTTTTAAGTTAAACCAAATTTTGTACCAATTTATGGTATTTTTATAGCTTTTAAGGTACTTATTTTTAATGTATAATTATATAAAATATTTCTTGTGACCTTTTTGGGTATGTGGTCATATCTCAAAGGTTCAAACTCCCCCAGAAGCAATCTTTCAAATTTATTTTTCTCTTAATTCCTCATCATGTATCATTCTTGTAATTCTCATATTTAATTAAATTGAGTTTTTAAAGTACACAACTGTCATAATTGATACCTCATATGTAAATCAAAGTGTACTTATGTAATACACATGCACATTTTGACATTTCAATTGAAATTACTTCAATTGCTCATAACTTCTAAACTGCACACCACACCTCTATTTTAACACAAAACTTATTTTTAACACCAAATGTGGTGTGAATTAAACCAAGGTTTTGGGAATTTCCAACTTTTATACAGAAAATACTAAAAACTTAATTTAAGCTACATCATAGTTTATTGATGTAATTATATTCATTTTAACGTTTTTGATCTTGGTTGCAAAGAATTTTGTGGAAGAAATGATTATTGGGGATTTTCAGAAGTTGAACAATTAAATTTATTTTGTGAGGTATTTCTCAATATTGATCATCTGGCTTGGAGAATGACCAAATAATAATAGCAAGTTGGAAGCTGGGTTGGACCTAGTTTGGACCTGCTACCCCCACCGGCAGGAATAGCTCTTTTATTTATGGTAAGTTGTGTGAAAAACTCAAAAGTTATTAAAGATTGAAGTTAAGGCTTAAAAATGATTATTTTTGATCTTTAACTGTAATGTGATTATAAGCTTAACAGTTGAATAAGAGATGAAACTGGTGTATTTTGATATTTTATAGTTGAAACTACCTTAATTCACAAAATTGAGTAATATTACAAGCTTATTATCTAAGCAAATTAGAGCTACAATGATAGGTCTAACATATGGCATACCAATGAGATAAAAAGGTTTAATAATGATGTAATCATCACTAAAACATATAATATTGATCAATTCCAGTGGATAAAATCAGTACATGTCTACTAGAATTAAGGATCTTTACTATATAAAAACCCCTTCTTCCTCTGTTTTCCCTCAGATGCATCAAATTCAATAAAACATTAAATAAAAGGTAGTACTCTTTATTCTTTATATATATAGCTATTATATTATAAAACATCAAAGTCATATCTTTTAGTAATCACTATCTTTTATGTGATTATATCAATACTTCATTGTTATGTGTTAATTCTCTTAAATCCTCTAAATCCACATAAAAATTGTAAAGATTGTATGTCTCTCTATTTATTATTGTAACTTCATTTTAAATAAGTTGTAATTACATTCTTAGGCTTAAAATCAATCAAAATTATTATATTAAGTGTTAAAAGTAGGTTATTCTCTCTTATTATAATATTTTTCCCTATTATTACTCATTAATAATTCTTTTATTAATATACATAGTATTTATATTAATATATAGTCTTAATATTAGTAATATTATTTTCATAAATTGGTTCTTATTGTTGAATAACAATTTCTTATATATATATTATTATTTGGTTACAATAATAAATTTTCATAAATATCTTAATTTATTAAATATCAATATATTTATTATATTATATTATTTCATTATTTTTAATTTTCTTATTAATTTCTATTGGGAAATTCAGAGTACAATAAGTAAAATATTAGTACTTTTTACTTATTGTCTCATAGTCAAACCTTAAATCCATGGAATTCTGTATTTCATCCACATACTTTGAATATACTCCTCAACCCCAGCCATTTCTAAATTTGGAAAGGTTTTTTCCCACAAGATGTTAATATGGCTCAGGCTCAAGTATGGAATCATCCATCTTTTGATTTTTCACATATACCAGCCTCCCTTTCAACCCTGAGGATCTTTTTTCCCCTTTCCCCTAGTTAGTTAATCTACTAATATTTACTCATATATTTCTTTTCTTTCATCTTGGTAGTAACTACTGATATTATTAATTCAGTCATTTGAACCCCTTCTTTGCCTGTTCAGTGAATGCTGGTGGTCCTATCCTTTACTAATTCCTTTGTTCTTTCTGACAGGTTTAAACAGTGATTAAGAATTCACTTGGTTGGCTCTTTACCATTGGGTTTTCTTATTCTCTATCTGATTTGTACTTGCATTATCCTTATTAAAGAAATATATCAATTTCCATTATTTTCTTTAATTCTTTTGAAGTCTTCCAAGTGAGTTCCCTGATTACTGAGTGCTAGGCCAATCTTACTTCTCAAGAGTCACTGTGATGGCTAGTCACTCAAATGGACATCTGTTGTCCTTATGACAAATACAGGCTTCTTTGTCTTTACTTATGTTATCTGAATTAAATGTTGCATTAGCTGTTCATCTATTAATGAGGCAATGTTATGTGATTGTAACTTGTGTTTTAATATTGATTTTGGTATGAGATCATTACCAATTTACAAAAGGGTCTGCTTGTGTGACCCTCGTGAAATCTATATTCTTATGGCCAACTTTTGTGCTCTATCTATGGTATCTGGAGTACCCAGCAGTATATGAGTCTGCTACTTACTGCAGTTAGTCTGTATTGGAGTATGACTGAATACTGCAGACATACTGCCCATCCACCCTTAGTATTTCCTGAGCATACCTAATTTGCCAAGGCTAAAAATTAGATGTGAAGTTAGATCAATAAACTCAAGTTTAAGAATTTTAATTGGGTTCAAAATCACTCCAAGGCTGCGCTACGCCTCAAAGCGAGGGCGAAGCACTAGTTTTTCTTTGAGAAAAAATTTCAATGTTCATTTCTTTGTAAGAAAAGAACATCTTTTCGGGGGCGGCGGTTGAACGGAAATGGTGAGGTTCTTGCCCTTTTTCCCCTCCTACCGAGACACATCGCAGTACACAGCAGCCCCTGTCCTTTGAAAGGAAAGAAGTTGGCATGTTTCAGGTTAAGGGGGCCGGGATCACCCGAGTGATGTCCACAGGGACTTGCGCTCGATCGATAGTATCAATCCCACGACTCCCAAAATAAATGTTGGTCATGATTAAAAAAATCTACTACTCCTTTCAAATCATTATTACTTGAATTTTTATTTTGTGCTGATTGAAGGTGCTATGTATAACATATCCAATATACAAATAAACTTCACATAGCCAACAATCTATAAAGTCGCAGGTTCCCAAAAATAAGAGATGTGTCTAGACTATGAATTAATAAAACAAATGTGTTGGAGCCAAAGGTTGAGCAATTATTAGACGATCTTTTCAGCTTAAAATCTGGTAAACAGATTTCCAATTAGTACTTCTTCCTCTTCTGCAGCCATCTTTAGCAGCCCTCTCCCAATCAGTTCTCGCGAATTCCAGTCTAATGCTTCCCACCTATCGCTAGTCATCTTCCATAGCACCACATTAGTTTCAGCAACAACTTTCGTATTTCGTCTTAGTTGAGCCAAGAATGTATGGTCTCCCGCCAAAGTACCAGGTAACATGCTTTCTTCTACTTGACTTCTGCCTTCTCGAGATGGATGACCTGGGGCTGAATCTTCATCCATCGTAGGCAGCTTTGGCCAAGTGTATGAGGCTTTTAGAATTCCACTCTCAATCATATAAAAGCTTTTTAACCCGAATCGGCATTATCAGTGTTTTCCAATTCCAACCCCGCATTGAGCTTTAGGCTAGATGACTTACCAATCGGCTTTTGCACCGACACGCCATACTATTTCTTCTTGCTTAAACTCCACACGCAAAAAATGCGGCACAATGCTGTTTCACATCGAGATACGTACCAATTTGAACTTTTAGAGACTAGGGTTTTTTAAAAAAACATGTGACAAATGGAAAACGGAAAAGGCAACACGCACTTAACCCAAAACACTTCGGTCAGTTCCGGAAGAAAGGGTCGAAATGTTTGCAAAACAAGCGGTAGTGGTTGGGGTGAATTTTGGTAATTGTTTTCTACACTTAGAGGTTGAAACACGGATGCTGAGGCTGAAAACCCCACCATATGAAAAAGATTAACAAGTGAGATCCAACCCAACACCAATCAAGATACTAAAAAGAGAAAACTGACTCAAGCCTAACCCATGGTTGTTGATGAAAGGTCTCAATGAACTTTTGGGGAGGGAGCTTCCGGCTCCAAAAGATTGACGATTATGATGAAAAGTTCTTACACCATGACCTGTGGCCAACTCGTGCGTAGGAGTTGAATGCATTGGAGATATCATAGTCTTTGAATAATCCATCTCTTTAGGGTACAAATCTTTTAAATAAACGTTTTCACAATGCTAAAGCGGGATTATCAAGTGTAAGCTAATCTGATTTGCTTTTTCTTTTTTTTAAATGGAGCATTGAGGTTCAAAGCTTACTTCTAAAGCTTCATTAAGATATTCAAATGCTTCCGTTGCTTCTCCGTTCCATAACCCAACACTCTTCAATGCTTGCGACACATTGTCAGCGGTACCGCAAATGACAAATACGATCGACTTTGTCAACAAAAGCCGATGAATTCTCACAAAGGCTTCGACTGCGCTAAAATCAATCGATACTGTCGAACTGAAGTCAACGATCAAGAAACGAATTTTTTCATTTTCTGATGACGCATGAAGCATTCGTTTGATGGTTTGTTCACATGCTGAAATAGTGCCAAAAAAAAGATGGCCTTGTAATTTGAGCACTCGACTTAGTCGTCAGGTGAGAGAAACGTAAGTGAGAGGTACTTAAGAATTTGAATAATTGGTTAAAGTTAATCAGAACTTACGTTTGAATGCCAACTTGCTTTAGAAATGCGTGCTGGGTTGGATGACGACGGACCGTTGATCGAGCTGTCTGACCATCCATAATAGACCTAATAGCTTGATGTTGAGAGGAAGTGACGACAAAGGAAACACAAGCCAAAATGATGCCAACAAAAAGTCCTACAACAAAATCATATAATGTTGCTATTTAATAACCAAAAGCTAGAAATTAGTCGGTTATTCGCTCTAGTCTATTTTATATGGTTATTGGCTTTCAAGTTCAGTCAGGTCTAAATGACAAACTTACCAGCAATCACGATAGCCCAAATCCTTTTAGATGGACATAGAATAAGGAAATTCGTTCAATGACGTCGGGAGGGCACATGAGGCAAAAATGGAGAAAACTTACGTAACATACTCCATCCAACTGACTTTTCCTAAAGTGTCCCAAATAGCTTCTTTTACAAGGTCAATTCCAAGTAAATAAATAAGGGCACCAACAACACAAACAGGAAGGTAAGCAATTGCACCTGGGCCCATTGCGAAAATGCCCATGGTTGCAATGGCCAACATTATACCTGCTAGACGCGAATCACCGCCAACACGGGTGAAGAGAACTGAATTGACATAGCACAAATAACTATTTATTGATTCGATCTATCAATCATTGAAGATGGTATTTAAAAGACTGAATAAATCATACTGACTTGGGTACGGTTCCTACTAGACCAGATAGTGTATTTGACACACCATGAGAAATGAGTTCCTTATTAATATCAATGTCATCCTTTCGCAATGATAAACTTAGGGCCGGGACGTTTAGTGGAACTTTGGAAATCGGGAAAGTTTCAAGAACTTTAATCAGCATCAAAACCAGTAATGTCAAAAGTAAAACTATGTACCATGCAACAACCCAAAAATGACCATTGCAAGTTGAGCAGTGATTGTTTCTCTAAAGACACCCCAGTCTATGGCTTCTAATTTATAAAAGCTATAAAACTTGAATGGGCTCTGACTAGTAAAAGTAATGTTAAAGACCCAACCGGTAGAACGCAGAGTGTTGACAGAGACGCCAGCAAGATTGGTGATGGCGTAAAAAACGAAAGGAATTGCGAGGAAGTATGTTGGCATGACGTAAGGTTGAGGGAAGATGGGAGTGAGGATTCTCAACAAAATGGCTAGCACCAATGGAACGAGCTAGACAAGATGAAAAGACAGGTTGACCAAATGATTGGAAAAATAAGTGATAGATGACAGGAAAACCAATGAAGACGACGAACCCAAAGTGGGATGATATTAGATTGAATCAAGCGGTTAAATACATTATAGCTAAAAGAGAAACCATTGTCTAATCGCGCAGAGATTTCGATGCTGGTCGAGGAAGATGTTGATATTTGAGTGATCAGTAAGATGATAAGGACGCATCAGAGATATTCCACAAGTTACCCGGTTAAAAACAAGAATACGCCGACTGAACCAATACAACCAACGAGGATGTGTCTTGGGAAAACTATGCAAGATTTGAAAAGAATTAAAACAAGAAAAAAGCTTGAAGTTTTTAATACTGAATCATTGAGCTTACAGCCCATTAGATCGCCCAGCTTGAAGGCGCCTAGAGTGAAGAAGGCGATACCAGTTAAGATGGAAGCCATAGCAAAAGATACCAAGGTAGTAGCCACGATTTGATCAGGATGATCTTGACCAATACTCTGAGCAATTTTAGTTCCAATGACGTGCATGAAGGGTACGCTTTCGATCATCATACTACTAACACCTAAGATAAAGATGAATTAAATTAAATTAAATTAAATTTTTAGAATCGATTGTCAAATTTTTAGCTTTCAAGAGAAATTCAAGGTACTGACCACCATGAAAGCCAGAGCCGCCCAAAGAAAAGACGAGTTGACTGACGATAGTGGATAAGAAGAACAAGCTAAGACCGATTCCACCAAAGCCATCAAAGGCAGATAGACCTGGACCACTTGGAAACATGATTAGACCATAACTGACGGCGTCCAAGATGTTCATCATCAGGCCCAAAGCGACAGCAGGTAGATAACTTAAAAATGAATGCAAGACATTCCAAGTTAAATTTGAATGATTTAAGTTTGAATGAGATTGATTGATTGATGAAGTGGGCAATAAAGTACCATAATTTTGATTTAAGAGGTTAGTAGATTGATTGAGTAGATTAGGATGATCGATTGAAGGCTTGGATACCAAACTAGTCCTTTCAAGATTCCTGTTGCTAGAAGATGATAAAGCAGTTTGAACTTCATCTGAATTGATTTGATTTGAATCTGATGGATTTCGATTTTGATAAAGATTCAAATGATGATGATAATCAACTTGAGATTGATCTCCTTGATCTTCATGGTCTCCTTGATCCTCGTGATCACTTGGATCGATACTTGCACTCAAAAAAGAATCTTGATCATTAAAACTTGAACGGATAGATATCGATTCAGCTCGTAAGGCGAGATCGGCCAGATAACTTGAACCACGACGAAGGTCATTCTCATTTGCAGAATAAGATATCGGTTCTATCGTAGAAGGCACGCTCCTGAGTGAGATTGGAATCGTAGAAGTTAAGGTCATCGATGGACGTCGTCTCATGATTTGGGATGGATTAGATTTTTGAAGATTTCAAAGTTGACGACTTGAAAATTTGAAGTTCTTAATCAGAAGACTAATACCGACGACGGGCGCCACTCAAGGAGATAATCATCAATCACGAAAATTCTTGATGAATGGAATCTTCTGTCTGACTGGCTCAATTATCAAAATTCTACAAAAATTTCAATATGAGAGTCTGATTAATTGATCACAAAGCTATCTTTATCAAGATTTAAGATCAGTGGAAGGAAATTTATAAAGATTTTTTCATTAGCCACTCATTTTTTTTTACCTAAGATGGGGTTATTAGACACCAATTCCAACATTTCAAAATATCAAACTATTCATCATCATTGAAAAAAATCTACTGTATCTCCTGAAACTCGAGAATTTTATACATAATTTGAAAAGTTCATTTTGAAAGATAATCAATAATAAATAATTAATAATAATCTCTCAGTGAAATTCTTGGGGAGACAAATTAATTTTATTCTACGGGGATTGCTAAACTCTTGCAAGCTTCTATAAAATTAATACAATTATTTTTGTGACTTGACCAAAATTTTATGTAAGTTTAACATCCTCTTAAACTTATAATTGAAAATGATAAATCCAAAATCTCGATTTAAAATCCTCAGAGAAAAAAATATATTCAAACAAAAATAATATATTTATAAAAAAGAAATAAAGCAAGTTAAATAAAAAGAAAATTACTTAAACACAGAAGGTGGCATCAAAATTACCCAAATATGGCAATTGAAAGAAACCTCTGGATTTTGTTAAATACAAACCTTTGTAAGAGAAATGTTCCCTTTAGCAAACAATAGGGTTATTGCTAAGATTCATATCAAACCTATAGCAAAAACATTCATACTCTCAAACATCCCCTGTTTCATTCCAAAAATTATTTGACTTTCAATTCATTTTCTTTCCCAGCCAAAAAATTCTCATTTGAGATAATTGTGAAATTTATTGATTCTTAATTGATTTTTTTTAAATGCTCAGCTCAAATATTTTCTCTTTTTATAAACTAGAGTGCCCTTCCCTAAGAGGACATCCATAAGACTACCATGCCTCAGCTCAAACAAGCCCATCACCAGATGTTCACCACATCACTACATAATAAGTCCAATTATGCTTCTTGCTTTAGTATATATGGTTGCACTCATAATGGAATGCCTCCTGGAAGAAAAATGAATGGCTTTGAAATCATTTCAAAAAAACTGAAGATGGAATCAAGGTCAAAGGAACAATTAGTCTTCAAGCAAATGCATGAGCAATTCAAGACCTGTAAGGCCCATCATTATATGAAAGCTCATATACTAGCAGAATAAACTGTATTTGGTATCAATCAAAGGGTGAATAAAAAGGCATCAATACCATTAAAAAACTCTGGAAGATTTATGTCCCTGTTATTATTAAATAAATCTTATTTTTCAACAAAAGCCAAGTACACAATGTATTTGTAAATCTGATTTAAAACTGTGAGGCTTTTCTATAAAACTCTTAATAATAGTAGAAAAAATCAAGAGTATTATGACTGTCCTCAGTAGAAAATATAATCAATTTAATTATCATAGCCAAAAATTAATATAATTATTAAGATAACTATATATAAGAAATAAATCAATTATTACTAGATCATTTGATAATAAGAAGAAATTATTTAATAATTATAATAATCTGTGATTATTCTATTATTATGAAGTCACTAACAGTTATAATAACAAGAAATATAATATCCCTTAATGAGAAAGTTATATGTGGCAAAAAATAATATTTTACCACTTATAAATAATAATAATATCATTTATATAAGAAATTATCACACACAATGTGCAGAGAGAATTCTTATGGAGAAATTCTATAAAAAACTAATACTATAGGAAATAATATAGAATATTCAGAGAAAAACTTCCCTTTAATATTTATTTAATACAATAAGTCAAACAACAGCAGTTATAGTATTAAATAATGCTTCTAAGTGAAACACATGCAAAAAAATCAATATTTTGAAGGAATAGAACTGTGTTTTATTATAAAAGAATATTTAGAAGTTTGAGAGAAAATTTGTGGATTTTGAAGGATAATTGAAACAGAAATTTAATAAGATAAAATAAATTATTGGTGATTACAATGATATATAGTATGAATTCTATGATCTAAATTATTTATTTACAATTTATAAAAAATAAAATAGAATAAAAATTACCTTAATGATAAGATTTTATATTTGATGTAACTCTACCTGTTTAAATGTCTAATTGAATTGATTGAATGATGATGATGGAGAAAAAAGGGACTTAAAGGCTTTTTTTATGCCTTCAGGGAAGCTCTCATGATAAATAATGGATATAAAGGGTGTTATCAGATTAAAACTGAAAAGCCATGCTTAAAAATAACGCTCTTAAGGTAAGGTAAGTTATTTTTAATTTAAATTTAAAGTTACCAGTGTTATTTTTAACTCACAGTAGCTTTAATCATCATTTAATTTTCTTATTTTGAGATTAATATAAGAGTAACTTCTTTATATTAAATTAAATAACATGAAAAAAACTAAAATAAACTTTAAAGCATGAGTTTTTCAAATAGGATTCTCAATTAATTTCCAAAGAAATATTATTTTTCTTCAAGAATAACCAAAAGAAATATTTTCAAGGCTAAATAACAACAATTATTAGTACTAAAAGTTACTGAAAATTAGACTTTTACACAGATAACATCAATTTCTAGGCTGTGTGAAGTTTTCAAGTAATTAAATTTAGAGTTGGATTTTATATGAATCTTTGAAGTTATTGCTATTGTTCCATGTAAAAATAGAAATATACACTAAGCCTTAACCTTTGATAAGGTTTCAATTATTGTACCTTTAATCTAAAGCTTATTTGCGCTTATTTAAACTTCATTAAGACTTGAACATCTTTAGAACCTTGATTACAAGCCGGAATATAGGGATTTACACTTTGGCCACTTGTAATTCTTTCCCAAAAGAGGAATAAACCAGTTTAAACTTTAATTTGAAATTGTAGTCCAATATTAAAGCTGAAATAAGGTTTGAAATCTTTTAATAAAGGAGGAACACCTCATTTGGTTTCTTGCATATCCCAAAATCTGAGTACCCTGGCTCTTCTTTCCTTCTTTCCTTTGTCCCACATTTTTTCCTGAATTTTTCATTTTATTCATTTAAAGCCATAAAGTGGCTTGAAACCAATTTGAATTGAGCTCACAGAGGATTTGATTTTATGTAAAATCCTTATCCAATTCAGTAAATATACACAACATCTTCAATTTATAAGAATTTTTATAAGCTTGCATAAACCTCATGCAACTTTAAAATTAAGCTTAAACTTAAAAATTTGAAAACTTTAATAAAAAATATCATATTTTGTAATTGTACTATGAGACTCTTAAAGCTTCCAATAACACTGGAAATAGCGATTTTTGGGTATAACAGCCTATGGGTCTAGCCTAGTTTATTTTTGGTGTAGAATAAAAAAATGACATAATATTTATAACTTTGCTTTTAAAAAATAAAATTAAGGTGTTGGTAAAAACACGTAAGCAAATTGGTAAAAAGACATAAGGGGTGCCCTGGGCCCATTTTTAATTAAAAATGAAACACAATTGGGCCTGTATTGGGCCAAAACATTCCCAAAAGAGGTTTTTTCCCCACAAAACCTCTCTAACTCCAAATTGTTTCAGATTTTTTTGCCCAGCCCCCCCCAAAAAAAACAAGCCCAAACACCCCAATAATCCACATTATCCCCACCCCAAACCATTGTTTTTTTTGGAAAAACAGCATTACCAAAGCCATTTTGCAAAGCTTTTCACACTTTTTTTTCCCCCAAAGACTGCACTTTCCACCATAACAACCTGCTTTCAAGCCTCTCAATTTTCAATTTTTTACCTTCCCTCATCTATTAATCCCACATTTAAACCACTTTCTTTCACTCTTAACCACTTCTGTTCATTTTTCACACCTTTTTTCACCTTTTTTTCACATTTCGAAAGGTTCTTACCCCATTCCAAATCCCCCAATTCCCCCTTTTTTCACTTTTATACATAATTTTCATTAAAAAAATGCTTCAAACCCCCACTGAAGGTAAATTTCAGACCCTTGAGCTTCTTTGGCAACATGTGCATAATGTTTCCAGGGCTCAGGGGTATGCTGTGTCCACCTTGAGGTCCAATATGACCCACAACCAAATTGAAATATGTTGTGACAGGTCTGGCACCCCAAATCCCAACAAAAGCCCCTCCAAAACAGTCACCTCAAGAAAGCTTGACTGTCCTTTTAGACTTTATGCCAGGAAATATGCCAAGAGTACCACTTGGACTCTTAAAGTCAAAAATCCTGAACATAGCCATGATGCCACTGAAAATATCATGGCACATCCTGCTTTCAGGAAATTCAATGAGCAATAAACATCCAAAATTTCTCAAATGTCTGAATCACTGCTCATGCCAAGGCAAATTCAGGCCCAATTATGCAGCCAGAGGGAGTCTGACAGGCCTGTAATCCTTCAAGACATTTACAACCAAGTCAAGAAAATCAAGAAAGACAAACTGCAAGGCAGAAGGCCCATTGATGCTCTTATTGACACTCTCAAACAAGAAAATTTTTTTTGGTCCTCTGCAAGGGATTCTGAGGGACACATTACCTCGTTGTTTTTTACTCACCCCCTGGCCATAAAACTTCTTCATGGCTTTCCTAATGTCATTCTTATGGATTTTACTTATAAAACCAATAAGTACAAAATGCCCCTTTTTCATATTGTTGGATTCAGCTCAACCAATAAGACCTTTTCTGGGGCTTTTTGTTTGATGAAGAATGAAAATGAAACTTCATATACTTGGGCATTGAATCAATACATAGAAAAGGTCCTCAACAACACCAATCTTGTTCCCCCTCCAGTTATTGTTATTGACAGCGATCTGGCCTTGAAAAACTCTATTAAGAAGCTCTTCCCAGACTCCAAAGTCATGCTATGCATTTGGCACATCAACAAGGATGTATCTACTCATTGTATGAAGAAAATTGGTCATGGAACTGATCTTGAAAATTTTATGGGCCTTTGGACTCAAGTAATATACTTCTTCACTTTATTTCATTTTATTTCACTTTTTTTCTTATTATTGTCTTTATTGATGACTTTGGGATTCATTTCTCAGCTTATATATTCACCCACTGAAAAGTCTTTCAAAGACAACTGGAAGAAGCTTCAAAAGCAAGTTAAAAATCCTGAGGTCTTGCAGTATTTGGAAAATACCTGGCTTCCTCTAAAGGAGTATTATGTGCCAGCCTGGACCAACCATCATTGCCACCTGGGTGTAGGCTCCACCTCCAGAGTCAAAGGTGCCCATGCCATGGTTAAATTTTGGCTCCAAAAGTCCACTGGTACTCTCCTGGAGGTAGTCAGGGCTCTCCACATGGCATTCAGAAAACAATTTATTGAAATTATCAACAGAATATCCAAAGAAATGATTGTCCATGTCAAGAATTTTCCTCCACACATCTGTGCCCTCAATGGCAAGGTGTCTCATTATGCTCTTCAGTTTGCCTTTGAAAATTTCAAAACCAAATTTCCTCCAAATGAGAAATGCACCAACAAATACAACAATTATAAAGGCATTCCTTGCAAGCATAAGACCCAAAAGGCATTTGCCAAGCGCCAAAGGCTTTAATTATCAGACTTCCATCCTCAATGGCATTTGAATTTGCCTGTAAGGGTTTTTCAATTTCTTCTTATTATTTTTTTTCTTATTAACTGATTTTATTTGTCATATTCTTCTCAGGCTGGTTTTCAAGGTGATGATCAAAGTGTTGAAAAAGAAAGAAAGAAAGAATGAAGCCAAGAAAATATTTGAAGACATTGGGGAAGACCTGTTTCAAAGACCAATGGCAGAAATCACTCCAATACTTCAACATTACCAAGATGTTTTGACTGGAAAAGTCCCATTTGATTGAATTCCCAAGAGTCAAGAGGATGATCAATATTATGAAGACCCTCTAGAATGCAAGAATATCCGTGGAAGACCCCAAGGAGCCAAGAATAAAAACAAAAATCAAAACAAAAGAGAACCTTCAAGATTTGAAATTATTGGAAGTCAATCCAAGAGAAGAGGAAGACCCCCATCAAAAGTGACCAGCACAACAACATCAAGATCCCAGTCAAATGTCCCCTCTCCAATTATGGAAGTGGACTCATCTGAAGATTCTGAAGATTCTGAGGACTCATTATCTAAATCCATCAGTTAATCATATTCACTAACCTCAGCAACTGAATTAAATAAATCAGAAGTAACCCTTAGAAGGTCCAGAAGATTGGCAATTGGAAGCAAAACCTCACAAAGAAAATCACACAAGCCTGCCACCAGTTTGAATATCTATGATGCAATTGACTTGACCTGTGAGCATTGTCAAAGCAATTATCACACAAGTGATGAATGCTCCAAGCTGTTTGTGAGTTTCTGATTCTTTTTAATGTAATTTACTTTTGTTTATTTTTATATTTATTCATTTTTTGAACTTATTTTATCAGATAACTGGCTCAGAAGACTTGCCCAAGTTTATATTGAAATACACCTTCAAGGCCATCAATGTCCAGGGTGATGGAAACTGTGGCTACAGAACAGTATCCCACTTCATTTACAAGACTCAAGATCACTGGGCTGATGTCAGAGGTGACTTGGCTGAAGAAATCCACCAAAATCAAGACCTTTATGAAGCCATGAACACCTTAATTCCCTCAGTATCCTCTTATTTGGAAAGAATTGAATGGTATGAAGATGTTGGCCAGGCTCCAAAAAGCAAGTGGATGTCCATGCCTGACATGGGGGATCCAATTTCAAATAAGTATAAAAGACCAGTTTTCTTTCATTCCACAGCCCAATCTTTTTCTTTTTTCCCTTATTTCTGTCCTCCAAATGATAATCCCCCCATTTTCATCTGCTTCTTGAATAGTTGTGCTCATTTTGTTCCTTTGGACATCATCATTTCTAAAGTTTATCCAGTCCCCCCCACTACTGTGAACTGGGAGATTCATGCCCAAAAACAAGCCCTGGGGTGGGCTGATAAATTTAAGAAACACAGAATGTTGTATTTGTCCAATCTTCCTCCCCCTCTCAGAAAAAACCCACTATTTTGGAGGTTGATTCTGATTGAATGATTTTTGTATATACAGTTTATGCCAATTATGCCTCTCCTCAGTCATATTTATTGCTTAAATCCCACCTCAGTCTCCTTTTTTTATCAAACATGTGGAACTTTTGTACTTCAAAATAGTCATATTACACACAAGAAAAAAAACACTCATTGCGCCTTTGCTTGTTGTCCCACCAAAAAATGTTTCCCAATTCATGAGCTTCTGGTTCTTTATTGTCCAGATTGAACCCTTTAATTTTTTAAAAAAATGAAGGAAATTCATAAGTGGGAAGTTATTAAATTCACTTTTTAAAAATAGGCATATTACAATGATGGGAAAAAACATTTGAAAAATAAACCCTTTTTGTGCCTTCACTTGTCCCACCCAAAAAATTTCCCAAAATTATGGGATTCTGGTGCTTTATTCTTCAAATTAAACCCTTTATTTTAAAAAGAAAATTAAGGAAATTCATAAGTGGGAAGATTTTAAATGAATTTTTGAAAAAAATATGCCATTTTGGCATATTGGCCAAATTGGTGAAATTTGGCAAATTTTTTTTTTTTGAAAAAGTTTGTGCTTATTGACATGCCAAGTTGGGAAAAATTAAAAAAATCCTCAAAACTGAGCCTGAGGAATTTTTTTTGAAAATTAAGGTCACTTACGTGTTTTTACCATAAATTGGTAATAACACGTAAGGGCTTACATGTGTTTACCAACACCCTAAAATTATACTTATTTTTTCTTATATTAAGATTTCAATTCATTCAATAAGTCTGTTTATGGCTAAATAAAATTTATAAAGAGTTATTTGTGGACTTATGGGTATGTCATACATACCTCACAGGCTCACAATCTCTACCACTAAAAAACATTCTACTCCAATTTTTCATTGAATAGTATAGCCCAAATAGAATTGAAGGGGTATAATACACTTTACAAGCTCTCTATTGAAATTTTTCAAGTTTCTTAGGAGCAAAATTCGAACTTTTTTTGAGGAACTGGTCTTCTCACATGTCTGAATATTTGGAGAAACTTTTTTAAATCAGATATTTTTTTTTCTGAAAGCCAATCATCTTCATGTTGTGGGTTTCTGTAGCTGACTATGTATACTATTTTGTTTTTCCCCTAAGGCTTCTTTCTTTAAAGACTTTAAGGAACTTTTTCTCTTGACTTTGATCAAGTGGTGGTACTTCCAAGGGTGTTTCATTCCTCAAAGAAAATAATTCCTTAGCACTTGAAGTATAATTCTTTACTAGACTAAAAGGGAAGGTTGAATGTTTCTTTTCCAATTCTCCTGTTAGTTCTGATTTGACTTAATATTTCCCATGAAAGGCTTTAAGAATAAAGGCTCCTAAAATGCAATATTTCAATTTCCTTGGACCTTTGATATTATTAAACTTCAAAGTTGAAACTCATATTGAGTCCCCTACTTTGAATACTGGGGTCTTATAGCTTTTGTCCAATTTATGCTTAGTAAATTCAAAAAAACAGCTATGCTTTGATTTCAATTTTTCTTCACTTTAACAAGCTGTAATTCATAGCTTGATGTTGTTGGATGAATATCCACCACCAAGTCTTTCTTAAAAGAATCAACTGGAAGATTGGGGTTCCATCCTTTTCATGAAATTGTAGGAGTTTTTCTTGTTGGAGCATGGATAGAAGTCTTGTAGGATAATTGTAACTCTGGTATCAGTGTACACAAATAATGGATAAAGCCATCAGATTCCTTAAGCTTTACTCCATCAGCACAGAATCCTTTGATCATGTCCTCAAGGTTCTTAATCATTCTTTCAGCAAATAAGTCAGTTTGTGACTCATATTCTGTTGAAAATGATAGCTTAGTGACCAAACACTTATGTGAATTTTCCTATAAGGTTGAAGAAAATTTTGGTTCTCTATCAATAATGATATTTTCAAATACACAAGTATGAGATATGAATACATTCCAAATGAAAAGAGATTTATCCATATCTGTGTCATCTTTATGACATGATAAAAAGGTTTGAGTTTTTCTGTATCTGTCTAAAATAGCAAGACAAGAACTTTAGATTTTCTCCAAACCAGGTGGTAAGGCAGTAAGTCAATACATATGAACCACTTTCCATGGGGTACTTGGTTTTTGGATATGAATCATCAAACCAAATCTTTTACCAGTAACATTTTTGGAATTCTGACAATGGTCACAACCATGACAGTACTCAATGACATATTTTCTCCAAGATGGCCATCAAAAACATTTCTTAGTTCTTTCCATTGTTCTGTGTTTAGACATATGTCCAAAATGAATTTTTTCATGGCACTCTAGTAATATTGTGCTAGTGAAAGTTCTCCTACATGGGACCATTAAACATGTGTGTTTAAACCTATGATATGAGATCCCATCAAAAAAATGGAATCTCCAATTATCATATGATGTTTTCCATATATCTTTCAAAGAATTGGCTAGATCTGTATAGTTGCAATATTTTTCAAGTATAGAAGTAAGAATATGACAATTTGTATCTTGCTTGTAGCTCTCTCTAACTTCTTCAAAGAATTCTGTCCCCACATCTGTGATATTAGTCCCTTCCGTTGGAATTTGAGGTGTTACATTTTCAGGAACATAAGAAGGATTTTCAAGTGTATTGGTTAATACACATCTACTTAAGCCATCAGAACTCTTGTCAATATTTCCAGATTTATGTACTATGGTCATATTAACCCTATACCCCTGTATAGAAATTTTCCATCTTAACATGTGTCTATTAGGGGCTTTCATGTCAAGCAGTTATTTCAAAGCATTGAAATAAGTAATTACCTCAGAAAAACTGAAATAAAGATATTAATGAAGGTTTTACAGATCCCATACAAGGAAAAGTCCCTTCATTTGGATTGCTCTATATCTAGCCTCAGTGAATTTCAATTTCCTTGAGATAAAAAAAAGGAATTTCAAAAACCTTGTAATTGGAAATTTGAAATTAATGAAAAGCTTCACATAAGCCTCCAACACATTCATCATTATATAGCTTGAAAGGAAGATTCCAGTCTGGCATCAATAATGATAGTGCATTGGTTAAGGCATGCTTTATCTTTTCCTATGCCTTAATCCTTTCTTGTGTCATCTCAAATACAATTTTCTGATCAAATATTCTGAAAAATGATCTAGCATAGTTTGCAAAATATTCAAGGTGTTGCCTGTGATAACTAGAAAATCCTGAGAAAGACATCATTTATTTCTTGCTCTGGGGTATTTGTTTCAGTGAGACTTCAGTCACTTTGTTTTTTTATCAACACCAAGGCTTACTCCTGGAACTAAATGTCCCACAGACTTTAGCTCATGAAACTCAAAATTAAACTTATTAAGATATATTTTTATGTTTGCTTGAAGAATTTTCTTAAATAATAATGGAACTCTCTTTAAAAGAAATTTCAAGGCTTATAAACAAATGGGAATGTCATCAATATAAATGATTAACCATTCTTCTGATAATTTATGTGGGAAAATGGTGTTCATCACTCTTTGATAATGAGAAGGTGAATTTTCAGTTCCAAAAGGCATCCTCAAATATTAATTAATACAACAATGAGAAATTATTCTAAATAAATTTCTAGCATGAGGTGTTAGAAAATTCTGATGCAAGCCTTTAAGTGAATCCATAGAGGTAATAGATCTGTCTTTGGATAATTGAGTCAAAGTCTCATGGATTCTAGGAATTGGATACCTGCCTGAAATTGTATAGTTATCAAATTCTCCAAAGTCACCAAGCATACTTGATTGATCATTATGACAAGTAATGATTACAGGGTTTCTGACTTCTACTCCCTCATGATTTCCAACTTTTCTGAGAGCTCCCAGTTTCTTTAGTTCATTAATATTAGACTCCAATTCTTCCCTAGCTCTAGGGCTAGCTGGGTAATCTGGTATCCTTAATAGTGGGTTATAAGGTCTTTCCACATTAAGAATAGTGTCCACTTAATGGCTTTTAATAGCCCCTGGTGGTTCATTATCAGAAACAAAGGCTTTTCTATATTAAAATAGAATTTCAATAAGGTCTTCTTTCATTTCTGATGTCAATTCAGGATCAATTTGTGCTACCAGTAATTTTTCAGTCACAAATTTCTCTTTATTAAAATATTTTACTTTTCCTATGACAGTTATTTCTTTCTTCTCTTAAGGAAAAGAAAATTTATATATTTTACTTAAACCTATTGTGAAATATCTGTCTGTATGATTATCAAGATCAATACCATATATATTGATAGTGATAATCATTCCCAAGTATGAGATGTTGTGAGGTACAATTATATATAGAAACACTCTCAACTTTAAGTCTAATACTCTCTTCAGGATTAGGAGATATGATTTCTGCTTCAAAAAGACCCAAAGGCTGCATGTAATTGCTAAGACTACTGAATTTTATACCTTAAATTTTGATAAATTTCACTTTCCAATTGGTATGTATTTCTATAAAGATAAATTTTACTTAAAAAAGTGTAAAAAGCACCCAAGTCAAGATTTATGTTGGCTTCTTTGTTGTTTATCACAATATTAGTGATACAAGATGATCCAGCTGTATAAATGTTACCTATGGAAGGTTTGGTTTTCTGCATCTTGGCATCTTGCAAGCTTATGAGATCCATACCCTCATCACTATATTGTGGCAAGTGATTATGCCCCTTTGTGAATTCACAAGACACATATATTTTTTCTATACTAAATTTATCTGGTAAATCTTCTTCATCAGGTTCAAAATCCTTTTCTTGTAAAGTAACTTAATTGTTTTGCTTGGTGTCTTGAGTCTTTTCAAGTTCTAGCTTATTAATTTTGCTTTCTTAGGACAGGGTTTAGCCAAATGGGATGTACGTCCAAATTTATGAAATTTAAAAGGGGCTCTGTCTTGTGGTTTATTTGGCCTTTTTCTTGAAATTGGTCTTCCACTAGTTTTATTGTCCATTGGGGGTTTATAGAAATTGCTACCAATTTTTGTTCTGGTAGTGATTTCATCCATGGAATTGATATAATATTCTGTAGAGAAAGGCTCAATACATCCGCTTCTTACAGAATGCTTTAGGTGTCAGGGCAAGTTTATGATAAGGATATGCAATAGTAACTACAAGATTTAACTACTACTGTGACACAGAGGAGAGTTATGAAAATATATTTTTGGCAATATTGTTTGGGATTTACTATAAAGGTATAATGGTGGTGAGAGCTACTGAAAGCCCTGGGTGCAGTGTTAATTAATTGACAAATTATAACAAGAACTAATATATATATAAGACTTGTAAGTATAACCTGATTAATCTGCAAGATTATAAATGTTGGTAAAAATATCTACTATGTAGGAATTTGAGAGCAGGATGGGGATTGCTCTTTTGGGAAGAGAAAGGTCCCTTTTTATCCTGAAAAGGGGTAAAAAGGTACTCTGGCTTTGGACACATAAAAAGAGTGAAGAATTTTCACTTCTAAGTAAAGAATTGTAGCTTATAAATCTCTTTAAAGCCTGTATTAGGCTCAGATGTGGCTTTGAAACCAACTCTGGTCACTTTTCCCCAATACAGGGTAAAAGGTTTCAGTTGAGGTCCTCATAGACATATTTGGACAGGCCAGATGTGTAGAATGCTGTACAGAATGTGCCAGTGGACCCTGTTTCAGTCAGAATATTATTTATTGAAGTATAAACATGCTTCTTCATTGTGTTGAAACCTCATATTCATAGTTGTGGAGTAATATCTCACAGTATTGGTTTTTATCCAATATTGTGTTATTTTACCCTTAAGACTGTCATAATGATGTCTTTTTTGAATATAAAGAGCCAAAGGGTGGCTAATTATTTATCCCTTGATGGTTTCTACACAATGGAGACTCATTTTGTGTGGGAACATTAAATATGGAATAGTTACACCAATTTTCAATTTCATTGTTGACTTATGAATTTGTTATTAATCCTGTATGGAGTTTGTTTTCTCAATAACTTTTGTTCTAGATGTGATATGGGTAAATAGAGGGAGAAACTAAAAGGCTCTTATTTTTCTCTTCTAAATAGAAGCACACTTTGGGGTATCAAACACTAAAAATGTAGAAGTTAGATGAGAGGTGAATATTTTATTCACCCTTATTTGGCTTTTATTTGACCATAGATTCTAAAGGTTTGATGCTCTATTTGGCTAGTGCCATTGAATATCCCTGACTGAGAGATTCAATTCAAATACCCATTTGATGTGGTTTTGCCTCCTCCTCTGGATTTTAGATGAAAGGTGAAAATTAAGGTTTATGATCAGTCCTTATTTTGAGCCTGAATAACTCTGTCATTCTTGGTCTATGATTATACAAGCTATGTCCTTAGAAAGAGGTGAAATTCCTCTTTCTTTTGATACCATTTTTGAGATATTCTGGCTCAGTTAACGTTTTGGTGGTATTTTGCTCTACCATTGGATTTGTCACAGGGGCTCTAGTGGAAAAAAAGAGTGGCCTGGCACTCAGGAATCAAGAGCTCACTTGGAGGGCTCCAAAAGAATAAAGAAATAACAAGGATTGTATTTCTTTAAAGAAGAATAAGAGTAAGGACAAGTATTCCAAAGATAAAGGAAAAGAGGAAGCCAATGGCCAAGATGATAAAGAAATCCAAAAGCCAAAGAGCCAACCAAATGAATCCTCAATTCACTGTTTCAACCTGCCAGGAAGAATAATGGAATTAGTAAGGGATATGACCACCAATATCCACTGACAGGCAAAGAAAAAAAGGTGCAAATGACTGACTTAAGAGTATTAGTATTTACTTTAATAAATGAAAAGAAAATAAGGATAAAAATGAATCCAATATATTAATTAACTGGGGAAAAGTCCCCAGGGAAGAAAAGGTGGCCAGTATCTGTAAAAAGTTGAAGACTGATCATGGAGGGTTGATCACCTGGCAGTATTGACTGCTTTGGGTAAATACACATCTGGCCATCTTGAGAATTGAGCTGTGTGACTGAATTCCCACAGTGGAATATGAATGGGCCCAAAAGGGCCAAGGCCATACAGCTTGCTTGAATACAGCCTGTATGGACCAATTGAGTTGTCCAAAGAATACTGAAGTACTTGATTCCTTGACAGCTGATTGAATGATTGATAACCTTGTGAAATTAACCTTGGAATAATCCTGAAAAGAAGATACAACCCAACTCCTGCAGGACCAGGTGGTTGGGGTCCTCGAATGGTCTTCTGGTAGCCACCAGGGATTGCAAGACTGAATGACTGAAAAGACTTCCTTTGAAATGGGTGATGGATTCAGGGCTTTGAATTTAAAAGGCATAATTTGGTCCTGAAAACATCACCATTGGATTTCTGAGCAAAGCTGGTGCATAATGGTATATTATACCATATATGCACCACACCTGAATCCTTTTGTATGGAGTACATTGGTGAAGGAAAGTTCTTCCCCTGAATTGAGGGGAAATCTTTTTGGACTTGAGCTTTTGGCCTCTGGTGGCTGCCAGAGTCCAGGGGTCAAAAGTGGCAAAAATGTGGTTCTTGGCCAATTTGGGTCCTGGGGTCCTTTTGGCCATTTTTGGGGGCCAACATTGGCTCAGGTGGGCCCACTTAGGGTTTGGGACCCACCTGGACCCTTTTGGCCTCATTGATATTTGTCTAAAAGGGGCCTAAGGGTCCCACATACCATGGGCTGTGGACTATGGCCTGCGGGCTGTAGAGGGCCTAAATGGCCCAAAAAGGCCATTTAGGCCTTAGACCCCATAATCAAAGGGGTTGGTCCAAAGGCCCTCGTGATGGCTAGAGGGTCCAGAAGCCCCTGGAAGGTCAGATGAGCCCCCAGGACCAAAACAAAGGTATTGGCCTGGGGTTGGTGAGGTGTTTAATTGGCCAAAAGGGCCAATGGTTGCAGGATATGGCCCAAAGGCTATAAAACACCAAAATGGTCCAATTAGCCATAAAACTGATGACATGACCAATTGGCCATAAAATGAGGTCAGGCTATATTTTCTGTAAACACCCATTGGGGGGTGATTACATGTGGTTGTGACAGGATTATGGTATTCTGCAATCATGCTTGTGCTCTGGCTTTTAGTCACAATATGACATATCCTCCCTCCAAAGAAAGGCTCATAATTGGTAAGAATGTTCAACCCTGCAGGAGGCTAAAAATATTCTCAGGTGAAGGTAGCCATCTGGTAGTGCATACTCTACTAAGGATTTATCCTTATCAGCTGTCTGGTTTTGAATTGGAACAGATTCTGTCTATGGTTTTTCCCATTTAGTCTGAGTTTCCTGTCTTTGATGATTTTTTCACTGGGACAGGGGAGTCATCTGCTTCTACAATTTCCTGTGGGGTATGAATCACATTACTGGAGGGGAACCTATCTTCTCCAGTTTTGTGGTATGGTTTGACCAAGATCACTGGGAACACTGGGTGTTTCCTAGATAATCCTTCTGTGAGTTGGACTTCCACTGAATTTCCTCCTATTGATCTTATGATAGTGAATGGTACCACCAATTTGTCTCTCATTTTCTTGGTTCCTTTGCGATTATTGAAGCTTAAGGTGGAAACTAGAACCTGGTAACATTATTGAAAGTCAGGTTCCTCATGGGTCTTTCCATACCTCTGCTTGTTACACTTCTTTTCCTCATCTGTTAATGTTGCTGCTGTATCACATTCTCTTTTCCATATATCATGGAAATCTTTGGCTGTGGGATGGATGTACATAAGAGTTTTCTTACAGTTTTATACTGGAAATAGGGGATTCCATCCCTTCTCTACCAGATGGCATGAGTTCCCTGTGGTGGAGTTCTGGCTGGTGTTATAAGCTGGTGGAAGTGTAAGAAATTCATGGGTATACCCTTCATGATATTTGTATTCCATGAAATAGGTACAGAATCTCCTAATGAAGTCCTCCATAGCTTTGATCATCCTTTCAGCTAGTCCATTGGTTTGTGGATGGTAAGCTGTGGTGAATGCAAGTTTTGTACAAAGAATATCATAAAGGTTTGTCCAAAATTCTAATGTGAACTTGGGTTCTTTGTCACTGATGATAATCTTAGGCACTCCAAAGGATGATATAATCTCATTTCAAAATAACAACACTGTTTCCATAGCTGCATCCTCTTTAAGACATGGTAGGCACCTAAGACTCTTGCTAAACCTATCAATTATGAATAGGAAAGCATTTTACTTTTATTTTCCTCCTGAGACAATTCTTGTCATGCAGTCCATGTTGATCATTTCCCATGGGTTCTTACACTCCTCTACATGTTGAAGTACTCCATATTTCTTTGTATTTTTTGTATCTGCCTTCTGGAATTTGTCACAAGTCACTATGTATTCACTCAATTCTTGTTTCCACTGAGGCCACCAAGCTTTGCTTGCTATCCTCTCCTTGGTTCTGTATTCACTCATGTGTCCTATATAGGGGCAGTCATGACATTATTGGACAATAAGTGTGGTATGATCTCTGTCTATCAATATGAGGGCACTGGTGTGTTTCTCCCTGTGTTATAGTAGTCTAGCTATAAGGAGAAACTTATTGTCCTTATAATCCCTCAGCCAAGTTTATTACAGCTGGAAGTCCAGTTCTTAGCTCCTATATTTCTGTTGTAGAAGTGATGTCAATATGCTACACTGTTTGTGTTTTGCACAAGATTTATGTAATGCATTAAAAATCTCAGTATGAATTCTTGAGGAGCTTATTCCTAATACAGGTGTTTCTGTCTTTTCTGGCTCATCATTCCCAGTTTTTAGAGTACCACATTCTGGCTCCCATGCTGAGAAAATGAATTTATCTTTCATTTCTACTTCAATGAAGTTAACAGGAACTTTTGCATTTACCTCCGGGTCATAAACTGGGTTGCTTTTGACATTATCTAGTTTCCATCTACTAAGGCCATCTGCATTGGTACAAATTCTTCCCTCCTTGTATATGATTTTAATATTACATCTATACTCTTGGATTTCTATTTGCCACCTCAACATTTTACTGTTGGTTTTATTCATTTTGAGTAAGGACCTGAGTGCTGTACAGTCTGTGTAAGCTTCAAATTGTAAGACTGAACCCTCCAGATAGTAATGGAGTCTTTCTAAGGCCCATACTAGGAATAGGCATTCTGTCTGAGCTTCTTCATATCTGGCCTTTGAAGTTTTCATATTCCTTGAAATATAACATATTCCACCTTTTCTAGGTTTGACATCCACAATTTGTCTCTGGTGTAGGGATGTGCCTAATACTTTACTGAAGGATGACTTTATGTAAAGTTTAAAGGGAATTTCAAAGTCAGGTAACATATGGACAGGTGAATTGGTAAGTTCATGTTTGATTCTCTCATATGCATACCTCCTTTCCTTATTGCTTTCAAAAGCTACATAACTTGAACATAATTTATATAGGATACTGGGTTTGTGTGAGAATTTCTCTATTTGGTTTTTGTAGTAGCTAGAAAATCCTGATAAAGATTTCATTTCTTGAATGTTTTTGGTACTTTTTTTTTAGTACCATTGCTACTTTGTTTCTATTTATGGCCAAGCTAAGGCCTAAAACCTTGGGTCCCAATGCCAATAGTTCCTGTTGGCCAAATTTACACTTCCAAAGTGAAAATTTTAGGCTTATGAATGGGAGTTTACTTATGAATCTGTCTATGTGTTGCATGTGTTCTTCCCATGTCTCTGAGTATATGATAGTATCATTAATTTATAAGACCATCCAGCCTTCCACTATTTCCTCTTGAAATATTGACTCAATCATCTTTTGCAAATGGGCTGGAGCATTCTTGAGGCCAAATGGTATTCTGATATACTAATATATACATATATGGAATATAATTCTGAGTGGCTTCATGAAGCTTGGACTAACTCAATTCTGGTGAAACCCTTTCATACAATCTATCTTGGTAATGTATTTGGATTTTTCCAAATATTCCAGGGAAACAGTTATCCTTTGGCATGAAAAAGAATATATCCCCACTGGCTGGGGTAGCAGGTCAAGCATAGGTCCAACCCAGCTTCCAACTTTCCTCATAATGGGCCCTCAATTGCTATTAATATTTGGTGATCTTCCAAGCCGGATTTTCAAGATTCAGAAATAATTCATGAAGTTAATTCAATTATTGAAATTCTGGAAATAAAAAACAACCCTTTATTCCACAAAATTATTTGAAAGCAAAATAAACAACTTTGAAATGAATATGAAGCCATTTGTCATGAATTTTTTCCTACAATTCTCAAAATCAAAATACCCACTTTCCTTATCTGCCATCATATCCTCCCTTTCATGTAATTTCTTTCTCTTAAGGTTCATTTGTCAGACCTCAATATTTCTAATGTCAAAAATCTTCACATCAAAATATATCTCCTTAAAAATTTAACTATCATCATTTTTTCCAACTCACTAAAAAAAACACCAAAATTTATATGTTTCATTCTTATGTTCTCCCAAAAGCTAATGGAAATCAAAAACAAATTCAGATATATCATTTCCTTCTTTATGCTTTTGGAGTTACTTTGGAAAATATTTTGTGAATATCAGATTCAAAAGAAATTTCCCCCAAAAAAAACCTTTACAAAGAATTTTTCTCTCTCTTATCTTGAAAATCCAACACATTTGTTTCAAACTTGTAACCAAACAAAATTCAAATTTTCCCAAAATTTAACATTCAATAACTCACACCCTTTTCCCATGATAGAAATGACCTGAGACCTCTTATGACTCAAAATGTATTTCTTTCCATATTACATAACATTCAATGTATCCAAAAATTTGAAAAAAAACAACTTTATAGAAATTTATTATTAAATATTATGTAGTTCATACATAGAATATTACTTAAAGAGGTATTCATCATATCCTACTGTTGTGGTTCAATAAAATTTAACTCAGGCTGTCAATATTTTCTTATTTTCCAGGGAAAAGTTGGGAATCCTATAAAGACTTTTTCAAATAAGAAAAATGCTAAATAATTACTAACTATCCATAAAAATACAAATTCAAAAATTCAATTTTACACCTAAATGTTGCAATTTTTCATATTAAAAATAATTTTCAATGGATTTAAGGTATTTCATAAGCTCCCATAGTATGAAAATCACAAGCAAATATCCAAGGTTTTGTAAAGAATTAAATATCAAATGAGGTAATTAAAGATTTCAATAGCAATTATGCCTCTGATATGAGTATTAAATCTTCACAAACTTAATTTCTCTAATAAAGGTATTTGTTTCAAAAAAATCTTTGGAATTGAGCTTGCAATTTATTTTATATTTCCATTTCCGTGGTAATAATAAATTCATTACCATGGTGATGATTCATGATTGACAATCACAATCTTTGATTTTTGAAGAAAATTAATAAAGCTCCAAAATTTCTTGGAAGCATATATTTGCTTGGATATGAATATTCTTGTCTCATTTGGTACAGTTAAAAGTAATGCTCCTGATAAAGTCAATTTACCATTATGAAAATCTAATAAATTCTATATATATTTAGCAAAAGATCAAGAGCTTAATAATAATAATCAAATACAAATCTAACTTCTAGGTATGTGAAGATTATAATTAATTTTGAAAATACCCCTTGAATTCATAGGTATTTAGAAAATATTCATTCATGATTGTCATTTTCCAAAACCTGCAGGGACTATATTCACATGAATATAATAAAATTAAACTTCTAGTTCAACTGACATCTTCCCATAAGACCATTAGATTCCTAAATTTCAAAGAGCTTTCATATGAAATTCATGTTTGAAACCTGAAGTCTCCAACATAGAATGCTTCCAAGAATCTACCTCCAAGATTCTTTCAATGATTGAATCCCTTCAAGTTTAGCTTATAAGAAGAGAGCTTTAAATATATCTTTATCTTTCATTCAAAAAATAAAGAATATATGTAAGATTATAAATTCAAATATTCATATTTGGTCTCTAGAAGACCTAGTACTGGATGTCTGAATTACCTGACAAGGGAACTGGAGGAGAATCTCTCAATTTTATAGTCCTGTTAAATTTTTTGAATTCTTACTTTAAGCAAGTGACTTTATTCATAATTTGAAAGCTTCATCTTATGTACGTTTCTGAATTATAAGTTTGTACCAGGTTTTGATTTGAAATTTTTTCAAAAACTATGGATTCAGCCCATATATTTGAAAGACTTAAACATGTCAAAAAATCATATCATTTTATTCCATCATTCAAACATTATTTCCACTAATTTTTCCAAAAATGGAAGAGTTGAAGCTGAAAAGCTGGATTTTAACCATTTACAACAGTTTCATACAAAATTATGTTTCAATACAGCAAATGTATAACTTTCTCTTCAAAGGAATATTTATTTTTGAATATTTTGTTACTGGATTGGTAAAAAGGCAAAAGAATTCCACAGTAATAGTCAATGGCATTTTTCGTTTTTCTTTATTGACACAAACAATCCTCAAGCCAATTTAAGTCAATTTTCAAAATCATTTTTTGGTTTGTCATTAAAGTAAAAATGGCTATAGGATTATGATCAATCTTCTACCTAGAGTCAGAGATTAAAATGAATTTCATTGAAGGAACTTTTGAAGTGGAATATTTGAAAAAATTTGAGAAGTTAATATTGCATAAAATCTTTCTATGCAAGAGTTTATAATCTGATAAAAACATTTTATATAAATAAAGACATGCAGTATAGATTACTCAGCTATCTGAGTCAGTTTAGATCAGAGTATACTTTGCAATTTTCTTAGAAATTGTTAAATAAGCTGGTAAGCAGTCATAGTTTATGTTAATTATTGAAAAAAAATACCTCCAGAAGTGATTGTATTAGAAATTGGTTCTTGCAGGCCTTTTGGTGATGGGTTTTGATTTCTTTAAATCTTTGGGTGAAACTTAGTCATACCTTTATTAAAATATGGCTAAAACCTTTCTCCAACCTACAATCACTGGCCAGGTTGTAGTCAAGTTGGAGACAAGTTGGATAAGGGATTATTCAAAAATTCCATATTGTTATAAATTTTTGAATTGAAAAAAATACTAAGTGTATTTTTGGGGTTATTAATTAAAAGAAATTACAACTCACATTATTTAAATACTTAAAATAAGAATCATCTTTCAAATTGTCAATGATTTCAAAAATAGTTATATTCTTGGCCTTTGAGATTTTTTGAATGTCTTTTGAGAATGATGAATTACAGCTCTGAAATTTGAAGTAATTTTAAATTAAATATAGTTCAATACACAGTGATTTATTCCATCAAAATTAATTGTTTTTGATATATGTAGCAATTGATAAAGAACCATTCTGTCTCATCCTTCTACACTATTTTTAACCAGTTTGGAATTTATGTCATCTGAATTCCAATTCATTATTGAATTTTTATCTCATTTTCTGTTGCAATATTTCCATATTTTATCCACACAATTGCAATCATATTGATGTTTGTGATTTGGGTGTGGATATGAATATCCTATTCTCTTTTAAATTTCTGACTTGCTTTGATTCTTCATGTTACTTCATTATCTCATAATCTCACAATGCTGTCTGCCAGACCTCAGCAAAGGGAACTCTTTCCAAAAAGGCTACCAAACCGGTTGAAAGACTGATTAATACTGGCAATTTGTAGATCACATTCCACCATGTGACAGTACCCCCGGGTTTAGAGCACTGCATCCCTAAGTGCATGTAGCTGATGGTATTACCCATGTCACCCTCATGGAGCTACATTAGTCACAACAGGAGCCTATAAGGAACCCCCAAGGGGCAGAACCCTTGTATGCTAATGGAGTGGAAAACCCCAGTGATTTCTGGTTGTTTTATTGAGACCTCCTCTTGTCTCCAACCAGAATCAAACCCCTGACATTGGTAACCAGTTTATTGTCACAATGCTGTCTGCCAGACCTCAGAAAAGGGAGCTCTTGCCAAAAAGGCTATTAAACTGGTTGAAAGACTGATTAATACCAACAAGTTGTATATAACATTCCACAATGTCAAACATAATTTCTCTTTTATTTAATTTCAACTATTTTCATTTTTCAAAATTTTTCAAAACTTCTTTCTATTTGTATTTTTTTGTTTTTTCAATGACAATTTTGTTGAATTTTTTGATTTTACAATTTAAACTTTCTATTTTTTATTTTTCATTTTTTATTTTTTATTTTTCATTTTCCATTTTTTATTTTTAATTTTTAATTTTTTATCTTTTATCTTTTATTTTGTATTTTTTATTTTTTATTTTTTATTTTTTATTTTTTATTTTTTATTTTTTATTTTTTATTTTTTATTTTTTATTTTTTATTTTTTATTTTTTATTTTTTATTTCTTATTTCTTATTTCTTATTTTTTATTTTTTATTTTTTTATTTTCTGTTTTTTATTTTTTATTTTCTATTTTTTATTTTTGATTTTTTATTTTTTATTTTTTACTTTTTATTTTTAATTTTTAATTTTTAATTTTTAATTTTGTTTTATTTGATTTTGTTTTAGTTTTTTTTAACTTTTTTAATTTTAAAATTAATAAAAATAATTCTTATTTTTTATTTTCTGTTTTTACTTTCTAATCTTTTCAAATTGAATTATTTTTTTGTTTATTTTTGTTTATTTTATTTTATTTTACTTTATTTTATTTTATTTTATTTTATTTTATTCTATTGATTTTTACTTTTTTTTGAGGGGTGTTAACACCCCAAATCAGTGCAAAAGTAGTTATTTGAAATGTCCACATCCCTCTTCAAAAAACAAAGTAAGAAAATAATAAAAAAGAGAAAAGAAAAAAGTAAAAATAAAAAAAAAACAAAAATAATGATAAAAAGAATAAAAAAATTACATATTATTTTAAAAGGAAATTAAAATAAAAAACAACATTTGAAAAAAAATTAAGAAAAATAAAAAAAGGTGAAAAAAAATTCAAAGTAGGAAAAGTTAAAACAAAAAACAAAAGAAAAATTAAAGCAAGAAATAAATGGATAAAACAAAATGAAAAATTAACTAAGAATGGGTTTTGTCTTAAAGTACTGAACAAAAATTGTAAAACAAAAAACTAAAAATATTTTGACACAATCACAGAAACTAAAAAAATTAGCAAAAAATTGGAGACAAAAATTTGTCTTTTCAAATTGCTGCAAAGAAACTCAGTATGAATATATAAGAAAAAACCAAAATTTCAAAATAAACTCAAGTTCTTAAAAAAATAAAAAGGGAAAATAGAAACTTGAAATTTGCTTATTTTGCCTTTCAATCAAAGTTCCTCAGGATATTTATTTGAAAATTTTTCAAAGGAAGTGTTAAAGTTAATAACATTTCAATAAATAAAAAAAAATAAAAAGAATGAATTAACATTGTTGGCAATAAATATTTGATGTGAGAGATGAAAGAGGTTGAACCCCAAATGGGAAGTTTAAAAACTCAATACTTCCATTCTTTGAAAACTTGCATATAGGGAATTTTTGGGATAATGAATTGAAATTTAATGATGGTGAGGTATTCAAAACAACATGTAAGAATTCAGGAAAAAAATTAACTTAACCTGCATAAGTATTATTCCGAGTTATTCAAATGATTATCAAGATAAACAAGCTTGCAAATTTAAATTGGAAAAGACATATAATAATAAAAATCTCTTAATACATTGAAAAAGACTTATGAAGCTGTAAAAATAGATTTGGATGAATCTTTTCAATAATAAAACAAGTTCAAAAATATTTCAAAAGGTTTTCACTACTACTGATTTACAGGAATTAATGGCTATAACTGAGGAATCAAACAATTGTGGAAACAATTTTTTCATGATAAATATGGGATATTAATCAATAATAAGAAAAAAAAAATCCATCAAGAAAGATTCAATTCTTGGGTTATGCAATTTGAAACATATTGAAACACTTTACAATGATATAAGAAATGATATGATGCAATTATGGCTGGATAATGTTTCATTTCTTTGAATATTTCCTTTTATACATTGAAAATTTTTCATTCAAAAAAAGCTAAAAAATGATGTTTTGGAAATGATAGCCCATGTGAATTCAGTTGAGTCTTTCAATTAGAAAGGACAATATGGAAAATACATAATATTCCATTTCAATTGAGTGAAATTATTAATTTACAAAGCTGTGGCTGAAAGTATTTGAATTTTTTTTTCAAGGTTAGAACCCAGGTTGAACCTGCTACCCCTGCCAGTGGGGATAGCTTTTTTTAATGGTGCTTGGTGTAGGGTTCCTTTCAGCTTTGGTGTACGTATTCAGTTCTATGAAGTCTCCACACAATGTAGATTTGCCATTATGCCAAGTTATTAGGATTGGTGTGGTTAATTATACAATCTAATTATGTCCAATCTTCCTGATGACATCCATATCTAGGGTTTTATTGACATTTTTATCAATCTCTTGCCTATTTTCCAAGCTTTCTGGGTATGGAGATGTTCTCAGAATGGCTGGATAAGGTCTTTCCACATCCAGATATAATTATATATCATGACCTCTGATCTTGCCTAAGGGATTTTCCCCCATTGAAAAAGCTGGTCTATTCCTGCTACATATTTTCAGTAAATTGAGTTTATGTTTACTTGGGTGGTTAGAACTGAATTTTACCTCTTTGAATTCTTTCAGTAATTCCTCTAAGGGATCCTGGTTTGAGATCTGGTATATATCAAGGGAAAGCGCATTCGCCTTGTTTGTACCTATGGTAATGTGCATGCTTTTACTGTTGTAAATGTCAATTACAGAAATACTGTGGTAGTATGTTCTTAGTAGGGACCACTGCATTTATTAATTTTTACGAAATACAGTCTTTGGATTAAGTCTGCTTTTGCCCTTCTTTTGGGGTATAATTATTTCTTTGATAATAGTCCCTATGTAGTACATCTTACCTAAAGCATTTTTAAGTTTTTAGCTTTGGTAGGAAAGAGTTAGATTTCCCAATTAGGAAAATAAAGGTTCAACTAGGTCTTAGCTACTATGGAGAAGTGTGTTCAATTATCAATGATCCGTGGGTGCTGAGAATTGTGAACAAAAACTGTGATTTTGGTGGATGTGGCATGTATATAGGACCTACAATTATTGGGTTTCACTAGGAATTTCTGTGCATCCTGAGTGTGTTTGCACAAGTTTTGGTTATTGATATCCTGTTGCAGGCCTGCTTCCAACTGTATGTCCTGGATTTTTAACTGGGGTTCCTCTTGGTACTCCACCAGATTTAATTTTCCTCTATTGGGTCTTGGTCATCATCAGATTTTTCCCTGATGGAATTACCCATAGAGTAAGAGTCAGATTCTTCTGTTTGAATTTCTCCACCGGGACTTCTTTAATGGCAGAGATTTTCTTTTTCTTTGGAAAGCTGTCTGCATAGTGGTCTGTGGAGCAACAATCATGACAAGATTCCTTCTTCTTAGATACTTCTGCCTGTTCTCTGGGTTTGTTGTCTACCCTTTGAGTTTTTTTCTCTCTGAAACCTTTGATTTTATATAGAGAGTATTTCCATATCTTTTTCCTCTTCCTTACATCTTGAAAGGTGTTGGCAATATCATCTAGGGTGCAGTCTTTGTTGAATTTGCATTTAACTGAATTTTCTAGTTCTCGTGGTAATTGTGTCAGGAATTTGTGATTACTCTCATGAGTATTCATATTTGGATCAATGGATTTAAGTCTTTTAAACTGTTGAAGACACCACTAATAAGGATCTTTGTCCACTTAGTATTTGTAATTTTCAAATGAAATGGTCTTTTGCCATATCCATGTACCATTAATTTGCTTTTGGATCATTTGACTCTCCCACCACGGCCAGTTTCTTCTTCCATAAAATTTCTTTCATTTATGTGTATCATATACTAGGGTGTCCTTTGAACTATGAATTAAGTCTAAATGTTATCTAATAGTCTGGTATAATTGGTACATCAATATCATTAATGAGTTTCATATGATGATATTATCCTAAGACAAGGAGTTTTGTTCAATTTGTGGCTTCTGATGGCTGTTTCAATGCCTCATTTTCTTTGTAGGCCACTTTATCTCTATCTTTGTATTGTAATGGTGATATTTGGTTATTCTCTAGGTGAAAACTTGGTTTGGTGACATTTTTTAAGATTTGTAATGGTATTTTTTCATGTACAACACCTTGGTATTTTTAATGTGTATTCTGACTTAAATTGAAATTCTTATCAATATCTTGGTCTATATAGTGCACTTGTTCTTGGATATGTGTCATATGGATCTCGGAGTGGTTCTGTTACACTAAAACTTGGTTTAGTTTTTTATTTGTTTCTTCTGAGGCTCTACTTATTTTAGTATATTCCTCTTAAAGGGTATTTATTGTAATGGTTTTGAAGGTTTTAACTTCTTGAAACCTGCTTATGAGCTCCTGCAGCTTGTCAAAATCTCTTTCAGTATGGTCTTAGAATTGTGCCGTATGTTTCCATAAGGAGCTGATACTTATGGGACCCTCAGGTGTTCCAAAACTGTGTCCATTCTGAGTAGGGATATTATTTTTAACACTAGGACTACTGATTCTATCAGGGTTATTTGAAATCAGTTGTTTCTTTGGCGGACTTCCTTCACCAAGTACAACAGCTGATGGATCATTGGATCTGACTCAATCTGCATATGTTTGAAAGAATTATTGTTATTTCCCTTTGGTAATTGTCTTCTCCTGGAAACTAACTGGGACTGAGAATAGTGGCGACTCTTGGACACTGATCTGTTGGTTTATGAGTGGTGTGAAGCCACTGGGGAGTTTAGTTGGTTTAACACACCCTGTGAGCTTGAAGAAGTGAGACCATTATCCTTCTGGTTCCATTGTGCCTCTATAACCTGGATGATGGCTTGATTCTCCCTTATCTTGATTTCCCTATACTCTAAGAGTATGAACTGAGTTTTGGGATTCCAACCTTTGGTGATTTTCATAAGGTCCTTGAAAGATATCTCTTTGATGAATATCTTCTGGAGGTTTTCCCCACATTCTTCAGAATGTGAAGCCAGGCTGAACATCTTATTATTAATTCTCCATTTCAACATATTTCCAAGGAGTTGGTGGAGCTTAAGAACTTGATCAATATCTGTAAAATCCGCTGGTTTGACGTGTCTCTTGAATTGGAAGGTTAATGAGAGTATGGGAATGATTTCCCTGAGTGTCCAGCCAGTCTCCAAGCTGTCCAAACCCTGGTCTTCTGGGTATGAACAGTCCTGTTTTGTCCTCTGGCTGGTTCCTTGGGACTACAAGGTTTTTGAGATTTACAGGGGACATGGTATCAGTTTCTGGAATATATCAACAACTTCTTGTTCTTAAGGTATTTAACTTTAACTGTGATTTGTACAAATTTATGTTGTACTTCTTTGGGAGATTTGCCTTTACAGGTTACAACTGGGTTCATGATTGTCATCTTCCCTGTACAAGCTATCATGTTTGGTTTACCTTGTATTGAGGCAGACATTTGTGGTTTTATGGCCCTCTGAGGGGCAATTAGTGTCCACTTCTTGGTTATAATTAGTACTTCAATGTTCCTCTTGCATTTTCACTTCTGCATGTGTTCTGTGTCTGAGGGTGTCACTGGTGAATCTCTGTGTGATTGTGTCTGTAGTGATATGAAGATTTCTTCCACTAGTGCAAAAAATATGAGGACTTATGTCAGTTCTGACTTGGTAAAATGCTTCTGCATGTAAAAGAATATCTGCATCTATTACACCTATTTATAGTTACTGTGGGTGTTTTATAGCAATTTCCATGCCAAAAATACTATGTAACAGATATATGGGTTACTACTGTAACTCAAGTATCTCGCAAATTATTCAGTAATTAACAAGAATATTACAAAAAGTGGCTTTTAATGAATAATTAAAGCTATTAATGTATTCAACCACACCCTCTGAAGCTGCTACTTACAGTACAGCAGTATTTGTTTATGATAGAAAGAAGAATATAAGGGTCTGATGTTTTTATATTAGAAAAAAGTGCAACATTTATGAGTGGTAATTGAAATATAATGAAACTACATCAAAATACATGAGAAAAGAAGAAAATTCAGGTGTATAATATTTTATATAACTGAAAAAACATACTATATGATATATGATATATTATTATTCTTAGTATGGTCATTCTTACACCAAAATGATAATGATGGTGGGTTGAAGATAAAAAATGAAAGAAAAACTAACTTTCAATAGAAAAAAGTCCAAAACATTGTGGAAAAACATGGCCAGGCCCCAGAAATGTCAGGTTGAGTCTATGATAAAGTAATTAAATAGCATCTACAGATTTACCTATGACTTTGAAATGCATAATAAAGGCAATAAGGAGTTTGAAGAGGTTATTAAGGCTTTAGTAATGATATTTAGTGGTGGTGAACACTACTGAAATCCATAGGTGCAGTGGTTATGAATGAAATGATGAGAATAAGCACTAAAATACTTATAAGTATTTTAAGTATAACTGATTCTTTTCCAAGAGTATAACTATTTGGTAAGAAAGCTTTACTACATAGGAATTAAAGACCAGGATGGGGATTCCTCTTTTGGGCAGAGAAAGGTCCCTTTTTATCCTGGAAATGGGTGGAAAGAATTTCTGGTACTTTTCACATAGAAAGGATGAATGTTTTTCACTTAAAAGGGTAGGCTTGTGGCTTATACAGACCTTTATAGCCTGTATTAGGCTCAGATGTTGTTTGGAAGCCACATCAGGTCACCTTTCCCCAATACAGGGTGAGAATTTCAATCTGGGGTCCTCACAGATGTGTTCTGACAGGGCAGATGTGCGGAATGCTGTACAGGATGTGTCAGTGAACCCCTTATTAGTCATACTATTAGTTATTGAAGTATAAAAACACTTTTTTGTGGTATTGATACCTCATATTAAGAGTTGTGGGATACTATCTCACAGTATTGAATTTTATCCAATATTGTGGGATTTTGACTTCAAAGATTCCCTAAAATTGTCAGTTTTGAATATGAAAATCTCATGATTAGCCCATATTTTAGCCCTTGATGAGTTATACCAAATAATTACTCATTTGGTTTGGCTAAAACTCAATAGGGCCAAGCTGTACCAGTTTGAAATTCACTTGTTGACTTATGGATATATTATGAATCCTGTACTAAGATTGTTTTCTGAATGAATTTTGTTCTATAGGAGGTGTGGGAAAAGAAAGAGAAACATCAGAAATATCTCAATGTATTATTTCCCAAAATACCCCACTTTGGGTTTCTCACCCTGAAACTGTAGGAGTTACATGAGAGGTGAATATTTTATTCACCATTATTTAGCTTTCATTTGACCATGACCCCTATAGATTTGATTTTAGCTTTATTTAGCTAGTACCATTGGATAGCCCTTACTGGGAGCTTCAATTTAAAAACCCATTTTATGGGGTTGTGTCTCTTCATATGGACTTTGGTTGAGAGGTGAAAATTAAGGTTTATGATCAGTTCTTTTTTTGAGCTTGAATGAATTGATCACCTGTTGTGATAGAATTATGGGAGTTATGTCTGTGTGAAGAGGTGACTTTCCCCTTTATTTTGGACCAGATCATTTTTTTGGTGGCATTTTTCCATACAATTGGTTTACAGTCTTCTTCTTTCATTCTTGTTCTCTGGTTTTGAGTCACAGGCTGAAAGAGGCCCTAATCACCAGGATAAACAGCCAAGATTAGTGAAGAGGAAAAGAAGCATTTTTTTATTTCCCAACTGATACTAACAGTGAAGAAGTTGAATTTGCTAATAAAAAGGGTGGTGAACTTCAAAATTTCTCTCCTACTAAACCACCTTCCAGAAACTTCCATATTCAAGCTATCCCAAGTACTCCTAGAAACTTCCAAACCAGGATTTCAATTGTGAAATCTGCTGCTTCCCAACCCTCACCTAATTCATCCACCGCTAGAACAACTGCCTGAGATTATTCATTTAGGCCATCAACAATGCCTCCCTCACTAACGTGCAACCTGTTACCAGCCCCTCCAACCATAGTAGAGTTGAATGATTGCCATTAACATTTCAAGTGGCCGAAGTGTTCTGAAGGAGAGAGCATTTGCCTTTCAGGGCTACCAGAGAGGATCCAAATGTGGGTAATGAGGCTCATGATGCTGTGGTAAGGCTTTTCATGAGGGTTTAAATAAACAGAAGAGAGATGATAGTCTATGAAAATGACACAATACTTCAGAAGAGATGGCTTTTAAATTTATGAGGTATGAAGATGAGTTTATTGGTGATTTACAGAAGAACTTTGATCATTTGGGTAGAGATAACTAGTTTATTGAATATGTCTGTGCTTGGTTTGTCCTTTATCCCTACTTCTTACTAATACAAGAAAGAAAATGCAACCTCCCAATGAATTATATGGGAGGGGATCATCATGATTCCAAAAAATATATATCAAAAATGGAATTATAAAAGTAAAAGCAACAAAAATAAAAAGAAAAAGACAACAAGGAAGCTTTCTGAGAGTTGTTCTTATTGAAATAAGTTGCTTGATTTTAGACATAATTTTCCTGAAAAAGATAAAACCAAGACTTTTTTGCTCACAGAGTGGCCAATGTGTTGTTTTAGCAGAATTAGAGACCCTCAGAGATGCATAACAGGAGATGGAACTTAATTTCATAAATTTCACTCCAGACCAAGAACCATGAAAAATGAATTTTCCATAAATGTTAACTTCATTTGAAGAATTAATTGAAAACTCATGATTGTCATACAGTATTAAAAACAAAATTAGAATTTTTTTTGCCATATCTTCATTTGAGGGGTCTAAACTGAGAATACCATTAATGAAAGACAATCTTAATATATCCAAAAGGATTTTGAAGGCTCTCAAAATGAGGCGAAGGTGTTTTTAAAACAGTTTTTGTAAAATAACCTCTGAAATGTGCATTCCAGGAGAGGAACTTAATTTCATAAATTACAATTCACACCAAGAACCATAAGTCAAGATCTTGAGGTATCTGGGCCATTCCTTTCAGGATACAATTAGTAGAAATCCTTTACAAGGTCTAGTGAGCTGGTTCCCAAGTGGGCTTTTCTTGGTATTTACTGAATATTTCCCATTATAAATGTAAGGTTTGACTATGAAGCAATAAGTAAAAATTACTAATTTATTACTTATTGTACTCTGAATGTCCTTATGAATTGAATAAATAAGATTAAAAATATAATAATAATAAATAATTATTATTATTATGGCGTAAAATAATTATATTATTAAATAAATATAATAATATAATTTATATTATGAAAATATAATATAAGAAATAAATATATTAATATAAAATAATTAATATATTTAAAAAGCTCTTTATTATTGTTACCAACAAATAATAAAGGCGTAAAAAATTGCTTTTTATTAATAAAAAACAATTAATAAAAATAATATTACTAATATTAAAGTTATGAATTAATATAAATACTATTTATATTAATTAAAGAATTATTAAGAGAGTAATAATAGAGAAATTATTATAATAAGAGAAAATAACCTACTTTTAACACTTAATATAATAATTTTGAAATATTTTACGCCAAAAAATATAAATACAACCCTTTTAAATTGTATTTACAATAAAAATAAAGAAAATTACAAATTATTCTGGATTTTTACGTGGAAATGAGTTTTTTAGAGAGATTTTTAAGAAAAACAATTAAATAAATGATTTAATCACGTCAAAATGGATTATTATAATAAGGTGGACTTTGGTCTTTAATAATATAATAGTTTTATATATAAAGAATAAAGAAATTACCTTTGATTTAATTGATTTAATGTTTTTGATGCGTCTGAGGGGAAAATAGAGTAAAAAGAGCTCTATTTATAGTAAATACCTCCCTCCTAGAGTCCAACAGGCTTCTAGTAGACGTTTACTGATCATATCCACTGGAATTGGTCAATTGTTTAAGGTTTGGAGATGATTACATCATTATCAAACCATATTACATCATTATTACACCATTATTTAGAGTTATCACTATAACTCTAAAGTTGATGACATCAGAGGTTTGGCAGAACCCCAAATTTCGTGGATTTTATTAGTTTTAATCATAAACTAATAGTATTCACCAATCATATCACTCTTAAGACTGTTAAACTTAATTTAAGGTTACTGTGAGTGATCATAAATGATCAAATTAAGCTCAAACTTTGATCCTCAATAAATTTTAAGATTTACACGCTACAGCAATTCAGAGAGTGAATTCTGATAGCCTGGAATAACCTTATTATACTGCCAAGAGCTTTTCATTACATCATCAAAACTTTAATTTTGATGATTTTTCTTGTAACTCATCTTTTCTGTCGAAATTCAATATTTTAAACTTCAAACCTTGATTTCAGGGGGTTATACCCTGAATTTAATAATAAAAATTACATCATTCCTCACGAATAAACTAGTAGAATCCAACTGTATACTTTTTTTTAAGTTTGGAACACTTTCACACCAAAGTGGTCAACAGCTCTGTTGATTTTTATCAATATTTCATCATAGGTTTTAACCTTGTTTATAATTTGTAAAATAAAGCTCATATCTGTGTTCCTACAGTAATTACGTGGTAACTTTATTTTTGGTTCATCATTCTATCATTTATAGTTTAAGAGATATTAGCTATGATCCTTGAATATATGCGTTGACCAAAAAAGTGCATATATTCAGGTTAATTCCTTAAGTATTAACTTTGGAAATTAGCTTATTAAGTGTTTTATGTGTGGAATTTTGTGGGAAATCCACTGGTCCAATTCATTTCACATGTTGTTTCATTGGTTTCTGAGATAAATAAGGTTTTATGGTTTTTATAAGGTATTATACCTTATAATTCATTAAATATTGACTTTACAGATATGCCATAAAAATGGTATATGTGTATTTTACCATGGGGAATCCAATGGTATAATTTATTTTACATGTTTATTCATTGGTTTTTAAGTTAAACCAATTTTTGTATCAATTATGGTATTTTAAGTAATTATTTTTAATGTATAATTATTCTAAGTACTTTTAATATAATTATATTAAAGGTATAGTTATTCTGAGTCTTTTTTGTGACCTTATTGGGTATGTGGTCATATCTCAAAGGCTCACATTCCCTACCACCAAAAAAGATTGTACCACAATCTGATATGTGTGATTAGGGTATCATCCACTGTCCTACCTCTTCATTAGACTTTATCAGTCTTGAAGCTCAATAATGCTTGATTTTGTTATTCTTTAGGTTTTCTTTCATGTCTAAACCTCCTCAGTAGTTTATCTGCATTTGTTATATCTTTCTCAAGTAGCCATTCATCTTCTTGAGTTGGATTTCTATACCTTACAAGGTATTCTCTTTCTTTTTTGTTCCTTGTCCTTCTTTCTTTAAGGACTTTTACAATTCTTTTTTCTTCTCCTTCTTCCAAAGGGGGAATTTCAAGTGGGGGTTTATTTCTTAGTGGAAATAATTCCTTGTCACTTGAGCTGTAAGGTTTTATAAGACTTACAGGGAAAGTTGGGTGTTTATTCATTAAATCACCTGTATGTTCCAATTGTACAGCATTGGGTCCATGAAGTGCTTTTACCATAAATGGTCCTGCAAAGGAATCTTTCAATCTCTTTGATCCTTTTATGTTATTAAAGTTAAGAGTTGATACTAATACCAAATCTCCTCTTTTGAATTCAGGTGGTTTATGACTTTTGTCCCATCTTTCTTTTGCATATTTGAAAGAGTCTTGCATGCATCTGTTTGCATGGTGTCTTGCTTTGTCAAGCATTATCTTAAAACTGCTTGCTGTTGGATGTATGTCCACTAAGTCCTTTTTGAGGGTATCATAAGGAAGTCTTGGATTCCAACCTTTCTCTAGCATTGCTGGGGTTTTGCCAGTAGAAGAATGGATTGATGTCTTATATGCTAGTTCAAAGGCTGGTATTAGTGTACACCAATCATGGGTGAAACCATCAGAATCTTTGAATTCTAGCCCATAAGCACAGAATCTTCTGATCATGTCCTCTAAGGTCTGTATCATTCTTTCTGCTAAACCATCAGTTTGGGGATGGTAAGCTGTTGAGAATGATAGCTTTGTCCCAAATAAGTTATGGAGATTTGTCCATAATGCTGAAGTGAACTTTGGGTCTCTGTCACTTATAATATTTTGGAATAAGCCTGTGTGGCTAATGACTTTATTCCATATCATTATGGCTGTATCCATAGCTGTGTCATCTTTATGACATGGTAAGAACATGGGAGTTTTACTGTACCTGTCAACTAACACTAGACATGCATTATAGCTCCTGTCTCCTCCTGGAGGTAGTGCTGTTACCCAATCCATATGAACTATTTCCCATGGGGATTTTGGTTCTTGGATTTGGATCATCATTCCAAATTTCTTTCCTGTGGCTCTGTTGGCTTTTTGACATCTGTCACAGGTTTGGCAGTACTCTGCAACATCTTTCTTCCAATTTGGCCACCAAGAGCAGGTTTTCACCCTCTCTAGTGTCCTATCTTCTGAGATATGTCCAGATGCAACACTATCATGACACTCATGTAAAATAGTGTTTATTAGTGTTCTATCTGTTAAGGCCATAACACATGTGTGTTTTGTTCTATGGTAAAGGATTCCATCAAGGAGGTGGAATCTTCCTTCATCATATGCCTTTTTCCATATTTCATCTAGTTTTGATGAAAGTGATGGATCTTTGCAGTCTTTCATTAGAAGTTGGCTTAAGATATGGCAATTTTTGTCTGTCTTATAGCTTTCTCTAACTTGGTTAAAGAATTCTGTGCCTATGTCTGTGACACATATTCCTTCTATATGGTGCTCTTCTTGTGGTACCCATGCTGGATTGTCAGGGGTATTTGCTAAAGCCCATCTGCTAAGACCATCCGCATTTTTATGAATATTTCCAGATTTATGTACAATAGTCATATTTCCTCTATATTCTTGGATAGCAATTTGCCATCTCAGCATATGTCTATTTGGAGTCTTCATATTTAGTAGTGATTTCACAGCATTACAGTCTGTGATTACATCAAATACTGTGCCATCCAAATAGTAATGCAGTTTTTCTAAAGCCCACACTAGGCATAAGCATTCCATTTGGCTTGCTCCATACCTTGCTTCTGTTGGCTTTATTTGCCTTGAAATGAAACAAATTGGTCCTTCCACTGGTTTATCATTGATAATTTGAGTTTGGTGAAGTGCAGCACCTAATCCTTCTCCACAAGCATCAATGTATAGTTTGAAAGGTAGCTTCCAATCTGGCATTAGAAGAAATGGGGCATTTGTTAGTGAATTTTTCAATTCTTCATATGCCTTGACCCTTTCTTCAGTCATTTCATAAACTGTTTGTTGGTCACATAATTTATATAAGGATTTGGCAATTTTTGCAAAGTCCTTTATATGCTGTCTATAGTAACCAGCAAATCCTAAAAATGATTGCATTTCTTTTTTGGTTTGAGGCATTGGTTTGAGTAGTACTGCTGCTACTTTATTTTTGTCTATGCCTAGACTAAGTCCAGATACAACATGTCCTAGTGCTTTTAATTCACTATATGCAAAATGACACCTTTTCAAGGAAATTTTCATATTCACTTGGACTATTTTTGTAGTACCCTTTCTAGTCTTGTAAGGTGATTTTCCCAAGTTTCTGAGCAAACTATGATATCATCAATATAGATAATTAACCATCCTTCTGATAATTCTTCAGGGAATATGGTATTCATCATTCTTTGATAATGGGAAGGTGCATTTTTTATCCCAAATGGCATTCTTAAGTATTCAGAAATTCCACAATGGACTATTATTCTTAGTAGTTTCTTGGCATTGTCTGTTAAGACATTTTGATGAAAACCCTTAAGAGCATCCATAGCTGTGATGAACTTAGCTTGTGACAATTGGGTCAATGTCTCATGGATTCTAGGTATTGGATATCTGTCTGGAATGGTATAGGTGTTCAGGGCTCTGAAGTCTCCTACCATCCTTGATTTTCCATTATGCCAAGCTATAATGACAGGTGTAGTAACTTCTACTTGTTCATTATGTCCGACCTTTCTTAATACTCCAAGGTCCATTAATTCTTTAATGTGCACTTCTAAGGCTTCTCTAGCTCTTGCGCTGGCTGAATAAGCAGGTCCTCTTAATAAAGGTGGGTAAGGCTTTTCTACATTAAGAATTATATCCACTTCATGTCCAATTATGGCCGCTAGTGGCTCCTTGTCAGTTGCAAAGGCATTTTTATACTTAAATAAGAGGTCAATCAATTTTTCTTTCATTTTTTCTGTTAATTCTTGATTGAATTCTGCCTCTTTAAGTTGTTCAGATATAAAAAGTTCCTTTTCTGGAATTTTTTCTTCCTTCTTAATAGCTGTGATTTGTTTTTTGTTATTTAAGAAGCCAAACTTTTGTCTTTTGTTATCTCCTATGGTAAAATATCTATCTTTTTGGTTGGAGATATCTATACCATAGATTGATAAGTAGTCATTCCCAAGTATGAAATGATTACTAGTACAGTTGTCCATTACTACAAACTCTACTTTAATTCTGACACATTGTGAGGGATGAGGAAAAATTAGTGTTAAATCAATTATTCCAAGGGGCTTCATGCTCTCACTTGCACTACTAAATTTGACACCTTGTATTGGCATAAGTTTTTCTTGCCAGTTTGGGACAATGGCTTTTAAATAACTTTTGGCAACACAAGTGCAATATGCTCCTGTATCCAAGTTAACTTTTCCTTCTTGGTTATCAACCATAACAAGACTTATACTTGACTTTCCAGCTGTATATCCCATTCCTCTTGCAGGTTTGGTTCTATACATTTTGGCATCTTGTATGTTTGTCAGGTTTGTGTCAGATGTTCGAACTTGTGGTAAGTTTGAATTAACATCCAGTACTTCATAAATTGTATCAATATTATTAATTTGTGCATTAATTATATTGATTTCATCACTTTCAGAGCTTTCAGAGCTTTCTGACTCTTCTGTCTCTTTTTCAGAGTCAGATTCCTCTTCTTTGTCATTGTGGTTTTCTGTTTCCACAATTTCATTAATCTTTGCTTTCTTAAGGCAATTATTGGCTAAGTGTCCAATACCTCCACATTTATGGCACTTTCTTTGTTCATTATTGTTGGATGTATTGGGCTTAAAGGATTCTTTTGATTTATCTTTTTTGATAAATGGTTTATTTGGGCTTTTAATGTCCAATTTTTTCCAAGTCCTGCCAATTTTTGTTCTTGTCACTATATCTTCTAGTGCATTTATATACTCTTCTGTGGAGCATGGTTCTATACACCTGCTTCTTAGGGCATGTTCTAGTTCCCCTCCACATTTTTTAAGTATTTTCATGTGCACCATCTTTTGTGACATTTCTGGGTACAGTGCATTAAGCCTTTCAACTTGTTTCAAGAACCAAGTTAAAGGTTTGTCTTTCTATGGGTCAAAGAAAGAGTTTTCAAATGCATTTTCTATCTTATACCTCCAGGCATCATTTGCCCACTTGGTGATTATTTCTTGTTTCCACCAAGACCAGGTATTTTTACCATTTGTTTGTCTTATGCCATAATACCATCTTTTTGCAGATTTCTCAAACAATGAATGTAATCTTGCAGTGATTAATTCATCTGGTATGGCATAATCTTCTTGTAGCATGTCAATTGTTTTAATAAATGACATGTGGTCATATTCACCTTCTCCTATGAATGTTGGCCATTCCTTTAATTGAGGTGCTTCCTTCATTAAGACTTGGTTATTATCTTGGTGACTCAAGTCTGTTATGAAAGGATTTGACAATTCCTCTTTTGTTTTAACAGGGCTTCTTATATGAGAAAATGGTGTTGATAACTTTGGCATATTTAAATTAGCCTCATTGATTTTATCCATTTTTTCTGTAATAAGCCTTATTTCACTTTGAATATCATCTTTGAGATGCATTCTTGCTTCATCACTTTTTTCCACATGGTCCAAAAGTAATTTTTGGTGTGATGAAGTCTTTTCTTCAAATTTTTCTACAGAAATACTTAATTTATTTAATTTTTCTGTAAGATTGTCAATACTCACATCATAATTGATTGTCAAAGTCTTGTCTTTGATATCTTTTATGTATTTATACAATTCTTGTTGTCCTTGTATTAATTTTTGAGTATTGTCAATTAAATTCTTTGGTTTATTATTTTCAACAATAAACTTAATGTTGTCAATTTCTTTCTTGTTTTGTACAACAATTTTTGTTAAAGAAGATAAATTGTTATTTATTTCTTGTAGTGATAATAAACTATCTTTAATTTCTTTTAGAGGTAATATACTATTTTTAATTTCTGTTAAAGTATTTACAACATCTTTGGACAAGGTTATTTCTTTGGGAAATGAGGTTGTCTCATTCTTTGCTCTTCCTTGTCCTTGAATTCCATCAAGGTTCTGGCCATGTTGAAAACATTGTCCATGGCATCCTGTAGCTTGGGGAATATGGTTTCCTCCAATGCTTTTTCTTGTTCTTCTTCCCTTCTTGGGGAAGTGGGCTGGCTTGGGGCTTGCTGGTAGAAGCTACTGGGGCTTCTTCCTTGGTTGCCTCCCTCTTTTTGGCGTGGTAATCCTTGATTTTTTTGATTTGAGGTTTGGATGACAGTGGGTTCCATCCATTGGAGTATTTCAATATCTCCTCCTCTTTGAGGAACTTTTTCAGGATGTGCCAGGAGTTCATCACTCCTTGGTGTATTTGAGGCAGCATTTCCCAATCTTTGTCCTTGTACACTGTGTAATACTGCTTGTACTGGCTCATGTAGATGTCTATTTGAGCCCTCTGAATGTGATTTGTACCTATTTGAGTTACTCATACTTAGTTCCAATTCAGGCTCAGATATCATGGGCATTTCTGGGACTTGCCTTTGGGATAAGGCACTTCCTTGTGTGGATTCTGTTCCACTGGGGATGTTGCCCTTTCTTTTCCCTTTTGAGGGATCAGTTCTACCTCTGAGTCCAGCTCCATCTGATTGGATGGAGTATTGGGAACCTCTTCTGGTAGTCATAATTTAAAGAATAAGAAAAAATAAAAGTATTTTAGAATAAAATTCTTTTATGGCAATTATAAAAGAGGTGCTCACCTTCAGAGTCTTGAATGGTGGGTCCTGGAAAGTCTAATTTCTTAGCTTTCTTTCTTTTGGTGATAACTGGTGTTGGAGAACTTTGACAAGTTTCTTCCACCAATCTCTCAACAGTAGTTTGGTTATCTTCAAACACTAAAAAAGACAAATAAATATAAGTCTTTTTATAAGAAGTGTTATTTTTTGGCAAGATATGGCAATTTTCCACGTAGAAATTGCTTATATATCTTTAAAAAATTGAAATGAATAAAGAAATCAATAAAAATGAATAAAAATAACTTTTTTATTGGTTTTTTAAAAAATTTTTTTTTTAATATTTTTTTAATATTTTTTATTTTTAAAGAATAAAATAAAAAATGAATATGATTCTTTTACAAAATTAAGTTATAAAAAATTATTTTTAATTTATAAATTATCTTTTTTTAATCACTAGAGTCACTCAAAGAAAGTTCTTGCAAGTCTAAGGATGTGAAAAACCACGTGTAAGACAGTACAATTGCTTCCCAAATGCCTCAATAGCTTTTAAAATCAATAAAATATAAAATTATTATATAATTTTATGATTATAAATATAATTTATTATTGGATAAACCCAATTAGAATCTTTTTAAAGGTCTTTTAAGTAAATATCACGGCCAGGCCCCCAAATGTAAGGTTTGACTATGAAACAATAAGTAAAAATTACTAATTTATTACTTATTGTACTCTGAATGTCCTTATGAATTGAATAAATAAGATTAAAAATATAATAATAATAGATAATTATCATTATTATGGCGTAAAATAATTATATTATTAAATAAATATAATAATATAATATAATAAATAAATATATTAATATAAAATAATTAATATATTTAAAAAGCTCTTTATTATTGTTACCAACAAATAATAAAGGCGTAAAAAATTGCTTTTTATTAATAAAAAACAATTAATAACAATAATATTACTAATATTAAAGTTATGAATTAATATAAATACTATTTATATTAATTAAAGAATTATTAAGAGAGTAATAATAGAGAAATTATTATAATAAGAGAAAATAACCTACTTTTAGCACTCAATATGATAATTTTGAAATATTTTACGCCAAAAAATATAAATACAACGTTTTTAAATTGTATTTACAATAAAAATAAAGAAAATTACAAATTATTCTGGATTTTTACGTGGAAATGAGTTTTTTAGAGAGATTTTTAACAAAAAAAATTAAATAAATGATTTAATCACGTCAAAATGGATTATTATAATAAGGTGGACTTTGATATTTAATAATATAATAGTTTTATATATAAAGAATAAAGAAATTACCTTTGATTTAATTGATTTAATGTTTTTGATGTGTCTGAGGGGAAAATAGAGTAAAAAGAGCTCTATTTATAGTAAATACCTCCCTCCTAGAGTCCAACAGGCTTCTAGTAGACGTTTACTGATCATATCCACTGGAATTGATCAATTGTTTAAGGTTTGGAGATGATTACATCATTATCAAACCATATTACATCATTATTACACCATTATTTAGAGTTATCACTATAACTCTAAAGTTGATGACATCAGAGGCTTGGGAAAACCCCAAATTTCGTGGATTTTATTAGGTTTAATCATAAACTAATAGTATTCACCAATTTTATCACTCTTAAGACTGTTAAACTTAATTTAAGGTTACTGTGAGTGATCACAAATGATCAAATTAAGCTCAAACTTTGATCCTCAATAACTTTTAAGATTTACACGCTACAGCAATTCAGAGAGTGAATTCTGATAGCCTGGCATAACCTTATTATACTTCCAAGAGCTTTTCATTACATCATCAAAACTCTAATTTTGATGATTTTTCTTGTAACTCATCTTTTCTGTCGAAATTCAATATTTTAAACTTCAAACCTTGATTTCAGGGGGTTATACCCTGAATTTAATAATAAAAATTACATCATTCTTCACGAATAAGCTAGTGGAATCCAACTGTATACTTTTTTTTAAGTTTGGAACACTTTCACACCAAAGTGGTCAACAGCTCTGTTGATTTTTATCAATATTTCATCATAGGTTTTAACCTTGTTTATAATTTGTGAAATAAAGCTCATATCTGTGTTCCTACAGTAATTACGTGGTAAATTTATTTTTGGTTCATCATTCTATCATGTATAGTTTAAGAGATATTAGCTATGATCCTTGAATATATGCGTTGACCAAAAAAGTGCATATATTCAGGTTAATTCCTTAAGTATTAACTTTGGAAATTAGCTTATTAATTGTTTTATGTGTGGAAGTTTGTGGGAAATCCACTGGTCCAATTCATTTCACATGTTGTTTCATTGGTTTCTGAGATAAATAAGGTTTTATGGTTTTTATAAGGTATTATACCTTATAATTCATTAAATATTGACTTTACAGATATGCCATAAAAATGGTATATGTGTATTTTACCATGGGGAATCCAATGGTATAATTTATTTTACATGTTTATTCATTGGTTTTTAAGTTAAGCCAATTTTTGTATCAATTTATGGTATTTTAAGTAATTATTTTTAATGTATAATTATTCTAAGTACTTTTAATATAATAATATTAAAGGTATAATTATTATGAGTCTTTTTTGTGACCTTATTGGGTATGTGGTCATATCTCAAAGGCTCACAATAAACCGTACCATAATTTACCACTTTTGACCTTTGAGTCCAGAACCTGAGCCACTTTGCATTCTTATTGCTCCTCCACTAGAGCTTGTGGTGGTTTAAATTTATGTTGCTTTGCAATAGTTGAATGCTTAACAGGTTCCAATAAGGACACATGAAAAACAAGGTGAAATGACTTCCACTGTTGAGACAAATCAAGATGATATGCATGGATTCCAATGCTTTTAAGAACTTCAAAGGGGCCAAACCATATTTCTAAGAGATTCTTGGTGGGTCTGGTAGTATTGATGTTTTTTGAGCCTAGCCATACTTTCTACCAAAACTGAAAATAAGGTTTAATTGACCTATTTTTATATACATAACTCTTGAAATGCTTCATTTATCAGTCTAATTCTTCTTCCTTGGTTCACTAATTGAAGCTCTGTTGATAAATTTCAAGGAGGTGTGTCCTGAAAAATATGGATTGAGTGAAAGCTGCAATTTCTTCCATAAATTGTAATAATGGTAATTGTTTTGTTGATGAATGTTCTTCATTATTGTAGGCAACTTCATCCAGAGGGAGGTAGGTGTTCCAGTCATCTGGATGGTAGCTGAGGTAAATATAAAGATATTGTTCTAAAGGCTGATTTAACCTCTCTGTATTTCCATCCTTTTCAGGGTGAAAAGAAGCTGGAAGATCTCTTGATATCTTGAGCCTCTGACATAAACTGGTCTAGAGTGATGAAACAAATAAGGAGCCTTTATCACTAACAATACTTAATGGAAGTCCAAACTTGGAAAAAATTGGTTGAGAAAGATTTGAGTTAAGTCCAAGGAAGTAATTGGTGCAAGAGTTGGTATGAATATTTCCATTTTTAAAAATCTGTCTACAACTACTAAAATTGAATCACAGTTTTTGGAAGATGGAAATTGAGTGATGAAGTACATTGATAATAAATTCCAAGGACTAGATGAAACTTTAAGAGGCTTGAGTAACAAGATACTTTATGGTGGATGTTATTGTTTCTTGAAGATTTTGAAATGAGGATACATAATCATGAATCAACTGATTCATGCCAGCCCAATAAAGATACATCTTGATATGATTTGGGGTCTTCTCCTGGCCAGGATGGCTGGTCAATGGTAAAGTAGATCATTTTAAAGAATTTTCAACTACATTGCTTGGCTGCTTGGAAAGAATACTATATATTTGAACAAAAGGAAGTTTGATTGATGTTCAAGAGAATAATCTTGAATTGATTCACCTATTCCTAATTGCTTGATTATTTATTTATACTGATTGTCTTGCCATACTTACTTCACAATTTGATGCACCAAATTTGATAAAACTTCAACCTTGATTCTTGAATTTAATCTTTATTGAGAACTTGATTGGAATTTTGCGGGTTCTTTTTGACAAATTCCACTCCCCTTTAAGGGTACACATTGTCTCAATGTGAAAAGGCATATGGTAAAGTGGCCATCCTGCTTGGGCAGTAAGTGATAGAGAAGGAAAATTAAAAGAGAAATTCAGCCCAAAAGGCTTGACAGCAAGTAACAACTTGAGATATTAAACAGTGAAGAGAAGATTGGTCTTTCAAGACTTCAAAAGGATTGGAAAAACAAAGAAGAAAAGCTTTCCAGCACTTGAGAGCACAAACTATTCCAAGGAGTTCCTTGTAATGAATTCCATATCTGAGCTCATCTGGGAGATACCTGAAGCTATCCAATGCAATGGGATGCTTTCCTGAGTTGTTTACATGATTCAGTATAGACCCCAAGGCATAATAAGAAAAACAAGTCTCTAAAATAGCGGGTAGAGAAGGATTCAAGTGGGGAAAGATAGGATAGGTGGTGAAAGATCCTTTGAGTAATTGAAATTGACTAAGAGCTTTCCCATTAATGGTGAAAGGGATATATTTTTTGAGAATAAAAGTGAGAGGAAGCATTTTTTGCATTAATTTTCAGTGAAATGACAATAGACATTTGCAAAGCCAGGGAAAGATTGGAGTTCCTTGATTTTATTGGGCTGTGGACCACTGAAGATCTTTTGACCCTTTGAAGAATTTCTTTTGAGAATATTTTATGAACAAACATAGAAAAGGTATTACACATATGGAGGATTTAGAAGAAAGATTATTCTCCCTCAGTATTTGGAGGACAGAGGTCACATTATTGACATGTTCCTCCTCACAAAGTGAGAAGATGATAATATCATCTAGATAAACTGCCACACAAATATCCAGAAAGTCTGGAAATATGTCATTTACCAGATTTTGAAGTTGAAAAGTAGCATTGGCCAGGCCAAGTGGCACACCAAATATGCATAACTATCATATTTGGATCCAATGGTAGTTAAATTCTGAGGAGATTATGAGAATCTCACAAATCTATCTTGGAGGAGATAGTGGAACAGTTAAAGACAGTCAGAATATGGTTTGTTGGAGGAACAGGATGCCTATTCTTGCTAGTAACAGAATTCAGCTGTATTCAACACACAAGCAAAGGCCACCATACTTTTTATTAACAAAAAGTACAGGTGCTTGGGTTGATTAGGAGGTTGGCCTGATGAAACCATTTTCTAAATTATCTAGAATGTAGGCCCAGAGTGTTTCTAACTCATTATTTTTGAGAGATTAGACAACACCAACTAAAGGGAGAGACCCCTCAAATTTTACATGATAATCACAGGCAAAGTTGAGAGGAGGTTTCCCTTCTTGAATCTTGGAAAATACATCCAAAGAATCCTGATAAGCAGGAGGCACTACCCTCAACACAGTTTCAATTTTTTCTTTCTCTTCCTGCTAATCCCAATCCTCCCCCAGGGATGCATGAAAAGAAAAAGGAGGAAGGTACATACCCCCTTGAAAAAGATGAAGTGAAGATATAGCAACATCTTGCATCTCTTGATGTAAGTAAGGACTTAGAGGGAATGATGAGAGGAATATAGACAGAAGAAGGAAGGGAAGTTGTCTTATGTTCACCAAGCAGGGAAAAAACTGTTGAACAAAGTGGAGGGGGATTACTACAATAAGGTGTAAGACCATTGGAATCCTTATAGCTGTAGTCAGAGGTGAGAACTTCATTTTCCCAATTGATAAAAGGATCAAAGTGGTAGAGGAAAAAATATCCCCATATGATTTATACTCCCCTTGGTGAATCTAGGATCAAAAAGGCCCATTCAAAGCTTGGGGAAGTGTGAGCCTTTGAGATATGAACACATATCCAAAAAGGTCACAAGAAAAATTCCATAATAATTATCTTAAAACTAGTGAAAATACCATAAAGAGGTACAAAATCTGAATTAACTCAGAATCTAATGTGTAAACATGTAAAGTAAATTCCACAATTAGATTACTAATGATAAAAGACACATATGTAATTTTTATGGCATACCTGAAAAGTCAATAATTACTGAAAAATAAGTAATAATACCCTAAAAAAGGCACAAAAGCTTATTTAACTCGGAAACCAATGAAACAACATGTGAAGAAAAAGTACCATTGGATTATCCATAAGCAACCACACATAGAACAATTATATGGCTATTCTCTAAAGTCAATACTTAGGGAATTAAGCTGAATATATGCACTTTTGTGGTCAATGCATATATGCATGGTTTTTAGCTAATATCTCATGAGATATACAAGATAAAGAGTTAAACCAAAAATAACGTCATCACGTAACTACTGTAAGACCACAGATATGAACTTCATTTTACAAGTAATAAAAAACGTTAAAACTTGTAATGGTTTATTGAAAAAAATCACTGGAGTTGTTGACCACTTTGTTTTGAAAGTGGTACAAAACTAAAAAGAAGTATACAGTTAGATTCTGCTAGATCATACGTGTAGAATGATGTAACTTTCATTATGATATTCAAGGTATAACCCCTTGAAATCAAGGCTTGAAGCTTGAAATATTGAATTTCAACAGAAAAGATGAGTTACAAGAAAAATCATCAAAAATAGAGTTTTGATGATGTAATAAAATGCTCTTGGCAGTCTAATAATGAAATTCCCAGCAATCCAAATTCACTTTCAGAATAGCTGTAGTGTGTATAGCTTCAAAGTTATCAATGATCAAAGTTTAAGCTTAAAATTGATCATTTATGATCACTCACTGTAATCTTATTTTACGTTTAACAGTTATATAAGTAATAAAAGTGGTTAATACTATTGGATTATGATTAATACTAATAAAATACATGAAGCTCAGGCGTTTTTCAAGCATATGATGTCATCAAACATAGAGTTATAGTGATAACTCTAAATAATGACGTAATAATGAGATAAGATGGTTTGATCATGATATAATCATCACTAAACCTTAAAATAATAATTATTTCCAGTGAATACCATCAGTAAACGTCTAATAGAAGCCCACTGGACTCTAGAAGGGAGGTATTTACTAAAAAAGAACTGTTTTTACTCTATTTACCCCTCAGACACATCAAAACAATCAAACAATTAAATACAAAGGTAAAATCTTTTATTCTTTATATATAAATCTCTTATATTACAAAGACCAAAATTTATCTTTATTATAATGATCATTTTTGACATGATTACTCCAATTGTTCTCTTGTTTTGTTATAATTCTCTTAGAAATCTCATTTCCACATAAAATCAAGAGAATTTGTAATTTCTTTTATTTTTATTTGTAAATAAAATTTAAATATTTGTATTTACATTATTTGGTGTAAATGCTTTCAAAATTATTATATTAAGTGTCAAGCGTAGGTTGTTTTCTCTTATAATAATAATTTCTCTTTATATTACTCTCAATAATTCTTTAATTAATCTAAATAGTATTAGTATTAATATATAACTTTAAAATTAGTAATATTATTGTTATTAATTGTTTTTATTAATGAATTTTTTTTTCTTACACCTTTATTATTTGTGCGTAACAATAATAAAGTGCTTTTAAATATATTAATATATTTATTTATTGTATTATTTTTTCATGATATAAATTATATTATTAAATTTATTTAGAAATATAATTATTTTTTTAAGCCATAGCTATAATAATTTGTTATTATCATAATTATTTTTCATCTTATTTATTTTATTTATAAGGACATTCATAGTACAATAAGTAAAATATTAGTAATTTTTACTTATTGTTTCATAGTAAAGCCTTACATTTGGGGGGCTGGCCCTGATATTTATTGAAAAGACTTTTGAAAACATTCTAATTGGGTTTATGCAATAATAAATTATATTTATAACCATAAAATTTTATAATAAATCTATATTTATTGATTTTGAAAGCTATTGAGGCATTTGGAAAGCAATTGTACTGTCTTACATGTTGTTTTTCACATCCTTAGACTTTCAAGAACTTTCTTTGAATGACTCTAGTGATTAAAAGAGAAATTTTATAAATTCAAAATAATTTCATATTATAAATTAATTTTATAAAAGAATCATCTTCATCTTTATTTTATTCTTTAAAAATAAAAATAGAAAAACATTAAAAAATATAAAAACCAAATAAAAAAGTTATTTTTATTCAATTTTTTATTCGTTTCTTTATTCATTTACTTATTCTGAGATAAGAAAAGCAATTTTTCCATGGAAAACTGCCATGTCTTACCAAAAAATAACACTTTTCACAAAAGACTTATATTTATTTGTCTTTTTTAGTGTTTGAAGACAATCCAACAGAGGACAACAAAACCACTGTTGAAAGATTTGTGGAAAAAACATTCCCAAGTTCTCCAAAACCAATTGTCATTAAGAAAAAGAAAGCTAAGAAATTAGACTTTCCAGGACTCTGAAGGTGAGTACCTCCTTTATAAATTGCAATAAAAAGATATTCTTGTCCTGAAATCTTTTTATTTCTTATTGCTTAAATTATGACTACCCAAAGAGGCTCCCAATAATCCATCAAATCAGATGGAGCTGGACTCAGAAGTAGAATTGATCCCTCAAAAGGGAAAAGAAAGGGAAAAATCACCAGTGGAACAGAATCCACACAAGGAAGTGCCTTATCCCAAAGGCAAGTCCCAGAAATGCCCATAATATCTGAACCAGAGTTGGAACTAAGTATGAGTAACTCAAAAGGGTACAAATCACATTAAGAGGGCTCAGATAGACATTTACATGAGCCAGTACAAGCAGTACTACACCATGTACAACGACAAGGATTGGGAAATGTTGCCACAAATCCACCAAGGAGTGATGAACTCCTGGCACATCCTCAAAAAGATCCTCAAAGAGGAGGTAATAGTGAGATACTCCAATGGATGGAATCCACTATAATCTAAACCTCAAATCAAAAATATAAAGGAGTACCATGCAAAAGAGAAGGAGGTAAGCAAGGAATAAGCCCCAGTAGCTTCTACCAGCAAGCCCCAAGCCAACCCACTTCCCCAAGAAGGGAAGAAGAACAATAAAATTACTGGAGAAAACAATATTCCCCAAGATACAGGATTCCAAAGATCCAAAAAGATGCCATGCAAAATGTCTTCAACATGGCCAGAAGCTTGATGGAATTCAAGGACAAGGAGGAGCAAAGAATGAGACAACCTCATTTCCCAAAGAAATAACCTTGTCCCCAGATGTTGTAAATACTTTAACAGAAATTAAAACTAGTATTTTACCTCTGAAAGAAGTTAAAAGTAGTTTATTATCCTTACAAAAAATAAATAATAATTTATCTTCTTTAACAAAAATTGTTGTACAAAATAAAAAAGAAATTGACAACATTGAATTTATTGTTGAAAATAATAAACCAAATGTTTTGATTGAAAATACTCAAAAATTAATACAAGGACAACAGGAATTGTATAAATATATAAAAGATATCAAAGATAAACCTTTGACAATCAATTATGACATGAGTATTGATAATCTTACAGAAAAATTGAACAAATTAAGTATTTATGTAGAAATATTTGAAGAAAATGCTTCATCTTACCAAAATTTACTTCTAGATCATGTGGAAAAAAGTGATGAAGAAAGAATGAATTTAAAAGATGATATTTAAAGTGTAATAAGGCTTATTACTGAAAAAATGGATACAATTAATGGGGCTAACTTAAATATGCCAAAGTTATCAACCCCATTTTCTCACATAAGAAGTCCTGTTAAACCAAAAGAGGAAATGACAAATCCATTCATAACATACTTGAGTCATAAAGGCAATAACCAATTCTTAATGAAGGAAGCACCTCAATTAAAAGAATGGCCAAAATTCACAGGAGAAGGTGAATATGACCACATGTCATTTATTGAAAGAATTGACATTTTACAAGAGGATTATGCCATACCAGATGAATCAATCACTGCCAGATTACACTCACTGTTTGAGAAATCTGCAAAAAGATGTTATTATGGCATAAGGCAAACAAATGGCAAAAATACCTGGTCTTGGTGGAAACAAGAAATAATCACCAAGTGGGCTAATGATGCCTGGAGGTACAAATTAGAAAATGCATTTGAAAATTCTTTCTTTGACCCAGACAAGGATGAAACTTTGACTTGGTTCTTAAAACAAAGTGAAAGATTAAATGAACTATACCCAGAAATGTCACAGAAAATGGTACACAAGAAAATACTTAAGAAATGTGGAGGAGAATTGGCACATTCCCTGAGCAGCAGGTCTATAAAACCATTCTCCACAGAAAAGTATAGTAATGCACTAGAAGACATAGTGACAAGAACAAAAATTGGTAGAACTTGGAAGAAATTGGAAATCAAAAGTCCAAATAAACCATTTATCAAAAAGGATAAGCCAAGAGAAACTTTCAAGCCCAATAACTCTTACAGTACTGAGCAAAGAAAGTGCCACAAATGTGGAGGTATTGGACACTTAGCCAATAATTGCCTTAAAAAAGCAAAAATCAATGAAATTGTGGAAAAAGAGGACCACAATGATAAAGAAGAAGAATATCATTCTGAAAAGGAGGCTGAAGAATCAGAAACTTTTGAAAGGGATGAAATTAATAATATTAATGCACAAATTAATAATATTGATTTAATATATGAAGTACTAGCTGTCAATTCAAACTTACCACAAGTTGGAACATCTGATACAAGCCTGAAAAGCATACAAGATTCCAAATTGTATGGAACCAAACCAGCAAAAGGAATGGGATATACAGCTGGGAAATCAAGTATAAGTATTATCATGGTGGAAAGCCAAGAGGCAAACGTGAGCTTAGATACAGGAGCATATTGTACCTGTGTTGGTAAGAGTTATTTGAAGACAATTGTACCAGATTGGGAAGAAAAACTTATACCAATACAAAAAGTAAAATTTAGTGGGGCAAGTGAAAGCATGAAGCCCCTTGGAATAATTGACTTAACACTAATTTTTCCTCATCCTTCACAATGTATCAGATTGAAAGTAGAGTTTGTAGTAATGGAAAACTGCACTAGTAACCATTTTATACTTGGAAATGAGTACTTGTCAATTTATGGAATAGATATCCCTAACCAAAAAGATAGATATTTCATCATATGGGACAATAAAATACAAAAATTTGGCTTCTTCAATAACAAAAGACAAATTACATCTATTGAGAATGAAGAAAAATCCCAGAAAAAGAATTTTTTATAACTGAATAACTAAAAGAGGCAGAATTCAATCATGACTTAACAGAAAAAATGAAAGAAAAAATGATTGACCTTTTATTTAAATATACAAATGCCTTTTCAACTGACAAAGAACCACTAGGTGCCATAATTGGACATGAGGTAGACATAATCCTTAATTTAGAAAAACCTTATCCACCTCTATTAAGAAAAACAGCTTATCCAGCTAGCCCAAGAGCTAGAAAAGCTTTAGAGGTACACATTAAAGAATTAATGGAGCTTGGAGAATTAAGGAAAGTACGACATAATGAACAGGTAGAGGTCACTACACCTGTCATTATAAACTGGCATAAGAGAAAATCAAGGATGGTAGGGGACCTTAGAGCTCTAAACACCTATACTATCCCTGACAGATATCCAATACCCAGAATCCATGAGAAATTAACACAATCATCTCAAGCTAAGTTCATCACAGCCATGGATGCTCTAAAGGGCTTTCATCAAAATTTCTTACCAGACAATGCCAAAAGACTACTGAGGATAATAGTCCACTGAGGAATTTTTGAATATATGGGAATGCCATTTGGTATAGAAAATGAACCTTTCCATTATCAAAGAATGATGAATACCATATTTCCTGAAGAATTGTCAGAAGGATGGTTAATCATCTATATTGATGAAATTATAGTTTGCTCAGAAACTTGGTGTGAGCCTTGAGGTATATTTTACATACCCAAATAGGCCACAATTATCTTAAAAATAAATTTTGAATTATGCATAACTCATAAGTCATGCATATATCCAAAATTCATTGTTTTTGATTTCAGAAAAGATGAATAACTTTTCATTGAGTAAGTAAATCCATGAATTTAAGGCTAGATTTGGATTCTACACAAAAATTCACCTAGGGTAGCTCCATAGAGTTAATAAGCTCAAATTAACTCTTTGAGCTGATAATATGGAAAATACTTCAATACCACATAAAAGATCCATGAAAATTTTTGTTTTTCTTAATTTCAAGCCAAAAGAATGGGAATGTGAGAAATCCCATGTTACATATACACTAAGAATAGTGTTATGCAGGTTTTGGGCACTTAATATCATGGTATTCCTAAATGGACTTTTGGTACACCCATGGTGGATATCTCACTTCAAGCTCAATTTTCTATTTTGATGTGAAAAATAAGCAAGGGGGACAAAAGACATCAAAGAGAGCCTCAGTACCCAACTTCTGAGGCCTCAGAGGCATGGACAGCTCCAAATCTTGGATCCATGGCTGATATTGGCCTAATTGGTAAACTAAAACCTTTTGGGAGCTTGGTTACCATGTTACAACTACAGTAAATCTTAAGAAAATAGCAAATAACCTGCTATTTTGACATGCCAAGGAGGTAAAAAGCTACTTAGACTCCTGTAACAATGTAAATTCTTAATGATTTTCCATGGATAAACCCCAAAAGAGTAATTAAAACCCTTTTTGGACTTGTATCCATTTATTTACCTCATAGCAACCAGTTAAACACTGATATTTGCAATTCTACGTAGAAATGAGGTAAAAACTTTAAAAATTCATTAAAAATACAATTCTTAATGAATATTTCTGAAGATTTCAAGACTAATAGAGAGCTGTATTATCTATGGTACAAACAAAAAGAATTATGGTTTTACTAGTCAAATTAAAAGGTTTACTTACAGTCCATTTTTGACTATTCTATGTGAAACACTGAATCCTCAAGAATTCACAGTAATTACAACCTGTATTGAAATTGCCAAAAACTTTGATAACTTTGAGAAATCAATGATTATTTTGGAATAAAAGAAGATTTACAGATGTTACTCCTTTTATTCTTAACCATATTGGGGTTGGTAGTCACATAAAAGCATTCATTAAGTAATTATGATAATCTTACGTGACAACAGATGATGTAATAAATAATCCAAAAGGGTTTATTATTTTCTCTCTCACTGGCTTTTCAGTTTGCTCCATGGCATGTCTCTGTGAGCTGTTGTTGACTTAAAAGAGGCCTCCTCTTGCTGTGTTTTCCACATCATCATCTTATTCTCACTTATATCATTGTTACCAACAAGTAGGTATTAGTTAAAGCTATTCTTAAGTGTTTTAATTCTTTCAGAATCAATCAGAAAGACGTGAAATCATAGAATACAACTATATATTGTTGTAATACTCTTATAAATTCATTTTTGATCCTTTAAATCCACAATTCTACGTCAAATCTCTCTATCTTATCTTTCAATAAGTTCTTTGGAATATTAGTGAGTGATTTATTTTGAATTTTTAAAGTTTTTCTCTAAAATCAGTTTTCTTCAAGAATTACCATTATAATTATTCTTGCAAAAGATAATTATATATTCAAATAGTTTTATTATTAAAATCTTCTTGTAATTAATTCTTGTAGACAAGTACTTGCTCACAGTTAAGGTCACTAGGAGTGTTTAAAACGTGAAAGAAATAATTCTTTAATTATTTAATTTTGCTTTTAATAACACTTTGTTATTATATTTCATAAGAACAGTCATACTACTGTTGATTAATAGTAATATTGTCATCAGTTTCATAGACACATCTTACATTTGGGGGCCTGGCCATGTTTTTTGAACCTTGTACCCTTAATTAATATATTTTTAAGTTATAAAATATATTAATTTAATAATTTTTTTCTTTCATTTTAAAGTTAAAATAATTCTTATTTTTTGAAATTGTTTTGGAAATCTTTTCATTGAAGAATTTGGTTTAGTTTTATACTGTTTTTACACGTGGCTTTTCACATCCAAAAACTTATAAAATTATTCTTTGAGCTACTCTGAATTAATTTTCATTCAAAATCTCACAATTTTGATTTTTTCTCGTTAAAAAGGAGAATTTTTTTAATATTAAAAAATATAAAACTTATAAAAAATCTTTAAAAATATTTTAAAAAGTATAAAAAATATTTTTTTTTCTTTTATAATTCTTTGTAGTGTCTTTACTCAAATACTGTGCAGCTGGAAACAGACTCAGTAAAAGATATATCACTAGTCCAGAATCTTCAGAGGCAGAATCTCAAGACAGTATTGAAGTGCAAATTTCTAAAAGAGGCACCTTATTTAACTCAGAAAAGAATAAATTACCACTAAAAGGTGTGTGTTTATCTTATATTTTCACTTTTTATCTTTGAATTGACGTGAAAATGGTGCATACCAGAAATGGAAGCAACTATTCAGTCCAACCAGATGGATGTGGACAAGGAAGAGGCAAGACCAAATCCAGAAGTTCCAAGTCTTCCTCAAGAAAGACACATTTGGAGGATGCCAGAGTTGCCCCCCATTCCCCAAGGTCTGTACCCACAGATTATGACGTGAATTCTGAGCCTGAACTGATTCATGATAATATTTCCAGGGCTGAACCATTTTCAAGTGGCAGAAATAGAAATATATCAATGCCAATACAAAAATTGGTTCAGAGCAGCCAAAGAAGAGGAGTGGGAAATATGCCCAAGCCTTTTGCAGGGGGATGTGAACTCCTACTTACACATCAAGAGCTTTCTGGGTCAGGAGAAGACCATAGAACTCTTAGGAGGGTGGAGCCCCCTGTCTTGCAAATACAAGGTCAAAAAGATAAAGAACTGGTTGAAGAACCAAAGTCTTTTATCCATAGACCAGAAGAAGGAACTGGAAATGACTCCAGCTTTGGAGACAGAGGCCCCAGTGGCGTCTACCAGCTCCAAACCAGCTCCAGAAGTGTCCAAAGACAAGCCCAAAGGACCTCATAAGAAGAAGAGAGGTCCCAAGAACCATCAAGGCAAGGGCAAAGGCAAAGCCAATTGGCACAGAACTTACCCACAAGGGTACAGGATCCCCAAATTGGAGCCTTCAGCTGTGGACAGTGTGTTCAAAATGGCCGGAACTCTAATGGAATTCACAGCCAAGGAGCAGGAAATGATGAACAGGACCTTTCCACACAAATAGATCATGTAAAAAATAGTATTAATGTAGAAATTGGTAAACTTGATGCAAAGTTAACTAAAATAACATTGGATATCAGTGATTTGAAAAGACATGACAGAAAATATACTGATTGGTATAGATTGACAAATGCTAGATTTAATTCAATTATCAATGCATGTAGCAGGATTGAGAGTACATGTCAAGTTCAGAATGATGAAATGGAAGATCTTTATATTTTTAAAATGAATGATCAACTTAGAATTCTACAAGATCATGTATTAAAGATAGTTGAAAATACCAATCAGTTTGCTACACATTTAGCAAAAAGTGACAGTGAAAGGCAGAAGTTAAAAAATGAAATCATTGCAAATGTATAACAAATTCATAATAATTATGAACCACATATGCAAAGACATTCTACACCTTTGACTGAAGAAAAACGTTCTGTTAAAGGAAGTTTTACCCCACTTTTAGGAGAAAATGTTGTCTCTGTTAAAGATATTCCCAAATTGGAAGAATGGCCAACGTTCTCTGGTGATGGAGAATACAACCATATTGAGCTCATCAGGACCATTAATATGTTACAAGAAGACTTTAATATACCTTATGAAATCATAGTGGGTACATTACACTGTCTTTTTACCAGGACTGCAAAGAAATGGTATTACAAGATGAGAATAGATCATGGAAAACATGGTTGGTCTTGTTGGAAATCTGAAGTGATTACCAAATGGGCCAATAATTCTTGGAGGTTTAAAATGGAAAATGCTTTTGAAAGTTCCATTTTTAACTCAGAGAAAAATAAACCACTTACTTGGTTCTTCAAGCAAAAAGACAGATTATCTGCCTTACACCCAGATATGTCTGACACTATGATTAATATGAAAATATTAAGAAATTTTGGAGGAGATCTGGAACATTCTATCAAGAGCAGACATGTAGAGCCCTGTTCAACAGAGGACTACATTAATGCAATGGAAGATATCATTACCAGAACAAGAATTGGTAAAACTTGGACTAGAATCCCTATGGAATCCAAGATGGTCCCAAAGATTCCCAGAGATGATAAAAGACAAGAAAGACCTGTCTTGAAGTGTCATAAATGTGAAAGTACTTCACATTTAGCCAACAATTGAACCAAAAAGACAAAAATAAATGAAGTTCAGGTCATTTAAGGAATTCAGTGTACTGAAGAGAAAGAGGAATCTGATCAAGATTCTGTCGTCTCTGAAGATACACCAGTGGAGGACTATCCCATTGAAAACATTACAGCTTTCTTTGAGGTCACAGAAGTCCATACCCACTTGCACAGTACAGTGAGGATTGCTGCAACCTGATCAATATCCAAGATGCCAGAATGTGTAAAACAAAACCTGCAAGAGGTAAAGGTTACACTGCTGGAGAATCCTGTATCACATCGGTTTTGATGAGTAATATTGAAGCCAAAGTAAATTTGGATACAGGGGCATTTTTCAATTGTGTGGGCAAGGATTATCTCCAAGTTATACTTCCTGAATAGAAAAAACATCTATTACCAATAGAAGGTGTGAAATTTAGTAGTGCCAGTAACAATATGTACCCCTTGGGTATATTAGACACTAATCTTGTATTTCCACACCCAGCAGGAAGTGTAAGGATGAAAACTGAGATTGTGGTAATGGATAATTGCACATCTCAGCACATAATTATTGGGAATGGTTATTTAAATATTTATGGTATTGAAATCAATAACCATAAAGACAGATATTTCACAATTGGGGATAAAAAAAGACAAGAATTTGCTTTTTCCAGTATACCAAAACAAATATCTGTGGTATCTTCTGCTAAAGATACTTATAAAGATGAATTTGTGTCTAATCAGCTTGTTGAAGCAAAAATTAAGCCATCATTGTCACCAAAAATGAGGAATGAACTTATTGACGTGTTATACACATACAATACTACATTTGCCTCTGATCATGAACCATTAGGTGCTATAAGGGGACATGAAGTTGCTATTACTCTTAATATTGACAGACCATATCCTCCAGTAATTAGAGGACCAGCTTATCCAGCCAGTCTCAGAGCTAGAGAAGCCTTGTAAAAACATATTCAAGAGTTAATCCAACTTGGTGTACTAAGGAAGGTAGGCCATAATGAGGAAGTTGAAGTGACAACACCTGTTATTATTGCCTGGAATAATGATAAGTCAATAATGGTTGGAGATTTCAGAGAATTGAATACCTACACAGTTCCAGATAGGTATCCAATCCCTAGAATTCAAGAAACCTTGACTAAATTGTCTAAAGCCAAGTATATAACATTAATGGATGCATTGAAAGGCTTTCATCAAAATGTTTTGACACCTAAAGCTAAGAAATTACTTAGAATTATCACTCACTGTGGTATTTATGAGTATCTTAGAATGCCATTTGGCATTAAAAATGCTCCATCCCATTCTCAAAGAATGATGAATACCATCTTTCCCACAGAATTTTCTGAAGGATGGCTTCTAATCTATATTGATGATATTATCATATGTTCTGATTCATGGTCCTTGCACCTTGAAAGACTTGCAAGGGTACCTCACAAAGTTGCAGAAGTGAACATGAAAATTTCACTTAAGAAATGCAATTTTGGTTTTGAAGAACTCAAAGCTTTAGGAGATGTTGTTTCTGGTTTAAGCTTGGCTATTGACAAAAACAAAGTAGCAGAAGTGTTACTTAAGCCGATACCCCAGAATAAAAAAGAAATGATGTCTTTTCTTGGTTTGCCAGCTATTATAGGCAATACTTAAAAGACTTTGCAATTTTAGCCAAATCACTTTATAGAATCTGTGATCAACAGACTGTATTTGAGATGACACAGGAGAGAATTAAAGCTTATGAGAAGATAAGGAGAGCTCTTACAGAAGCACCTTTACTCCTCATGCCTGACTGGAATATTCCTTTTAAATTTTACATTGATGCATGTGGAGATGGATTAGGGGAAGCCCTACATCAAGTCCAAATTATTGATGACAAACCTACAGAAGGACCAGTTTGTTATATCTCAAGACAAGTCAAACCAACAGAAGCCAGATATGGTGCAAGCCAAATGGAGTGCTTATGTTTGGTATGGGCACTTGAGAAATTACACTATTATCTTGATGGAAGTGTTTTTGAAGTGATAACTGACTGCAATACAGTGAAATCACTTCTTAACATGAAGACTCCCAACAGACATATGTTGAGATGGCAAATAGCCATTCAAGAATATAGAGGAAACATGACCATAGTTCACAAAGCAGGAAACATTCACAAGAATGCGGATGGACTTAGCAGGTGGGAATTAGCCAACACTCCTGATAACCCAGCTTATGTACCTTTGGAAGCTTAACCACAGATTCCAATTGAAGGGATTAACATAACTGATATTGGGACTGAATTCTTTGACAAGACAAGAATTGCCATATCTTGACTTCTTTATTAGATAAAGACTGCAAAGATACATCTTTAGTCAATGCACTAGATGAAGTTTGGAGAAATTCCTATTCCGAAGGAAGATTTAACTTGTTTGATGGGATTATTTACCACAGAACCAAAAATTCTTGTGTAATGAGGTTATGCAGTAGATTGCTTATCAATACAATTCTTCATGAATGCCATGATAGCATCTACTCTGGACAACTGTCAGAGGACAGAACACTTGAAAAAGTGAATAACTGTGCGTGGTGGCCATCTTGGAGAAAAGAAACCATTGAATATTGCCATACCTGTGACAGATGTCAAAAAGCAAACAAGAGTACAGGCAAGAAATTTGGACTTATGATCCATATTCAAGAACCAAAATCCCCTTGGGAAGTTGTTCACATGGATTGGGTCACACCACTTCCTCCGAGTGGTGACAAAAGTTATAATGCTTGTTTACTCATTGTGGACAGATATAGCAAGACTCCCATATCCTTACCATGTCATAAAGATGACACTGCTATGGATACAGCTCTTCTTCTATGGAGTAGAGTTATTTCTCATACAGGATTATTTAAGAATATCATAAGTGACAGAGATCCCAAGTTGACATCTGCACTTTGGACCAATCTTGTGAGATTGTTTGGGACTAAGTTATCATTCTCTACAGCATACCACCCCCAAACAAATGGGCTAGCAGAGAGGATGATTCAAACTTTAGAAGACATGATCAGGAGATTTTGTGCTTATGGGTTAGAATTAAAAGACTCAGATGGCTTTACCCATGACTGGTGCACTCTGATACCTGCATTAGAATTGGCATACAAGAAATAAGTCCATTCTTCCACAGGAAAAACTCCTGCTATGTTAGAAAAAGGATGGAATCCAAGACTCCCAGCAGACAAACTGAGGAAAGACTTGATTGACATTAATACTACAGCTTCCAGCTTCAAGATAATGCTTGATAAAGTAAAACATCATGCAAGACAAAGTATTAATGATTCTTTTGATTATGCAAAACAGAAGTGGGACAAGAGTCATAAAGTACCAGACTTCAAAGTAGGGGACTTAGTTCTAGTTTCAACCTTGAATTTTAATAATATAAAAGGCCCAAAGAAACTTGATGATTCTTATGTAGGACCTTTTGTTATTGTTGCCTTAGATTGAACCAATGCAGTTCAAGTGGAATTGAGTGGTGAATTGGAAAATAAACACCCCACTTTTCCAGTCAGCTTGATAAAGCCTTATCAACCATCTGACAAAGAATTGTTTCCTTTGAGGAACCCAATCCTTTAACTATGCCACCAGTGGAACAGAATGAAGACAAAAAGATAAAGAAATTCATTAAGGAAAGGAGACTTAGGGGTAAGGATAAGAGAAAATATCTTGTCAGATATAGAAATCCAGTACATGAAGATGAATGGCTGGCAGAATCAGAAACACCTGACTCAGACAAACTCTTGAGAATATTTAGACATGAAAGAAGGTCACAGGCCTGAATATGTCTATAAATTCTCTTTAAATTACTTGATCTGAGTGATGTAAAGAGGTTGGACAGTGGACATTCACCCCCTTTGGGGCTTTTATTATTTATACCATTGATGAAATTGTAGTACAATTTTATTTTTTGGTGGGAGGGAATGTGAGCCTTGAGGTATATTTTACATACCCAAATAGGCCACAATTATCTTAAAAATAAATTTTGAATTATGCATAACTCATAAGTCATGAATATATCCAAAATTCATCATTTTTGATTTCAGAAAAGATGAATAGCTTTTTATTGAGTAGGTAAATCCATGGATTTAAGGCCAGATTTGGATTCTACACAAAAATTCACTTAGGGTAGCTCCATAGAGTGAATAAGCTCAAATTAACTCTTTGAGGTGATAATATGGAAAATACTTCAATACCACATAAAAGATCCATGAAAATTTTTGTTTTTCTTAATTTCACGCCAAAAGAATGGGAATGTGAGAAATCCCATGTTACATATACACTAAGAATAGTGTTATGCATTTTTTGGGCACTTAATATCATGGTATTCCTAAATGGACTTTTGGTACACCCATGGTGGATATCTCACTTCAAGCTCAATTTTCTATTGTGACGTGAAAAATAAGCAAGGGGGACAAAAGACATCAAAGAGAGCCTCAGTACCCAACTTCTGAGGCCTCAGAGGCATGGACAGCTCCAAATCTTGGATCCATGGCTGATATTGGCCTAATTGGTAAACTAAAACCTTTTGGGAGCTTGGTTACCATGTTACAACTACAGTAAATCTTAAGAAAATAGCAAATAACCTGCTATTTTGACATGCCAAGGAGGTAAAAAGCTACTTAGACTCCTGTAAAAATGTCAATTCTTAATGATTTTCCATGGATAAACCCCAAAAGAGTAATTAAAACCCTTTTTGGACTTGTATCCATTTATTTACCTCATAGCAACCAGTTAAACACTGATATTTGCAATTCTACGTAGAAATGAGGTAAAAACTTTAAAAATTCATTCAAAATACAATTCTTAATGAATATTTCTGAAGATTTCAAGACTAATAGAGAGCTGTATTATCTATGGTACAACCAAAAAGAATTATGGTTTTACTAGTCAAATTAAAAGGTTTACTTACAGTCCATTTTTGACTATTCTATGTGAAACACTGAATCCTCAAGAATTCACAGTAATTACAACCTGTATTGAAATTGCCAAAAACTTTGATAACTTTGAGAAATCAATGATTATTTTGGAATAAAAGGATATTTACAGATGTTACTCCTTTTATTCTTAACCATATTGGGGTTGGTAGTCACATAAAAGCATTCATTAAGTAATTATGATAATCTTACGTGACAACAGATGATGTAATAAATAATCCAAAAGGGTTTATTGTTTTCTCTCTCACTGGCTTTTCAGTTTGCTCCATGGCATGTCTCTGTGAGCTGTTGTTGACTTAAAAGAGGCCTCCTCTTGCTGTGTTTTCCACATCATCATCTTATTATCATTTATATCATTGTCACCAACAAGTAGGTATTAGTTAAAGCTATTCTTAAGTGTTTTAATTCTTTCAGAATCAATCAGAAAGACGTGAATTCATACAATAAGACTATATACTGTTGTGATACTCTTATAAATTCATTTTTGATCCTATAAATCCACAATTCTATGTCAAATCTCTCTATCTTATCTTTCAATAAGCTCTTTGGAATATTAGTGGGTGATTTATTTCTAATTCTTAAAGTTTTTCTCTAAAATTAGTTTTCTTCAAGAATTACCATTATAATTATTCTTGCAAAAGATAATTATATCTTCAAATAATTTTATTATTTTAATAAAAAAAAGCTTTATTATTAAAATCTTCTTGTAATTTATTCTTGTAGACAAGTACTTGCTCACTGTTAAAGTTACTAGTGTTGTTCAACATGTGAAAGAAACAATTCCTTAATTTTTTTAATTTTGGTTATAATAACAATTTGTGATTATATTTTATAAGAACAGTCATAATACTGTTGATTAATAGTAATATTATCATCAGTTTCATAGACACATCTTACACTTGGGATAGTCACCTAACACGACCAGAGAGAGTCTTGCAAAAGATAGTAAACATAAACATGAAAATTTCCTTGAAAAAGTCCCATTTTGCATACAGTGAACTAAAAGCACTAGGACATGTTGTATCTGGACTAAGTTTGGGCATAGATAAAAACAAGGAGCAGCAGGACTATTGAAGCCAATTCACCAAACAAAAAAATAAATTCAATCATTTCTAGGATGTGCTGGCTATTACAGACAGCATATAAAAGATTTTGCAAGAATTGCTAAGTCCTTGTATAAGCTCTGTGACCAACAGATAGTCTATTAAATGACTGAAGAAAGAGTCAAGGCATATGAAGAATTGAAAAATTCCTTAACAAATTCCCCATTTCTTTTAATGCCAGATTGGAAGCTGCCCTTTAAGCTATACATTGATGCTTGTGGAGAAGGACTAGGTACTGCACTACACCAGACACAAATCATCAATGAAAAACCTGTTGAAGGACCAATTTGCTTCATTTCAAGACAAATAAAGCCAACAGAAGCAAGATATGGAGCAAGCCAAATGGAATACCTCTTCTTAGTGTGGGCTTTGGAAAAATTATACTATTATTTGGATGGAACAGTGTTTGATGTAATTACAGATTGCAATGCTGTAAAATCTTTGTTAAACATGAATACACCAAATAGACATATGCGCAGATGTCAAATTGCCATCCAATAATATAGAGGAGAAATGACTATAGTTCATAAATCTGGTAATATTCAGAAAATTGCAGATGGTCTTAGCAGCTGGGCTCTGGCAAATACATCTGAGAATCCAGCATGGGTACCATAGGAAGAGCACCATATAGAAGGCATATGTGTTACAGATATAGGCACAGAATCTTTTGACCAAGTTAAAGAAAGCTATAAAATGGACCAAAACTGCCATATCTCATGCAAACTTCTAATGAAAGACTGTGAATACCTATCTCTCTCATCAAAACTAGATGAAATATGGAAAAAAGCAAATGATTAAGGAAGATTCCACCTCCTTGATGGAATCCTCTACCATAGAACTAAACATACATGTGTTATGGCTTTAACAGATAGGACTCTGATAAAAAGTATACTACATGAATGTCATGATAGTGTTGCAGCTGGACATCTCTCAGAAGATAGCACACTAGAGAGCGTAAAAACCTGCTCTTGGTGGCCAGATTGGAAGAACAATGTTTCAGAATACTTCCAAACCTGTAACAGATGCCAGAAAGCAAAAAGAGCCACAGGAAAGAAATGTGGAATGATGATCCAAATCCAGTAACCAAAATACCCTTGGGAAATAGTTCAAATGGATTGGGTAACAGCCATACCTCCAGGAGGAGACAGAAGCTACAATGCATGTGTAGTAGTAGTTGAAAGATACAGAAAAAATCCAATGTTCTTACCATGTCATAAGGATTACACAGTTATGGAAACAGCCCTAATGATATGGAATAAAGCTATTAGCCACACATGCTTATTTCAAAACATCATAAGTGATAAAGAGCCAAAAATCACTTCAGCATTACAGACAAACCTCCATAAACTGTTTGGAAAAAAATTATCATTCTCAACAGCTTACCACTCCCAAACTGATGGTCTAGCAGAAAGGATGATATAGAAATTATAAGGCATGATCAGGAGATTCTGTGCTTATGGCCTGGAACTCAAAGATTCTGATGGTTTTACCCATGATTGGTGTACATCAATACCAGGTCTTGAACTGGAATATAAAACATCAATCCATTCTTCAACTGGCAAGACACGAGCAATGCTAGAAAAATGCTGGAATCAAATAATTCCTTATGATACCCTCAAAAAGGACTTAGTGGATATACACAAAACAGCAAGTAGCTTCAAGTTAATGCTTGACAAAGCAAGACACCATGCAAACAGATGTATGCAAGATTCTTTCAAGTCTGAAAAAGAAAGATGGGATAAAAGTCATAAGCCACCTCACTTCAAAATAGGTGACTTGGTCCTAGTGTCAACTCTAAATTTAAATAATGTAAAAGGCCCAAAGAAATTTGAAGATTCCTTTGCAGGACCATTTATGATAAACGCCCTACATGGACCTAATGCTGTGCAGCTAGAGCTCACAGGTGAACTAATGAACAAACACCCAAATTTCCCTGTAAGTCTGATAAAACCTTATATCTCAAATGACAAGGAACTACTTCCACTAAGAAATACCCCCTTTGGAAGAAGGAGAAGAAAACACATTTGTGAAAGTCCTTAAAGAAAGAAGGACAAGAAACAAGAAAGAAAGGGAATACCTTGTAGGGTATAGAAATCCAACTCAAGAAGATGAATGGCTACTTCAGAAGGATATAAAAAATGCTGATAAACTTTCAAGAAGGTTTAGAAATGAAAGAAAGCCTAAAGAATAGAAAAATCAAGCATTATTGAGCTTCAGAACTAACAAAGTCTATTGAAGAGGTAGGACAGTGGATGATACGCCAATTAACTATATAGGATTGTGGTACAATCTCTTTTGGTGGTAGTGAATGTGAGCCTTTGAGATATTCAATAAGGTCACAAGAAAAATTTGATAATAAGTATACTTATAATAATTATCTTAAAACTAGTCAAAATACCATAAATAGGTACAAAATCTGAATTAAATCAGAATCTAATGTGTAAACATGTGAAGAAAATTACACAATTAGATTCCTCATGGTAAAATACACATATGTTATTTTTATGGCATACCTGAAAAGTCAATAATTACTGAAGAATAAGTAATAATACCCTAAAAAAGGCACAGAAACTTATTTAACTCAGAAACCAATGGAACAACATGTGAAATTAATTGTACGATTGGATTCTACATAAACCACCACACATAAAACAATTATATGGCTATTCTCTAAAGTCAATACTTAATGAATTGAGCTGAATATATGCACTTTTTTGTTCAATGCATATATTCATGGTTTTTAGCTAATATCTCTTGAAATATACAAGATAAAGAGTTAAACCAAAAAAACAGCCAACACGCAATCACTTTAAGAACACAGATATGAACTTAATTTTACCAGTTATAAACAAGGTTAAAATGTGTAATGGTTTATTGAAAAAAATCATTGGAGCTGTTGACCACTTTGTTGTGAAAGTGGTCCAAAATTGAAAAAAATGGACATTCAGATTCTACTATCTCATACATGAAGAATTATGTAACTTTTATTATGATATTCAAGGTATAACCCCTTGAAATCAAGGTTTGAAGTTTAAAATATTGAATTTTGACAGAAAAGATGAGTTACAAGAAAAATCATCAAAAATAGAGTTTTTATGATGTAATGAAATTTTCTTTGCAGCTTCATGATGACATGCCAAGCTATCTGAATTTACTCTCATAATAGCTTTAGCATGTATAGCTTCAAAGTTATCAATGATCAAATTTTAAGCTTAAAATTGATCATTTATGATCAGTCACTGTGATCTTATTTTAAGCTTAACAGTTATATAGGTGATAAAACTGGTGATTACTATTAGATGATGATTAATAATAATAAAATGAATGAATTTTAGGCTTCTTCCAAACCTATTATGTCATCAAACTTAGAGTTATAGTGATAACTCTAAATAATGGCGTAATAATGAGATAAGATGGTTTGATCATGACTTAATCATCACTAAACCTCAAAATACTGATCATTTCCAGTGAATACCATCAGTACACGTCTACTAGAAGCCCACTGGACTCTATAAGGGAGGTATTTGCTATAAAAAGAGCTCTTTTTACTCCATTTTCCCCTCAGACTCATCAAAACAATTGAACAATTAAATACAAAGCTAAAATATTTTACTCTTGATATATAAATCTCTTATATTACCAAAGACCAAAAGTTATCTTTATTATAATCATCATTTTTGACATGAGTATTGCAATTTTTCTCTTGTTTTGTTATAATTCTCTTAGAAATCTCATTTCAACATAAAATCAAGAAAATTTGTAATTTCTTTAATTTTCTATGTAAATAAAATTTAAATAAGTTGTATTTACATTAATTGGCGTAAAATTTTCAAAATTATCATATTAAGTGTCAACAGTAGGTTATTTTCTCTTATTATAAGAATTTCTCTTTATTATTACTATCAATAATTCTTTAGTTAATATAAATAGTACTTATATTAATATATAACTTTAATATTAGTAATATTATTGTTATGAATTGTTTTTTATTAATAAAAACAAATCTTTACGCCTTTATTATTTTTTGGTAACAAAAATAAAGTGTGTTTAAATATATCAATTATCATATATCAATATATTTATTTATTATATTGTTTTCCATAATATAAATTATATTATTATATTTATTTAATAATATAATTATTTTTTTACACCATAATTATAATAATTCTTTATTATCTTATTTATTTTATTTACAAGGAAATTAATAGTACAATAAGTAAAATATTAGTAATTTTTACTTATTGTTTCGTAGTCAAACATTACAGGAAGGATGAAAGTAAAAAACTCACTTGGTATAATGGGTGATGAACAAGGATGTGGATTCACTTGAATAGAAAATGAAAAGAGAAATATTTTTACGGAGCTCTGACATAGTCCATGAGTACACAAAAAGAACATTCTTTGAAATAAGAGATTTTTCAGAACCGGAATAAACTGGAATACTACAAAGGAATATCAGAGAGAGAAGAGAAAACAAGAATTTTCAAAGATTTCTTGACAATAGTAATCAGAGTTCACAATTGCGCTCTTGAAGAAAATATGTGAGAACCATTTAACAAATCATGATTTCCACTCAGGCCTTTCCCTGCTTGCTAGGGAAGCCTCTTGAGGACTCTTGAAGCATTTTTCAATTGGGTGCTTTTCACCACAAAAAGTGCATTAAACTTCTTTAATCCTCCTATAATCCCAGAACCAATTAGGTTTTTGTCCCTATTGAGGAGAGCAGAATGAGGCCTATCCTTTGAAGATTGAAAATTCTTCCCTTTATTATTCCTCTGGTGAGATTTCTTGGAATATGAGTTTTGAGGAGGTCTTAAATAATTGGATCCAGTGACTGGATGCTCCCTCTTTGGATTACCACCCTTTTCCTTCTGCCTCTGATGGTACCTGGTATCTAGTTTTCAGATTAATTTTCAGAAGTTCTTGAAGGCTTTCAAGATTCCCAGGTTGGGAAGGAAATTGTTCCAAAGATATTTAATCCAAGCCTGTTCTTTACACATGAATATAAGCTCTTTCCCCAGAATCCCCAATTCCTGAAATCAAGCTTTTGAAATCAGCCATGTACAAGGAAATATGACCACTTTCCTTCCTCCCAAGATTGTCTAACTATTTTTCAGCTGTCCCTACTTCATTGGGATCACCAAAAAGAGTGAAGAACCAGAGTGAATATCCAGGTTTCAAAGAGTTTCCAGTTACTAAGAAGGTAGGAATCATCTTCATTAGAGATATTTGAAAGATAGGGTCCCTTGAGCTTTGAAACACATCTAACAAGAAAAGAATTTGAATTAATAACCTCCTTACTGTCAGAGAAGATGATTTATGGATAATTATGGAAAATTAACTGACAGGATTAAGTAAATCTCCTCAATCTATGAGACTGAGTACCCTTAAAAGAATCAGGTGCATTCATGAATGGAAGCTTGAATTCTGGGATTCTGCAAGTGTCACTGGGGAAAATTGAGTAAGTTCTCCAAGGAATTGAGTCATTTTCTCCATCATCTTGAGCAAATTTTGTTCAGCTTCAGAGGCGAGAGGTTGATTAGAAAGGGATAAATTTGGCACCTCAGGAGAATCTTCCAAGGCATATGCCACTTCAGTCTTATTAAAATCTTCCTCTTCCACAGACTCCTCCCCCTCTTCATCTTCTGCTTCTCCCAATCTACTACTAGGGCCCTAAGAAACTCCAGAGTAGCCACCCAACAAGCCAGCAAATGATATTGATATTTTAGAATTCATACCTATTAGAGGGTTCTGCTCCTTCCATTGGTGATCGTCTTTCCAAAATTGCACTCAGTTGATGAATGTATGTGGTGAAGTCAAGAGGAACCCTTTCTGTAGGAGTCAGAGAAACTGAATTGCTTTTAGATCTTGTATTATTGGATGGGAGTCCATCCTGAAAAGGAATTATTTTGAATAATGAGAAAGAATAACTTGAAGATACTTGAGAATAAAACAATTAAGGCTTGACCAAATGAAATAAAAAATGGGAAATATTGAGGAGCAATCAATGAAGCAATAGAACTCTTTTGGTGAAATCAATGTGAACAATTCTTAAGGAGTTAAAGCTACAGGGTTGAAAATATGATTAAGGAATAAATTTCTTGAAGAGCTTCAAATAAATTTTGTTGAATAAAGAAATGGATTCAATCATCAATCAAGTCAATTCGGAATAAAATTTCAATTATGTCTTGAGGAATTCAGTTAATAAGCCAATTCTTTAAAGGATTAACTCAATATATTGAGGAATAAAAGTCAAATAACCAGGGTGGAATGATATTCAAGCCCTGGCCCTTGAATTCATTTCAAGGAGGATTCTCTCCAAAATCACTCTTGTGTAGGTCAGCCGGAAAGGTGGTTTCAAGTGGAATTCACAGTAAGTTCACCTTCTTGTCATGCAGCAGTGAAGCTCTAGGATCATTCAGTGAATAATGTCTGGAATGAGCCAAGAGATAAGTTCCGGAAGCATTCAGTAAATCATTTGCATAACTCATAAGCAGCTAGGCTCTACATTGACAATATTGGCTCAGCTTAAAATGAAAAAAAGTGGCCCACCTCCAGAAAGTCTGCATTTAAAAAAGGGGCTCACTTCTAGATGGTCTGCATTGACAAAACTGGCCTACTTCCCCAAGGTCTGCATTGACAAAAAGTGGCCCAAATCTGGAATTAAATAATGGAAATATTTCCTGAAGCATATCAGGCCTACATTGGGCCAAATGGACAAGCTACAGAACCTCCATACATCTCTACCCATAAAGTAGAAAATATTGAAATCTTAAATGAATCGATCATATATTGTATCAGGTAGTTAGATACAAGGTCCAATCTCCTATTTATGGGCTCCTGGGAAGCCACTGTCATACTATTAGAAGGAATTAGAATCTATCTTGAAGAAATACAGAAATTTGAAACAATCCAATTTCTAAACTTACTGTAAATTACAATAAAGCATGGGATCTTTGCTGTAGTGTAAAATATGAAATGCAACATGCTGCCTGTATTGCGAAATGTAGTCTGACTCAGTACAAATGAATATTCTGTGTATTATAGGATGATTCTCATGTGCTAAAATACCTTTTTGGGTATGGCTTATCCAGGAGATCATTTGAGTTTAAATTCATACAGAATAGGGCTAGCTTGTGGTTTGAATATTTAGGTAAGAAAATTTCAGATATAAATATGGTACTCAAGGAGTCATTTTTTCCTTCTACTTGTTATTTAATTAATTTTTCTCATATCTTTATTTTACCTCAACAGTTTCTCCTAGATATATCTATTATTTGCACTAAAATTTATAGTCTTCCAATACAAATGCTCTCAGATCCTAACTGTATTTCATTTTAATCATTTTTACAACAAGAGAAAAAAGCTCAACCCCCAATCTCTGATAAAAAGACTTACCAAAGCAAAGAGCCAGGAGAGACTTTAAAAATTGATAGCAGTATTATACCCCCACATATTCCTGAGGGTATATAGGATTTTGCTATTTTTTACTCTTTATTTTATGCTGATACTATTACCTTTTATTTCTCTTCCAAGAGTTGATTGAGACAGGTTGACCAATTGTGCAACCACCAAATCTCAAAAGACAGCTGAAGCTGAAGTTGGTAATGAGTCAATGCAAGAAGAAAGCAATGAAGAAGTATTTTTTAGTGGTGAGATTGAAGTAATTATAAAAGAGCATTTTTTGTAAGATACTACATAGTTAGTCCCTAGGCTGGAAGGTGTCAGGAGGGATAGCAGAATTCCTAAATACATCCACCAAAAGATTGGAGAAGCAATGGATCTGCTTAAAATGAATTTGAACTGTATGCACTTTCTTTCCATTTTCTTAAGTTTTCAGTACTTACTTACATACCATTTGATTTTAGGTGTTAGTGATGGATAATATTTTTCAAAGGAGTCAAGGGTAATAATCATAGAACCAAAAGCTGTATTGGGAAAGAGATCCAGTTTTCCGAACACCAAAGATGTCATCAAAAAGAGATGTATGTTTACTGGAATTAAATACATTCATTGTAAAAATGAAGAAGTTGTTAATGTGGAAGTAATCCATACCCATGAGGAAGTAGACATTTACCCCACCAATCAGAAGACCAATTTGTCTTTTCAAAACAAAAAATCAATTATGTCAACTGAAACAGCTCATGAATTGCAAGTGGTCAGGTATGTGGATCAAAGGCTAGAAATTCATGTGAATGCTAATGAGGAAGGGAAAAATGATTCAGGCATCAGTGCATTAGAGCCTATTCCATCAACTTCAAAACATATTCCTGAAGGGCCTTTTCTCATGCATACTCAACAATTTCAAGCTATATTGCATATGCATTCTGTAATAACTAGAGATAAGTGGCAAGAAACACTTCCAAGTATTAACATACTTTACAGGAATTTTAAGGCCAAATTTCATGAAGATGATTATGGAATGTTTTCGCCCGTTGGAATTAAAGTGATAAGAAATCATTACATGAGAATGTCTGTATTGATAGATGAGCTGAAAAGATGTTGTAATCTCTATAGATAATATCAATAAAAAAATACAGAGCTAATAACCTTTTTAACGTTTGTACTGTTTTGGAAGATGTCAGTGAAAAGCTTTCAATCCAGGTGTTTGGAACTTACAGTTAATCAAACATATGGACCAACCATCCCACCATATTGCAAAACAAGACTATCCATGTTTTAAAAATCTCTAAATTCTCCTTTTTTCAACACTAAGAATCAAGAACTTCTGGGCTAATAATATTTTTGAATTTTTTGGCCTGGTTTCACATGATGTGATTGCACCGAAGCAATATATTTCCCCATGGAAAAATAAGAAGGACTCATTAGCACTTGAGAGAGCAGAAGTCAAATTGTCAGTCTGTGACTCAAAACCAGAGCACAAGCATGACAGCCAAATACCATAAACCAATGGTATAGGCAAGATACCACCAAAACATGGAGCTGAGCCAAGTAAGCTCAAAATGTATCAAACGAAAGAGGAAACTGACCCCTTTTTAAACATACAAGTCCTAGAACCATAGGACAAAGAATAACAAAGTTATTCCTGCTCAAATTTGTTGCTGAGCATAAACCTTAATTTTCACCTCTCATCTTAAATACAGAGTAAGAGGCTTAACCCCATCAATTGGGTATTCAAAATAAAGCTCTAGGTCAGGAATATCCAATGATACCAGAAAACCTGAGCTAGCACCAGTATTACAGAAGTTATGGACAAATTTAGGCCAAATAAGAGTGAATAAAATAGTCACCTCCCATCTAAATTCTACAGTTTTAGTGTGAGATACCTAAAGTGGGGTCTTTATGGAAGGAGAACGATCAAGGCTATCTGATGGTGCCATTCATTTCCCAATATCCCATCTAGAACAAAAGTTATAAGGCAAACAAGCCCAATACATCTTTTTGCCTAAAACACACATATGTACAAAAATCTTGTACATGAGATAGCTTTGCCATATTTAATTATAACCATATCAAATGACGTACCATTGTGTATGACACATACAGGGCTACACACAGAACCAATTCTGAGGTTGATATCTCAAAAACTGACAAAGGTATGGCTGTTTTAAGGTCAAAATCCCACAGTTTGGCCAATACAGCCTTACCATGGGATAATATCCCACAACCATGATTATGAGGTGTCAAACAGACAAAGAAACTTGTTTTTATTTAAATACCTCATAGTCCATTCAATACTGTGGTCCCACAAAGGTTCTGTACAGCATTCTACGCATCATACATGTCAGAAACAGGCTATGTTGTCCCCAGAAGAAGGTTTTCACACTGTATTGGTGAAAACTGCACAGATGTGGTTTCAAAGCCACATCTGAGAAAAATATAGGCTATACAGGCCTTTTTCAAACCACAAGCCTGTCCTTAAGAGTGAAAAATATTCACTTCCTCTACGTAGAAAGGTCTAGCACCCTTTCCACCCCATTTCAGGATAAAGGAGGCTTTTTCACAGCCAGAATTGTCTCCTCATCCTGCTCTTAAATAACCTGCATAGTAAAATTTCAAAAACAGCTTTCCTATTGGGTAAATAGTCAGGTATAACTGAGCTAGCACCAATATTACTGGAGTTATGGTCAATTTCAGGCCAAATAAGGGTGAACAAAACATTCACCTCTGAACTAACTTCTACAGTTTTAGTGTGGGATACTTGAAGTGGGGTCTTTTTGGAAAGAGCACAGTCAGGGCTATCTGATGGTGCCATCCACTTCTTCATATCTCAACTATAACAGAAGTTATGAGGTAAATAAGCTCAATACAGCTTTTTGCCCAAACCACGCCTATGTACAAAAAACCTTGTAGATGGGATAACTTTGTCATATTTAATGATAACCATACCAAATTGGGTATAATTGTGTAGGGCTCATACAGGGCTATCCAATGAACCAACGTTGAGCATGATATCTCAAAAACTGACAGAGCTATGGCCATTTGAAAGTAATAATCCCACAATATGACCGATACAGCTGTATAATGACAGCATACAGTTGTACTCTTATTATGAGGTGTCAAACAGACAAAGAAGCATGTTAATATTTCAATACCTCATAAGTCAGTCAATACTGAGGTCCCATACAGCTTCTGTACAGCATTCTACGCGTCATACACGTCAGAATCAGGCTGTGAGGTCCCCAGATGAAAATCTTCACCCTGTATTGGTGAAACCTGCCCAGATGTGGTTTCAAAACCACATCTGGGACAAATACAGGCTATACAGGCTGTTTGCAAACCACAAGCCAGTCCTAGAGAGTGAAAAATCTTCACTTCCTCTATGTGGAAAGGTCTAGCACCCTTTCCACCCCATTTCAGGATAAAAGGAGGCTTTTTCACAGCCAGAATTGTCTCCTCATCCTGCTCTTAAATAACCTACGTAGTAAAATGTCAAAAACAGTTTTACTCTTGGTTAAATAATCAGGTATAATGATAATCTTTAATTATTGTAGTCCTTTATTATTGTAACCCAACAGATAAAGCTGCACCCAGGGCTTTCAATAGCGCTCACCACCACTATACCCAGTATAGTAAAGCCCTTAAATGCTATTTTAAACCATCTTAAAGCTTTATATACCTTTTTAAAACATTTTTACCATGTCACAAACATAGTCAAAGTTGTGATTAGCCTACTTACATCTTTGTCATAGTTTCATCCTGACAGTGGGGGATGGCATCAGAGAACAATCTGATGAAGAGCAAGACCCAAGAGAAGAATTCCTAGTGGAATACCAAGAGGAAAGACCACTACAAATCCAGGACATACAGTTAGAAGCAGGCATGCCACAAGACACTGCTAACAAAAACTTGTGTAAACACACACAGGATGAACAAACATTCCTGGTCACACCAACCAAAGGAATGGCGTACATACATGGAATAGCCACAGAAATTACTGTTTGTATTGACAATGCTCAACATCCATTGATCATTGAAAGTGGAGCACACTGCTCCATAGTGGCCAGAAATATCTGGACAACCACTTCCCAAGCTGGGAAAACAAGGTCTTGCTCACCAAGGCAAAGAACTTCAAGAGTGCATAAGGGGAGATGACTTCCATTGGGACAATTATCAAAGAGATAATTATACCCCATAGGAAAGGGAACATCAGACTTAAGCCAGAGTTTGTTGTGCTTGATGATGTCCAAATCCAAGGATTCTTACTGGGAACAGATTACCAGAGGATGTATGGCATAGATATTTACAAGGGTAAAAATAGGCACATTACCATTGGTACCAACAAGGATAAGAAATTTTCACTTCATATATTCCAAATATCTGCCAAGGACCCTATTGGATAATTACTGAATGAATTCAGAGAGGGAAGGTTTGGCACTACCCTTACCAGTAAACAGAAACTAAGTTTATGGGAGATGCTGAGAACAAATAGACTAGCATTTTCCATTGGTGAAGAACCATTAGGAAAGATTAGAGGCCATTATATAGAGCTATATCTGGATTTGGAAAGGCCTTATCCACCCATGGTCAGGAGACCTCCTTACCCAGAAAGTCTGGAAGCCAGGAAGGAAATTGAAAACATATAAATGATCTCATGGACATGGATGTCATCAAAAAGATTGGACATAATGAAATAGTGGAAATTACCACTCCTGTCCCGATCACCTGGAATGATGGAAATTCTAGGCTGTGTGGAGATTTCAGAGCTCTGAATAACTACACCAAAGCTGACAGGTACCCTATAATCAGGATGCCTCATGTATTAGACAAACTGGCACAAGCCAAATATATAACCAAAATGTATTTTATGAAAGGCTTCCACCAGAATGGAGTTAAACAAAACTCCATGAAATACACAGCATAATATGTCATATGGGCATATATGAGTACACCAGGATACCTTTTGGAATCAAGAATGCACCTGCCCACTTCCATAGGATGATGGACACCATATTTCAAGAAGAAATATTGGAAGGCTTGATGGTAATATATATTGATGACATAATTATATACTCAGAGACATGGGAAGACCATGTGCAATACAAAGACAGAGTGCTAAGTAAATGCACACCCATAAATATGAAAATTTGACTTAAAAAGTGCAATTTTGGCCAACAAGAGCTACTAGCTCTGGGACATAAAGTCTCAGGTCTTAGTCTGGGAATTGACCAGAACAAAGTAGCAGCAGTACTACAAAGGCCAGTCTCAAGAAAAATTCTTTCCTTAGGTTTTGTGAGCCTTTGAGATATGACCACATACCCAAAAAGGTCACAAGAAATATTTAATATAATTATACATTAAAAATAAGTACCTTACAGCTATAAAAATACCATAAATTGGTACAAAACTTGGCTTAACTTAACAAAAATGAAGAAAAATTTGAAACAAATTATACCATTGGTTTTCCCATGGTAAAATTCACATATACTATTTTTATGGCATATCTGTAAAGTCAATATTTAATAAGTTATCAGTAATAATACCTTATAAAAACTACAAATCCTTATTTATTTCAAAACCTAATGAAACAACATGTGAAATAAATGGTACCATTGGATTCTCCATAAACCTCCACACATAAAACAATTAATAAGCTATGCTTCAAAATCAATACTTAAGGAATTCACCTGAATATATGCACTTTTTTGGTCAACACATATATTCAAGGATTTTAGCTAATATCTCTTGAACTATGCATGATAGAGGGATGAACCGAAAATGAAGTGATCACGTAATTACTGTAAGAATACAGAAATGAAGTTTATTTCACAAATTATAAACAAGGTTAAAATCTGTAAGGAATTATTGATTAAAACCAGCAGAGCTGTTGACCACTTTGTTGTGAAAGTGCTCCAAACTTAAAAAAAAGTAGACAGTTGGATTCTACTAGCTCATTCGTGAAGAATAATGTATTTTTTATTATAATATTCAAGGTATAACCCCTTGAAATCATAGTTTGAAGTTGAAAATATTGAATTTGGACAGAAAAGATGAGTTACAAGAAAAATCATCAAAAATAAAGTTTTGATGATTTAATGAAATGCTCTCGGCAGAATAATTAGGTTATGCCAAGCTATTAGAATTCACTCTCTGAATTTCTTTAGCGTGTAAATGTTAAACGTTTTTAAGGATCAAAGTTTGAGCTTAATTTGATCATTTATGATCACTCACTGTAACCTCAAATTAAGTTTAACAGTCATATAAGTGATGAAATTGGTGAATAATATTAGTTTATGATTAAAAATAGTAAAATCCACGAAATTTGGGGTTCTGCCAAGCCTTTGACGTCATCAAACTTAGAGTTATAGTGATAACTCTAAATAATGGTGTAATAATGATGTAATGACGTTTGATCATGATGTAATCATCACCAAACCTTAAAATATTGATCAATTCCAGTGGATATGATCAGTACACGTCTACTAGAAGCCTGTTGGACTCTAGGAGGGAGGTATTTACTATAAATAGAGCTCTTTTTACTCTGTTTTCCCCTCAGATGCATCAAAAACATTAAATCAATACAATTAAAAAAGGTAATTTCTTTATTCTTTATATATAAAACTTTTATATTATTAAAGACCAAAAGATCATCCTATTATAATCATCAACTTTGACGTGATTAAATCATTTGTTTAATTGTTTTTGTTAAAAATCTCTCTAAAACTCATTTCCATGTAAAAATCAAGAATATTTGTAAATTTCTCTATTTTTTATTGTAAATACAATTTGGAAAAGTTGTATTTACATTATTTTGGCGTAAAATATCTCAAAATTATTATATTAAGTGTTAAAAGTAGGTTATTTTCTCTTATTATAGTAATTTCCTCTATATTATTCTTGTAACAATTCTTTAATTAATATAAATAGTATTTATATTAATTTATAACTTTAATATTGGTAATATTATTGTTATTAATTGTTTCTTATTAATAAAAACCAATTTTTTATGCCTTTATTATTTGCTTCTAACAATAATAAAGTGCCATTAAATATATTAATTATTTTATATTAATATATTTATTTTATTATATTATATTTTCTAATATAAATTATATTATTCTATTTTATTGATAATATAATTATTTTTACGCCATAATTATAATAATTCTTTATTATTCTAATTATTTTTTATCTTATTTATTTCATTTATAAGGACATCCATAGTACAATAAGTAAAATATTAGTGATTTTTACTTATTGTTTCATAGTCAAACCTTACAGGTTTGCTAGCTACTATAGAAATCAAATCAAAGATTTTGCCCACATAACTAGTAGTTTATACAATTTATGTTCAAAATATGTAATTTTTAAAATTACCAAGGAAAGAAGGGATTCATATGAGAGGATCAAATATGAACTCACAAATGCACCTGTGCCCATTTTGCCCAACTTTGAACTTCCATTCAGGTTGTACATAGATGCAGCATGTAGCCAAGGTTAAGGAGCAGCCCTTCACCAAAGGCAAATTGTGGCTGGTGAACCAAGAGAGGGAGTGATATGTTACATCTCTATGCAGCTGAAAGATTCAGAAGCCAGGTATGGGGTCACCCAGACTGAATGTCTATGCTTAGTCTGGGCTCTAGAGAAACTCCATTATGATTTGGAGGGTGCAGTCTTTGAAGTCTACACAGACTGCACAGCCTTGAAGTTTACAAAGACTGCACAGACTTGAAGGCTTTACTAAACATGAAGACTACCAATAGACACATGCTGGGGTGGCAAATAGCAATCCAGGAGTTTGGAGGGAATATGACCATCATATACAAATAGGGCAAAGGTCATACCAATGCAGATGGCCTCAGCAGATGGCCACAGGATAATGTCAAAAGGAACCCAGCTTATGACCCTAAAGTAGCAGCTAAAATTCCTATCCATTTCATGGAAATAGACAGGAAGAAAAACTTCATATTTTCTGAGTGTGCACCAGAAAGTGGTACGCCAGACAGCGGAAACACTAACTCAGAAGGAACAGAAACTCCCATACTGGAAATAGGTTCCTCAAAACTGCACACTTAAATCTTCAATGCAGTGATGAAGACATATGCCAAACACAAACAGTGTGGCATATTGTTACAACTCCTTCAACAAAGATACAGCAGCTCAGAACTGGAATCACAGTTGGAGGAACCCTGGATGAGGGACTATAAGGAAAAGAAACTTCTCATTATAGATGGCCTTCTCTACCATAGAGAGAAGCACACTAGTGCACTCACAATAATAGACAGGGACCATATATCTTTGATCCTACAGGAATTCTATGATTGCCCCTATATGGGATACATGAGTGAAGACAGGAGCAAAGAAAGGGTAGCAAGCACTGCTTGGTGGCCCAGATGGGAACAAGAGTTGAGTGAATACATAAACACTTGTGAAAGATGCCAAGAGGCAAATAGAAAACATGGAAAGAAGTATGGGTTACTTCAACACATAGAAGAACCCAAACACCAATGGGAAACCATCAACATGGAGTGGGTCACATGACTTGTCCCAGGAGGAAAAGAAAACTTCAATGCCTGCTTAATCATAGTTGATATGTTCAGAAAGAGTATGAGCTGCCTACCATTTCACAAGGAGGACATAGCCATGGATACTGCTCTGTTATTCTGGAGCAACATCATATCTACCTGTGGAGTCCCTAAGATCATAATCAGTGATAGGGACCCAAAGTTCAGACCTGAATTTTGGACCAACCTCTATGACATTCTGGGTACTAAACTTGCTTTTTCTACCGCTTACCATCCACAAACAGATGGCTTAGCTGAAAGAATGATCCAGACAATGGAGGAAATCCTTAGAAGATTCTGTGGCTATGGCATGGAATATAAGGACCATGAAGGTTACACCCATGACTGGGTTACCATTCTACCAGCAGTCCAACTGGCTTATAAGACAAGCCAGAACTCTACCACAGGAAAAACACCTGCATTGGTAGAAAAAGGGTGGAATGCCCTATTGCCTATGGATCACTTGAAGAAAAATCTTCTGACCATCCACCCAACAGCCAAAGATTTCCATGAAATGTGGAAGAGAGCTTGTGACACAGCTGCCAAATGCATAGCTGAGGAAAAAGAATATAACTAGCAGAGGTGGGACAAATCACACATGGAACCTGACTTTAAAGAAGGGGACAAAGTATTAGTGTTTACAATTAACTTGAATAATCTCAAAGGACGCAAGAAAATGAGAGACACATTTGTAGGGCCCTTCACTATCATTAAATTGATAGGGAGAAATGCAATGGAAGTCAAACTCACAGAGGAGTTTACAGGAAACACGTAGTCTTTCCAGTGAGTTTAATCAAGCCATACTTCCAGAAAGAGGAGGATAAATTCCCCTTCAGGAAGAAGAACCCCACACCACCAGAAATAGTGGAAGTGGAGGACTCCCCTGTACCTGTGAAGAAAATTATCAAGGCCAGGAAGATAAGACTTAATGGTAAGGATCAGAGACAATACTTAGTCAGATTCAAGAACCAAACAGCTGATAAAGACAAATGGTTGGAAGAAGATTCCATACCTGATGGGAACCTTAATTTAAGGAGATTCAGAGCCTCTAGGAAGACTGAACAGTCTGATTAATGATGTGCCTTTTTTAGAGGGAGGGTATGTTAGCCTGTGTTTCAAAACCAGAGGAAAAGCATGACAGCCAAATACCATAAACCAATGGTATAGCAAAGATACAACCAAAACATGGAGCTGAGCCAAATAAGCTCCAAAGATATCAAAAGAAAGAGGAAACTCACCTCTTTTCAAACATACAGGTCCCATCACCATAGGACAAAGAATAACAAAGTTGTTCCTGAGCATAAACCTTAATTTTCACCTCTCATCTGAAATACAGAGTAAGAGTCTTAACCCCATTAATTGGGTATTCAAAATGAAGCTTTTGGTCAGGGCTATCCAATGGTACCAGAAAAACTGAGCTAGAAACAGTATTACAGAAGCTATGGGCAAATTCAAGTCAAATAAGAGTGAATAAAATATTCACCTCCCATCTAGCTTCTACAGTTTAAATGTGAGATACCTGGAGTGGAGTCTTTTTGGAAGGAGCACAATCAGGGATATCTTATGATTCCATTAATTTCCCCATATCTCATCTGTGAAACTTCAAGATATGACCACATACACAAAAAAGGTCACAAGAAATATTTAAAATAATTATACATTGAAAATAATTACCTTAAAGCTACAAAAATACCATAAATTTGCATAAAACTTGGTTTAACTTAAAGACCAATGAATAAAAATTTGAAATAAATTATACCATTGGATTCCCCATGATAAGATACACATATATCATTTTTATGGCATATCTGTAAAGTCAATATTTAATAAGTTATAAGTAATAATACCTTATAAAAAACACAAATCCCTTTTTATTTCAAAGACCAATGAAACAACATGTGAAATGAATGGTACTATTGGATTCTCCATAAAGGTACACATATAAAACAATTAATAAGCTAAGCTCCAAAGTCAATACTTAAATAATTAACCTGAATATATGCACTTTTTTTGTCAACGCATATATCCAAGGATTTTAGCCAATATCTTTTGAAATATGCATGATAGAGTGATTAACCAAACATAAAGTCATCACGTAATTACTGTAGGATTACATAAATGAAGTTTATTTCACAAGTTATGAACAAGGTTAAAACCTGTAAGGGATTATTGATCAAAATCAACAGAGCTGTTGACCACTTTGTTGTGAAAGTGGTCCAAACTTAAAAAAAGTAGACGGTTGGATTCTACTAGCTCATTCATGAAGAATGATGTATTATTTATTTTAATATTCAAGGTATAACCCCTTGAAATCATGGTTTGAAGTTTAAAATGTTAAATTTCAACAGAAAAGATGAGTTACAAGAAAAACCATCCAAAATAGAGTTTTGATGATGTAATGAAATGCTCTTGGCAGAATAATTAGGTTATGCCACACTATTAAAATTCACTCTCTGAATTGCTGTAGCATGTAAATCTTAAACGTTATTAAGGATCAAAGTTTGAGCTTAGTTTGATCATTTATGATCACTCACTGTAACCTTAAATTAAGTTTAACAATCATATAAGTGATAGAATTGGTGAATAATGTTAGTTTAAGATTAAAACTAAAAAATCCACGAATTTTGGGGTTCTGCCAAGCCTTTGATGTCATCAAACTTAGAGTTATAGTGATAAATCTAAATAATGGCGTAATAATGATGTAATATGGTTTGATCATGATGTAATCATCACCAAACCCTAAAATATTGATCAATTCCAGTGGATATGATCAGTACACGTCTACTAGAAGCCTGTTGGACTCTAGCAAGGAGGTATTTACTATAAATAGAGCTCTTTTTACTCTGTTTCCCCGTCAGATGCATCAAAAACATTAAATCAATACAATTAAAAAGGTAATATCTTTATTCTTTATATATAAAACTTTTATATTATTAAAGACCAAAGATCATCTTATTATAATCCTCAATTTTGATGTGATTAAATCATTTATTTAATTGTTTTTGTTAAAAATCTCTCTAAAAATCTCATTTCCACGTAAAAATCAAGAATATTGGTAATTCTCTCTATTTTTTATTGTAAACACAATTCGGATAAGTTGTGTTTACATTTTTTGGCATAAAATATCTCAAAATTATTATATTAAGTATTAAAAGTAGGTTATTTTCTTATTATAATAATTTTCTCTTTATTATTACTTTAATAATTCTTTAATTAATACAAATAGTATTTATATTAATTTATAACTTTAATATTGGTAATATTATTGTTATTAATTGTTTTTTATTAATAAAAAAAATGTTTTAAGCCTTTATTGTTTGTTTGTAACAATAATAAAGTGCCATTAAATATATTAATTATTTTATATTAATATCTTTATTTTATTATATTATATTTTATAATATAAATAATATTATTATATTTATTTAATAATATAATTAGTTTTACGCCATAATCTTAATAATTCTTTATTATTATAACTATTTTTTATCTTATTTATTTCATTTATAAGGACATCCATAGTACAATACGTAAAATATTAGTAATTTTTACTTATTGTTTCATAGTCAAACCTTACATTTGGGGGCCTGTCCATGATATTTACTCTAAAAGACCTTTAAAAAGATTCTAATTGGGCTTATCCAATAAGAAATCATAATTATAATCATAAAATTATATAATAATTTTATATTTATTGATTTTAAAAGCTATTGAGGCATTTTGAAAGCAATTGTATTGTCTTACACGTGGTTTTTCACATCCTTAGACTTGCAAAAACTTTCTTTGAGTGACTCTAGTGATTAAAAAAGATATTTCAAAAATTATAAATAATTTTATATTATAAATTAATTTTATAAAAAGAATCATATTCATTGTCTTTTAATCTTTACAAATAAAAACATAAAAAATAATAAAAAATATTCAAAACCAATAAAAAAGTCACTTTATTCATTTTAATTTCATTTCTTTAACTATTTTCATTTTTTTTTAAAAAAAAAGATATAAAAGAAATTTTTACATGGAAAATTGCCATATCTTACCAAAAATAACACTTTTTATAAAAGACTTATATTTATTTGTCTTTTTTAGTGTTTGAAGACAATCCAACAGAGGACAACCAAACCACTGTTGAAAGATTGGTGGAAGAAACTTGCCAAAGTTCTCCAACACCAATAATCACTAAGAAAAAGAAAGCCAAGAAATTGGACTTTCCAGGACCCACTATTCAGGACTCTGAAGGTGAGTACCTCATTTATAAATTGCCATAAGAAGAATTCCTGTTCTGAAATCCTGTTATATCTTTTTTTTTCTTATAATATGACTACCAGAAGAGGCTCCCAATACTCCATCCAATCAGATTGAGCTGGACTCAGAGGTAGAATCGATTCCTCAAAAGGGAAAAGGAAGGGCAATATCCCCAGTTGAACACAATCCACACAAGGAAGTGCCTTATCCCAAAGGCAAGTCCCAGAAATGCCCATGATATCTGAACCTGAATTGGAACTAAGGATGAGTGACTCAAACAGGTACAAATCACATTCAGAAGGCTCAAATAGACATTTACATGAGCCAGTACAAACAGTAATACACAGTGTACAAGGACAAAGATCGGCAAATGTTGCCCCAAGTAAACCAAGGAGTGATGAACTCCTGGCACATCCTGAAAAAGCTCCTCAAAGAGGAGGAAATAGTGAAATACTCCAATGGATGGAATCCACTATCATCCAAACCTCAAATCAAAAAAGATCAAGGAGTACCATGCCAAAAAGAAGGAGGCAACCAAGGAAGAAGCCCCAGTAGCTTCTACCAGCAAGCCCCAAGCCAACCCACTTCCCCAAGAAGGGAAGAATAAAAAGAAAAATAATTGGAGAAAGCCATATTCCCCAAGCTACAGGATCCCCAAAATCCAAAAAGATGCCATGGACAATGTCTTCAACATGGCCAGAACTTTGATGGAATTAAAAGACAAAGAGGAACAAAGAATGAGACAACCCCATTTCCCAAAGAAATACCCTTGTCTCCTGATGTTGTAAATACTTTAACAGAGCTTAAAAATAGTATTTTACCTCTTAAAGACATTAAAAATAGTTTATTATCTTTCCAAGAAATAAATAATAGCTTATCATCTTTAACCAAGCTTGTTGTACAGAATAAAAAAGAAATTGATAACATAAAGTTTATGATTGAAAATAATAAACCAAAAGTATTAATTGATAATACTCAGAAATTAATACAAGGACAACAGGAGTTGTACAAATACATAAGTGATATCAAAGAAAAAACTTTGACAATCAATTATGACGTGAGAATTGACAATCTTACAGAAAAACTAAAGAAATTAAGAATTTCTGTAGAAAGGTTTGAAGAAAAGACTTCATCACACCAAAAATTACTTTTGGACCATGTGGAAAAGAGTGATGAAGCAAGAATGCATCTGAAAGATGACATTCAAAGTGAAATAAGGCTTATTACTGAAAAAATGGATAAAATTAATGAGGCTAACTTAAATATGCCAAAGTTATCAACAACATTTTCTCACATAAGAAGCCCTGTTGAGCCTAAAGAGGAATTACCAAACCCATTCATAACAGACTTGAGTCACCGAGACAATAACCAAGTCTTAATGAAGGAAGCACCTCAATTGAAAGAATGGCCAACATTCACAGGAGAAGGTGAATATGACTACATGTCATTTATCAAGACAATTGACATGCTGCAAGAAGATTATGCCATACCAGATGAATTAATCACTGCAACATTACATTCATTGTTTGAAAAATCTGCAAAAAGATGGTATTATGGCATAAGGCAAACAAATTGCAAAAATAGCTGGTCTTGGTGGAAACAAGAAATAATCACCAAGTGGGCTAATGATGCCTGGAGGTAGAAGATATAAAATGCATTTGAAAATTCTTTCTTTGACCCAGACAAAGACAAACCTTTAACTTGGTTCTTAAAAAAAGTTGAAAGACTGAATGCATTGTACCCAGAAATGTCACAGAAAATGGTGCACATGAAAATCCTTAAAAAATGTGGAGGAGAGCTAGAACATGCCCTAAGAAGCAGGTGTATAGAACCATGCTCCACAGAAGAGTATATCAATGCACTAGAAGACATAGTGACAAGAACAAAAATTGGCAAAACTTGGAAGAAATTGGACATTAAAAGTCCCAATAAGCCATTTATCAAAAAAGATAAATCAAAAGAATCTTTCAAACGCAATACATCCAACAATAATGAGCAAATAAAATGCCATAAATGTGGAGGTATTGGACATTTAGCCAATAATTGCCTCAAAAAGGCAAAGATTAGTGAAGTTGTGGAAACAGAAAACCACAATGATAAAGAGGAGGAATCTGAATCTGAAAAAGAAAAGAAGAGTCAGAAACTTCTGAAAGTGATGAAATTAATATAATTAATGCACAAATTGATAATATTGATATAAATTATGAAGTAATAGATGTTAACTCAAACTTACCACAAGTTGGAACATCTGACACAAACCTGACAAATATACAAGATTCCAAAATGTATAGAGCCAAACCTGCAAGAGGAATGGGATATACAGCTGGAAAATCAAGTATAAGTATTGTTATGGTTGATAACCAAGAAGGAAAAGTGAAATTGGATACAGGAGCATATTGCACCTGTGTTGGTAAAATTTATTTAAAAGCCATTGTCCCAGACTGGCAAGAAAACCTTATGACAATACAAGGTGTCAAATTTAGTAGTGCAAGTGAGAGCATTAAGCCCCTTGGAATAATTTATTTAACACTAATTCTTCCTCACCCCTCACAATGTGTCAGAATTAAAGTAGAGTTTGTAGTAATGGACAACTGGGCTAGTAATCACTTCATACTTGGAAATGACTACTTATCAATTTATGGTATAGATATATCTAACCAAAAAGACAGATATTTTACCATAGGAGATAATAAAAGACAAAGGTTTGGCTTCTTAAATAATAAAAAACAAATCACAGTTATTAAGAATGAAAAGAAAAGTCCAGAAAAGGACCCCTTTTTTTGTGAACAACTCAAAGAGGCAGAATTCAATCAAGAATCAACAGAAAAAATGAAAGAAAAATTGATTGACCTGTTATTTAATTACAAAAATGCCTTTGCAACTGACAAGGAGCCACTAGGTGCCATAATTGGGCATGAGGTGGATATAATTCTTAATGTGGAAAGGCCTTACCCACCTTTACTAAGGAGACCTGCTTACCCAGCTAGTCCAAGGGCTAGAGAAGCCTTGGAGGCACACATTAAAGAATTAATGGACCTTGGAGTATTAAGAAAAGTAGGACATAATGAACAGGTAGAGGTCACTACACCTGTCATTATAACTTGGCATAATGGAAAATCAAGGATGGTAGGAGACTTCAGAGCCCTGAACACCTATACCATTCCAGACAGATATCCAATAACCAGAATCCATGAGACATTGACACAATTGTCACAAGCTAAGTTCATTACAGCCATGGATTCCTTAAAGGGTTTTCATCAAAATGTCTTAACAGACAATGCCAAGAAACTACTGAGGATAATAGTTCACTGTGGAATTTTTGAATACTTAAGAATGGCATTTGGCATCAAAAATGCACCTTCCTATTATCAAAGGATGATGAACACCATATTTCCTGAAGAATTATCAGAAGGATGGTTAATTATCTATATTGATGATATCATAGTTTTCTCAGAAATTTGGGAAAATATCCCTACAAGACTAGGAAGGTTACTACAAAAAATAGTGCAAGTGAATATGAAAATTTCCTTGAAAAATTGTCATTTTGCATACAGTGAGCTAAAAGCACTAGGGCATGTTGTATCTGGACTTAGTCTAGGCATAGACAAGAATAAATTAGCAGCAGTACTACTTAATCCAATGCCTCAAACCAAAAAAGAAATGCAATCATTCTTAGGATTTGCTGGTTACTATAGACAGCATATAAAGGACTTTGCAAAAATTGCTAAATCCTTGTATAAGCTATGTGACCAACAAACGGTCTATGAAATGACAGAAGAAAGATTCAAGGCATATGAATAATTGAAAAATTCCTTAACAAATTCCCCATTTCTTCTAATTCCAGATTGGAAACTACCATTCAAACTTTACATTCATGCTTGTGGAGAGGGACCAGGTGCTGCACTACACCAGAAACAAATTATCAATGATAAACCAGTGGAAGGACCAATTTGTTTTATTTAAAGACAGATAAAGCCAACAGAAGCAAGATATTGAGCAAGCCAAATGGAATGCTATGCTTAGTGTGGGCTTTAGAAAAATTACATTATTACTTGGATGGAACAGTATTTGATGTGATTACAGACTGTAATGCTGTAAAATCTCTATAAAATATGAAAACTCCAAATAGACATATGCTGAGATGGCAAATTTCTATCCAAGAATATAGAGGGAATATGACTATTGTTCATAAATCTGGTGATATTCATAAAAATTCAGATGGTCTCAGCAGATGGGCTCTAGCAAATACCCCTGACAATCCAGCATGGGTACCACAGGCAGAACACCATATAGAAGGAATATGTGTTACAGACATTGGCACAGAATTCCTTAACCAAGTTAAAGAAAGCTATAAGATAGGCAAGAATTGCCATATCTTAAGCCAACTTCTAATGAAAGACTGCAAAGATCCATCACTTTCATCAAAATTAGATGAAACATGGAAAAAGGCATATGATGAAGGAAGATTCCACCTCCTTGATGGAATCATTTACCATAGAACAAAAAATAAATGTGTTATGGCCTTAACAGATAGAACCCTGATAAGCACTATTTTACATGAGTGTCATGATAGTTGTGCAGATGGACATCTTTCAGAAGACAGAACACTAGAAAGGGTAAAAACCTGCTCTTGGTGGCCAAATTGGAAGAAAGATGTTGCAGAATACTGCCAAACCTGTGACAGATTTTAAAAAGCCAACAGAGCCACAGGAAAGAAATTTGGAATGATGATCCAAATCCAAGAACCAAAATCCCCTTGGGAAATAGTTAATATGGATTGGGTAACAGCATTACCTCCAGGAGGAGACAGAAGCTATAATGCATGCCTAGTATTAGTTGACAGGTATAGCAAAACTTCCATGTTCCTACCATGTCATAAAGATGACACAACTATGGACACAGCCATAATGATATGGAATAAAGTCATCAGCCATACAGGCATATTCCAGAATATTATAAGTGACAGAGACTCAAAGTTCACTTCAGCATTATGGATAAATCTCCATAACTTGTTTGGGACAAAATTATCATTCTCAACAGCTTACCATCCTCAAACTGATGGTTTAGCAGAAAGAATGATACAGACCTTGGAGGAAATGATCAGAACATTCTGTGCTTATGGACTAGAATTCAAAGATTCTGATTGTTTTACCCATGATTGGTGTACACTAATACCAGCTCTTGAACTGGCATATAAAACATCAATCCATTCTTCTACTGGCAAAACACCAGCAATTCTAGAAAAAGGTTGGATTCCAAGACTTCCTTATGATACCCTCAAAAAGGACTTAGTGGATATACATCCAACAGCAAGAAGTTTTAAGATAATTCTTGACAAAGCAAGACACCATGCAAACAGATGTATGCAAGATTCTTTCAAATATGCAAAAAGAAAGATGGGATAGAAGTCATAAACCACCTGAATTCAAAATAGGAGACTTGGTCCTAGTATCAACCCTTAATTTCAACAACATAAAAGGTCCAAATAAATTGAAAGATTCCTTTGCAGGACCATTTATGATAAAAGCACTTCATGGACCCAATTCTGTGCAATTGGAACTCACAGGTGAATTAATGAACAAACACCCAAGTTTCCCTGTAAGTCTGATAAAACCTTACAGCTCAAGTGACAAGGAGTTATTTCCACTAAGAAATAAACCCCCACTTGAAATTCCCCCCTTGGAAGAAGGAGAAGAAAAGAAAATTGTAAAAGTCCTTAAATAAAGAAGGACAAGAAACAAAAAAGAAAGAGAACACCTTGTAAGGGATAGAAATTCAACTCAAGAAGATGAATGGCTACTTAAGAAAGATATAACAAATGCTGATAGACTACTAAGAAGGTTCAGACATGAAAGAAAACCTGAAAAATAGAAAAGCTAAGCATTATTGAGCTTCAAGACTAACAAAGTCTATTGAAGAGGTAGGACAGTGGATGATACCCTAATTACACATACCAGATTGTGGTACAATCTTTTTTGGTGGTAGGGAATTTGAACCTTTGAGATATGATCACATACCCAAAAAGGTCACAAGAAGTATTGAAAATAATTATACATTAAAAATAACTACCTTAAAAACTACAAAAATGCCATAAATAGGCATAAAACTTGGTTTAACTTAAAAACCAATGAACAAACATGTGAAATAAATTATACCATTGGATTACCCATGCTAAAGTACACATATACTGTGGTATTCCATACCATTTTGTTTCACCAGGCTCAAGCTCATAGTACCCCAAAACAGCAGTAAATCCAGCCTACAGGCAGACTTACACTCAAATTTTACACCAAAAGGTCAATTTTACAGCAAGAAGCTGGATTTAACTCATAAAAACATGGCACAGGCACCAAATGGCAGTGTATGTGTTTAAATAAACTATTCAATTTCATTATGCATATGTAAAAATCAAGTTACATATAGTAAACTAGTTACAACAAATAAGGTACCACCCTTTAAAATTACACACCCCACCCAGCCTTACACCCCCTTATAGCCACAGGACTCATGCAGCAAGAAAAGGACACCTGCATGAATTACACAGCAACCTAGAGCTTAAAATAGAAAAGTCACATGATGCAAAGCTCAACTCCATGGAATTCCTGCAATTCATTTACAACACAGCCCCGGGAGTACCTTATCTTATATCCACAGTAACCCCACTTAAAACCTTAAAACAGAATCAAAATTATTTACACCACTCAACACCTCATGCAAACCAAAGCTAGTTACAACAGGCTGCATGCAGTACACAATTCCAATTAAATCTCAAACACATGACTACTCACAGCATGTGTCAAAATCAAAAATCACATCATCTCATAAAAACAGTAAATTCACCAGTGCAAGACGTTATCACCTGACTTCATTTTAAAGCTCAAAAAGAAGAAAAACAAACATGACACCTGCATAAATTTGTCAGCCTGTGACTCAAAACCAGAGCACAAGCATGACAGCCAAAATACCATAAACCAATGGTATAGCCAAGATACCACCAAAACATGGAGCTGAGCCAAATAAGCTCAAAAGGTATCAAAAGAAAGAGGAAACTCCCCTCTTTCTGAAAATATAAGTCCCATCACCATAGGACAAGAAATAACAAAGTTATTCCTGCTCAAAGTTATTGCTGAGCATAAACCTTAATTTTCACCTCTCATCTAAAGTCTAGAAGGAGAGGCTTAACCCCATAAAATGGGTATTCAAAATGAAGCTCTAAGCCAGGGATATCCAATGGTACCAGCCAAACTGAGCTAGCACCAATATTACTGGAGTTATGGTCAATTACAGGCCAAATAAGGGTGAACAAAACATTCACCTCTCATCTAGCTTCTACAGTTTTAATGTGGGATACCTGAAGTGGGGTATTTTTGGAAAGGGCACAATAAGGGCTATCTGATGGTGTCATCTATTTCCCCATAGCTCAACTGGAACAAAAGTTATGGGGCAAACAAGTTCAATACAGCTTTTTGCCCAAAACACGCAAATGTACAAAAATCTTGTACATGGGATACCTTTGCCATATTTAATGATACCCATATCAAATGAGGTACCATTGTGTAGAGCACATACAGGGCTACACACTGAACCAATTTCGAGGTTGATATCTCAAGAATTGACAAAGGTATGGCTGTTTTAAGGTCAAAATCCCACCTGCTGTCATATACAGCCTTACCATGGGATAATATCCCATAACCATGAATATGAGGTGTCAAATAGACAAAGAAACATGTTTTTACTTCAATACCTCATATTTCAGTCAATACTGGGGTCCCATACAGTTTCTGTACAGCATTCTACACGTCATACACGTCAGAATCAGGCTGTGAGGTCCCCAGATGAAAATTTTCACCCTGTATTGGTGAAAACGGCCCAGATGTGGTTTCAAAACCACATCTGAGCCCAATAAAGGTTATACAGGCTGTTTGCAAACCACAAGCCAGTACCAGAAAGTGAAGAATCTTCACTTCCTCTACGTGGAAAGGTCTAGCACCCTTTCCACCCCATTTCAGGATAAAAAGGAGGCTTTTCACAGCCAGAATTGTCTCCCCATCCTGCTCTTGAATAACCTACGTAGTAAACTGTCAAAAACAGTTTTACTCTTGGTTAATAATCAGGTATACTCTTAAATTAAAGTTATGTAGTCTTTATTATTGTAACCCAACAGGTAAAGCTGCACCCAGGGCTTTCAACAGCGCTCACCACCACTATATCCATTATAGTAAAGCCCGTATATTTTATATTAAATCCATCTTTAACTCTTATAAATCTTTTTATAAACTATTTTCCATGTGTCACAGTCATAGTGTGGAACTCCTTTTAGTGTGGGATTGGATAAGGCAGTCCTTGAGGGGGAAATCACAGGTAAACAGTTTTGAATTGCTGAAATAATCCTGTAACCAAGGGTGCTAATGGTGTTTTAGCTGCCCCTCTGAATATACTAAACAATCTCCCTACAGAGCTCACAAATCAATATTTAAGATTGTGGCTTTACAACTAGAGAAGACTTTTCAGCAGTCTCTATCAGACCTATTCAATAATCAGACTAATGATAAAATAATAATAATTTTAAATAAATAAATTTGTAGGTGATTTCAAGATGATAAGATAATAATTGAGTAGATAAATAATAGATATAATAGTACTGAGTAGTGATTTTAAGTTGTTTTCTTTGTTGAAGGTATTTTGTTTAATGGATAATAGCTCAATATGAGAAAAAATTTAGTAATAGTGATAATATAATAATATTGTTTGATATTTTAAATAAGTGTAATTGATAAATAATTTTGATAATATGTTAAATATATATTTTGTGATAATAATAATAGTGATATGGATTTTCTTCTAGTGAGAAGAGTTTAATATAAATACTTTGTTGAGTATGAGTATTTCACTAATAGATGAGCTCATAATATAGGCAGACCTACTGTTAACTACAGCTATATATAAATCACTTTTAATGTAATGTAATAATAATAATAATATCTAGATTAACCTACTAGTAAGGGATGAATAATTATTCTCCTTCTTGGTATATAATTATTTGCATGAGGAAAGAGGAGAAAAATGAGAGAGAGAGGCCTCCTTTTATGTTGTGAGAAGTACCCATGGGTCTCCATGTAAAGTGTTATTCTTGCCCTTGAGATAATTTTGCTGGTGTAGATTTTTTGTAACAAAAGTCAGATGACCTATCTGTTATACTGCATTAGTAGTCTTGCACAGCCTTGAGAAATTATTGCTAGTGTGTAAAATTGGGAATGGTATCATATGACTGAGATATTTTCACCATTTGTTTGGTCAAAATGAAAGTTGAGATGTTTTTCTTGGTGGGGATTTTGATAAGAATATCAGGTAACTTCTCTTTTGCACTGCTTTAGTCAGCTTGCACAGCCTTGAGGAATTAATGCTGGTGAGTTAAGGATGAAGGTGGTGTCATGTGAATAAGCCCCTGTATAATTTGTTTGTAAGATTAATTTAGTTCCAGGTGATCATGCTGTGTAATGTGGGGATATCTTCTTGAGTTTTAATTCTTGATTACTGTAATTGCTGTGTGGTTTACAGTTTTAGTGTATTCCCCTTGCATGCAGCTAGTTGAAATTGAATTGAGTTGTATTTGATGACCCTGAGGCTGTGTACTGTACAGATCATATGCATTTGGACTGCATAAGTCTTATTTGGGCTCCTGTATTGTTGTGTAATTTTTAAGTTTTCTTTTTTTTAGTGGATTTTCCTGTATTGAATTGGATTGGATACTGTCATATGATCCTTGTGTCACATGAACTGTATTTGGTTACTGTAATTGTTGGTAATATAGTCTTCTTGAGGGATTTAGAGTGGATATAATGTTACAATGTTACTTTTCCCATGTAATTTTGAGTTTCTGTATGTATTAAGCCTATTGTTGATCATGTAAGCCTTATATGTAAGCTTTATTGTGTAACTCCATAAGATTGGACTCCTCCATTATTCATTTAATTATAGAAGTATATTGAATATTTCAATTGTGAATGCTAAAATCTCCCATTCCACCCTACTGTTGATGTTATTCCTGGTTTTTTTTTTTTTGTGATTTTAAGCATGTCCTTTGAGTGGTGATTTCCTGAATTAGTCATTTTGATCTTGATTTTCCAACTTTTAAATTTCCAAAAATTTCTTGAAACTGGTAAAAAGGTATGGAATACCACAATAGTTTTAGTTGTAAATAGCTTTATTATCACTTCAACATAGACTCATCCTGACAAAATTACACATCCACTTCTACCCAACCTAAAATAGGACATATGCAAGGAATTACAAGGTCATCATGTGATACTGCATCCACCAACAGAATATCATGTGACAGGAAAGAGGCTGTGCACAACAAAAATCCCCAGCCAAAATTGAATCACCTCATGTATGCAAGGAAAATTCAAGAATATCACATCATAATTAGTTCACCAAAAGACAATCATGTGATAAATGGAGGCTGTGCAGAAAGAAAATTATCGCCAAACCTTAAATCACCTGACCCATGCAAGAAAGGTCTTCACCAAAAATGGAGTCACATGATGAAATCAAGAGGACTTAAAGTGGAAAAAGACAGCTCTCATGGAGGGCGCTCTGGGCTCCCAAAAGGTATAAATAGAGGGGCTCTCTCCCCCAAATTTCGAAATCCCCCCCAAACAGATTATATCCCATGCAAATTATATCCCCTGCACATTGCAAGCACAGGAATAATTCATCCCTCACCTGGGAGGTAGTCCAGTATATCATAGTAAATTTACTTACCCAGTAGCTAAGCTCAGTGGAAGTATAGTGTTGAAGATTACCCAGTAGCTAAGCTCAGTGGAATCTTATTATTATTAAAATAAAAGTAAAAAATTGCCCAGTACCCAAGATTAGGGTTACTACTCTATTAAAATACTTTATCCAGTAAAATTGACACCATTATCAAGACTTAAAAAATAACTTACCCCTTGAAAAAAATCAATATCAAAGAACCTTACCTCTTAAATTCAACAAATACAATTTTATCTTATTATTAAACACTCTTAAAAAATAACAAACCTTTCAAAAATTATTTTACTCTATTATAACTATACCTTAACAAAATTACCTTTATCAACACCAATCAAATTTTCCAGAAAACCTTAAATAACCCATCCTACCAAGGAATTATCACCAAGAAGAAACAACTCACCTCAATTTAACCAGAAATATTAAAATTAAACAGACAAGTATTTCATTAAAATCTAAAAATTAACCAAATTACTAACATTATTTTTCATATTATATATTGAATAGGTCTGATCTAAGACTGCTGAATTTCATCTTCTGCAGTTGTAAAGCCACTTACTAATTTTATTTTGGTTTGTGAGCTCCAAGGAAGATTTTGTTCAGTATTTTAGGAGGGGCAGGCAATACACCCTTGCCACCCTTGGTTACAGGAGGTATTAGCAATTCAAAACTAGTTACCTGTGATTTCCCCCTCCAGGTACTGCCTCATTTTAATCCCACACAAGATTAGTTCCCACAATACCATTTTTATGGCATATCTGTAAAGTCAATATTTAATGAGTTATACGTAATAATACCTTATAAAAAACACAAATCCTCATTTATTTAAAATACCAATGAAACAACATGTGAATTAAATGGTACCATTGGATTATCCATAAATATCCACACATAAAACAATTAAGAAGGTAATCTCCAAAGTCAATACTTGAGGAGTTAAGCTGAATATATGCACTTTTTTGGTCAACACATATATTCAAGGATTTTAGCTAATATTTTTTGAAATATGCATGATAGAGTGATGAACCAAAAAAAAAGCCATCACTCATTTACTGTGGAAATACAGAAATGAACTTCATTTCACAAGTTATAAACAAGGTCATAACCTGTAAGGAATTATTGATTAAAATCAATAGAGCTGTTGACCACTTTGTTGTGAAAGTGTTCCAAACTTAGAAAAACGTAGACAGTTGGATTCTACTAGCTCATTCGTGAATAATTATGTATTCTTTATTATAATATTCAAGGTATAACCCCTTGAAATCATGGTTTGAAGTTTAAAATATTAAATTTTGACAGAAAGGATGAGTTACAAGAAAAATCATCAAAAATCGAGTTTTGATGATGTAATGAAATTCTCTTGGCAGCATAATAGGTTTATGACAAGCTATTAGAATTTTCTCTCTGAATTTCTGTAGCGTGTAAAACTTAAAGGTTATTAAGGATCAAAGTTCGAGCTTAATTTGATCATTTATGCTCACTCACTGTAACCTTAAATTAAGTTTAAGAGTCATATGAGTGATAAAATTGGTGAATACAGTTAGTTTATGATTAAAAATAATAAAATCCATGAATTTTGGGGTTCTTCCAAGCCTTGATGTCATCAAACTTAGAGTTATAGTAATAACTCTAAATAATGGCGTAATAATGAGATAAGATGGTTTGATCATGATGTAATCATCACCAAACCTTAAGCTATTGATCAATTCCAGTGGATATGATCAGTGCACGTCTACTAGAAGCCTGTTGGACTCTAGGAGGAAGGAATTCAATATAAATAGAGCTCTTTTTACTCTATTTCCCCCTCAGTCGCTTACAAAACATTAAATCATTAAATAAAAAGGCAATCTCTTTATTCTTTCTATATAAAACGTTTATATTATTAAAGACCAAAGGTCATCTTATAATAATCTTCATCTTTGACGTGATTATTACAATTATTTAATTTTTTTGTTTAAATTTCTCTTAAAAACCTCAATTCCACATAAAATCAAGAAAATTTGTAATTTCTCTTACATTTTATTGTAACTACAATTTAAATAAGTTGTATTTACATTTCTAGGCGTAAATTTATTCAAAATTGTTATATTAAGCATTAAAAGTAGGTTATTTCTCTTATTATAATAACTTTCCTCTATTATTACTTTTAATAATTCTATAATTGATATGAATAGTATTTATATTAATTTAAAGCTTTAATATTGGTAATATTATTGTTATTAATTGTTTTTTATTAATAAAAAACTATTCTTTACGCCTTTATTATTTGTTGGTAACAATCATAAAGTGCTTTTAGATATATTAATTATATTATTATATTTATTTGATAATATAATTATTTTACGCCATAATTATAATAATTCTTCATTATTATAATTATTTTTATCTTATTTATTTCATTTATAAGGACATTCATAGTACAATAGGTGAAATATTAGTAATTTTTACTTATTGTTTCATAGTCAAACCTTACATTCAATATGTATGACTTCTCCCAATAAAATCTTTGACTTCAGTGTGGCAAAAGTACCATATTCACCTTTTTAAATATGTCAAAAGATGTGATTTTAGAGCTTCAAGGATATCTTTAAAAATACAGCAATATAAGATTTAGTGTTTTTAAGCAAATAAAATGGGGTTTTCCACAATATAAATACCAAAATTGTAAATCTCATGTCAAATGTTTGAGGAATATGGATAAATATTCACAAATTTTTACATTTTCAGGAAATTCTCCATAAATGATAGAAATGTCTTGGCTCCTATTTGTGGAAGCTTTTTATTATGTTTAAATTAAGAATTTTTAGGCTTAATTATGGAAAGTCTAATTTAATAAATACTTCATTGTAACATAAAACTCAATCTGAAAGGAAAACCTTTTATATTTTTGTATTTGATATTTTATAGGCACTGGTGCCTCCTGACCTGTTGTGTTCTCAAGAAGGTTGATTTTTGGGGGTATTTTTTGGTAATTAAAATTAACTCTGTTTTTGATCTTACTTTTAGTAATAATTTGTAAAGAAGATTTTAAATTTGAGATGAACTATGGATTAATGGTTCAAGTGTTCTTCTATAGCCCCTACAAATATAATATTTATATTAATACCTTTTGGTCAATAAATATATCTGTTGGCCTCTAATCTTTATTTTCTGTAGATATTTAAAACAACTTCTCTTTTTTCAGATTCTCATAAAGTCTAGTTATTGAAATTTATCATATTTGATTATAGTATTTCAAATTATTTTGTAAGAAATCAATTTTTGAGAAAACACAGTGACTTAATCTCCTGGATTTCTAAATAGAATTTATATGTTATTATTTTCTAGATTTTTGGTAATTATATAGTATTATTGGGCTTTAATTTTGAGATTATTTGAGTCTTTTCAGGGTTACCATTTGTGAAAAATGCTAAATATTAAAGATTAATTTTGAGTGTGTTCATTTCATTCAAATATGTTTTTGGAATACCATAATTTTAAGTTATCCTCATGAACTCAAGCCTATAATTATCTTACTGACCAGTTTTTTAAATAGCAGAGAACATCTGACAATTATTAATAATGCATTTTAAATTGGTTGTTTTAATTGATCTACATTTATGATACTATCTTTGTCATAAATATAATTAATTGAGAATTCTAGTTGATAAAATTTAAATGGATAAACAAAGAAAATTTCTTACCAATTCATATTTGATGGAAATTCATACCATATAAAGATACATATCAAATTAACACAAATCAGTGGTTTTATTAATTGAATCTTCAAATAAAAAATTTTTATCTATCATTTTTGAAATATCAAATCATATTATTGAATGGTGACCTTATCACAAAAATACAGTAATTATGATTTTTATTTATCCTGTGAGTTTGACCCTGTAAAAATGTTTTATCAAAATCTCAATCATGAAGAAAGATAGTTTTTTTCACGAGAATATTCTGTTTCATTTGTGATGGATGAGAAATGCATCTTAAATAAATTTAAATCATCATATAGTATCATAATTTCCCTTTGTTTCCAAAGAACAATGGTATATTCAAAAATCCTATTTATCAAATATATTCACTTCACATGATGATAAATTTAAAATTTGGATTCAATATGTTTAAAATCACTTCAAAGCCCTTCAAGAAGCTTTACATAAAAAATATTCTTTAAGCTCTTTAGAAAGCTATTTTTCTATATTCTGAAGCTGAATAATTATGATTTTTCTTCAAAATCTTTAACCACCAAAATATTTATCTTGGAAATGAATTCTTGAATATTAATAAGGAGCTCCTGAGCTGGTAAGGGTTTTGATTGGATTTTTTGAGCTTACTTCTTAGGAAGAATATGGTCAATGCATACTTAAATTTAGGTTCAATATTCATTAAATTGATTTATTTTATGAAAGTATTACCCAATGGAAAGATTCTTCAGGTATAAGATAAGATTTTAATTAGTTCCAAAATATTATTACCTTTAATTTGAGAGCTCAAAATATTTTTTAAGAATTATTTCTAAATATTTATTGTAAAGATTTTATATCCAAATTGAAATTAATAAAAAGATAAATCAAAATATCCAAATGAAAGAAGTAGCAAACATTGTTCCAAAAGATTAGAAATTGCTATCTTAAAAGTAATTCCTCTAATATTAGCCATGAAAAATGTATCTAAACAGCAGTTTTTGATGTCTCATTTTACAAGATAAATGTCAACTCTTCATGCATATACTCCTATGCTCCAAATATAAGTCAGGGTTTGAGCGTTTAAAAGTTTCATTTTCACTGATTATTATGAGTTTTTCAATATAAAATATTGAAGTTCCAATTTATTCTTTGAGGGATAATAATCAATCATAAACACTGACAAAATTATTCTAGCAAGAATTTAGGCTTAAAATTTATATTATTTCTCCTTTAAAAGCTCATATTAGTTGAAGTTTGGAATAAATTAATTTAAAGGATCTCTATTTTTGACTTGATCTGCCTTTTATATCTATTTTTCTGGAGATATTTTCTTGCTGAGCTTTTAATTCTAACAAAATGTGCCAAGTGTTTTGTGAGTTGAGTTTTTTTAAGTTTTTTTTGGGGTAAGAGATATCATGTTTTGGGAAATGAATTTCTTTGAGAACCAAGAGATATATGTTCTTCCACAAATAATTTTGAAAAATTAAAGATTATCGGGCCAAATTGAGAATTGAATACTTAACCATCAATTCTCAATGCTTGTTTGATAATACATGAGATTTTGATATTGAATGTGAGAAATTTTCATTTGTCAAAACATAAATATAAAATCTTCTAATAATCTCTTTTTTTTTAGTAACTTTCTAAAAGTATAAAATGTGAACACAAATATGTATCTGCAACAATAATTCCAGTTTGGGATTCATGTTCAAATAATTTTCATTTCATGTTGAATCCCTCTTTTACATGAAACTTCTGATCCCAGGGTCTGCCTCTTTTCACAGTGTAGAAAAGTGTCTTCTTTTCCCTATCTTTTCTCTTCCTGTTAGAAACTTTCCTTTCAAAATTGGCTTAAAAACTGTTAAAAAATCAATAAAATATTCCATCAACCACTTTCAAAACCATTCAAACACTTGAAAAAGTTGAAATCATAGGTTGTGACTCTTTATAATCATTTTTACCCTTGAACCACTCCGAAAAATCAATCAATTCATTTTTTCACTGTGAGATTTGTAGCTTTGATTCAAAGTTTGCTCCAGTCACTTTTGTGTGCTTTTTATCTTTAATATCAATTTTAGATACGTTTTTTCATATGAATGACCTGCAGTTCTTTTCTCAATTAATTCAAATTCAAATTTCCTTTTTAGAATTAATACGTCCTGTACAGTATTTTAGGATAGATTTTATTCTTGTGAAAACAATCATTATTTATATTATTATTACTTTATAGTAACAAAGCTAAAAGAATAATTTTGTAGTGTTTTTGTTTGAAAAGTCTTGAGGTTACTATCCTTACATAATCTTACCTTAAACAAAGTTTGATGATAGGAAAATTACTTCATTTTTGATGAAAAATTTATATCCACCTCTCAAAAGAATATTTCAAGGCTATTAAGAAAATCATCACTAAAGATATGAAGAATTAATCATATTTTCTATAGTGATAATGGGAATTTATAGAGCTACTTTGGGGAAACTCATATCTACCTCTCTGGTTCTTTATATCTCAAAAATTGATCATCATATATCTATATTGATGTTTGGAGAATTCATGCATTTTTCTCCCTATGTAGTAAAAGAAATTTGATTCACAAAGAGCTCTCCAAGCTCCTTTATTTTATTGGGCAAAAATATAATTAATTAAGCTTCACTATCTCTCGTCAAATTTGAGCAAATGTTTTTTATTTCATATCCTATGGAGTTCCCTTTTATAGCTACAAGGCTTTTTACCTATAATATATCCTCATCATTTTGAATTAATTTGAATATTTCATTATTAATACATCAATTCCATCCAAAATCCCATCATAAAATTGTTTTTTTTTCAAATTAGTTTTCATTAAATTCTCAGAGGTTGGAAAATTTGGAGGTAGAAGTAATGTGTGATCATCAGAGCAACAAATTTTCCCAAAAACAAATTTCTTATATTCTTTAAAACATAACTGCATTTGAATAATAATTTAATAGTTAAATTTATCAAGATGTTACTTTACAAATGAAGCTAAAATCAAAATTCAAAAATGAAAATCAAGATGGCAGTCAGATTCCAATTTGCAACACCAAGAGGTAAGATTCTTCATCGTTTATCTATAATAATAGGAGAAATTATTAGCTTTATGACAATATTGAACAGGTTTTTCTGGGATTTTTCTTGTTTTAATCAATTTAATTCATAGCTCATTAATTTTCTCTTCATTAATTGTAAGAAAATTAAGATATAATACCCATATTAATCCTTGAGCTGGGATATTTGGTTTTCTTTTGTCATTGTATTATGAATTATCATAACAAAAATTCTTTTCCTATTATAATTATTCAATTTAATTTTCAACATATTATTTGAAATGAAAATAACCAAGTAATTACCATGTGCCTTGAAAGTCAGAAAGTTGGCATGTTAATTTATTCCTGTGAGCCTTGATGTATATTTTACATACCCAAATAGGCCAAAATTAATATTTAAATAACTTCTGAACTATGCATAACACATAAGCCGTGAATATATACAAAATTAATCATTTTTGATTCAAGAAAATATGAATAACCTTTTTGTGAGTAAGTAAATCCATGGATCTGAGGCCAGATTTAGGTTCTAAACAGAAATCACCTAGGGTAGCTCCATACAGCGAATAAGCTTAAATTAACTCTATTAGGTGGTAAGTTGAAAAATACTTCAACACCACATCATCAGTACCGCATGAAAGAATTGTGAAAATTTTTGTTTTTCTCAATTCACACCAAAATAATGGGAATGTGAGGAATACCATGTTAAATATACCCTAAGATTAGTTTTTTTCATGTTTGTGTCTCTTAAAAATAAATTATTCTTACTTACTGGGTTGGTACACCCATACTGGATATCAGTCTTTAAACCTAAATTACTATTTTTGACATGAAAATAGCTAAGGGGGATAAAAGACATCAAAGAGAGCCAGGATACCCAGCTTCTGAGGCCTATGAGGAATGGAAGGCTCTAAATATGGGTTTCATGACTGATAATGGCGAAATGTGTATACTAAAAACCTTTGGGAACTTGGTTACCAAGTTAAACTCTAATTAAAACATGAGAAAATTGCAAATACACTGCTATTTGGACGTGAAAAGGAGGTAAAGAGCAACTTAGACTGCTGTAAACATGGCAATTCTTAATTATTTTCCATGTATAAAGCCTAAAATAGTAATTAAAGAATTTATTTGACTAGTATCCATTGATTTACCTCATAGAAACCAGCTATACTATGCTATTTGCAATTTTACATAAAAATGAGGTTGAAACTTCTAAAATTTATTGAGAATAAAGTTCTTAATTAATATTTCTGAAATATTGATGACCATTGAGGAATGATATTATATAGATATAAAGCAAAAAATTAGGCTTTCATTGGTCAAATTCAAAGCTTTACTTACAGTCCATGTTTGATGATTCCAAATGAAACGCTGAATCTTCAAAAATTCACAGAAAATGCAACCTGTGATAGAATTTCCAATAAAATTGATAACTTTTAGAAATTACTGTTTTTTTGAATATTGGAAGATTTAAAGCTTTTATGCCTTTTATTCTTAACCATAAATGGGTTGGTAGTCACATGAAAGCCTTAACTAAGTAATTATGATAATCTTACATGAAAACAGATGATGCAATCAATTATCCAAAAAGAATAATTTCTTTCTCACTCACTAGTTTCTTAGTTTGCTCCAATGAAGGCCTCTGTGAGCTGTTGTTGACTTAAAAGAGGCCTCCTCTTGCTGTTTTTTCCAAATCAACTTATTATCCAATTATTCCTTTATTAACAACAAGTAAGTATTAGTTAAAATTTTTCTTAAGTGTTTTAAATCTTTCAGAATCAATCAGAAAGACGTAAGATCATAGAAAAGAACTATAATCTGTTTTAATGCTTTTATAAATAAAATTTAGATTGTTTAAATCCACAATTTATCCATCAAATCCCTCTACCAATTGTTCCCAAGGTTCATTGGAGTATGAATGCGTGGTTCTAATTCATTCTTAAAGTTTGTCTTCAAGAATTATATTTACGATTAGTCTTGCAAAACAAAAATATATATTAAAATAATTTTATTATTTTAAGAAAGAAGTTTTATTATTCAATACTTCTTGTAATTGATTCTTGTAGACAATTACTGCTAACTGTTATAATCACTAGTAGTGTACAACAAGCAAAATAATTAATTAATTAATTAATTAATTCTTTAATTTTGGTTGTAATAATTCTTTATTATGATATTTCATAAGAACAGTCATAGTCATGTTGATTAATAGTAATATTATCAACAGTTTCATATACACATCTTACATTTGGGGCCTGGCGGTTTCTTTTGAATGTTGTACCCTAAATTAACATATTTTTAAGCTAAAAAATATATTAATTTGATAATTTTTTTCTTTCAATTTGAAGCTAAAATAATTTTTATTTTTGAAATATTCTCTGAAATATTTTTCATTGAGGGATTTGGTTTATTTTTATACTGTTTTATATGTGGCTTTTCACATCAAACAACTGATAAAATTATTTTTTGAGTTCCTCTGAATTAATCTTGATTCAAAATCATACATTTTAAATATTTTTCTCTTAAAAAAGAATAATTTTTCTAATCTAAAAGAATAAAAATAAACTCATAAAAAATATTGAAAATTAAAAAGTATAAAAAATAATTTTTCTATTATCATTTTTTTCTCTATTGTCTTTAAACAAATAAGCTGGTACCAAGCTCAGTAAGAGATATATTACAAGCCCAGAATCTGAATACAGCATTAAAAGGCAAAATGCTAAAAGAGGCACTTTATTCAAAAGGGAAATATTCAAAAATACACCAAAAGGTGTTTGTTTTCTTTCTTTATTCTTTATTTTCAGTTCAATTTATGTTAAAATGGTTCATACTAGAAATTCAAGCAACTATTAAGTTCAACCAGATGGATGTGGATAGGGAAGAGGCAAGACCAGGTCCATATGTGGCAAGTCTTTCTCAAGAAAGACATTTCTGGAGGATGCCAGAGTTTCCCCCCATTCCCCAAGGTCTTTACCCACAAACTCTGACATTAACTCTGAGCCTGAACTTATTGGAGGTAATTTTTTAAGGGCTCAACCAATTCCAAGTGGCAGCCATTAAAATATATATGAGTCCCAGTACAGAATCTGGTACAGATAAGCCAAGGAAGAGGGGTGGGAAATATGCCCAAGCCTTTTGGCAGAGGGCTACAAACTCCTACTTACACATGAAGAGCTTTCTGGGTCAGGAGAAGACCATAGCACTCTTAGGAGGATGGAGTCCATTTTTCTGCAAAGACAAGATCAAAAATATACAGAATTGGTTGAATAACCAAATTCTTTTATCCATAGACCAGAAGAAAGAGTTGGAAATGAACCCATCTTTGGAAAAAGAAGGCCCAGTGGCATCAACCAGCTCCAAACTAGCTCCAGAAGTGTCCAAAGACAAGCCCAAGGGACCTCAGAAGAAGCAGAAAGGTATCAAGAACAATCAAGGCAAGGGAAAAGGCAAAGCCAATTGGCACAGACCTTACCCACCAGGGTACAGGAGCCTCTGCCATGAAGAGTGTATTCAATATGGCCAGAACTCTTATGGAATTCACATCCAAGGGGCAGGGAAGGATGAACAGGACCTGTCCATGCAAATAATAGATGAAATTAAATTTATAAAATCTATTATTGATGTAGAACTTTGTAAATTTGATGCAAAATTTAATAAATTAACATCAGATATCAATGACTTAAAAAAAGAAAGACAGAAAATTTGATAAATGGAATAAAGTGACAAAATCCAGACTAAAGTATAAAATGATGAATTGGAAGATCTTTCCATTGATCACATTAATTACTAACTTACAATTTTGAAAAATCATGTTTTAGAAAAAGTTAATATTAAAAATCTTTTTTACAAACATCAGGCAAGAAGTGACAATGAAAGGCAGAATTAAAGAATGAAATAATTGCACATTTAGAGACAATCAATAAGAGTTATGAACCAAATTCACAAATTTCCAGACATTTTAAACCTTTTACTGAAGAAAACCTTGCTGTGAAAGAAATTTTAACGCTTTTCTAGGAGGAAATGCAATCTCTGAAAAAGATTTTCCCAAATTAGAGAAATGGCCAACACTCTCTGGTGAAGGTGAATATAGCCATATTGAGCTCATTAGATTGATTGATATGTTTCTAGAATATTTTTATTTACCACATGAAATGATATTGGCAAAATTACATGCTTTTTTTACCATAACTGCAAAGAAATGGTGTGAAAATATGAGACAAGACCATGGTGAACATTATTGGCTTTGTTGGAAATCTGAAATAAACATCAAATGGGGAAATAATTCTTGGATATTTTACATAGAAATTTTTTTGAAAGTGCCACTTTAAACTGAGAAAAGGATAAGCCAATTACTTGGTTCCTCAAACAGAAATAAATTATTTCTTTTTTACACCCAGATATGCTTGACTCAATCATTAATATCAAAATATCAAGAAATTGTGGAGGAGAACTAGAACATGCTATCAAGTGCAGCTTTGTAGAAACCTGTTCAACAGAGGACTATATTAATGCAATGGAAGATATCATTACTAGGACAAGAATTGGCAAAACCTGGACTAGAAGACCTGTGGAGTCCAAAATGGTCCCAAAGATTTCTAGAGAGGATAAAAGACCTGAAAGACCTGTCTTAAAGTGTCATAAATAGGAAAGAACCTCACATTTATCCAATACTTGCACCAAAAAGACCAAAATAAATGAAGTTCAAGTCATTAAAGAGGTTTAGTGTGCTGAAGAGAAAGGAGAATCTGGCCAAGATTCTGTGATTTCTGAAGAAACACAAGTGGAGGACTATCCCATTGAAAACATTAAAGCTTTCTTTGAAGTCACTGAAGTTCATACTCACTTACCAGAGTATATTAAAGATTTCTATAACCTGATCAATATCCAGGATGCCAGAATGTGTAATACTAAACCTGCTAAGGGCAAAGGTTACACTTCTTGAGCATCTTGTATTACATCAATCCTGCTGAATGATGTTGAAGCCAAATTAAATTTGGAAACAGGGGCATTTTGCACTTGTATAGGCAAAGACTACCTTCATATGTACCCCTTGGGAATATTGGACACTAATATTGTATTTAGACACCCTGCAGGAAGTGTGAGAATGGAGACAGAGATAGTATAAAGGACAATTTTACATCTCAACATATCCTTCTTGGAAATTATTACTTAAATATTTATGGTATTAACATTGCCAACCATAAAGACAGATATTTTGAGTTTGGAAAAAATAAAATACAAATATTTGCTTTTTCCAATATGATCAAACAAATATAAGTAGTATCTACAAATGAATATACCTATAGTGAGGTATTTGTGACTGATGAAAGTTTTTAAGCACAGATTAATCTATCATCATCATCAAAGATGAGTAATGAGCTTATTGATGTGTTATACACATATAATAATGCATTTTCTTCAGATAATGAACCATTAGGGGCTATTAGAGGAAATTAAGTTAATGTTACTCTTAATATTGACAGAACATATCCTCCAGTACTTAGAAGAATGGCTTACCCGGAGATCCCCAGAGCTAGAGAAGCATTGGAAAAACATATCCAAGAGTTATGCAAGGCTTACCTGTGAAAAATTAAGCAAATATTACCAATATTTGACTTATTGTGCTATGAATGCTATTATGAAATTAAATAATAAGATAGAAAATAATTAATATGATTATGGCCTAAAGTATTTATATTATTAAATAAATAAAACAACATAAATTATACTATAAAAAATATAGTAAGAATAAATATATTAATATTTAATACTTAATACATTTATGCCTCTTTATTACTTCTAAAAACAAATAATAAATGATTAAAAAGTTTTTTTTAATAATAAAAAACAATTTATAACACTAATATTACCAATATTATAGTTATATAGTAATATAAATACTATTTATCTCAATAAAATAATTATTAAAGTAGTAATAAAGAGAAAATTATTATAAAAGATGAAAATAACCTACTTTTTACACTTAATATAATGATTTTGGATATATTTATGCCTAAAAGTTTAAATAAAACTTATTTAAATTGTATTTACAGTAGAAAATAGAAGAATTAAAAATATTCTTATTTTTATGTGGAATTAAAGATTTTAGAGAGAATTCAAAAAAAATTTGAATGAATCACCTCAAAGGTGCTGATTATAATGAATATTATCTTCGTTCTTTTATAATATAATAGATTTATATATATATAATAAAGATATTACTTTTGATCTATTGTTTCTATTGTTTTTCAAGCGTCTGAGGGGGAAATAGAGGTAAAAAGAGCTCTATATAAAGTAAAATCTTCCCTCCTAGAGTCCAGAAGGCTTCTAGTAGATTTTTAATGATTTTGTGTACTGAAAGTGATCAGTATTTCAAGTTCTAGTGATGATTACATCATAATTAAACCATCTTATCTCCTTATTACACCATTATTTAGAGTTATCACTGTAACTCTAAGTCTGCTGGCATCATAGGCTTGGAAGAAGACTAAAATTCATGAATTTTATTATTTTTAATCTTAATAAACTAGTATTTACCACTTTGAACACTTATATGACTGTTAAACTAAAATTAAGATTGCAGTGAGTGATGACAAATGATCAATTTTAAGCTTAAACTTTGATCGTTAATAAAATTTGAGTTATAAAACCTACAGCCATTCAGAGATTGAATGATGATATCTTAGAATTTCACTAATAAGCTTCCAAGATCATCTCATTAAATCATCAAAACTCTATTTTTGATTATTTTTTCTTGTAACTCATCTTTTCTGTTGAAATTTACTATTTTAAACTTCAAACCATGATTTCAAGGGGTTATAACATTAATAAAATGATAGGAATTACCACATTATTCACATATGAGCTAGTGTAATCTGAATATCCACTCTCTTCTAAGTTTGGACAACTTTCACAACAAATTGGTCAACAGCTATAACAATTTTGTTCAATATGCCCTTACAAGTTATAACCTCATTTATAACTTGTCAAATAAAGTTTATATCTGCATCCTTACAGTAATTAAGTGGTAACTTCTTTTTGGTTAAGATATCTATCATGTAAATTTTGAGAGGTATGAGCTAAAAACCATGAATATATGCATTGATAATAAAGGTGCATATATGCAGGTTATTTCAGTAAGTATTGACTTTAAAGCTATAACATGAAGGCTTTATATGTGGAGTTTTTCATGGGGAATCTAAGGGTGCAATCCATTCAGCATTTATTTCATTTTCTTCAGAGATAAGCAAGAATTTATGCTTTTTTATGGCACTTTTACTTATTACACAGTAAGTATTGTCTATACAGATATGACATAAAAATGTCATATTTCTATTTTACCGCAAGTAATCTAATGGTAAAATTGATTTCAAATGTTTATTCCTTAGATTATGAGGTAATGAAGAATTTATTCCTATTTATGGCATTTCTACTGATACTATTATTAGAATAATTATTGTAAAGCTATTTTGTGACCTTTTTGGATCTGTGGTCATATCTCAAAGGCTCAAAAGTTAATACAGCTTGGTTTACTAAGAAAATTAGGCCATAATGAGGAAGTTGAAGTTAAAACTCCTGTTATTATTTCTTGGCACAATGGTATATGAAAGATGGTTGGAGATTTTATAGCATTGAATACCTATACAGTTCCAGATAGGTATCCAATTCCTAGAATCCAAGAGGCTTTGACCCAATTATCCAAAGCCAATTATATAGCCTCCATGGATGCATTAAAAGGCTTTCATCAATAGGTTTTGACGCCCAAAGCCAAGGAATTACTTAGAATTATCACTCACTGTGGTATTTATGAATATCTTAAAATGCCATTTGGTATTAAAAATGATCCATCTCACTATCAAAAAATGATGAATACCATCTTCCCCGCAGAATTATCTGAAGGATTTCTCAGTATTCATATTGATGATATAATCATATGTTCAGAATAATGGTCTTTGCATCTTGAAATACTTGCAAGGGTACTTGACAAATATGCAGGAGTGAATATGAATATTTCACTCAAGAAATGGAACTTTGGCTTTGAAGAACTTGAAGCATTGGGACATATTGTTTCTGGTTTAATCTTGGGTATTGACAAGAATAAAGTAGGAGAAGTGTTACTTAAGCCAATACCACAGAATAAAAAAGAAGTTCTTTCTTTTCTTGGATTTTCCAGCTATTATGGGAAACACCTGAAAGACTTTTCAATTATAGCCAGGTCACTCTTTAGAATCTCTGATCAACACACAGTATTTGAGATGACACAGGAAATAATTAGAGCTCATGAGAAGATAAGGAAAGGTCTTACAGAAGAACCCTTACTCCTTATTCCAGACTGGAATATACCTTTCAAATTTTACATTGATGAATGTGGAAATGGATTAGTGTAAGGTTTGTCTATGAAACTCTTGATAATAGTAACAATATCAAGAGTAACAAGACTGTCCTCAATAGAAAAACATAATATAATAAAATATTATAACCACAAATCTAAATATAATTATTAAAAATAATTATATATAAAAAAATAAATTTAATTATCATTATATAAAATAATAATAAAAAAGCTATAATAGCTATAATAAGCTATAATTATTCTGTTATTGTTATAGTCACTGACAATTATAACAATAAGAAGTGTAAAGCTATTAATGATACAATTACATGTGGAAAATATAAATATTTAACCACTTATAAATAATATAAAAATATTATTTATAAAATAATTAAAGCACCCACTGTGCATAAATAATTCTTATAAAAGAATTCTATATAAAAAAGCTAATAATAGATAAAAAAAGATATAGAATTTTAGAGAAAACATACTTATAATATAAATTTAATAAAAAAAGTCAAACAACAACAGTTATTATATTGAATAATTATTATAGGTTAAAAAACTCACCAAAAATAAATATTTTAAACAATAAAACTTTTTACAATGAAAAATATGATTAAAGAGTCTTTGAGAGGAATTTGTGAATTTTAAAAGATATTTTAAAGACAATAATTTTATAAAATAAAATATATTATAGGTGATTACAACAATAGTCTAATTTCTATGATTTCAATTCTTTGATTTGAGATATATAAAGAATAAAATACTTAAGAAATACTGTAACAATAAGATTTTATATATAATAAAACTTTACCTGTTTAAATGTCTAACATGATTGGATTCCCAATTGATGATGAACTAAAACAGTTATGAAAATACTCTTTTTATGTCTAAATAACAGCTCTCATGCTTCATAATGGATATAGAGGGCGTGCTCAGGTAAAAACTGAAACCCCATGCTTAAAAATAAGGTTCTTAACTTAAGGTAACTTATTTTTAATTCCAATTGAAAGTTACCAGTGTTTTTCTTAACTCCAAGTAAATTTAATCCTCATTTAAGTTAATTATTTTAAGCTTTAATATAAGATAGGCTTATTTATAGGAAAGCTCATCACATGAACAGCTTAAATATAGAGTCTCAAGCAGAAAACCCTTAAACTCAATTTTTCATTAATTTTTAAACAAATCTAAATTTCCTTCAAGTATAATTAAAAGAGTAAATTTCCAGGGTCATTATCCAGGAAATTTGTGTATGAAAGATACTTAAAATTGAAGTTATATGTAGATAATATTAAACTGTAAGCTGTGTGAAAGCTTCAAGCAAATCCATTCAGAGTTAGATTCTTAGTAAATTTTTGAAGTTATTACTATTTTTCCATGTAAAATAGCAATATGCACTAAACCTTGAATTTTGATAAGGTTTTAATGCTTGTAACCTAAACATTTTATGCTTATTTGAGTTTTGAAAGGTCTCAAAACTTTATTTTCAAGCCTTTATATTGGGATTTACCCGTTGGCAGCTTGAAATTCCTGTCCAAATTGGGATAAAACAAGTTTAAACTTTAATGTTGGATCAAAGTCTAATCTTAAAGTTTAAATAAGGTTGAAAATCCTCCAATACAGGTGGCAAACCTCAATTGAATCCTTTCAGATCCAAAAGGTTGGATCAAAGTCTAATCTTAAAGTTTAAATAAGGTTGAAATGCCAATACAGGTGAAAAACCTTAATTTAATCCTTGCAGATCCAAAACATTGGGTACTCCAGCTCTGTTTAGTCTTTGTCCTTTGTCCCACCTTTTTGCGTGGATTTTGCCATTTTATTTATTTAAAGCTATACTATGGCCTTAAACACTTTTAAACTGAGCTTACACAGGATTTACATTCTGTATGGCAAATCCTCAGCCAATTCAGTAAATATACACAACACCTCAATTTTAACCATAATTTTGGTAAGCTTTCATAAACCTTATGCAACTTTAAATTCAAGCTAATTTAAGCTTAAACTTGAAATTTTTTGAAAAAATGTTAAAAAAGTTACATTATTACTTTGAGATTCCTGAGTCTTCCAATAACATAAGAAATAAGCCTTTTTGGGTATAACACCCTATGGGTGTATCCTAGGTTGTTTTTGGTGTAGAATTCAAAAATTACATAATATTTATAACTTTGTTTATCCAAAACAAAGTTATACTTATTTTTTGTTATTTTTTATTTTTAATTCAATTGAAAGGTCTGTTGAAGACTAAATCAGCTGTATATAAAATCATTTGTGGCCTTATGGGTATGACATACATACCTCACAGGCTCACAATTAGGGGAAGTCCTACATCAGGTCTAAATTATTGATGAAATGCCTACAGAAGGGCCAGTTTGTTATATCTCGAGGCAATAAACAAACAAAATCCAGATATTGTGCAAGCCAAATGGAATGCTTATGTGGGGTATGTCCACTTGATAAATTACACTATTATATTGATAGAAGTGTTTCTATGGTGATGACTGACTTTAATGGCATAAAATTACTTCTTACCAAGAAAAAACCCAACAGACATATGTTGAGATGGCAGTAAGCCATTCAAGAATATAGAGGTAATATGACTATATTTCAAGAAGCAGGAAAAATTGATACGAATTGTGATGGACTTACTAGATGGAAATTATCCAATACTCCTGATAACCCAGCTTATGTGCCTTTGGAAGAAGAACCACAGATTCCAAATGATGGCATTAACATAATTGATATTGTCACTGAATTCTTTGAAGAAGTTGGAGAGTCTTATCAACAGGACAATAATTGCCATATCTTGACAACCTTTGTGGATAAAGACTGCAAAGACACAGCTATTGCTAATTCACTGGATTAAATATGGAAAAATTCTCATTCTGAGGAAGATTTCACTTGTTTGATGGCATAATTTACCACAGAACCAACCAGTCTTGTGTAATGAAATTATGCAGTAGATTTCCTATCAATACCATTTGATAGAATCTATTCTGGACACCTGTCAGAAGAAAGAATAATTGAAAAAATGGTAAACTGTGAATGGTGGCAATCTTGGAGAAAATATACCATTGAATACTGCCATACCTGTGACAGATGCCAAAATTCAAACAGGAGTACAGGCAAGAAATTTGGACTTATGATCCATATTAAATAACCAAAATCCCCTTGGGAAGTCTTTCACATGGATTTGGTCACAGCACTTCCTCCAAGTGGTGACAGAGATTAAATTTCTTTTTTAGTCATTGTAGACAGATATAGAAAAGCTCCCATATTTTTACCATGTCATACAGATGACACTGCTATGGATACAACTCTCTGTCTTTGGAATGGAGTTATTTCTGATATAGGGTTATTTAAGAATATGATAAGTGACAGAGACCCCAACTCACATCTGCACTTTAGACCAATCTTAATAGATTTTTTGGGACCAAGCTATCATTTTCTACAGCATACCAACCTCAAAAAGATGGGCTAGCAGAGAGAATGATTCAAGCTTTAGAGGAAATGATAAGGAGATCCTGTGCCTATGGATTAGAATTCAAAGACTCAGATGGATTTACCCATGACTGGTGCACTCTAATAAATGCATTAGAGCTGTCATATAAGACATCAGTTCATTCCTTGACAGGTCAAGCTCTTGCTATGTTAGAAAAAGGATGGAATCCAAGACTTCAATAAGACACACTGAGGAAAGACTCAATTGACATCAATCCTAAAGCTTCCAGCTTCAACATTATTATTGATAAAGTAAAACACCATGAAAGACAAGGAATGAATGATGCTTTTTACTATGCAAAACAGAATCGGGAAAAGAGTCATAAAGTATCAGACTTCAAAGCAGGAGACTTAGTTCTAGTTTCAACCTTGAGTTTCAATAATATCAAAGGCAAAAATAAACTTGAATATTCTTATGTAGGACCTTTTTTTATTGTTGCCTTTCATGAAACCAGCTCAGTCCAAGTGGAATTGAGTGGGGAATCGGAAAATGATCATCCCACCTTCCCAGTCAGCTTGATAAAACCTTATCAACCAGCTGATGAAGAATTGTTTCCTTTAGCTGTACGACTAATGGAACAGAATGAAGACAAAAAGATAAAGAAAGTCATTGAAAAAGGAGACTCAGGGGTAAAAATCAAATAGAATATATTTTCATATATAGAAATCCAGTACATGAAAATGAATTTCTGGAAGAATCATATATACCTGAATCAGATGAACCTTTGAGAAGATTTACACATGAAAGAAGTCCTCAAGACTAAATATGTCTATAAATTTCTTTAAATTACTTGATATTAATAACATAAAGAGGTTGGACAGTGGACATTAACCCCCTTTGAGCCCTTTTTTCTTCTTAAATATAATTAATAAGATCTTAGTACAATTTGATTTTTTGGTGGGAGGAATGTGAGCATTGAGATATACTTTACATACCCAAATAGGCCACAATGAATATTGAAGTAAATTGTGAACTATGCATAACCCATAATTCATTAATATATCCAAAATTCATCATTTTTGATTTAGAAAATATGAATACCTTTTTTGTGAGGAAGAAAATCCATGGATTTAAGGCTAGATTTAGATTATACACAACAATTAAGCTAGGGTAGCTCCATATATTGAGTAAGCTTAAATTAACTCTATGAGGTACTAATATGGAAAATAATTCAATACCACATCATCAATACCACATAAAAGAATGGTGAAAATTCTTGTTTTTCTCAATTTCACACCAAAATAATGGGAATGCAAGAAATCCCATGTTACATATACACTAAGATTACTTTTATGCATGTTTTTGGCAGTTAAAAATAGATTATTCTTACATACATTTTGGGCACATCCATAGTATATATCAGTATTTAAGCTTGAATTATTATTTTTGACATGAAAATGGCTAATGGGGCAAAATACATCAAAGAGAGTCAGGGTACCCAACTAATGAGGCCTCTGAGGTGTGGATAGCTCTTAAGCTTGGATCCATGGCTGATAATGGCCCAATTGGTATACTCAAACCTTTTGGGAACTTAGCTACCAAGATAAACTCCTATTAAATCATAAGAAAATTGCAAATAAGCTGCTATTTTGAGATGACAAGGAGTTAAAGTGAAACTTAGACTTCTGTAACCATGTTTATTCTTAATTATTTTCCATGGATAAACCCTAAAAGAGAAATCAAAACCCTTTTTGGACTAGTATCCATTGATTTACCTCATAGAAACCAGATACACTGTGCTATTTGCAATTCTACATAGAAATGAGGTAAAAACTTCAAAAATTCATTAAAAATACATTTTTAATGAATACTTCTGAAGCTTTCAGGAAAGATTTTTAATGTTATGATCAATTAATAAACCAAATAGAACTATGGTTTCATGAGTAAAACTAAAAGTTTTACTTACAGTGAATGTTTGATAATTCCATATGAAACACTTAATCTTCAAAAATTCACAGAAAATACAACCTGTGATGGAATTTCCAATATCATTGATAATTTTGAGAAATTAATTTTTATTTCAAAATTGAAGAAGATTCATAATTTTTACTCCTTTCAATCCTAACCATCAATGGTTTGGTAATCACATAAAAGCTTTAATTCAGTAATTATGATAATATTACATGACACCAGATGATGCAATCAATCATCCAAAAAGATAATTTCTTTCTCACTGACTGGCTTTTCAGCTTGCTACATTGAATGCCTCTGTGGGAGGTTGTTGACTTAAAAGAGGCCTCCTCTTTGTGTTTTGTCCAAATGATCTTATTATCCAATTATACCTATATTAACAACAAGAGAGTATTAGTTAGATATTTTCCTAAGTGTTTTGAATATTTCAGAATTAGCCAGAATGACATGAAGTAATAAAAACAAACTATTATTTGTTGTAATACTGTTATAAATCAAATTTTGCCCCTTTAAATCCACAATTATCTGTTGAATCTCTCTACCAATTCTTTCTGAGGTTCATTGAAGTATTATTGAGTGGTTTGAATTCATTATTTAAGTTTTTCTGTAATATTACTTTTATTCAAGAATGATATTTAAAATTATTCTTTTAAAAGATAATTATATATTCAAATAATTTTATTATTTTAATAAAGAAGTTTTATGATTAAATACTTCTTGTAATTGATTCTAGTAGACAATTAATTTTTACTGTTATAATCACTAGTAGTGTATAACAATTAAAAGAAATAATTAATTAATTAATTATTTCTTTGATTGTGGTTATAATAGTTTTCTTATTATATTTCATAAGAACAGTCATAGTAATTCTGATTAATAGTAATATTATCAACAATTTCATAGACACATCTTAAAATTCCATAGGCAAATCAAAATGGAAGAGTTTTATGAATATTTATTTCATTCAGCTAATATGTGAGGATTTTTCCAATAATACGAAGCATTCCTTTTACAAATTTGAATTGGACTTTTACCTCATTTTGGCACTACTTCATTCAAAATGAAGTATATTTGATTTCAAAACACAATGTTCAAATACTATAATGAAGGTGTTAGGTATGGAATAAGAGTTCTTTTTGTAAATTTAAACCCCTTTTTTCTGAAAAGAAACAAAGAAATTTATTTGTAAAATTCAATTTAAGTTCTATGAAATTGGTTGTGAAAAATGATTTAAAGTTAAAAAAAACTTGATATTAATAAATATTTATTGAAATAAATAGATTATCTTATATTCAAGAAATAATTAAAATAAATTGATTTTTAAATTTCAACAAAACATTCAAGTTTGTGATTCTAATATCATTCAAAACTATATTTTTTCATTCTTACCTTTTGATAATTTAGACTCCAATTTGAGCTCAAGTATTCTTTTATTAACAAAGGGATATTTATATATACTTAATAATATCATGAATAAATACATATTTCCATCAAATTAATAAAAAAAGAGAAATATGCTGATATCAACGAAATTTTCTTATGATATAATACTTAAATAAGAAAGGCTGTATAGGCTTTCTTTTTTTACACAAATTGCTTAATCTATTAACCTGATAGTAATTTCATTTTAATTTTATATATGGCTCTTTATTTTTTTCTATCAGTATTAAAAAATAATTTTAATCACAAGTGAAATGCTATCATTACAACTATAATTGAAAGAAAGCAGAATTTATTTATTTTGGAATACTCAAGATGAAATTGATATCAACATATGATCGCAAAAACTAGAAAATCGTGAATTAATATCAGATTTTTCAAAAAGGAATACTAAATATAAATTCAGTCCAATCCCAAGATCAAAAAAGTGGATAATTACTTAAGAAAAAGCTGATTTACAATGAAAAATATTTTTTCAAAATTACTGAGTGGAGATAAAAAAAATAACTTCACATTATTTCATTTCATATTATTCTGATAAATTAGTTTTAGATATAATATTTTGTAGTTTTAAATTTCAATTTTTTTCTTTTTTAAATTCAAAGGAAAAGAGATTAATATGTCTCATCACCTTTCAATTTCTTTCACAAAGATTAATTGAAAGTATAATAATTTTAGATACAGGTTATAATTATAAATCTTTTTGTATTAAGTCAAAACTCTTGACTATGAAAAAACCTGAAATAGTTTATAATCTCATCACAAATATTAGTATTTTTATTTTAAAAGAAAAGATTAATGCACTATTTTTTCTTAGTGGTACTGACTTTGAGAGTCAAATTGTATTTCAAATAAAAAATATTATATGTTGAGAATTCTGAAACAACTAGCCTTTCTATTAATACAAATTCTTTCAAGAGACATTCTGGCCACTTAGCAAAGCCTTTAGTACTATTCATACTTACAAACCTGTTAAACGCAAGTATGCCCACTTATGGAATAATCTATGTAATTTCAGAACACAGTGATTTTTTTAATATAATACTTTTGGTAAGCATATTTCAATTTTGAATTTTTAAATGTAAGATTCACATAAAAAATAACTATGCTTTCTGTAGGACAGAAGCTAGCAAGAGTAATTCAAAGATTTCCATTTCTGGGCCTCTTTGACTCTAATAAAACCCGCTCTGTTTATTTATATTTAGTCAAAAAAAATGATCGAGTTGTTTGATATAATATCTGCACCACTTTCTTGGTTTATCCCATTTTGAGGTGAAAATGCAATATGGTTTCACACCAGAGCTTTAAATGGATATCAAAGTAGGATGCCTTTACATGAATCAATACTTGAAAAGATGAGAAACTGGTTTTGTTGGAACGCTCCAAGACTAGGATTGCAAATTTGAGCCCTACTTGTTATTCAAGCAAGGTGAAATCATCAAACATTTTCAAAGCTATCCAGTTTTCTTCTGATCTTACTAGATTGGAATATGGGAAGGTTGCAATGAGCTATAGCTATATATATTTAAATTGCTATTTTATCACAAATTCAAAACCAGTAATAGTAACACTTCAATGAAACAAATAGTTAATATAAACATTGCTACAAATTGAGAAGAAAATAGTAAGTATACCTAGAGTGTTGTTAATAGAAGATACAAAACACTATAAGTATGACTTTTGAGTCACAAATAGAAATCACTCTGCGGCATATGATAAAGAAGATAGGTTAGCTTTCACAGCTGGTTCAATATTCGTGGATTATAATAGTTACGTCATTACTAATCTTATCAGACTTCTCTCACTGACATAATCAATTTCATAATGATTGATCTGCATCACTGCTGCGGGTTTGTCAATGATCATCTATAATTTTTCTTCAATATCACTCAGTTGCCCTCCCATAATCATTTCTAATTCTCAATTACTCTTTGTTATCACTTCATAATCTCTCTCTCTCAATTTCAGTAAGTTCATACAATCAGACTAGCATGACCCCAGAATCAGGATCAAGACTCTTCTACTAACTACAAGTAATAAAAAGGGACAGTGGAGGTAAAATCATCATGAATCAATAATATATCTTATTCAAAATTAAATTATTGTAAACATTGTGTTAAATTATAACTTTTCTTGAGGCTGTACCCTTTCTTTTGAATAAGTAGTTCAGATAGACATAGAATCATCCTTATAGTTAGTGTTATAGTCATCTAAGGTAAACTACTCCTCTATTTATGTCAATCATTGCATTAGTCTATTAACCCATTAAACTAATCCTATTTCCAAACTAATCACGTTGTACTTAACCATATCTACTATAGCTTTACCACTACTGTGTGCAAGAATATTCATCTTATACTGCAATAAAGTGACAGAAGAGGTCTTTAGATCATAACTAACTCTCAACTGAGATTACACCTATTATACCTAAATAATCCCCAAGCTTTGTGAGTAAGAGTGAGATATAGATGTGAAGACAAAAATCAACTATCAAATAGAATAACAAGAAAGAGATAATTATGAACTGAGTATTGTCCTTCTCAATCAACACAACAGACTTCTATTTATACAAAACTGGATTTCCAATTGGTGACGGAAACATAAGTACAAATAAAGCTAAGTATCCGGAAATTCTTAGAGCTCAGACCTTAGTTTCCCATTCCTCTTCCACATTAACACAAAAGGAGGATCTGTTCACAACAAAATTTCAGTCTGTTTTTCTTTTCTTTTCAATATGTTGACTCCACAAATCATCTTTTTTTCAAAATGCTGATTCCATAAATTGATTAGAATCTTAATGTTAGATGTCAAAACTAAGCAGTAACATTGCATTAATTAAGGTAGCAGTAAATGAGTATAGAAAAAGATTTTACCTAAGCGGTGGACTACAAATAGCTATGAGAACATAAGACCAGTAACAAAGAAAGGTACAATGGAAGATAATCTGCTTAAACAACAATGGATCAGTCAACTTTGGAACAGCCTAGACAACTAGTCTTGAGAAATAACAATGCCTGAATCAAGCAGGTCAAACTTGATAATAAGATAGACAAAGAGGAAAGATAAGAAAGGGAGAGACGATAAAAATATGAGAATAAGAGACTAAGAGAAAAGGATGAGAAAATGATAGACAAAGAAAGGGAAAGTAAAGAAATAGGAGACGGAAGAAAAGGAGTGAGTGTAAAGTTCGAGGCTGAGTGAGGATCTTGATTCAGGGTGATGATTGCTGGTTTATATGTTGTGGAATGTTCGATTATGCGCAGTGATCTGCGTATGTCGATCTTGCTTCGGTCAGTTTTCCAATAGTGGCGGTGTGCCGTCTGTTGGACTAGGAGTGACGCAATGCTGATCAACTTGGTCATCGCAATCTTCAACACTTAATGGTGTATTTTGATCAAGACGGACTTTCAATCGGACACGGCCATTATGAGTAATATTTCTATGCTATAGTGCGCACTTGGGACAATTCTCTGGAGCAATAACATGAGAATATGGGCACTTGTGAGCTTGGAGCAGATAGGAAAGGCTAGTTTTTTTGCAATCTTCATTTGGACAGCGCCAACCCTTGGGGAGAGGTTTGTTACATTGTTCTTGAAGGACATGCCGATTCCGACATCTCAAGAGTTCAGGACACACCATTTTCAAATTAATGGGTTGTGTAGCGCCCAAACAAGCAGGACAGATTGGGATAGGTAATTGAGCTGCCTGGTCCTGGCATCGACCGCAAAACGTAGGATCAACTTGATGGTTATTGTCACATTTCCAAAAGATTAGTCTTGCGTTTTTTCTCCTTGAGTAAGCTGCCTTTTTCTTCAAAATTTGATTGCAACGTCCGTGGATCAGATGATCGTTTTTACATGTCACAGGCTGGGAGCATGTCCGTCGGGAATCAGCACAAGTGGGAATATAGCAACTCCGAAAAAATCCAAAGCTCTGTACACTTTGTGAGTAGATGTCAAAAAACATTAGCAGCGCAAACAATCTAATCGGTAGAAGTTTCATTTTCGTTAAATTAATTCAGAACAGAATTTGGACAGTCTGTGATTGCTCCTGATGTGGTTTGAATAGCCCCTGTGAGTTATGTGTAATCAATGGATACTGAGTAAAACATACAACAATAATGATAAAAAAAGGTACCAACAATTTCATGAATTACGTGTAAAAAATAGTGAGAAATGCTGAAAAAGTGCACATATAGCCGTAAATGGCTGTCGGGTTAGTCTTGCAAAAGTGAAAGGAGGTTTCTGGATGTCGGATAGTGATTCCCATCAGTGGACAGCGTTGTGGCCTTATAGCCATGAGGCTGAATCAATAATCACTAAATCTCAGACCAGCTGAGACAGAATCTCAAAGCATAACTCAGGGAGTTAGTAATCTTAAGAGTCAATCTTGGATGTGTGGCTGCAACACAAAAGAGCAGCTCAATTGAAACAGCTCCGCTCCCAATTGGCAAGGTAAGACATACTCACATCCCCAAAAGGCTGGTCACACTCATTGGCATTTCCCTTCAGACATCCCAAAACGTCGATTTCAGAAGGGCAATGACAATCCTGTCTGGTTTTGCACATACCAGGGCCGAACGAGAGCATAACCCCCAACATGCAGAAGACAAACGGCGATAATCAAAACAAAACTTGCGTCAATTGGATAGGGACAAAATAACGCTAGCTGCTAGCTATCACTGTGGTGGAGGAAGATGGAATGACTCTTGTCTCTTCGCTCCTCTTCTGATCTATTTTACAAGTAGCAAGTCTGCTAGGGTAGTACTTGTGTCGCTGAAATCACTTTTAAAGGTGAGAGAGTCTTCCAAATTTTCCTTAGTAGTCCTACTGGATAATATTAAAATCTTATCAAAAAATAGGGCTCAATACCATTCAAGAATCATATGCCGAGAGACAGGATAACTATTGTTACAATTGAATTAGACGCCACCAGACATTTCGAAAACTGACACAACTGTCTCAGGAAAAAACAGAAAAATGCCTAATCTAAACACGCAAAAAAACACCTCAATGCTTGATATAATAAAAAATAAAAAAACAGTGGAAAATGGAATCTCTTGATGTTTTGCTATATCAACTTGTAGCATTCTTCTATTATCCAAAAAGCTTTTACTGAAAAAATGAAACTACGCCTCACTCATCATGCCATTAATTAATGAAAGGCTAAAACGGGCTGAACTTTGAGCTTTACAAGACCAAAAGATCTCCATTGCAGAGATCCTGGAAGATTTAAAAAATCTAAAACAAGAAGATTTTTGGTTGCGATCTCGCCATCTTCCAAATTCAGCACCACCGAAAATAGCCTGCAACCCAAATGCAGTACTTGCCCATCTCCAATGATACATGTACATCACTTCAAATATCCCTAAGAGTTGCACCTGAAGTGTTGCAGTGTATTCCTTTGTATCGCATATTCAAATTTTCTTGTTTTGAATCATTTTTCCAGTGGTGATTTCTTTTTATCTGCTAGAGGTGCACTTTGAATGATGAGAACCTTTGAATGAGTGGTTTTTAGCGGATAGTCAACTTTCACATGGATTTTTCTAAAATTTTATGACTCTTGCATGCTTAAGAAAGTTCCAATCATAGGGTTTCTCTTGAATTGTGAATTTAAATACATTATTTGTATTATCCTCAAATTTGCTCAAATGTAAGTTTTGATTCAGCTAGATAGGCCATTTTATTTGGATATACATTACTCCCTTTCAAAAAAAAATGGAAAGAAGATATTGAATTAGATTTCACAATGAAGATTTATTTGACTCTTTATTTTTGTATAAAAAATTAAATATCAATGAAAATTTAAAAATGATTACTCTTACCTCTGAATCAAAAAAGTATCAACAACATAATGTTTTTTCGGAAGAAAATTTTCCATTCATTAAGATTATCTCATATCTTTGATAAATAATCATTATTCTGTAAAGAACTTAGATAAAATCACAGGTATTTTATAATGAAGCTTAAATTGATATAAAAATTCTGATTCATTGATGAAAAACCAAGTACAATCCCAACTTCTAATTTTACCATTTCCCATATAAGAAAATATATTAGAAATAAGTGAGAAAATTGGTAAGAATAATAATCATAGGTACCATTTAGAAGCAGCTTAAAATCTCTTTTGGAAATAAATAATTTCAAGACTGAAAGATCTTAGTGAAATAACTACTTGAGAATTGAAGTGTTCCTTTGGTTTGGAATATCAGATATAATACACCATATAAGTGTTTTTGTAACTTGATAGTATTTTTTTTATATTTCTCATTTTTTTGTAGATATATTGAGAAACTATATTAATCTATAATCTCAAGAAAAACAGAAGAACATCTCATATGACTAAAGAACATTGTTCCTTCATTTAACTCCCAATTACAGTGATTATTATCATTTATGGAGACACTATAAAGCTCTTAAAGGCTTCTATGCATTTGTATTACATTCCCTTATATTTTCACAAATTTCTTTTCTAAAAGCTTCATTACCCTCATTGATAAAACCAAAAATAATTGAATATTAAATCTAATGAAAAAATTCTAAGCTAGGAATATCAAATTCATATTTGCTTTCAAAGGAGAATAATTGAAATTTGAGTAACTAGATAAATCAAATCTATTCCTAAATTAATTTTTCAAGAAGGAAAAGTCTCATAAGATAAATTCTCAGCTACCATTACATATATGTAAAAAAGATTTATCAAAATATAAATAGACAATCATTCATGAGAAACTTATATATTGAGTGCAGAATGAACTATACTTCAGGATAACAAGATACTATTACTTAATAACTGATTTTATACTTTTTTTAGATTTCTTTCAATATATTCAAATAAGGTCACCTTCTTATTTAGACATGAAATATACTTTAAGAATAATATGTAAATATACCTACTTAGAAAGTAAAAAAATTTCTTCAAAAACCTAAAATAAAAACTTTAAAGAAATTATTAAAAAGTTTTAATTCAGAAAAAAAGAATTATTTGAAATAATTTTACTTTTACATATCAGTTTACAACCAAGCATCTATAAATCCCCAAATATACAGGGGGAAACATGAAATATGCATTTCTTTGAAAAACAGATCAAGTTTGAAACCGAATATTGTTTCTTTTTGTTTCATATATTAAATGAATTCTTTGTTTGATATAAAGCTTACTTGAGATTGAAGAAAGGTTTTTGAATTAATCTTAGGTATTTTGATTTATTTCAAGTGAACTCAGAGTTCATTCAGCTTCATGTAAGCAGAAACTATGTATTTCAAGAAGAATTATATTTAAATTTTGGCTTTTATTATCAAATTGGGATAAAATGATATTTAACAAAACGTAAATGCCAAAGATAACCCACTCAAGAGGTAGAAGTATAAGCTTCTTTTTGAGTTTTTTATGAGTATTTGAATCAAGAAAGCTAACTTGTCTAAGTATATTGCATGAAAATAGAATTTCAGCACAGCATCTCATTTATTTTCTATAACATTTTGAAAATTTAACAATGGGAATAACTGATTCTACTAACTCAGATCAAATATAAATATCTTGGAAATATGAAGAATACAGATTCACAATGAGAGAAACCTTAAAAATGATATGAATATATTTATCAAGCTTATAGTTAATAATACAAATGGTAATTATGAGCTTATGAGAAATTTTGACTAAATAACTTTCTAATTTTTCAACTAAAATACACTTAAAGTAATTTAATACTATATAATTAGCTAAAACCTTTGGAGCTAAGATCTATTTTTGGGAAAAGGGATTCATGATAAATTGGGAAAACAGTTACCCAAAGCAATAAATCCCTGACCAAAGATGAGATGAATTGTTAACAGCTTAAAAATATAGTTTCAAGCAAAAATTGTTTAAGCTCAATTTTTGATTAATTTTTAAAGAAATCTTAATTTTCATTAAAATTGCAAATCTCAAGGCTAATTACCAATAAAACCTGTCTATAAAAGATACTTAAACTTCAATTTATACACAGATAACATCAATTTTTAAGCTGTGTATAATTATTAAGCAAATCAATTAAGAATGGGAATTTCAATGAATTTTTAAAGTTATTGCTACGTTTCCAATTAAAATATAAATACACACAAAACCTTAACTTTTGATAAGGTTTTAATTTTTGTAAACTTAAAGCTTTAAGCTTATTTAAGCTTTGACATTTCTTAAAACCTTGATTTAGAGCTTTCATATTGGCATTTATCCTTTGGAAGCTTGAAATTCCTGTACAAATTGGGATAAAACCAGTTTAAACTTTAAGGTTGGATCAAAGTCTAATCTCAAAGTTTAAATGAGTTTGAGAATCCTCCAATACAGGTGGAAAACCTTAATTGAATCCTTGCAGATCTAAAAGGTTGGGTACCCCAGCTCTGTGTGGTCTTTTTCCCTTGTCCTTTTACTTATTTAAAGCCATAGTATGGCTCTAAACCCTTTTAAATTGAGCTCACACAGTATTTACCTTCTTTATGGCAAATCCTTAGCCAATTCAGTAAATATACACAACACCTCAATTTAAACTTCAATTTTGGTAAGCTTGCATAAACCTTTTGCAACTTTAAATTGAAGCTTAAATAAGCTTAAATCTAACAATTTTCAAAAAATTCTAAAAAGGTTGAAATTGTACTGTGATACTCCCAAATCTTCTAATAACATAAGGAATAACCATTTTTGGGTATAACACCCTTTGGGTCTGCCCTAGGTTATTTTTGGAATAAAATCCAAAAAAAACATGATAATTATAATTTTGGTTATTCAAAAAAGGTTATACCTATTTTTTGTTATTTTTTACATTTTAAATCCAATTGATAGGTCTTTCAAGGACTAAATCAACTGTGTATAAAGCTCTTTGTTGCTGTCAGCCTGTGACTCAAAGCCAAAGCACAAGCATGACAGCCAAATACCATAAACCAATGGTAGAGCAAAATACCACAAAAACATGGACCTGGGAAAAAACAGCTCAAAAGGTATCAAAAAAGAGAAAACTCACCTGTTTCCAAATATAAAAGTCACATCACCATAGGACAAAAAATAACAAAGTTATTCCTGCTCAAAGAAGCTGCTGAGCATAAACTGCAATTGTCACCTCTCATCTGAAATCCATAGGAAGAGGCTTAACTCCAGAAAAAAGGTATTCAAATTGAAGCTCTAAGTCAGGGCTATCCAATGGTACTCTCCAAATTGAGCTCTAACCAACACTACAGAGGTTATGGCCAAAATAAGGTCAAATAAGGGTGAACCAAAGATTCACCTCTCATTTAACCTCTACAGTTTCAGTTTTTGATGAATAAAGTGGGGTCATTTTGGAAATATCACAATCAAGGCTATCTGATGGTTCCATTCATACCCCCATATCTCATCTAGATCACAAGCTATGGGGCAAACAAGTTCCATACATATTTTGAGAAAATCATATATCTGGATAACAGAAGTTGAACATGGAATAACTTTGCCATATTTAATGTTACCTATACCAAATTAGATACCATTGTGTAGATCCCATCGAGGGCTACACAATGAAACAATTTTGAGCTCAATATCTAAAAAGCTTACAAAGGTATAGCAGATTTAAAATTAAAATACCACATATTGGCCAATACACCTTTACTGTGGGATACTATCCCATAAATATGATTATGAGGTGTCAAATATACAAAGATACTTGTTTATAATTCAATACCTCATAGTTAATTTAATACTGGGGTAGCATACAGGTTCTGTACAGACTTCTTTGTGTCATACACAACAGAGGAGGGCTGTGTGGTCCCCAGATGAACGTTTTCACCCTGTATGGGGGAGAACTGCCCAAATGTGGTTTCAAAACCACATCTGAGCCCAATACAGAGTATACAGGCCTTGTGCAACCCACAAGCCAGTTCTCCAAAGTGAAAAATTTTCACTTCCTCTATGTGGATGGTCTAGAGGACCTTTCCACACATTTCGGGATAAAGGAGGCCATTTTCTCTTCTGGAAAATGAATCCCCATCCTTCTCTTGAATTCCTATGTAGTAAAACTGTCAAAAACAGTTATACTATTGGAAAAGAATCAGTTTGTCACAACCACAAAGACTGACCCTCCTCCATGGGTGTTGCGGCAATTCTAACCTGGAACCAAGCTGGGGCCAATTGGCCACACCATATCTTTTATGGCCAATTGGTCCCCTCTGGTGCTCTATATCCATTTGGCCATTTCTGGCCTCAGGCTATATCCTGCCATCATTGGCCTCCTTGGCCAATTTCCACTTCACCAACCCCCAGGCCTTTATCTTTGATTTTGGGCCTGGGGGGTCTTTTTGTCTTCTAGGGGCTTCCAGGCCCCTAGCCATCATCAGTGGTTTTCGGACACCCCCTTTTATTAGGGGGGCTTAGGCCTAAATGGCCTTTTTGGGCCATTTAGGCCCCCTACGGCTTCTACGGCCCGTGAGCCATGATTCACGGTCCACGGTTCGCGGTCCATAGGCCAATGAGGCCAAAAGGGGTAAAAGGGGGCAGCCATCTAGCCCCCAAACCATAATTGGACCCACCTGAGCCAATTTTGGCCATCAATTCCATGGACACCAAAATGGCCATAGAACCCGTAGGACCCAAATTTGGCCATGGACCACCATGGACCATATTTCAAGCCATGGCCTCTGGCAGCCACCAGAGGCCACCAAACCAGCTCAGCAAGCATTCCACTCAACTTAAGGGGAATTCCTTCCATTCCTCCATGCAGGAGTGGTGCATATATGGTATTATATACCATTATGCACCATTTTTGCTCAGCAATTCAATGGTGACATTTTCAGGACCAAATTAAACCTTTCCAAATCAACGTCCCAAAATCCAACACCCATTTTGAAGGAGGATTCTTTAACTCATCAGTCTGGCAATCCATGGAAGGAATCAGAAGACCATTCAAGGATCCCAATCACCTGGCCCTGCAGGAGTTGGGTTGGCAATTTCATTCAGGATCATTCCAAGGGTATTCTCAGAGGTAATAAAGTCTTTCAATAAGCTTTCAAGGCATCAAGTTTTTCAATACTCCTTGGACAACTCAATTGGTCCATACAGGCGTAAATCAATAAACCTGCATGTCCTTGGCCCAATTGGGCCAATTCAATCTTCCACTGTGGGAATTCAATCACACAGTTCAATTTCAAGATGGCCAGAGCTTTATTGGCCCAATTCAGACAATACAGCTGGTGATCCACCTTCCAGGATCAGTCTTTCAGTTTTTCACATATACTGGCCACCTTTTCAGCACCTGGGGACTTTTTCCCCAGTTAATTAATATATTGGATTTATTTTTATCTTTATTTTCTTTTACTTTATTAAAGTTAATACTGATAATCTTAAGTCAGTCATTCAGCACCCTTTCTCTTTTTCTTCTTTGCCTGTCAGTGGATATTGGTGGTCATATCCTTTACTAATTCCATTTCCTTTTCTGGCAGGTTGAAACGGTGAATTGAGGATTCACTTGGTTTGCTTCTTTTATTATCTTTGGCCTTTGGCTTTTCATCTTTGGCATACTTGTCTTTCCCATTCTTCTTCCTTAAAGAAATAAATCTTTATTATTCTTCTTATCTTTTGGAGCCCTCCAAGTGAGCTCTTGATTCCTGAGTGCCAGGCCCTCTTGCTTCCATAAGAGCCCCTGTGACATTATATTAATTAACTCATAATTTCTTTTCATTCTATTAATTCATTCTTCATCATTTTATTCATTAATTCTTCATCAATTCCATTCATTCATTCATCGAAATTATGCCTCTTTAATGCTTATGAATTTAATGATTCTTCATCACCTCTCAATTTTCTCTCATTCATTCTTCATTCTGAAAATTGAAAGCTGACACAATTTTATTTTGTTATACTTTTCAATCTTAATCTCAATCATCAATCTCATTTTATCCTTCATTCAGGCGTCTTATCATTTTGATTTTCAAATTGCTCATCAGATTATTCAGACATGTTCTTCATATCAGGAGTCAATTTGATTTTATTCCTCAAGAACTTTGATTTTCAGGAAGACTTCACTTTATTATTGATTTGATTGACTGATTTGATATAATTGACATTGACTTCAAGAAAATTGACTTACCTGAAGAATTTCCATTGATTTTGCTGAATTTCACATCAAGAATTGACATAAATTGATTTTGACTCAAGAATTCATTTGACTGATTGATTTTCTCTGCAAGATTTGATTTTTTATTGATTTTGATTGATTGATTTTATTGACTTCAAGCTTTTCATTGATATTGATTTTGACTTCAAGACTCATTTGATTTTGATTGATTGACATACCTGAAGATTTTAATTGATTCATTGATTTCGTCAAGATTTGATTGTTGATTCTGTACTTCAAGAAAAATTTGATTTTATTCATTTATTTTGATTTTTTATTCCTGAAATAATGCCCGTTGAACATTCACCTCCTGCAAGACAAACTAGAGCTCAGGCCAGAGCTCAAGCTGCTCTTACTCCAACTCCAAGAGTTCTTCTTGATGGGACCCCAGCAGTTCCTCAACTGAGGGCCCAATTGGATAGAGGACCCCGCATGGAAGGAAGGAAGAGGGCCAAGAAGATCAATTTCATTGTCAGGAGTGGTTGGCGGCTTTCCGGGAATTTCAAGAACCAGTCTCAAGGTTCAAGGTGAAGATGATGATGAGGAGGAGGAGAATTCTGTGGAAGAGGAAGAGTATGATGGTACTGAAGGTGTTCCTGCTCCTGTGGGGGCATCCCAAAGTACTGGAGAACCAACTATAGCCAAGTCTGATCAGCCTGTCTCTCATCAATATGAACCATCTTTATTGGCCATTATGCAGCAGATGACTCAAATTATGGCCAATCTTCAAGCAGCTTCTTCTTCTGGATCATCAAGACCACCCACCTTCAAGACTCCATCTATGAAGGCACCAGAATGCTTTGATGGCACTCAGCCCTTCAAAGTCAGAAGCTTCCTTCAGTCATGCCAATTAAATTTTCATAATGATCCGGCAAACTTCTCTCAAGACAGAAAAAAGGTTCTTTATGCCACTTCATCTCTCATTGGCAGGGCTGCAAAATGGATTGAGCCTTATCTTTCCAATCTCACCAATCAAGACTCCAATTACCTTCTCAATTCTTGGCATTTATTTAAATCTCAACTCTTCACTCTATTTGGTGACCCTAATGAAGTCAGAAAAGCTGAAGCAGAATTGGATTCACTATGAATGAAGGAAGGTAGCCATGTTTCACTATAAATAGCTGATTTCAGGAGTTTGGTTTCAAGAATTGGAGATTGGGGTGAAAGGGCTCTCATTCATCATTTCAGGAAGATATTGCCATCCAGGATATTGGATCAATTGGCCTCCCATCCTTCAATAATTGATTCTCTTCAAGACTTAATGGACATTACCCTGGAACTTGATACCAGGTACCATGAAAGGCAAAAGGAGAAGAATCACTATCAAGAGAGGAAACCTGAAGATCCAAGATCAAGTACTTCTCATCCTCAAGATTCTTCAAGTTCAAGTCATAAGAAGAAGAAGAATTTTCAGAAGAGGGACAAGCCCCATTCTTCTTTGTTGAATAAGGACTTCAAGCTAATGAACTCTGAAAAGGAAAGAAGAATCAAAGAGGGTCTTTGTACCTATTGTGGTGGGAAGCATAGTCTTGAGTCCTGTATCAAAAGGCCTCAAAACAAGCTTACCCGACCGTCAGGCCAATTTCCCAGCCAGGGAAAAGCCTGAGTGGAGACCATGTTGTGTTCAATGGTATTCACGGTTTTCCTTCCAGAGCACAATTGTGCATTCTGAATACTGGTGTCAAGAATTCTTTAAAGTTTTTTGTTTTTTCTTCTCTTTCTGATGTTTTTTACAGTATTCTCATTGATTCTGATGTTACACACTCATTTATTGCAAAGCAGTTTTTTCACAAGTACTCATTGACTACGTCAGAACTCCCAGAGAAGATCCCTCTTATTATCTTGGACTCCTCTGAGTCCCCTTCCTTATTTGTGACTCACCATACTAAATATATGGTTGAGCTCCCTTCCTTCCCAAGCTTTTAATGGGACTTTTTAGTCATTGATACTCCCAAGGGAGAAGACCTCATATTGGGGTTGACTTTCTCAATCATTTTTATCCATCTATTTATTGGAGGCAAGGGCTGATCATAAGGACTATTCTGATCCTTCTAATTCTGTCTGTAATGACTTTTCTTCTGCCAAATCATGTGCAGCTCTGGTTGGTGATTCTAGAACACCATCACTTCCATAAATTCCCCTCAGTCATTACCATTATCTGTAGATGAAGTCTTCAAAGAGATTCAAGATGTTGGAGAAGATAATTCTGTATCTTCACTTCATCTCTTCTTTGGGAATATGGACCTTCCTCCTTCATCTTATCATGACTCCCTGGAGGGGTTGTGGGATGAAGAGGAAGATCCAGAAGAAGTAGAAACCGTGATGAAGGTTGTTCCTTCTACTTATCACCAATATTTGGATGTATTCTCCAAGGTGAAAGCAGAGAAACTTCCTCCTCACCGCACCTGTGATCATCATATTGAGCTGGAGGGGTATCTACCTCCAGTTGGGGTGATCTACTCTTTATCCAAACAAGAGTCAGATACACTCAGGGCCTACATCTCAGAGAATGTACAGAAAGGTTTCATTTGGCCACGCTCCTCTTTGTCAAAAAGAAATATGGCGGCCTCCGTTTGTGTGTTGATTACCACAAACTCAATGCTGTTACTAGGAAGAACAAGTATTCTGTTCCTCCTATGAATCAGCTTCTCAATGTTTTTAATTGTTCTTCTATCTTCCCCAAGATTGATTTGCGTGGTGCATATAACCTGCTCAGAATCAAGGAGGGTGATGAACATTTGATATGCTTCAGAACTAAATATGGCAGTTTTGAGTACTTGGTTATGCCATTTGGGCTCACCAATGCTCCTTCCTCTTTTCAGAATCTTGTCAATGATATTTTTTAAGATCTTCTTGATGTTTATGTGGTGGTTTATTTGGATGACATTATGGTCTTTTCCAAATCTGAGGAAGAACATGTCACTCATGTTTCCACTGTTCTTTCTAGACTCAGAGCCAATAACCTTTTTGCTAAGGCTTCAAAGTGCCTTTTTCATGTTTCTAGTGTAGAATATCTTGGTTATGTTGTTTCTTCTGAAGGCCTCAAGATTGACCAAGCAAACGTCCAGCAGATTCTCAATTGGCCACCTCCAAGAAACCTCAAGGCTCTTCAATCTTTCCTTGGCTTTGCCAACTTCTACCGCTGTTTCATCAAGAATTACTCAAAGATCAGTTCACTCAGCAGTTTCCTCAAGAAAGATTACTGTTTCCCCCTCAATGAGGAAGCTCTTAGTCAGCTTCACCAACTCAAAGAGGCTTTCACCACCGCTCCAATCCTATCCCATTTCAATCCTTCTCTACCCACCATTGTAGAGACCGATGCATCCTATTATGCCTTGGGTGCTGTACTGAGTGAGGTCTCTGACTCAGGAAAACATCCCATTGCATTCAACAGCCGCAAGCTTATCCCAGCAGATCTCAACTATGAGATTCATGACAAGGAACTCCTTGGCATAGTCTGGGCTCTCAAGCGCTGGAGGGATTTTCTTCTGTCTCTTTCTTCCCCTTTTGAAGTTCTCACCAATCACTCTTCCCTTCAATACTTCAAGTCCTCCAAAGTACTCACTGGCCCTCAAGCCCACTGGGCAGAATTCCTTTCTGAATTTCATTTCTCAATCACTTACCGCTCTGGCTGCCTAGCTACTCTTCCGGATGCTTTATCACGTTGGGACAACGTCTATCTGGAGAGGGGGGAGGATTTTATCAGCAAGAATCCAATGAATTTTCAACAACTCATTAAGCAAGATTAAATTCAACCCTCAAGGTGGAATCTTTTTCAAATTTGATTGACTAAATTGAGAAGAAATTATGGCAAGATCCTCAGTACAGAAGTATCCTTGAAGAATTGGGCAAAGGTAAATCTATTCAGGATTATTCTCTTGATTCCTCTTCCCAACTTCTTCTCTTCAAAGATTGGGTGGTGGTCCCAAATGACCCCACAATCCAGCTCAGCATTCTTCAAAAGCGTCATGATTCTCCTCTAGCTGGACACCCTGGCCAAGAGAAGACTCTCAAACTTGTCAAGCGGGATTTCCACTGGTCTGGCATGACTCAATTCTCAAGGATTATGTCTCATCCTGTCAACAGTGTTCAAGAAACAAGAATATCCATCATAAGAAGTTTGGAATCCTCAAACCTCTCCCAATTCCAAATGGGCCTTGGAGTTGTCTTTCAATGGACTTCATCACTCAACTGCCACTGTCCAATTCATTTGACTCAATCCTTGTCATAGTGGACAGATTCTCAAAAATGGCGGTTTTTATTCCAACAATTTCTTCAATCACTTCACTAGATTTGGCCCATTTATTCATCAAGAATATCTTTTCAAATAATGGCCTTCCTTCAAGCATTGGGAGTGATAGAGGTCCTCTCTTTGTTTCTTCCTTCTGGACCAATCTTTGTCAGCAGCTCAAGATTTCAAGAGATTTGTCAACTGCTTACCATCCAGAAACTGATGGACAGACAGAGAGGGTAAATCAGATACTAGAACAGTACCTTCAGATGTATGTCAGTTATCATCAAGATGATTGGAACACCTGGCTCCCTCTGGCTGAATTTTCCTATAATAATTCTGATCACTCTTCAACCAAGCAATCCCCGTTTTTCACTGTTTATGGAAGAGATCCTCATTTTGACTCAGTTCAAATCACTCAAGATACTCCTTCTGGAAAGATATCAACAAAAATCCAATCAGTACAGCAAGATTTCAAGAGGGAACTTGAAGTTTCTATAAACCGGTTTAAGAGGTATGCAGATAAAAGTAGAGCAAGTCCACCTGTTTTCAATCCTGGTGACATGGTATGGCTTTCTTCCAAGAACATCAAATCAACCAGACCCACCAAAAAAATTTCTGAAAGATGGTTGGGTCCTTTTCCAATCTTGAAGAAAGTCAGTACTCATGCTTACCATCTCAAGCTTCCATCTCAATGGAAATCCATCCACCCAGTCTTCCATATTTCCCTTCTGGAACCAGTCAAGACATCAACAATCCCAAATCGGCATCAAGAGCCTCCTCCTCCAATCATCATTGAAGAAGAAGAGGAATGGGAAGTCTCTCAAGTACTGGATTCAAAGCTCAAGAGGAGACAATTATGGTATCTGGTGGAATGGAAAGGTTTCAGTCAAGCCCCAGAAAGATCCACTTGGGAACCAGCCAAAAACCTCAAGAATTGTCCTGATCTTGTCAAAGATTTTCATTCTTTGTATCCTGACAAGCCAGGACCCAATTTGTCAAAATCTTGATCTTTCATGGTGCTTGGTGGGGAAAGGAACTGCCAAAAGTAAGTCCCACTCCTGGTATGCACCTTTAGGGGTATTCTACTCTTCTTTGTTGTAAGCATCACCTTGGCCACTCTGTGAGCACCTGGCATCAAATTCTGTTATCCAGGTCCTTGGCCACTTTCAAAATCCATGATGAAGATTGGACTCCCCCTCAAAATTCATTTTTTCCTTTTATGTTCTTTTTCTCTCTGCATATTTGTTTCTTTTGCTTTTTTATTCTTTATATTTTCTTAAATTTCCTTTTCTTATAAATCTTAATGCCAAATCCTATGTCAAAATCATGTCTCCAATATTTTCAAAACCAAATGTCAGGAGAAGACCAAGTCAACCTCAATTCATATGCCAACACTATTATCAGTTCAAAAATTTTCTTTCAAGATTCAAATACCTCTGGAATCCCTACGTCCAATCCATCTCAATGGCCTCAACAGGCTTCTACCTTATCTTGGTGCTCAGGAGCTCACCATTAAAGGTAAGGGGGTACTGTCACAACCACAAAGACTGACCCTCCTCCATGGATGTTGCAGCAATTCTAACCTGGAACCAAGCTTGGGCCAATTGGCCACACCATATCTTTTATGTCCAATTGGTCCCCTCTGGTGCTCTATGGCCATTTGGCCATTTCTGGCCCCAATCATCCTTTTATGGCCTCAGGCCATATCCTGCCATCATTGGCCTCCTTGGCCAATTTCCACCTCACCAACCCCCAGGCCTTTATCTTTGATTTTGGGCCTGGGGGGGTCCTTTTGTCTTCTAGGGGCTTCCAGGCCCCCTAGCCATCATCAGTGGTTTTGGGCCACCCCCTTTCATTGCTGGGGTTTAGGCCTAAATGGCCGTTTTGGGCCATTTAGGCCCCCTACGGCTTCTATGGCCCATGGGCCATGATTCACGGTCCGTAGGCCAATTAGGCCCCTTTTGGCCTAATCCAATGAGGCCAAAAGGGGCAGCCAGGTGGGTCCCAAACCACAATTGTGCCCATCAATTCCATGGACACCAAAATGGCCATAGAACCCGTAGGACCCAAATTTGGCCACGGACCACCATGGACCATATTTCAAGCCATGGCCTCTGGCGGCCACCAGAGGCCACCAAACCAGCTCAGAAAGCATTCCCCTCAACTTAAGAGGAATTCCTTCCATTGCTCCATGCACCCCGTACTCAAGGTTGCAGGAGTGGTGCATATATGGTATTATATACCATTATGCACCATTTTTGCTCAGCAATTCAATGGTGACATTTTCAGGACCAAATTCAACCTTTCCAAATCAAGGTCCCAAAATCCAGCGCCCATTTTGAAGGAGGATTCTTTAACTCATCAGTCTGGCAATCCATGGTGGCAATCATATGACCACTCAAGGGTCCCAATCACCTGGCCCTGCAGGAGTTGGGTTGGAAATTTCATTCAGGATAATTCCAAGGGTATTCTCAGAGGTAATACAGTCTTTCAATAAGTTGTCAAGGCATCAAGTCTTTTGATACTCCTTGGACAACTCAATTGGTCCATACAGGCGTCAATCAATCAACCTGTATGTCCTTGGCCCAATTGAGCCAATTCAATTTTCCACTGTGGGAGTTCAATCACACAGTTCAATTTCAAGATGTCCAGAACTGTATTGGCCCAATACAGATAATACAGCTGGTGATCCACCTTCCAGGATCAGTCTTTCAGTTTTTCACATATACTGGCCACCTTTTCAGCACCTGGGGACTTTTTCCCCAGTTAATTAATATATTGGATTTATTTTTATCTTTATTTTCTTTTACTTTATTAAAGTTAATACTGATAATCTTAAGTCAGTCATTCAGCACCCTTTCTCTTTTTCTTCCTTGCCTGTCAGTGGATATTGGTGGTCATATCCTTTACTAATTCCATTTCCTTTTCTGGAAGGTTGAAACAGTGAATTGAGGATTCACTTGGTTGGCTTCTTTTATTATCTTTGGCCTTTGGCTTCTTATCTTTTCTTTATTTTGGCATACTTGCCTTTTCCATTCTTCTTCCTTAAAGAAATAAATCTTTATTATTCTTCTTATCTTTTGGAGCCCTCCAAGTGAGTTCTTGATTCCTGAGTGCCAGGCCCTCTTGCTTCCATAAGAGCCCCTGTGACGCAGTTATACCTTAAATCTTAGTATGATGTAGCTCTTATTGTAGGAATGCAACTGCTAAGACTGCATCCAGGGATTCCAACAGCAGTCACCACCACTATTCCCCATATTCAAGCCCTTATACCATCCATTAAAGCCTTTTTTAATCTTAATAATCCGTGTCACAGTCAAATTTAAATTTTTAAATACATTTATTACCACTTCATCATAGACTCAGCCTGACAGTGGCCTTATGGGTATGTCATACATACCTCACAGGCTCACAGATAAAGTCTACAATAGTTAAGTTCATGATTATGCCTGGTTATTCTCCAAGAGTATAGCTTTTGTTAAGCTGATTTGCTATTTAGGAATTCAAGAGCAGGATGGAGATTTCCCTTTTGGGAAGAGAAAGGTCCCTTTTGTCCTGAAATTGGGTTGAAGTAGCATTAACTGTTCCCACATAGAGTGAATGAATTGTTTTCACTTCAATGGACAGGATTCTTGTCATTACACACCCTTTATACCTTTTATTGGTCTTAGATGTGGTTTCAAAGCCACATCTGTGAATTTTCCACAAATACAGCATCAAAACTGTTATTTGGTGTCCAAATAGCCTTCTTCTGACATGTATGATATGTAGGATGCTGTACAGAACCTGCATGAGACCCCCTACTGTCAAACCTATGAGGTATTAAAGGATAAAGAGGCTCATTCATATAGTTGACACCCCATATTCAAGGATGTGGGAAGGTATCCCAAAGTAAAGGTGTATTGGCCAAACTATGGGATTTCACCCTTAGGTCTGCCATACCTTTGTATTTTCCAAAATAATGAGCTCAAAGCTGGCTAATTTTGTAGCCATGGATGGGGACTACACAATGATACCTGATCTGGTATGCGTAATATTAAATATTGCAAATTTACGCCCCTTTTAATTTCCATTATTGAGATATGGATTTTTTTTAAATCCTGTATGGAATTTGTTTGCTGCATAACCTTTGGTAGAGATGATTTATGAGGAAATGAATGGCACCATCAGAGCTTTCTGACTGTTTTCTTTCCAAAATGATCCCACTTTAAGTCTCTAACACTAAAGCTTTAGAAGGTGGATGAGAGGTAAATATTTTATTCACCCTCATTTGGCTTGCTTTTGGCCATACCTTCTAAAATTTGGTCCTAGATTGATTTTTCTAGTAAAATTGGATAGTGCTGATGGAGACCTTTTATTCAAAAACCAATTTGATGGGTTTCAGATTTTTTCTTTGGATTTTAGATTAGAGGTGAAATTTAAGGTTTATTCTCAGTTCTTCCTTTGAGCAGGAATTAAAAGAATCAATAAACTAAGGGATTTAATTAATATACTAATCTATAATGGTAATAAGATAAAACTAAGTAAGATATACCTAAGGGTGAAAAATGTACTACAACAATAAATATCTTAACACTAATAGAAGAGGTATTTTAATCTATAGAACATGAACAACATTAGTATTACGGGGTTGATACTGCAACATATTAAGGTGGTTATGTAGCACTATGGAATCTTTTCTCATAAATAAGCTAGAACTGCTAATTATTTAAATCACATGTGAAATCACACTAGAAAGAAAAGGTTAGCAAATATCTGGACAAACCTTGCAGAATGATAGTACCAACCACAAACATTCTTGTAATATGTGAGTTGTCAACTGTCCGAGATTGAGAGGATAATGTTTTCTTATCATTGTTATCAACTGTTAAGTCAGGTGCTCTTATACTGTGTGATCTCCTATTGGCCTGCATACACCTGAGTTCTACAGCTTTAATCCCAAGTCCGTGTCAATTGTTTTCAGACATGTTTCTCTGGAGCTAGATGTCTTCAAGTTGCTTGCTCTCTCAGGAAGGGAGCCAATTTCTCCTTTAACAGGAACAATTTTTTATTCTTTGTCTTATGGTTATGGGAGTTATATATTTGGAAAGCAGTGGTTTTCCTCTTTCCTTTAATACCATTTATGAGATCTTTTGGCTCAGATAAATATTGGTGGTATTCTTCTTTACCATTGGCTTATGGTATTTTGGATGTCATTATTGTGCTCTGGTTTTGAGTGATAGACTGACATACCCTCCCTCCAAAAAAGGCTCATATTTGATGAGACTGTTAAGCAATTTTAGGAGCTCCGAATATTCTCACAAAAGGGTCAAAATCTGGTATTGCATCTTCTGCGAACCATTTGTCCTTATCAGCTGCCTGGTTCTTGAACTTGACCAAATAATGTCTATTTTCCTTCCCATGAATCCTGATATTCCTGGCTTTGATGATCTTCTTCACTGGGCAAGGGGATTCTTCCACTTCAACTATGTTTTGTGGAGTGTGACTTTTTTCCTCAAGGGGAACTTGTCCTCTCCTTTCTGGTGGTAAGTCTTAACCAGACTCACTGGGAACACTGTGTGTTTTCTGGAGAATTTCTCTCTGAGTCTAACTTCCACAGCATTTTTTCCTATCAACCTAATGATTGTGAATGGTCCCACAGATTAGTATCCCATTTTCATGAGGCCTTTGATATTATTGAAGTTTATGGTAGACACCAGCACTTGGTCACTGTCACAGGGGCTCTTATGGAAACAAGAGGGCCTGGTACTCAGGAATCAAGAACTCACTTGGAGGGCTCCAAAAATGATAAGAAATACTATGGAATATATTTCTTAAGCAGGAATAAGAGAAAGGACAAATATGCCAAAGATAACAAAGAATAATAAGAGTGAAGCCAGAGGCCAAAGATAAAAGAAAGCCAAAGACCAAGAAGCCAACCAAGTGAATCCTCAATTCACTTTTTCAACCTTCCAGAAAGAATAATGGAATTAGTAAAGGATATGACCACCAATATCCACTGACAGGCAAGGAAAGTAAAGAGAAAGGGTGCTAATGACTGACTTAAGATTATCAGTATTAACTTTAATAATGTAAAAGAAAATAGAGATAAAAATAAATCCAATATATTAATTAACTGGGGAAAAAGTCCCCAGGTGATGAAAGGTAGCCGGTATATGTGAAAACTGAAAGATTGATGCTGGAAGGTGGATCAATGGCTGTATTGTTCAGATCGGGAAATACAGTTCTGGCCATCTTGAATCTTGAGCTGTGTGATGGAATTCCCACAGTGGAATATGAAATGACCCAATTGGGCCAAGACCAATACAGGTTGATTGAATGAGGCCTGTACAGATGAATTGGGTTGTCCAAAGGAGTATTGAATACTTGATGCCTTGACAACTGATTGAAATGATGTAATACCTCTTGAGAATTTCCCTTGAATAACCCTGAATGAATTGTGCCAACCCAACTCCTGCAGATACAGGTGGTTGGGATCCTTGAAGAGTCTTCTGATTGCCGTCATAACTTGTCAGACTGATGAGCTGATTAATCCTCCTTCGAAATGGGCGCTGGGATTTGAGACCTTGATTTGGAAAGGTGGAATTGGGTCCTGAGAGCGTCACCATTGGATTGATGAGAAAAAATGGTGCATAATGGTATATAATACCATATATGCACCATGCCTGCAACCTTGAGTACGGATGGTATGGAGGAAAGGGAAGAATTTCCCTGTAGTTGAGGGGAAAGACGGACTGAGCTGATCTGGTGGCCATGGCTGAGCTATTGGTCCATGGCCAAAAAGGTGTCCATGAGGTTTTTGGTCATTTTTGGGTCCAAGGAAATGGTGGCCAAAAATGGCTCAGGTGGGCCCAATTGTGATTTGAGACCCACCTGGCTGGCCCCTTTGGCCTCATTGGATTAGGCCAAAAGGGGCCTAAATGACCTATGGACTGTGGACCGTGAATCAAGGCCCACAGGCCGTAGGAGCCGTAGGGGGTCTAAATGGCCCAGAAAGGCCATTTAGGACAAAACCCCAATAATGAAAGGGGTGGCCCTGAATCCAAGGATGAGGGCTAGGGGGCCTGGAGGCCCCTAGAAGAAAAAATGACCCCCCAGGCCCAAAATCAAAGATGAAGGCCTGGGGGTTGGTGAAGTGGGAATTGGCCAAGAAGACCAATGACGGCAGGATATGGCCTGAGGCCATAAAGGATGGTTGAGGTCATAAAATGGCCATTGGAAGGTGTTATGGCATGGATGCCATAGAACACCCAAGGGGGCCAATTGGCCCCAACTTGGCTCCAGATTGATTTGCCGCAACCATCAAGGAGGAGGGTCAAACTCATGGTTGTGACAGTCACCTTCCTTGAAGTCAGGTTCCTTGCGGGTCTTATCATATGTCTTGTTGTATTTTTTTGCATCAGCTATGCATTTTGCTGCTGTGTTACATACTCTCTTCCACATATCATGGAGGTCTTTGACTGTGGGGTTGATAGTCAGAAGACTTATTCTTCAAGTGATTCACTGGAAATAAGGGGCTCCACCCTTTCTCAACCAATAAGGGTTATTTCCCTGTGGTGGAGTGCTGATTGATGTTTTAAGCCAGTTGCATAGCTGGTAGAAGTGTAACCCAATTATGCTTTTACCCTTCATAATCTTTATAGTCCATTCAATAGGCACAAAATCTTCTGATGATGCCTTCCATTTTTTGGACCATCCTTTCAGCTATTCCATCTGTCTGTGGGTGGTAAGCTTTAGAAAATGCAAGTTTAATCCTAGTCATATCATAGAGGTTGGTCCAAATCTCTGATGTGAATTGTGGTTCCATTTTTCTAATACTGATTAGAGGGACTTCACATGCAGATATGATATCATTACAGAATAACAATGCTATCTCAATAGATTTATCCTCCTTGTGGAATGGTAGGCATCTGAAACTTGTTTCAAAATGTGTCTACTATTAATAGGCAAGCATTATATTTTTCTTTTCCTCCTGGGAAAACTCCTGTTACCCATTCCATGTGATCAGTGGGTTCCCATTGGTGTTTGGGATCCTCTATGTGTCAGAGTAGTCCATACTTTCTCCCATGTTTTCTGTTTGCCTTCAAGAATCTTTCACAAGTGTTGATTTACTCACTCAACTAATTTTCCAACTGAGGGCACCAAGCGTTTCTTGCTATCCTCTCTTTGTTCCTGTTTTCACTCATATGTCCTATGTAGGGGCGTCATGGAATTCTTGAAGGATCATTGAGTCATGGTCTCTTTCTATCACTGTGTATACACTAGTGTGTTTCTCTCTGTGATAGAGGAGTCCATCTATAAGGAATATTTTGTTGGCCTTATAATCCCTCAACCAAGGTTCCTTTACCTGGGACTCCAGCTTTGGGCTCCTATTGTGAACCTTTGAGATATGACCACATACCCAAAAAGGTCACAAGAAATATTTAAAATAATTATACATTAAAAATAATTACCTTAAAACTACAAAAATGCCATAAAGTGGCATAAAGCTTGGTTTAACTTAAAGCCCAATGAGCAAACATGTGAAATAAATTATACCATTGGATTCCCCATGGTAAAATACACATATACCCTTTTTATGGCATATCCGTAAAGTCAATATTTAATGATTTATAAGTAATAATGCCTTATAAAAAACACAAATCCTTATTTATTTCAAATACCAATGAAGCAACATGTACAATAAATGGTACCATTGGATTCTCCATAAGACTCCACATATATAACAATTGAGAAGCTAAGCCCCAAAGTCAATACTTAAGGAATTAAGCTGAATATATGCACTTTTTTGGTCAACACATATATTCAAGGATTTTAGCTAATATCTTTTGAAATATGCATGATAAAGTAATGAAGCAAAAATAAAGTCATCACGTAATTACTGTAAGAATTCATAAATGAATTTTATTTCACAAGTTATAAAAAAGGTTAAAACCTGTAAGGGATTATTGATTAAAATCAACAGAGCTGTTGACCACTTTGTTGTGAAAGTGGTCCAAACTTAAAAAAAAGTAGACAGTTGGATTCTACTAGCTCATTTTTGAAGAATGATGTATTTTTTATTATAATATTGAAGGTATAACCCCTTGAAATCATGGCTTGAAGTTTAAAATATTAAATTTCAACAGAAAAGATGAGTTACATGAAAAATCATCAAAAATAGAGTTTTGATGATGTAATGAATTTCTCTTGGAAGCATAATACGGTTATGCCAAGCTATTAGAATTCACCCTCTGAATTGCTTTGGCGTGTAAATATCAAAAGTTATTAAGGATCAAAGCTTGAGCTTAATTTGATCATTTATGATCACTCACTGTAACCTTAAATTAAGTTTAACAGTCATATGAGTGATACAATTGGTGAATACTGTTATTTTATAATTGAAACTAATGAAATCCACAAATTTTGGGTTTCTTCCAAGGATTGACGTCATCAAACTTAGAGTTATAGTGATAACTCTAAATAATGGCGTAATAATGAGATAAGATGGTTTGATCATGATGTAATCATCATCAAACCTTGAAATATTGATCAATTCCAGTGGATATGATCAGTTCACGTCTAATAGAAGCCTTTTGGACTCTAGGAGGGAGGTATTTACTATAAATAGAGCTCTTTTTACTCTGTTTTCCCCTCAGACGCTTACAAAACATTAAATCATTAAATAAAAAGGTAATTTCTTTATTCTTTATATATAAAACTTTTATATTATTAAAAACCAAAGATCATCTTATAATAATCCTCATCTTTGACATGATTATTGCAATTATTTAACTGTTTTGTTTAAATTTCTCTTAAAAACCGCACTTCCACATAAAACCAAGAAAATTTGTAATTTCTCTTAAACGTTATTGTAACTACAATTTAAATAAGTTGTATTTACATTTCTAGGTGTAAATTTATTCAAAATTATTATATTAAGTATTAAAAGTAGGTTATTCTTCTTATAATAATTTTTCTCTGTTATTACTTTCAATAATTGTATAATTGATATAAATAGTATTTATATTAATTTATAACTTTAATATTGGTGATACTATTGTTATTAATTGTTTTTTATTAATGAAAAACAATCTTTCGCGCCTTTATTATTTGTTGGTAACAATAATAAAGTGCTTTTAAATATATTAATTATCTTATATTAATATATTTACTTATATATATTATTATATTTATTTAATAATATAATTATTTTAAGCAATAATTTGAATAATTCTTTATTATTATAATTATTTCATCTTATTTATTTCATTTATAAGGACATTAATAGTAAAATAAGTAAAATATTAGTAATTTTTACTTACTGTTTCATAGTCAAACCTTACATTTGGGGGCCTGGCCGTGATATTTACTCTAAAAGACCTTTAAAAGGATTCTCATTGGGCTTATCCAATAATAAGTTATAATTATAATCATAAAATTATATAATAATTTTATATTTATTGATTTTAAAAGCTATTGAGGCATTTGGAAAGCAATTTTACTGTCTTACACGTGGTTTTTCACATCCTTAGACTTGCAAAAACTTTCTTTGAGTGACTCTAGTGATTAAAAAAGATATTTTGTAAATTAAAAATAATTTTATATTATAAATTAAGTTTATAAAAGAATCATATTCATTTTTATTTTATTCCTTCAAAATAAAAACATAAAAAATATTACAAAATATTAAAAACTCATAAAAAAGCTATTTAATTCATTTTAATTTCATCTCTTTAATTATTTTCACTTTTTAAAAAGATATAAAAGCAATTTTTATGTGGAAAATTGCCATATCTTACCAAAAATAACACTTTTATATAAAAGACTTATATTTATTTGTCTTTTTTAGTGTTTGAAGACAATCCAACAGAGGACAACCAAACCACTGTTGAAAGATTAGTGGAAGAAACTTGTCGAAGTTCTCCAACACCAATAATCACTAAGAAACAGAAAGCCAAGAAATTGGACTTTCCAGGACCCACTATTCAGGACTCTGAAGGTGAGTACCTCATTTATAAATTGCCATAAGAGAATTCCTGTTCTGAAATCCTCTTATTTCTTATTTTTCTTAAAATATGACTACCACAAAAGGCTCCCAATACTCCATCCAATCAGATGGAGCTGGACTCAGAGGTAGAATTGATTCCTCAAAAGGGAAAAGGAAGGGCAATATCTCCAGTGGAACAGAATCCACACAAGGAACTGCCTTATCTCAAAGGCAAGTCCCACAAATGCCCATGATATCTGAACCAGAATTGGAACTAAGTATGAGTGACTCAAACAGGTACAAATGAAATTCAGAGGGCTCAAATAGACATCTACATGAGCCAGTACAAACAGTACTACATGGTGTACAAGGACAAAGATTGGGAAATGTTGCCTCAAATACACCAAGGAGTGATGAACTCCTGGCACATCCTGAAAAAGTTCCTCAAAGAGGAGGAAATAGTGAGATACTCCAATGGATGGAATCCACTATCATCCAAACCTCAAATCAAAAAGATCAAGGAGTATCATTCCAAGAAGAAGGAGGCAACCAAGGAAGAAGCCCCAGTAGCTTCTACCAGCAAGCCCCAAGCCAACCCACTTCCCCAAGAAGGGAAGAACAACAAGAAAAAGAATTGGAGAAAACCATATTCCCCAAGCTACAGGATCCCCAAAATCCAAAAAGATGCCATGGACAATGTCTTCAACATGGCTAGAACTTTGATGGAGCTCAAAGACAAAGAGGAGAAACAAATGAGACAACCCCATTTCCCAAAGAAATAACCTTGTCTCCTGATGTTGTGAATACTTTAACAGAGCTTAAAAATAGTATTTTACCTCTTAACCACAATAAAAATAGTTTATTATCTTTCAAAGAAATAAATAATAGCTTATCATCTTTGACAAAACTTGTTGTACAAAATAAAAAAGAGATTGATAACATAAAATTTATGATTGAAAATAATAAACCAAAAGTATTAATTGATAATACTCAGAAATTAATACAAGGACAACAAGAGTTGTTCAAATACATACGTGATATCAAAGAAAAAACTTTGACAATAAATTATGACGTGAGTATTGATAATCTTACAGAAATATTAAACAAATTAAGCATTTCTGTAGAAAGATTTGAAGAAAAGACTTCATCACACCAAAAATTACTTTTGGACCATATGGAAAAGAGTGATGAAGCAAGAATGCATCTGAAAGATGACATTCAAAGTGAAATAAGGCTTATTACTGAAAAAATGGACAAAATCAATGAGGCTAACTCAAATATGCCAAAGTTATCAACACCATATTCTCACATAAGAAGCCCTGTTAGGACAAAAGAGGAATTAACAAATCCATTAATAACAGACTTGAGTCACCAACACAAAAACCAAGTCTTAATGAAGGAAGCACCTCAATTAAAAGAATGGCCAACATTCACAGGAGAAGGTGAATATGACCACATGTCATTTATCAAAGCAGTTGACATGCTAGAAGAAGATTATGCCATACCAGATGAATTAATCACTGCAAGATTACATTCATTATTTGAAAAATCTGCAAAAAGATGGTATTATGGCATAAGGCAAACAAATGGCAAAAATACTTGGTCTTGGTGGAAACAAGAAATAATCACCAAGTCGGCTAATGATGCCTGGAGGTACAAGATAGAGAATGCATTTGAAAATTCTTTCTTTGACCCAGACCCAGACAAACCTTCAACTTGGTTCTTAAAACAAGCTGAAAGATTCAATGAATTGTACCCAGAAATCTCACATTAGCAGGTGTATAGAGCCATGCTCCACAGAAGAGTATATCAATGCACTAGAAGACATAGTGACAAGAACAAAAATTGGCAGAACTTGGAAGAAATTGGACATTAAAAGTCCAAATAAACCATTTATCAAAGAAGATAAATCAAAAGAATCTTTCCATCCCAATACATCCAACAATAATGAGCAAAGAAAATGCCATAAATGTGGAGGTATTGGACAGTTAGCCAATAATTGACTGAAAAAGGCAAAGATTAATGAAATTGTGGAAACAGAAAACCACAATGACAAAGAGGAGGAATATGACTCTGAAAAAGAAACAGAAGAATCAGAAAGCTCTGAAAGTGATGAAATTAATATATGCACAAATTAATAATATTTATATAATCTATTAAGTACTAGATGTTAACTCAAACTTACCACAAATGGGAACATCTGACACAAACCTGACAAACATACAAGATGCCAAAATGTACAGAACCAAACCTTCAAAAGGAATGGGATATACACCTGGAAAATCAAGTATAAGTATTTTAATGGTTGATAACCAAGAAGGAAAAGTGAACTTGATACAAGAGAATATTGCGCCTGTGTTGGTAAAAGTTATTTAAAAACCATTGTCCCAGACTGGCAAGAAAATCTTATGCCAATACAAGCTGTCAAATTTAGTAGTGCAAGTGATATCATGAAGCCCCTTGGAATAATTTTTTTAACACTGATTTTTCCTCACCCTTCACAATGTGTCAGAATTAAAGTAGAGTTTGTAGTAATGGAGAACTGTACTAGTAATCACTTCATACTTAGAAATTACTACGTATCAATTTATGGTATAGACATATCTAACCAAAAAGACAGATATTTTACCATAGGAGATAACAAAAGACAAAAGTTTGGCTTCTTGAATAACAAAAATCAAATCACAGTTATTAAGAATGAAGAGAAAAATCCATAAAAGGACCTTTTTATCTCTGAACAACTTGAAGAGGCAGAATTCAATCAATAATTAACAGAAAAATGAAAGAAAAATTGATGGACCTCTTATTTAATTACAAAAATGCCTTTGCAACTGACAAGGAGCCACTAGGTGCCATAATTGGGCATGAAGTGGATATAATTCTTAATGTGGAAAAGCCTTACCCACCTTTACTAAGGAGACCTGCTTACCCAGCTTGTCCAAGGGCTAGAGAACCCTTGGAGGTACACATTAAATAATTAAGGGACCTTGTAGTATTAAAAAAGGTAGGACATAATGAACAGGTAGAGGTCACTACACCTTTCATTATAACTTGGAATAATGGAAAATCAAGGATGGTAGGAGACTTCAGAGCCCTGAACACCTATACCATTCCAGACAGATATCCAATACCCAGAATCCATGAGACATTGACACAATTGTCACAAGCTAAGTTCATTACAGTCATGGATGCCTTAAAGGGTTTTAATCAAAATGCCTTAACAGACAATGCCTAGAAACTACTGAGTATAATAGTCCACTGTGTAATTTTTGAATACTTAAGAATGCCATTTGGCATAAAAAATGCACCTTCCCATTATCAAAGGATGATGAACACCACATTTCCTGAAGAATTATAAGAAGGATGGTTAATTATATATATTGAGGATATCATAGTTTGGTCAGAAACTTGGGAAAATCACCTTATAAGACTAGAAAGGGTACTACAAAAAATAGTGCAAGTGAATATGAAAATTTCCTTGAAAAAGTGTCATTTTGCATACAGTGAACTAAAAGCACTAGGACATGTTGTATCTGGACTTAGTCTAGGCATAGACAAGAATAAAGTAGCAGCAGTACTACTTAAGCCAATGCCTCAAACCAAAAAAGAAATGCAATCATTTTTAGGATTTGATGGTTACTATAGACAGCATATAAAGGACTTTTCAAAAATTTCCAAATCCTTGTATAAACTATATGATCAACAAACAGTCTATGAAATGACAGAAGAAAGAGTCAAGGCATATGAAGAATTGAGAAATTCCTTAACAAATGGCCCATTTCTTCAAATGCCAGATTGGAAACTACCCTTCAAGCTTTACATTGATGCTTGTGGAGAAGGACTAGGTGCTGCACTACACCAGACACAAATTATCAATGATAAACCAGTGGAAGGACCAATTTGTTTTATTTCAAGACAGATAAAGCCAACAGAAGCAAGATATGGAGTAAGCCAAATGGAATGCCTCTGCTTAGTGTGGGCTTTAGAAAAATTACATTATTACTTAGATGGAACAGTATTTGATGTGATTACAGACTGTAATGCTGTAAAATCTCTATTAAATATGAAAACTCCAAATAGACATATGCTGAGATAGAAAATTGCTATCCAAGAATACAGAGGAAATATGACTATTGTTCATAAATCTGGAAATGTTCATAAAAATGCAGAGGGTCTTAGCAGATGGGCTCTAGCAAATACCCCTGACAATCCAGCATGGGTACCACAGGAAGAGCACCATATAGAAGGAATATGTGTTACAGACATTGGCACAGAATTCTTTAACCAAGTTAAAGAAAGCTATAAGACAAACAGGAAGAGCCATATCTTAAGCCAACTTCTAATGAAAGACTGCAAAGATCCATCACTTTCATCAAAATTCGATGAAACATGGAAAAAGGGATATGATGAAGGAAGATTCCACCTTCTTGATGGGATCCTTTACCATAGAACAAAACACACATGTGTTATGGCCTTAACAGATAGAACCCTGATAAACACTATTTTACATGAATGTCATGATAGTGTTGCAGCTGGACACCTTTCAGAAGACAGAACACTAGAGAGGGTGAAAACCTGCTCTTGGTGGCCAAATTGGAAGAAAGATGTTGCAGAATACTGCCAAACCTGTGACAGATGTCAAAAGGCCAACAGAGCCACAGGAAAGAAATTTGGAATTATGATCCAGATCCCAGAACCAAAATCCCCTTGGTAAATAGTTCATATGGATTGGGTAACAGCATTACCTCCAGGAGGAGACAGAAGCTCTAATGCATGCCTAATATTAGTTGACAGTTATAGCAAAACTCCCATGTTCCTACCATGTCACAAAGATGACACAGCTATGGACACAGCCATAAGGATATGGAATAAAGTCATTAGCCATACAGGCTTATTCCAGAATATTATAAGTGACAGAGACCCAAAATTCACTTCAGCATTATGGACAAATCTCCATAACTTGTTTGGGACAAAATCATCATTCTCAACAGCTTACCATCCTCAAACTGATGGCTTAGCAGAAAGAATGATACAAACCTTGGAGGACATGATCAGAAGATTCTGTGCTTATGGCCTGGAATTCAAAGATGCTGATGGTATTACCCATGATTGGTGTACACTAATACCAGCCCTTGAACTTGCATATAAAACATCAATACATTCTTCTACTGGCAAAACTCCAGCAATGCTAGGAAAAGGTTGGAATCCAAGACTTCCTTATGATACCCTCAAAAAGGACTTAGTGGATATACATCCAACAGCAAGCAGTTTTAAGATAATGCTTGACAAAGCAAGACACCATGCAAACAGATGTATGCAAGATTCTTTCAAATATGCAAAAGAAAGATGGGATAAAAGTCATAAACCACCTGACTTCAAAATAGGAGACTTGGCCCTAGTATCAACCCTTAATTTCAATAACATAAAAGGTCCAAAGAAATTGAAAGATTCCTTTGCAGGACCATTTATGATAAAAGCACTTCATGGACCCAATGCTGTGCAACTGGAACTCACAGGTTAATTAATGAACAAACACCCAACTTTCCCTGTAAGTCTGATAAAACCTTACAGCTCAAGTGACAAGGAGTTATTTCCACTACAAAATAAACCCTCACTTGAAATTCCTGCTTTGGAAGAAGGAGAAGAAAAGAAAATTGTAAAAGTCCTTAAAGAAAGAAGGACAAGAAACAAAAAAAGAAAGAGAATACCTTGTAAGGTATAGAAATTCAACTCAAGAAGATGAATGGCTACTTGAGAAAGATATAAAAAATGCTGATAAACTACTAAGAAGGTTCAGACATGAAAGAATACCTGAAAAATAGAAAAGTTAAGCATTATTGAGCTTCAAGACTAACAAAGTCTATTGAAGATGTAGGACAGTGGATGATACCCTAATTACACATATCAGATTGTGGTACAATCTTTTTTGGTGGTAGAGAATGTGAACCTTTGAGATATGACCACATACCCAAAAAGGTCACAAAAAATATTTAAAATAATTATACATTAAAAATAATTACCTTAAAACTACAAAAATGCCATAAATTGGCATAAAGCTTGGTATAACTTAAAGACCAATGAACAAGAATGTGAGATAAATTATACCATTGGATTCCCCATGGTAAAATACACATATACCAGTTTTATGGCATATCTGTAAAGTCAATATTTAATGAGTTATAAGTAATAATACCTTATAAAAAACACAAATCCTTATTTATTTCAGAGACCAATGAAGCAAAATGTGGATTAAATAGTACCATTGGATTCTCCATAAAGGTCCACATATATCACAATTAAGAAGCTAAGCTCCAAATTCAATGCTTAAGGAATTAGGCCGAATATATGCACTTTTTTGGTCAACACATATATTCAAGGATTTTAGCTAATATCTTTTGAAATATGCATGATAACGTGATGAACAAAAATAAAGTCATTACTTAATTACTGTAGGAATACAGAAATGAAGTTTATTTCACAAGCTATAAACAAGGTTAAAACCTGTAAGGGATTATTGATTAAAATCAACAAAGCTGTTGACCGCTTTGTTGTAAAAGTGGTCCAAACTTAAAAATAAGTAGACAGTTGGACTCTACTAGTTCATTTGTGAAGAATAATGTATTTTTTATTATAATATTCAAGGTATAACCCCTTAAAATCATGGTTTGAAGTTTAAAATATTAAATTTTGACAGAAAAGACAAGTTACAAGAAAAATCATCAAAATAGAGTTTTGATGATGTAATTAAATGCTCTTGAAATAATAATACGGTTATACCAAGCTATTAGAATTCACTCTCTGAATTTCTTTAGCGTGTAAATATTCAAAGTTATTAAGGATCAAAGCTTGAGCTTAATTTGATCATTTATGATCACTCACTGTAACCCTAAATTAAGTTTAACAGTCATATGAGTGATACAATTGGTGAATACTGTTAGTTTATGATTAAAACTAATAAAATACACCAATTTTGGGGTTCTGCCAAGCCTTCACGTCATCAAACTTAGAGTTATAGTGAGAGCTCTAAATAATGGCATAAGAATGAGATAAGATGGTTTGATCATGATGGCATCATCACAAAACCTTAAAATATTTATCAATTCCAGTGGATATGATCATTGCACGTCTACTAGAAGCCTGTTAGACTCTAGGAGAGAGGTATTTACTATAAATAGAGCTCTTTTTACTCTGTTTTCCCCTCAGATGTTTACAAAACATTAAATCCTTAAATAAAAAGGTAATTTCTTTATTCTTTATATATAAAACTTTTATATTATTAAAGACCAAATATCATGTTATACTAATCTTCATCTTTGACGTGATCATTGCAATTATTTAACTGTTTTGTTTAAATTTCTCTTGAAAACCTCAATTCCACATAAAACCAAGAAAATTTGTAATTTCTCTTAAATTTTATTGTAACTACAATTTAAAGAGGTTGTATTTACATTTCTAGGCGTAAATTTATTCAAAATTATTATATTAAGTATTAAAAGTAGGTTATTTCTCTTATTATAATAATTTTTCTCTATTATTACTTTTAATAATTCTATAATCGATATAAGTAGTATTTATATTAATTTATAACATTAATATTGGTAATATTATTGTTATTAATTGTTTTTTATTAATAAAAAAACCATTTTTTACGCCTTTATTATTTGTTGGTAACAATAATAAAGTGCTTTTAAATATATTAGTTATCTTATATTTATATATTTATTTATATATATTATTTTTTATAATATAAATTATATTATTATATTTATTTAAAAATATAATTATTTTACGCCATAATTATAATAATTCTTTATTATTATAATTATTTTATCTTATTTACTTCATATATAAGGACATTCATAGTACAATAAGTAAAATATTAGTAAGTTTTACTTATTGTTTCATAGTCAAACCTTACACCAATACTTCTGTTGAAGGATTGACATCAATATGCTACACTGTTTTTCTTTTGCATGAGATTTTTTGACTGAATTGAAAGATTTATTGTGTATTTCAGAAGAGCTTATCCCCAATATGTGTGTATTTCTTTCTTCAGGTCCAATATAGTCAGTATCTGGGGTACCACTTCCTGGTGCCCACTCTCAGAATCTTAAGGTTCTCCTCCTATCTACTTCCATGAAATGGATAGGGACTTGAGCAGCTAGTTAAAGATTATATGCTGGGTTTCTTTTGACATTTTCTAAAAGGCAATCTTCTATGGCCATCTACATTAGTATGGCTCTTGCCTTCCTTGTATCTGATGGTAATATTTCACCAATACTGTTGGATTGCTATTTTATACCTCAACATGTTCCCATGAGTATTATTTATATTGAGAAAAGCCTTTCGTGCAGTACACTCTGTGTATAATTCAAATACTGAACCCTCAAAATAATATTGGAGTTTTCTAGGTCCCATACCAGAAATAAACATTTGGTCTGTGTTGCTCCATACCTGCCCTCTGAATCTTTCAATTTCCTGGAGCTGTAGCATATTACTCCCTCCCTTGGTTCATCATCCACAAGTTGTCTTTGGTGAAGGGCTTCTCTTTGTCCTTGACTACAAGCTGCATCTATATTTAACTTGAATGGTAGTTCAAATTCAGGTAATATGAGAACAGGTGCATTGGTGAGCTCATATTTGATCCTCCCATATGCATCCCTCCTTTCCTTGGTAATTTCAAAAGCTAAATCTTTTGAACATGATTCTTATAGACTACTAGGTATGTGGGAAATGTTTTTGATGTGGCTTCTGTAGTAGCTAGCAAACCCAAGGAAAAATTGTATCTCTTTGATGTTCCTTGGTACTGGTTTCTGTAGTAATGCTGCTAATTTGTTCTGATCTAGGGCTAGACTAAGGCCTGAGACTTTATGTCCTAGTGCCAATAGTTCTTGTTGACCAAAGTTACACTTTTTAAGTGATATTTTCAGATTAATTGGTGTGCATTTACTAAGGACTCTGTCTTTGTACTGTGCATGGTCTTCCCATGTCTCTGAGTATATAATTAGATCATCAATATATACCACCATCCAGCCTTCCAATATTTCTTCTTGATATATTGTGTCTATCATCCTTTGGAAATGGTCTGGGGAATGTTTGATGCCAAATGGAATTCTGGTGTACTCATATATGCCCATATGACATATAATTCTGCGTACCTTTATGGAGCTGGTTTAACTCCATTCTTGTGAAAACCTTTCATACAACCCCTCTTGGGTATGTATTTGGCTTTTGGCAATTTTTCTAAGGAATGAGGTATCCTTGGTATAGGGTACCTGTCAGCTTTTGTGTAGTTATTCAGAGCTCTGAAATCCCCAAACAACCTATATTTTCCAACATGCCAGGTGATAAGGACAGGAGTGGTGATTTCCACTATTTCATTGTGTCCTATATTCCTGATAACATCCATATCTGGGATGTCATTGATGTTTTTTTCAATTTCTTTCCTAGTTTCCAGGCTTGCTGGATATGGAGGTCTTCTGAGCATGGGTTGATAAGGTCTTTTCACATCCAGATATAATTTTCAATCATGGCCTCTGATCTTTCCCAAAGGTTCTTCACAAATGGGAAAGGCTGGTCTATTTTTCCTCAGTATTTTCAGTAAGCTAAGTTTTTGTTTACTGGTGAGTTTAGCACCAAATTGGCCCTCTTTGAATTCATTGAGCAATTCTTCTCGAGGATCTTGGTTGGACATATGGTATACATGAAGTGAAAATTTCTTTTCTTGTTTTTACCTATGGTAATGTGCCTGTTCTTACTATTGTAAATGTCAATCCCATACATCCTTTTGTAATTTGTTCCCAGTAATAATTTCTGGATGTGAGAATCTTAAAGCACTACAAAATCTGGTTGAGTCTGATATTACCTTTCCTATGGGGTATGATTATCTCTTTGATAATAGTCCCAATTGATGTCATATTCCCTGATGTTCTTTCAAAGCTCTTTTCCATTGTGGGAAAGATTTGCTTCTCCTAGTTTGAGAAGTGGTTGTCTAACTATTCTTTGGCCACTATTGAGAAGTGTGCACCACTATCAATGATCAATGGGTGCTGAGAATTGTCAATACAAACAGTCATCTTTGTGGCTGTCTCATGTATATATGCCATTCCTCTAGTTGGTGTGACTAGGAAGGTCTGTGCATCTTGTTTGTGTTTATACAAGTTTTTATTTGCAGTATCTTTTGGAATTCCTGTCTCCAACTGTAAATCCTTAATTTCTAGTTATGTTTACTCTTGGTACTAAACAAGAAATTCCTCTTTTGGGTATTACTCATCATCAAAGTGTTCTCTGATGGCATCACCCATAGAGTCTGATTCAGAATCCTCTGTTTGGGATTCTTCCTCTGAGACTTGTTCAATAGAATAGACTTTTTTCTTTGCCTTTGGACATCTTTTAGCATAGTGGTCTGTTGACCCACAATTTTTACAAGAGTTCTTTTTCTTAGTCACTTCTGCCACCTTTTTTTCTTGTTTTGTCTTTATTGTCAACCCTGAAAGGCTTTTTCTCTCTGAATCTGTTGCCTTTATATACGGAATATTTCATTATGCTTGTTTTTTCCCTTACATCTTGCAAGGTATTGGCAATTTCATCTAGAGTGGAGTCTTGGTTGCATATGCATTTTACTTCGGGCTCTAGTTGTTGTAGCAGTTGTGTCAGTAGTTTGTAATTTCTAATTTGGAGTTTCATATGAGGATCTATGGCTTTACCTCTTTTAGACTGTTTGAGATACCACTCATAAGGATGTTTGTCCCTTTATCTACTGAGTATTTTTCATTCTCAAATGACAAGGTTTCTTGCCACATCCAGGCACCATTACTGTAGCTCTGGATTATCTGACTCTTCCACCATAGATTTATTTCATTTCTATGTACCAAATACTAGAATGTCCTTGGGATGCTTTGTTCAGTATGGCTGTAATCCAGTGGTCTCCTATGGTTGGTACATCAAAGAAGAGTCCATCAATATAATCAATTAGCTCCATATAATTATATTCTCCTGCACCAGAGAATGCTGGAAAACTTGAGGCTTATGGAAATGATTCAGTTCTTCCTTTTCTGAATAAGTCATGTTATCTTCATCTTTTTATTATGATGTGGATAGTGGCTTATTCTCCAACAGGAAATCTGGTTTTATGGATTATTTTCCAAAACATTTCCTTGTTTTGGGGGCTGTGTCACCACAGAAAAAGACTGGGGACTTGCATACAGGTCCTTTACAGTATCTTCAGCTTATGTCTGAGTGTATCTCTGGAAGTATCCCTAGTTTAACTCACATTCATTGTATTCTGAGATTTTTACTCCCCCTTTAATTTTTATTACTATTTTCTCAACCCATTATATACACTGGCAACAAACATAGGTAATGAATATTATTCAATTTTTGACTTGTGAGAACATTGAAATTCCCTCATGATGCTTATAGTTAGTAGAATAATCTTCAAATACTCTCATCAATTGAGCTCCTTACAAGTCACTTCATGAATGCTTGTGGATTTTGAAAGTTCATCCAGTTATATGGGGAGCCTTGAAAAGGAATTCTTTGATACTTGTAGCATTAATTGCTTCTTTGATCTTATTGTCATTCCACTGCCTTGATTCTTGAATTTATTTGAGTTTAATTTATCTTTCATGTTGGCTTAAAGAATGAGGATAACTTAAGAATCAAGAAATTCTATTTACCAGAATTCTTGTTTTCAGATGAATCAAAAATTAAGCTTGAATTGATTTCACACAATGATAATAATAAGTAATGATGAATTTGAAAATTATAATGGTAATTATTTTGAGGGAATCCTGTCCAAATTCAAATTAAAAATGGGTATTCCTCCTTAAAATTAATTATGAATATTTTGGAAAAATAAGATCTAATAATTTTATAATAAGTAAAATACCTCTCCTTGAGTGATGATTATCATCATAGAAATTGGTGAAAATTATTGGAAAAGATGTTTCAATACAAATTAATATTAATTTATTAGAATAATCTTTGAAAATAAAATATGGATAAATAATAAACTTGAAGCTCTTCAAATAGTGAGCCAATGGCCTTCAACATGATTTAATGAATACGTTTGAAATTAGATTCTTGAGAATTTCTGCAAGGGAAAAGTAAACAAAGTATAGGAATAATTTGATGAATTAAAAAAGAGTTGGAAAGGTGTTGCATGGGCTACAAGTGAGAAATTTTGTCCAGTTCTGGATATATCTTGGAGGGAATTCCACATTTGGGAAGGAACTTGTCTCCTCATAGATAATTTCTTTTAATATCAAAATCCAAGAATTTGGGACAACAGTAATGAGAAATTTAATTGATCTGCAGATTTGGAATATATTTATGTCCATTAATAAACTAAGTTTCAAAATATAATTCATTTTTTACACTATCAAGAACAAGTCAGGGGCTAAATCTTTAGCTAATCAGAAATCACTTACAAACTCCCCAGGGTCTTTGCACTATATAACCCATGCAATCCTATCATTTAGTTTCCATTTGTCCTCTAAATTCATATCACACTAATATATTAAATTTTCATTCTAAAAACTTACAGTATGATCTCAATATTTTGTCTTGGGTTTTTTATTATTCAAATTGAAAAAAAAATCAATATTGAAAAATCCTTTCCAACCTCTCTGAGCTCAGTAATATTCAGAAGAGTATTCAATTCTATTCATATACTATTAGAATCTGACTTAAGTCATATTGGGAGCCTTAATTCTTTCCAGAGTTTCCATCTGGGTCCACTGCTTGATATTTTTGGAGGAGTGGCTGAAGGCTTGAATCCTGAAACATATAAAAAATACAAAAACAATAATAAAGTGCTTTTTATAAATTCTTTCATAAATTTCAAGAATAAAGATAAAAATATTCTATTACATGGATGTGTTTTTGTGGATAAAGGGAATATTTTCCAAACAAGAGAGGCTTTCAAGAATGCAAACATGGCTCTGAGACATATTGGAAACTATAGCTCACCTTTATTTATTGAAATTCCTCAAGATTGTGATCTTTATCAAGCTTCCAACAATACAAGTTTAACTAGTTCTGTTACTTCAATACCTAATTGTCAAACCAATCTTTCATTGCACCAAATCCAGGGTATTTCCTTTCTTTTAAATATTGAAAATAATATGGAAAAAATTTGTGAAAATCTATGGAAACATCCAGATAATTTGTGGATTAAAAAAGTGTTTTCTAATGCTGTTGAAAATGGGCTGATACCACAAGATATTGGGTGCAAAAGTAGGGGTGGAATATTGGCTGATGATATGGGACTTGGCAAATTGTTGACAACTTTATGCTTGATTAAAAAAACACAAAATGAAGCGTTAAAGTACTCAGCAATATCTAAGGACCATGTCCCAGCTACTTTGATCATTGTACCACTTTCTACTTTGCATAACTGGGAGAATGAAATAAGACTACATTTTCATGCTGGTAGTTTACCATATTCAATATTCCATGGTTCCAATCGTAATTTCATTTCATTCCAAAATTTGAAGCAGAATGCAATTATCATCACCACATATGATGTTATTTCTGGTTATAATGTTGATGATGTTCATGGGATGAGAATAAATCCACTTTTGGTGAATTGGTTCAGAATAGTGTTGGATGAAGCACAGTAAGCTTCTCTTTGTGATTCTTAAATAAAAAAGTACTGAAATTTTTACATCAATTAGCTACATAAAGGAACAATCTACTCATAGAGCATTCACAATATTGAATTTAAAATCTGAAAGAAAGTTATGCCTTACAGGAACACCATTACAAAACAATCTTTGGGATCTACATAGTCTGTTGAGGTTTTTACAAGTAGAACCATGGAATCTCAAGCCTTTATGGGAAAATTGCATAATCAAACAAATATCATCTGGGAATCAAATGGCAATCCAATCATTACAGCTTATAATGCAAACACTCACCTTGAGAAGATTGAAAGCCAACCTACTGGATCTTCCCAAGAAAGTGCAACATGGAGTTGGAATTGAAATCTATGAGCCATGGAAAACAGTTTATTTCAAAAAGCATGAAGAGTTTAGTGCATTGTATGGAAAACAGAGGTCCAAAGCAGTTCAATGGGATTCATCAGAATTTTTCTCCAGATTATCAGATTTGAGGCAGCTTTGCAACCATCCAGCACTAATAGAAAAGGAAGAAGGGGGAAGGAGATATACCTGGAAAGAAGGATCCAAAGTGGTGCATCTTGTTAGCCATCTCAAGGAGTTTTTTCAGAAGGAGCCAGGCTTAAGATATCCCAAAGCAGTTGTTTTTTCAGAATACAAAAGGTTTCTTGATATGTGAGCTCAAATCCTTCTACTACCTGTCATTTGAATGATTTTATTGATCAAATATTGTAAAAAGTATTGAAATTGCACTGGATGAAAGTGGAATATCCAATTTGATGATGCATGGAATGCTCAAAAATGATCAAAGGATCCAAATCCTTGAAGAATTCAGAAAAAATCCAAAATCTCAAGTTCTTCTTACAACAAAAGGCACAGGTGGTGTTGGTATTGATCTGAGATGTGCTCAAAATGTCTACATAATGGTAAGACAGTATTTAGATACACTTGAAGCTTAATCTAATATTATTCCAATTACTTAAATTAGGAACCAGGTTGGAACCCTTCAACTGATGATCAAGCAGTTGATAGGCTTTATCGGCTAGGGCAAAAGAAAGAAGTTCATGTATTTCATTATATAACTGTTGGTAGTATTGAGGTGAATATTCAGCAAGTTAGAAGGAAGAAACAGCAGCTTCAGATGTAAGATATTTTATACTCAACCAATATTTATCTTTTTTAGTAGCTAAAATTTTTTTATTTCATTTCAGGTTGAGCATTGGACATTTAGGTACTGTGGATCATGAATTGGAAAAATTGATTGTGGAAACAATAGAAAAATCATGAATTATTTTTTTAGGTTTCAGATAGTTGAAGTAAATTATGAATATCTATACATGGCTTTGATTGTAACATTAGCTTCTCATCATTAGTAAGCTTGGAAATATAATCATCTGAATAAAGATTTTCTGGAAGTCCAATTGGAACTTTGGCATCTTTCTCAAAAATACCACTTTGTACTCTTCTACTTTCCAAGACATTTGGAATTCTATTGAATTTACTTTTTTGAATTTGCTTTTGAATTAATAGAGAATCTAATTGACTTGCTAACTTTGAGAATAAAGCTGACCTCCAAGGGGACTTTAATTTTATTAATGATCCATTTTCATCTTCAGTATCAGAGCAGCATCGTGGCTCATCAAATATGGAAGCTTCATCTTGATTAATGTTCAATGATAGCAATGTCTCTGAGCGATTTGACGATAACTGAATATTAAATAACATCAATAGGTGTAAAAATCAATCATAAATAAAATAAAAACATACTTTTTTATGCCACCTTGATTTCTGCTTCTGACTGGCTTTTTTTGAAAGTGCTTCAGGAACCAATTTATCATTCTTAAGATCCTCTTGCTTCCCTCTGAACCAGCGCATTAGTATTAAAGACTTATTATTATGTGTATTATCCTTTGGATTTATCAAGAATATTTTCAATTCTCCTTGTTGGTGTAGATAATTCCAGTGCTTGAGAACAAATTTTGCAAATATTTGATTCCATTTTGATTCCCAACATTGATTCCAAGCAAAGGTTGACATTGGGAAGCCTGATTTGAAGAGATCCTCTAGAAACATAGTTTTGTACATTGGTGAAATTAATATTCTTGGGTTTATAGACAGTCTATCCTCTCCTGAGCTGTGATTATGGGGATTTGTAATTGGATTATCAGTGCAAGAAAAGGGTAAGTTCTCAACAATTTTGAGACTTTCTTCTGATGGAAGAGATTTCCAGCTATTTATAGCAGATGGAGATTGGAAATAGTTGATTTCCATGATCAACCAGCATAATTGATGTATGGATCTTGATATTGCACTGGTAGGTAGTGGGATTATGGGATGTAATATCTTGTTGATAGTCCTGTTTGATTGGGGTATAGAGGTCTCAAAAAAGTAATGTGAAGCTTTAGGCATAGTAAAACAGGTTAATTAAAGTCAGATTTCGGGGTATAGGTGGAAGAATCAAGAGAAAGGCTCCTATTTATCATAAATGAGAGGATTCTGGAGCCCTGTATTTATTTCTTAAAGTTTGAATGAGCCTGGAAGAAGCTATATTGTGTAAAAGGAGCTTATTTGGGAAAGTAAGCAAACAGGTATTGGGTGAAGCAAAGTAATCTTAGCACACTCAAAGATTATTTGAATAGAAATAACCCTGTTTTGAAAGAATAAAGTTAAATTACAGAAAACACTGATCAAGTTAACAAGGTGTTTATATTGGCTTTATCAGGGAGATCTAGTACAGGCTGTCCATCTATGGTATTTTTTTCAAGCCATGCCTCACTGAAGTCTAATACTAAACATTTGGCCACTTCCAATTTTTTTGGAGCAGTGGGAACAAATTCATGGGTTTTTGAGAAAAATGCCTTGTTAAAAATATCCAAAATATATGCATTTGTTCTCTTCCAAATAGGCTCATAAGGCCTTTCCTCAGCAATAACACTATCAGTAATTTCAATCATCTGCAATGCTCCTTTAGCAGAGCTTTTTCTCCAATCTCTTGAGCAAACCATTAAGCCTCTTACCCCAGAAGCAAGAAATGAAGCTAAAATATGATAGCAGGGCTTAACTAAGCCTATTTTTGATTGTAGCTCTGATAAGGTCTTAAGGTGTTCTTTGGACCTTTTATGAGTGAGCACAAATCCATCAGGAATATTGACTGGAAGAACTTTTGAATGTGCTAGTATCAGGACATATGAGATCATAAGATGTAAAATGGAATCATTGAAAGATATTAAGCTATTCATTCCATAATGAATTGGCTGGTTTTCCTCCTTTTCATCAAGGGTATTTTCAATTTGAGATGAATGGGATGGTCTTGTGCTGAGGCAGGACACTAAAAATTCCAGGCTGAGTCTTTGAACTAACAAGGGATCATCTTCTGTTGATTTCGTGATTTCAAACTTTTCAGGTTGTATGAGATCTTGTGCAGAAACTGATATTGACTCCAGTATTAGATTGGCCCAGAACTGTTTCTTTTGAAGATTAGGGACGAAGAGGGATTGTGCCAATTGAAAGAGTGGTTGATGTGATTTGGGAATGTTTTGCATTGAGATTGTAGAATCCAAAGTAAAGATAGGGACATTCCAAGCGTCAGGATCATTGAAAGGATCATATTTCTTTGGTGAAAATATATCTAATCCTGAAAAAACAAGCAAATATCAATGTTCTGGATGAAACATGAATGAATGTCTTTTGTATTTACCAGATTTATCCAAATCCACTAGCCATTTGCTAATGCTAAGAGATCCAATACTTTGAAAGTGTATTCCTTTTGGTATTTTGGTAGAAAATGGCCTTTGGGGAATTTCCTGGAATCGTTCTCTTACTAGATTTTCAACATTAACCTGGCATTTCTTCCATGAGGATACAGAAAGTGGCTGATAATGGCTGATTTTCTCTTCAAAGTGATCTGAGTGAATGGGATTGAATAATCCGGATTGAGGAAGCTTTTTCTTCTTGTGGGATTTTGATGGCTCTTCATTACTGGTTTGGATTACTTTTGAAGTTGATGCGTTGTTATCTACAAGTATGAAATTGGAGTTAGGTTTTTCTTTTGAGTGTTTGGTAGATGTAGGTTGTATCAAGGGCTCCTCAATTTTGGATTTTTCTTTTTTTGTTATGGTTGAAGCTGGAAAACTTTGTATATTTGATTGATCATTTTGAGAAATGTTATTGACTTCAAGGCTGGAGTTTGACGTGGATAGGGCTTTTTCAAAATCATTTTGAGGTTGAAATAGTCCTGGTTCTAGATTTTGAGAATCTGACTGATTTTGTGGGTGTGATTTCTCAGTATCATAATTGCATTCCAATTTCTAAGAAAGAAAAGATTCAGGGAATACAGTTTAATCTTTGATTAAAGCCTAAAGAAAATATTGAGATATACTTCTTTATTCTTTTCCTTTATACTTTGATAAATTTTGGCCTTTTTATTACTCATACTAGAAGAAGATATGAAATACCTCTTTATTGATGTTTGGGAGGATGCTGAAATAACAACCTTGGCTTCAGGGGGTAATGATCCACCTAGCTGTACACCTAAATTATGATTTGAATTCCAATTAAAAATGGCTCCATATGGACAAAAGCTGGAAAAACATACGATACAGATCATCTTCAAGTATTTTGGAGACCTCTTGTATTTTTTTTCTTGCATATTCAGGAAAGTGAGAATCGCAGGTTGCAAGCTTGAGAGAAGGAAGAAATTTGGAGATTTTGGAGATGAATTCTGATTTTTCAACTTGCTTTGGCTCTATTTCAAGTAATGGATCCATTTTGAAGCAGTGATTATCTGGAATTGACTGAGGTTTAATTATTATAAATAAGTTTATGAATTTATTTTTGAAATGAAATTGAAAAAAATAGAAGGTGGGGGTTCTTTACAGTGTTCAAGACAGATTGGACTATTATGGAATGTAGGAATTTGGGATGGCATATATCATGATGACTTTTATTAAATGTCTATAGTTTTGTTTGAGCATTGCTCAATATATAATAGCTTGGGGACAAATGAAAACCAAAGCAGGCATAAATAAGAGGCTTATATATTAAATAATTTTGAGAAGCTATAGCACAGTTCAGCTTTGAAAACATTAAATAAATAACAAATTTATGACTGATGGTCATAATTGTGAAAGCCCACATTGTGGCTAAACTATAAATTCTTACAATGGGTGACTTTTTAAAATATTTTAAATTATGTTTTCTTTTGAAGTACATTTATTACTAAACTCTAAGCTTGGAAAACATATAGGAAACTTCAGCTCTCAAATACACTACAAAAATACTAATTTTATGACTGCTAGTCATGATTTTGAAAGGCATCTTTTGACTTGGTTATTAATTCACTCAATTTGTGAATTGTTAACATAAGTTAACTCTAATTATATTTCCAAATACATCTATTACAAAACTCTAAGCTTGGATAAAAAAAAGGACTAGGAGATAAACATTATTCAGGATTCATACGATTATGACTACTTGAACCAGCTTCAATTCCACTGAGAGAAGATCTTCCTGGCCTCTGTATGATGTGACGTCCCCTTTTTGTCTTGGCCTCAATCTCTAATAAAATATTTTGGAGTCCAATTGGTTCTTTTACCATTAAGTGGTTTCTTTCAACTTCTGAAATTGTGTTTAAGTATATTGTGGAATAACAATCTAAAGGTAAGCAATGTGGGACATTAGTTAAATCAGAATTATAGTCTAATTTTTCTCCATCCCTATGAAGCATACGTTGAACTCTATTCTTTTCAAGCTGGGTTTTGGCACCAAGGGTCATTGCTAGATCCAATTGCCTTGTACACAAGGTCAAAGCTTCACTACGCCAAACTCCAACAAGTCTTTTGGGTGCTTTTCCAAAGTCAGAATTATCCTCTACATCGGAAGTTGCTTTTATATCAGTATATATTGCAGAGAAATTGTTGTTTTGAGGGAATAATTGACGTGCTATTTTGAAACGGGCAGCTGTCACCTAAATATAAAAGTAATATTAGAGTTTGGTGTATGTCTAACAAAAGAATAAGCACGTACATTCTGCCTCCCTCTAGTGTTTTTGGATTTCTTAGCTTTTTGAAATTTAACCTCCTCTGCAGCCTGGCCAAGTTTTGAAAGCTTTTTCATTTCTTTACCCCTTCCATTGACCCAACGTTCAATTAATAGGGTTAGTTGATCAGGATTGTTGATATTTAAGCTGGGTTGAGTCTGGCTCCAATTGAAAAAATGTTTGGAGATAATGTCGGCTATGGCTGCATTCCAAGTGGAGTTATTGAATGCGGTCCCCCATTGGAGGTAATTCTCTTGAGGCCTACTAGCTGGCATTCCTTTTCACAAGCACGCTTTTCAACTATGGAGACCTTGATCTTGCTATTGAGAACATCACGACTTGGTTTAAATTCAGGTGGCTGCAATCGTTGAGATATAGAGGTGATTTCTTGTTTGACCAGAATTTGGCGCTCACTAATTGGATGATCTCTCAGTCCATATTGAAAGGTTTCCAAATGGGTCTTGATGTGTTTAGCTCGGTTTTTGACCCAATGAATGTGAAATTCCTCTTCATCATTGGTAGGATTGGGTGGGAAGTGATCTACAGAAGGTGGCATACCCATTAAGAAGTACATAAATTCTCGCAGGTGGACTGATTCAGTGGATGCCTGACTTGGAAGATTGTTCTTTGTTACCAATCTTGTAATGCGGTTATTTCTCTGTTGCAATATTTTCTTATTATTTCTAGCCCTCTGTTGGTCCTCTTCTTGTTGAATCCTGAATTCAACTCCAACAACTGAAACCCAAATCAGTTAGTAATTTTCAATCAGCTTTGGGAAAGATACTCACCACCGGATGTTATTTCCTCTTGTCCCTCCTGACTGGCATTCTGTGAAACAGCATCCTCTATTCCAAGTCTTTCCAAATCTTGCAGAAAGATGGATTTCTGTCCAGTAGAGTCAGTATGGATGCTTTCGTGGTTTTCTTCATCTGAGTGAATTATTGAGTCACCCTCTGTTGGTGGGTTTTGTGATGAGGATCCAGAATTTTCTCTGTGGAATGCGGAGGGGGAACCACCCAGTGCATGGGAAGACATTGTAATATCAATTTAAACAAGTGGAGTTAAATTGAGGAAAATGAGGTAATTATATTAATGAAAATTTGAGTATGTTAAACAGAGTTGGAGTAAGAACTCAACATATGAGAATGAACTTGGTGGATGAGAAAGCTCAGGAAAACTTAAAGCAGTTTGGTGAAGTGGAAATACAGACATTTTGGTGGAGAAGAGATAGTTTATATACACATTTGTTCAAACCTGTTCTATCCAGAACCAAAAAGCCAAATTATGTCTTGAAAGATGTTTGAGAGGCTTAAATATGGTAGATTGACAATTTAAATCTCTTTTAAAAGGGATTGGAGTGAATTTTTCTAAAAAAAACTTCATTTAATAGCATATAACAATATCAACAAAGGAAAAAGTATTGTTTTTCCTCCAAAGAAATCTTTAGTGAGCATTGATGAGGAAACCTAAGGCTGAAAGGGGTGCGGTGCTTCAATCACCTATCCATTGCTGGCAAGGTTTGAAAGGGAATGGAAAGAAACTGTTAAAATATATGAGATAATGAGTGGCAGTCCACGGAATCACTTACTGATGAATGTAGAGATACCAAGCAGAGTGTAGCCTGATCAATTCCAAAGCTTCCAGGAGGATTCTTGAGGCTTGCAGCATGACCCAAAACTGATTGGGAGTTGATGATTATGGCATCCTCTGTCTGGTCCAATAGAATAGAACAATTGAGATCTGGAAAAGGATGGAAAGGGTCTTTTTCTATTTCATTATTTTCAAGCTTCTTGAAAGGTTTGATTATTAGCCACCATATGTCAGGATCACCTCCAACTAATGTGACAATATTATCAATATGGCCCAATGATTTCGCATTATTAATGCTATACTCTATGATACTGTCTTCAACATGTGATTTTACATTACAATACCTTTTTTTTTCAAAAATTATTGACTTTTTGCATTCAAAGAGGTTTACAACATCCCTTAAATCTCTTGAAACTAGTAGTTTCCACTGTTGAAAAATATCATCATGCAATTGAATTGTATGACTGGTACTGATATTTTTTGATTGATGCAGAGAAATGAGGGGATTGTTCCTACCAACTCTTTGTTGAAGATTAGGCAAATTTGAAATCCATTGATATTGTACTTTAGATATCCATCTTTTCAGTATTGTTTGGGAGATCTCAGCTACAATTGGTTAGATGTGGGTAAGTATTGTGAGGGTGATTTTTTGACATAAAAATATATAATTCAAACTCAACATGGCTTATTATTCCGTGGTATGTCCCCAAATGTACGGTTCATTCTTTCGTATGCCCACACAGCTAAGCTTCTTGGTGGCCCTAGCTCCTTTATAACCTTTGGTAAATGTTGTGTTAGGTGTAGATTAGGTTTGGAGTTTATCATGGACCAACCCAAACGAAGTGTTTGACGATAGATCTTTGTAGTACTTTCAATCTTATCTAGGTCTTCTTCATGAATGCTTTTTCTGAGTAACATGTTTGTTAATGTAACTAATGAAATTAGCGATTTCAGTAGAAGATCCTTATGGAGATAGTTCCCTGGGCATTTGACCCTTTCCTCCCTGTGAGGTATTTGTGAACTCCATAGTGGTACAAGTGCCAAAGGTAAATACAATGTCATCAAGATTTGCCACTCCGCTGCTTTGAGTGTCTGAAAGTTTTTGAAACCAAATTTTCTGGGTAGACGAGAAAGCCATGACGGGACTCTTGTTTGATTGATGACTTTTTGAAGTACCTCTAATTCGTCTTTTTTTAATCTTGGAGTTTCATCCCCCATTGGATTTAAATACTGATTATCATCAGAAGATAAATCAGAGGGAACCAATGAATCACTTCCATGTGTAAATGGTAATAAGTTGAGTACTGTAGATGTGGTTGTCTGGGATCTAAGGGAATACATGGAGCTTGAAGTTCTGTTGCTTTTTGCAGTTTGATCACTTTTGGTCCTGGAGGCTTCACTAGAGCCTTTGTGCCTTTGGGATGTACGAGATCGAATGCGGGCAAGGTTAGCTCTTGTAAGGTTTTGTTTCTTGGAACTACTTATTTGGTCAGAATCATTGTCATCTTCATTTTTCCTTTTTCTTGGACGCCCCAATAAACAAAAAGGATATTTGGATGTATTTGAGTGTGCCAAAAAACTTTGCTTTTTCCTTTGAACCTCTAACTCGTGACCAGCCAACCCCACCTTGAGGAATGATATGCAATAGTGTTTGATATCCCCTAAAATCAAACAATGCATAATATCTATGCCACAAAATTCAATTGGTCTCCAGTAATCTAGCTTATTTAGAATACTCCACCGGACACCATGTGATTTTACAAATTCATCTTGTTCCTTTTTGGTTTGAAGTTGAAGCCATTCATTTGCCTTGGAAATATGATTTTCATGTGTCCTTGTTTCAAATTTTAAAAAATCTATTTCATTGATGTCCACCCTTGTAATATTACAAAAGGAGCAAAATCGATTGGCTGAATGAGAGGCAAATCCAGCCACTTTACGTAGAGCAGGAAGATCTGCTATTAAAGGTAATAAAGCCACTCTAATAAGTCTACCTTGTGGAAAGTCGTGTGTATTGGAAAACCAAATACCATTCCATAGCATTTGAAGCTCAATAACAAGAGGCTCCAAGATTGAATTCATTTGATCAAGAGATGGCTCTTTGGGACCAGGAATTATTGCATATAAAAACATGTTCTCCTCTTTGTGACGTTCACTTGGAGGCAGATTCAAACAAGTGAGAATAATTGACCCAATTGAGATGGATTTTGCAGCCCCTTTGTTACTGAATGGATTGAACCAATCTACGTATAAGCTAAATATCAAATTACCTGTTCTATTGGTGAAAGCTTGTTTACTACGTGGGGAAGATTTGAATGTGTGCCAAATTTTGCTATGCCAAATATCAGAAATAACTTTAGGGTCTGCTTGAGAATTATGGGTATGGTGAGCATTTAATAGCTTCTCAAAGCCAGGAATCCACATATGGGAGGCCAACCATTTCTTCAAGGATTGGTATGTAAAGGTACAGATTGGTTTTTGAAGTGAAGTATCATTCTTGTCATCAGTTTTAAATAAAATAGAACCACATTCTTTTCTTGCAAGAGATCCTAATTTGACAATGGAGGAAGGAAAAGGTTGAATAAATTTGGATGTACACTGTTTGTTGATGTGCCCGGTTTCAGTCAGATCATACAAGCTGAAGCATTCTGGACAGCAAATCTTTTTTTCAAAGTCCATGGATATGCCCAGCTGAACAAAAATAGTTTCAATTGAAAGTGGAATTTCTTTAGAAATGGATAATCCATCAAAATTGAATTTGTCTCCAAGGCTGGTTATCTTTTCCCTTTCTGATAGAAGAAATTGTTTGATACTATCTCTGGACATTCCATTTTTGAGGTATAGGCTGGAAGCTTGAACCAAAACTTTAAGAGCATGAGAGTCAATGAATTTGAAGGTCTTGTTTTCATATTTTTTGGTATCAAAAAGTAAATTTCTTTCATTATTCTGATGACATATCTGTTCAATTTGAGAGCATCCAGGGGTTTTCTGTGTTGGCTGCACCGAAGGATTGTGGAAGATTAGATGTAAGTAATGATGAATAATTGAAATGGGTGAGGGAAAGAGTCCTTACATTTTCGCTATTTTGGGCTAAAAACATCTGATCAACCAAAGGCTGGGGTCTCCTGAGTTTTGCTAGTTCCAATTGATGTGTCTTCCAAGCTGGGTCAGACATAGGTTTTCCATGCTGAACAATATTGTTCAAATCTTCATAATATTGATTGCAACAGCCAAGCTCATGACAAGTACAAATTTTTTTGGGGCGACCCATTTTTTGCACCATGAAAATTTATGGGGAATGAGCAAAAAAGGCCCAGAAATTGATATGGGGTAGGGCGGTTATGAGGAATGTTGTGGGGGGCAAAGTGAACTCAAAAGAGCTTTCAAGTGGACACAAGCATAGCTTTATTTATATTTGAGCATCTTTGATTTTGCAAACATAAAAGCCAATTACACCCCTATAGACCTCATTCAGATACAGTTTTTTCTGTATATGAGTGGGTCTGACAAAATTTCCAAGAGACAAACCAATTACGGCCGTAATTGGGTTGCATATGGTACAAATTATGACCGGCGGTCATAATTTGACCACCTTTGTATGATCACAGCCAAAGATTTATTGTGGCTGGACCTCATTCAGATACAGTTTTTTCTGTATCTTAGTGGGTCTCATTACAGCCCAAGCTGTATTGTCAATGGCCCTCATTCAGATACAGGTTTTTCTGTATCTGAGTGGGTCTGACAAAATTGCAAAGAGACAAACCAATTACGGCGGTAATTGGTTTGCAAGTGGTACAAATTATGACCGGCGGTCATAATTTGACCACCTGTGTACACTTACAGCCCAAGCTGTATTGTCAGTGGACCTCATTCAGATACAGGTTTTTCTGTATCTGAGTGGGTCTGACAAAATTGCAAAGAGACAAACCAATTACGGCCGTAATTGGTTTGCAAGTGGTACAAATTATGACCGGCGGTCATAATTTGACCACCTGTGTACACTTACAGCCCAAGCTGTATTGTCAGTGGACCTCATTCAGATACAGTTTTTTCTGTATCTGAGTGGGTCTGACAAAATTGCAAAGAGAAAAACCAATTACGGCCTTAATTGGTTTGCAAGTGGTACAAATTATGACCGGCGGTCATAATTTGTCCACCTGTGTACACTTACAGCCCAAGCTGTATTGTCAATGGCCCTCATTCAGATACAGTTTTTTCTGTATCTGAGTGGGTCTGACAAAATTGCAAAGAGACAAACCAATTACGGCCGTAATTGGTTTGCATATGGTACAAATTATGACCGGCGGTCATAATTTGACCACCTGTGTACACCTACAGCCCAAGCTGTATTGTCAATGGCCCTCATTCAGATACAGTTTTTTCTGTATCTGAGTGGGTCTGACAAAATTTCCAAGAGACAAACCAATTACGGCCGTAATTGGTTTGCATATGGTACAAATTATGACCGGCGGTCATAATTTGACCACCTGTGTACACCTACAGCCCAAGCTGTATTGTCAATGGCCCTCATTCAGATACAGTTTTTTCTGTATCTGAGTGGGTCTGACAAAATTTCCAAGAGACAAACCAATTACGGCCGTAATTGGTTTGCATATGGTACAAATTATGACCGGCGGTCATAATTTGACCACCTGTGTACACCTACAGCCCAAGCTGTATTGTCAATGGCCCTCATTCAGATACAGTTTTTTCTGTATCTGAGTGGGTCTGACAAAATTTCCAAGAGACAAACCAATTACGGCCGTAATTGGTTTGCATATGGTACAAATTATGACCGGCGGTCATAATTTGACCACCTGTGTACACCTACAGCCCAAGCTGTATTGTCAATGGCCCTCATTCAGATACAGTTTTTTCTGTATCTGAGTGGGTCTGACAAAATTTCCAAGAGACAAACCAATTACGGCCGTAATTGGTTTGCATATGGTACAAATTATGACCGGCGGTCATAATTTGACCACCTTTGTATGATTACAGCCAAAGATTCATTGTGGCTGGACCTCATTCAGATACAGTTTTTTCTGTATCTTAGTGGGTCTCATTACAGCCCAAGCTGTATTGCCAGTGGACCTCATTCAGATACAGTTTTTTCTGTATATGAGTGAGTCTGACAAAATTTCCAAGAGACAAACCAATTACGGCCGTAATTGGTTTGCATATGGTACAAATTATGACCGGCGGTCATAATTTGACCACCTGTGTACACCTACAGCCCAAGCTGTATTGTCAATGGCCCTCATTCAGATACAGTTTTTTCTGTATATGAGTGAGTCTGACAAAATTGCAAAGAGACAAACCAATTACGGCCGTAATTGGTTTGCAAGTGGTACAAATTATGACCGGCGGTCATAATTTGACCACCTGTGTACACCTACAGCCCAAGCTGTATTGTCAATGGCCCTCATTCAGATACAGGTTTTTCTGTATCTGAGTGGGTCTGACAAAAGTTCCAAGAGACAATCCAATTACGGCCGTAATTGGTTTGCATATGGTACAAATTATGACCGGTGGTCATAATTTGACCACCTTTGTATGATTACAGCCAAAGATTCATTGTGGCTGGACCTCATTCAGATACAGTTTTTTCTGTATCTTAGTGGGTCTCATTACAGCCCAAGCTGTATTGTCAATGGCCCTCATTCAGATACAGTTTTTTCTGTATCTGAGTGGGTCTGACAAAATTGCAAAGAGACAAACCAATTACGGCCGTAATTGGTTTGCAAGTGGTACAAATTATGACCGGCGGTCATAATTTGTCCACCTGTGTACACTTACAGCCCAAGCTGTATTGTCAATGGCCCTCATTCAGATACAGTTTTTTCTGTATCTGAGTGGGTCTGACAAAATTGCAAAGAGACAAACCAATTACGGCCGTAATTGGTTTGCAAGTGGTACAAATTATGACCGGCGGTCATAATTTGACCACCTGTGTACACTTACAGCCCAAGCTGTATTGTCAATGGCCCTCATTCAGATACAGTTTTTTCTGTATATGAGTGAGTCTGACAAAATTTCCAAGAGACAAACCAATTACGGCCGTAATTGGTTTGCATATGGTACAAATTATGACCGGCGGTCATAATTTGACCACCTGTGTACACCTACAGCCCAAGCTGTATTGTCAATGGCCCTCATTCAGATACAGTTTTTTCTGTATATGAGTGAGTCTGACAAAATTTCCAAGAGACAAACCAATTACGGCCGTAATTGGTTTGCATATGGTACAAATTATGACCGGCGGTCATAATTTGACCACCTGTGTACACCTACAGCCCAAGCTGTATTGTCAATGGCCCTCATTCAGATACAGTTTTTTCTGTATCTGAGTGGGTCTGACAAAATTTCCAAGAGACAAACCAATTACGGCCGTAATTGGTTTGCATATGGTACAAATTATGACCGGCGGTCATAATTTGACCACCTGTGTACACCTACAGCCCAAGCTGTATTGTCAATGGCCCTCATTCAGATACAGTTTTTTCTGTATCTGAGTGGGTCTGACAAAATTTCCAAGAGACAAACCAATTACGGCCGTAATTGGTTTGCATATGGTACAAATTATGACCGGCGGTCATAATTTGACCACCTTTGTATGATTACAGCCAAAGATTCATTGTGGCTGGACCTCATTCAGATACAGTTTTTTCTGTATCTTAGTGGGTCTCATTACAGCCCAAGCTGTATTGTCAGTGGACCTCATTCAGATACAGTTTTTTCTGTATATGAGTGAGTCTGACAAAATTTCCAAGAGACAAACCAATTACGGCCGTAATTGGTTTGCATATGGTACAAATTATGACCGGCGGTCATAATTTGACCACCTGTGTACACCTACAGCCCAAGCTGTATTGTCAATGGCCCTCATTCAGATACAGTTTTTTCTGTATATGAGTGAGTCTGACAAAATTGCAAAGAGACAAACCAATTACGGCCGTAATTGGTTTGCAAGTGGTACAAATTATGACCGGCGGTCATAATTTGACCACCTGTGTACACCTACAGCCCAAGCTGTATTGTCAATGGCCCTCATTCAGATACAGGTTTTTCTGTATCTGAGTGGGTCTGACAAAAGTTCCAAGAGACAAACCAATTACGGCCGTAATTGGTTTGCATATGGTACAAATTATGACCGGCGGTCATAATTTGACCACCTGTGTACACCTACAGCCCAAGCTGTATTGTCAATGGCCCTCATTCAGATACAGTTTTTTCTGTATCTGAGTGGGTCTGACAAAATTTCCAAGAGACAAACCAATTACGGCCGTAATTGGTTTGCATATGGTACAAATTATGACCGGCGGTCATAATTTGACCACCTGTGTACACCTACAGCCCAAGCTGTATTGTCAATGGCCCTCATTCAGATACAGTTTTTTCTGTATCTGAGTGGGTCTGACAAAATTTCCAAGAGACAAACCAATTACGGCCGTAATTGGTTTGCATATGGTACAAATTATGACCGGCGGTCATAATTTGACCCCCTGTGTACACCTACAGCCCAAGCTGTATTGTCAATGGCCCTCATTCAGATACAGTTTTTTCTGTATATGAGTGAGTCTGACAAAATTTCCAAGAGACAAACCAATTAAGGCCGTAATTGGTTTGCATATGGTACAAATTATGACCGGTGGTCATAATTTGACCACCTTTGTATGGTTACAGCCAAAGATTCATTGTGGCTGGACCTCATTCAGATACAGTTTTTTCTGTATCTTAGTGGGTCTCATTACAGCCCAAGCTGTATTGTCAGTGGCCCTCATTCAGATACAGTTTTTTCTGTATCTGAGTGGGTCTGACAAAATTTCAAAGAGAAAAACCAATTACGGCCGTAATTGGTTTGCAAGTGGTACAAATTATGACCGGCGGTCATAATTTGTCCACCTGTGTACACTTACAGCCCAAGCTGTATTGTCAATGGCCCTCATTTAGATACAGTTTTTTCTGTATCTGTACAGGTGTGACTGTACCATCTAACCTAATCACCCATGTATTTGAAGGAGTATTCTAAAGATACACATATCCTGACACACAATTCTTTGCTAAATGTGTAATTGTGCTTTATACCTAGAGGATCTGCAGCTTTCTTTCCTTTGAAACCACCAAACTCATTTCTGCTCTATTTCGATGGGCTACACCCCCACTTCATTTCATTGGGACCTGCAATATAAATAGAGCTGTTTTTCCTGTGTTTTCCCTAAGTTCCTCTGTTTTTAACTTCTGTTGGCCATTTAAATCCCTCTCCTCCCAATAGAATACCCAATACTATGAATCCACCCCAACCACCTGATTCCGATGTCTCATTTGATGAAATGTTTCATAGGTTTTTTTCAAATAACACAGATTTGAATTCATCTTTATCTTCTCAAAATGAGGCACCATCTCATCCATCCATCAATTCATTGTCCACTCCAAACCAAAGTGCTGACCCCCAGGAATGTTACGATCTTTTTCACTACCTCAATTCTCCCAATATAGTCCCACCAGCTCCCATTAGTCATCCTCACATCTTGCCCTGCCCCCCACCAAACAACATAAATAGAAGCCCCTTTCAACTTGGTAAATTTTTTCTTCCCCACGTAATCTCATCCCCAACCTTTATTAATAATATATTTTTGCAAACATTTCTTAGATATCATAAACACACCAAACATGAGTTTATGTAACCCACCCCCAAATACTCCACGAACCCTTCCACCCCCCTCATTCATAGAATTCGACATGAATAACCCACCAGCTCAAGTACACTCTATCTCACCAATTCTTTCTTCTGAGATAACCCGCCTCTCCCGTGAGGAATTTTCTCTCAATCACCACCGTATCAAGAAAATTCTCAATAATGCCCTTTCCGAAGCTGAAAAGAATCCTGTCTCAATTGAGATTAAGGATTATTTGAAAAAGGGCCTTACATTGATTTCTCAAAAAGAACATGGTAATTATTATTCTTCATGTCTGTCCTCAATTCTGTATTAATTTCATCTCCCTTCTTGTAGAATTGTCTTCATCGCAAGCAATTGGTCTCATAGATGGCAATGTTGAAGTTATTGAGAGAGAAGTTCCTTCCATACGCTCATCCCAATCATCCTCTTTGGAGGAGGTTGTTCCTGATGGAAATCACAAGAAAAAACGGAAAATTCAAAACAAACCACCACCAAATATTCGTAGGTTTATGCAGCAAACTGTTAGCTTTAATAATACTCAAGACGTAGTTTCCATGAATATGTCTTCTACTACATCAAACCTTCGTACCAATTCTACCCCCCCTGAAACGATCAACCCCCAATTGTTATTGAACACCCAATCAAATGACCTCCCCTATTCTTTACCATCTACCATTGTCGAACCCCCTGTTCCCTCAACCATCCCACTTGAGACTCCCACCACCCCCCCAGTTATTACTGAGGAACAAATTCCCGAACATCCACCAAATTTCACCCCCAGCAGATCTCCACAACGTGAATCTCCTCATTTCAACAATGACCACTCTTTGGAAGTACCAGCCAATAACATCCCCGATTCTCCAGCTCAGGTTCATCCACCGACTCCAACAAATGAAATTATTCAAGAAGAATTACATGTTTCAATAGCAGAAAATAATAGTAGTCCAAATGTTCCTTCCCAAATGCCTTCAAATACACCCACTCCAATTAATGCCACGACACCCCATGTTGTATCGTCACCAATCCAAATTAACCATGTAAAAAGCTCCCATACACTATCTGCTCCTCATCTTGAAAATCCAGAAAACAATCATCCGACCTCTCAATCAAATCCATCTACACCATCTCATGCTCCAACTCCTGGAATTAGGGACCCATCTAATCATCTCTGCCATGTGGGCCCATCTCCACCCGTTTTGCATGAACCTCACCAAAATCCTCCTTTGTCACTCATGCCTGCAGAACCACAGCCTCTTGACTCCCCCAATGATCAATTCTCTATTTTCACTGATGAATTTCGATCAAAATTTTATGAGATTTTCAAAACATTCACCCATGGACGCCCCACCCAGGCCAAATACCAAACCACATTTGACGCAATTGACTCACTCGTTTCCTGGCGCCACCAAAATTTGGGCTCCGAGCAGCCTGCAAAGGGGAATTTCAATTTTAAACAGTGCTCTTCCTCATATAGCAAATGGATTGATGAACTCTGCGATAATAGTCAGTTTAAAATTATACTACTCCCATGAACTAATGCTTATAATTAATTTCTCCAGGTGCCCCATTTCTCAATGCCACTAAAGAAGAATTTTATGTTACATCCTCAATCTTTAAGATGCCGATCTTTGACCAAGTCACTGCGCCTGAAATTCAGATTTCACTCCCATTTTCACCTGACCCCAGCATTCGTAATGAAAAGCACCCTGAAACTCATTTTGTGCGTCATCTAATCTATATGTCGCAGCCCAGATCATTCACCATCACTGCTTGGGCAAAAGTCATAGCAGCTTCAGTCGCAGCAACCATGGATGAATTTTGCATACCAAAACCTCCTGTACCCCCTCAAGCACAAATTGATGAGGTCAACATTTATCTGGACATGATTTCATACTTCGAAGGCCTCAAAAGACCCTCAATTTCACCGATGGAACTGATTTCCATGGCACATCAAAGTCCAGGTGGCTCAAACAATGCTCAAGAATCATACAATATTTCCTCCGACTCAGATCAACAGTTAAAGATTTTTCAAGACCTCATTTTAGATGTCATGATTTCGTATGTGATTTTCAAAGCACAAGCCTCCCTTGACGATGTTTCCCCTAACCACACTGAACAATCTAAACGTGTCAAAAGAAGAAAGGCCCTCCGTTCTAATAACCAAATCTCTTCGGTAATAATTCACTCAGCTCCTCAAGTGGTAACCTCTAATGCTGACAATGATCTCCAAGTTGAAACTGCCAAGAAGAAGTTGGTTGAATACCGTAGCCGTCATAATTTCCTTCCTTTTGTTTACTATTTGATATTAGGTGTCGAGGGATTATTCACTGCACAAAAGGATCATCGGAATTTTTCAATTTCCAATGCCATGCTCATACTATGCTCCTTTCATCTTATTCACCAACATGTTAAGCCACCTCCACCCGAAGATCCTGTTTGGAAAAATCTATCTTTTCATCTTAAATCTTTTTTTTCTAAGGGCATGAAACCATTCACTGATGTCCAACTTGTTCACCCACCTTCACGACATCAATTGGCTCAATATCTTACAAGTGATTTTTTAAACCAATGGGAAGCACAAGCCACTGTGACATCACTCCTTCCACCCTCACAAATCTGATGCTTTACCTCCTGTTTCTAATTTACTTACACATGATATTCGAACCATTTTAATTAATTTCCTATTACAAGAACCAGTTAAATCTTTTTTTGTTTTATAATGTCCATGCTTTTAATTTTAGAATACCTTTATTTTCACACGCCCTTTTCATTTTCAAAAGCAATCAAAAAACCTCGTCTTTTCTTATGACCATACCATGCTGACTTGACTCGCATTATTGCCAATAAGTTAAGTTATTTCATCCTTATGTTTATTTACTTTGTAAGAAAAATTATACTCCCATCTAATATTGCTTGCTATTAAATATTGACCCTCTTTTAAATTTCTTAATCCACATTTGCCAACCCCAACTCAACTCTGACCCAATTTTTTCCACCCATTTAGTTTTATTTGTTTTATTTTCTTGCTTATATCTTATTTTGTTTTTATTATATCTTCCTTTTTTTCATTCCAAATGAATCTTTGTTTTTGACGGATTAGGTAATTCAGACACTTTATTTTTTATAAAATCAATTCCTTAACCATTTTTTCCCACCCCAATACCTATGTAATTGGGTTTTGTCTAACATTTATTTTCAATAAATAATTAGTCTTTTCTCATTTTCAAACAGTTTAGTATTGTTTTATTTTAATTACACCATTAATTTATTATGTCTAAATAATTTTCACTTTCGTTTAAAAAACTTTAATTAAACCATTAACATGATTACTTTCAGTTCATATAAACTCAAATGTATCAATTTTGCCTTTCACATAATCAACTCATGTATTTTTTCAATTAATAAATTTAATTACTTCACTTTCAATAATTCAAATGAATCCATTGTGATTGAATTTCAATTTCACTTATCAACTACATCAATTTATAAAAATTCCTTTTCACATACCCAATTCATTTGTTTTCAATTAATTACATTTCATTTTCAATAGTTACATTTCATTACCAATTAAATAAATTTGATTCTCAATGAATAAATTTAATTATTTAATTGATTCTTTGAAATTAATTAATTGATTCAATCAAATTAATTAATTAATTAAATTAATTGATTGATTCATTGAAATCAATGAATTAATTAATTTAATTGACTCATTGAAATTAATTGATTGATTAAGTTAATTAATTGATTCATTAAAATTAATTAATTGAATACTTGAAAATAATTCATCAATTAATTTATTCAATCAAATTAATTAATTAATGAATTCAATTTGAATTTTAACTAATTATTTAAATTATTTAATTCAATTCCATTTCAATTTAATTAATTAATTGTTTCATGTTGATTAATTAATTAATCAAATTGATTCATTGAAAGTAATTAATGAATTAAATTAATAAATTGATTCATTGAAACTCATTAATTCATTGAAATTAATTAATTTAATTAATTGATTCATTTCAATTAATTAATGAATTAATTCAATTTGAATTTTAACTAATTAATTAAATTAATTGATTCAATTCCATTTCAAATTCATTAAATTAATTAATTCAATTTCAAATCAAGTAAATTAATTAATTGAATTTTACTTAATTAAATTAATCATTTCAAATTCAATCATTCATACTTTCTCACCTAAGTTTCTTTTTGATTTCATTTGAAATTAGTTCAATTACTTTGATGTTTTTTAATTCTTTTGGAAATGAACTTTCTATTTTAATTCTCAAACTCATCTATCAAATCTCATACTAACCGGAATCATAGCTCTTTTTAATTCACTACTCTTAATTAATTTTTTCCAACTATCTAATGATTTCATCTTTTACTCTTTTATCAAATAATAAAAATAAATGAATTTTTTTTTAAAAAAACTGAATGTATGGGAGTACGTCGAAGAGTGGCTAAACTCATTGTAAAATGGGGCTAACGTTATTCAGTTTTTTTTTAAAAAAAATCATTTATTTTTATTATTCTTTTTAGTTATTTTCAACTTCTTACTTTTTAATTTCTACCATCATGCCTAGAAAGTTAAAACAAAAATCCTCTAGAATGCAAAATAGAAAGGCTATTGTTTCTGACTCTCAAAGATATCATCAACACTCCCACCGAAAAGAAACAAAAAAATTAGGCATTGATTTACAAATCCCTTACCTTAGAAAATGCAAATTTTTACATGATGATTACTTCAATCCCATTCCTCTCAATGATAACAGTAGAAAAATGCTAAGACCTATCTTTTTAACTAAAACTCCTCTTTATAGAAAATATATTCAAGAAAACTATTTTTCTTTAGATTTCGGTTTTACAATTTTGAATGATAATCATCTTTTAGATTCTTCTTTCAAAACTTTTGCAATAGTACAATTTATACCTTTCACAAAGCTCAATCAATTTGAAAAGAATGAAATTAATTTCTTATCTACCTTTTTGTTTCAATATAAATTTTTTTTAAACAAACTCCAAGAATCAGGAAACAAAATTTCAGGCACTATGTATGCTATTGGATGGAGACCTCCTAGGCTTGGAGATTTCACTATTGGAAAATATATTAATTCCACTACTATTTCTAAAAACTTGGAAACTTATAATACATTAACATTACAACTTTCTAAAATTCAGACTATACTTAAAAATTTATTTCAAAAGTTTTCCTCAACACTTTTTCAAAATAATTGTAATAAATTGCAAGAATTTAAAATTCCTAGTTTTGATGCATTAGATTTTGCTGATTTCAATTCCACTTCATTTGCTAATCAATTAACTTTTACTTTTGATAATTTTTCTAATTTTCCTCATGTTGATAAAACTGATTGTTCTGACTATGCTTATTTTTTATCTATACCTATTTCCAAATCTGACGGTAGTTTGATTTTTTCTCATTTTGATTATTTTAATGAGTTCTTTGTTTTTCCTGATTACTCTACAAACATTAATCTAACTGGTAAAGAACAAGGCATAGTACAGATGGTTTGGAAAGCTAAAAATACAAGACACTTTACATTATATCCTGAAGGTGGTAGTAGTAATTCCTTTACTCGATTATCTATTTCCTTGCAAATATCACAAAAAGCATATAATATTTTCAAAAATCTACAAGAAGGAAAGATTAAAAACTTTACTGTTGATAATCATTCTTCTATTATCAACCGACTTGCTTCTACTTCCAAATAAATCTTCATCTTCTATCTTTTCATTTTCTTCATTTAATAAAACATCTTTCTAATCAATCAATCATTCAAAAAGCATTAACTTTATATTATAAATAATCTCATAATCAAAATTCATTGATTCAAATTCAACTTGTTCACCTGATTTATTATCTCCATTGTCATATTCAATCACTTCAATTTCAAATATCATCGGTCCACCTTCATCACATAGATTTTCAACTCACCCTTTGAAAATTACTTTTGCCTCAACTCAGTTCTCCAATTCCTCAAATTTCTTAAATTTTCCAAATTTTCAAATTTCTCCATTTTCTTAAATTCTTCAAATTCTTCAAATTTCTTAATCCTTCCCAAATTTTACTGAATCGGATTCGATTGGCTTCAAGTACTCTCAATAAATCTCTTTGAATTCGCAGAAGAGTAAGTGATCCCAGCATACTTCTTACCAAACATTTTTCCTTCAAGCTAACCAATGCATCTCCTTTTAAAAGCATCAAATTTTAACAATCTCCATCCAAAATCCAAAATAAAAAGGTCACCGGTCCTTTCAAAACGTTCAAAATCTTAAAATCTGCCCAAACTTCATTTTAATGGAAAATATGATTACTCTCGCAGTGGTAATCCTACTCGTACTTTTCTTCGTATGTTCTTTTTTTCATTTCAGCAAATGTTTTGGGATTTTAACTTGGTTTTTTTGACTCTTCTTAGAACATCATATTGCTACTAGTCTTCTTAGAAAGTCCTACAAATCCACTCCTGCAAATCGTCGATCTCCAAGAAATCTTGCGTCAAGTTAAAGCTATAATCCCTCATGCTCTCATCGTCGTCGATAATACTATGATGTCTCCTTATTCAATGAAACCTTTGGAATTTGGTGTCGATATAGTTTATGACTCAGCTACTAAATATCTTTCAGGTCATCATGATCTCATGGCTGGTTTGTAACTCTGATCAAATCGCTAAACATTTAGCTTTTATCATCAATAGCGTTGGTAATGGTCTCGCCCCTTTTGAATGCTTCTTACTATTAAGAGGTATCAAAACATTAGCCATTCGACTCGATCGTCAACAACAATCTACCATTTGTATCGCTAATTATCTTAATCAATTAGGCTTTAAAGTCAATTACCCTGGTCTTCAAAATCACAAAGCTAAACAAATTCATGATCGTTTAGCTAAAGGTCCAGGTGCCGTCTTAAGCTTTGAAACTGGTGACAAACATACAAGTGAAAGAATCGTTAGTTCAACCAGATTATGGGGTATTAGCGTTAGCTTTGGTTGCGTCAATAGTTTGATAAGTATGCCTTGTTTAATGTCGTAAGCTTTAATAATCTCCTATATTCAATCTTGGTCCCTTACTTCTCAATTAACTCCTTCAAACTTATTTTCTTCTATTTTTTCTTTTCATCGTCAGTCATGCTTCTATCGACCCTGCAGTTCGTGCTGCTCGTAATCTACCTGAAGATTTAATTCGACTTTGCGTGGGAATTGAAGATTGTGATGATTTACTTGAAGATCTTCAAGCTGCTTTAATCGAAGCTGGTGCTATCAGAAGCGTAGATGAAACTGCCTTTGGAATAGGTTATGAGTGAATCAAACATCCTAATTTAACCAACTCTCAAAATCAAGTTGGAATCATTCATCAAAATTCAAACCAAAATTTACCCGGTCCTGTCGAAGCTGCAAAATTAACTTCAAGCCTAGCTAATAATCCTACTCATCTATTGGCTTCTGCACCTGGAAAAGTTATATTATTTGGAGAACATGCAGTAGTCTTTGGAAAAAAGGCTATGGCCGCTGCCGTTAACTTGCGATGTTATTGTCTCGTCAAACCATCAAGTCGTAATTCAAGCTTGTCATGCATTTTTATACTTGTACATCAACTTGGCTAAAAATGTTAACAGGTCAATCTAATTTTCTTACCTTCAATTTCATTCAAAAAACATTTTATAGGCCTTTCTTCAAAAAAAATAAACCTTTTTTTTTTGAAACAGGCAATCACAAGTTTATACCGTTCGCTCAAGTTTACCTATTGGTGCTGGTTTAGGTTCTTCAGCATCTTTTTGTGTTTGTTTGGCTAGCTCGTTGCTTTACACTCATCAACATATTCCTTTTCCCACTGGTGAGCTAATTCAACATGAAAATGTTGATGTGATTAATCATTGGGCTTTTTTGGGTGAAAAAATCATTCATGGAAATCCTAGCGGTGTGGATAATACCGTATCAAGCTTTGGTGGCGCAATTTGTTTCATCAAAAAAACTGGCTCAGATGATCAGAATTCGATAGAACAAATTAAAGAATTTCATGCCATCCGGTTATTAATTACCAATACTCGAGTACCAAGGGATACAAAAGCCCTAGTAGGTAATGTAGCTCAAAGGAAAAAAAACTTTCATATCAAAATTAACATTAAAATTGATATCATCAAACCAATCTTAATCTTTTGGATCTTGAACTTGATTTGGATCGATTGAATTTGTCAATCTAAGCTTAGGGTAAGCTAAATCTTCAAGAAATCTCAATCATCTTATTTTTAACAATATCTCTCCATTTAACTATTAATACTAACTAAAACTACCCTCCTCCAATTTCGCTCATTAACTAAAATTTACCAATCATCCCAATCACCACCTAAAATATTAACAACATCGACTAAATCATTCGATCTACTACTACTCAAATTATTAACATACCTAGAAAATTTCAATCCTAACCAGCCAAATGTCGGGATATGGGGCTGCGATATTAAATTGAAGTTAGTCTCCTATCTGGATGCTCAATCAACTTACGTTCGGCCTGCCGAAGACCTTGCATCAGTAATAGTGTCAATATTTTTATGTAGGAATTTAAAGCTAAAAAGGGGTGCATTGGATAAGCTTCGGTTGCCTCTGTTAGAACTTGTTTTATCTGACTGTCTCTTACTTATAGTCGACCTGTCAAAGCAGCTATTGATAATATTTACTTACTGGCCATACCATCCAGCGAGAGCAAATTCAACCCAGAAGATGATGAAAGGCGTAAACAGGCTACCAAGATGGAAAAGCTCAAGAATTCTGAATTACTCCTTTCTTCCACTGCTGGTACCCCAGGGAACACGAGTAACGAAGAAGCTGAAAAGAATGAATCGTTTGTGGCTGCCATGACCAACAAGATTCTTGACAATCTTCAACTACGAATCAAAAATGTCCACGTTCGTTATGAGGGCAAAATATCAGTGCCTGGCCGATTCCGAAGCTAGCACGCTCCCTGATCATCAATATATCCTGAAGCCTGTCAGTGCAGAAGGAAAATTGCTACTACGCAAGCATCCAACAAAAGATTTGGCCAAGATTAACTATCAGCTTACTTTGGTTCAACTAGCATTTCTAATTGATGCCGATCAATACCAAGACGCTTTATCATGTTTAGATTTGTTTCATTTTTACACCAGACGCAGAGAGTTTCTTAGATTTCACCCGGGAGATCCATCTGTCACTGAAAACAAGGCACGAGCGTTGTGGTCATTTGCCATTGCCGCGACTAAGCATGAAGTTCATCAACGAGCTTACAAGTGGACGTGGGATTGTTTTCGTCAGCGAAGAGATGATTGCAAACTTTACATTAGCCTATTTAAAGCGGCGCAACTTGGCACACTTTCTGTAGATTTGGTTAGTGTTTAATATTGGTCTACTTTGACTCACGCTTTCAGAAGATTATTGCATTGACGGGCCAAATTTACAACTTTGACCAGACTGAATTGGACGATTTAGAAAAAAGGCTTACTTATCAAGATATAAGGTATTATCGATCCCTTGCCAGGTCCGAAATGCGCCAGCAGAGGATTACAGCAAAGCATCAGCAAACTAACTCCAACGACGCGAAAAGCACCAGTTGGCTAGGCTGGCTTTGGGGTGGCAGCAAAGGCCCTTCTGACCAAGAGGATCCCAACTTTCAATCTGACAGCGTATTGAATGAAGAAGACAAAAGAAAGCTGTATGAGGCTATTGAATGGGATGAAAAAGAAGCGACGTCCTCGGCTGTTGATTTGCCTCGAGATTCTATTATGATGAATATTCAAACCCAATTAAAAAGGGGTTCTTTTACCCTTCGGTCCGGCTAAAATTGTCCATTTCCTCCGACGATTGACCAGCACATGATATTATTTCATTGGTTTTTGATGGATTTACCAGCAAGATACATTACGAGGTATTGATAAGAACTGCTATTATCATCTTTCCTCTTCACAAAGCATCGACCGATTGTCTAATCGCACATTTAGGGGAAATTTCTGCGTCAAATGCTTTTACTAGTGACGAGAACAAATCGGTGACTAAGACCAAGGCAGGAATTCATAATAACCGTCTAACCTCTGAAATGCATCACGAAGGTCACTTGCAGACGCTGCAATTACTTGTTGACGTTAACATTGATGTTCGCCTCGCTTCATTCAACAAAGAACAGCAAAATCAAGACTCGGACCAAGGTTTAGACACTGATGTGAGTGTTATATTTAAGTATCTCCGTTACCTCATTGCATATAATTTTACTTTTCTGATAAGCTACATTTCCACCTAAATTATGGCCCAAATGTCGGATGTGAAAATTAATCTCACTCAGCCTCAGTATTTTGCTTTGATGTCATTAGTGATGTCCTTGCCCAAAAATTTTTATTTCAGAGAATTGAACCAGGAATCGCTTTTGCATATGTCGTCTCCCGGCCTTATACAAGTTACCGCTGCTAGTGCTACTACGGATTCAATTGCTGAAATTGCTCCTGTGGCTAAGACGGCTGATGGAGAAGTTGTCTTTTTGGACTACTAAGGAGCTTGCATTTACAATAAGAAATCCTACTGTGGATTTGTTTGATGCAACAATTGTGGTGACTGAGACTACGCAAAATAATAGCATAGCCAAATTTTCACTCAACAGCAATTGTGTGAATCGGAAATTTCAATCTGATTGGTCATGGAATCATAAATTTGTTTTGAAGCATTTCAGACCATCAACACGCGCACATGGAAAACTATCAAGTCTCAAGAGATAATTCCGGTGGCAGAACATGATGGTGATCAGCTAATTCTCAGCTGCAATCAATTGGCAGCGAACTCAAATGGTATACTTGAACTTACTTCACCCAGCGTTATTCTTTGATTGGATTTACTATTTGCAATTAGCGCTTTCTTTACTCAACCCCACTCAATCCTCTGATTCACAACGGATTTGTATTTCTCATCAAAACGATTCCAAATCAACACTGCAGGATGATCAACCGGCATCTAATTGTTCATATTGAATTCAAATCATTGAAACTTTGATACCGTTTATGTTATTAAATGAATAATAATTCAAATTTCCAAATCTTCTCAATCAACGTTTATTATAAACTGTATATTAGCTTATCTTTCATTTATAAATAAGAATATATTAAGAAATATATTCTTTTAATATAAAATTGAAATTAACATATTTGAATTTTTGATTTTCATTTAATTTTTAAACTAATTAAGTTTGATTACAAATTTTTTATAAGTTTTTTCCAAAAAAAAGGATAAGAAAAAATTGATCCAAATTGATAATGTAATGGTATTGAATAATATAATGCAACAAAACTACCAAGCCTTGTTTTTTAATTTTAGATTGATTTTTTTTACAAAAAAATCATTTTTCATTTTACAAAGAAATGATAAAAAGATTAAGTTTTCCAAATTATCATTGATACTAATAATAATTCCAATTTCAAAAGGAATTTTTTATTATTCATCAAGAATTTTAGCATATAAGGCCTTTAATAAGATTCATAAGAATAATATCTTCAAAAACAATGGTATTTCAATAAGCAGGTTATTTATTGACATTGAATTTTTTTGGTGATATTTTGAATATAGTTTAATCAAGTGATAATAAATAATGGCTTTGAGAATAATGAGCCTGGCTATTGATGTTTTTTGTATGATCCTAGAATGCTTTAGTATAGAAGGGATGGATTTCTCTTTAATATAAAATTCTGAGTTGTAATTATTGTGGGGAATGAGGGACAAGGGACCTCTATTAAAATCTTTTTAGACCCCATTGAGACCTTCAAGATAAAATCTCTTTGAAAGATTCAGCTACTGATCCATTTTAGTAATTCAGAACTTTGTCTTTGTGAGAAAGTATGACCTTCTCTCCTTATTCCAACCAAACCTGTGAGGTTTCACATCATTTCCTAATCAGGAGAAAAAACTATAATTATATGGTTTCACTTTTTTGATTCACCATGTTATTCAAATGTGAAGAATCTTTCTTTAGTTTGTAATGATTTTTCATTTTTTAAGTATCTGGTTACTGGTTAAATCAATAATGAATAGTGATTGGAATATGTGATTTCCATGATCCTTATCTTTTTTTCAAGTGAATGAATTTTAATTTCCATAATTAAAAATATGATTTATTCACAAGCATTTGGTCTATTTGAGTCAAAATTCAAAGCTGAGGGTAAGGGTTGAACTATCAAACAACCTTTTCTGTAATACATATATTCCACTTTGGTATAAATCTCATAGTTATTCTCAGAGTGATTTTACTGGGTATTCTTTCATTAACTTCACTTTTTTTATTTGTATTATGTCTTCGTATATTTTTGTCCTATATGTTTGTGATAATGTTTTATGCTATGTAAATCCCTATGTGAAGTCAATTGGGATACTTCTTTCTTCTATTTATCTTGTTGGCTTTAAAGCTGAGTATTCTCTTTTCTTATCCAACTATACATCATCTTATTTGACTCTTATTTTCAATATTTGTCATGCTATCATTCCCAAATGTATTTGATCCTTTTCAAAAAAGGATGAAGTAACACAACAGCTTTTTTCATACTAGTAGTATCATTGTAGAAATCTATGTATTTCCAAAAAATTATAGTATTTCCAATTGTCATCAGAAGTTTAAATACTCTCATCTTATTGAACCAGAAAGAGTACCAGCATGTATTGAGTTTTCTAATGAAACTTGCATAACAATAGGTAAAACAAAGTAACTTAGGGAAACAAATAATTTGATTGAAAAGAAAGGTACCCAACATTCTTATTCATAATTTCAAAGTGGAATTTATTACTCTTGTTACATATAGTCTATCTCATCAAAGCTCAGTTGATACTAAGCTGATTTGGGGATTCATACTGAGGTATTTGTAACTTTTTTCCTCTAAGATAATTTTGGGATTCACATGGAGATAGTTCTGAAGCTACTGATAAGTTAAAATGAAGATATGAGGAAGGACTCCTGTAAGGTAATACAAATGTTTTTTGCATAATTTGCATATGTCTCAATTAAATTACATGAAATGATGAATGCATAACATTTGAATAAAAGATTCCAATTATTAGTATTTATCTCCTAGTTATTGCATATTTATATATAGTTTTCCTAAAAAAATACAAGAACAAAATATTATTAGAATAAATAAACAAATAAACAGTAAAGTTCCATAGTTTTATATAGTTTTTTTTATTTCCACAATTCAATTCAATTGAAAAAGATCATATTCAAAAAACCATTCCAAAGAATTAAAAAAAAAAAATATTATTGAAATTGAAGGGATAAAACATTAAACAAAGGAATATCTCAATTTAATTTTATTCATTACTTCATTTAAGAAACAAATTATATTTCGAATTTGATTAAATCAAACAATAATATATTCCTCAATGCTTTAAATAACTGTTTTGATAATTGAAATAGATAAAATTATCCCAAATGGAATAATTGGAAACTCAAATTAAAAGAACTTAAATAAAAAGATATATATGAAGATTATATATCAAAATACAATTCTAATTGAGAAAAGATCAACTTCAAAGGACCTTGTCTTAGATTAATTTATATATTTATCAATCCAAAGCTTACATTTCATTTCTGTATTATGAACTTTATTGGTAAAAATTCTTCACCACAAGCATGAAATTTCATTTCCACATTTCCTTCAATTAGTAAAAATCTAGCAAAGGATCTTTTACAGTAGAAGTGAAGTTGATTTATTGTGAACCATCAGTGTATTGGCTCATAATAGCTTGAAAAACTCATTGAACTTATGTAAGCCCATTTAATTGACTATTGAAGGATATATACTATATATAATAAGGATTTCCGAGCAGTAACAAGGAAGTGGACACTTGAAGGTTACAGAGGTTCTCCTGAGCTCAAGAAAAGAAATAATATTGAGAATTAAATTATACTAAAAGGAACTATTAAATGATATTTAACTTGGTTTGTGAGATAAAAAACTGGCTATTACTTATTTAAAAAAAATATTTAGACATAATTACTTTGTATAGAATATTTTGGAAGGGTTCATCTTTTTTGATTATAAAACCTAATTTCCAAAAATTCAAGTTACAAAAATTAAAAAAAGGGGAATATTTGTGATATTTTGATATGGTCTCAATCTAGACAAAAGACTTCTGATAATAGTTAAATATTTACTCAATCTTATTACTAATTAATACTATAAGAATAATAGACACTTTTATCTAGATAAAGACATATTTATGTGGAATTAGAAATTTATATCTCAAGAGAGAATGATAATTCATTTGAATTATGAATTTTCAAATCAATTTTTACTGGGGAATCAATTCAAATTCATATGTATACAAATTCCAAGTAGAAAACGGAAAATTTAATGGAAAACAAATCAAAATGAAATCAACATATGATATGTGTACTTGATATTTTTAATACTTTTGATAATAATAATTAATCAATCCATATAATGATTTCTTAAATCTATATTAATTGAAGGAAAAAACCTTCTCATCTCTATCAAAGAGCTGGATTTACGAGAATTTATATAGTCAGATGCTTTTTTTTGCATAAAAGTAAATCTACTAAATTCCCTTTGATATTATTATGTAGATTCAAATTATTGATAGGATATTATAAGGTCTTGAATACCACACATAGATGTAAAACCATTCATATAGTGGAATGAGATAGCTTTGATGAGTATTGAGTTGACATTGAGATACCAGCTGAGATAAAATGAAATCAAGGCTTAAGACAATGTATTAGTTAATATAAAGATCCAATTTCCTCAGCTTGAAGCTAAATTGAAAATACCTGACAGTATTACTTTAGAGCTGTAGGAAAAACACACCCTCATCACCCTATTGATGATATGTAAGAACTCTACAGAGATATGAACAAAGTGAGGAATGGATTCATTTGAAGATACATGTGGAGATGTGAGTGAAGTTAAGGATGAGTTAACTTTGAGATACACATGTAGATATCCTATGAGTTAACTGTGAGTTAATTTGAAGACTTTAGCCAAAATCATTGTAAGGGACCTGCATGCAGGTCCAAATGAAATCCCCCTGGTGTGTGGTTTGGAAGACATTTATCAATTTGTTCATGTCATGATACAGACATTACCTGTCCCTCTTGCAGTGGTATTGCTTCTCTAAGACTTGGTTCACATTTCTGTTGTTTTTTTATGAGGCGTTACTTAGTTTAGTTTAGTCCTCTTGAATAGTTTGAATTGTTTTGGTTTGAAATATTATTACCTCTTGTAGCCTTAAAACATTTTTTTGGAGACTTTCAATCTTTTTTAATTCTTTCTGCAAAGTGTAACATCTTTAGCCACAGTGCATTGCCTTTCATTCTACTCTCAGGTGTAACAGCACTATGTTTATTCTGAGTTGGGATAAGATTTTTAGTAGTAGGGCTTATGATTCTATCAGAAGTATTTACTGCTATTTCTGGCTCTTTTGTACGTCTTTAACCAAGTCCAACAGATTCTGGATCATTGGGTCTTACTCTTTCTGCCTCTGGCTGAAAGAAGTCTCAGTTTTTCTCTTTTCTCCTTTTCTTCTCCTGGAAACTACCTGGGATTGTGAATAATGGTGACTCTTGGTCACTGAAATTCTTCTGCTTGAATGGTGCAAAGCCACTGGGGAGTCTGGATGGTTAAATCCTGGTGATCCTGAAGGAATCAGAATTTACTCTGTCTGGTTAAGCTTTTCTTCTATGGTTTGGATAGGGGCTTGATTCTCCTTTATCCTGGCTTCCCTTTCCTCCAGGAGGTTGAACTTCCAGTTGGGATTACAACCTTTGGTTACTACCCTAAGGTCTTTGAAGGGTATTTCTTTGAGAAATATATTCTGGAAACCTGCCCCAAGTACTTACCAGTTTGAAGCTAGTTTGAAAGTCTTGTTGTCAATTCTTGGTTGGAATAAATATTTGAGGAGTTGGTGGAGCTGAAGAGCTTTATTCATATCCTTCCAGTCCTCTTTCTGAATTGGAAGGTGAATGGCAGTTTGGGTATTATTTCCCTCAGTGTCCTTCCATACACTATGGTTTCAAGACCCTTATCTTATGGTTCTGAACAGTCGTGGTCAGTCCTCTGGCTGGTTCCTGAGGTTTACAGGGGAAATTATATCAGTGTTTTCAAGAAGTAAAAAATTCTATGTTCTAAGGGTATTGACCATCAACTGTTCTTTGTAAAAGTTTGTTTTCAGCTCCTTTAGGAAGTTTTCCTTGAGAGGCTACAGCTTGTTTAATTATAGTAATATTCCCTTTCCAAGCCATCAAGGTTGGTTTACCTTTTATGGATGCAGAGCTTCATGGTTTTATATTCCTATGAGTGGAAATTGGTGTCCATGTTTTTTTGGATATGAGGCTTTGACTGTGCCTCTTCCCTTTTCCCTTTGGCATGTCTGTGTCTGAGGGTGCCACTGGTGTATTTCCCTGTGATGGAGTCTCAAGCTGTATGAAGCTTACTTCCACTGAACAAAAGGGATGAGGTCTTATTTCAGTGAAGATTTTTGGTAATGCTATTTGCACATATAAGAATGGCCTCTTCAATAATATATTTATATCATACCCTTTTGTTATGATTTATAATTTAATTATCAATTGAATGTCAAAAATAATGCTTTTTTTATGTATTCTCTACTGTTGTATCCCAAATATCTCACATATTATCTTTTAGCTAACAATAATAATCTTATAAATGGCTATGTACTGTAAAATTGAAATTATCAATATGTCCAACCATGCCTCTGAGACTATTATTTACATTACAGAGGTATCTTTTTTTGATAAAAAAGATAATAGTATAACAATAAATATGTTTTTTAAAAACAGACATTCCTAATATAATACCATGTTAATTGAATTATAATTAACCCCATCAAAGATTCATAAAAATAAAACACAGTGGTATATGGTATATAACACCTGAAAAAAAAATGTATGATATTTCTCATATTATTGTTTTTAATAGGAGAATTTTCATGCTAAAAAAATAAAAATGGTAAATTTATGTCACAACCATGGCAAGAACCCCCCCAATTGGGGTTTATGGCAATTTATGGCCAATTGGCCTTCAGTGGTGTTTATATGTTTTTTGGGACACATCCACCTTTTATGGAAATTCATGGCAGTCAGGAAATATCCTGCTCTTTGGCCCTTTTTGGACAATTCATCATCTCACCCAACCCCAGGCCATTTCTTTTTATTTTGTTCCTGGGGGTCATTTTTTGTTACAGGGGTATTTTGACCCTCTAGCCATGTTCAGGGCCTCTGGCCCACCCCATTTGATATGGGGGTTCTAGGGTTAAATGGCCTTTTTGGGCCATTTAGGTTTTCTATGGTCCACGGACCATGAGCCGCATACTGTGGGCTGTAGGACCCTTTAGGCCCTTTTGGCCTAAGCCCAATGAGGCAATTGGGGAAGTTCATCAACCCCCAAATCCTCAGAGACCCAAAAAACCTTAAAATGGCCATACATGGCCATTGACCCCAATATTCCAACCATGGCTTCTGGGAACCACAAGAGCCCACCAGTTCATTTTCAGAAGGGTTTCCCCTCAAGTCAAGGAAAGAACTCTTCCTCAGTTACAGACCCTGTGCTGCAGGAACCATGGATGGGGCATATATGGTATTATATACCATTATGCACCATTTTTCCTCGGAAATTCAATAGAGAGAATTTCAAGGCTCAATTCAGTCATTTCAAGTCACAGCACCAGCCCATCAGTCCATTTTTAAGGGAAGACTTATCTTACTCAAGCTGGCAATGCATGGTGGAACCCACAAGATCATTTTGAGGATATCAATCACCTGGCCCTTTAGGTGTTGGTTTTTCATTTCAAAGTTATTCCCCCAATGGAATACTGACCCAGTATTTTTCAAGGACACTTTCAAGCGGTTGTTCTTTATCAAAGCAGTTGTCAAGGCATCAAGCACTCCAGCCCTCCTTGGACAACTCAACTGTTCCATAGAAGCTTTATTCAGGAAGCCTGTATCGTATTGGCCCTTTTGGTCCAATTCATATTCCACTGTGGGAATTCAAGGCATGCAGTTCATTTCTCAAGATGATCAGATCTATTTATCCAAAACGGTTGATACAGCTGGGTGATCAACCCTCCAAGATCATTCTTCATCTTTTCACATATACTGGCCACCTCGTATTCCCTGGGGACTTTTTCCCCAGTTAATTAATATATTGGATTTATTTTTATTATTATTTTCTTTTCATTCTTGAGTCAGTCATTTGCACCTTTCTCTTTTCCTGTAAGTGGATGTTGGTGGGAATATCCTTTACTAATTCAATTGTTCTTTCTGGAAGGTTGAAACAGTGAATTGAGGATTCATGTGGTTGGCTTTTTGGCCTTTGGCTTGACTCTTATCTTTTGGAATCTCTTGTACTTGCCACTATCTCCTTTTAAAGAACTATATTATTCTTTATTTCTTTATGTTTTGGAGCCCCCCAAGTGATTTCTTGACTCCTGAGTGCCAGGCCACTCTTTTTTTCTCAAGAGACCCTGTGACATTTTATTAATTATCTCATAATTGATTCTTTTAATTCTCTATCTTTTATTGTTTACCTTCAAAACATTCATTCATAAATTATGACTCTTTTATAAACTTAATGATTTTTCTTTAAATTTTCACTTTCAAATCACTCTTTCATTAATTAAAAGTGATTTTCTCTTCATTAATTTCCCTAATATTATGAAAATTTTCTGTCTTTAAAAATTGTGTGGCTTACCATTCTTTCTTTTCATTCTTATTCCACTCAATTTTCATTCAGGTTCCAGGCTTAATTATAATTTAAATTGGTCTCAAAATCCATTCCTGACACAGATCTTCATAAATTTTGATTCACAGAAAGACTTTCACTTGATTTGATTTTTATTGATTGATTTCACACATTTGATTTTGACCTCAAGATTGATTGAGCTGAAGACTCTGTTGTTTTCATTTTGAATTTATTTGATTCTGATTAGTGATTGATTTACCTCAAGGCTTATTGATTTGAATTCATCAAGATATTGACTCATTGATTCATTTATCCTTCAAGATTCATTGTTGACTATTGAATTTAAGATCTCATTTGATTTTTGATTAATTAATTTACCTGAAGTTTTTTTTACTTTGATTTAGTGAATTTTTCAAGATATTGGCTTTGGATTTGACTTCAAGCCCTCTTTTCAAATTGCCTCAAGTCCTCAAATTTAGTTATTGATTTTTTTTTCAATTTTTTTTCATTTTATTCGCAAAATCATGCCTGTTCAACACTCACCTCCTGAAAGACAGATCAGAGCTCAAGCTGTTCTCACTCCAACACCAAGAGATTCTCTTGATGAGACACCAGCAGTGCCTCAACTGAGGGCCCATTGGGAAGAGGACCAGTAATGAAATGGGTAGAACCATTCAGGATGGATGGAAGGGGGCCTAGAAGATCAATCTCATTCTCAGGAGTATTTGGCACTTTCCAGGAATTTCAAAGACCACACTCAAAGTTCCTGGCAAAGATGATGCAGAGGAGGACAAGAAATGTGTGGAAGAGGAAGAGTCTGACAGTACTGAGGCCACTCCTACTCCAGTGAGGGAATCTCAAGGTACTGGACGGCCAAATCTAGCCCATTCTAATCAGTCTGAACCATCTTTATTGGCTATTATGAAACAAATGACCCATATTATGGCCAATATTCAATCTGCTTCATCTTCTGAAGCCTCAATACCACCAGCCTCCAAGACTCCATCTATGAAGGAACCAGACTGCTTTTGTCAGGATGAAACTATGACAAAGATGTAATTAGGCTAATTACAACTTTGACTATGTTTGTGACATGGTAAAAATGATTTTAAAAAGATGTATAAAGTTTTAAGATGGTTTAAAATGAAATTAAAGGGCTTTACTATACTGGGTATAGTGGTGGTGAGCGCTGTTAAAAGCCCTGGGTGCAGCTTTATCTGTTGGGTTACAATAATTAAAGATTATAATTATCCCTGATTATTTAACCAAGAGTAAAACTGTTTTTGACAGTTTACTACGTAGGTTATTTAAGAGCAGGATGAGGAGACAATTCTGGCTGTGAAAAAGCCTCCTTTTTATCCTGAAATGGGGTGGAAAGGGTGCTAGACCTTTCCACGTAGAGGAAGTGAAGATTTTTCACTCTCTAGGACTGGCTTGTGGTTTGCAAACAGCCTGTATAGCCTGTATTGGGCCCAGATGTGGTTCTGAAACCACATATGGGCAGTTTTCACCAATACAGGGTGAAAATATTCATCTGGGGACCTCACAGCCTGATTCTGACGTGTATTATGCATAGAATGCTGTACAGAAACTGTATGGGACCTCATTATTGACTGACTTATGAGGTATTGAAGTATTAACATGCTTCTTTGTCTGTTTGACACCTCATAATCAGAGTACAACTGTATCCTGTCATAATACAGCTGTATTGGTCATATTGTGGGATTATAGCTTTCAAATGGCCATAGCTCTGTCAGTTTTTGAGATATCATGCTCAAAGTTGGTTCATTGGATAGCCCTGTATGAGCTCTACACAATGATACCCAATTTGGTATGGTTATCATTAAATATGACAAAGTTATCCCATGTACAAGGTTTTTTGTACATAGGCATGGTTTGGGCAAAAAGCTGTATTGAGCTAGTTTGCCTCATAACTTCTGTTATAGTTGAGATTTGAAGAAGTGGATGGCACCATCAGATAGCCCTGATTGTGCTCTTTCCAAAAAGACCCCACTTCAAGTATCCCACACTAAAACTGTAGAAGTTAGATGAGAGGTGAATGTTTTGTTCACCCTTATTTGGCCTGAAATTGACCATAACTTCAGTAATATTGGTGATAGCTCAGTTTGGCTGGTACCATTGGATAGCCCTGGCTTAGAGCTTCATTTTGAGTACCCATTTGATGGGGTTAATCCTCTCCTTCTAGATTTTAGATGAGAGGTGAAAATTAAGGTTTATGCTCAGCAATAACTTTGAGCAGGAATAACTTTGTTATTTCTTTTCCTATGGTGATGGGACTTACATTTTCAGAAAGAGGTTAGTTTCCTCATTAGTTTGATACCTTTTGAGCTGATTTGGCTCAGCTCCATGTTTTGGTGGTATTCTGGCTATACCATTGGTTTATGGTATTTTGGCTGTCATGCTTGTGCTCTGGTTTTGAGTCACAGGCTGACAGCTTTGATGGGCCTCAACCCTTCAAAGTCAAAAATCTTATTCAGTCCTTCCAGCTTATTTTTCATAATGACAAGGTGAATTTCTCCAAAGACAGAAAGAAATTTCTTTATGCCATTTCATTCCTCATTGGCAGGGGTGAAAAATGGATTGAGCCTTATCTTCCCAATCTCAACAATCAATACCCAGCATACCTTCTCAATAATTGGGACTTATTTCAATCCCAACTATTTACTTTATCTGGCAATCTAAATGAAGTTAGAAAAGCTGAAGCAGAGCTGGATGGCCTAAGAATGAAAGAAGGTGGACATGTATCATTATACATTTCCGATCTCAGAAGTCTAGTTTCAAGAATTGGATACTGGTTTGAAAGGGCTTGTATTCATCATTTCAGGAAGGGATTTCCTTCCAGAATTCTGGATCAATTTGCCTCCAATCCTTAAAGCATTGATTCTCTTCCAGACTTAATGGACCTTACCCTGGAACTTGATACCAGGTACTAGGAGAGGCAGAAGAAGAAGAATCATCATCAAGCAAAGAAGAATGAAAGCTCAAATTCAAGCTCTTCTTATCATCAAAATTCTTCAAGCTCAAGTCACAAGAAGTAATATTTCAGGGTTTAAAAGCCCCATTCTTTCCTTTTGAATAGAGACCCCAAGTTGATGGGTTCTGAAAAGGAAAGAATAATCAAGGAGGGAGTGTGCACATATTTTGGTGGGAATAATACTCTTGAGGCCTGTTGCAAAAGGCCTCAGAAACAGCTTACCCAGCCTGAGTGAAGACCATGTTGTATTCAATGGTCTTAAATACTTTCCACCCAGAGCACAATTGGGAATTCTGAATACTTGTGTCAAAAATTCTTTAAACTTTTTTGTTTTTTCTTCTCTCTGATATTTTTTACAGGATTCTCATTTATTCCAGTGTTACCAACTCATTTATTGCAAAACTGTTTTCTCACAAGTATTCTTTGACCATTTCAGAACTCCCAGAGAAGATTCCTCTGGGTGACTCACCATACTAAACATATGGTTGAGCTCCCTTCCTTCCCAAGATTTTAATGGGAATTTTTAGTCATCAATAATCCAAGGGAGAATACCTAATATTGGGCTTTGACTTTCTTAATTATTTTAATCCATCTATTGATTGGTTTCAAGGGCTTATTATCTTTAATGCTAATCATAGGGACTATTATTCTCCTTTTAAATCTTCCATTAATGACTTTTCTTCTTCCAAATCATGAGCAGCTCAGCTCAGTGATTCTAGAGCACCATAATCCCTGTCTTCTGTCCATATTCCTTTCTTTAATTCCAATTAGTCATTTCTATCATATAGAGATGAAGTATTCAAAGAGCTTCAAGATTTGAGAGAACATAATTCTTGAGCTTCACTTCATCTCTTCCTTGGGAATGTGGACCTTCCTCCTGCATCTTATCATGACTTCCTGGAGTAGTTTTGGGATGAAGAGGGAGAGCCAGAAGAAATAGAAACTGTTATGAAGTTCTTTCCCTCTGTTTATCACCACTCTTTGGATGTGTTATCCAAGGTGAAAGCAGAGAAACTTCTTCCCCACCATGGCTGTGATCATTATATTGAGCTGGAGGGGTCTCTACCTCAAGTTGGGGTGATCTACTCTTTATCAAACCAATATTCAGATACACTCAGGGGTTAAATTTCATATAATTTAGAGAAATTTTCCATCTGGCCAAGCTCCTCTTCAACAGGAGCACCTATCCTCTTTTTAAAAAAAACATGGGGGCCTCTGTTTGTGTGTTGATTACCACAAACCCAATTCTGATACTAGGAAGAACAAATATCCTGTTCCTCCTATTAATCAGCTTCTCACTGTTTTTAATGGTTCTTCTATCTTCTCCAATATTTATTTGCATGGTGCATATAACCTTCTCAGAATCAAGGAAGGTAATGAAAATTTGACAGCTTTTAGAACCAAATATGGCAGTTATGGGTACTTGGTTATGCCATTTGGGCTCACCAATGCTCCTGCCTATTTTCAAAATCTTTTCAATGAAATTTTCTCTGATTTTATAGATGTTTATATAGTCATTTATTTAGATGATATTATTTTTTTTCCAAGTCCAAGGAAGAACATTTCACTCATTTGTCCACTGTTCTTGCCAGACTCAGCCAATAATATTTTTTTAAGGAATCCAACTGCCTTTTCCAAGTCTCAAGTGTGGAGTATTTACATTTAAAGCTGTCACCAATCACCCCTCACTTCAATACTTCATTACCTCCAAGGTTCTCACTTGACATCAAGCTGGTTGGGCTGAATTACTCTCTGAATTTTATTTCTCAATCACCTACCAATCTGGCTTCCTGGATACTCTTCTGGATGCACTATCACATTGGGACAGCAGTTAGCCAGAGAGGGGGAGGATTTTGTCAGAAACAATCCAGTGAATTTTCAGAAACTCATTAAGCAAGATGAATTCCAACCCTCAATATTCTTTGCAGTCAAGGTGGAATCTTTTTCAAACTTTATTGACTCAATTCAGAAGGAATTATTGCAAGATCCTCAGTACAGAAGCACCCTGAAATATTGAGGCAAAGGTAAATCTGTTGAAGATTATCCTCTTGACCCTTCTTGCCAACTTTTTCTCTTCAAAGATTGGGTGGTGGTCCCAAATGACCCCATAATTCAACTCAGAATACTTCAAAATCACCATGACTCTCCTCTAGCTTGCCACCCTAGCCAACAGAAGACTCTCAAGATTGTCAAGCAGGATTTTCACTGGTCCAGAATGACTCAATTGATTGAGGATTATGTTTCATCCCATCAACAGTGTTCAAAAAAAAGAATATCCATCACAAGAGGTTTGAACTCCTCAAACCTCTCCCAATTTCAAATGGTCCTTGGATTTGTCTTTCAATGGATTTTATCACTAAACTGCCACTGTCAAATTTTTCTGACTCCATTCTGGTAATAGTTGACAGCTTCTCAGAGATGGCAGTATTTATTGCAACAATGTCTTTAATTGCTTTACTGGATTTGGCCCATTTATACATCAATGATATATATTCTCAAGGGGTCTCCTGGATGGTCAATACAAAAAAAAGGCCTTCCTTCAAACATTGTTAGTGATAGGAATTCCCTTTTTGTTTCTTCTTTCTGGGCCAATTTATGTCAGTAGTCCAATACTTCAAGATATCTGTCAACTGCTTACCATTGTCAAACTGATGGACAGACAGAGGTTAGATCAGATACTAGAACAGTGCCTTCAGATTTATGTTATTTATCATCAAGATTATTGAAACACCTGGTTCCCTCTGGCTTAATTTTCCTAAAATAGTTATGACCCCTCTTCAACAAAACAATCCCTGTTTTCACTGTTTATGGAAGAGATCCACAATTTGACTTGGCTCACATTACTCAAGATACTCCTGCTGGAAAATTATCAACCAAAGTCCAATCAGTACAGAAAGGTGTCAAGGGAGAACTTTAAGTTTCCACAAACATGTTTAAGAGGTATGCAGATAAAAGTAGGGCAAGTCAACCTGCTTTAAATTCTGGTGACATTGTATGGCTTTCCTCAAATAAAATAAAATCAAAAAGACCCACAAGAGAACTTTCAGAAAGATGGTTGGGTCCTTTTCCAATCTTGAAGAAATTCAGTATTTATTCCTACCACCTCAAGCTTCCATCTCAATTGAAATACTTCCATCCGGTCATCCATATTTCCCTCCTTGAACCATTCAAGACTTCAACAATGCCAAATCAGCATCAAAAGCCTCCTCCTCCAATCCTTATTGAAGAAGAAGAATGGAAAGTCTCAAAAATCCTGGATTTTGAGATAAAGAGAGAAAAATGATGGTATCTGGTGGAATGGAAAGGTTTCAGTTAAGACCCAGAAAGATCCACTTGAGAACCAGCTGAAAACCCCAAAAATTCTCCTGAACTTGTCAAGGATTTTCATTCTTTGTATCCTGACAAGCTGGGATCCAATTCTTCAAGAGCTTGATTTTTTATGGTTCCTGGTGGGGAGAATAATTACCAAAAGTAAGTCCCCCTCCCGGTATGCACCTTGAGAGATATTCTACCCTGTTTGTTTTAAGCATCACCATGGCCAATCTGTGATCACTTGTCAATTTCTTGGACACAGGTCTCTGGCCAAGCTTTCATCAATTCTAATCTTCATGGCCATTTTCACTGGGGCCAATGAACCATTCATTTTTTAATTAAATTTCCAAGTATTTTCAATTCAAATTCATGCCTTCAGAAATTTTATTTTCTTTTTATGGCACTGGCTGGATTTTTAACTTTCAAAAGTAAGTTCCTCTCCTGCTGTGCTCTTCCCTGATGGGTCTAAAATCTGTCAAAAGAATCACCTTGACCACTCTGTGAGCACCTGGAATCAATCTTCTTCTCCAGCTCCTGGGCCAATTCAACTCAGTTCTTGAATTCAGTGATAAAGATTGGAACCTCCTCAAATGTTCATTTTTCTTTATTTTCTTTTCTGTTTTCTATATCTCCTTTCTTGTATTTTCTTTACATCCCATCAAGTATTTTTCTGTATTTATACTCTAAATTCCAAACCCTTACATAACCTCATTTTACTTCATGTGCAAGCCAATTTTCAAAGGAAAGCCAACTCACCTCAGTTCATATGCCAACCTCAAATCACTTATCATTTGATACTTGAATAGAGCCAACTAACTTCTTAATCACTTTTTCAACAGGCCAGAAAGAAAAATCACATATGTAAGGGGCATTACCCCAAATATCCACTAACAAGAAAGGAAAATTAATAAAATTAATGACTTGATAATATCAGTATTAATTATTAAGATCAAATCAGAAAATATGGAAATAAATCCTAGTAGATTAATTAAATGGGGGAAGAAGCCCTCAGGGCTGAAAGGGAAGCTGGTAAATGTAACGGTTTGGGAGCTTTGTCATTTCAAAATTGAGGTTGATATATATAGAATCCCTGCTATTGTATTGAATGGTTTGGGGAAATACACCTTTCCCTATCTCCCAATGAACTTTGTTGGATGATATTCCCAGTTTCTGTGGTTGAAATACAGGCCTCTATAGAAAAATACTGTGTTGAATAAGTGTATTTTCCAAGGTAGATTTATAGGGAATTGGCACTTGAAAACTGATTTGGAACTTCCTCTTGAATAAACTTTGAAATTGAAACTGCAGGTATTGCCTTGGGTTAATACTTGATACCTAAAAATAGCCACTACCCACTGAGTAAGGTGATTGGTATTGAATAAAAACACTTGTGCAAGAGTCCTTATTTTTTCTCCAAAAAATATTGTGCCTTGAGGGATGGAAAAGTATTTTTTCAATTTGAAGAATAACTTCTTGAATTTTTCACCATTGGATTGATGGTGAAAAAGGTGCATAATAGTGTATAACACAATTTATGAAGCTACTTGCTATTTAATGGAAAAGGTAGCCAAAGGTCTTCTTGAGGATTTCCTTGACAAAATGGTAAAATTTGGAGTTTTATGGCTTGAGGGGCTTTCTGGTTTTTTTGTAAAGTTTTGCAAAATAGGAAAATAACCCTCATGGCATATAAGTGAGAAATTCACCAAAATGTGCAAAAGTGTGCAAGACTTTATTTGAAGCCCAAATGACCCAATATAGCAATATGGGCTAAATTTTCCTCGATTTATGAGAAATTCCCAAAAGTGGCCAATGATGGCCTTGGGTTGGTGAAGGAGCGAGGTTGGCTCCAGATTTCAAAATAGCCAATATGGAAAAATTGGAAAAGGATTTCCATGGTTTAATTCAAGGGGTGAGATTTTTCATAGTTGTGACAATTATTGATATGAAAAAAATTCCTTAATTTAAAATAACCAACATTTTATAGCTAAAATAATGAGATATTGACTACGAACTAATGAACACATAAAAGAAGAAAATTTCTCATTGTTGAAATAATGAGGCTTTTTTCAAGGACATAACAAAACCTTCATTTTTAAATAACATTATAGCTACTTTTCCTTTGCTTTTACATAGTCTATTAAAAATCAAGCGCAATTATTTACATTTCTTGAATATTTATCTTTCATTGTGTCCTATAAGATAAAACAAATAAATCTATGATATATAAAAAATAATGAAACTTTGATTCCATAATTCCCTTTTGGCTTTGATCTCAGAAAAAAACAAAACTTGTATTATTCTCACTTTGTCGAAGTATTATTTAGCTAAAATGAGAGGTTCAAGAATAATTGTAATTCTTTTGTAAATAAAATGAAACCTTTTTGAAGTAAAAATAAAAGTTAATTATTTTCAAAAAAAAAATGGTTTGGTTTAAAAGACCAAATCTTAAATCTTCTTCACAAAAGAAATTTTGAAAAAGTTGAGAAGGCTTAATTAGAGTTCAAATTCATATTTTCTTTCTTTTAGGGTTTAAAGTGGCTTAATTTGAAAGTAGAGTTATTTTCAAAATGTTGGCCTGTTCTTAGCTCCTCTTACCAATAATTATTTAGTTTTAGCTACACATTTGTCATAAAATCTGGGATTAGGTATAAAAAAACACAAACCCTTCTGTGTGTTTACTATTTTACTTAAATTTATCTGCTGTTAGCCTAGATATAGTTTTATTTTGGAAGTCTTTCTGCAAGGTGGAACAGTGTTTATTGAAAAATGATGATTTTCTCATGGTTTGTAAGTGCTTTAAACTAAAGAAAGTTTGATTCAAAGTAACACCTTATGAATTTCATTCAGAGTTGAACCTGCTTTAATATTCCTTCAATGAATTTCATTTTGCAGAATTTAGCAATTCTATTACTGAAGGGAGAAGTCCCAGTTTGAAACAGTCTTAAATTTCTTAAAAATCTTTGAAAGATGGGGTTGACAAGCTGAATGGTCTTCCCATCCAAAATATACTGAGAAAGCCTTCCTTTGAGCCCCTAAAAAACAAAATAACTCTCTCATTGAGAATTGGTAAAGACCCAATTCAGAAGTATCTATAATATCTAGAGTTTACAAATAATATGATAAAATTAATTATGAGGTTTATTTCAATTTATAATAACTTTCTTTGCAGTAGCTATACCTATAGCTTTGTATGTTTTTCTTCTTCTTTTTTATTTAGGGTGTTGCTAAACCCATGTAAGCAATTTGGTAGAAACATGTAAGCCCTTATGTGTTTTTACTAAACACTTACGTGTTTTTGCCATAAATTGGTAAAAGCACATAAGGGGTGTTTTTTAAATGAAATGTACCTACTTATGGCGTTTTTGATGCCATTTTTTTATGGCCATTTATGGCATTTTTAAGGCCATACATGGAGTTTATGCCATTGTCAATACAGGCCATTTTTCCAAATTGGCCAAAATAGAGAAATCAAGCAAAAATATTAAAAAAAATTGGGGATCTTCAAATCCTATTTCAGAAAAAATATGGCAAAAAATTAACAAAATGCTCAAAACTAAGCCTGAGGAATGTTTTTTAAAAAAATAGGACACTTACATGTCTTGGCCATAAATTTGGAAAAACACATATTTTTATGGTAAAAACAAGTAAGGTCTTATGTGTGTCTACCAACACCCTTTATTTATTGTCTTTAAAGGGAATTTTAAATTTGTTATTCCCAGAAAATTAAAATTCTTATTATAATACTTTTGAGCATGAAAATATGAAATATGGATCAATATGCCTTTTATAAGGCTTTAGAGCTCTAATAAGAGCTATATTATTGTTATCAATCCAGATTATATAATCAAAATCAAAATTTGAATGATAAATGTTTATTGAAAATGGTGGAAGTAACATCAACTCTGAGACATTTAATTAGAAATATACCACTGCTATTTGTTATGGGGTATTTATATGAGCTTTAACACTACACCAATTTCTAGTAATGGTAATAATAAATAGGATAAATTGGTGATTGAATTCCATGAGACAAGGATAAAGCTAAGAAGAGCCTTCCTTTTGAGCTACTATGAGCTCCCACAAGCCCCTATCTACCAAAGAGATGTATTTCTTAATTCACTGTGGTTAATCTTTCACAAAGGAACTCTATTGAGACATAATCAAAAATCAAAAATCCTGTACATTCTTATTAATATTGATTGGGTGGAATGCCCTTTTTCAACCTTAAGGTAAATTCCTCATTCTTTCCAACTAGCTATATTCAAATTCTAAAAACCTTTCAGATGTGTACTTTGAAATAGATGAGATGTTGAAGTGTAATACAATCTCATTTTGAAGTACCAATAGTAGTACTAAATTTCAGATAACCAATATTTAGATGAGAAGTTTGAGCTGGAATTGGGGATATATTGAGGAATTGAAAACCCAACATTTTGGCTTAAATCCCACCTCAGAAGCACTTTTCACTCATCAAGGCAATAATCAACAAAATAAGCCAGAAGAAGACTCAAAAAATCCAAACTATACTTTCGAGAAATGCAAAATGAAAAATACAAAATTCCAAAATAATCATCAAGGGAAAGATTATTCCCACCCAACCCCAGTTCAAGGACCATCAATACACCACAATAAAGTCCAAATCTTCTATAATTACTCAAACATAATGGGTAATTCAATCTCACCAAATTGGTAATCACATAGCCTCAAAATCACATCTAATCACTATATTCAACGCAAGTCCTTTGCATAAACTATACAGTTAGTCAACAAAATACTGAATTATAAACAAACACAGCTATTAAAAATAGAGTGATCACCTGCATAATAGTGAATAATCTTTTTCAGAAACACTCACTCTCCCTACATTAGTTCAACAGTCAGTTTAGCAGTAAAATAACCACAGATAGCCCTGCTGTAGCCTGAAAATAAAGCACAAATCACATAATCCAAAGAAATCATCACAAATGAGCCTGCATAATCATCTCCATGCAGATTTATAATTACCTTCATGAGAGTGTATAACCTCCTTCAAGAATTTCCAAAAACCTTTTATTAATTGAAAATACAACTGAATCATCACATCATACCCATTTTTTGATATTCAGCTCCCTTTACTAAAGCCAATAGTCAGCTTATGAGCCAAAATCACACAATTGATGGTAATATGCAATTAATTTTAGACCTCTTCATGGCTTAATACTTGAAATTTACCATAAAAAACAAAGTAACCTGACATCACCCCATAAAATTGTCACAAGAAATAATCCGGCTGTTCAAGCCCACCAAATCAATTCATCACCTTGATAAAATGACCTATTTTGGAAAATAACACCATCTGAAATTCTTGAAGGGAAAGAAATAAGCCCTACAAGGAGGGAAAGAATGTCTTCCTGGAGAAAAAGGGGCTACCCAAAAAACATAAATAAAGCCTCTCTCCCACCCAATTTCTTTCTACCTTCCTCATAGTGGCTAATACCAACAAATTATTACTTAAAGATATATATATCAGAAACAACCATTGCTGAATTTTTGTAAGGTTTTTCTATGAAACTCTTAATAATAGTAGCAAATATCAAGAGTACTATGACTTTTCTCAGAAGAAAATATAATATAATAAAATATTATAACCACAAATTTAATATAATTATTTAAAATAATTATGGAGTAAAAAATAAGCTTAATTATTATTAAATATTTTAATAAGAAAAAAATATTAATTATTATTATGAATTATTCTTTTTCTATTATTGCTATAGTCACTGACAATAATAACCATCAGAAGTGTAAATCTCTTAATGAGATAATTAAAGGTGGAAAATAATAATATTTATCCACTTAGAAATAATATATAAATATTATTTAAAAAAGAAATTATCACAAAAACTGTGCAGAGATAATTCCTATAGAAAAATTCTATATAAAAACACTAATAATAGATAAAAAATATAGAATTTTAGACAAAACATGTTTACAATATTTATTTAATATAACAAGTCAAACAACAACAGTTATTATATCAAATAATGTTTATAGTTTAAAAACACACCAAAAATCAATATTCAAAATATAAAAACAACTTTTTTATGATAAAATAAAATTTAAGCATTTTTAAGAGCAATTTTTGGATTTAAAAAGATATTTAAGACAATAGCTTATAATAAAATATATTATTTGTTATTATAACAATAATCTTCTTTCTATGATTTCAATTCCTTAAATTAAGATTAATAAATAATGAAATACTTAAAAAATCACTTTCATAACCATATCTTATAGCTAATAAAATATTACTTGTTGAAAGTTTCTAATTGATTGGAATGATGATTGGTTATTGTCAAAAACAATGATGTGTGGGCACTTTTTATGCCTGCAGAGAATTTCTCATAATTTATAATAGATATAGAGGGCATGCTCAGGTCAAAACTGAAAAACCATTCTTAAAAATAAGGTTCTTGACTTAAGGTAACTTATCATTAATTCAAGTTTAAAGTTACCAGTTATTTATTAACGCCAAGTAACTTTAATCCTCTTTTGGATTCATTATTTCAAGTTTTAATATGAAATTAGTTTATTTAGATTAAGTTTCATCACATTAACAACTTTAAAATATTTTTTTAAGCAAAAATTACTTAAAATGAATTTCTAATTAATTTTTAAAGAAACCTTAATTCTCTTTAGCAATAATATAAATTGTCAATTTCAAAGCTAATTAGAAATTAAAGCTGTTTAGAAAAGATACTTAAAACTGTATTTTTACGCAGATCATATTATTTTGTAAACTGTGTAAACGTTTCAAGAAAATTCATTAAGAATTCAATTTTTGATGAATTTTTGAATTTATTGCTATTTTTCAAGAAAAATAGCAATACACACTAAATTTTAACTTTTGATAAGGTTTTTATACTTGTAAATTTGAAGTTTTAAGCTTAATTAAGCTTTGACATTTCTTAAAACCTTGATTTCAAGCTTTCATATTGGGATTTACCCTCCGGAAGCTTGAAATTCCTGTCCAAATTGGGATAAAACAAGTTCAAACTTTAAGCTTGTATCAAAGTCTAATCTTAAAGTTTCAATAAGGTTCAAATTCCAATACAGATGAAAAACCTTAATTTAATCCTTGCAGATCCAAAAAATTGGGTACCCCAGCTCTGTTTAGTCTTTTTCCTTTTCCCATCTTTCTGCATGGATTTTGCACTTTTATCTATTTAAAGCGATACTATGACCTTAAACCCTTTTAAATTGAGCTCATGCAGGATTTAACTTCTGTATGGCAAATCCTTAGCCAATTCAGTAAATATACACAACACCTCAATTTTAACCAAAATTTTGGTAAGCTTGCATAAAACTTGTGCAAATTCAATTTTAAGCTTACATAAGCTTAAATTTAACAATTTTAAAAAAAAAATAAAAATAGTTGCAATTGTACTGTGAGATTCTTGAATCTTCTAATAAAATAATAAATAGCCATTTTTGGGTATAACACCCTATGGGTCTACCCTAGCTTATTTTTGGTGTAGAATCCAAAAATTACATAATAATTATAGCTTTGTTTATCCAAAAAAAAATTATACTTATTTTTTGTTATTTTTTATTGTAAATCCAATTGATAATCTTGTTCAATACTAAACCAACTGCAAAAAAATGTATTTGTGGATTTATGGGTATATCATACATATTTCACAGGCTCACAATCTAGCAGGAAGGCTAGCTATCATCATATTATTCCTGAATATGAGCATTTATTCTAGGAAAATTTAAGTTGTTCTTAGATAAGTAGCCAATCTCAGTAGCTAAGAAAAATAAATATAAAAATATTATTATTCATTATTATCCTGATTACTATTATTAGACAACACTGTGATTAGCCATAAATAATTTTCTATCAAGATCTTATTTCCCTCTTCTCCAGTAAATACCTGCTATTGCTATCAGCTAAGTAATATAATAATATATTAGTTTGTATCATTATTTACAAATTACCAATAATTAAAATTTAAGAAACACTTACAGGATATTATCCTCACTCAATTACTATTGTTTTATCAATTTTGTTTATTAATTTTACTTCTAAATGATATGTGAAAAAAAACTAGATTCATTATTATATTAAAATTAGTTGAAATTTATACATTAAATCCAGCTTATTTTATTTATATTTAGTATGATTATTGATTAGGTATGATACAGGACTGGTAAATTACTCTTATCTAGTTTTGAAGACACATTATTAATTTTTTATTAGTGATCTGAGTGGGAATGGTTTTTCAAAAATATTTTAAGGGGAATATAAAGCACCATGAGAAACTTTGGCTACAGGAACATTCAAAAATTCAAAACTGATGACATGTTTTTTCCCCTCAAGGAGTGCCTTCTCCAATATGACACTCAAATGAGTTTCACAATATTTTTAGATCAATTCAGCTTTCCAAACTCATATATTCCAATAATATGTATCTTCTGAGAGAATGATATGCACATTGGAATAAATAATCAGAGCTCTCTATACATAGTTTGTGGAATATGAACAAAATGAAGAGCACAATCATTGATTGGTCTATTTATCAACAGAAGGGAAGCTTCCATATAGATTTGATCTTCTCCAAATCTATCTCAAATTTAAATAGGTCAGAAATATTTCAAAGTAAGAATACGGAAATAAATAAAACCTTTTAGCATAAAGAAAAAATCACAATATTAATAATTGTTGTAATTTTAAGTAGAATATAGATCTTTTGTCTCCATTATGAGCTTTGATATCTTTAAAGAAGTCCAATAAAATTATATTGAAATTTTGTAAATTTCAAAATAATTAGTATTATTGACTGAATTTTTGTTTAATTAAACCTCATTCAAGATCTTTCCAGAAAAAAATAGTTATATTAGAAAATATGGAAATGCTATTCCATCAGAATGATTTAAGGGAAGCAACCAGATAATTAGAGTTTCTCAGAGCCTTAGAAGAGGATAACATCTCCTATTTCAGAGAACAATTAGGTCTAAATTAGTGGGGATCCATGGAAGATGACATATAAAATACTTTTATACTCAAGAAAAAGACAATTGGCTTCCAGGAAAATAAAAGCTTTATGTAAAGATACACAAGAGATTAGTCAGAAACTATATGAGGACTAGAAAATGTAATTACTTACTAGAACTCTTTTGGTGAAAACCTATGTAATCCCGTCAAAAAAACATTATTAAAAGAATGGAGTTTACTGTTATAAATAATTTTATGGAAAAGTACTTCTGAAAACTTGAAATTATTGTGACAAGAAATGTCATGAATATATAATAATAAATATATTACTTTTTTTTCTATAATATATCTTTTAGAATTATTGGTAATGAATTTCAAAATGTATCAAAGCTTTAATATTCTGAATAGGGAGAGAAATTAGCCTTGAAGAGCCTCACTTTCTCATATATATTTATTAGTTCTTGTAATAAGCTAAATATTTGTGTATTTTCACTAAATTTTATGTAGATTCTTTTGGTGTCATTCTATCATAATGTATACCATACTAGAAGAGGACCAAATTAGTAATCTTTATAGAACACATCCCTATTTTCTAGCTGCTACATTGTTCATTATGATAAATTTTGGGAAAACTTGCAGCCAATTCACTTTTGGAAATAATTGAGCTATTAATATCATCAAATAGAATTGAAATAGGAGAAATAATATCTGTTTGAATATCAAAAAGTTGTCTTCATGTCTAAATGGAAAGAAGAACTATATTTTCTTCAAATAATCAAGTGAGATGTAAATAATGAAAGAGCTCCAACATGGAAGCAAACCCTTGAATCCTTTATTAAATTACTTTTAATAGAAACTTTATATACACTAATTCAAAAATTTATTGGAAAACTCAATTTTGATCCCTAAAATTCTTTAAAGGTCAAATATCTGAACACAAAAAAAAAACTTTAAAAAATAAGCAGATACTGTACCAGGTGAAAAAAAAATATTTTTTGAAAGCAAAATCATGTTAATTATGAAGATGTTATTTTAATTATCATTAATAGATATCTTTTAAGCTTATACCAATACTCATCCCAAAAAAAGAAAAGAAAAAAATGGTTTGAAAAATTTCATTTTTCATATAGCTTCTATAATTTCCATCTTAACAGCATATTATGTATTATTTTGAATTAATTACTAGTGGAAGTATTTAAATTTTATTATTGAATACTTTTTTGGTTCAAGTGGATCTTTAAGGTGTGGATATGAAACTTTGATTAAAAATCAAGTACTTTTCCTGTCCTCAAAATTTGTTTAAGGTAAGAATTAATCAAAAATATTATGAAATAAGATCTTAAAGAGAAAAAATTCCAATTTATTGTTTCTAACTTTATTAGTATAAAGAAATAATATTATGAAGATTTATTATGTTACCAACAATAAAAATTTATCCAAAAATACTCTACAAGAGATATTTAAGGCTACAAAAGAAATTTCTTCAGGAGCAATTTCAATTGGAATTAATTGAGCAAAAAACTTCAGGAAATTAATATAATAAAAGAGTCCTTAAGAGAATCATAAAAGAGAAAACACACCCAAAAGTGACCAGAGTGAATTTGGAAACAAAGTGACAAAGCTAACAGTGATGAAAGATGCTTTAATTCACTTATGGGGTGGTTCAGGGGTAAAAATGATTATAATCATTTCTTAACATGGTTAAAAGGTTCAAAATTATTTAAAAAGGGTGGTTGGAATCTTTCATTGATTGGTTTAACAGTTTTTAAACTAATTATAAAAAGAAAAGATTCTAACCTGAAGAAAAAAGTGGGGCAAAGAAGACATTGTTTTATAACCATCAATTCTCTTACTCCAAAAGTTAAAATTTTCTCTTTTCAGTCGTTGAAAGCACTCTGACAACAAAAAAGCCAACTATGGCATCACTGAACCCTGGCTTAGACCAAAAAAGGGCTGGTTTTAGCCTTTTTTTGCTATTTGCAGCCATTTTAGACCCTTAAATCAGCCCTTTCTATAGTAATACCTAGTTTTCAGTCTTCAAAACACATCAGAATGTGTGTAAGAGACTTCAAAACCATTTCAAACTGTTTTTACAATGTTTGTTTTATCTTAAGGGTAGTTTTGCCCTCTTGGCAACAGTTAAAACTGCCCTGGTTGGTATCAAAACCTCATCATCACTTGAAACACAGACCCTGTGACTCAATTCCAGGCCAAAAGTGATGAAATTTTGCGTGGATTTTGACATCTCACGCCTGTCAGCAAGGAATTTGGGGGTTGGGCTCCCCCTTGGAGCCAAGATTCCTTTTCCCCTCCAGAATCAATCTTTCCAATTTATTTTTTCTTTAATTCCTCAGCATGTATTATACTTATAATTTACATATGTAATTCAATTGAGCTTTTACAGTACACGACTGTAATAATTTATACCTTATATTTAAATAAAAGCTCACTTATGTAATACACGTGCACATTTTGACATTTCAATTGAAAATACTTCAATTACCCATAACTTCTAAACTACACACAACACCTCAATTTTAACACAAAAATTGATGGTTAACACCACATGTGATGTGAGTTCAGTTGAGGTTTTTAGGATTTTCAACTTTTGTACAGAAAATACTAAAAACTTAATTTAAGCTTACTTAGAGTTGAGTTACAGAAATTTTAACCAGAGGTTACCCCACCTTGTTTTTAATGAGGAGTCCAATAGTGAAAGAATTTTCATATGTTTATTTGTAGGATAAATAGCTATGAGAATTTTTATCTAACTTTTTTCCAAAAATATTGTAATTTTGATATTTTTGTTGAAGATTCATTTTTACTTAATTTTTTCTAGTAAAAATGTGTTTTCACAAATTTAAATTTAAATATAATTTTATTCTTAAGTTATAATTATATTTTAATTATTGTTTTGATAATATAAATAAGTTTATATTATTTATAATTGTATATTCTTTTATTATTTGTGGTCTTTGGGTTATCTGAAAATTAGAACACAATTGGCTTTTTTGAATTTATTGGTTGAAAAATTTACCATTTATTGATTATTCAATAAAAAAATGTCTATTCATTTTTTTTATAATTTAGTAGGGTCATAAAACAAATTTCAAAAGAAAAAGTGTTAGTTGTCAGAAATATATCATATTGAAAATACTGAACAGATAAGTTGACCTTTTAACTCTGGAAAACCATAATCATATCAATCCTTTTAGAGATTAATCCTATTCACATCTGACCCTTTAGTGATATTCTTTAGTTTAAGTTTCTTTCCATTCAATAATTCTTTTTCATCAAACTATTTAATGATATTGTTTGTAAAAAAAACAATGCAAATTCTTATGGAAAGAATTTTTGAGTTAAAAAGGTGAGAATTATTTATGAAATTTTTAGAAATTTTTCAAGTTTTTTTGTGGGTTACTTTTAAGTTTTTGTCTTTTTTTGTATTTTGAGGGTTTTTTTAGGCTAAAAGGGCTTAAGTGAACATTTTCCTGACTTTTTTCAATTCAGGAAGATTTAAATTAGGAATATTTTACTTTTAAATTTCTTCCTGCCCAAAAAGTTCTAGAAAAATGAGAGAGTAAAATTCTAGAAACACATTTCAGAGGATTCAAGAAATAAAAGGAAGTTTTTTTCCATTACAAAAAATTATTTAATCATAAATGAGGTATCAATTAGATATTTTAGCTCTGTTTGATCACTATATCAAAAAAAACATGTGTATATAATATATTGAGAAAAAATGGAAACATATATGTAAATATTACTCTTTATCCAATTTATAGTTATTTATTCAAAAATGCTAGGTAATATAACAAAAGGGAGCTCTTGGGGATATAATCACAATAAATTCATTTAGATTTAAAGTCATTTATTTATATGTTTAATTTCTTTCCAAAAAATGAAGAAGTAATAATGGTATATTTTCCTTAAAAATATAACAATCTTAATTTAAAAAAATCTCAAAAGAATATAAAATTCATTTCCAATTGATGTTAAATTGAGATTTCTGAAATTTTACAAGCTTATGGAACTGATTTAAAATATGACAATAGTAATAAAAACAAATTACTTAATATAAGCTTGATAAATTGAATGATTTTACCACAATTTACTCCTATTTATTTTGAATTTGAAAGGCCAAAAGTTTCATATTGAAAAAGGGGATCAATATTGTTTTTAAAAGGGGCATACGAGTGTATTTAATTTTGATTAAAAAAATTTTCTTACAATATGAATAAGATATCTAGTTTTATACCTTTTCTAAACAAATTTCAAATTTAATATTTATTTCAATAAAGTTTCATATGCAAAAGCTCTATAAGCTTCCAGCTAAAAATATATCTCTAACTAGGAGAAGGGAAAGATTTTTGATCAGGATAAAATTAATTAAAAAAAGTCATCACCAACTGTCAAGAAAGACAATTTCCGATAAGCAATGATAATAATTCAATTTTAGTATCATCACATCAAATAGTCAGAAATCTTATTGTTTTAATTTTGAATAAAAATACACTTTTTTTAATTTTATGAATAATTATTATTAATGAAATGTGATTTATTGGCTTTTTATTGAGTTTTTTTGGAATATTCAAATTGTTTAAATTACAAATAAATGAAAATAAAATCAATTGATTGATAATTAACATCTAAATCAACTAGTTATTATTATTATTGAAATCACTAAAAATAGAATTAATTATTAGTAGTTACTTCCAATTGTTATAGAAAGAATATTTCATCCGGCCATAAAAAATTATTTATCATTTTGAAATGAATCTATTTATTTATATTACTAATTGTTAATAAGTTTTATAGAAATTACTCTATAAGACTTTCAACAGTAAAATTTTCAAGTTAAAATAAACTTAATGAAATTTAGACATTTCAAATATTTCAATTTCAATAAGAATCTACAAAAATAAAACAAATAATTTATTGACTTTGTGGTAAAATTTGAAGTTAATTAAAGTATTTAAGATAATTTTAAATGATCAATAAGGATTGAGTAAGGCATAAATAAATAACTTTAATCTATTTTTTGAATTAACTCATATCTTTTGAAAATTATATACTAGTTATGTAAAACAGGTGGGGAGATATTTTAAATCCACGATCCAAGATTAATGAGCAAATGACTTAGAAGGAAGTCCCTCAAATTCTTCTATGATGTAAGATTGCAAGAAAGCTATCATCTTGATAAGTTTTTGCTTTGTGATTTAATTAAGATTTCAAGAAGATGGAAAGTTTTGGGGTGGTGGTGATAAGAACAAGATGAATAATCCATTGTGAATTCTTGTGATGAAAATTTTTATGATCTATTAAATTCTTGATCAAGACCCGTTGTCTTTGGAGCAGAGTTCATTGACTCAATCCCATCAGCTTGCTCAAATAAAAATTTCAATTTTTAAGATGGATTCTCAACCATTCGACGTACTCCTTATAGGCTTAGGTGCTGTGGGTGAGTTGATTAAGATTTATCCTTTGAAATTTATCCCAAAAATTTATTATCTGACCTCAACTTTTAATTTTTAGGTGGAATTTATGCCTACGTCTTGGAAAAATCGATGAAGTGTAGAGTTACTGCTATTGCTCGTTCACTTTATCATCCAATCAAGACTCATGGCTTAAACATAAAATCTAAAAAGTATGGTGAAACTAAAAATTGGAGGCCATATCGTCTCACTCAAACTGCTCAAGAGGCAGCTGATAGAAATTATAGATTCATAATAAATTGCGTAAAGTGCTTACCTGATGTTGAGGTCAGTCAATCGTAATTTCATCTTGTTTAATGGGACATTTATCCTCATAACTTATCTTTTTTATTTTTATTCTTAGCCTCCTTCCAATATCCTAGCACCTTTTATTGCAAGCCATCAGAAAACCTCAGGGAATAATCATTCACCAACTGTAGTGCTTATTCAGTTGGTCACTTTTCTCTGCTACTTGTTTGAAAATTGATCTCTTGTTGATTAATGATCTTCTTTCAGGAATGGTATTGGCATCGAACAACCCATAGCAGAAGCTTTTCCATCAACTCACATCATCAGTTGCGTGGCTTGGATCGGTGCCAACCTTAAAACGTCATCTTCTGCTTCTCCAAATGACCCTCAAACAGGTCCTGTACTTGAACATGGTGTACTAGATCAATTAATAATGGGAATTTATCAAGGCGAAGGTTTTGCACCTGACTATCTTTACAATCCAGATGAACCCAACGTTAAATCTTCTAATCGGTTTGTGGAAGGTTTACTCACCCCTGATGGCTCTCCTCTTGAAGGACCAGACCGACAAGAAAGGTTGCAGCGTGGTCATGAAGAAGTGGCTTTCTTTGCTGACTTGATTCGTGCGGGTGGTGGTAATCCCGAAATTAAAGAAAACATACAACCTACAAGATGGATTAAAAACTTGTGGAATGGGGCATTCTCAACAACGGTTGGTAAACTTGCTCACAAAATTCAATCTCAAATAAATATTTACCATCTTGGCAATTAGTGCACTTTGTCTCGTTCAGCAGTCGCCCCATTAATTGCTCCTGAAGTTTTACCTTACACATTACCTGTTATCAGGCGAACAATGTTGGAAATTTTGTATGTCGGCAGAGCGCTTGGATACTCTGAATCAGATTTACCTGCAAAGGCTGTTGACGAAGCAATCCAGTTGACCATTCAAAATTATCAAGTCAAACCAAAAGTTGCTTTGCAAGTTGATGGTTCTGCTGGTGCTGATAATGCAATCGAAGATGACGATGAAGATGAAGAGGAGGACCGAAAGGATGAAAACCCATTATCTGTACCATCCTTCAAGCCAAGCATGCTCATCGACTTGGAGAATAACAGACCAATGGAGCTTGAGCCTATCGTTGGAGCAGTTTTAGATCGAGCAAGAAGTAAAGCCATTGAAACTCCTAGACTTGACCTGTGAGAGATTAATAACAATCATTCTTTACTGTTCAAAGTAATTTTCTTCTTATTAACTTCACTGGTTGAATTCCTTTACAGTATTTACTCGGTATTAAAGGTATCCCAAGAACAAGCAGTCCAAACTCACGTAGCTAAATTAAAAACTCAAGAACAAGAGAAGCATCGTCATTTTTGGGCTATGCGTAAGCCTAGCGTAGGCGGCTCAGGTACTTCGGACAGTCGTCAAGCTTGGCTCGATGAGGTTCGTCGACGAGAAGGCCTCGGTCAAACTTTTGACTCTGCCAATCGACTTGGTCACCTACCGTTAAATTCTTCGATGCCTTCAAAGGTCAACAAAGTGACTGGCAAACCAATACCGTGAAGCTTTGAAGCCGAAGATGCCTTTTGTTTCATCTGTTAAAATCCCCCATTTTTTTATGTTGGTTATAACATTATTTGAGTGGTTAACAACTTATTTTAACTTGAAGTTTTAGTAAAAAAAAAGCAGTCAACATTACTTCGATCTCTCAAACCAAAGTTTGTTTAAATTTCTAAGCATGATGTTTATTAAATTTATACCAAAAGAAAATTGCAAGAGACCTGTTTTTCGTCAAAGTTAAAAAATCAAGAGCATTTATATTATAGAAATTCAATAATCTTTAAAACTAGCTTTTATTGTGAGATGAAATATAGGTACTATTTTGGAAAGCAAATCATGGCAAAAAAAGTTTTGTTTACAAAGAATTAAGTTATGTAATTTAAAAAATGAAATTGGATTGGCTTGCTTGTGACAAAACAAAGCATCAAAACTTCCACCGTCTGTTTTTTTAAAGTAGGTAGGCTGAGATTTCTTCAATCAAATATTTAAATGATAAATTAAGTGTAGATAGAATAAGCGGTAAATTACTTGTTATCTTTCCACCATTGCGTAAAATGAATAAATCAGCGCTAAAAACTTGGTGCTCTGCTTTCATTGTGATTCTACCTGCACGATGTCAATACAACCGTATTAGTCTTTGTTTTAATTCGAAAAGTTTTGGAAAATCTTCACCATTCAGTATAAACAGTTGATTGGATTGATTATGGATTGAATCTCGCTTGGCTAGCGGCGCGCAATGAAAAATGAGCATTGATCCAAATTTTTCCTGTCAACATTTCATTTTGGCATTTTAGCGTCTGCATTTGCACCATTCAAGATCCAATTCGTCGATGATCTAATAGTTTTATGACATAATTTATCAGGATTGAAATTATTTTGACTCGAAAAGAATACATCAATAGATCTTGGCTTAACTTTAGGTGAGATCGATCGAATGAATAGACGATTTGACTTAAAACACCATTCTAAAATCATTATTGTTTGAACAGGTTTTGATTTAAAGAAGATAGAAAATTCTAAAGATACCTCACCATGGCCGATCTTAGTGGTGATGGCGTTGAAGAACCTGTGAGATCAATGATTTGATCTGAATTCATTCCTTCGGTCCTATCGATCATAATCCTAATCAAGCAAGAGCAAGCCTTAGGTCTTTACTAATGATTCTTTTATTTGGTTTTCTTTCTTTGATTTCTTCAAACAGTTTGACTTGATTCGATTGTCTTTATCTGAACGAGTACTCATCAAGCTACGAGGTGATCGTGAATTGAACGGTACCCTTCATGTTAGTGCAGTCTATCATTCCATCATCTGCTTGATTGTCCAGCCATCGACTGACATCTTATTCGAATCGACTCTTAGGCCTATGACGGCCATATGAACATGGTTCTTTCTGACGCTACCGAAACTATCACAGTCGTAGAACCATCCCCATCTCCAGAAGACGAACCCGTCATTCGGGTCAGAAATACTTTCATCTATCACTCATCTTCCATCTAGGAGACTAGCAAAAATTCTGAAATTATTCTTGCTATCGTTTATCCTCCATTGCCTTCATATTTTATACATTGGTCTTAGACTGTCAAGCGAAATTGCGAAATGTTATTTGTTAGGGGCGATGGTGTTGTTCTGGTACGTTTCAGCGCAGTGCGTTTTTATTGGCTCTGCTTTAGCTAAGAACGTTTCTTTTTAACAGGTCGCACCTCCAGCGCGGACATAAATTATAGTCGTTTAGATCTAATGGCTAAAATGATGGGCATGAAAGCGAGTATTTAACTGACTAGCTCCAGTATTCTGAATCCGGACAAGACGAGTACACATCCTGTCTTGCATTTTTCCAATCGAGACTGGCCATATTAAAATCAATTTGTTGGTATTTATATTCTTGCAAAACAGGCATTTAAAAACGTCCACGTTTGCTTCAACCTCAGTGATACTGCCAAGATTAGGCTGCAAGTTAGCAGCGTTTGTCGTATATAGAATCAACCATGCAGCTTGTCTTTTTGGAACAAAATCACAGTTTTGATCAAGCCTACTAGCTCTATTGGAAAGCAAGCTCATCGTAGTAAAAAGGATTAATTACTCGAGAATTCATAAAGTCCTGGTTAGGGCATCATTTAATTCCGCCAATCATGATTGTTATTCTCATAAGGGTCTAGTTAAGTCTTCTACAACAGTCTGATTGCATTTCACTGCTGGAATTTCGAGAGCCTATAGCAAGGCCTTGTAAGAACGTTGATATTTGCAATAACAAAAGCTTTTGCATTGCCCAATGTTTTAAGCTCAGTAGTGATTTCAACCAATTATGATAGATGGTTTTATGTTGGATGGAACCCTGGCATCTAGCGTTGCTGACACAGGGCCCAAAGAGCTCATGTGGGAAGGGGCTGCCTCCGCTTTTGGGCACGCTGCAAAAATAAAAAATGTTGCCATCTAGATGCACAGTTGGACTGTGACTGTTGCTAGAACATTGCCAATCGACGGACTTTGCTTTTTGGATGAAGATGATGATGCTGGCATGTTTTGTATTTGCACCTGATCAGCCTCTCTCCCAAGCCTCACAATCCAAGTAAGATTCCAACAGGGGCAGACCAAGTTAATGGGTCACTCGACCCTTAAATCTATTATTATCAAAAAACACTGGGTATTTATTTAAAGAATTCTGTCTTTTAGAAAAATATTCAAGTCTTTTTAATTAAAAAGTAAGAATTTAAGTTTTTACTATTGCTTTTTTTTATTAAAAAGAAAAAAATAATTTAATTTTTTATAAACTATTTAGAATAATAATTTTTGGGTATGGGTCAGCTTATGTAAGAAAATCTGTGAACCCATGGAATAACATCTGGAAACATCTAAGACTTTATGTGTTTTAACCAAATTTCTTATGTTTTGGGTAAAATTTAGTAAAAACAGATAAAACATGGCAGGGACCAAAATGGATGGAAAAGGTCTCATGTTTCTATGCTAACATACTCCACCCTCTCTCTCAAAAGACAATCTGTATCCAAAACAAAACTCCCTAAAATGACCAATAAAGTAAATATCTAAAACCATTTCCACCACTTCTACAACCCAACTTTTTTTGAAAAAAAACCTTTGGAATTTTTCTTAAACAAAATGCTTTTCTCAAAAGAAATAATTGAAAATAATGGTACAGAATTTTCCATAAGGAGAGTAATATTTATAGTAAACTTTGACCAATTTAAAGCTTTAAAGTTTTAAAATGAACACTAAATTTAAGAAAGGGATGTAGAATCAGTTTTAATTGAACAAAAAGAAGATAGTTTAATTTAGAAGGATTTAACTTAAAGCTAAAAAAACATCTGATTTTAAAATAATTTTGAGTTAAGATTTGAATTAATTTTCTTTTTAAAAAAAGTAAACCTTTTCAAATTTTTTTTTTTTATCCTAATGATCTCATTTAATTTTAACATGAATTAAATCATATTCATCAAATATATCTATATTGGTCTTTTTTACATTTTGACTTTAACCATCCATAAAGCAAAATTAAGATTGTTCAAAAACCTTCAGTTTGAGTAATTAGTGTTATTTTTATTAATTGAGGTTATATTTTTGTTTATTTTCATATTTTTTTTAACAATCATAGAAAAATGTTTTTTTTTTTTTCAAAAAAAAATCAAGTTTTTGACAAAGATATCCTTCATTTTTGGTATTGGTTAGAAAAATAATAATTGCAACAGTCTGTCACAGGGGCTCTTCTAAGTGAAGAGGGCCTGGCACTCAGTAAACTGGAACTCACTTATGGAGGGCTCAGATGGGATAAGATTAAATAAACTTGAAAGTGTAATATAGATAGAATTGCTAATGAAATAAATATAAGAAAGCAGAAAAAATAAGAATAAGAGTAGAGAATAAAAGAGCCAATAACAAACAAGTCCAAGTCCACTGTTTCAACCTGTCAGAAAGAAAGAGAAGGGTTAATAATTATATGGCCACCACAACTCTACTGAACAGGTGAGAAAATGCAAAGACCAACTTAAAAACAATAAACATAATATTCTAAAATTAATAATATGAATATTCATTAAATAATAGATCAAATATATTAATTAACTGGGGAAAAGTCCCAAGGGGAAGGAACAGGCACTGGTATATGTGAGAATTCACCAGCCCTGATCCAAAAAATGATTTTTCTTGAGAGGAATAATTGATTGAATTGGTTTTGGATAATACAGACCTTGTATTTATGGCCCGAGTCTGTAAAGGAGGTGTGGTGGGAACTGGTGATCATACAGTCTCAGCTTGATGAATGCAAGACTGTATTGAGTGAGCACAGTCTATATGAATAATACAAGGATGTATTGGGGATTCCAGACTGTATTGAGTTCTTCAAGAAATTTTCTGAATCTCAATGCTGGTTTGTGCTACTTATTTGCTAGTCTGGTTGGTATGAGTAAATATAGTACTGCATACCATTTTCCCCTGATTGTGGCTGTGACAGTATCCCCCTCTTGAAACTAGTGGGCTCCTGAACACCCTAATAGAAATCCTTTGTTTGAAATTTGACCTTCCATCCACATAGTATAAGTCTGAATCCTCTAGCCTGAAATTAAAAATCCTCTCTTCATTCCCATAAACAAAATTTCTGCTTATCTATTGTCACCAATCTTTATGGTCTTCTGCAACTGACATTGAATTGAACCTTACACTTGCCTTGACTTGGTGTCCAGCAAACATAAAATTTAACATAATAATAAAATAAAAATTTTAAAATCTTGTTGGGAATAATTCAAAATCCTTATCACCACTGAAAAGAGCTTGAAAAATGGTGCATAGTGGATATATGCATCAATATTCAAGGTCTTTCTGTTTCTTTAATGGACCTCTTTGACTCTTTAATAACTCCTTGGAAGGCTGGTCTTATGAGTCTTGAGCTCCTTCTCTTGTCATAACAAGAATTGGCCACACCTTTGCTTGATTTCTGTCCCCATGGCCTGTTGATCAATGGGAAACACCCTAAACCTTGGCAAAAATGGCATATACGGCATTTTGGTGATGTTTATGTTTCTGGAAAACTGTTCCTGTCCTGGGCCCCTTGGCTGATGTCCTTGGTTTGGGATCTGTGGGGGCCAAAGTGGAAAAATTGGGCCCAATGGCCCCCATACCTGATTTTATGGTCTGAGGCTTGTATTTCAGCTTATGGGTATACTTGAGGGTTTCTGGACCCTCTAGACCGATATTGTGCATGGTCTAAAGAGGTTTGAGGACTGTGAAGGGCTGTATGGAGGCCCTTTTTAAGGATGCTTTAGGAGATCAGTAGCTGCCCTTTGATAGTTAATTGGGTGGTTTGGTGGCTAAACTCCCTGGATCTTGATGACTTCAAGTGGGTTTTTGATCAGGGTTTGAAGAGGCTTAGATTTTCTTCATGCATGGGTTGTTCCAGGAGCATTATGAGAGTGAATTTGAGAGTCCTTTGAGCCAATCCCAGAGCTGATTTTTTTCCATAAGAATTCACTTGGATACTTGATTGCTTTATGGATTTCCCCATTTTGAATGGGGTTTTCAATGAATTCAACAGGACTCTTGAGGACTTTGGTAAAGAATTGTACTTCTTTTTGAGCTTTGTTTTTGATTGGTTTATCTTTTATCCCTGCTATTATTGCTACAAAAATAAGAAATGGAACCTCCCAATAAATGGTATGGGAGGGGATGATGCTGCTTTAATAAATAAATGAAATAAAAAGAAATAAAAAAGTAAAAGAAAGAAAATAAATTGAAAGAATTCAGAGAAAAGAGAGTAAGGAAAAAAGAAACATAAAGAAACTTCTGAGAGGTGTCCTTCTGGAGGTGAGTTGCTTGATTTTGGCCATAAACATTTCCTGAAAGATAAAGCCCAAGGATTTGATTCTCACAGAGTGGCAAAGTTGTTGTTCTAAAAGAAGTAGAAACCCTCATAGATACATATGAGGAGATGGAACTTACTTTGATAACTTCCACTTCCAACCAAGCACCATGAAAGCATAGAAGAGCTTTTTCTATAATTTACTGGATTTAAGGAATTTCTTGAACAACAATTAATGGAATCAAAAGAAAAGAAAAAAGGAAAAAAGGAGTTTGGTCATATCTTGATGAAAGGTCCACACTTGAGGGTAGTGATGTTGCAAGGCCTTCTGAATCTGTCCAAAGAATTGAAAAGTGCTCACAAAGTGGCCAAGGTGATGCTTACAATAAATTTTGGAAGAATACCCCCTCAAAGGTGTATTCCAGGAGAGGAACTTACTTTCAAAAATTCTACTCCCACTAAGCACCATGAATCAAACTCTTGAGGTATTTGGGCCAGGCTTATCAGGATACAAGGTATGGAAATCCTTTAAAATATCTTGTTAGTTGGTGAGGTTGGAAGCTGGTTCCCAGTTTGCTCTTTCTGGGTCTTCACTGAATCTTTTCCACTCTACAAGATACCATAAATTACCTCTCTTGAGTTTTGAGTCCAGAACCTGAGCCACTTCCCATTCCTCTTTCTCCTCCACTGAAACTGGTGGTGATGGAATTTGATGTTTCCTTGGGATAGTCGATTGCTTGACTGGTTCTAATAAGGACACATGGATTACAGGGTGAACTGACTTCCATTGTTGAGGAAAGTTGAGGTGATATGTATGGATTCCAATCTTCTTCAAGAATTAAAAGGGTCCCAACCATCTATCTGACAGCTTCTTGGTAGGTCTTGTAGTCTTGATATTCTTTGAGGCTAGCCATAATTTGTCCCCAGGTTGGAAATAAGGTGGAGTTGTCCTATTTCTATCTAAATATTCTTAAAACACCTTATTTCTGACTCTGATTCTTATTTGACCACTTGCTGTACTGATTGGATTTTTGTTGATAAATTTCCAGAAGGTGTGTCTTGATAAAGGTGAATTGAATCAAAGCTGGGATTTCTTCCCTAAATGGTGAAAAAAAGGTGATTTTTCTTTTTACTAATGTTCTGCATTATTATAGGCAGATTCAGACAGAGGGAGCCTGATGTGCCACTCATCTTGATGGTAACTGAAATACATCCAAATATACTTTTATAGAATATGATTTACCCTCCTTGTCTTTCCATCTGTTTCAGGATAGAAAGCAGTTAAAATATCTCTTGATATCTTGAGCTGCTGAAATAATTGGGTCAAGAATGATCAAAAAAATGAAGATCCTCTATAACTAACAATACTGATTGGAAGGCCATATTTTTAAAAGACATCACTGATGAAAATTTGAGCTATGTCTAGGGAAGTAATTGTTAAATAAGCTGGAATGAATATTGCTATTTTTGAGAATCTGTCAACCATTAATAAAATTGAATCAAAGTTTTTGGAAAGTGGAAATTGAGTGATAAAGTCCATTGATGAGGAATTACAAGGACCAGATGGGATTTGAAGAGGCTTGAGTAATCCAAACTTCTTATGATGAATTTTCTTGTTTCTTTAACATTTCTGACATGAGGACACATAGTCCTTGATGATGAGATGCATGCCATCCCAACAAAAATCCCTGTTTATGAGCTTGAGGGTCTTCTCCTGGCCAGGATGGCCAGCCAATGGTGAGTCATGATGATTTTGAAGAATATTCAATTTAATTTCATTTCTTATTTGAGAAACCACTCTATATTTGAATAATAATAACTTGGCTCAAGGTTTAAGAGAATAATTGAAGACTGATTAACCTCTTGCTAGTTTCTTGAGTACTTTATAATATTTGTCTTTCAATAATTATTTTTGATTTTGGTAAACTAAATCTGAGAACATTTCTACCTTGATTGAGAAAAATCTTGATTCTTGAATTTCATTTTGCTTGAGAACTTGATTAAAGCCTTGAGGTTTCTTACTAATGAAGTCCATCTCCCTCTTTGGGTATATGTTTTCCTGATGTGACAAGGCATCTGCTAAAGTGGCCAGCCTCCCTGGGCAGTTAGCAATAGTGAAATGAAACTCAGAGAGGAACTAAGCCCAGTGGGCTTCACAACAATCAAGGACTTTTGGAAAAAGAAGATATTGAAGAGAAGAATAGTCTTTCAAGACGTCAAAAGAATGAGAAATAAAAATAAGAAAAGCTCTCCAGCACTTGAGAGCCCAAACTTTGCCAAGGAGTTTCTTGTAATTAATTTCATTGTTGAGCTCAGCTGGGAGAATATTTCAGCTATCAAATGAAATGGGATGCTTTCCTGAGCATTTATGTTACTCAGTACAGCACCAAAAGCATAATAAGAAGAACTAGTCTCTACAATAGTTGGTAGAGAAGGATTGAAGTGGGAAAGGATAGGAGAAATGGTGATGGCTTCTTTGAGTATCTGAAAGTTACTAAGAGCTTCCTAATTGAATATACAGGGAGAAGTGTTTTAAAGAAGGGAAGTAAGAGAAGGGTTTTTATTGGAATAATTTTGAATGAAACAGCGATAGAAATTGGCAAAGCCAAGGAAAGATTAAAGGGCCTTGATGCTCTTGAGCAGAGGACAATTGAGGATTCTCTGAGCCTTTGAAGAATATATCTTGAGGTCATCACTTGAAACAACATAGCACAATTATTCCTGTAAGGTTTGACTATGAAACAATAAGTAAAAATTACTAATATTTTACTTATTGTACTCTGAATGTCTTCATAAATAGAATAAATAAGATAAATATAATTATAATAATAAGAATTATCATAATTATGGCGTAAAAATAATTATATTATTAAATAAATATAATAATATAATTTATATTATGAAAAAATAATATCATAAATCAATATATTAATATTTGATAATTTATATTTTTAAAAGTTCTTTATTGTTATTACAAACAAATAATAAAGGAATAAAAAACAATTAAGAATTAAAATCTTACTGATATTAATATAAATACTATTTATATTAATGGGAGAATGATCAATAGTAATAATAGAGAGAAATTATTATAATAAGAGAAAATAACCAGCTTTTGATGCTTAATAGAATAATTTTGAAAGAATATATGCCAAATAATGTAAATACAACTTATTTAAATTGTATTTAAAATAAAAATAAAAGAAATTACAACTTTTCTTGATTTTACAGGGAAATAAGATTTTTAAGAGATTGATAACAAAACAAGAGTACAATTGAGGTAATCATGTCAAAAATGATGATTATAATAAAGATAGCTTTTGGTATTTGATAATATAAGAGATTTGTACGTAAATGATGAAAGATTTTACCTTTTGATTTAATTGATTTAATTGTTTTGCTGCATCTGAGGGGAAAATAGAGTAAAAAGCGCTCTATTTATAGTAAATACCTCCCTTATAGAGTCCAGTAGGCTTCTAGTTGATGTGTACTGATGTTATCCACAGGAAATGATCAATATTTTAAGGTTTAGTGATGATTACGTCATTATCAAACCATTTTATCTCATTATTACGCCATTATTTAGAGTTATCACTATGACTCTATGTTTAATGACATCATAGGCTTGGCAGAAGCCTAAAATTTGTGGATTTTATTAGTATTAATCATAATCTAATGGTATTCACCAGCTTTATCACTTTTATAACTGTTAAAATTAAAATAAGCTCACAATGAGTGATCATAAATGATCAATTTCAAGCTTAAACTTTGATCATTAATAACTTTCAAGTTATACACACTAACGCTATTCTGAGAGTGAAGTCTGATAGCTTGGAATTTCTTTATTAAACTTCCAAAGGAATTTCATTACATAATCAAAGCTCTATTTTTGATTATTTTCCTTGTAAATCATCTTTTCTGTCAAGACTCAATATTTTAAGCTTCAAACCTTGATTTCAAGGGGTTATAACTTGAATATCATGATAAAAATAACATAATTCTTCACTTATGAGCTAGTAGAGTTTTAATATCTACTTCCTTTCAGGTTTGGACTACTTTCACAACAAAGTGGTCCACAGCTCCAGTGATTTTGTTCAATAAACCCTGACAAGTTATAAACTTGTTTATAACTTGTCAAATAAAGTCCATATCTGTGGGGTTTCAGTAATTAAATGATTAGTTAATTTTTGGTTCAACTCTCTATAATGTATATTTCAAGAGATATTAGCTCCAAACCATGAATATATGTATTGACCAAAAAAGTGCATATATTCAGCTCAATTCCTTAAGTATTGACTTTAGAGACTTGTTATAAAATTGTTTTATGTGTAGTAGTTTATAGGGAATCCAATGGTACAGCTTATTTTACATGCTTTTCCATTGGTCTCTGAGTCAAATAAGATTTTATGTCTTTTCTAGGGTATTATTACTTATTCTTCAGTAATTATTGACTTTTCAGATATGCCATAAAATGACATATGTGTATTTTACCATTAGAAATCTGATGATGTAGCTTATTTCACCTGTTTACCCATTAGATTCTGAGTTAATTCAGATTTTGTACCTATTTATGGTATTTTCACTAGTTCCAAGATAATTATTATAGAGTTTTTCTTGTGGCCTTTTTGGACATGTGGCAATATCTCAAAGGCTCACATTCCATACCACCAAAAAATATTGTACTAAAATCTGATATAGTTAATTAGGGTATCATCCATTGTACTACCTCTTCAATAGACTTTGTTAGTCTTGAAGCTCAATAATGCTTTATTTTTCTATTCTTTAGGCTTTCTTTCATGTCTGAACCTTCTTAATAGTTTCTCAGCATTTGTTATATCCTTTTCAAGTAGCCATTCATCTTCTTGAGTTGGATTTCTATACCTCACAAGGTATCCCTTTTCTTTTTTGTTTCTTTTCCTAATGTCTGCTAGCGCATTGATATACTCTTCTGTGGAGCATGGTTCTATACAACTGCTTCTCAGGGCATGTCTCAATTCTCCTTCACATTTCTTAATTTTTTTCATGTGTACCATTTTTGTGACATTTCTGGGTACAGTGCATTTAATCTTCCAATATGTTTTAAGAACCAAGTCAAAGGTTCATCCTTTTCTGGGTCAAAGGAGGAACTTTATGTTGCATTTTCTATTTTGTACCTCCAAGCATCATTAGCCCACTTGGTGATTATTTCTAGTTTCCACCAAGACCAGGTATTTTTGCCATTTGTTTGCCTTATGCCATAATACAATCTTTTTTCAGATTTCTAAAACAGTGTGTGTAATCTGGCAGTGATCAGTTGATCTGGTATGGCATAATCTTCTTGTAACATGTCAATTGTTTTAATAAATGAGATATGGTCATATTCACCTTCTCCTGTGAATGTTGGCCATTCTTTTAATTGAGGTACTTCCTTCATTAAGACTTGGTTATTGTCTTTATGAATCAAGTCTTTTATGAATGGATTTTTTATTTCCTCTTTTGGTTTAACAGGACTTCTTATGTGATAAAATGGGGTTGATAACTTTGGCATATTTAAGTTAGCCTCATTTATTTTATCCATTTTCTGAGTAATGAGTCTTATTTCACTTTGAATCTCATCTTTAATATTCATTCTTGCTTCATCACTTTTTTCCACATGGTCTAGAAGTAACTTTTGGTGTGATAAAGTCTTTTCTTTTTTTTGTTTAATTTTTCTGTAAGATTATCAATACTCACATCATAATTGATTGTAAAAGTTTTATCTTTGATCTCTTTTATATACTTATAAAATTCCTGTTGTCCTTGTATTAATTTTTGAGTATTGTCAATTAAAACTTTTGGTTTATTATTTTCAACAATAAATTTAATGTTATCAATTTCTTTTTTCTTTTGTACAACAATTTTAACTAAAGATGATAAGTTATTATTTATTTCTTGTAAGGATAATAAACTGTTTTTAATCTCTTTAAACGGTAAAACACTATTTTTAATTTCTGTTAAATTATTTACAACATCTGTAGACAAGGCTATTTCTTTGAGAAATGAGGTTGTCTCATTCTTTGCTCCTTCTTGTCCTTGAAATCCATCAAGGTTCTGGCCATGGCATCTTTTTGGATTTTTAGAATCCTGTAACTTAGGGAATATGGTTTTCTCCAGTTCTTTTTCTTGTTCTTCTTTCCTTCTTGGGGAAGCCGGTTGTCTTGGGGCTTTCTGGTAGAAGCTACTGGGGCTTCTTCCTTGGTTGCATCCCTACTTTTGGCATGGCACTCCTTGATCTTTTTGATTTGAGGTTTGGATGATAGTGGATTCCATCCATTGGAGTATCTCACTATTCCCTCCTCTTTGAGGAATTTTTTGAGGATGTGCCAGGAGTTCATCACTCCTTGGTGTATTTGTGGCAAAATTTCCCAGTCCTTATCCTTGTACACTGTAGTACTGCTTGTACTGGCTCATGTAAATGTCTATCTGAGCCCTCTGAATGTGATTTGTACCTATTTGAGTCACCCATACTTAGTTTCAACTCTGGTTCAGATATCATGCACATTTCTGGGACTTGCTGTTGGGATAATGCACTTCCTTGTGTGGATTCTGTTCCATTGGGGAGTTTTCCCTTTCTTTTCCCTTTTGAGGGATCAATTCTACCTCTGAGTCCAGCTCCATCTGATTGGATGGAGTATTGGGAACCTCTTCTGGTATTTATAATTTAAGAAATAAAAATAAAAATATTTCAGGACAAGAATTTCTTGCTATTGAAATTTATAAAGGGGGTACTCACCTTCATAGTCCTCAATAGTGGGTCCTGGAAAGTTCAATTTCTTAGCTTTCTTTTTCTTAATGAAAATTGGTGTTGGAGAACTTGGGCAAGTTTCTTCCACCAATATTTCAACAGTGGTCTGATTGTCCTCTGTTGGATTGTCTTGAAACACTAAAAAAGACAAATAAGTATAAGTCTTTTATATAAAAGCGTTATTTTTGGTAATATATGGCAATTTTCCACGTAAAAATTGCTTTTATATCTCAGAATAAGTCAAATGAATAAAAATAACTTTTTTATTTGGTTTTTATATTTTCATTTTTAAAGAGTATAATAGAAAAATGAATATGATTCTTTGTATGAAATTAATTTATAATAGAAAATTATTTTTGATTTATAAAACATCTTTTTTAATCACTAGAATCACTCAAAGAAAGTTCTTGCAAGTCTAAGGATGTGAAAAACCACGTTTAAGACAGTACAATTGCTTGCCAAATTCCTCAATAGCTTTTAAACTCAATAAATATAAGCTTATTATATAATTTTATGGTTATACATATAATGTATTATTGGATAAACCCAATTAGAATCTTTACAAAGGTCTTTTTAAGTAAATATCATGGCCAGGACCCCAAATGTAAGGTTTGGATACGAAGCAATAAGTAAAAATTACTAATATTTTACATAATGTACTCTGAATATCCTTATAAATAGAATAAATAAGATAAAAATAATTATAATTATGGTGTAAAACTAATTATATTATTGAATAAATATAATAATATAATTTGTATTATGAAAAAATGATATAATAAATAAATATATTAATATTTGATAATTAATATTTTTAAAAGCTCTTTATTATTGTTACAAACAAATGATAAAGGCATAAGAAATTGTTTTTTTATTAATAAAAAACAATTAATAACTAAGATATTACTAATATTAATGTTATAAATTAATATAAATACTATTTATATTAATGGAAAAATTATTAATAGTAATAATAGAGAGAAATTATTATAATGAGAGAAAATAACCTACTTTTGATGCTTAATATAATAATTTTGGAAGAATTTATGCCAAATAATGTAAATACAACTTATTTAAATTGTATTTAAAAATCAAAATAAAAGAAATTACAACTTTTCTTGATTTTACGTCAAAATCAGATTTTTAAGAGATTGATAACAAAACAAGAGTACAATTGAGGTAATCATGTCAAAAATGATGATTATAATAAAGATAGCTTTTGGTCTCTGATAATGTGAGAGATTTGTATATAAATAATGAAAGATTTTACCCTTTGATTTAATTGTTTTAGTTGTTTTTATGCGTCTGAGGGGAAAATAGAGTAAAAAAGCTCTATTTATAGTAAATACCTCCCTTCTAGAGTCCAGTAGGCTTCTAGTTAATGTTTACTGATGGTATCCAATGGAAATCATCAGTATTTTAAGTTTTAGTGATGATTACATCATGATCAAACCATCTTCTCTCATTATTACACCATTATTTAGAGTTATCACTATAACTCTAAGTTTAATGACATCATAGGCTTGGAAGAACCCTAAACTTCATGGATTTTATTAGTATTAATCATAATCTAATAGTATCAACAAGTTCTATCACTTTTATAACTGTTAAACTGAAAATAAAATTACAGTGAGTGATCATAAATGATCAGTTTTAAGCTTGAACTTTGATAATTAATAATGTTCAAGTTATACACACTAAATCTATTCTGAGAGTGAATTCTGATAGCTTGGAATGTCCTTATCAAACTTCCAAGGGCATTTCATTACATCATCAAAACTCTATTTTTGATGATTTCTCTTGTAAACCAGCTTTTCTGTTGAAATTCAATATTTTAAGCTTCAAACCTTGATTTCAAGGGGTTATACCTTGAATATCATGATAAAAATTACATAATTCTGTACTTATGAGGTAGTAGAATCTGAATTCAAAACCAAGTAGTCAACAGCTCCAATGTTTTTGCTCAATAAGCCCTTACAAGCTATAACCTTGCTTATAACTTGTAAAATAAAGCTCATATCTTTGTTTTTTAAGTAATTAAAGGGTTACTTTATCTTTGTTTTAACTATCTATCAGGTATATTTCAAGAGATATTAGCTAAAAACCATCAATATATGCATTGACAAAAAAAGTGCATATATTCAGCTTAATTCCTTAAGTATTGACTTTAGAGAATTGTGATAAAAAACCTTTATGTGTAGTATTTTATGGAGAATCCACTGGTACAATTTATTTCACATTTTGTTCCATTGGCTTATGAGTTAAATAATATTTTATGTATTTTTTAGGGTATTATTATTTATTCTTCAGTAATTATTGACTTTTCAGATATTTCATGAAAATGACATATGTGTATTTTACCATGAGGAATCTGATAGTGTATTTTATTTTACATTCTTACTAATTAGATTCTGAGTTAATTCAGATTTTGTACCTATTTATGGTATTTTCACTAGCTTTAAGATAATTATTATGAGTATAATTATTTTAGAGTTTTTCTTGTGGCCTTTTTGGATATGTGGTCATATCTCAAGGGCTCACAATTACACACATTAGGAATGGAATAAACACTGTGAGGACTTAGCAAACAGATTATTGTTCCTCAGTCTTTGGAGTACAGAAGCCACATTTTTGACATGTTCCTCCTCAGAACTGGAAAAGAACATAATATCATCTAAGTAAACTAAAAAAAGATGCAAGAAATATGCAAAAATATCATTCACAAAATTTTTGAATGAAGAAGGAGAGTTTGTTAAGTCAAAACGCATAACCAAATACTCATGACTACCGTATTTGCTTCTGAAGGAAGTTAAAATCTCATCCCCCTCCTTAATTCTCAGGAGATAATAAGCACCACAAAGATCTATCTTGGAGAAGATAGTGGAATTGCTAATTAAAGTAAGAATATGGTTCATAGAAGGGACAGGATACCTGTTCTTCCTAGTGAAAGCATTGAGTTTGGGGTAGTCAACACAAAAATGAAGACCACCATCCTTTTTCTTAACAAAAAGTGTAAGGTTTGACTATGAAACAATAAGTAAAAATTACTAATATTATACTTAATGTACTATGAATGTCCTTATGAATGAAGTAAATAAGATAAAATAATTATAATAATAAAGAATTATTATAATTAGGGCATAAAATGGTTATATTATTAAATAAATATAATAATATAATTTATATAATGAAATATAATATATTAATATAAAATAATTAATGTATAAAATGGCTCTTTATTATTGTTACAAACAAATAATGAAGGCGTAAAAAATTGTTTTTTATTAATAAAAAACAATTAATAACAATAATATTACCAATATTAAAGTTATAAATTAATATAAATACTATTTATATTAATTAAAGAATTATTAAAATAATAATAAAGAGAAAATTATTATAATAAGAGAAAATAACCTACTTTTAACACTTAATATAATAATTTTGAAATATTTTATGCCAAAAAAAATAAATACAACCTTTTCAAATTGTATTTACAATAAAAATAAAGAAAAATTACTAATATTCTTGATTTTTACGTGGAAATGAGTTTTTAGAGAGATTTTTAACAAAAACCATTAAATAAATGATTTAATCACGTCAAAATAGATGATTATAACAAAGTGGTCTTTGGTCTTTAATAATATAATAGTTTTATATATAAAGAATAAAGAAATTACCTTTGGTTTAATTGATTTAATGTTTTTGATGCATCTGAGGGGAAAACAGAGTGAAAAGAGCTCTATTTATAGTAAATATCTCCCTACTAGAGTCCAACAGGCTTCTAGTAGACGTGTACTGATCATATCCACTGGAATTGATCAATATTTTAAGGTTTGAGGATGATTACATCATGATCAAACCATATTACATCATTATTACACCATTATTTAGAGTTATCACTATAACTCTAAGTTTGATGACATCAGAGGCTTGGCAGAACCCCAAATTTCGTGGATTTTATTAGGTTTAATCATAAACTAATAGTATTCACCAATTTTATCACTCATATGACTGTTAAACCTAATTTAAGGTCACAGTAGGTGATCATAACTGCTCAATTTAAGCTCAAACTTTGATCTTTAATAACTTCCAAGTTTTACACGCTACAGCAATTCAGAGAGTGAATTCTGATAGGCTGACATAACCTTATTATGCTGCCAAGAGCTTTTCATTACATCATCAAAACTCTAATTTTGATGATTTTTCTTGTAACTCATCTTTTCTGTCAAAATTCAATATTTTAAACTTCAAACCATGATTTCAAGGGGTTGTACCCTGAATTTAATAATAAAAATTACATCATTCTTCACAAACAAACTAGTAGAATCCAACTGTGTACTTTGTTTTAAGTTTGGACCACTTTTACAACAAAGTGGTCAACAGCTCTGTTAATTTTTATCAATATTTCATCATAGGTTTTAACCTTGATTATAATTTGTAAAATAAAGTTTATATCTGTGTTCTTACAGTAATTACGTGGTAACTTTATTTTTGGTTCATCACTCTATCTTGTATAGTTTAAGAGATATTAGCTATGATCCTTGAATATATGCGTTGACCAAAAAAGTGCATATATTCAGGTTAATTCCTTAAGTATTAACTTTGGAAATCAGCACATTAATTGTTTTATGTGTGAATGTTTATGGGGAATCCAATGGTACAATTTATTTCACATGTTGTTTCATTGGCTCTTGAAATAAATAAGGATTTATGGTTTTTATAAGGTATTATTCCTTATAACTCATTAAATATTGACTTTACAGATATGCCATAAAAATGGTATATGTGTATTTTACCATAGGGAATCCAATGGTATATTTTATTTCACATGTTGATTCATTGGTTTTTAAGTTAAACCAGTTTTTGTACCAATTTATGGTATTTTTGTATTTTTAAAGTAATTATTTTTAATGTATAATTATTCTAAGTAATTTTAGTATAATTATCTTAAAGGTATAATTATTCTGAGTCTTTCTTGTGACCTTATTGGGTATGTGGTCATATCTCAAAGGCTCACATTCCCTACCACCAAAAAAGATTGTACCACAATCTGATATGTGTAATTAGAGTATCATCCACTGTCCTACCTCTTCAATAGACTTTGTTAGTCTTGAAGCTCAATAATGCTTAACTTTTCTATTTTTCAGGCTTTCTTTCATGTCTGAACCTTCTTAGTAGTTTATCAGCATTTGTTATATCTTTCTTAAGTAGCCATTCATCTTCTTGAGTTGAATTTCTATACCTTACAAGGTATTCCCTTTCTTTTTTGTTTCTTGTCCTTCTTTCTTTAAGGACTTTTACTATTTTCTTTTCTTCTCCTTCTTCCAAGGGGGGGATTTCAAGTGGGGGTTTATTTCTTAGTGGAAATAACTCCTTGTCACTTGAACTGTAAGTTTTTATCAGACTTACAGGGAAAGTTGGGTGTTTGTTCATTAGTTCACCTGTGAGTTCCAATTGCACAGCATTGGGTCCATGCAGTGCTTTTATCATAAATGGTCCTGCAAAGGAATCTTTCAATTTCTTTGGGCCTTTTATGTTATTGAAATTAAGGGTTGATACTAGGACCAAGTCTCCTATTTTGAAAACAGGTGGCTTATGACTTTTATCCCATCTTTCTTTTGCATATTTGAAAGAATCTTGCATACATCTGTTTGCATGGTGTCTTGCCTTGTCAAGCATTATTTTAAAGCTGCTTGCTGTTGGATGTATATCCACTAAGTCCTTTTTGAGGGTGTCATAAGGAAGTCTTGGATTCCAGCCTTTTTCTAGCATTGCTGGTGTTTTGCCAGTAGAAGAATGGATTGATGTCTTGTATGCTAGTTCAAGAGCTGGTATTAGTGTACACCAATCATGGGTAAAACCATCAGAATCTTTGAATTCTAGCCCATAAGCACAGAATCTTCTGATCATGTCCTCTAAGGTCTGTATCATTCTTTCTGCTAAACCATCAGTTTGGGGATTGTAAGCTGTTGAGAATGATAGCTTTGTCCCAAATAAGTTATGGAGATTTTTCCATAATGCTGAAGTGAACTTTGGGTCTCTGTCACTTATAATATTCTGGAATAAGCCTGTGTGGCTAATAACTTTATTCCATATCATTATGGCTGTGTCCATAGCTGTGTCATCTTTATGACATGGTAAGAACATGGGAGTCTTACTGTATCTGTCAACTAATACTAGGCATGCATTATAGCTCCTGTCTCCTCCTGGAGGTAAAGCTGTTACCCAATCCATATGAACTATTTCCCATGGGGATTTTGGTTCTTGGATTTGGATCATTATTCCAAATTTCTTTCCTGTGGTTCTGTTGGCTTTTTGACATCTGTCACAGGTTTGGCAGTATTCTGTAACATCTTTCTTCCAATTTGGTCACCAAGAGCAGGTTTTCACCCTCTCTAGTGTTCTATCTTCTGAAAGGTGTCCAGCTGCAACACTGTCATGAAATTCATGTAAAATAGTGTTTATCAGGGTTCTATCTGTTAAGGCCATAACACATGTGTGTTTTTTTCTATAGTAAAGGATTCCATCAAGGGGGTGGAATCTTCCTTCATAATATGCCTTTTTCCATGTTTCATCTAGTTTTGATGAAAGTGATGGGTCTTTGCAGTCTTTCATTAGAAGTTGGCTTAAGATATGGCTTTTCTTTTCTATCTCATAGCTTTCTTGAACTTGGTTAAAGAATTCTGTGCCAATATCTGTAACGCATATTCTTTCTATATGGTGTTCTTCTTGTGGCACCCATGCTGGATTTTCAGGGGTATTTGCTAGAGCCCATCTGCTAAGACCATCCGCATTTTTATGGATATTACCAGATTTATGAACAATAGTCATATTTCCTCTGTATTCTTGGATAGCAATTTGCCATCTCAGCATATGTCTATTTGGAGTCTTCATATTTAATAGTGATTTCACAGCATTACAGTCTGTGATTACATCAAATACTGTGCCATCCAAATAATAATGCAGTTTTTCTAAAGCCCACACTAAGCATAAGCATTCCATTTGGCTGGCTCCATACCTTGCTTCTGTTGGCTTTATCTGCCTTGAAATGAAACAAATTGGTCCTTCCACTGGTTTATCATTGATAATTTGTGTTTGGTGAAGTGCAGCACCTAGTCCTTCTCCACAAGCATCAATGTATAGTTTGAAGGGTAGTTTCCAATCTGGCATTAGAAGAAATGGGGCATTTGTTAGTGAATTTTTCAATTCTTCATATGCCTTGACCCTTTCTTCAGTCATTTCATAAACTGTTTTTTGGTCACATAATTTATATAAGGATTTGGCAATTTTTGCAAAGTCCTTTATATGCTGTCTATAGTAACCAGCAAATCCTAAAAATGATTGCATTTTTTTTTTGGTTTGAGGCATTGGTTCAAGTAGTACTGCTGCTACTTTATTTTTGTCTATGCCTAGACTAAGTCCAGATACAACATGTCCTAGTGCTTTTAATTCACTATATGCAAAATGACACTTTTTCAAGGAAATTTTCATATTCACTTGGACTATTTTCTGTAGTACCCTTTCTAGTCTTGTAAGGTGATTTTCCCAAGTTTCTGAAAAAACTATGATATCATCAATATAGATAATTAACCATCCTTCTGATAATTCTTCAGGAAATATGGTATTCATCATTCTTTGGTAATGGGAAGGTGCATTTTTTATCCCAAATGGCATTCTTAAGTATTCAAAAATTCCACAGTGGAATATTATCCTCAGTAGTTTTTTGGCATTGTCTGTTAAGACATTTTGATGAAAACCCTTTAAGGCATCCATAGCTGTAATGAACTTAGCTTGTGACAATTGTGTCAATGTCTCATGGATTCTAGGTATTGGATATCTATCTGGAATGGTATAGGTGTTCAGGGCTCTGAAGTCTCCTACCATCCTTGATTTTCTATTATGCCAAGGTATAATGACAGGAGTAGTAACTTCTACCTGTTCATTATGTCCAACTTTTCTTAATACTCCAAGGTCCATTAATTCTTTAATGTGTACCTCTAAGGCTTCTCTAGCCGATGGACTAGCTGGGTAAGCTGGTCTTCTTAGTAAGGGTGGGTAAGGCTTTTCCACATTAAGAATTATGTCTACTTCATGCCCAATTATAGCACCTAGTGGCTCTTTGTCAGTTGCAAAGGCATCTTTGTACTTAAATAAGAGGTTAATCAATTTTTCTTTCATTTTTTCTGTTAATTCTTGATTGAATTCTGCCTCTTTAAGTTGTTCAGATATAAAAAGTTCCTTTTCTGCAATCTTTTCTTCCTTCTTAATAACTGCAATTTGTTTTTTGTTATTTAAGAAGCCAAACTTTTGTCTCTTATTGTCTCCTATAGTAAAATATCTATCCTTCTGGTTAGAGATATCTATACCATAGATTGATAAGTAGTCATTTCCTAGGATAAAGTGATTACTGGTACAGTTGTCCATTACCACAAATTCCACTTTAATTCTGACACATTGTGAAGGGTGAGGGAAAATAAGTGTTAAGTCAATTATTCCAAGGGGCATCATGCTTTCACTTGCGCTACTAAATTTGACACCTTGGATTGGTATAAGTTTTTCTTGCCAGTCTGGAACAATTGTACTTAAATAACTTTTACCAACACAGGTGCAATATGCTCCTGTATCTAAGTTCACCTTTGTTTCTTGGTTATTAACCATGACAATACTTATACTTGATTTTCCAGCTGTATACCCCATTCCTCTTGCAGGTTTGGTTTTGTACAGTTTGGCATCTTGCACATTTGTCAGGTTTGTGTCAGATGTTCCAACTTGTGGTAAATTTGAGTTGACATCTAGTACTTCATGAATTATATCAATATTATTAATTTCTGCATTAATTATATTGATTTCATCACTTTCAGAAGTTTCTGATTCTTTTGTTTCTTTTTCAGAGTCAGATTCCTCCTCTTTGTCATTGTGGTTTTCTGTTTCCACAATTTCATTGATTTTTGCCCTTTTTAGGCAATTATTGGCTAGTGTCCAATACCTCCACATTTATGGCATTTTCTTTGCTCATTATTATTGGATGTACTGGGCTTGAAGGATTCCTTTAATTTATCTTTTTTGATAAATGGTTTATTTGGGCTTTTAATGTCCAATTTCTTCCAAGTCCTGCCAATTTTTGTTCTTGTCACTATGTCTTCCAGTGCATTAATGTACTCTTCTGTGGATCATGGTTCTATACACCTGCTTCTTAGGGCATGTTCTAGCTCTCCTCCACATTTCTTGAGTATTTTCATATGCACCATTTTTTGTGACATTTCTGGGTACAATGCATTAAGTCTTTCAACTTGTTTTAAGAGCCAGGTTAAAGGTTTATCTTTGTCTGGGTCAAAGAAAGAATTTTCAAATGCATTTTCTATTTTGTACCTCCAGGCATCATTTTCCCACTTGGTGATTATTTCTTGTTTCCACCAAGACCAGGTATTTTTGCCATTTGTTTGTCTTATGCCATAAAACCATCTTTTTGCAGATTTTTCAAACAATGAATGTAATCTTGCAGTGATTAATTCATCTGGTATTGCATAGTCTTCTTGTAACATGTCAATTGTTTTAATAAATGACATGTGGTCATATTCACCTTCTCCTGTGAATGTTGGCCATTCTTTCAGCTGAGGTGCTTCCTTCATTAAGACTTGGTTATTTTCTTGGTGACTCAAGTCTGTTATGAAAGGATTTGTCAATTCCTCTTTTGTTTTAACAGGGCTTCTTATATGGGAGAATGGAGTTGATAACTTTGGCATATTTAAATTAGCCTCATTCATTTTATCCATTTTTTCAGTAATAAGCCTTATTTCACTTTGAATATCATCTTTTAGATGCATTCTTGCTTCATCACTTTTTTCCACATGGTCCAAAAGTAATTTTTGGTGTGATGAAGTCTTTTCTTCAAATTTTTCTACAGAAATACTTAATTTGTTTAATTTTTCTGTAAGATTGTCAATACTCACATCATAATTAATTGTCAAAGTTTTCTCTTTGATATCACTTATGTATTTGTACAATTCTTGTTGTCCTTGTATTAATTTTTGAGTATTGTCAATTAATACTTTTGGTTTATTATTTTCAATCATAAATTTTATGTTGTCAATCTCTTTCTTGTTTTGTACAACAATTTTTGTTAAAGAAGATAAATTATTATTTATTTCTTGTAATGATAATAAACTATTTTTAATTTCTTTTAGAGGTAAAATACTATTTTTAATTCCTGTTAAAGTATTTACAACATCAGGAGACAAGGTTATTTCTTTGGGAAATGGGGTTGTCTCATTCTTTGTTCCTCTTTGTCTTTGAATTCCATCAAAGTTCTGGCCATATTGAAGACATTGTCCATGGCATCTTTTTGGATTTTGGGAATCCTGTAACTTGGGGAATATGGTTTCCTCCAATTCTTTTTCTTGTTCTTCTTCCCTTCTTGGGGAAGTGGGTTGGCTTGGGGCTTGCTGGTAGAAGCTACTGGGGCTTCTTCCTTGGTTGCCTCCCTCTTTTTGGCGTGGTAATCCTTGATCTTTTTGATTTGAGGTTTGGATGACAGTGGATTCCATCCATTGGAGTATTTCACTATCTCCTCCTCTTTGAGGAATTTTTTCAGGATGTTCCAGGAGTTCATTACTCCTTGGTGTATTTGGGGCAGCATTTTCCAATCTTTGTCCTTGTACACTGTGTAATACTGCTTGTACTGGCTCATGTAGATGTCTATTTGAGCCCTCTGAATGTGATTTGTACCTATTTGAGTTACTCATACTTAGTTCCAATTCAGGTTCAGATATCATGGGCATTTCTGGGACTTGCCTTTGGGATAAGGCACTTCCTTGTGTGGATTCTGTTCCACTGGGGATATTGCCCTTTCTTTTCCCTTTTGAGGGATCAGTTCTACCTCTGAGTCCAGCTCCATCTGATTGGATGGAGTATTGGGAACCTCTTCTGGTAGTCATAGTTTAAGGAATAAGAAAAATAAAAGTATTTTAGAATAAAAATTCTTTTTATGGCAATTATAAAAGAGGTGCTCACCTTCAGAGTCTTGAATGGTGGGTCCTGGAAAGTCTAATTTCTTAGCTTTCTTTCTTTTAGTGATAACTGGTGTTGGAGAACTTTGACAAGTTTCTTCCACCAATCTCTCAACAGTAGTTTGGTTGTCTTCTGTTTGGTTGTCTTCAAACACTAAAAAAGACAAATAAATATAAGTCTTTTTATCAGAAGTGTTATTTTTTTGGCAAGATATGGCAATTTTCCACGTAGAAATTGCTTTTGTATCTTTAAAAAATTGAAATGAATAAAGAAATGAATAAAAATAACTTTTTTATTGGTTTTTAATATTTTTATTCTTAAAGAATAAAATAAAAAAATGAATATGATTCTTTTTATAAAATTAAATTATAAAAAAATTATTTTTAATTTATAAAATATCTTTTTTAATCACTAGAGTCACTCAAAGAAAGTTCTTGCAAGTCTAAGGATGTGAAAAACCACGTGTAAGACAGTACAATTGCTTTCCAAATGCCTCAATAGCTTTTAAAATCAATAAAATATAAAATTATTATATAATTTATTATTGGATAAGCCCAATTAGAATCTTTTTAAAAGGTATTTTTAAGTAAATATCACGGCCAGGCCCCCAAATGTAAGGTTTGACTATGAAACAATAATTAAAAATTACTAATATTTTACTTAATGTACTATGAATTTCCTTATGAATGAAATAAATAAGATAAAATAATTATTATAATTGTGGCGTAAAATGGTTATATTATTATATAAATATAATAACATAATTTATATAATAAAATATAATATAATAAAGATAAATATATTAATATAAAATAATTAATATATTTAATGGCTCTTTATTATTGTTACAAACAAATAATAAAGGTGTAAAAAATTGTTTTTTATTAATAAAAAACAATTAATAACAATAATATTACCAATATTAAAGTTATAAATTAATATAAATACTATTTATATAAATTAAAGAATTATTAAAATAATAATAAAGAGAAAATTATTATAATAGGAGAAAATAACCTACTTTTAACACTTAATATAATAATTTTGAAATAATTTACACCAAAAAAATAAATACAACCTTTTCAAATTGTATTTACAATAAAAATAAAGAAAAATTACTAATATTCTTGATTTTTACATGGAAATGAGTTTTTAGAGAGATTTTTAACAAAAACCATTAAATAAATGATTTAATCACGTCAAAAGAGATGATTATAACAAAGTGATCTTTGGTATTTAATAATATAATAGTTTTATATATAAAGAATAAAGAAATTACCTTTGGTTTAATTGATTTAATGTTTTTGATGCATCTGAGGGGAAAACAGAGTAAAAAGAGCTCTATTTATAGTAAATACCTCCCTCCTAGAGTCCAACAGGCCTCTAGTAGACGTGTACTGATCATATGAATTGATCAATATTTTAAGTTTTGAGGATGATTACATCATGATCAAACCATATTACATCATTATTACACCATTATCTAGAGTTATCACTATAACTCTAAGTTTGATGACATCAGAGGCTTGGCAGAACCCCACATTTTGTGGATTTTATTAGGTTTAATCATAAACTAATAGTATTCACCAATTATATCACTCATATGACTGTTAAACTTAATTTAAGGTTACAGTAGGTGATCATAACTGCTCAAATTCAGCTCAAACTTTGATCTTTAATAACTTCCAAGTTTTACACGCTACAGCAATTCAGAGAGTGAATTCTGATAGCCTGACATAATCCTATTATGCTCCCAAGAGCTTTTCATTACATCATCAAAACCCTAATTTTGATGATTTTTCTTGTAACTCATCCTTTCTGTCGAAATTCAATATTTTAAACTTCAAACCATGATTTCAAGGGGTTGTACCCTGAATTTAATGATAAAAATTACATCATTATTCACGAATGAACTAGTAGAATCCAACTGCGTAGTTTTTTTCAAGTTTGGACCACTTTCACAACAAAGTGGTCAACAGCTCTGTTGATTTTTATCAATATTTCATCATAGGTTTTAGCATTGATTATAATTTGTAAAATAAAGTTTATATCTTTGCTCCTACAGTAATTACGTGATAACTTTATTTTTGGTTCATCACTCTATCTTGTCTAGTTTAAGAGATATTCGCTATGATCCTTGAATATATGCATTGACCAAAAAAGTGCATATATTCAGGTTAATTCCTTAAGTATTAACTTTGGAAATTAGCACATTAATTGTTTTATGTGTGAATGTTTATGGGGAATCCAATGGTACAATTTATTTCACATGTTGCTTCATTGGTTCTTGAAATAAATAAGGATTTATGGTTTTTATAAGGTATTATTCCTTATAACTCATTAAATATTGACTTTACAGATATGCCATAAAAATGGTATATGTGTATTTTACCATAGGGAATCCAATGGTATAATTTCTTTCACATACTGATCCATTGGTTTTTAAGTTAAACCAATTTTTGTACCAATTTATGGTATTTTTGTATTTTTAAAGTAATTATTTTTAATGTATAATTATTCTAAGTAATTTTAGTATAATTATCTTAAAGGTATAATAATTCTGAGTCTTTCTTGTGACCTTATTGGGTATGTGGTCATATCTCAAAGGCTCACAAAAACCTTATCAAAAGCTAAGGTTTGGTGTGTATTGCTATTTTACATGGAAAATTAGCAATAACTTCAAAGATTCATTAAAAATCCAATTCTTAATGGATTTGCTTTAAGATTTCACACAGCTTACAATTTAATATTATCTATATATAAATTACATCTCAAGTATCTTTTATATATGAATTCCCTGTGTATTTAGCCTGGAAATTTACCCTTTTAATTAAAGCTCAAAGAGAAATATAATGTCTTTGAAAATTGAGTTTCAGAGATTTCTGCTTGAAACTCTATTTTTAAGTTTTTCATGTGATGAACTGTAATATAAATAAGCTTATTTATATTAAAAGCTTAAAATAATTAGTTTAAATGAGGATTAAAGTTACATGGAGTTAGGAATAACACTGATAACTTTAAATTGGAATTAAAAATAAGTTACCTTAAGTTAAGAACTTTATTTTTAAGCATGTTTTTTCAGTTTTGACCTGAGCACGCCCTCTATATTCATTACCAATCATAAGAGCTGCTGTGAAGACATAAAAAGAGTCTTTTCATCACTGTTTTTGTCCATCCTTCATTATTAATCCAATCATATTAGAAATTTAAACAGGTAAAGTTTTATTAAATATAAAATCTTATTTTTAAAGTAATTCTTAGATTATTTTATTCTTTATTAATTTAAATTAGAGAATTGAAATAATAGAATTAAGATTATTGTTTTAATCACCAATAATATATTTTATTATATAAAATTATCACTTTAAATATCTTCTAAAAATCCACAAACTCCTCTTAAAAACTCTTTAATCTTAATTTTTATTATAAAAAGTTGTTTTATCTTTAAAAATATTGATTTTTGGCATGTTTTTAACTTATTATTATTTAATATAATAACTGTTGTTGTTTAACTTGTTGTATTAAATAAATATTATAAGTAAGTTTTCTCTAAGGTTCTATATTTTTTTTATCTAGTATTAGTTTTTTTTATAGAATTTTTCTATAAGAATTATTTCTGCACAGTGTGTGTTTTAATTCTTTTATAAATAATATTCATATTATTTATAAGTGGTTAATATTCATATTTTCCACATTGTGGTATTCCATACCAGTTCTTCCAAGGTTCAAATCAACAATTTCAAAGCTAAAACTTTGATCAATAATAATAATAATATATATATATATAAAGAAAATAAAAATAAAAAGTGAAATATAAAAGTAAGAAATTGCAAGAAAAAGGAAGAGAATTATATTAAAATAACAAAAATAAGTATTCCACTGGAATCTAAATCAAATTTTACCTATAGCCACATATTGCCTCAACCCCATAATGTCAATAATTTTCTAGATATCATGGATTAAAGAAGAGAAATGATACTATACACTCTATACTAGGTACAAGAATATACGTAAAGATAATGAAGCTTGTCTAAATATTCAATATGAATAAACATGTGTAATATTACATAAGTGATACCCTTACTCTTACAACATCATGTGTTACATGTCTTGACATAAAAAAAACACTTACATATAAGTTGACATAGTGTTACATGACTCAATCCCCACTTAAACTCCCATAACCAAACATTACAGGTATTATTTACAAATTCAATCTTACATAGAGAAATACTCAACTAGATACAGATCAAGGCTGTGAAGAAGAAAAATAAGGTTATTAGAGATAAGAATACAGTTTTTAAAATGGTGCAATCAACCAAGCATATGGTGCAATATCTGTATCAAATGACACCATTCCAAATTTAACCACTAGCAAAAATGTCTCAAGGCTGTGAGGAAGAAAAATAAAGTTAGTAGAGATAAGAATACAGTTTTTCAAAATGGTGCAATCAACCAAACATATGGTGCAATATCTGTATCAAATGACACCATTCCAAATTTAACCACTAGCAAAAATGTCTCAAGGCTGTGAAGAAGAAAAATAAGTTTAGTAGAGACAAGAATACAGTTTTTTAAAATGGTGAAATATCTGTATCAAATGACACCATTCCAAATTTAACCACTAGCAAAAATTTCTCAAGGCTGTGCATAATAAGAATAAAGTTTAGCTAAAATAAGAGTATAATTCAAAACGTATGGTGCAATCAACCAAACATATGGTGCAATATCCTGAACAAATGACACCATTCCACATTTAACCACTAGCAAAAATGTCTCAAGGCTGTGCACTGACAATAATAAGGTTCAGAATGGTGCAATATCTGGATCAAATGACACCATTTTTAATTTACCCACCAGCAAAAATGTCTCAAGGTGGAATTTTTTCTAAGTCCCTTGTTTTTGGAAGTCTCTATGGAGGGCCCAAAAGGTATAAATAAAGGGCCTCTCTCCATGTTTTTTCCCCCATGCTTCTGATTCAGACAATAATCTTGAGGATAAATCCATCCCTTCTCTAGTAGGATAATCTAGTATTTATATTGAAAAGATCAGTAGCAAGGCTCAGTATCTTATAGTATTTAATGAAAGATATTCATAATATTAATGAAAGAGTTTAATATTATTTAATAGTATTACCATTATAGTAGTAGTGTTGAAGTAGTGTTTGAAAATATTATCACTAGTGAGCTTATCTAATTTATCAAGAACCCTTATTTATAGAAGGGATATCATCTTACCCTTATACCCTATATCATGAGCCTTTTAGGTTCATTGGATTATATTTATATTTATCCTAATAGTATATATTACTATTATATAGTTTATATCTTACCCTTATATTTAACAAAACCACCCTTAAAGCATTATCTTACCCTTAAATTATTATAGCTATATTGATAGTGTTATTAAATCACCTTTAAAAGTATTAGCTAGCTATCAAGATTATTATTAATATTATTAGTGATCTTAAACAATATTCTTTAAATATCTCAGGTATTGAAAGAAGGAATACTAGAAGAATTAATTAAAAAGAATTATAATCGATAACAAGAAAGTTAAGAAAACCTAAATTATTAAAAAATATATTAACTATTACCATTATTATCATAGTGATCTTTTATTGACAGACTGATAGAGACTGCTGAAGAAAGTTCTCTAATTTAGAAGCCAAAAGACTAAATAATTTATTTGTGATCTCATCAAAAAGTGTATTATTTTTCAGTATATTTAGAGGGGCAGCTAATACACCTTAGCACCCATGGTTATTGGCTCATTCTGAAATTCAAAACAGACTCACCAATAATTTCCCCCTCAAGGTACTGCCTATTATTTATCCCACAACAAAAGGAGTTCCCACATCTGGTGTCCCAACAGTGGCTTTCAAATCTCAAGTATCATTAATAATATCACATTATCAATCTTAAAAATCATAAAAAATCAAAAAAATCAAAAAAAATCAATCAAAAATCAAATTAAAAATTCAATCATTGCTTTAGATCACAATTATCATGGAGGAATCATCATCATCAAAGAAGGCTCTAACCTTGGAGGAGGAATTGGAAAAAGAGCAGTCCAGAATTGAAGAATTAGGTCAGGAAGAAAGTGAAGAAGAGGATTTTTCTTATTTAGAAAATGATGAAGAATTTCAGAAGAAAAGGTTAGAATTACAGAAGCCTATGGAAAGAGCTGCGAGAAGACATGGAAAGAAGACAAAATCAAGTCAATTCTCACCTGAAACTACTGGGGATGCAACTATTGAAAGAATGCTCAGACCCCAGCAACCATCACCATCACCAACCCCAAAGACATTTGAAACATCAACACCAGGAACATTGCCAAGAGCTCCAAGATTTGCAAAAATGGTACATATTACAACACCAACTTGGCAACCTGAAAGCGTTACAATACCTACAAGAAAGATTGTTAAAATAAAGGCAAAAGATTATAACCTCAACTTTGATGGAAGTGATGTTGAGGATTTTATCAAGAGAGCTGAAAGGATAGCACCAATTGAAGGAGCCAATGAAAGGGATTTGTCCAAGCAAATAGCATTCTGGAGTGAAGATAAGGATATCAGATATGAAATTGAAGGAATTCCAGGATATGAAATGGAGGATTGGGATCAATTGAAAAAGGAAATGATCAGTAAATGGGAAAGGTGGAACCAGAAAGAAGACACAGGAAAGATTCATTAACAACACTATTTAATCAAACTCAACAGGAAGGAGGAGTCAAAAGTTTGTCCCAATACAGAAAGTTTATTGGGGAATATGACATAATTTCAAAATATCTGCTGAAGTATGGGTATATCAAAAAGGAAAATGCTTACCATGAAGATGTCTTTGATTCTTTATCACCAGAAATTAGAAGTAGTGTTACTAAAGAAATGATCAAAGACAGGACCATGGTTCAAGCAAGGTATGGAGGATATATCTTACCTGAGATGGATATCCTCAGAAATTATATTGAGGCAGAATTGGATGCAGCAGTAGTTATTAAAGGGAAATCACAATTATCAAAGTCAGATGAAATTAAAAGCAAAAATAAAACCAGATTTGAAGATGAAAGCTGGGAGGAGGTTTTCAAGCAAATGAAAGATATTACAAAGAAAATAAAGAATCCACCAGCTCAAGAGGCTCATGTTAATGAAGCACCAAAAGAAGTCAACCCAATTAAGGATGTGTTGGACCAGCTGAAAGAACTATCAGAGGCTGTTAATCCACCAAAGATGGTCTGGAAGGATAAACCAAATACACAAGGATCAGGCTTAGCACCAAATGCACAACCATTCAGACAAAGAAATACTCAGGCACCTTTACCTGCAAATTATCAACCTTATGTTCCAGCACAACTGTATCCAAGACCACCCTTAAAGTGTTATTACTGTTTTAAAAATGGTCATTCATTGACAAGATGCAGCTACCTGGCAGAATATATGGAAAAAAGAATTGTCAGTAGGCAAGGATTAAATTTCATTTACCCTAATTTCCAAAGAGTACCCTCAGAAGGAACCAAATCTCCAAAGGACTTAGTCAGGGAATTTGATAAGGAACAAAAAGAAATTTCAAACAAGATAATTGAAAAGGAAAAGCCTTTATCGAGACCAAAAGTTCAAAAGATAGTTGATCTGAAAAAGGAAGAAAAAGAAGTTTCAATTGCTCAAGTAGAAGACTGGGGTAATTGGGAACCACCAATTGTATCTTCACCCACTGAGATTTTGGAAACACATGCAACTCTCAGACAGACAAAGCAAAGATTGGCTAAGCAAGAAAGCCAAAATAGAGAAGATTCTCAAAGTAAAAAACCTATACTACCAGGAGCTTATCATGAGGATGAGGCTGAATAAGAGATGAAGATGATTGTTCCAACCAAATATAAAGATAAACATACAAAAAGAGATGAAACATTTGAAGGAACTGAAAGTAAATAAAAAGAGAATGTTGAAGAGGAAGGTGAGAAGTTAAATAAAAGGATGGTTCACCACCAGACTGAAAAGAAAGAACTCATAAAGTATAAGAAAGAATTCAAACCAAAATTAACAATTAAAAATGTGATAAAGAAAACCTTGGAACAGAAAATTAACTTAACCTTGGAAGAAATATTATCAGTTTTCCCAACCTTCATTCACAGGCTGAAAGGGATTTCTCTTGAAGAAAAGGAAGCTATCAAATCAGTTAGCACTTTGGACATTGAAGAAGATTTTATTTCTATAAAAATTAAAGACTTTGAAAAACCAAGACTTCATTATGCCTGTCCACTTGGGTTTATGCAAGTATTTGTTGGAAAAGAAGAATATCCAGTAATGGCACTGGTAGATACAGGATCAGAGCTCAACATAATCACTGAATATGCAGCAATAAAAGCCTCTCTTCCAAACAGAAGGCTCAACATGAATTTAAGAGGAATTGGAGGACATACAACATCATTAATTGGATTAGCTGAATTCACACAATTACTCTTGCCTTCTGGAGAAGAAAAATAAATTCATTTCTTCATTGCCAAGGGAGCAGTAGATACAGTCCTAAGAAGGCCCTTCTTGGCAGACAATAAAATTAGATTGGACTTTTCACAGAAACAAGGTGAAATATTTAGCTATCAAGAAGCAGATGGTAGAAGATTATGTATGCCAATATGCAAACCCCATATGTTAGGATGGCAAACAGGACCACCAAGAGGAATGCAGCTTTGTTTAATGGGAAAATAAAGGATTGGTTTAGCAAAGTAAAATTCTAAGAAGCTGAAGATAAATCTAAAGAAAAAATAAAAAGTATTTTAAAATCAATTAAAAACAAAGATTATCAAAATATAAAGTCTATGGAATGTAATTTAGATGAAAGATTATCCATAATGGATAGGGGAATAGAGAATGAACCTCAGGAGGAAGTACAAGGAGACCAAGAGGTAGAAACACAAGAGCAAGAACAGGGACCATCAACAGAAGCACAATCAAATCAAATCAAACCAGAAGAGCCAAAGACATTAGCCTGGTATTTAGACAAGGCAATAAAAGAAAACAAGGAATGGGCTACCTTTGATCCCAAAAAGTGGGAGGAATGGATCAACAGAAATTTACCACCTTCAAGTGAATATGAAGTTTATGTTAAAAATGAAAACCCTCAAGTAAACAACTCAAGATTAAGCCCATGCCCTGACTTCTGGAAAATTGATTATGAACCTGAAAACAACAAAAGCTATATATGGAAACAAGATGAAAAATCAAATTGGTATATGGAATAAGTTAATGAAGCAGAGAAAAAGGAAAATAAAATTAGCTATAAACCAATTGACACCAATGGTATGTTATATCAGGTTATGGTTAATGGCTCAGAAATCATAGAAGGACAACCAATACATAGTAGAAAGAATCTGTTTGACATATTTTCCAAGCAAAAATACCCACAAGATATGGAAATTGAAATGAAGCCAGAAATGAAAAGTGAGCAATACTGTAAAGACTCATTGGAAGATCTTAGAAATAAAATTAATTACTGTTTCAAAGATGAAGAATTTATGAAGGAATACAATAAAGAGGAATATAATCAAACTGATGAATTCCAAATACATGAAATTTCTCAAGATCCTCCAAAGAAGAAAATAAAGCACTCTCATGCTTATGAAAATCTTTGGGAGGCCTACAATAATCATGAATCTTTAAAAGAAATTAAACCAAGATTATCTTCATATTCAAAGCCAGAAGCAAATTTGATAGAATTTTAAGTCTCAACATTGCAAAAGGATCTCATGAACACTATTCTGTCATGTGATTTAAACCCAAGAAGCCCATGGAGAATTAATAAATACAAGAAAATGGACTTGGATAAAGAAAGTTTCTTGAAGTATTATGATGAAATGTCTTACTGGAAACTTCCAACACCTGAATAAAAGCCAGATCTCATAATTCTTCCCTACATTGCATTCAAAGATATATACTTTGAGGGTCCATCAAGAATAAAAGGAGGAAAATGGTTGAAGACTCTTCCAGGATATGACCTGTCAAAATTAGACTTCATGGAACTCTTGAATGAGGAAGGAATTAAGGGTAATTTGGAAAACCAGTATTGGGAGGAAGTTTTTTCCTTTAATGAACAAACAAGGAAGGCTCTTAATGATGGTAAAGTTTGGCCACAAGAAGACTTCAATTTGCATAATATGGAGCTTCTTGGTGGAAATCATTTCTGGGAAGAGTATGGATACCTCTTTATACACAAAGAAGAAGGATTCATAAGAAATTGGAAAGGTAATACCCTAGAAGAAAGGAAGAAAGGAAGGAAAATACTGGGAGAAATAGCCAAGGATATATGTGTGAATAGAATTCTTCAGAAAAAAGAAAAAGGAAAATGGGTTTCATGAATTGAATATATTTCTTTTGAACATGTAAAAAAAAGAGAAGGGAAAGTTCAAAAAAAAAAAATATCAAAATTAAAAAAAAATATATAAACTCAAAAAAAAAAAAAAAAAAAAAAAAAAAAAAAAAAAATTAATTAAAAACATATATATGAATGATGATTTGGGTATGCAAGAGCTTTAACTGTAAAAGTATCATAAGGCTATGTTTAATTTCAAAAATAGGGGGTGGGTGTCTGTTTCTTATTCCACCTCTAATGGTTTAAGTTTTTGGGATGAAATCCTTGGGAATTTCAATATAAATTTCTACTCAATTTTAATATCAATATCATTAATTTCAAGACCTTTTAAAAACAGAAAAAATTGATAAGATCATAATCTTTAATAAAATTAACAAAAAATCAAGATGCCAAAGCTTGGATGTTGTGGGGATGGATTTTTGGAGGATGAAGAGATTTTGGATCAAAGGCAATTGAAGAAGCAATATGAAGAATTCATTTTTGAGTATGAAGATAAATTTCAAGAATGTCATTCATCAAGTCACCAATCAAGAGAAGACAAGAAAAAATTGGAAGAAATAAGGTTTTTATTGGAGGAACTTAGAGTTTTGAATGAAAAATTAGCTTATCATAGAAATTACTTACCATCAATGAGTAAAGTACAGCTGAAGCCAATTCTGAAAAACTCCAGCTTACATAGTTTAAAAACAAGGAAGAGAAGAAAATCAATAATATTCAATTTAAATAATCATGTCCAGTATTTATGGCAGTGACTTCCTGCCTTATCAAAGAGGACCCAAATATTTCTCACCTTATTACTTAAAACTTCAATTGATTCAAGTTTTTGGCAGTGACTTCCTGCCTTATCAAAGAGGATTAATTCTTTCAGAAATATTTTAATTAGATTATCTATTTCAGCCACCTTTACCAAGAAGCTATTATAATTATTCATATTTTTTAACATCAATAAAATATTAGCAATTTTTTTTATAATAATTTATATTTTATAATCATCATGTCTGAAACTGATGAAGCAGACAATACCATCTGGATCTATTGGCCAAACTCAGAAACAAATGAAGAAATCCAAGACCTCTGAATCAATCAAAATTTTCAAGGACCTAAAAATGAACACCAAAGATGGGGCTTACCAATTATTGAATCCTTCAAGATACCAATTATTCAAACTATCCCCTCTATTGAATCTGAAGATTTATTTGTAAATGAAGACATTACTCAAGAAAAACCTACAGAAGCCTCTTTAATCCAGCTTCCTGGATCAAACCTTTCAAAACTAGAATCCATGGATATACTTAATTATGATGGAATTAAAGGAAATCTCAATAATGACTATTGGGATGAAATTTTCTATATGGATTCAGATATAAAGAGTAGTCTTTACTGGGTAAAAATACAAGCTCAGAGATGGTTTTGTCTTGAAGAATATCAAATTAAGGGGGAAAGTATTAAATGGAGAGGGGACTGCTATATTATTGAAAAGGGATTGGATTTTGATTTAGAGGATAAAGTCTTACAATTAATAATTATAATGAATAATCACCAGTTTTGTTTGAAGAAAGAAGAATGGAATAAGTTATGGGAACAAATTGTCAGAAGCAAGATTGAAATGAAAATGAAGAAGAATCAAGATTATTTCAAGAAAATTATCCTTCAGAAAATTAAAGGCACAGCATGGCCTTAAACTGCAATTCAGCTATTTGGTTACTGTTTCTCTTACTCTATTTTAAGTCAGTTCATCAAAAAAAAGAGTATATTAACACATTCAAGTACCAATCATACATGATGGCCCAGCATGGCCTCAAACTACAAATTTAATTTCTGGATTTTCTGTAATAGTATCAAAAAAAACAAATATATATATATATATAATCTATTAATAATCAATAAATCAATGAAGAAAAAAATCTATATATAACTAATAAAACAATAAAAATTAATCATTGATATGGAGATCAGAAGTGATAGTTGTGGTAAAGATATTTCAATTAGTATGAAAAAAAAGAGAAAAAAAAAAGAGCTGGTTATAAAATTCATCTAGAAAGAATGTTTTAGTTTTTTTATTCTGTAATAGTATCAGTAGTTTTTCATACTTAAAAAATAGGGGTGGTTAACTATTTCTTATACCACCCAAAGCACAAGTGGCTATAAGTCTTGGGGAAAGTGGGACTTTAATAAAGAAGTATCAGTTTATAAGTTTTAATCAATGAAAATCAATTTAATTAGGGTTTCTTGAATTCTCAATTTCATGAATAATTACCTTTCATCAGGCAAAAAAAATTCCTCATCATTGCACTTCTTCCAAAGAAGATTGTTGCTTTTTTAAAAAAGAAAAACAAGTTATAATTTCAAATAATCATTTCAAAATATAATTCAACAAAATAATCTGAAAGCAGGGAAGATTTGATCAGTATTATGTTGAAATTGAAAATAAATAAATAAAATAAGTTTTATGAACTTACTAATACATGAGGATATGTTGAATAAAAAAATACTGCAAGATATTCTTACTACAAAAAGACTACACATTTTAGAAGGAAGAAAAGAAAACTTATCAGTTATGTATAGTATCAATCCTCAAGAGAAATTATCAAGAAACTTATCTTAACATTCTAGAACTGAATCAATCAGGAAGCCACAATGGAAATTATTGAGCTGAACTACTCAATACACATACATGCTACACATATACACACAGCATGCATACACACATAGCACATACAAAGAATCCAACTCACAAGGAGGGATGACCAGATTTTTTGATTTAATTTTTCTCTTTTTTCAATTTTTAATTTTTTTAATTTTTTTGATTTTTTTTTAATTTTTTTTTTTTTTTTAAAAAAAAAAATAATAATAATAAAAACTGGCCACCCCCCCCTTTGCTTTAAAAAGAAATTAGAAGAAATGAACAAAATAAAACCAAATCATGAGGAAGGTGTAAGCAATGTAGAAAATCAATATAAAGCTATATTGAATAAGATAATATTATAAGAATATAAGTATCATAATATTATAATATTGGAAATAAAATAATATTAAAATAAGAATAATATCATAATACTATAACATTCTAAGGGATGATATATAATCCCAAAAACATATGATACTTCAGAATTTATTATTTTGATTTAGTAACATTATTATTTGATAAAAAAATAATTCTAAATTGAATAAATACAAAACCAGCTATAGTAAAAGGGATATGTCCCTGAATAATGAATAAATACCAATAATCTTATGGACTCAACATTATAATATTTAGAATAAGATTTTCACCTTAAAAAATATACATTGAAGATATTATCAAGGTTATTTATAAGATAAATACACAGAGGCAACTGGCCAGGTTGACCCTACATAATTTATTTTTTAACCTTACTTAGCTTAAAGCATAACAAAAAAAATTAGAATATTTTTCTCTAACTATATAAATAAAAAATTACTTCAAAAAATTATTATGAAAAATGGGAGAGTAGTTTGGAAATGTAGCTCCTTTTATATTAAAGAGAAGGGCTTTTTGGCTCACCCACAGCTTGACCATCATAAAAATAAAATAAACTTGTTGGCTCTTTGCAAGTTTTTTAGTTTAATTTATATTTTTAATTAATTTTAAAGTTGAATTTATCTTTATTTAATCTTCTCTAAACAAATATAAACATAAATAAATATATATCAATATATATAAATAAAAATAAATATAGATTTATATAAATACAAATAAATATATATTAATATTAATATAAATAAATATATATAAATATAAATAAATATATATAAATACAAATAAATATATATAAATGCAAATAAATAGATACAAATATAATTAAATAGATACAATCAAATCAGTATAAATAAATTTTAATTAAATATAAATAAACATAAATACATATGAATACAAATAAATGAAAACTAAACTAAATAAGTAAATTAATATATACATATAAATAAAAATAAATATAAATTTATACAAATAAATATAGCTTTATATAAATACAAATAAATATGAATCTATTTATATAAATATATATAACTATATATATAAATACAAACAATAAGAATAAATTTAAATAAAAATAAAAATATAATTCAAGAATAAAAAAATAAAAATAAAAACCTCCATGCGAATAAAATTAAAACAAAAAGTTCATAATTCAAAAAAAAAGAAACAATTATTAAAAAAAAACTAAAAAAAAGAGAAAGATCATTCAAAGCAATCAAATATAAAAAAATTAATTAATCAAAAAAAAAAAAAAACTAAAGTACACTACAGTACAGTATACAGCTTTACTTTACTGTAAACTCTAATATAAAAAAAATTATAATAAAAAAAAGAGACTAGATGCGATTAAAAAAGAAACAGAGTACAGTACATTTACTGTACTGTACTAAAAAAAAAAAAAAAAAAGTTACTTAAAATTATAAATAAAGAAAAACTAGTTGCAATCAAAAACACAAACACACAGTACAGTGCCCCAAAGCATATATTTGGACACTTTTTTTCCAAAAAAAAAAAAAAACTTGCATGGATTTTTTTTTTGAGATTGCACATGCACGTGCGTAAAACTGTCTAGCGGGTTCACAACCACTTCTGTTGCACCCAAAAAATCAATATTGAAACCTTTACATTTGTCATTACACTGTTCTATTTTACATTTTTGCTTTTTTTTACATAGAGATCAAATGCGAAAAAAAAATGTTACAAATTTTATACAAAATAATATATCATAAATGCAATAAAAGCCAAAAAAATAAGTGGTGATTTGCCAGAAAAGGGCGGTGATAGATGGCCTACCATCTTGTGGGTCTCCCATTTGCACTGATAACTGCCTGCATGCAATCATGCATCCCAAGGAGGAGCTTGTCAAAAAAATGTGGTGAAAGCCCGTTCCATGCCATTTGAATGGCGGCTTGTAATTCGTCCATTGTGTGAGGCTGGTGGTGCTTGCTCACGCGCGTCTTGATAGTTTTCCACACATTCTCGATGGGATTCAGATCAGGAAAATGGGCCAGCCAGGGAAGCTTATCGATTTGATTTCTTGCTCGCCATTCATTTGAGATTCTTGCATTGTGAATCAGCACCCCATCTTCCATCATTGCAATCTGTTCACGGTTACAAATGTATGGGGCGTCCACCATGTACTCGTAAAATGGGCGGAGGTGGGGTTCGTAAACTTTTTGAACAAATGATTTGGCTGTTTGATTTCTGTCTAAAAATACCAATGGCCCTTTGGTTCTTCCAATGAAAGCCCCCCAAACCATTATTGATCATTGGCCTGATCAATGATTCACTTGAAGATTTTCGAGGATGTGCTTCTCTTGCGTTGTGTGCCAAACCCGTACTCGGTCACTCTTCTTGCCGAGTTCAAACGACAATTTGTCCGTCCAAATTATTTGGGCCCACTGCTGGATTTTCCAATGCCCCAACTGGTTGGCAAAGGCCAATCGCCTTTCAAAATCCAACGCGCAGAGGTATGGTTTTTTTGGGGCAATACATGATCTTTTACCCAGATCATGTATTGCCTTGCTGATCGTGCGTGGACTGACTTCCTTGCCAATCGCTTTTTTGATTTTGCATAGGTTCGCTCGTCTGTTTTTGCTGATGAACCGGTCCAACCCTTGACAGTCTTCCTTGTTGAGGATTTTTGGTTGGGTTGCACAGGTCCCACGTTCCCGAAATCGTTGGATCGTATTGTAAACCGTCGATTTCAGTATTGCCACTTGCTGTGATATTTGTCGTATTGACAAGCCGGCATTCCACATGCCAACTATCTGGCTTTGCTGCTCCAACCCAAGGTACTCGGGCGAAACTATGGATGAAAGGTGAGTTAGAAAACATGAAATGAATTCCAACAAAAAAAAAGAACATACCAACAACCCCCAATATAAGAAAACAATTGTTCACTCCCAAGGGGAGGAGCTGAAAATGTGAGAAAAAAATCTTAACACATTGTGTTACATGACACAAAAAAAATTAAAAACAAAAATGAAAACCTAAAAAAAAAAGATTATGTGATTGCGCACGGTCCATGCGCTTTGTATCCGTGCAGACAGTGTCTAAATATATGCTTTGGGGCACTGTACTGTACCTTACTACAGCTTATTTTAATTTACTATAGTAGAAATAAATAAAAAAATATTTATATATATAAAACCCTCCATGCGATTCAATTTAGAATAAAAGAAAACATAATAATAATACAAAAAGAAGTAACAATTCAAAATAAAACATATATATAGATAAAAAAAAGTTATGAGTACAAATTTCAAACAAAAAAAAATTAATATAATAATAGAAAATAAAAAAATAAAAAAAAAGAGAGAAATAAATGATCATTTTAAGGTTTTTAAAAAAATGTGAACAATAGAAATTTTTTTTTGGAAAAACAGTACAAAGTCACAATAATGTACTGTAGTTTAATTTACACTAAGTACTAAAAAAAATTAAAATGAAAGTAATAGTAATAATAATTAAGCAAGCTAAAAATAAACATACCTGTTGTTTTAATAATAATAGAGCCTTTAAACAAACCAAATTCAATACACCAATGATTTATTTGAAGACTATGAGCATTAAAGTCAACTGTATATTGTTTGATTTATTTATCTATTGAATTATTAATTTAAAAAATTCTTTTTTTTTAACAAAAAAAGAAAAAAATTCCTCCATGACTTTAAACTGGAAAATTATGGAAATAATTAAATTTATCTTTCATCTTTTGTTTTTTATTTTTTTAAATTCATTTTCTAATTATAAAAAAAAAGAAGATAAATTCATTAGTGTCAATTGGGTCCTCCATGACCCAAAACTGGAACATTATTCCTCTACTCATGATTCATTTTAGTTAATCCTTGATTTTTAAATTATTGAATATTCTATGAATATAATCATCACTACATCAATTATAAACTTTGTTATGATATTAATTATAGGATATGTTGATTTCTTTAGGGTCCACCATGACCTAAAACTGGATTAATTTAGTATACTAATAAGATTTTTTTTCTTATATGTCCTCTATGACCCTAAACTAGATTATTCTTATAATTATTGTTATTCAAAAAATCCTTTTAAAAAATATATATATTTATTTTAATATTAATTCCCAGACACATTTTAATCATTAATTAAAAAAAAAAACCTTGATAAATATCTTTATACTTAAAATATTTATTCAAAAAATTCATTTTGGAAGTGGGTCCTCTATGACCTTAAACTGGACTTCTTTCTTATATTGGATTATCATCAATCAATCTATTATCTTTTTTAAGATTTATTTAATAAACACCTTAATAAATATCTCAATATATTTACACTGAGTTTAATAGATGACTTCCAAATTAAATTGAATATTTATTATTATTTATCTTCCATATTAGTTTGGCTTAAAAGGGTCCTCTATGACCTTAAACTGGATTCTTATTTCTCTATTTATTAATTAATCTCACTTATAAATTTCTACTATTTTTTCTTCAAGAATATTATGAGAATTACTATTTGAAATATTATATATAGGTATTCAATTAATACTCACACTATATTTATACCTTCTCAGAGTAAAAATATTGATATGCATCAGTATAAGTCCTCCATGACTTTAAACTGGAGATTTTTTTTATTTTATAATATTATATATTAGCCATATGGAGTATATAAAAAAAATAATGAAAGAATATTGGAATACTCATTTTCAATATCTATTTTAATTTCAAAAATATCTTGATAATTAATTTAATATTTGATTATTTATTTCAAACTTCATTAAAAAAAAATTATAAGTCCACCAAGACTATAAGCTGGAATTTCTTTTTCTTATTCTTTTTCACTCAAGAAAATCCAAAGTCCATAAAGACTATAAACTGCAGCTTTTAATTTATCATTTTTAAATAAATGATTGTTCAATTATATAGGTCCTCCATGACCTTAAGCTTTAAATATTAAAATCTCAATATTATATAAGATTACATATAAAAAATTCAAGTATATATATACTCAAAAAAAAAAAAAAAAAAAAAAAAAAAAAGAAGAAATCATAAGAATTATCAATCACTTAAAGATGAGAAATATTATTTTTATAATTAGTATTATTATTAGGAAAATCTCATTCAGAAAAGAGAGGCTTTAATGGTCTTACTGCTCTAGGTGGCACTTGGACAACTGGTCTATATGTACATAAAAAATACATATAAACTGAGAAGCCAAGGTCAGACCTGGTCTGATGAGGGGAAATAACTCTGAGTTGATTAGAGTTATAGCCTTGTAGGCTGCCACTATATAGTTTCAGGCTACCACAGAAATTAAAACCTCTTCTTAGTATGAATAAGACTCAAAATAATAATAATAATTAAGCTAAAAATTCAAAATTTGGCAAGAAAATATTGCAAGAATCAAAGACAAAATAAAAATAAAGGAAAAAAAACCAACTACAGAAATTTAAATGGAGAGGGGGTCTTATCCCACACCTGAAGATTAATATTATAGATAGAAAGAAGAAAGAAGAATAAAAAAATATCTTATAGTATCTTGGAAGCTCAATCATGATATGAAGAATTTTCATAAGAATAAATGGACATGATAAATATGGACTGTTTTTCTTTCAAACTCATGATCAAAAATTCCTGAAGGAATATTCAACTCTAAAATTATGAGAATTTCTTTCAATATACAAAACTGGCAATTTAATGAATCCATGAAGGGAGTAGTGGAATGTTAAGTCCTTGTATGACTTAAAACTACAGGGGTGGCACACCTAAGGGCTTATAATCTATTTCTTTATTTTATTCCATGGAAGGAGTAGTGGTATGAAAGAAATAATGTGAAGAAAGAAGAGGTCAGATTTGAAATGGCTCAAATAAAATCCTCAAATATATGTGATAAATTGGCCAAAGAATAAAATATTGAAGAAAAAAGGACAAAGATGAAGAATTGAAATATGCAAGGAGATTGATAATGACTGAAAAGAAGAAATAAATATCTATCAACCCAAACATTTTATGAATTATTAAGCCTCAAGGTAGCTCAAGTTGATATTAGAATAAGGAATCTTTCAGCTTAAATAAAAGAAAAGAAAAGAAAACTGCCCTTGGATCAAGTCAAATTGAAGACCAGGAGGTCCTCAGCATGACATGAAACTGCTCCCTTGTGAAGAAATGGACAAGGGGTCTTATTTTCCTTGTATGACATAAAAAGGCCGGAGTTTGTATACCTAATATACAGGGTCTGCACACCTGAGTTGTAGGGTCCTGTATGACCTTAAACTGCAACCTCAAATGTATGGACAGAAAAAGATAAAAGAAGTGAAGATTTATTTAATTTAATAAATTATTAAAACAAGGAGAAGAAATAAATAAAAGAGAAGAATCAATACTATATTGATTTCAACTTAACCAGTTTTAAAAAGAAAAATATATATATATAAAAACTGAAATATCAAAGAGAAAAACAGAATCATTTTAGTGATATTACAAAATGGATTACCAAAATAGTGCAGAAAAATACAAATCAGTACTCAAGAAGGTCAAACCAGTTAATGAGCCTATGCCACAAGACATAAATCCTCCTTTAGGAAGGCCACCATTATCAAGAGACCCTTATAATACACCACTAACACCAAAACCACCTAAATTTATGGTCACATCAAAAATAACACAAGAAATATTTGAATTGATATATTCTGGACCACCTGGATGGCTTTCAGAAGAAGAAAGGAGTCTTCTTATGAGTTTCATAGTCTTAAGAGAAAAAGCAATTGCATTCAGTGCAGAGGAAAGGGGTTTACTGAAACATTCATATGGAAAACCCTACAAAATACCAGTAATACCACATACACCTTGGCAAAAGAAGCCAATACCAATACAAAAGCCCATAATACCCCAGTTTATTGAATTGGTAAGGGAAAGGATTAGAACAGGCTTGTATGAGCAGTCTACCTCTAGCTATAAAAGTCCAGTATTCTGTGTTGCAAAGTCAAATGGGAAACTTAGAATCGTCCATGATTTACAGGACCTTAATAAGGTAACAATTAAAGATGCAGGATTACCACCACATATTGAAGAATTTGTAGATGCCTTTTCAGGGAGAGCTTTTTATGGACTTGGTGACATAATGGGAGGGTATGATGAAAGAGAATTAGACATTTCTACAAGACCCTTAACTACATTTGAAACACCACTTGCAAGGCTACAACTCACAAGATTACCACAAGGAGCAACCAATTCTGTTGCAGTTTATCAATCCCAAATGACTTGGATACTTCAAGAAGAAATACCAGAGAATGTAGGAATTTTTATTGATGATGGAGGGATAAAAGGTCCAAGATCAACATATAATAATGATGCTTTACAAGAAAATAATTTGATAAGAAGATTCATTTGGGAATATGCAGTTACATTAGAGAGAATATTATTCAGAATTGAAGAGGCAGGACTTTTCATATCAGGTATCAAATTTGCATGTTGTGTGCCAGAATTAGACATAGTAGGGCATGTAGTTTCTTTGAATGGAAGAAAAATTTCAAAGCAGAAGATTAATAAAATACAAAGTTGGCCAAAGCCCCTCAATAAAAAGGAAGTAAGAGGCTTTTTGGGACTTTGTGCATATGTTAGAAGGTTCATTCAAAATTTCTCTCAGATTGCATCACCACTAAGAAGATTAACAAGAGACAATGAAGAATGGGAATGGAATACTAAATGTGATGAAGCATTTGAAAAGTTAAGAAAAATTGTAGGGGAGGAAATAACATGAAAAAATTTGGATTATGAAAAGGGAGCAGGGAAGATTAAATTAGCAGTAGACTCAAGCTATATAGCTGCAGGAGCAGTACTTACTCAGGAAGACAAAGAAGGAAAGGACAGACCAGTTCTTTATGAATCAATAACATTCTCAAGATTGGAATCAAAATACTCACAGCCAAAGATGGAGCTATGTGGAGTGGCCAAAATGCTCAAGAAACTCCAAACAGTACTTTGGGGACAACATTTTGAGCTACAAGTAGATGAAAAAGCCTTAATTGAAATGATAAACTCACCCTGTTTGCCCAATGCCCCAATGACCACATGGGTTGCATTTATTCAATTGTTTTCTTTTGACTGAGCTCATAAGCCAGGGAAGACCTTCACAATGCCAGATGGGCTGTCAAGAAGACCTCAGTCAGAAGATGAAGAAAAAGAAAAATCTGATTTTGATGAAGAAGAAGAATGGATAAAACCACACCCAGGGTTTGGAGTAAAACATAATAATATAATAAAATTGGCAGGAATAAAGCTACCATCAAATCAAGAAGGATTTTGGAAAAGAATGGTGGAATACTTAAATACATTGAAAAGGCCCTTTGGTAGTAAAGAGGATGACTTCAAAAAAATTAAAAGGAAGTCATCAAATTTCTTTCTGGAGGAAGGCCAACTCAGAAGAAGAAATACACCAAATCCACAAGTAGTTGTGTCAAGTCAGAGTTCTCAAAGAAGAATATTAAAATCATCACATGAAGAAATGGGACACAGAGGAGAAAATAAAACATACATAAGAGTTAGAGAAAGTTTTTGGTGGGAAGAAATGAAGAAAATAGTCAAAAAATGGGTCAAATCTTGTAAAGCTTGTCAAAAGAGAAGTCATAATCACCAAAAAGAGGAAGGAAGAATCTCATTCACCTCAACATTATTTGAAAGAGTCATTATAGATGCAGTACATGTAAAAGCAGGAAGATGGAAGTATCTAGTAGTGGCCAGGGATGATTTCTCAGGATGGCCAGAGACAATTGGTTTAGTAAAGCTTACAGCAAAGTCAGTATCAGAATAGTTCACTTCTGAATGGATTTTCAGGTATAGAGCCCCAAAAGAGGTCACAGTAGATTGAGGGCCTGAGTTTGGAAAGGAACTACAAGATGCAGTAAAAAAAGCAGGCTCAAATATAAGGGTAACAACACCCTACTACCCTGAGTCACAAGGAATGGTAGAAAGGGGGCATAAACAATTGAAGGATGCATTGGTGAAGATGTGTGGTGAAAATGGTTCAAAATGGAAATAATACTTACCTTTGGTTACATTGGCTGACAGAATATCAACCAAAAGAACAACAGGTTACTCCCCATTTGAGCTTCAATTTGGTCAAAAGGCATTACTACCAATAGACATTGAAGCAAAAACATACTTATCAATTGAATGGCACAAAGTCCAATCAACAGAAGATTTATTGGAAGCAAGAGCTGAACAGCTATCAGGGAAAGAAGAAATAGGAAAAAGGGCAAAAGAGAAATTAAAAAAGGCCAGGGAAGATTCAGTAAAATATTGGGACAAGAAATTAGCACATCAAATAAGAAAGCCAATTCATCCAGGTGAAATTGTTCTTGTATACAATAAATCATTAGAGTCACAATGGGGATTATTGTTCAAGAATAGATGGAATGGACCATATAGAGCTGTGAGACAAATAAACAATGGTCCATATGAGCTGGAAGAATTAGATGGTACAAAGCTAGCAAGAATGTTTGCAGCAAGTCAAATAAAGAAGTTCTATCCAAGAGGGAAAGAGTTGGACTCAGAGGAAGAAGAGGAAGAAGTAGAAGAGGAAGTTGAAGATGAAGAGGACTTTGATGAATAAAAATCCTTTTATTCAAAAAAAAAGGGGGGAAATGTTGGATTGTTTTTTGAAAAATGTAAGTGGATTATCACCTTGAATGCTGGGGACAGCATTAAATGGAGAGGGGGATGTGGTATTCCATACCAGTTCTTCTAAGGTTCAAATCCACAACTTCAAAGCTAAAACTTTGATCAATAATAATAATAATAATATATATATATATAAAGAAAATAAAGATAAAAAGTGAAAGATAAAAGTAAGAAATTGAAAGAAAAAGAAAGAGAATTATATTAAAATAACAAAAATAAGTATTCCACTGGAATCTACATCAAATCTTACCTATAGTCACACATTGCCTCAACCCCATAATGTCAATAATTTTCTAGATATCATGGATTAAAGAAGAGAAATGATACTATACACTCTATACTAGGTACAAGAATATGCTTAAAGATAATGCAGCGTGTCTAAATATTCAATATGAATAAACATGGGTAATATTACATAAGTGATACCATTACTCTTACAACATCATGTGTTACATGTCTTGACATAAAAAAACACTTACATATAAGTTGACATAGTGTTACATTACTCAATCCCCACTTAAACTCCCATAACCAAACATTACAGGTATTATTTACAAATTCAATTTTACATAGAGAAATACTCAACTAGATACAGATCAAGGCTGTGAAGAAGAAAAATAAGGTTAGTAGAGATAAGAATGCAGTTTTTTAAAATGGTGCAATCAGCCAAACATATGGTGCAATATCTGTATCAAATGACACCATTCCAACTTTAACCACTAGCAAAAATGTCTCAAGGCTGTGAGGAAGAAAAATAAAGTTAGTAGAGATAAGAATACAGTTTTTCAAAATGGTGCAATCAAACAAACATATGGTGCAATATCTGTATCAAATGACACCATTCCAAATTTAACCACTAGCAAAAATGTCTCAAGGCTGTGCATAATAAGAATAACTTTTAGGTAAAATAAGAGTATAATTCAAAAAGTATGGTGCAATCAACCAAGTATATCGTGCAAAATCCTGAAAAAATGACACCATTCCAAATTTAACCACTAGCAAAAATGTCTCAAGGCTGTGCACTGACAAGAATAAGGTTCAGAATGGTGCAATCAACCAAACATATGGTGCAATATCTTGATCAAATGACACCATTTTTAACTTACCCACCAGCAAAAATGTCTCAAGGTGGAATTTTTTCTAAGTCCCTTGTTTTTGGAAGTCTTTATGGAGGGCCCAAAAGGTATAAATAAAGGGCCTCTCTCCCTGTTTTTTCCCCCATGCTTCTGATTCAGACAATAATATTGAGGATCAATCCATCCCTTCTCTAGTAGGATAATCTAGTATTTATATTGAAAAGATCAGTAGCAAGACTCAGTATCTTATAGTATTATTTATGATTAATTAATGAAAGATATTCATAATATTAATGAAAGAGTTTAATATTACTTAATAGTCTTACCATTATAGTAGTAGTTTTGAAGTAGTGTTTTAAAATATTATCACTAGTGAGCTTATCTAATTTATCAATAACCCTTATTTATAGAAGGGATATCATCTTACCCTTATACCTTATATCAGAAGACTTTTAGGTATATTGTATTATATTTATATTTATCCTAATAGTATTATATTACTATTATATAATTTATATCTTACCCTTATATTTAACAAAACCACCCTTAAAGAATTATCTTACCCTTACATTATTATAGCTATATTGATAGTGTTATTAAATCACCTTTGAAAGTATTAGCTAGCTATCAAGATTATTATTAATATTCTTAGTGATCTTAAACAATATTCTTTAAATATCTCAGGTATTGAAAGAAGGAATACTAGAAGAATTAATTAAAAAGAATTATAATCAATAACAAGAAAGTTAATAAAACCTAAATTATTAAAAAATATATTAACTATTACCATTATTATCATAGTGATCTTTTATTGACAGACTGATAGAGACTGCTGAAGGAAATTTTCTAATTAAAAAGCCACAAAACTAAATAATTGGTTTGTGATCTCATCAAAAAGGGTATCTTTTTTCAGTATATTTAGAGGGGCAGCCAATACACCTTATCACCCATGGTTATTGGCTCATTCTGACATTCAAAACAGACTCACCAATAATTTCCCCCTCAAGGTACTGCCTATTATTTATCCCACAACAAAAGGAGTTCCCACAATGTGTAATTGTCTCATTAAGAGCTTTACACTTCTTATTGTTATAATTTTCAGTGACTATAACAATAATGAAATAATTATAATTTATTATAATTATTATATTTTTATAATAATAATTAAATTTATTTATTTTTATATAATTATTTTTAATAATTATATTTAAATTTGTGGTTATAGTATTTCATTATATTATATATTTCTACTGAGGACAGTCATAGTACTCTTGATATTGCTACTTTTCTCAAGAGTTTCATAGACAAACCTTACATTTGGGGGCCTGACCGTGATTTCAACCAATTTTTGGGACATAAATCATATTCTAGACCTTATTTTACTGTTTTTTGACGTAAATTTGCCATATTTATCTTAATATTGGCTTTATTGGGACTTATCCCTTATAAATAATCTTTATAATATTAATAAAGTTATTTTTTCTTAAGAATATTGTTTGAAACAATATACTATTGAGTGACTTGAAATAAATTTCTTTTGTCTAACTAGTGGCTTCTTCATATCACAGACTTGAAATTTATTCTTTGAGTTATTCTAGTATAAAGTCAATAATAATACAATTTTGATTAATAAACTTTTTAATTGCATAATTATTATTTCTTTAAAGAAAATATATAATCAAATAAAAAATTAAAAAATTAAAATCTTTACTAAAAATATTTTTTCTTTTATCTTAGACATTTTTCTTCATTTTTGACGTAATTTGCCATAAATTACATTAAAACAACTTTATTCAATAAGTTGAGTTATAAGTTATTTTTATTGTTTGATAAAATAACTCATATTTTTATTTTTCTCTAGTGTCATCAATTAGAGACAGCTCTTCAGACTCTGAAGCCTCAGAGTCTAGTATTGAAATTCAAAACAGCCCAGCACCAAGGGGCTTGATAACCAAAGAACCCTCCAAAGGTCCAGCAGGTGAATTCAGTTCATTCTTAGTCTATCTATTCTTAAAATTGATGTGAAATGACTCCTACTAGAAGTGGAAGTAATTACTCTATCCAATCAAATGGATCTGGACCAGGACATCCCAGTCACAAATCAAAAAGACAAGAATGTCAGCCCAGAGGAGAGGCACAAATGGAGGATGCCAGAACTTCCACCAGTTCCCAAAGGTTAGCCAGCACCTTTGAAACTCTTTTTGAGAGTCCAGAAGCTGACATAACTGCTATTGCTGTTAGACCTGAATCATTTCCAACAGGCAGCAGTGGAGATTTACCAGTCCCAGTACAAGAAGTGGTTTATGGCTGCAAAACAGCAAGAGTGGGAACTTCTCCCAAGTCTTTGGATAGGCACAATGAACTCTTATCTTCAAGTCTAGAAGTTCATGGGGCCAGAAAAGACAGAAGAACTTCTGAAGGGTTGGACACCAATGTCTTGCAAAGGACAAGTCCAACAGATAAAGGCTTGGTTTAAAGACCAAAGTATCTTATCAGAGGATCAGAAGAAGAAGTTGGCCCAAGGCAAGGAAAACAGCCCAGTGGAAGCTCCCCAAGAATCCACCAGCAAAAATCTGCCTGAACAAGTGCCAAGCAAGCCCAAGCAAGCCCCAAAGACCAATCAGAAGGGAAAGCAAAAGGCAAAGCCCAAATGGAACAAGCTTTACCCACAGAATTACAGAATCCCAAAGAAAGAAAAGACAGCCATGGAAAATGTGTTAAATATGGAAAGAACTCTGATGAAATTCAAAAACAAGGAGGAGGAAAGATTAAACCGATCTTTCCCAAAGAAATAGATCTTGTTAAGCTTGTAACTCAATTTGAATCTTGTAATAAAGAAATTATGACAAAGTTTAAAACATTTGAGTATATCCAACAAAAGTTGGGTAATGAGATATTACAAGTAAAAGACCAACAAAAACCATTATTGGACTTGAAAATGTTAATAAAGACAATATTGTGTCTTTGACGCAAATTGGTGCAAGAATTGAGTCTAAAGTTACTTTGCTCAATCAACCAGATGACAATTCAATTTCTTTTATAACTGGACAGCTAAGAGAATTGAAATTACAAGTTCAAAACTTGGAAAATTCAACTGGTCACAATGAAGCTCTTTTCCAAGAACAATTGGAAAAAAGTGATAAAGCAAGACTTGAATTGAAAGAAGACATTCGATCGAGTATTAATAATATATCACCAAAAAATGAATTGCCAAGGAAATCCACACCAATTCTTGACAGAAATGTTCTTAACTTGAATAATGATTTACATCATACCATTTCAAGTAATGATGTGGAAACTGCTTTCAATTTCAAAGACATTCCAAAATTAGAGAAATGGCTAACATTCAATGGTGAAGGAGAATATAATCATATGGAATTTGTTAAAACAATTGATATGTTCAAAGAAGACTTTAACATACCAGATGAATACATAAGTTCCAGATTACACTCATTATTTACCGGATCAGAAAAGAAATGGTATTACAAAATGAGACAAGACCATGGTAAACATTCTTGGCCTTGGTGGAAGGAACAAATTATTCCTGGAGATTTAGAATGGAAGATTCTTTTGAAGAAGCCATTTTTAATATTGAGAGGGACAGGCCCATGTCTTGGTTTCTTAAACAGAAGCACAGATTAACTGCCCTTCATCCTGATATGTCTGAAACAATGATACATAAAAGGATATTAAGAAAGTGTGGTGGTGACCTTGAGCATGCTATAAAAGTATTGAGCCTTGCTCTACAGAAGATTATATCAATGCTATGGAAGACATCACTACTAGAACAAAAATTGGAAGAAATTGGTCCAAATCCCCAATAGACCATAAGACTAATGGGAAACCAATTTCAAAGCCAAATAAGCCACAAGACAGACTTCCTTAGAAATGTCACAAATGTGGAAGTACATCTCATTTAGCAAACACTTGCCCAAAATAGACTACAATCAACTAGATAAATGTTGAAAAAGTGGAAGACACAAAAGAAACAACTGATTTATCTTTACATGAAAGTGATTTTGAGCCTTCAGAAGAAGAAGAAGTACCAGAAGAGCTTAGTATAGAAAATATGAATGTTTCTTTTGAAGTCACTAAGGTACACACTCATTTACCACAGTATAGTGATGAATGTATGGATCTCATACATGTGCAAGATGCTAAAATGCAGAAAACCAAACCTGCCAAAGGAAAAGGTTATACAGCTGGTTCATCTTGTATCACTAATATTGTGATAAACAACACAGAATCCAAGATACACCTTGACTCAGGTGCTTTTTGCACTTGTGTTGGAAGAGATTATCTTGAAAAGGTTTGTACCAATTGGCAAGACAAATTAATGCCAATTGAAGGTATAACATTCAGCAGTGTTTGCCAAAATATGCACCCCTTGGGTATATTTGAAGCAGCAATAATATTTCCTCATCCTGAAGGAAGTATAAGATTGAAAGTTGAAATTGTTGTCATGAATAATTGTACTTCACAACACTTTATACTTGGGAATGATTATCTCAATATTTATGGTATTAATATTAATAATCATAAAGACAGGTATTTCACTATAGGGGAAAATAAAAGGCAAAAATTTGCTTTTCCTCTAGAACAAAGAGAAATTACTGTCATTAAGCAAGTGAAAAATGTTGATAAGGAAAAATCTGTGTCAGGTCAATTGATTGAAGCACAAATTAGTCCTGAATTAACACTAGAAATGAAGGAAGAGCTTATTGAAATTTTATTTCAATACAGGGAAGCCTTTGCTTCAGATAATGAACCACTTGGAGCTATAAAAGGCCATGAAGTGGATATTATGCTTAATGTGGAATGGCCTTATCCACCACTATTAAGAAGACCAGCTTACCCAGCTAGCCCTAGGGCTAGAGAAGCATTAGAAAGTCATATCAATGAACTAATGAAACTGGGAGTCCTTAGAAAAGCTGGACACAATGAGGAGGTAGAAGTCACAACTCCAGTAATCATTACTTTGCATAATGATAAGTCAAGGATGGTTGGTGATTTTAGAGCACTGAATACCTATACTATTCCAGAGAGGTATCCAATCCCTAGAATTCATGAGACTCTGACTCAATTATCCAAAGCAAGATTCATCACTTCCATGGATGCTCTGAAAGGCTTTCATCAGAATGTTTTGACACCTCATGCTAGGAAATTATTGAGAATAATTGCTCATTGTGGGATTTATGAATATTTGAGAATGTCTTTTGGTATCAAAAATGCACCCTCTCATCATCAGAGAATGATGAATACCATCTTCCCACATAAATTGTCAGAAGGATTGTTAATCATTTATATTGATGATATTATCATTTGTTCAGAAACCTGGCAATTACATTTAGAGAGACTTTCATTAATACTTAGAAAAATTCTCCAAGTGAACATGAAAATATCTCTTAAGAAATGTAATTTTGGGTTTCATGAGTTAAAAGCTCTAGGACATGTAGTCTCAGGACTGAGCCTTGGTGTTGACAAAAACAAAGTGGCTGCAGTTTTACTGAAACAAATGCCCCAGAACAAAAAAGAAATGATGTCTTTTTTAGGGTTTTCCAGTTATTACAGGTAACACCTTAAATATTTTGCAATCCATTCCATATCATTATACAGAATTTTTGATCAACAAACTGTTTTTGAAATGACACAGGAGAGGATTCAAGCATATGATAAAATCAAGTATGCCTTGACCAATGCACCATTATTATTGATGCCAGACTGGAAACTTCCTTTCAAGCTGTATATTGATGCATGTGGTGAAGGTTTAGGAGCTGCTCTTCATCAAGTTCAAATTGTCAATGACAAACCTTATGAAGGTCCAATTTGTTTTATTTCAAGGCAAATTAAACCTACTGAGGCCAGATATGGAGCTAGCCAAATGGAGTGCCTTTGCCTTGTTTGGGCCTTGGAAAAACTTCCTTACTATCTTGATGGTAGTGTGTTTGAAGTAATTACTGATTGTAATTCAGTAAAATCACTTCTCAGCATGAAAACTCCAAACAGACACATGTTAAGATGGCAGATTGCTATACAGGAGTATAGAGGAAATATGACCATAGTACATAAAGCTGGAAATATCCATAAGAATTCTGATGGCTTAAGTCAATGGGCATTACCAAATACACCTGACAACCCTGCCTATTTTCCTACAAGTGCAGAACCTCAAATTCCAACTGAAGGAATTAATATCACGGATGTTGGAATAGAATTCTTTGAAGAAGTTAGAGAAAGCTATAAGCAAGATAAGAATTGTCATATTCTTACTGCTCTACTTGACAAAGATTTCAAAGATGTAGCCTTGGCTAATTCTCTGGATTATATTTGGAAAACATCTTATGATAATGGAAGATTACATTTGTTTGATGGTATACTATATCATAGATCTAAACACACATGTGTCATGGTCCTATGTAGTAGAATGTTAATTAACACCATACTACTGGAATTCCATGATAACATATATTCTGGACATCTTTCTGAAGACAGAACTATGGAAAGAATTAAGACATGTTCCTGGTGGCCATCTTGGAGAAAAGATGTCATTTAGTACTGTCACAGTTGTGATAGATGCCAGAAAGCCAATAAAGCTACTGGTAAAAGATTTGGTTTAATAATCCATATTCAAGAACCAAGTACCCCATGGGAAGTGGTTCACATGGATTGGGTAACTGCCTTATCACCTGGAGGTGATAAAAGCTACAATGCATGTCTTGTTATTGTGGACAGATATAACAAAACACAAATCTTCTTACCATGTCACAAAGATGACACAGCTATGGATACAGCTCTTTTGATATGGAATAGAGTAATATCCCATACTGGTCTCTTTAAAAACATCATTAGTGACAGAGACCCAAAATTTACATCAGCCTTATGGACTAATTTACATAAGCTTTTGGGTACAGGACTATCATTCTCAACAGCCTACTATCCACAAACAGATGGGCTGGCAGAAAGAATGATTCAAACCTTTGAGGACATGATCAGAAGATTTTGTGCTTATGGCCTGGAGCTTAAAGATTATGACGGCTTTACCCATGATTGGTGCACTCTTATACCAGCATTGGAATTAGCCTACAAGACCTCCATCCATGCTTCAACAGGAAAAACTCCTGCAATGTTGGAGAAAGGATGGAACCCCAAACTTCCAGCTGATACTTTGAAGAAAGATCTTGTTGATATTCATCCAGCTGCTTCAAGCTTTAAGTTATTGCTTGATAAAGTGAGACATCATGAAAACCAAAGCATGAATAATGCTTTTGAATATGCTAAACAGAAATGGGATAAAAGTCATAAGACCCCAGAATTCAAATTAGGGGACTTAATACTAGTTTCAACCTTGAACTTTAATAGTATTAAAGGCCCAAAGAAATTAAAAGATTCCTTTTCAGGACCATTTATTATTAAAGCCCTTCATGGGAAAAATGCGGTACAAGTAGAACTGTCAGGAGAACTGGAAAACAAAGATCCAACTTTCCCTGTCAGTCTAGTAAAGCATTACACTTCAAGTGATAAAGAATTATTTCCTTTGAGAAATAAAACACCCTCAGAAGTACCCCCACTAGATCAAAGTGAGGATAAAAACGTACTAAAAGTCTTGAAAGGAAGAAGACTTAGGGGAAAAAATAAAATAGAATACTTAGTCAGGTATAAAAATCCACAACATGAAGATGAATGGATTGTAGAGAGCAAAATACCTGATTTCCAAAGGTTTCTCAGAAGATTCAGACATGAGAGAAGACCAATTGCTCAATGAAAAGCTTGAATTGTGTGCTTTACATACTTAAAAGTATAAGTAGAGAGGTTGGACAGTGGATTATACCCCCCCCAAATAACTTGGGGGCATACTACAGAAGAAAAATTGTGGTACAATTTTTTTTGGTGGTAGGAAATGTGAGCCTGTGAGGTATTTATAACATACCCATAAGGCCACAAATAACTTTATACACAGTTAAATTTGTCTTCAACAGACTTTTTAATTGAATTTAAAATAAAAAATAACAAAAAATAAGTATAACTTTTTTTTGGATAAACAAAGCTATAAATATTATGTTGTTTTTGGATTCTACACCAAAAATAACCTAGGGTACATCCATAAGGTGTTAGACCCAAAAACACTTATTTCTTATGTTATTGGAAGATTTAAGAATCTCACAGTACTAATCTAACTTTTTTAACATTTTTTAAAAATTGTTTAATTCAAGCTTAAATAAGCTTAAATTTAAAGTTGCATAAAGTTTATGCAAACTTACCAAAATTTTAGTTAAAATTGAGGTGTTGTGTATATTTACTGAATTGGCTAAGGATTTGCCATACAGAATGTAACTCCTGTGTGAGCTCAATTTGAAAGGGTTTAAGGCCATAGTATGGCTTTAAATAAATAAAAGGGCAAAATCCACACAGAAAGGTGGGACAAAGGAAAAAGACCAAATAGAGCTGGGGTACCCAACTTTTTGGATCTGCAAGGATTCAATTAAGGTTGTTCACCTGTATTGGAGGATTTTCAACCTTATTTAAACTTTAAGATTAGACTTTGATCCAACATTAAAGTCTAAACTGGTTTTATCCCAATTTAGACAGGAATCTCAAGCTGCCAAAGGGTAAATGCCAGGATGAAACTATGATAAAGGTGTAAATAGGCTAGTTACAACTTTAACTATGTTTGTGACACAGTAAAAAATGGTTTAAAAAGATTTATAAGAGCTGAAGATGATTTAATTTAAGATTAAAAGGGCTTTACTATATATAATATAGTGGTGGTGAGCATTGTTGAAAGCCCTGGGTGCAGTTTTATCTGTTGGGTTACAATAATAAAAAACTACAATAATTAAGATTTATAATTATACCTGATTATTAACCAATAGTAAAACTGTTTTTGACAGTTTACTACGTAGGTTATTCAAGAGCAGGATGAGGAAACAATTCTGGCTGTGAAAAGCCTCCTTTTTATCCTGAAATGGGGTGGAAAGGGTGCTAGACCTTTCCACTTAGAGGAAGTGAAGATTTTTTCACTCTCTAGTACTGGCTTGTGGTTTGCAAACAGCCTGTATAGCCTGTATTGAGCTCAGATGTGGTTTTGAAACCACATCTGGGCAGTTTTCACCAATACAGGGTGAAAATTTTTATCTGGGGACCCCACAGCCCAATTCTGATGTGTATGACATGTAGAATGCTGTACAGAAACTATATGGGACCCCATTATTGACTTAAATATGAGGTATTGAAGTAGAAACATTCTTCTTTGTCTATTTGACACCTCATATTCATGATTATGGGATATTATCCCATGGTAAGGCTGTATATGACAGCAGGTGGGAATCTGACTTTAAAACAGCCATAACTTTGTCAATTCTTGAGATATCAACCTCAAAATTGGTTCAGTGTGTAGCCCTGTATGTGCTCTACACAATAGTACCTCATTGGATATGGGTATCATTAAATATGGCAAAGTTATCCCATGTACAAGATTTTTGTACATTTGCGTGGTAGGCAAAAAGCTGTATTGAGCTTATCTGCCCCATAACTTTTGTTCTAGTTGAGCTATGGGGAAATGGATGACACCATAAGATAGCCCTGATTGTTCTCTTTCCAAAAAGACCCTACTTCAAGTATCCCACACTAAAACTGTAGAAGTTAGATGAGGTGAATTTTTTGTTCACCCTTATTTGGCCTATAATTGACCATAACTCAAGTAATATTGGTGCTAGCTCAGTTTGGCTGGTACAATTGGATAGCTCTGGCTTAGAGCTTCATTTTGAATACCCATTTGATGGGGTAAGCCTCTCCTTCTGGATTTTAGATGAGAGGTGAAAATTAAGGTTTATGCTCAGCAATAACTTTGAGCAGGAATAACTTTGTAATTTCTTGTCCTATGGTGATGGGACTTATATTTTCAGAAAGAGGTGAGTTTCCTCTTTCTTTTGATACCTTTTTAGCTGATTTGGCTCAGCTCCATGTTTTGGTGGTATCTTGGCTATACCATTGGTTTATGGTATTTTGGCTGTCATGCTTGTGCTCTGGTTTTGAGTCACAGGCTGACAGTAAATTCCAATATTCAGGCTTGAATTTAAGGTTTTAAGAACTGTCAAAACTTAATTAAGCTTAAAAAGCTTAAATAAGCTTAAAATTTTAAGGTTACAAGCATTAAAACCTACTCAAAAGCTAAGGTTTGGTGTGTATTGCTATTTTATGTGGAAAATTAGCAATAACTTCAAAAATTCATTAAAAATCCAATTCTTAATGGATTTGCTTGAAATTTTCACACAGCTTCCAATTTAATGATATCTATATATAGATTAAATTTTAAGTATCTTTTATAAAGAAATTTCCTGGGTATTTAGCCTGGAAATTTACTCTTTTAATTAAAGCTCAAAGAAAATTATAATGTCTTTAAAAATTAATTAAAAATTGAGTTTAAGAAATTTCTGCTTGAAACTCTATCTTTAAGTTGTTCATGTGATGAACTTTAATATAAATAACTTTATTTATATTAAAAACTTAAAATAATTAGTTTAAATGAGGATTAAAGTTACATGGAGTTAAGAATAACACTGATAACTTTAAATTGGAATTAAAAATAAGTTACCTTAAGTTAAGAACTTTATTTTTAAGCATGGCTTTTCAGTTTTGACCTGAGCATGCCCTCTATATTCATTATGAATCATGAGAGCTGCTCCAAGGATATAAAAAGAGTCTTTTCATCACTGTTTTTGTCCATCATTCATTATTAATCCAATCATATTAGAAATTTAAACAGGTAAAGTTTTATTAAATATAAAATCTTATTATTAAAGTAATTCTTAAGTTATTTTATTCTTTATTAATTAAAATTAGAGAATTGAAATCATAGAATTCAGATTATTGTTGTAATCACCAATAATATATTTTATTATATAAAATTATCATTTTAAATATCTTCCAAAAGTCCAGAAATTCCTCTTAAAAACTCTTTAATCTTAATTTTTATTATAAAAAGTTGTTTTATCTTTGCAAATATTAATTTTTGGCGTGTTTTTAACTTATAATTATTATTTAATATAATAACTGTTGTTGTTTAGCTTGTTGTATTAAATAAATATTATAAGTAAGTTTTCTCTAAGGTTCTATATTTTTTTATCTAGTATTAGTTTTTTTTTATAGAATTTTTCTATAAGAATTATTTCTGCACAGTGTGTGTTTTAATTCTTTTATAAATAATATTCATATTATTTATAAGTGGTTAATATTCATATTTTCCATGTGTAATTCTCTCATTAAGAGCTTTACACTTCTCATTGTTATAATTGTCAGTGACTATAACAATAATAGAATAATTATAATTTATTATAATTATTATATTTTTCTAATAATAATTAAATTTTTTTTTTATATAATTATTTTTAATAATTATATTTAAATTTGTGGTTATAGTATTTCATTATATTATATATTTCTGCTGAGGACAGTCATAGTACTCTTGATATTGCTACTTTTATTAAGAGTTTCACAGACAAACCTTACAGAAATCCTTTTTGAAGATGTGATTGCTAGTTCACGCAAAATAGAAGAGAAGAAATATGGGAAAAAAATACCTTTTAGGTCTTGAAAATTAATAAAATTCAAAAAATGGTATTTTTTTTTGTTGATTTATAAAATGGATTTTAAAAAATTGAAGCTAGATCAGAGAAGTTATAAGGTAATAAAATAAACTAATTGGGTCATTTTAATTCTTGAAATTGAAATTATTCCTTTATTCAACTTTTTTTTATAACTTTTTTGAGAGAAAAATGTATTTAAAGCTTAAAGAAACAACTTAGTTTTATTTTTTAAATACATTTTTAATCATGAAAACAATTTAACTTTTATTTTGTATTTTATTTATTCATTTTTCTAATTAGCCTCTTGATACTTACTCAAATAGGAAAAAAGGACAAAAGACAACAATTTTCATTTCTATATAAAATCAGAATCATCTTTATATATAATTCAATATATATGAAATTGGAAAATTCAAGTAGAATTTTGGCTCATTGATATAAGCTCTTTAGATTTATTTCAGTATATTTACTATTGAAGAAAAACTAATTCCCTTTTTTCTTAGTCAGGTCTGATTTTTTTTTTCAGAAATTTTGATTTAAAACAAAGTTTTCAATCTAGTTAAATTGCTTAATATAACCATTTTAAGTCTAAAAAAAGGGACATAAAGCCTAAATTTTATTTATAGAATTTTGTGAGATATTTGAGAAAAATTGAAGGTCTATATTTAACAATCAAGGGAAAAAATTATGTTACTTTCAGTTTTGTTTTTCTTTTTTTTGGACATCACTCATATCCAAAGTTTCAACTCTTGTATTTTTTATTGAAAAAAAGCTCTTAACTTTTCCCATAGATATTTCAGTATAATAATGGATCTTAAATTTAATTATGAGTTCCAATTAAAAGGGTGTTTTCAAACCTCATTAATGGAATCATATTCTATAACTTTTAATATTTCAGCTCCTAAATTTGGCAAAGCATTTCCAAACTGTAAGTTTTTTTATTAATTTAACAATCCAAAAAGTTAAAAAAAGTTGATAAAGCTCAAGTTAAAAAAGCCTTGAAAAAAATGAAAAAAATGCATATTTATTATTATTTATGTATACATTTATCTTTTGTTTTAAAAAAAGAAAAAAGTGATTGTTTGATTTTCTGATTGTTTCTCCTTGTTTAGAACATAGGAAACTTTTGATTTAGTGAATTTTCTATTTGTTTTTTTGCAATTAAAATTAAGGCTATTTCAATATTCATTTTTTAATGCTATTTTTTGAGTAGAACTCATACCTAGTTTTTGTGACCCAAAGCCTGGAAAAGCTTGAGGGGTTCCTTTTCTTATTTGTTTTGGTCATAAGCTTGTCAGAAGCATCTTTGGAATTGGGCATTTTTTTTATGGAGCTTGGTGCAATAAAGGAAAGATTAGCATTTTCCCCAAAATAGGTTTCATAGTGATATTGAAACCACAAGCAATGCTCATGTATCAATTTTGAAAAGGAAATATCAAAAAGGAAACAATTATAAAGGTAAATCAATGATTAATTAAAAAAGAAAATCAAATGGATGAATGAACAACTGATCAGAATGGATAATTAGACAAAACACAAACAAAATGGGGAATAAATTCTTTAAGAAGAGAAAAGAATGTGCTGGGTGGTTTAATTAAAGGAAGAATTTTGAAAGTTCAAGATTAGTTGAGAATAAAAGGTCCATAATTGAAATTAAATCCAACATAAAACAAGTAATATAAACAAATTCCCTTTGAATCCAACAAAATTTGAATTAGCCCAAGTTCGATAAATAAAGGAGGAGTACATGAATCATATTGATTGAGATTAGATTGAATGAGGAGAAAAAAACATGATTGAAGATATGATGAGTTTTGATTGAAAGGCAAGCTTATGTGTATTGATCTAGATCTAAATGAGGCAGATTAAACGATGATAAGGTAAGAATTGAGAATTTGATAATATTTTAGACGATGAAAATAAGAAGGACTTACTAGACTCAATTCCAAGGTCCAAACACGCCTTACCCAAAGTTTTACCAGATAAGAAGGTTGGTTTGGCAAGTTAACTTCTAATTCACTAGTATCCCACCAACATTTTCTCTAGAATAAGGAATCTCAATGAGAAAGAAAAATGAATGATCAAAGCTTGAAAGGAATTAGAAGAGATATCAAGACTTACGGCAGGTTTCCTCCAAAATAATAATAATTTTTGAGCTGTTGCAAACTGATTTGAATTAATTTGAGGGTTAAGAAGTTGAGAAGGGTTACTTGGGCCGGTGATTTGAATTCCATCAGGATGATTATAAGTGATACCAGTTTTGAGTAAGACTAAACCGAGTGAAGTGATACAACATCTTTTAGGTTCCATGGATCGATAACCCCATTGATCATCACGATTGAAGCCACTTTTTTTGTGAAAAAAAATAATCAAGAATGAAGATTAACTGATAAAACAAAGATGATTTTCGAACAAGATTGAATTGAAGACTTACCTCATACAAAGCATATCGATTAAATGTTGTTCGGCAAGATTATTTTCACGATTAATATTTTTTTGAAAGGGCGTAAAGATATTTTTGTTCTCCAAGAGTGAATCGCCGCAAGTTTGTTTTAATTGAATTAAATTATGATGTTGAGGATGAGGTAGCTTTGAATCTGAATTTGAACCAAGATTAGGAGGGATAACGAAATATTCCAATTCTTCACGTAAAGCGATGATAGCCTGATGAGAGAATAAAGGAGATTGAAGATTTGGGGGTAGATTCAAAGGTTGATGAAGATGATTAAGGTCACGATTTAAAGAGCCATAATAAGTCAGACGAGCATCATTGAAGAATTTTAAGATATAAGCTAAACAAGATCCATCGAACTGAGCAGAATGAGATCCAAGTCAGTTTAGGATTTCGGATCAATTCAAACAGTTTTAATCTCACGTCGACATAATAGATCTCATGATCCGATTCGTTGATTTGGTCCGAATGATCTAATTGATTATCCTGATGATGCTGTTGCTGCTGCTGTTGATGCTTCTGACTGAGGACCAGGCCGTTTGGGAACAAGCACAACAAGATAGATTCAGGTAATTCCATCAAATCATCCCTATCCAAATCGAACAGCTGGTTCCGCAAATCGAGTTTGACGTTCGACGATTGATTGGAGGTGAGATTGGACGTTGACGAGATCGGTGGCAAGGTCGATGAGATCAAATTAGGATCTGGTACGCTGGTCAGGATGGATTCGGTCATGATTTGGAATTTTTTAGATTTTGGAATTTGGAAATTTGGAAATTTTGGGGGGAAATGGAAAATTTTAAATTCTGTTTCTGTTCAATTTCAAAATACTGGCAATTTCTCAATCAATATCAACACCAAAAGATTAGAAATCTTCTACTCAAATTCAACAAATCACCCACTTCCACATTAAAATCAGCCTGGGCGCTTAGAGTTAGCTTGAAAAAGATCATAAATTGAAAATTTGGGCTTAAGATGGCTCAAATTAATTTCAAAACTTTCGACCTCAGAAATTCATCAAGTCGATCCAATTTAATTCATCCTTGAAATAGCTTGGAAAGTCAATCTTAGGCTCTGAGTACAATCTTATACGCTCAAGTTGGATTCAATTGATTTCAATAGAGGTAACTTTTGAATTTTAAATTTTATCATTTATTTCTTTTTCCTTAAAGATTCATTGGATTTCTACAAATGCTCTGGTTGGAATTCAATCAAAAACACTAAACTAGATCGCATTAACAGCAATACTTTTTGATCTACTTGAATTTTATTCTTGCATTTCTGATACGCATTCCTAGGAATGATTTTAAGATTCAAAAATTAATGAGAAATGTTCAGCCACTTAAATTATCATCCATCACTTACCCAACCACCTTTCAAGTTTTCTTTCCATAAAGTGACTTTTCCATCACCGGCAGTGACAGCTAAAACATTTCCACCGATACTCCAGCTTACCCTCCAAACTGGTTGATTGAATTTACCCTGATCATTGCCACTAGGATCAAGTAAATGTTGCTTCCAAGGCGCATTAGGACCATCTTGAGTCCAAACGTTGACGACTTGGTCTTGACCGGCTGAAGCGAGATAAGTTCTAGCTAGACCGATACTTGGTGAATAAGCTACATCCCTAACCCAATCTGAATGACCGCCTTCTAAGGTTTCAGCTAGTTCCCAAGTTTGAGTGGCTGGATTGAGTGACCAAATTTTGATTAAACCATCACATCCACCTGTTGCAAATTTTTGTTGATCTGATAAAGTTGGCTGTGAGCCGGTTGGTGAAGTTATGGAGCCTGGGAGACCAAATGGAGCCCATGATACTGCATTACAACCGATTGGATGCGCAATAAACAAAGGAGCATCCCAAGTTCCATCATCTAATTAATTTAATTTACAAAAACGAATTACCCAAAGAGTTAATGATGAAAGGGGTCAATTAAAATTAAATAGATGGATTACCTTTAAAGCTTAAAACAGATACTTTTCCATCTGAGCTAGCACAAGCCAAAATAGGACCATATTCATGTGGGGCCCAAGAGATTGAGTTAACTGATTGATGAATTGAAAACCAAGAATGAAAGGATTAGATGGGAGATTTAGATTAGATCATCAAGTGAATGAATTGATGAATACCGGAGGCTGAATGTAAGGTATGCTCTTTAATTTTCTCCCAAGTTGACTGAGTTTGGTTAGATGAAGGGTTATTAGTCGAGTTGTCTCTCCAAACAAAGATCTTGCCATCGTAGGAGCAGGATGCTAGGATTGAACCGACTGATGATGAAATTTAAAAGTAGATGAGATCTTCAAGTTTGTAATTTTAGAAAGATAAATCATACGAACATTTCGGATGAGCCCAGCTAACTTGCCAAACTGGCCCATCATGACTGCAAGATTTCCAACGCGATCCACATCAAGATGAGAATGTAATCGATCCAGATCAATCTTCATACGAACACGTTCAAGCTGACGGATGATCCTTACCCTCTTAGAGTGTCAACCAAACGATATTTGGGTTCTACAGCACTTGGATCGATGATATCGAAAACTTTGACAGTTTTATCGGATGAACAGGTTGCTAGTCTCTTGCCATAAAAGTCCATTTGAGCATCATGCTGATGATTTGATTTGATGTAAAATTAAAACAAAGAAATAATTAATTCGATAATCTTTCAAGTATTCTTGAGAATTTCTTAAAATTTTAAATCAATCACAATCATATCTTCATGATGAGTCTCGATTTGAAGTGCCAGTTGATTAGGATTAGATTGAAGCAATGTCTGAGAATTTTAAAAATTTATTAGATCATCATTCAAAGTCAATCTCGTCAAATTAATGACTCACCATATTGAAAATTTGGAGATTTGGAGATTTCGAAATTTGGAGATTTGGAGATTTTGAAATTTTTGGAAGAAGCTTTTCTGGAAAAAACTTTTTAAGAAGCTCCAAAAAATGGAAAAACAAAATCACACTTGTAATAATTTTGGATCCTCAGCCAATTCAATCCATTCAAATCAAAATAAAAGATCACATCCTCAGAAATTCAATCGTTCTCACAATCATCACAAGGTAAACTTTTTAGCTTCCATGCAAAATTTAATAAAAATCTCAAATTTTATATCTTCGCTAACGAAAATTGTCTTCAACACAGAAAAATCAAAAATTTAATCATCAAAATAATAAAGTCATTTGGTTCAAAAGATCAATGATCGAAGACCCTTGGTCAAAGCTTGTTAACGATTAACTCACAAAACTAAATACTTCTTCCTAAACAATCTCCCAAAGGAAATTCACAAAAAAATTTATTAAATAAACAATCATGTTGCTGTATTGCTCTTTAAAATCAACTTCGTTAATTCCAAGGGGTTCAACTGACAATATACGTACAGTACATATTTTTTTAAACAAAATCAAGTCAATCACTCAGATAAAAGCTGAAAACAACCAAAAAACGAGAATCAAATCTAATAAATCACATACGATCCCAGCGATTTTGAAATTTAATGAAAAAAAAATCATTCAATAATCAAAACCTTTGATTTCTTTTTTAAAAATTAAAATTAAAAGTTCAAAATTCAATTATGTTCCAAGCAGCTTATTTGAAATATTATTGTAAATCTAACAAAAGTTTATTAGAGTATAATTGAGGTGTAAGTTGAAAAGAATTCTTTTGATTGTATATAAATTGTTTATTTAAGAAAAAGGACAAATTCAAATCAAAATCAAAATCAAAATCAAAAACACTTGTAAGGTTTGTTTTTTGGCAGAAAAAAGAGAGAAACAAAAAAAATATAACATAAATTTCATTTAATTTTTCTATCCAAAAAAAATAAAAATAAAAAATAAATAAAAATAATTTAAATTTCTCGTTTTAAAAAGATAAATAAATAAATCAATCTAAATTTTATGAATAATCAGCTTTAAAATTGAAATCAAAATATTAGAGTTAATTTTACTAATTATGAAGGGAATTCAAAAACATATTTAAAAAAATTTATAATAGTCCCCCTCAAAGTTGGCAAATGCCACAACCAAAACACCTTGGTTTTTTACAACCCAAATACCAAATTTAATTCTGGGTGTTTTGTAAATATCACACCTCAAAATATGTGGTGTTTTCAGCTCAATAAACTCAATCTTTCACCCCAAAATCCAATATTTTTTTGAGAACTTGAATCTAAATTTATTTCTTCTCAATTCATCATGCCCCCAGCTCACAATACAAACAGCTTTTTTTAGATTTGCAGACAGCTGCATATGATACTGATGAAGAGCTGGAGGAAGACTTTCTCTTACTCAATTATTTCCATGAAAAACAATATTTAACCAACCACAAGTTTGATCAACCACCATATATTTACCAAAGTAGTGATTTGGCAGCCTTACCATCTTGGAAATTTCAGCAACTATGTCAAACCTTGTATACAGGCTTTCAAGACTTGATCCAACTTATTAGTGTGGACAAAATTTTCCAGAACAATGCAAATTTAAAGCAAAATGATATTGGTATACAATTAGTTGTAGCACTTTGCTGATTTGTTAGCAGTGGTACTGAATCTTCAGTTGGAAAGCATTGGGGCACTGTTTGGAATTGTTCAGGGAACTGGCATTATCTAAACCAAAATAATAATTTCAGCATTATTAGAACAAAAGTCATCTTATCTTGCATGGCCCAAGCATGATGAACACAGTGAGCTATCTCAGGTGATGCAAGCAGAAGGACTTCCTGGTTTAATTGGGTTTATTGAAGGAATCTTGATTCCAGTATTTCAAAGGCCACCCAATAATTCAGAAGTTTATTTTGTTAGAAAAAGCAAGTATGTAAATTGATATACACAAATGATAAATTGTATTTTTGGGATAGCTACTCAATATCAATTCAGCTTGTTTGTGATGTGAATAAGTGTTTTTGGGCCTTACATGTTGGTCTTCCACGCTCAGTAAATGACTCAAGAGTATTCCAGAATATGAAAATTTACAAAACTCTTGAACAATTCTTCTCCAAAAATCAATACTTACTGGCTGATTCATCATATTCAGGTTCAAATCATATTATTCCAGTATATAAAGGAAATTTGAACCAAAACAATGAGCAAAGCAAATTTAACTATTATCTTTCTCAAACATGGATCCATATTGAGAATGCCATTGGTATGTGCAAAGGAAGTTTGTCTATTTTGCAGCAAATGCAATTTCAAATGAAAGGACCTGAAGATATTCAAAATTTTGTGAATTGGGTAATGACCTGTGTAATATTACATGATTTTTTGGCACAAATTAGTGACCAATTGATGAAAATGTATGATGATGAAGACCCACCACAGCTGCAAGTAATAAATTAAGGACCACATATTGGAATAGGCCCAAATATCTGGGAAAAAATCAAACCATTTACTTTGGATTGGTATAATAATAAATCTTAATTATTTTGTATGAACTCAAAAAAAATTTCAACATAGTTAAATATTTTCATTTAGAAAAACAATACAAATTCTGCTTGTTGAAGCCATTCTGCCCAAGTTTTTATTCTTATTTCAGCTTTTGTTTTTTTTGTTAATTTTTGCATTCAGATCTTATTTTAAAAAATAAATCCAAAAGTTAGTCTCATTCTCATAGGCTCTAGGAGGAATTTTTACTCAATCTTTTCTGATTTCTTTTTCAATTTTTTAGGAAAAAACCAAACAAATGAGTTTTTTTGGCTTATTCTCACTCTCAGTACCTCTGGGAGGCTTTGCAACTTGAAATCCATCTTTGGAGTTTTTTCTATTATTTTATTTTGACTTTTTTGTTTAAAAAAACAAAGAAAGATAGTGAGTTGTTCTTTTTCATTTTTTCTTGCTTGCTCTCACTTTCTGTACTTTTATTAACTTATTATTATTTTTTTAAAAAACAAAAAAATAAGTATTTTTTATTTATTTTGCTTGTGCTCACTCTTAGTACCTCTGACAGGTACTCTTGTTAATTTATTATTATTATTTTTAGTATTTTTGAAATTCTTTTAAAAAAAGCCCCCAAAAAGTGTAAGTTTTTTTTCTTATTTTTTCTCACTATTTACTGTTGTTAATTAAGTTTTTATTTTTAATTTGTTTTTTCATTTTATTTAAAAAAAACAAAACAAAAGGTACTATCAGTACCTCTAAGAGGTACTTGAGTTATTTTTTTTCTTTTCCTTGCTCTTACTCTCAGTTCCTCAAGGAGGTACTTTAGTTAATCAATTTCATCTATTTTTAGTTTTTTTGAATTTCTTTAGAAAAAAAACCAAAAAAAAAATGTAACTTTTTTTTTAATTCCTTTAAAAAACAAAAAAAAAGATAAGTTTTTTTGTTCTTTTTTCTTTCTCTCACTCTCAGTACCTCTAGGAGTTTCTTTAGTTAATTAAATTTATTTCATTTTTGGTATTTTGATCGCTCTCATTCTCAGTGCCTCTGGGAGATAATTTTATTAATTAATTTTAGCTTTTTTAGTTTTGTTTTGATTTCTTGAAGAAAAAAACAAAAAAGGTAAGTTTTTTTTTGTTCTTTTTTCTCATTCTCACTCTCAGTACCTCTAGGAGGTACTTCAGTTAATTATTTTTTTGTTCTTTTGCTTTCTCTCACTCTGAGTACCTCTAGGAGGTACTTTGGCTAATTAATTTTATTTTTTCTTCTTTTCCTCACTCTCACTCTCAGTACCTCTAGAAGGTATTTTAATGAATCATTTTTTCAGTTTTGTTTTCATTTCTTTAAAAAAAATCACAAAAAGGTGTGTTAGTTTTTTTGTTCTTTTGCATGCTCTCACTCTCAGTACCTTTAGGACATACTTGTATTAATGAGTTTTCTTTAGTTTTTGATTATTCTCATTGAAAAACCACTCAAAAAAAGTGAGTGAGTTTCTTTTTTTTCTTGCTCTCACCCTCAGTATCTCTAAGAGGTAGATTATTAATTCCTTATTATTTTTTTAGGTTTTTCAAAAATTCTTATAAAAAAAGAAAAAGTAAGTTTTTATTCTATTTTTCTCACTCTAACTCTCAATACCTCTATGAGGTGTTTCTATTGAGTTTTTTAAGTCTTTTGTTATTTTATTCAAAAAAATAAAAAAATGTGAGTTTTATTCCTCTTTTTTTTCTCTCTCCTACTGTTAGTACCTCTAGGAGGTGTTCTTTAAGTATTTTATTATTTACTTGAAAAAATAGAATTGTTTACCCAAGTAAGTCACATAAAAAACAAGTTTCTGAGGCTATTACAGAAAAGGTAAATTGCAAGGAAAGTGAATTCATTTTATAATTATTATTTGATAAAGTTGGAATTGAATATTAGTGCCCTTATAATATCTGTGACTGCATCATATACTGAATAGGTGCAGCTTATATGTGTTGCCCACCATCAAATAAATTATTTACAATATTTGATTCCAATTTTATTTAATTTTAGTAATATTATTTCCTTCATTAGATACCTTTTTTAGACAATAATGAGAAACTCATACCATCCAGCTACAAAGCCCCCACAATTCAGATGAAAATGCTGATGATTATTCTGAATTATATGATGTTCCACTCATAAAAGTAGCAAGAAGAAATTTTCAAAACATAAATAAAAAAGTCTTGGAATTACAAGGGAATTTTAATTTTTGAAGAATAATGATAAATTTAACACTATTTACTCTAATTGCACCCTTTTCCTTTCCCCAAATAAAACTTTAATTGCCATATTAGATTTTTTACCATTTCTAAAATTACTCCAGAAGATCAAATTGAATGGAATCACCTTTCACACACCTTATTTCAAGATAACAAATGCTTACAGAAAGTAACAATCAATAAGATACTCTTGGATGGTAGGAATAATTGAAAAAGAATAAAAGCATTGGATTCTATGGATTGACAAGTAAGATCAAAAAAATATTTAAGACTGGAATTATCAGGCGCCAATGCTAGCCAGGCTTGGAATTTACCCTCAAAAACAATTTCAACATAAAGCCTCTGGAATCTTTCATGGAGAACAACAAAAAATTCTAAATAATGAACTTCCATCTTTTTCCAATACTTTTCATGATGATGTAACTATTCAAGACTTTGCATAATCTTTAAAGTTGACCAAAAATAAGTTTTCCAATAATCCACATAAAGACTTTGATGCTTCAATAGTGGAAGTTGGATGGTGATTGAAAGTTGGTAAAATAAATGGATCATTCAATAAAAATCCAACTGAGAAAGTATCAAATGGGCATTTCATATTTCCTGAAAATAACTTTGCAGTGTATTTTTCTCAAACTAATGGAGTTTGTCAAATAATTTGGAGGCCCAAGGATTTAATTCATTATACTGAAAGCCCTAATGATACTAGTACTGATATATTCTTGGGACTTTCTGTGCAGGTTTCCAAAAGATTAGCATGTTTCTGTATGTCACATGATATAAAATCTGATAATGTTCTTCAGATTAACTGGCATTTTTCTTTTAGTACTTGAGATATTAATACCCACTAATAGCTATTAAATACTGTATATACTAAGTAAATCACCACTCATTACTATCAAAATTTACATAAAATATGAAATTAAAAAACCCTATGGATTCCAAAAAGCATCTCAGTTTTTTAATTCACATTGAATCCTGGAACACCAGATAAATACTTCAGATATATTGCATTTAGCATTTATTAAAGTGCAAAATACATTACACTATTGTATCAATAACATCACTGCTTGTTGATTAAATTCATAATGGACTCAAAAGTTATGTTGCTTACTTATTCAATTGTAAAATTGAAATTGCAAGTTCATTTTGAGAATTCAATTGAAGACTCAGCTTTCACTCTTCAAAATCACTCTGTGTTTTCAATTTCCTTTCCTCAAAGCTTCATTAATTCTCCTATTTTTCCCTTTCAAACAATATTTCCATCTTTTTTCCAGATTTAAGCCTTCACAAGTGGCTCAATTTCAACTTCTTTCTCCTCTTTCCACTTCATTTTCTCCCAACCCAATCTTGAAATCTCACTTTCATTCCATGCTATTCAGGATAATAATCTCATATAAGCTCTATTTACAGATATAAAAAGTATTACTACTCACCCTCATGATGGGAATTAAATACAGATGCATATTCTGGCATGGAGTGATTTTCATTTTTGTGATGAACCACTCTTGGTATTCAAATTCTTTAATGATTCATGCTTGATAGTACTTTTACAGAAAGTAGAAAAGAGAGGCTTCACAGATGATTCCACTTTTTTATCCTCATTCAAACCATCATCAGTAATATTCATAATAAAAGATCAATCTGTGAAGTTTCTGAATAGGTACACTTCTTTCCTCTATTTGTATTAATTCCAAAAAATTACAACAATGTGAGAAATAATTGAAAAGAGTAATAAAATACAGAATTTTCCTTTTCTTGATCCTCTTCTACAGACCCATAAGTATATATTTTATTGTTTTCATTATCATTAGGGTTTAATTGGGTGGTATGTGCATCTTGTAGCTAACAATCTACTGATTAATTTGAGTCTTTACTGATAATATAAAGAAGATATCACATAATCCATCACTATCCAAAGACTTAAAAAACTCAATTGAATCTATATTTAGCATATTACAAATGGCCATCAAAGCTATATTTTCCTTCTTACCAAAACACTCATCCATTTTTTGATAGCATGGAAAAAGATATTGGAGTTTTTGAGCCATTTTATGAATACCCTTTTTGCTTTCATCATACGTAACTCTTGCCCTAGTGGAGCTTTCAAAATTCTTTGAAAAAATATATTTCTATTTATAATTGTGCCATTGGTCTTGCATATTGTTTGATGTAAGTTTTGATATGTTTTTTGATCTCTTGTTGAATTCATTTGCCATCAATTGAAATCCAGCTTGCTTTTATAATGGCGGGCATCCAACTGAGGTCTTTCCAGAAGTGCCAAAACAGGCCTCAAAATTCTTCTTGACTTTAAGCCAGTTGATTATAACAAAATTATTGGAATTTTTAGAATTTCCGGAGGATCTTAAATCAGTCTTAGATTCATTTTCAGCTGAGGGACATTTTGGTGGCATTGGATTGCAATCTCAATGGATAATATGAATAAGGAAGATAACTGGGAGTTTGTAGATTTTTTTCACTTCAATAATAATTCATTCTAAGGATGAGTATTCCTGCTTTTGAAACCTAACCTCAATTATCTATGAAATACCAAGACTTAATTTATATAAAAATTCATGTGTTCAAAGCTCAATATTGCATGTGATTCAACTCCAAAACTTGATAAATATGAATATGCTTTTAGCTCAAGATCTTACATTTAATTAGCTTAATATTTATCATCTCTGTGGGGGGCTAATATTTCTTGAACAAAAAAAAAGTTTCAAAATGTCAAAAACTTTAATTGGAAATATTTTAATTATTTATAAAATCAAAATGAATCTTCTTTTTATTTTTTAATGTTAGTATAAATTCTGTGCTATTGATTTTTATTCCTCAATTTCTTGTGATTTTAATTTAGGATTTTTTTTCAAAATAAAAAGTCAATTAATAATAAAATTGAAAAATAAAACAAGGAATGTTTTCTTTGAAAAAAGGAAAAGATATAAGATTTTTTTTTCTTTTTATCCAGTTGAATATCATTTAAAAATTAGACCAAGACCTTTTTTTAATTTTTAAAAGAAAAAGGAGAATTGTCACAGGGGCTCTTGGGGAAAAAAGAGTGGCCTGGAACTCAGGAATCAGGAACTCACATGGAGGGCTCAAAAGGGATAAACAAATAACTGAAGATTACATTTCTTTAAAAAAGATCTAGAGAACTAAATATATGCCAAAGATAGGAAGAAGGGAAGCCAGAGGCCAAGGATGATAAGAAGAAGCCAAAAGACAAATAGACAGCCAAATGAATCCTTAATTCACTTTTTCAACATGCCAGAAATGACAATGGAATTAGTGAAGGATATGAGCACCAATATCCACTGACAGGAAGAGAAGAAGCTGCAAATGACTGAATTATAAATATTAGTATTTACTTCCAAGAATGAAAAGAAATTAATAATAAAAATCAATTCAATACATAAATTAAGTGGTTAAAAAGTACCCAATGGTGAAAAGGTGGCCAGCATATGTGAAAAGTTGAAATACTGATCTTGGAGGGTTGATCAACCAACTGTATTTACTGTTTTGGGTAAATAAAGATATGAGCATCTTAAGAAATGAACTGTGTGTCTCAAATTCCCACAGTGGAAAATGAACTGACCCAAAAGGGTCAATACCATGCAGGTAGCCTGAATACAGCCTGTATGGACCAACTAAGTTGTCCAAGAAGTGTGGGAGCTCTTGATTCCTTTAATTTGTAGTATTCCATGGCTTATTAGCCCAGTTTCAAGTTAAATTTCATTTATAATACTATACCTTGAAGACTGAAAAAAGAAAAATTAATAATTAATCATTAAAAATAGGGGAAATTAGTAGTAAAATCAATTGAAACTCATATATAGGTATAACCCCATAAGAAAAATCATTGAAGAAGAGTCTATTTGATTACAATAATAACAATAAAATAAGGAAAAGATAGCAAAAATGTTAAAGTTACCAGTGAAAGGGGTAGTGCAACACTCAAGTTACCCTAGATCTGCTCAACCTTTGGGTTACTCAGCAATGCAGTAATTAAACTGAGGCCACTTCAATAAGGAATAAATTAAAACTGTATTAATCAACAGTTACAAGACAAAAAGAAAAAAATCAATTAATTTATGCAAGGAAAATCCATCGAAACATTAAATTACACAGCATATCTGTGGAAATAAAAGCACAGCCACCTGATAAGCCAGTAAATATAAATTAAAAACAGAATCTAAGTTAAATTAAGGAAAACTAAATCTCATACAGGACAAGTAGAATCCCCACAATACACAGAATTCTAAGCCTACAGTTCAAACAGTGCACAGACCTATGGTGCGTTAAATATACAAAATCATCTCATCCCACCAAACAAATGGTGAAATACCTTCAAGAAATGACACCATCCAAAATTCCTCAGAAAAGAGAGTTGAGCCATATTACATAATCATGCATGAAATGTTGCAATCAACTGAAGATATGGTGCAATACCTCCAAGAAATGACACCATCTCAAAATTCCTCACCAGCAAAAACATCTCAGATTACATAATAATACAGAAAAATGGTGCAATAAACCAAAAAATAATATCTCACCACTATAAAAAATTATCCCAGCAAAAAGAAGTGAAAATTTTCAAGTCCCTTGTTTTTGAGTGCTTCTATGGAGAGCCCAAAGAATAAAAATAGAGGTCCTCTCTCCCTCATTTTTTCCACTTTTCCCCATGCAATAAATTATATACCAAGAAGGAGAATAATTATTCATCCCTTACTAGTAAGATAGTCTAGTTATTTTATTAAATTATCATAGACTGATAAGTTCAATTTATAGTGATTTCTAATTACTAGTAGCCAACAGAAGGTCTACTTCAAATTATTAATACACCCTATGCTTAAATTCTTAGTCTTATAATTATAATAGTATCAATAATACTCATAATATTGAGTTTATACCCATAACCTTTACATTATAAAGAAAAAATATTCCTATTATATCTTCATATTAAAAAAACAACTTTACAAATATATAATATTCTATAAAAAACTTACACTTATATCATATTATATCACTAATATATTTAGCAAATATTCATTGTATATTAAGAAATATCTTACAGATATTTTATTAAAGATCTTATTGCTATATTATATTAGAAATTACCCTCTCAAAAAATCAATTATTATAAAAGATATAAAATCAAATTCAATCTACCCTTATACTATATATTAGTGCTATTGTATTAAATCAAGCTCTTATACTATTAAGTTCTTACCCTTAGATCATTTTATATTATCATTTAAAAAATTATTATTTTATACTTTTTCTAAATTAGAAGTTACTTATATGATTATTGAATATGTCTGATAGAGACTTCTGAGAAGTCTTCTCTAGTTGTAAAGCCACAATCTTAATATTGATTTGTAAGCTCTACAGGGAGATTGTTTAGTATATTCAGAGGGTCAGCTAAAACACCATTAGCAACCTTGGTTACAGGATTATTTCAGCAATTCAAAACTGTTTACCGGTGATTTCTCCCTCAAAGACTTCGTTATACAATCCCACATCTGTTGTCCCAACAGTGGTGGTTTCAACTTTAACATTCAATAATCAGTCAGTAATCAAAAAAGAATATAATTAAAGGAGCTTACCTAACAGAAAATATATCATTTATAAAGAATTAACCATCAACAAATTTATAAAATCTGGAATATGTAAGCAAATCACATTCCAAATAATCATCATCATCACCATCACCATCACAATCCTCAAGTCAATAATACCATTTTTATTATCCAGGGAAAGAAATAAAACCGGAAAATCATACACCTCAGGATATTGATTCACTTATTTCAGCACCAAGAACAGAACAGAAAGAAAAGCAAGAATTAAGGAGATTTTTCTTCAAGCTAATTCAAGAAGAAAAGAAAAACAAGAAAAGTACAAAATAATCTAAAGGATCAGTTTACCAAGTAAAAATGAATCAACAATCAACATCAGAATTACCACCATTACCTGAAGATACTTTAGAAGGACAGTATGAAGAATAAAGTGAATAAGAGGATCAAAAAGTACAGATCCAAAGTCTTATGAAGAAAATGAAAGATTTCTTATTAACAAAAAGCAAAAAGAAAGGAAGAAGAAGGGAACAAACATCTTACACACCTGGAGCTAGTCCAAGTGAGCCCACATTAACAAGGCATTTTAGGCCTGAAGATTCAAAAATATCACCTAAACCTGGCCCTAGAGAAACATCCACACCCAAGACAGAACAATGATCACAGAGTATCCCAAAGAAATTATTTTTGTCCACACCAAACCATCCCAGTCCATTACAAAAAGAAATTCCTAAGGTAACCTCTTCTATTGTTAAGATAAGGAATAAAGATTATAATATTGTTTTTGATGGTAATAAAGTAGAAAAATTTATCAAGAGAGTGGAAGAAGCAGCTGAAATTGAAAGAGCTAGTGGAGAAGATATAACAAGGAAATTTATTTTTATGTCAGCATCTGAAGAAGTTAAGGAGAAAATTCAAGCTGTGCAAGGATATGAAGAGAAGAACTGGACAAAACTCAAAGAAAAACTTATCACAGAATGGGGAAGAGTAGATCCAGAAAGAAGATATAGACAAGAGTCTTTGGAGAAGCTTTTCACTAATACCAAAAGAGCAAGAGGAATTAGAAACCTAGCTGAATACAAGAGATTCATTGGAGCATATGAGAAGATTGCAAATTATCTATATAAATATGGATATATTAAGAAGGAAGTTGAGCATAATAAAGAGTTTTATTCCAGTATTTCACCAGAAATAAGAACTTCCATAATTAAGGAGATGAGAGGAGATAAGATCATGATCCAAGCAAGGGATGGTGGGTATATTGTACCTGAAATTAAAGTATTGAAGGGCTATATAGAGCAAGAGCTAGAAACTGTGATCATATCAAGGGATAAAGTAGAAGATAAAATTTCCAAGGATGAATTTAACTATCCCAATTCAGATAAGGCACAAGAAAAGAAAGTTAAATTTTAAGATGAAACAATGGAAAATGCCTTGAATCAATTGAAAGAGCTTAATAAGAGAATTAAAGAACAACAAAGACCCAGGATCCAGGATAAAGAAGAAAAAAAGGAAATTAAGGATTTCATTCAGCAAATTAAGGAATTGAAAGAAGCAGTACTACCTCAGAATAAAACAGGAGAGGTATTCAAATAGGAAAATCAAGCAAGGTACCCAAGAGATTACTTACAACCCTTTCCACAAAGGCATGTTTGCTACTTACCAGCCCAAAATTCATCAAAACCATATCTCAAGTGCTATTTTTTTTGGAAGAAGGACACTCATCAAATACATATAATTACCTCATTGAATATCAAAATAAAAAACTTTTTAGTAGACAAGGAGGTGGATTTTTATTTCCCAATTGGAAAAGAATTCCAACAGATGTAAAAATAGCTCCAAAGAAGTTAGTTGAAGAATTTGAAAAAGAGAAAGAATAACTTACAAAGAAAATGAAAGAAGATGAATCTAAAGAGTCATTACCCAAACTTAAAGAAATTAACATAATACAATTAAAGAAAGATGATAGTGCAACTGCTATAGCCAAAGTTGAAAACTGGGTAATTTGGAAACCACCCACTATATCATCAGCCAATGAGCCACTTTTGAATAATTATGGATTAATAACTACTAAATAAAGAAACTCAAGAGAAGAAAATACCAATAAGGATTCTTTAAGATCACAGTCAAAAGTTAAAACACCAATAAATAAAAGACAAAATATACCTGGAGCTTATATTGAAGATGAGCAAAAGGAAGAAGAGAAAACAATTATTCCAAAAAAATTCAAGAAACCTCAACAGGTGAAAAATGACAAAGAAATACTTCCACAAGAACCTAAAAGTGATAAAGCTGAAAATACTCACAAACCAATGAAGAAATTACAAGAAAGGAAGACAACCAAGGAGGAAAAATAAGATATTCAAGAAATTATGGCACAAATTATCAAAAAGGTATTGGATCAAAAAATAAATCCTACCTTGGAAAACATTTTAGTCATGTCACCAAAAGTTTTTTAATCAATTAAAGGACCTTACAGAAGAAGGGAAAAAAATCTGTTAACTGAATTGATACAAAGGAAATTCAAACAAAACTCATAAATCATCATCCAGGTAATTATGAACAGCCAAAATTACATTATGCCTGTCCATTGGGATTTATGGAAGTAGATTTAGGACAAGAAGGAAATGAAATAATGGCATTAGTTGATACATGATCAGAATTCAATATAATACCAGGGTATTCAGAAATCAAAGCAGGAATTACCACAAGATGTGTGAGCCTTAGAGGTAATTTCATATACCCAAAAGACCACAAATACAAAAGTAACATATAAATATAAATAAAATGAATTTATTTATATTATAAAATGAAAATCAAAATATAAATATAAAATTATATTCACAATGAAAAATTTAATTACAATTTAAAAATAAAATTACATTAAATTTTGAAATTGTAAAATTACATTTATACTTGAAAAAATTAAGTAAAAATGAATTTTTAACAAAATTGTAATTAAATAAATAAATTTGGGAAAAAGTTAAATGAAAATTATTATAACTTTTGATCCAATAAATAAACATATAAAAATTATTTCACCATTGGATTCCTCATAAAAAATCAGGTGGAGTCACCTCTGGGTGAAAATTTTGTAACTCAACTCTAAATAAGCTGAAATTAAGTTTTTAGTATTTTCTGTATGAAAATTGAAAATCCTCAAAGCTTGAATTTAATTCAAATCACATGTAGTGTTAATCACCAAGATTTGGGTTAAAATTGAGGTGTTGTGTATATTTTAGAAGCTATGAGGAATTAAAGTATTTTCAATTGAATTCAATTGAAATGTCAAAATGTGCACGTGTATTACATAAGTGAACTTTGATTTACATATGAGGTATCAATTATTACTGTATTGAACTGTACAACTCAATTGAATTACATATTTAAATTATAAGTATAATACATGATGAGGAATTAAAGGAAAAATAGATGGGAAAGATTAAATTTGGGGGGGAAAAGGAACTCCAGCTCTAAGGGGGAGCTAGACCCCTAAAATCCTTGCTGACAGGCATGGGATGTCAAAATTCACGCAAAAGTTCATCACTTTTGGCCTGGAATTGAGTTACAGGGTCTGTGGACTCAATTGATGATGAGGTTTTGATACCAACTGGGGTAGTTTTAGCTGTTGCCAAGAGGGTAAAACTACCCTTAAGATAAAACAATCATAGTAAATTTAACTGGTTTCTACGTCTCTTAAACACATTTTGACGTGTTTTGAAGGCTCTAGGCCAGGTATTGCTATAGTAATGGCTGATTTAAGGGTCTAAAATGGCTAAAAATGGCTTAAACCAGCCCTTTTTTGGTCTAAACCAGGGTTCAATGATGCCATAATTGGCTTTTCTGTTTTCAGACTGTTTTTCACGACTGAAAAGAGTAAATTTTACTTTTGGAGTAAGAAAATTGATGGCTATAAAAGAATGTCTTCTTTGCCCCACTTTTCTCTTCATGTTAGAATCTTTTCCTTTTATAATTAGTTTAAACATTGTTAAACCAATCAATAAAAGATTCTAACCACCTTTCTTAAATCATTTTAAACCTTTTAACCAAGTGAAAAAATTATTATAATCATTGTTTGTAACTGTTATAATCATTTTTACCCCTGAACCACCCCAAAAGTGAATTAAAAGCATCTTTCATCACTGTTAGCTTTGTCACTTTGTTTCCAAATTCAGTCTGGTCACCTTTGAGCATGTTTTCTCTTTAATATTCTTTTTAAAGACTCTGTTCTTTAATGAATTTCTTGCAGTTCATTGCTTAATTAATTCCAATTGAAATTGCTCTTGAAGAATTTCTTTTGTAGCATTAAAATATCTCTTGTAGAGTATTTTTTTGGATGAATTTTTATTGTTGGTAAAACAATAAATTTTTATAATATTATTGTTTCATACTAATAAATTTATAAACAATAAAATTGGTTGTGCTTTCTCTTAAAAATAATATTTCTTACTATTTTTGATTGATTTTTACCTTATACAAATTTTGAGGACAGGAAAAGTACTTGATTTTCAATCAAAGTTTCATATCCACACCTTACATTTGGGGGCCCAGCTGTGATATTTTACCTGTGACATATTTTTTTTACTCTTTTTAAATCTTTTTTCTTATATTGAAAAATTTAAAAACATATAAAAAATACTTATAGTTCAAAAAATCAATAAAAAAAATAATTTATTTAATATTATAAGTGAGGCTTATATTTTAATTTCTTTTTCAAAATATCCTTTTTTTTACTTAATTAATTGGTTTTTTCATTTATTTTAGTGTCTGACAACGTGGTAAGACAAGAAAACATTGAAACAGCCTCAACAGTAACCAGCATTATTCCTGCCAGTACTGTTAATTCTGATCATAATAGTACTATTATTGTGACTCAGAATATTCAACCAGAGCCAATTTATTCTGAATTAGTCAGCTTGGAAATAAGCAATACTCTTCAGAAAGCCAAAGATTTGGCCAATAGTAAGTTTTTTTACATAAAAATACTATTTTAAGCCTTTTTAATCATAAAATATGCCTTCAACTAGATCAGGAGCCAGCTATAACCCCTCAAGCAGCTCCCAGAAAGGTAATAGACGTGATCATGGCAGAGGCCAATCAGGTACAGAAGGAAAAGGCTCAGTTGATGACTTCCAAAAAACTAAAATGGGTCATTCTGAAGCTGATAATACCATTTTACCTTCAAAAAGAGCTGACACCGCCACAACAAGCCTCAGTGGACATATACAAAGCCAGCCACAGTGCATACAACAATGCACTTCAGTTCAAAGAGTACCAGATCCTTGCAGACCTGTGGAAGAATTGCATGAATTCTTACCTGACTGTGAGAAAATTCCTGGGCCATCCCAATACTTGCAAATTGCTCAATGGATGGCATCCATTGATGGAGAAGAAAAACATGATGCTTTTGACACTAGAATGGAGGAAAAACAACCCTCCACCACCCAAACCAGTGCCAAAAACAGCCCCAGTGGTCAGCAGCAGCAATTTCAATGTGAAAAAGCAGCCACAAACTCCAAACAAGGGCAAAGGGAAGGCACCAGCCCCAAAACATTACAGCCTGCGCTACAGAATCCCAAAGATTCAACAGGATGCCATGGAAAATGTATTTCAGATGGCCAGAACCATGATGGAATTACAAAAAAAGGAGGAAGCCAGATTAAAATATCAAAAATGATTTCTGATACTTTTGATTTTATTCCAGAGTTGTATAAAGCTATTTCTGATGTAAAAAGTCATCTTTCTGATAAAAATACATCAATTTGTGACAATCTGGAAAAAAATAACTTGAGTCTGAGCCAAATAAATGATACACTCAAATGCTTTGGAAGAGTTTTAAGAACAATCACAACTTCCAATAATGATAATTCTTATGGCATTAAGATAAATGAACAATCTGCCATTATTAAAGAATTAACAGACAAATATTCTAAATTCAATATTGATGACACAATTGAAACAAGAATAAAACAAGCCATAAGCACTATCAAAGAAGATAATAAAAAAGCTCTTGATGATATTTCAAAATCATTTGCTGAAGTAAAGACAAATATAGTTTCCCTGAAAAAGCATTTTGATACCTCAAGAGAGGAAATATCAAAATTAGAAATAAAGTTAAATGAAGTTATATCTGATAATACTAAACAAACAGAATTATGGAATGAGCTTACATATAAAGAGGATGATCATAAAAAGAATGTCATAAACTCTATACAAAACTTGCAACATGAATTAAGAAATTCACAAGGGTGTAACAACAGTAAAATGAATGGTATTGAACAACTGCTGAACACTTTACCAAGAATTTCTACACCTCTGAATCAAAATGAAGATGCAAGAATTCCCAATCCACAAGTATTGGATATTGAAAATTCACAGTTAAAAAATGATTTTTCTACTTCTTTTCATAACTTAGAACCATCAATGGGCCAAGCACTCTTGAAAGAAGTTTCAAAACTTAAAGAATGGCCTCACTTCAGTGGTGAAGGAGAGTATGACCATATGGAATTCATTAGAGGTATTGAAATGATCAAAGAGGATTTTGATTTACCAGACAGATTGGTAACAGCCAGATTTAACACCTTGTTTACCAAATCAGCTCACAGATGGTACATCAAAATAAGACAAGCACATGGACACCAGAGTTGGGCTTGGTGGAAAACCCAAATCATTAACAAATGGGCAAATGATGCTTGGAGGTTTAAAGTTGAAACAGCCTTTGAATCCGCCAAATGTAATGCTGATAAAGACAAAGCTTTACCATGGTTTTGCCAACAAAAAGACAGATTAACAGCATCATATCCAGACATGTCAGAATTTATGATCCATAGAAAAATTCTGAGAAAATGTGGAGGTGACTTAGAGCATGCTATCAAAAGCAGGACTACTGAAAAATCTTCAGCAGAGGATATTATCAATATATCAGAAGAAGTAACCACCAGAACCAAAATTGGTTCTAGTAGGGTGAATCTCAAAACAAGGTTTAATAAACCTTGTAAAGATTCTGTGGACAAAAACCCCAAAGAAAATTCTAATAATGTTGAGTATAAATCTGCAGATACAGTCAGAAAGTGGAATATTTGCCAAAGCACCACCCATTTAGCCAATACATGTCCAAAGAAGGGGAAAATCAATGAAATTGATATTGAAAAGGAACCTGATGTTGAAAAAGATGACATAATTGAAGACAATTTAGATGATAAGTCATCAATATTTTCTGAATCTTCAAAAGATATAGAAAATATAAATGCCACTTTTGACATCATGGAATCTTATTCCAACTTGCCACAATTGAGCAATGGTCAACTTGATTTATCAAAAGTTCAAGATGCACAACTTATGAAAACAAAACCAAACAGGGGGAAAGGTTATACAGCTGGTAACTCCTGTATAACAGAAGTGGTGATTGAAAACAAGCCCACCAAACATTTGCTTGACCCAGGAGCCTTCTGCTCTTGTGTTGGAAAATCTTTTCTTAAGACTTGTGTACCAAATTTTGAAGACAAATTGTTACCAATTGATGGTATAAAATTCAATAGTGCAAGTAATCCAATGAAAGCATTAGGAATTTTTGAGACCAATGTCATATTCCCACAAATAAATGGGAATTTAAGAATCACAGTTGAATTTGTTGTTATGGAAAATTTCTCTAGTACCCATTTTATATTGGGAAATGACTATTTAATCATGTATGGGATAGATTTTCATAACAACAAAGACAGATACTTTACTATTGGAGACAATGAGCGCCAAAAATTTGCCTTTTTACCATTTGAAAGACAAATTACAGTAAACAAAGTATCACCAGTCAACTTAGAGTTAGAGAAATTCAAGTCTGAACAGCTAAATGAGGCTGAAATAAGCCTTCATCTGACTGATAAACAAGAAAATGAACTTTATTCCCTTTTGTATGACCACAGAGGAGCATTTGCTTCAGACAAAGAACCTCTAGGAGCAATTATTGGTCATGAAGTTGACATCATTCTTAACATTGAGAGACCTTATCCACCACTCTTAAGAAGACCTGCATATCTAGAAAGTCCAAAGTCAAGAGAAGCTCTAGAAATTCATATGAAAGAACTTCTGGACCTTGGTGTAATAAGAAAAGTAGGCCACAATGAAGAAGTCGAAATAACTACACCAGTCATAGTAGCATGGCATAATGGAAAATCTAGAATGGTTGGGGACTTTAGAGCTCTGAAAACTTACACTGTTCCAGACAGATACCCAATACCAAAAATCCAAATTGCCCTTACTAAAATATCTCAAGCAGTGTATATAACCACTATGGATGCCCTTAAGGGATTCCATCAAAATGTGGTGACACCAAGAGCAAGAAAATACTTGAGAATTATTGTTCATTGTGAAGTGTATGAATACTTAAGGATGCCCTTTGGTATCAAAAATGCACCTTCACACTTCCAAAGAATGATGAATGAAATCTTCCCTGAAGAACTCTCAGAGGGATGGTTAATCATTTACATTGATGACATTATTGTCTGTTCCAAAACTTGGGAGGAGCACATGTACAGATTGTCCAGAGTTTTGACAAAAATTCAATCAGTAAACATGAAAATCTCCTTGAAGAAATGTCATTTTGGATTTAAAGAACTTAAAGCACTAGGACATGTTGTATCTGGTTTGTCCCTTGGAATTGACAAAAACAAAGTTGCAGCAGTATTGCTAAAACCCATGCCTCAGAACAAGAAGGAAATTCAGTCATTCTTAGGTTTTGCAGGATATTATAGGCAACACATTAAAGATTTTGCATCCATAGCAAGACCACTTTATAAATTGTGTGACAAAGACACAGTATTTGAAATGACTGTTGACAGAGTCAAAGCTTTTGAGTCATTAAGAGAAGCCTTGACCACTTCTCCACTCTTACTTATGCCAGACTTTAAATTGCCTTTCAAATTGTATATTGATGCATCAGGAGATTGACTGGGTGCTGCACTTCACCAAGTTCAGATCATAAATGATAAACCTATAGAAGGACCCATATGTTTCATATCCAGGAAAATCAAAAAAACTAAAGCCAGATATGGGGCAAGTCAAATGGAATGTCTATGCCTTGTCTGGGCCTTGGAGAAACTGAACTACTTCTTAGAGGGATGTGTTTTTGAGGTGATAACAGATTTTACAGCGGTAAAATCACTTTTAAACATGAAAACACCCAACAGGCATATGCTCAGATGGCAAATAGCCATACAAGAATACAGGGTCAATATGACTATTGCTCATAAGGATGGGAATATTCATAAGAATTCAGATGGACTAAGCAGATGGCCATTACCAAATAATATTGATAATTCTGCTTATGTGCCAGAAGAAGCTTCACCACAGATCCCAATAGAAGGAATAAGTGTTACAGACTTGAACACCACCTTCTTTGAAGAAGTCAGAAATAGTTACACTCAAGATAAGAATTGTAGCATCTTATGCCAATTACTTAACAAAGACTGTAAAGACAACTCTCTAATACATGCCTTGGATGAAGTATGGAAAAAATATTATGATGAAGGAAGATTTCACCTACTGGATGGTATAATTTACCACAGGACCAAGCACACATGTGTCATGACAGTTGTGGACAGGTCATTAATCAATCTTGTACTAAAATAATGCCATGATAGCCCCTTTTCAGGACATCTGTCTGAAGATAGAACAAGAGAGAAAGTAAAGACCTGCATATGGTGGCCAATGTGGCAGAAAAATGTTGCAGAGTATTTCAAAACCTGTGACAGATGCCAAAAGGCAAATAGATCCACTGGCAAGAGACTTGGAAATATGATAAAAATCCAAGAACCAAGCAGACCTTGGGAAATTGTCCATATGGATCGGGTAACTGGACTACCTCCAGGAGGTGACAGAAGTTATAATGCTTGCCTAATAATTGTGGACAGATTAAGTAAAACTCCAATCTTTTTACCATGTCACAAGGATGATACAGCCATGGATACAGCTCTTCTGATATGGAATAGAGTAGTGTCATGGACTGGAATATTTACAAATATCATTAGTGATAGGGATCCCAAATTCACTTCAGCACTATGGACAAATCTTCACCAATTATTTGGCACTAAGCTGTCTTTCTCTACAGCCTACCACCCACAAACTGATGGACTGGCTGAAAGGATGATCCAAACCTTAGAGGACATGGTAAGAAGATTTTGTGCATATGGCCTTGAATTCAAAGATTGTGATGGATTTACCCATGAATGGTGTACTCTGCTACCAGCACTGGAATTAGCATATAAAACATCAATCCATGCCAGTACCAATCAAACTCCTGCTATCCTAGAAAAAGGATGGAACCCCAAATTACCCCAAGCTTCCTTGAGGAAAGATTTGATTGAAATACATCCCACAGCTGCTAGCTTCAAAGGAATGATAGACAAAGCTAGGAAGCATGCAGTAAGGTGCATGGGAGACTTCTTTACATATGCTAAAGACAAATGGGATAAATCACATGCAACTCCAGATTTCAAAGTGGGGGACCTAGTTCTTGTATCCACCACTAACTTCAATAACATCAAAGGATGTAAAAAGTTGAAACACTCCTTTGCAGGACCCTTTGTTATTAAGGGCCTCCATGGAGAAAATGCTGTTGAAGTAGAGTTATCTGAAGAACTTAGCAATAAGCATCCTACATTTCCAGTGAGCTTGATAAAGCCATATAAATCTAGTGATGCTGAAAAATTTCCCTTGAGGAATAAAATTCCCCAAGGTATACCTCCTGTTGAGCCATCTGGCAGTAAGAAAATTAACAAAGTTCTCAAAGAAATAAAGTTGAGAACCAACAAAGTTAGGGAATACCTTGTTAGGTACAGTGACCCAACTTGTTAAGATGAATGGTTGGCAGAAAAAGACATGCCTGAAGCTACTAAACTTCTCAGAAGGTTCAGACACACTATAAATAACAATATTACAAAGTAATATTCTTTTTTTAGGGGGAGGGAATGTGAGCCTTAGAGGTAATTTCATATACCCACAAGACCACAAATACAAAAGTAACATATAAATATAAATAAAATAAATTTATTTATATTATTAAAATGAAAATCAAAATATAAATATAAAATTATATTCACAATGAAAAATTTAATTACAATTTAAAAATAAAATTACATTTATACTTGAAAAAATTAAGTAAAAATGAATTTTTAACAAAATTGTAAATAAATAAATAAATTTGGAAAAAAGTTAAATAAAAATTATTATAACTTATGATCCAATAAATAAACATATAAGAATTATTTCACCATTGGATTCCTCATAAAAAATAAGGTGGGGTCACCTCTGGGTGAAAATTTTGTAACTCAACTCTAAATAAGCTTAAATTAAGTTTTTAGTATTTTCTGTATGAAAATTGAAAATCCTCAAAACTTGAATTTAATTCACATCAAATGTAGTGTTAAAATTGAGGTGTTCTGTATATTTTAGAAGTTATGAGGAATTAGAGTATTTTCAATTGAATTCAATTGAAATGTCAAAATGTGCACATGTATTACATAAGTGAACTTTGATTTACATATGAGGTATCAATTATTACTGTATTGAACTGTACAGCTCAATTGAATTACATATGTAAATTATAAGTATAATACATGATGAGGAATTAAAGGAAAAATAGATGGGAAAGATTAAATTTGGGGGGGGAAAGGAACTCCAGCTCTAAGGGGGAGCTAGACCCCCAAAATCCTTGCTGACAGGCGTGTGGTGTCAAAATTCACGCAAAAGTTCATTACTTTTGGCCTGGAATTGAGTTACAGGGTCTGTGGACTCAATTGATGATGAGGTTTTGATACCAACTGGGGTAGTTTTAGCTGTTGCCAAGAGGGTAAAACTACCCTTAAGATAAAACAATCATGGTAAAAACAGTTTTAACTGGTTTCTACGTCTCTTACACACATTCTGACGTGTTTTGAAGGCTCTAGACCAGGTATTGCTATAGTAATGGCTGATTTAAGGGTCTAAAATGGCTAAAAATGGCTTAAACCAGCCCTTTTTTGGTCTAAACCAGGGTTAAATGATGCCATAATTGGCTTTTCTGTTGTCAGACTGTTTTTCACGACTGACAAGAGTAAATTTTACTTTTGTAGTAAGAAAATTGATGGATATAAAAGAATGTCTTCTTTGCCCCACTTTTCTCTTCATGTTAGAATCCTTTCCTTTTATAATTAGTTTAAACATTATTAAACCATTCAATAAAAGATTACAACCACCTTTCTTACATCATTTTAAGCCTTTTAACCAAGTGAAAAAATTATTATAATCATTGTTTGTAACTCTTATAATCATTTTTACCCCTGAACCACCCCAAAAGTGAATTAAAAGTGTCACAATGCTGTCTGCCAGACCTCAGCAAAGGGAGCTCTTGCCGAAAAGGCTATTAAACCGGTTGAAAGACCGATTAATACTGGCAAGTTGCAGATCACATTCCACCATGTGACAGTACCCCCGGGTTTAGGGCACTGCGTCCCGAAGTGCATGTAACTGATGGTATTACCCATGTCACCCTCATGGAGTTACATTAGTCACAACAGGAGCCTACAAGGAACCCCCAAGGGGCGGAACCCTTGTACGCCAATGGAGCGGAAAACCCAGCAATTTCTGGTTGTTTGATTGAGACCTCCTCTTGTCTCCAACCAGAATCGAACCCATGACGTTGGTAACCGGTTTATTGTCACAATGCTGTCTGCCAGACCTCAGCAAAGGGAGCTCTTGCCGAAAAGGCTATTAAACCGGTTGAAAGACCGATTAATACTGGCAAGTTGTAGATCACATTCCACCATGTGACAAAAAGCATCTTTCATCACTGTTAACTTTGTCACTTTGTTTCCAAATTCACTCTGGTCACCTTTGAGCATGTTTTCTCTTTAATATTCTTTTTAAAGACTCTGTTCTTTAATTAATTGCTTGCAGTTCATTGCTCAATTAATTCCTATTGAAATTGCTCTTGAAGAAATTTCTTTTGTAGCCTTAAAATATCTCTTGTAGAGTATTTTTTTGGATAAATTTTTATTGTTGGTAAAACAATAAATTTTTATAATATTATTGTTTTATACTAATAAAGTTATAAAAAATAAAATTGGTGTGTTTTCTCTTAAAAATAATATTTATTACTATTTTTAATTGATTTTTACCTTATACAAATTTTGAGGACAGGAAAAGTACTTGATTTTTAATCAAAGCTTCATATTCACACCTTACAAGATGCCTTAACATGGATTCAACGGGAATTGGTGGTCATTGTACCTCAATAGTTGGATTAACAGAATTTACCCCAATGACTTTAGTTACTGGGGAAGAAAGAAATATACACCTTTTTGAAGTAAGAGGAGCAGTACACAGTATTGGGAAGACCCTTCCTTTCAGACAATAACATAAGATTAGACTTTTCTCAACAGAAAGGGGAAATATTCAGTTATATAGAGCCAGATGTAAAGTACTTTGCTTACCAATTTGTTCACCACAGAAAGTAGGATGGAGAGAAGAGCCTCCAGAAGGAACGGAAACATGTGCAGTTTTTAAATTGGAATATTGGGAAGAATTACCAAAAGAGAATGAATCAAGCCCCAAAGATCAAGAAAATTCAAAGGAAAATTTCCATGAAGTTCTTGATGGTGAAGAAGTAAAAGATTCTAAAGACAAAGGGAAAATTCATGAGGAATTAGCTTCAATGAATAAAGCAGATTTCAATTAAAATACCAAAGAAATAAATTTTGCAGGAGTTTCAACCTCAACAAAAGAAAATGGAAATACTTGTAGCCAAATATCTCAAGCCATCAAAAGTTATAACCTCAAGAATTCTGAAGAAATCAGGAGGAAAACCTTAAGAAAGCTTTTCTCACCTATCAAAGCTTTAAACTCCCTTTCAAAAGGAATATTAAAGAATAATTGGCAGTCAAGTATCAAGCCAGATGTAAAAATAGTTAGTGTCACCTCAGAAACTAAAGTTTGAAGTTCTCAAATTGATAAATCAGCACTAAAATCATTAAAAGAAGTTTCCCTCAAATATAACATTTCCAAAAAGAAGGACATTCTTTCTCAAAACAACCATAGACCTCAGGAGGAAATTATTGATATAATTCCAAAATCTGAAGAATCTGAAAGTTTAAATCAAATTTTGAATGATACTATTGAAAACTCACACTAAAATAATAGTACTTATTCTCAAGAAATTTCCACATCTAATGAAGGATCTAGTAAGATTGATAATAAAAATAATTTCAATCAAAATGAATCAGTTCTACCACAAGAGTTAATTGATCCATCACTCAGATTCAATCAAGTACCTATGACAGGAGCTACAAACAAAAAGAAATTTGATAATTTTGAGAAGTCACAAATCTCTTTTCCCTCAAATTTTGAAAATATTGATCCTAGAATTCTTATGGAAGGAATTAGTGGAGAAAATAAATCATACTCTAATATGGAAAATATCAATCCAAGACTTATTAGAGAAGAATTAGACTTAGAAAAGGAAATTGAAAGCCCCATAGGGGGAAATGACCAAAAGAAATTAAAAGGTATACCTTTTTGTCTAGAAGAGGAACTTTTAAAAATGGAATTCCCTTGTTATAACTCAACAAGAAAAGATATAGAATAGAGCTCCAGAACAGTTTATAATATAAATGAAGCTAACATTGATGAGTCAACATATGAAAACTCAATCAGTTAACTGTCTTATTTGACAATTCAAAAGGAGATAAATCAACAAAAAACCTTACACCCTGAAGAAAAATCCTCTGGGGAAGCTTACAATAACTTTAATGTTGAAAAACAAACTAATTCAAGATTCAACAAACTCTAATATATCAGGAACCATGCCACAAATGAATTCATAAAAAATACAACACACTCACCAAATATCTTAGAAAAACATCTTTCTGAATCAGAATATGAGAATGAAGCGGGCTTGTTGTGTAAATTGGAAATAAAAGAAGAAGGTGAAGATGAACAGAGATTTATACTTACTGAAGAAGAATTCTCTTGGGAAGGTTATAAAAATTGGCAACCTCTTAGAAATCCCAACCTTTTGTATCACAATAAAAATAATTCTAGGAACAACTATGAATGTGAAAAACAACATGTTGAGTGGTTGGAAGATGTTAGTACACAAAAGAAAGATAAATTAGAGAGAATAAAAGATAAGAGTAGTAAAAAGAAGAAGAATACTAAGTAAGAAAAGGAATATTTTTTGGATTAATTAGAATAAAAAGATATGCCCAAGTTTGCAAGCCCATTTGGCAAGGCAATATAAAATTTCAACACAAAATGAGGACTGGAGAGAAAATAATAATAGAAATGAAAATATTATCCAGGATTAATTCAATGAGAAGGAATATTTTCAAGATCAATATATCAATTAAGAAAGAAGAAATGAGCTTACAGCTAAGAAGGCCAAATTCAAGAATAGTCTTTACAACAAATTTTCACATTATCAATTAATTTTTTTATTATAATGGGAAACTCCTTTTTCTTATCTCATTAATTTTAATTTTATTTTAGTCTCAAATATCAAAATATATAAAAAAACTTCAACTGTATCAGTATCATAATTATATTTTTTTATGTATTATAGAAAAAAAATTAGGGTGGGTGTCTATTTCTTGGATACATCCTTTATGATTTGATTTTCTGGGATGAAATTCTGTGGAATTTAAATTTTATTCTATAATTTTATCCTAATCATTATTCAATATCATAATCAATAGTATCAACCTATTCAAGAATTCAAGTCAAGGTGAAGAATCAGAAGAACAACTGAAGTATATATCTGAAAGCTTTAAAGAAGTCTTATAATAGAAAATAAATTAAAAAGGAGATACAAATATGGCCAAGCAAAACACACATAGCAAGAGGGGTGACCAGTTTTTTTTATGGTTATTTGTATTCAAATTATACCTCTTATTGGCTCAAACTTTTAGAAATTACTAGTCACCCCCCCTTGCTTACAAAAAAAAGGAATATTACAAACAATGAAAGAAACATAGAAAAATTAAATAGAAATAACAATAATAAATTTTAAAGAAGTATGAAGAAGATAAAAGTCAAAAAGAACAAAGAATAAACAAAAGAATAAACAAAATATCAATAAACCTTATTGGTTTTAATATTTCCAAGTAATTATTAGGTTATAATAATAAAGAAGAGAAAGAATACATAATCAAAGGGATGGCTGGCCAGGTTAAACCCAAATGAAAAATATTTCTTTATAAAATTAATTCTTTTTTTCATTGATTTACTTTGGATATTCAAAATATTTCATTATAAGAGACACAAGGATTATTTTTTACTTGGAAAAGGGAGAAAAAGACCTTATTTTATATGAAATATGGAGCAAGTTTCTTCCACCCACAGTTTAGCCCTCAACCATTTTATATTTTTAAAGCTAGGAAAACTCTAAATATACATATTATCAACCCTTTAACCCCATCTAAAATTTAATTCATAAAGAATGAATTGCATAGATTAAATAAACCTTATATTGATGGATTTTCAAAAATTAATTAAAAAATTTAATTTCATTTTAAGAATTTCAATTAATTTAATCTTATATTATTTGGTCAAATTAATTCTTAGCTTCACTAAACCAAAACAAAAAACTAAATTAAAATCAATTGAACTTTAATTTAATTTAAAAAAACATTAACTAATTTAATCTTATTTTATTTGGTCAAATCAGTTGTTCACTCCACTAAACTGAAAAAAAAACTAAATTAATATCAATTAAGATTAGTTAATTGATACTTAATCTTGATATCAACTTTAAATATTAAAAAAAAGGAGTTTAATTTGAAATTTTATTACCAATTTTCTCTTTATTTATTTATTTATCTCTTTTCTCAAAAAGAAAAACACAGGTAAAATAATAAACTATAATGATTATTATTATCAAATATATTATAAAAGAATACAATAATTAACTCAAAAAATAGAAAAAAAAACATTGGAACAATGCAAAACATCAAATAAAAAAATATGTCATTTTTTTATTTTTCTTTCTAAAAAAAACACTTTTGATCACAGTAAAAAGAAAAACTACAGTACTACTGTGTACTATACTGTGCAATAAAACAAATTCTATTGCTTTAATTTGAATATTTATTATTATTTTCTTTTTTATTTTTAAAAAAGGAAAACAAACAATTTCAACTAAAGAGGAGGAGTGCTACAGTACTATACTAGTGCTGTTGTACACATTCACAAAAAAAACTTAATTTTTTTTATTTGTATTTTTTTTCTAATTAATTTTACTTTATATTAATGGAAGTGGAAGGAGGGTTAAATTAAAGTTGGAAGAAGCTCAATCACCTGTGGTAAGATAAGAAGTACACATCATTACATTTCAAGTATTCACACTGGTTATTCCAAAAAGAAAAAAAAGAAAATTAAAAAAAAAAATCAAATTAATACATATATATATAGCTTTGGAATCAAGATTAATTATGTTATTAAAGAAGGTTACTTAAAATATTTATTTGAAGATAAATAATAATAAAATTATGAATGATAAATATATTATCAATTTAGAGCTTTTGATATTAGAAGAAATATAATATAACATAATATAATATTACCAGATTTATTATATTTTTACTTTGGTATATTTAATCAAAATTATTAAAGAATATATATATATAGAACAGAAGAGTAAATCAATAGATACTTATATTAATTTGAAGTTATTATTATAAAAAAATGGAAATTATGGTGAAATTATTAAATGGAGGAGGGGTGTTAACCCTCAATTACCATATAAAAGGCCACTCACCATTAATAATAATTAATATACTAAAGATTGTAGAGGTCCATCATGAGCTTAAATTAATTTATTCTCAGAACTATTTAAATAATCTACTTTCTTATTGTTGCTTTATCATTTATATTACTGAATATTGATTTTATCATTAGTTTCTTTATGACTCAATTATATTATTAATATTATTTTTTATTATTATATCATTACTTTTTAAATAAATCATAATAAATAAAGAAAATATCATATATCTATATTAAATTATATTTATTATTATAAAAAGTAGAGATTGTGATACAATTATTAAATTGAGAGGGGATGACCCCACCATTCAAGGATAATTTCAGCAAAAAGGAGAAAAATAATAAAAATGAACCCAATCAGGAAAATAACACAAAGAAGAGAGGTCCTAGATAAGACCTTAAAATGTCCAGATATTTTATTTTTTATATTTATCCATCACAATTACTTCAATAATCGGTCCTTGGCAAGACTTTAAACTGTCTGAATAAATTATTTATTTTTATCAATTATTACCTCAAATAACTCAAGCTGTGGTGCTGAGTATGACCTTAAACTGCATTATTACTCATCCAAAAGAATCAAGTTAAATTATTTTTTATAATCAAGAATCCTCTTAAAGAAATAAATAAATGAATAAATGAATAAAATAAAAAAATGAAAATCAACCAATAAATCAAAATCAAATATCTCAATATTGAAATGACCAAAAAGTCATACTTCAAAACAAAAAACAAGAAAAGAAGAAGACAACACAAAATAAGAAAAAATGGAGATTAAAAATAAATATAAAAAGCTACAAACAGGAAATATTAAGTGAATCTATCAAAATATAGATTTAAAGAAAGAAATGTTTTATGTATGAACCCAGAGTATTCCTCTTGAAATTGCAATGCTGGGGACAGAATGCAATGGAGAGGGGGATGTGGTATTCCATACCTTATTAGCCCAGTTTCAAGTGAAATTTTATTCATAGGACTAGAGCTTGAACACTTAAGAAAGAAAAATTAATAATTAATAATTCAAAATAAAGGAAATTAGTATTAAAATCAATTGAAGCTCATATATGGGTATAACCCCATAGGTAAAATCATTGAAGGATAGTCTATTTGATTACAAGAATAACAATACAATAAGGAAAAGAAAAGGAAAAGATAGCCAAAATGTTGAAGTTACCAGTGAAAGGGGTAGTGTAACACTCAAATTACCCTAGCTCTGCCCAAACTTTGTATTACTCAGCAATGCAGTTATTAAACTGAGTCCACTTCAATAAGGAATAAATTGAAACTATATTAATAAACAGTTACAAGACAGAAAGGGAAAAAATAAATCAATTTAGGAAAGTAAAATACATCAAAACCCTAAATTACACAGCATATCTGTGGGAGTACAAGCACAGCCACCTGATAAGCCAGTAAATATAAATTAAAAACAGAATTTAAGCTAAATAAAGTAAAATTAAATCTCAGTAGAATACCCACAATGCACAGCATTCTCAACCTACAGTTCAAACAGTGCACAGAACTATGGTGCAATAACTATACAAAATCATCTCATCCCACCAAAAAATTGTGCAAAAAACCAAACAAATGGTGAAATACCTTCAAGAACTGACACCATCCAAAATTCCTCAGCAAAGAGAGTTTAGCCATATTACATAATCATGCATTAAAATGTTGCAATCAACTGAAGATATGGTGCAATACCTCCAAGAACTGACACCATCTTGAATTCCTCACCAGAAAAAACATCTCAGATTACATAATAATACATAAAAATGGTGCAATGAACCAAAAAAATGATATCTCACTACTATAGAAAATTGTCCCAGCAAAAAGAAGTGAAAATTTTCAAGTCCCTTGTTTTTGAGTGCTTCTATGGAGAGCCCAAATAATTTGAATGGAGGTCCTCTCTACCTCATTTTTTCCTCTTTTCCCCATGAAATTAATTATATACCAAGAAGGAGAATAATTCTTCATCCCTTACTAGTAAGATAATCCAATTATTTTTTTAAAGTATTATAGACTTATAAGCTTAATTAATAGCTATTTCTAATTAATAGTAGTTAACAGAAGGTCTACTTTATATTATTAATTCACCCTATGCTTGAATTATGAGTCTTATAATTATAATAGTATCAATAATACTCATAATATTGAGTTTATCCCCATACCCTTTACATTATAAAGAAAAAATATTCTTATTATATCTTCATATTAAAAAAACAACTTTACAAATATATATTATTATATAAAAACCTTACACTTATATTGTATTATATCACTCATATATTTGACAAATATCCAATGTATATTAGGCAATATTTTACAAATATGTTATTAAAGGTCTTATTACTATATGTCACAGGGGCTCTAGTGGAAATACAAGAGTGGCCTGACACTCAGCAATCAGGGAACTCACTTGGAAGACTCCAAAAGAAATAAAGAATAAAAATAATAAGAATTAATTCCTCTAAAAGATATGCAGGTACAAGATGAGATGCAAAGAGGAAAAGGAAGCCAAATGGCCAAAGAGCCAACCAAGTAAGTCCTTAATCACTGTTTCAACCTGCCAAAAATGAATAATGGAATTAGTAAGGATATGACCACCAAATATCCATTGACAGGCAAAGAAAGAGAAAGAGAAAGGTGCTAAATGACTGACTTAATAATATCAGTATTTTCTTAGCTAGAATGAAAAGAAAATAGAGATAAAATAAAATCAAAGTATATTAATTAACTGGGGAAAAACCCCCCAGGGTGAAAAAGGGTAGCCGGTATATGTGAAAAGTTGGGAGCTTGAGTTCTTCAGGCTGAAAACTGATCTGTATTGATCCTTGAGGCTGTATTGATTGTTTTGGGAATAGATACAGCTGGCTAATATTGAAATTGAATTGGGTGGAATGAACTTCCCATGCTTGAAAATGAAATACAGTCCTTGGTGGATCCAGACTGTATTGAAATGAATATGGTTGCCAAGATGGATTGAGTGGAGTTTTGACACTTGACAACTTCTTTTGGCACTGCCTCTTGAATACACTTTTGAGAATGAATTGAAAGTATTCCATTGGAAGGAATACTTGGAGTGAGAATAACCAATGACTGCTTGATGGCGTCATTGGTCTTTGATGCTGAAACACTTGCTCTTGAGCCTTGATGATTCCTCTGAATGATTGGGTGCCTTGATGACATGATGAGATGTTGGAATGTTGAAATGACCATTTGATATTGCCACCATTGAATTGCTGTTGAAAAATGGTGCACAATGATGTATAACATCATTTGTGGCATATTGGTTCATTGACAAGAAGATTACGTCCAAAGGTCTTGAGATGGAAAGGCAGAGGGGAAAAGGATGGCTGTGGTGACTTCAGAGCTTGGAAGGTGTTTCTGGACCTTTTGGGGTTTTTGGCCATTTTTGGGTTCTGAGCCAAAACTGGCCCAAAAGGCGGGAAAGTGTCTTTTGGACACTTTGCGTCAAAGTGCGCAAAATGCGCAAATGCGCATTATGAGCCCAAATGGCCAAAAACAGCCATTTGGGCCATTTCCCCTGGTTTTGAGGGAAATGACCAGAAATACCCATTTGGGCATAAATTGCCGCTATGGGTTCTGGATTGAGGTGAAGGGCCATGAAGGCCCCAAATCACAAATGGCCATAAATGGTCCATAATATGATGACGTGGCCATATTTGCCACTGGTGATGGATATGGCCAATTGGCCATAAATGAACTGTGGCTTGATATGCCATATGGGGATCCAAGGAGGTGAATTGCCATGGTTGTGACAGTACCCCCCACCTTGAAATGGTGAGCTCCTGAGCACCAATACAAGGTGAAGCCTGTTGAGGCTATTGGAAAGATTTTGAGAGAGTGATTCAAGAGGACTGATCAAGTTGAAGAATTTGAAAACTGATATTAAAAATTTGACATTTGACGCAGGACTTGCTTGATCTTCTTTTGACATTGGCTTCATGATTTGAGTTGAATTTTAAAATGAATGAAAATTTTTGACGTGATAATTGACATGATAAAATAAAATGAAAATAAAGAATGAAAATGAAAATAAAAAGAAAAAGAAAAAGAGAAAAGAAAATGAATTGAATCTTGAGGAGGTTCCAATCTTCATCACAGAGGTTGATAACTGATTTTGGAATTGGCCAAGGACCTGGAAAGAGAAATTTGATGCCAGGTGCTCACAAAGTGGCCAAGGTGATGTTTTGACAAGATTGTAGACCCCTCAGGGAAGTGCACACCAGGAGAGGAACTTACTTTTGGTAGTTACCACTCCCGCCAGTGCCATAAAAATAAAAACAAAATGCTGAAGGAATGAATTTGAATTTGAAATCTTGGAAATTAATTGAGAGTGAATGGCCCATTGCCCCAAGTGAAATGGCCATAAGATTGGAAATGAATGTTGAAAAGCCCGGCCAAAGATCTGTGTCCAAAATTTGCAAAGTGCTCACAGAGTGGCCAAGGTGATGCTTACAACAAAAGAGTAGAATACCCCTAAAGGTGCATACCAGGAGTGGGACTTACTTTTGGTAATTCCTCTCCCCACCAAGCACCATAAATGAATCAAGCTTTTGAAGAATTGGTACCCGGCTTGTCAGGATATAAAGAATGAAAATCTTTGACAAGTTCAGGACAATTCTTGAGGTTTTCGGCTGGTTCCCAAGTGGATCTTTCTGGGTCTTGACTGAAACCTTTCCATTCCACCAGATACCATAATTTTCTTCTCTTGAGCTTTGAGTCCAGTATTTGAGAGACTTCCCATTCCTCTTCTTCTTCAATGATAATTGGAGGAGGAGGCTCTTGATGCCGATTTGGGATTGTTGATGTCTTGACTGGTTCCAAAAGTGAGATATGGAAGACTGGGTGGATGGATTTCCATTGAGATGGAAGCTTGAGGTGGTAAGCATGAGAACTGACTTTCTTCAAGATTGGAAAAGGACCCAACCATCTTTCGGATAGTTTTTTGGTGAGTCTGGTTGATTTGATGTTCTTGGAAGAAAGCCATACCATGTCACCAGGATTGAAAAAAGGTGGACTTGCTCTACCTTTATCTGCATACCTCTTAAACCGGTTTATGGCAATTTCAAGTTCTCTCTTGACATCTTGCTGTACTGATTGGATTTTTGTTGATAAATTTCCAGCAGGAGTATCTTGAGTGATGTGAACTGAATCAAATTGTGGATCTCTTCCATAAACAGTGAAAAACGGTGATTGCTTGGTTGAAGAGTGATCAGAATTATTGTAGGCAAATTCAGCCAGAGGGAGCCAGGTGTTCCAATCATCTTGATGATAACTGACATACATCCGAAGATACTGTTCTAGTATCTGATTTACCCTCTCTGTCTGTCCATCAGTTTCTGGATGATAAGCAGTTGACAAGTCTCTTGAAATCTTGAGCTGCTGACAAAGGTTGGTCCAAAAGGAAGAAACAAAAAGAGAACCTCGATCACTAACAATGCTTGAAGGAAGGCCATGCTTTGAGAAAATATTCTTGATGAATAAATGGGCCAAATCTAATGAAGTGATTGAAGCTATTGTTGGAATAAAAACCGCCATTTTTGAGAATCTGTCCACTATGACAAGGATTGAGTCAAAGGAATTGGACAGTGGAAATTGAGTGATGAAATCCATTGAAAGACAAATCCAAGGACCACTTGGAATTGGAAGAGGCTTGAGGAGTCCAAACTTCTTGTGATGAATATTTTTGTTTCTTGAACACTGTTGACAGGATGAGACATAATCCTTGATGAATTGAGTCATTCCGGACCATTGGAAATCCCGCTTGACAAGTTTGAGAGTCTTCTCTTGGCCAGGGTGTCCAGCTAGAGGAGAGTCATGCCGCTTTTGAAGTATATTGATTTGAATTGTGGGGTCATTTGGGACCACCACCCGATCTTTGAAAAGGAGAAGTTTGGAAGAGGAATCAAGAGAATAATCTTGGACAGATTTACCTTTACCCAAATCTTCAAGGACACTTCTATATTGAAGGTCTTGCCACACTGCCTTCTGAATTGAATCAATAAAATTTGAAAATGAATCCACCTTGACTGCAAAAAACTTTGAGGCTTGAATTTCATCTTGCTTGATTATCTTCTGATAGTTCATTGGATTCTTGCTGATGAAATCCTCCCCCCTCTCTGGGTAAACGTTGTCCCGACGTGACAAAGCATCTGGAAGGGTGGCCAAGCGGCCAGGGCGGTAAGTGATTGAGAAATGAAATTCCGATAGAAATTCAGCCCAGCGGGCTTGACGGCGAGTGAGAATCTTGGAAGACATAAAATATTGAAGGGATGAATGATCGGTGAGAACTTCAAAAGGGGAAGAAATTGAAAGAAGAAAAGCTCTCCAGCGCTTGAGAGCCCAGACTATGCCAAGGAGTTCCTTGTCATGAATCTCATAATTGAGCTCAGCTGGGAGAAGCTTGCGGTTATCAAATGCAATGGGATGTTTTCCTGAGTCAGAGACCTGACTCAGTACAGCACCCAAGGCATAATCTGATGCATCAGTCTCTACAATGGTGGGTAGAGAAGGATTGGAGCAGTGGTGAATGCCTCTTTGAGTTGATGAAACTGTCTAAGAGCTTCCTCATTGAGGGGAAAACGGGAATCTTTCTTGAGGAAACTTGTGAGTGAACTAATTTTCTTTGAATAATTCTTGATGAAACGGCGGTAAAAATTGGCAAAGCCAAGGAATGATTGAAGAGCCTTGAGGTTTCTTGGAGGCGGCCAATTGAGAATTTGCTGGACTTTTGCTTGGTCCATCTTGAGGCCTTCAGAAGAAACAACATAACCTAAATACTCCACACTAGAAACATGGAATAGGCATTTGGACGCCTTAGCAAAGAGGTTATTGGCTCTGAGTCTGGAAAGAACAGTGGACACATGAGTGACATGTTCTTCCTCAGATTTGGAAAAGACCATAATGTCATCCAAATAAACCACAACATAAACGTCAAGAAGATCATAAAAAATATCATTGACAAGATTTTGAAAAGAAGAAGGAGCATTGGTAAGCCCAAAAGGCATAACCAAGTACTCATAACTACCATATTTGGTTCTTAAACAAGTCAAATGTTCATCACCTTCCTTGATTCTGAGCAGGTTATATGCACCACGCAAATCAATCTTGGAGAAGATAGAAGAACCATTGAAAACAGTGAGAGGCTGATTCATAGGAGGAACAGGATACTTGTTCTTCCTAGTAACAGCATTGAGTTTGCGGTAATCAACACACAAACGGAGGCCACCATCTTTCTTTTTGACAAAAAGAACAGGTGCTCCTGTAGAAGAGGAGCTTGGCCGGATGAAACCTTTCTCTACATTCTCTGAAATGTAGGCCCTGAGTGTATCTGACTCTTGGTTTGATAAAGAGTAGATCACCCCAACTGGAGGTAGAGACCCCTCCAGCTCAATATGATGATCACAGGCGCGGTGAGGAGGAAGTTTCTCTGCTTTCACCTTGGAGAATATATCCAAGTATTGGTGATAAACAGGAGGAACAACCTTCATCACGGTTTCTATTTCTTCTGGCTCTTCCTCTTCATCCCACAACTCCTCCAGGGAGTCATGATAAGATGAAGGAGGAAGGTCCATATTCCCAAAGAAGAGATGAAGTGAAGATACAGAATTATCTTCTCCAACATCTTGAATCTCTTTGAAGACTTCATCTCTAGATGATAGTAATGACTGATGGGAATTAAGGGAAGGAATATGGACAGAAGACGGAAATGATGGTGTTCTAGAATCACCAACCAGAGCTGCACATGATTTGGCAGAAGAAAAGTCATTACTGAAAGAAATTAAAGGATCATTATAGTCCTTATGATCAGAATTAAAGGTGATCAATCCTTGCCTCCAATCAATAAACGGATTAAAATGATTAAGAAAGTCAAAGCCCAATATGAGGTCTTCTCCCTTGGGAGTATCAATGACTAAAAAATCCCATTCAAAGCTTGGGAAGGAAGGGAGCTCAACCATATATTTAGTATGGTGAGTCACAAATAAAGAAGGAGACTCAGAGGAGTCTAAAATGATGAGGGGAATCTTCTCTGGAAGCTCTGACGTAGTCAATGAATACTTGTGAACAAACTGCTTTGCAATAAATGAGTTGGTAGCACCAGAATCAATGAGAATACTGTAAAAAACATCAGAAAGAGAAGAAAAAACAAAAAATTTAAGAGAATTTTTGACACCAGTATTCAGAATGCACAATTGTGCTCTGGATGGAAAACTGTGAAGACCATTGAACACAACATGATCTTCACTCAGGCTTTTCCCTGGCTGGGAAATTTGCCTGACGGTTGGGTAAGCTTGTTTTGAGGCCTTTTGAAACAGGTCTCAAGACTATGCTTCCCACCACAATAGGTACAAAGACCCTCTTTGATTCTTCTTTCTTTTTCAGAATTCATGAGCTTGAAATCTTTATTCAATAAAGAAGAATGGGGCTTGTGCCTCTTCTGAAAATTCTTCTTCTTCTTTTGACTTGAGCTTGAAGAATTTTGAGGATGAGAAGAACTTGACTTTGAGGCTTCTGGCTTCTTCTCTTGATGATGACTCTTTTCATTTTGCCTCTCATGGTACCTGGTATCAAGTTCCAGGGTAATGTCCATTAAGTCTTGAAGAGAGTCAATTCTTGAAGGATGGGAGGCCAATTGATCCAAAATCCTGGATGGCAATCCCTTCCTGAAATGATGGATAAGAGCTCTTTCACCCCAATCCCCGATTCTTGAGACCAAACTTCTGAAATCAGCAATGTATAAGGATACATGCCCACCTTCTTTCATTCTTAAAGAATCCAACTCAGCTTCTGCTTTTCTGACTTCATTTGGGTCACCAAATAGAGTGAAGAGTTGAGATTCAAAAAGACGCCAAGAATTGAGAAGATAATTTGAGTCTTGATTGGTGAGATTGGAAAGATAAGGCTCAATCCATTTTGCAGCCCTTCCAATGAGAAATGAAGTGGCATAAAGAACTTTCTTTCTGTCTTGAGAGAAATTTGCCGGATCATTGTGAAAGATAAGCTGGCATGACTGAATAAAGCTTCTAACTTTGAAGGGCTGAGTCCCATCAAAGCATTCCGGTGCCTTCATAGATGGAGTCTTGAAGGCTGGTGGTCTTGATGCTTCAGAAGATGAAGCTGCTTGAAGATTGGCCATAATCTGAGTCATTTGCTGCATGATGGCCAATAGAGATGGTTCAGACTGATGAGAGACAGGCTGATTAGACTGGGCTAGAGTTGGCCCTCAAGTACCTTGGGATGCTTCCACCGGGGCAGGAGCACCTTCAGTACCATCAGACTCTTCCTCTTCCACAGAATTCTCCTCCTCCTCTTCACCATCTTCACCTGGACCTTTGAAAATAGTCCTTGAAGCTCCTGGAAACCCGCCAACTACTCCTGAAAATGAACTTGATCTTCTGGGCCCTCTTCCTTCCTTCCTGGATGGTGCTGCTCCTTCCATGCGGGGTCCTCTATCTAATTGGGCCCTCAGTTGAGGAACTGCTGGGGTGCCATCTAGAGGAGCTCTTGGAGTTGGAGTGAGAAAAGCTTGAGCTCTGGCCTGAGATCTTGTCTGTCTTGCCGGAGGTGAATGTTGAATAGGCATGATAACAGGAATAAAATTGAAATAAATGAATTAAAATCAAAATTTTCTTGAAGTGAAAAGAGTCAACAATCAAATCTTGAGGAAAATGAATGAATCAAAATGAAAATCTTCAAGTACGTCAATAAATCAAAATCAAATGAAGTCTTGAAGTCAAAAAATCAATGAATCAAATCAATCAAAATCAAAATCTTGCAGAAAATCAATCAATCAAATGAAATCTTGAGGCAAAATCAGTTTATGTCAAAATTCTTGATGTGAAAAATCAGCGAAATCAATGAAATCTTCAGGTCAATCAATTTTCTTGAGGTCAATATCAAATATGTCAAATCAATCAATCAATCAAAATCAAGTGAATTATTCTTTAAAACCAAAATTCTTGGGGAATGAATCAATTATGAATCTTGATGTGAATAACGTGTCTGAATATCTTGATGAAAAATTTGAAAATCAAAGAAAACCAAGATGACGCCTGAATTATGAATGAAATGAAAATTGATAATTTGAAAAAGATTTTAAAGAGAATAACAAAAATAAAAATGGGTCAGCTTTCAATTTTCAAAATGAAGAATGAATGAAAGAAAATTGAGAGGTGACGATGAATCATTAAGTTCATAAGAGTAAAAGAATCATAATTTCGATGAGATGAGTGAATGAAATTATAAAGAAAGAATGAACAGAATGAAGAAGAAATTATCAGTTAATTAATATAATGTCACAGGGGCTCTAGTGGAAATACAAGAGTGGCCTGGCACTCAGAAATCAGGGAACTCACTTGGAAGACTCCAAAAGAAATAAAGAATAAAAATAATAAGAATTAATTCCTCTAAAAGATATGCAGGTACAAGATGAGATGCAAAGAGGAAAAGGAAGCCAAATGGCCAAAGAGCCAACCAAGTAAGTCCTTAATCACTGTTTCAACCTGCCAAAAATGAATAATGGAATTAGTGAGGATATGACCACCAAATATCCATTGACAGGCAAAGAAAGAGAAAGAGAAAGGTGCTAAATGACTGACTTAATAATATCAGTATTTGCTTAACTAGAATGAAAAGAAAATAGAGATAAAATAAAATCAAAGTATATTAATTAACTGGGGAAAAACCCCCCAGGGTGAAAAAGGGTAGCCGGTATATGTGAAAAGTTGGGAGCTTGAGTTCTTCAGGCTGAAAACTGATCTGTATTGATCCTTGAGGCTGTATTGATTGTTTTGGGAATAGATACAGCTGGCTAATATTGAAATTGAATTGGGTGGAATGAACTTCCCATGCTTGAAAATGAAATACAGTCCTTGGTGGATCCAGACTGTATTGAAATGAATATGGTTGCCAAGATGGATTGAGTGGAGTTTTGACACTTGACAACTTCTTTTGGCACTGCCTCTTGAATACACTTTTGAGAATGAATTGAAAGTATTCCATTGGAAGGAATACTTGGAGTGAGAATAACCAATGACTGCTTGATGGCGTCATTGGTCTTTGATGCTGAAACACTTGCTCTTGAGCCTTGATGATTCCTCTGAATGATTGGGTGCCTTGATGACATGATGAGATGTTGGAATGTTGAAATGACCATTTGATATTGCCACCATTGAATTGCTGTTGAAAAATGGTGCACAATGATGTATAACATCATTTGTGGCATATTGGTTCATTGACAAGAAGATTACGTCCAAAGGTCTTGAGATGGAAAGGCAGAGGGGAAAAGGATGGCTGTGGTGACTTCAGAGCTTGGAAGGTGTTTCTGGACCTTTTGGGGTTTTTGGCCATTTTTGGGTTCTGAGCCAAAACTGGCCCAAAAGGCGGGAAAGTGTCTTTTGGACACTTTGCGTCAAAGTGCGCAAATATGCGCAAATGCGCAAATGCGCATTATGAGCCCAAATGGCCAAAAACAGCCATTTGGGCCATTTCCCCTGGTTTTGAGGGAAATGACCAGAAATACCCATTTGGGAATAAATTGCCGCTATGGGTTCTGGATTGAGGTGAAGGGCCATGAAGGCCCCAAATCACAAATGGCCATAAATGGTCCATAATATGATGACGTGGCCATATTGGCCACTGGTGATGGATATGGCCAATTGGCCATAAATGAACTGTGGCTTGATATGCCATATGGGGATCCAAGGAGGTGAATTGCCATGGTTGTGACACTATATTATATTAGAAACTACCCTCCCAAAAAATTAATTATTATAAAAGATATAACATCAAATTCAACTTAACCTTATACTATATATTAGTACTGTCATATTAAATCAAACTCTTATACTATTACTTTCTCAGCCTTGAATTATTTTATATTATTATTTTATACCTTTTCAAATTATAAGTTACTTATCTGATCATTGAATAGGTCTGATAGAGACTGCTGAAAAGTCTTCTCTAGCTGCAAAGCCACAATCTTAATATTTATTTGTGAGCTCTGTAGGGAGATTGTTTAGTATATTAAGAGGGGCAGCTCAAACACCATTAGCACCCTTGGTTATAAGATTATTTAAGCAATTAAAGCTGTTTACCTGTGATTTCCCCCTCAAGAACTGCCTTATCCAATCCCACACTAAAAGGAGTTACACAATGTCTGTTTTCAGAAGAAACAACCTGTTGAACTTTACCTTGAAGTAGGGAACACTGTTTAATTGAAAAGACCAATACCAGAAGGACAAGGTGATTGGTGTCCTCAAATGTTCTTCTGGATACCACCATAGATTGACAGCTTGAGTGAATTGAACCTTCCTTTCAAAATGGATTGATGGACTGGTGACTTGACATAAAATGATGAAATAGAGTCCTGGAAGCTTCACCATTGAATTTCTGAGGAAAAATGGTGCATAATGGTATATAGTACCATTTATGCCCCATTCTTGGTCCATCTTGGCAAGGGTTTCCCTTGTCTTGAGGGGAAACTGCTCTGAAGTTGGCTGCCAGAGGCCATGACTTGATTATTGAAGGTGATCAGCCTTAGAGATATTTTTACATACCCAAAAAGACCACAAATAACAAAATTATGTTATAATTATTAATAAATAAATTTCTTTGTATTATAAAACAACAATCAAAATATAAATACAAATTTTATATACAAAATGAAAATTTTACCTATAATTCAGAATTAAAATGATGTTGAAATTCAAAATTGTGAAAATACACTATTAATTGAGAAAATTAAGTAAAAATAAATTCTAAACAAACATATTAAAACTGAAATATTTTTGGAAAAAATTTAATAAAGACTATTATATCTTTTTTTCCAATAAATAAAATTATGTAAATTAGTTCACATTGGATTCCTGATAAAATATTAGGTGGGGTCACTCTGAGTGAAAATTATGTAACTCAACTCTAAATAAGCTTAAATTAAATTTTTAGTATTTTCTGGGTGAAAATATGAAAATTCAAAAAATTTTAACTTAATTCACATCAAATGTGGTGTTAACCATCAATTTTTGTTTTGAAATTGAGGTGTGGTGTGTAGTTTAGGAGTTATGAGGAATTGAAGTATTTTCAATTGAAATGTCAAGATATGTGCATATATTACATAAGTAAACTTGGATTTACATATGTGGAATCAATTATTACAGTTGTTTACTGTAAAAACTCAATTGAATTACATATGTAAATTACAAGTATAATACATGATGAGGAATTAATGAAAAAAAATTGGAAAGATTAATTCTGGGGGGAAAAGGAATCTTGGCTCCAAGGGTGCCAGACTCCCCCAAATTCCTTTCTGACAGGCATGAGATGTCAAAATTCATGCAAAAACCCATTAATTTTGACCTGGAATTGAGTCACAGGGTGTGTGACTCAATTGATGATGAGGTTTTGATACCAACCAGGGTAGTTTTAACTGTTTCAAAGAGGGTAAAACTACCCTTAAGCTAAAACAATCCTAGTAAAAACATTTTTAACTGGTTTTGAGGTCTCTCACATTAATTCTGATGTGTTTTGAAGGCTTAAAACCAGGTATTTCTATTGAAACAGCTGATTTAAGAGACTAAAATGACTAAAGCCAGGGTTCAATGATGCCATGGTTTGCTTTTCTGTTTTAAGGGTGTTCTCCACGACTGAAAAGAGTAAATTCTACTTTTGAAGTAACAAAATTGGTGGCTATAAAAGAATGCCTTCTTTGCCACACTTGTGAGCCTGTGAGGTATATATAAAATACCCATAAGGCCACAAAGGACTTTATACACAGTTAGATTTGTCTTCAACAGAATTTTTGATTTAATTCAAAATAAAGAATAACAAAAAATAAGTATAACTTTTTTTTGGATAAACAAAGCTATAAATATTATGTTATTTTTCGATTCTACACCAAAAATAACCTACGGTACACCCATAGGGTGTTATACCCAAAAATACTTATTTCTTATGTTATTGGAAGATTTAAGAAACTCACAGTACTAATGTAACTTTTTTAACATTTTTTTAAGATTGTTAAATTTAAGCTTAAATAAGCTTAAATTTAAATTTGAATAAGGTTTATGCAAACTTACCAAAATTTTAGTCAAAATTGAGGTGTTGTGTATACTTACTGAATTGGCTGAGGATTTGCCATGCAGGATGTAGATCCTGTGTGGGCTCAATTTAAAAGGGTTTAAGGCCATAGCATGGCTTTAAATAAATAAAAGGGCAAAGTCCACGCAAAAAGGTGGGACAAAGGAAAAAGACCAAATAGAGCTGGGGTACCCAACGTTTTGGATCTGCAAGGATTCAATTAAGGTTTTCCACCTGTATTGGAGGTTTTTCAATCTTATTTAAACTTTGAGATTAGACTTTGATACAACCTTAAAGTTTAGAGTGGTTTTATCCCAAATTGGACAGGAATTTCAAGCTGCCACAGGGTAAATCCCAATATGCAGGCTTGAAATTAAGGCTTTAACAACTGTCAAAACTTAATTAAGCTTACAAAGCTTAAATCTTTAAGGTTACAAGCATTAAAACCTTATCAAAAGTTAAGGTTTAGTGTGTATTGCTATTTTATGTGGAAAAATAGCAATAACTTCAAAAATTTATTAAAAATACAATTCTTAATGGATTTGCTTGAAAATTTCACAAAACTTACAATTTCATATTATCTATGTATAAATCAAATTTTAAGTATCTTTTATAAATAAATTTCCTGGGTAATTAGCCTGGAAATTTACTCTTTTTAATTAAGCTCAAAGAAAATTATAATTTCTTTAAAAATTAATTAAGAATTGAGCTTAAGAGATTTCTGCTTGAAACTCTATCTTTAAGTTGTTCATGTGATTAAATTTTAATAAACTTAATTTATATTAAAACTTAAAATAATTGGCTTAAATGAGGATTGAAGTTACTTGGAGTTAAGAATAACACTGGTAACTTTAAATTGGAATTAAAAATAAGTTACCTTAAGTTAAGAACTTTATTTTTAAGCATGGTTTTCAGTTTTGACCTGAGAACGCCCTCTATATTGATTATGAATCATGAGAGTTTCTCTGTAGACATAAAAAGAGGTTTTCATCACTGGTTTTGTCCATCATCATTAATCAATCCACTCATACTAGAAATTTAAACAGGTATAGTTTCATTATTTATAAAATCTTATTATTAAAAGTAATTCTTAAAAATTTTACTCTTTATTAATTGTAAACTAAAGAATTGAAATCATAGAATTCATATTATTGTTGTAATTATCAATAATATATTTTATATTATAAAATTATCATCTTAAATCTCTTTTAAATTCACAAATTCCTCTTAAAAACTCTTCAATCATGAGAAGTTGTTTTATCATTTAAATTATTTATTTTTGACGTGTTTTTAACTTATAATACTCTTTTAATATAATAACTGTTGTATTTTACTTGTTGTATTAATTTATATTATAAGTAAGTTTTTCTCTAAAATTCTATATTTTTTTTATCTATTATTAGTTTTTTTATATAGAATTTTTCTATAAGAATTATTTCTGCGCAGCGTGTCTTTTAATTCTCTCATTAATAATATTTATACTATTTATAAGTGGTTAAATATTTAAATTTTCCAGGTTTAATTGTCTCATTAAGAGCTTTACACTTCTTATTGCTATAATTGTCAGTGAATATAAAAATAATAAAATAATTATAATTGATTATAATTATTATATTTTTCAATAATAATTAAATTTATTTTTTTTATACAATTATTTCTGATAATTATATTTGAATTTGTGGTTATAATATTTTACTATATTATATTTTTCTACTGAGGACAGTCATAGTACTCTTGATATTGTTACTATTATCAAGAGTTTCATAGACAAACCTTACTTTTGGGGGCCTGGCTGTGATTTTAACCAATCTTTGGGATAAAAAAATATTCTAGACCTTATTTTACTGTTTTTTGATGTAAAATTGCCATATTTACTTTTATATTGGCTTTTTTGGGACTTATCCCTTATAAATAATCTTTATACTCTTAATAAAGTTATTTTCTTCTTAAGAATACTGTTTGAAACAATATACTATTGAGTGACTTGGAATAAATTTCTTTTGTCTAACTAGTGGCTTTTTCACATCACAGACTTGAAGTTTATTCTTTGAGTTATTCTAGTATAAAGTGAATAATAATATAATTTTGATTAATAACTTATTAATTGCATGAATATTATTTCTTTAAAGGAAATATTCAATCAAATAAAAGATTAAAAAATTAAAAATCTTTACTAAAAATATTTTTTCTTTATTCTTAGACATTTTTCTTTATTTTTGACATAATTTGCCATAAATTACATTAAAACAACTTTATTCAATAAGCTGAGATTATAAGTTAATTTTATTGTTTTATAAAATAACTTATATTTCTATTTTTCTCTAGTGTCATTCATCAGAGAAAGTTATTCAGAATCTGAAGCCTTGGAATCTGGTATTGAAATTCAAACTAGCCCAGCACCAAGGGGTTTAATAACCAAAGAACCCTTCAAAGGTCCAGCAGGTGAATTTAATTCATTCTTAGTCTGTTTTATTCTTAAAATTGACTTGAAATGACTCCTACTAGAAGTGGAAGCAATTACTTCATCCAATCTAATGGATGTGGACCAGGACATTCCAGTCACAAATCCAAAAGACAAGAATGTCAGCCCAGAGGATAGGCACAAATGGAGGATGCCAGAACTTCCACCAGTTCCCAAAGGTTAGCCAGCACCTTTGACACTCTTATTGAGATTCCAGAAGCTAAAATAACTGCTATTGCTGTTAGACCTGAGTCACTTCCAACAGGCAGCAGTAGAGATATACCAGTGTCAGTACAAAAACTGGTTTATGGCAGCAAAACAGCACAAGTGGGAACTTCTCCCAAGTCTTTGGATAGGCACCATGAACTCATATCTTCAAGTGAAGAAGTTCATGGGGCCAGAAAAGACAGAGGAGCTTCTGAAGGGTTGGACACCCATGTCTTGCAAAGGACAATTCCAACAGATAAAAGCTTGATTGAAAAACCAAAGCATGTTATCAGAGGATCAGAAGAAGAAGTTGGCCCAAGGCAAGGAAAACACCCCAGTGGAAGCTCTTCAAGCATCCACCAGCAAAAATCCACCTCAACCAGTTTCAAACAAGCCCAAGCAAACCCCTAAGACCAATCAGAAGGGAAAGCAAAGGGAAAAGGGAAAGGAAAAGCCCAAATGGAACAAGCCTTACCCTCAGAATTACAGAATTCCCAAGAAAGAGAAGACAGCCATGGACAATGTGCTCAATATGGCCAGAACTCTGATGGAATTCAAAAACAAGGAAGAGGAAAGATTTAACCAATCTTTCCCAAAGAAATAGATCTTGTAAAACTTGTAACTCAATTTGAATCTTGTAATAAAGAAATTATGACAAAGCTTAAAACATTTGAGTATATCCAACAGAAGTTGGGTAATGAGATATTACAAGTGAAAGAAACACAAAAGACCATTGTTGGCCTTGAAAATGTTAATAAAGACAATATTCTGTCTTTGACACAAATTTGTGCATGAATTGAGTCTAAAGCTACTTACTCAATCAACCAGATTACAATTCAATTTCTTTTATAGCTAGACAGTTAAAGAAATTAAGAATACAAGTTCAAAACGTTGAAAACTCAGCTGGGCACAATGCAGCTCTTTTCCAAGAACAATTGGAAAAAAGTGACAAAGCAAGACTTGAATTGAAAGAAGATATTCAATCAAGTATTAATAATATATCACTAAAAAATGAAGTTCCAAGACAATCCACACCAATTCTTGACAGAAATGTGCTTAACTTGAATAATGATTTACATCATACAATTTCAAGTAATGAAGATGGGGAGACTGCTTGTAATTTTAAAGACATTCCAAGATTAGAGGAATGGCCAACCTTCAGTGGTGAAGGAGAATATAATCATATGGAATTTATGAAAAGAATTGATATGTTCAAAGAAGACTTTAACATACCAGATGAATACATAAATGCCAGATTACACTCATTATTTACCAAATCAGCAAAGAAATGGTATTATAAAATGAGACAAGACCATGGTAAACATTCTTGGCCTTGGTGGAAAGAACAAATTATTTCCAAATGGGCAAATGATTCCTGGAGATTTCAAATGGAAAATTCTTTTGAAGAAGCCCTTTTCAATATTGAGAGGGACAGGCCCATGTCTTGGTTTCTTAAACAGAAGGACAGATTGACTTCCCTTCATCCTGATATGTCTGAAACAATGGTACATAAAAGGATATTAAGAAAGTGTGGAGGTGACCTCAAGCATGCTATAAGAAGCAGATGTATTGAGCCTTGCTCTACAGAAGATTATATTAATGCTATAGAGGACATCACTACTAGAACAAAAATTGGAATAAATTGGTATAAATCCCCAATAGACAACAAGACTAGTGGGAAACCAATTTCAAAACCAAATAAACCACAAGACAGACTTCCTTTTAAATGTCATAAGTGTAGAAGTACATCTCATTTGGCTAATACTTGTCCCAAAAAGACAAGAATCAATGAGATAGAAATTTAAAAAGATGACACAAAAGAAACAAATGATGTCCATGTACATGAAAGCGATTCTGAGCCTTCTGAAGAGGAGGAACTACCAGATGAACTTAGTATAGAAAATATTAATGTTTCCTTTATAGTCACATAAGTGCATACTCACTTACCACAGTACAGTGATGAATGTATGGATCTCATACACATACAAGATGCTAAAATGCAAAAAGCCAAGCCTGCCAGAGGTAAAGGTTATACAGCTGGATCATCTTGTATCACTAATATTGTGATAAACAACACAGAATCCAAGATACATCTTGACTCAGGTGCTTTTTGCACTTGTGTTGGAAAAAATTATCTCAAAAAGATTTATACCAATTGGCAAGACAAGATAATGCCAATTGAAGGTATAAAATTCAGCAGTGCTAGCCAAAATATGCACCCCTTGGGTATATTTGAAGCAGAAATGATATTTCCTCATCCTGCAGGAAGTATCAGATTAAAATTTGAATTTTTTGTTATGAATAATTGTACTTCACAACACTTTATACTTGGAAATTATTACCTCAATATTTATGGTATTGATATTAATAATCACAAAGACAGGTATTTCACTATAGGAGAAAATAAAAGACAAAAATTTGCTTTTCATCTAGAAAAAAAAGAAATCACTGTAATTGAACAAGTGAAAAATGTTAATAAAGAAAAATTTGTGTCAAATAAATTAATTGAAGCAAAAATTAGTTCTGAATTAACACTAGAAATGAAGGAAGAACTTATTGAAATTTTATTCCAATACAGGGAAGCCTTTGCTTCAGATGATGAACCACTTGGAGCTATAAAAGGCCATGAAGTGGATGTTATACTCAATGTGGAAAGACCTTATCCTCCACTATTAAGAAGACCAGCTTACCCAGCTAGCCCTAGGGCTAGAGAAGCATTGGAAAGTAATATTAATGACCTAATGAAGCTGGGAATTCTTAGAAAAGCTGGACACAATGGGGAAGTAGAAGTCACAACTCCAGTAATCATTACTTGGCATAATGATAAGTCAAGGATGGTTGGTGATCTTAGAGCACTGAATACCTATACTATTCCAGACAGGTATCTAATCCCTAGAATCCATGAGACTTTGACTCAATTATCCAAAGCAAGATTCATTACTTCCATGGATTCTCTTAAAGGCTTCCATCAGAATGTTTTGACACCTCATGCTAGGAAATTATTGAGAATAATTTCTCATTGTGGTATTTATGAATATTTGAGGATGCCTTTTGGTATTAAAAATGCACCCCCTCATTATCAGAGAATGATGAATACCATCTTCCCACATGAATTATTAGCCTGGGGCCTCTAACCTGACTTCCAGTCTAATTACTAGGAATTTTAATAAACTAAAATAACAGTAGAATACTATTAAGTCAAATTAATAGAGACGTCACTATATAAAAGGAAGTATTTTATTGGTGGAATGAGCTTCACCAATGTGAAGAATACTGAAAGTAATTTTTATTACTTATATTTGAGAGATCTAATAACAAGAAATTGTTACAAATTTATTTTTAAAAAAATATATTTCTAAGAGCTCTGAGGAATCATTCTCAAGTAGAATGATCCTCTTTAAATGTTGTAGGTACAAAATCAAAGTAAGACACAAATAAACTAATAAACTGTTTAGAAGAAAATATATTGTTATAGTAACCTTATCTATAGCCAGGGAGATGCTGTTTCTATAGAAGCAAAGTTACCATTTCAACAAACTAAAAGGGTGTTATAGAAACAAGATGAAAAAATATTTCTATAACTACAAAATTTTAAATGAGTGACTTGGAAATGAGATTACTATAACAACTAATCTTAAAAGAGTGACTTATAAAAAATAGAAGAAAACAAAATTAAAACTGAATTTACACAGATCAATTGAAATAATTCAAAGAAAATTTAATGAAAGTGTTTGGAGCTTGTGTAGCATGTAATTCTTTTCATGCTTGCAGGCTCACATTTGGTACCACAAAAAAAAAGGTAAAAAAAAAAATCATATTTTGTGAAACTAATAGTTGTGAAACTAATAGTATAGATTTTGAAGTTTTGAAATGATATCTTTTATTTTTGAGTCATTGTAATAGCTTGATTTTTTGTCTTGAATTTTTAAATTGTTGAAGGTTTCTAATATCTTGAGTTCTTGTTCAGTTAGCATATCTCTAAGAAGTCCATCTTCCTTTAAAATTTAATTCATTTTGGTTTGTAAGGTGTTGTAAATCTCTTCTTCATGTAGTAATTCATATAATTCAATTTCCTGATTCAATCCTTTCAATATTTGTGTTATTTTTGTTGATGTTATTTTTTTTGTTGAAATTGGTTGATTGTTTAATTTTCTTTCAATGTAACTTACAATCTTATTTGGTATGGTTTCTTCTTTATTTTTTGTAATAGTCATATCTTCCATTGTTTTTTGAACTGAAACCAGAGTATCATTCAATATAGGCCGCTTGTCAACTTTAGATGACCTACCATTATAGTAGAGACCAGATTGTACATTTTCAGAACGATCAGGTATTGAAATGTTTGATATGGGGTTGTCAACTGTATTGAATGAAGAGTCAATAATATTATTCCTATTCCTATCTTCTAAAGTTGTATAAGTTGCCAAATTGTTAATGGAGTTTGATTTATTTTGTACATTTTGCTTTGTTGTTATGGTTTCTCTATCCTCATCACCTAATTGTGAACCTTTAGGTCAAAAGGACTTTGATTTGAACTCCTTGGTGGTCTTGAGACTTCTGGATTGAAGATTTGCAGTGGGATGAAAGGGTAAACTGTCATAACTACAAGATTCATATTGGGAATGGTCCCTTTTCCAGGCTTCCGACCAAGTTGTAGGTTTTCTTCCCCGACGACAAGAGGTAGAGTAGTTTGAAGAACTTTTACTGGTCATCATTTTGGATAGATGACCAGTAACAATGCTTATGTCTTTCATGAACAAAGACAAGTGTTGAAAAGCTTCGATTTCAGTGGGTCCATGGTCATCGAAACTTGATTGTTGGAGTTGGAGAGTAGTATTGATGGATCCAACTAGATTTTGAGATAGTTACAAATATAAATCTATAGCTTTTGGTATCTATTCTTCAATCGTATATAGAATTTATATAAGAAAAATCAGGATTTTGACGTTGATTCTTCAAAAGGTGTTTTTTTTAAAAAAAATATTAGAATGAAGTTGATATTTTACTTTGATTGGAAGAGTAAGTTATAGGGGTAAAAATTATTATCAATTAGGTATTCCAATGTCTAATTAGTTTATTAGAATTAATTAATTAATTAATTAGTTCTAATTTGAGTTTTGAATTTTAATATATTAAATGTTAGCCTGGGGCCTCTAACGTGACTTCCAGTCTAATTACTAGGAATTTTAATAAACTAAAATAACAGTAAAATACTATTAAGTCAAATTAATAGAGATGTCACTATATAAAAGGAAGTATTTTATTGGTGGAATGAGCTTCACCAATGGGAAGAATACTGAAAGTAATTTCTATTACTTATATTTGAGAGATCTAATAACAAGAAATTGTTACGAATTTATTTGTAAAAAAATATATTTCTAAGAGCTCTGAGGAATCATTCTCAAGTAGAATGATCCTCTTTAAATGTTGTAGGTACAAAATCAAAGTAAGACACAAATAAACTGATAAACTGTTCAGAAGAAAATATATTGCTATAGTAACCTGATCTATAGCCAGGGAGATGCTGTTTCTATAGAAGCAAAGTTACCATCTCAACAAATTAAAAGGGTGTTATAGAAACAAGATGAAACAATATTTCTATAACTACAAAATTTTAAATGAGTGACTTGGAAATGAGATTGTTATAACAACTAATCTTAAAAAGGTGACTTATAAAAAATAGAAGAAAACAAAATTAAAACTGAATTTACACAGATCAATTGAAATAATTCAAAGAAAATTTAATGAAGATGTTTGGATCTTGTGTAGCATGTAATTCTTTTCATGCTTGCAGGCTCACATGAATTATCAGAGGGATGGTTAATCATTTATATTGATGACATTATCATTTTTCCAGAAACCTGGCAATTACATTTAGAGAGACTTTCATTAGTACTTAAGAAAATTCTTCAAGTGAACATGAAAATATCTCTTAAGAAATTTAATTTTGGGTTTCATGAGTTGAAGGCCCTAGGACATGTAGTCTCAGGACTGAGCCTTGGTATTGATAAGAACAAAGTGGCTGCAGCTTTACTGAAACAAATGCCCCAGAACAAAAAAGAGATGATGTCATTCTTGGGGTTTGCCAGTTATTACAGGCAACACCTTAAAGATTTTGGAATCCATGCCAGATAATTATACAGAATTTGTGATCACCAAACTGTTTTCAAAATGACACAGGAGAGGATTCAAGCATATGATAAAATCAAGTATACCTTGACCAATGCACCATTATTATTGATTCCAGACTAGAAACTTCCTTTCAAGCTGTATATTGATGCATGTGGTGAAGGTTTAGGAGCTGCTCTTCATCAAGTTCAAATTGTCAATGACAAACCCTATGAAGGTCCAATTTGTTTTATTTCAAGACAAATCAAGCCTACTGAGTCCAGATATGGAGCTAGCCAAATGGAGTGCCTTTGCCTTTTCTGGGCTCTGGAAAAACTTCATTAATATCTTGATGGTAGTGTCTTTGAAGTAATTGCTGATTTTAATGCAGTAAAATCACTTCTTAACATGAAAACCCCAAACAGACACATGTTGAGATGGCAGATTGCTATACAGGAGTATAGAGGCAATATGACCATAGTACATAAAGCTGGAAATATTCATAAGAATTCTGATGGCTTGAGTAGATGGGCTTTACCCAATACACCTGACAATCCTGCCTATGTTCCTACAAGTGCAGAACCTCAAATTCCAATTGAAGCAATTAATGCCACAGATGTTGGAAAGGAATTCTTTGAAGAAGTTAGAGAAAGCTATAGGCAAGCTAAGAACTGTCATATCCTTACTGTTCTACTTGAAAAAAATTGCAAAGATGCAGCATTAGCTAATTCTCTAGATGATATTTGGAAAGCATTTTATGAAAATGGAAGATTCCATTTATTTGATGGTATATTATATCATAGATCTAAACACACATGTGTCATGGTCCTATGTAGTAGAATGTTAATTAAAACAATACTACTAGAATTTCATGATAACATTTATTCTGGACATCTGTCTGAAGACGGAACTATGGAAAGAATTAAGACATGTGCCTGGTGGCCATCTTGGAGAAAAGATGTCATTGAGTATTACCATAGTTGTGATAGATGCCAGAAAGCCAATAAAGCTACTGGTAAAAGATTTGGCTTAATGATCCATATCCAAGAACCAAATACCCCATGGGAAGTGGTTCACATGGATTGGGTAACTGCCTTACCACCTGGGGGTGATAAAAGTTACAATGCATGTCTTGTTATTGTAGACAGATATAGCAAAACACCAATCCTTTTACCATGTCATAAAGATGACACAGCCATGGATAAAGCTCTTCTTATCTGGAATACAGTCATATCCCATACTGGTCTGTTTAAAAATATTATTATTGATAGAGACCCAAAATTCACATCAGCCTTATGAACTATTTTACATAACCTTTTGGGTACAAAACTATCATTCTCAACAGCATACCATCCACAAACAGATGGGTTAGCAGAAAGAATGATTCAAACCCTTGAGGACATGATCAGAAGATTTTGTGCTTATGGCCTGGAGTTTAAAGATTCTGATGGCTTTACCCATGATTGGTGTACACTTATACCAGCATTGGAATTAGCCTACAAGACCTCCATCCATGCTTCAACAGGAAAAACTCCTGCAATGTTGGAGAAAGGATGGAACCCCAAACTTCCAGTTGATACTTTGAAAAAAGATCTTGTTGATATTCATCCAACTGCTTCAAGCTTTAAGTTATTTCTTGATAAAGTAAGACATCATGCAAATGAAAGCATGAATGATGCCTTTGAATATACTAAACAGAAATGAGATAAAAGTCATAAAACCCCAGAATTCAAAGTAGGGGACTTAATACTAGTCTCAACCTTGAACTTTAATAATATTAAAGGCCCAAAGAAATCAAAAGATCCCTTTGCAGGACCATTTATTAAAGCCCTTCATGGGACAAATGCAGTACAAGTAGAACTGTCAGGAGAATTGGAAAACAAACATCCAACTTTCCCTGTTAGCCTAGTAAAGCATTATACTTCAAGTGATACAGAATTATTTCCTTTAAGAAATGAAACACCCTTAGAAGTACCCCCACTGGATCAAAGTGAGGATAAAAAGATACTAAAAGTCTTAAAAGAAAGAAGACTTAGGGGGAAAAATGAAAGAGGATACTTAGTCAAGTACAGAAATCCACAACATGAAGATGAATGGATTGAAGAGAGTAAAATACCTGATTCCCAAAATTTTCTCAGAAACCTCAGACATGAGAGAAGACCAATTTCTCAGTAAAAATTTTGAATTGTGTGCTTCTCATACTTAATAATTATAAGTAGAGAGGTTAGACAGTGGACTATACCCCCCAAATAACTTGGGGGTATACTGCAAAAGAAAATTTTAGTACAATTTGTTTTTTGGTGGTAGGGAATGTGAGCCTGTGAGGTATATATAACAAACCCATAAGGCCACAAAGGACTTCATAAACAGTTAAATTTGTATTTAACAGACTTTTTCATTTCCTTTAAAATAAAAAATAACAAAAAATAAGTATAACTTTTTTTGGATAAACAAAGTTATAAATATTATGTCGTTTTTGGATTCTAAACCAAAAATAACCTAGGGTACACCCATAGGGTGTTATACCCAAAAATACTTATCTCTTATGTTATTGGAAGATTTGAGAAACTCACAGTACTAATGTAACTTTTTTAACATTTTTTTAAAATTGTTAAATTTAAGCTTAAATAAGCTTAAATTTAAAGTTGCATAAGGTTTATGCAAACTTACCAAAATTCTAGTCAAAATTGAGGTGTTGTGTATATTTACTGAACTGGCTAAGTATTTGCCATACAGGATGTGAATCCTGTGTGGGCTCAATTTAGAAGGGTTTGAGGCCATAGTATAGCTTTAAATAAATAAAAGGGCAAATTCCACGAAAAAAGGTGGGACAAAGGAAAAAGACCAAATAGAGCTGGGGTACCCAACTTTTTGGATCTGCAAGGATTCAATTAAGGTTGTCCACCTGTATTGGAGGTTTTTCAATCTTATTTAAACTTTAAGATTAGAATTTGATCCAAACTTAAAGTTTAAACTGGTTTTATCCAAAATTGGACAGGAATTTCAAGCTGCCACAGGGTAAATCCCAACATGCAGGCTTGAAATTAAGGTTTTAAGAACTTTCAAGACTTAATTAAGCTTAAACCTTTAAGGTTACAAGCATTAAAACCTTATCAAAAGTTAAGGTTTAGTGTGTATTGCTATTTTACATGGAAAAATAGCAGTAACTTCAAAAATTCATTACAAAACCAATTCTCAATGGATTTGCTTGAACATTCCACACAACTTACAATTTAATATTATCTATGTATAAATTACATTTGAAGTATCTTTTATAAATGAATTTCCTGGATAATTCACCTGGAAATTTACTCTTTTAATTAAGCTCAAAGAAAATATAATTTTTTAAAAATTAATTTAAAATTGAGTTTAAGAGATTTCTGCTTGAAACTCTATCCTTAAGTTTTTCATGTGATGAAATTGAATATAAATAACCTTATTTTATATTAAAAATTAAAATGATTGGTTTAAATGAGGATTAAAGTTACTTGGAGCTAAGAATAAAACTGGTCACTTTAAATTGGAATTAAAAATAAGTTACCTTAAGTTAAGAACTTTATTTTTAAGGATAGTTTTTCAGTTTTGACCTGATCACGCCTTCTATATTCATTATGAATCATGAGAGTTGCTCTGTAGACATAAAAAGAGTCTTTTCATCACTTTTTTTGTCCATCATCATTAATCAATCCAATCATACTAGAAATTTAAACAGGTAAAGTTTTATTATTTATAAAATCTTATTATTGAAAGTAATTCTCAAGCATCTTATTCTTTATTAATTGTAAACTAAAGAATTTAAATCATAGAATTCAGATTATTGTTGTAATTATCAATAATATATTTTATATTATAAAATTATCATCTTAAATCTCTTTCAAATCCACAGATTCCTCTTAAAAACGTTTTAATCATAAGAAGTTGCTTTATCATTCAACTTATTGATTTTTGATGTGTTTTTAACCTATAATATTCTTTTAATACAATAACTGCTTCATTTGACTTGTTGTATTAATTTATATTATAAGTAAGTTTTTCTCTAGAATTCTACATTTTTTTATCTATTATTAGTTTTTTAAATAGAATTTTTCCATAATAATTATTCCTGCACAGTGTGTGTTTTAATTCTTTTATAAATGATATTTATATTATTTATAAGTGGTTAAATATTTATACTTTCCATGTGTAATTGTCTCATTAAGAGCTTTACACTTCTTATTGTTATAATTGCCAGTGACTATAACAATAATAGAATAATTATAGTTCATTATAATTATTATATTTTATAATAATAATTAAATTTATTTTTTTATAAAATTGTTCCGGATAATTATATTTAAATTTTTAGTTATAATATCTTATTTTATTACATTTTTTTACTGAGGACAGTCATAGTACTCTTGATATTGTTACTATTATCAAACATTTCATAGACAAACCTTACACCACTTCTCTCTTCATGTTAGAATCTTTGTTTGTTCTATCATTAGTTTGAACACTGTTAAAACAATAAATAAAGTATTCCAAACACCTTTATTAAGTAATTTCAAACCCTGCAAGCATGTGAAAAAATAATTATAATCATCTTTATCCTTGAACCGCCCCAAAAGTTAATTAAAATGTCTTTCATCCCCGTTAACTCTGTCACCTTGTTTCCAACTTCACACCGGTCACTTTTGGGTGTGTTTTCTCTTTGGTTTTTTTTTAGGGACTTTTTCTCATAAAAATTTTCTTAATTTTTTTTCTCAATTAATTCCAATTGAAATTGCTCCTGAAAAATTTCTTTTGTAGCCTCTAAGATCTCTTGTAGAGTATTTTTGATAAATTTTTATTATTGGGAAAAAAGAAATCATATAATATTATTTTTTACACCAGAAAAGTTGAAATAAAATAACATTGGAGTGTTTTCCGCCAAAAATCTTGAAATTTACCCTTTTTAATCAAATTTCTACCTTATACAAATTTTGAGAACAGGAAAATTACTTGATTTTTAATGAAAGTTTCATATCCACACATTACATTTGGGGGCCCAGCCATGATATTTTACCTTTGATGTATTTTTTACCATTTTATAATCTTTTTTCTTATATTGAAAAATGTGAAAATCCATCAAAAATACTTATAATTCAAAAAATAATAAAAAATAGAACTTTTTTAATATCATAAGCAAGGATTTATTTTTATTTCTCTTTTGAAAAACCTTTGTTAACTCAAATAATTGCTTTTGTCATTTATTTTGGGGTCTGAAAGCATGGTAAGACAAGAAAATATTGGAACAGCATTAACAGCCACTAGCATTATTCCTGCAAGTACTGTTAGGTCTCACCATCATAGAACTGTTATTATAGCTCAGAATAATCAAGGAGAACCAATTTATTCTGAATTGGTCAAGTTTGATATTATTAATACACTCCAAAACACAAGGACAATTTCCAATAGTAAGTTTTTGATTTAAAAATACTATTTTTCTGTTTTTTTCCCTACAAATATGGCTTCAACCAGATTAGGAGCAAACTATAAACCCTCAAACAGCTCCCAAAAAGGCTTATACACATTATTATGGCAGGAGGCAATCAGTTGCAGAAGGACAGGGGTCAGAAAATGAATCTCAAACTGAAAAATTATGCCATTCTGAAGCTGATAACATTGTTTTCCCTTTGAAAAGAGCTGACACCGCCATAAGAAGCTTCAGTGGACACAATGAAAACCAGCCAGAAGGCCTACAACAACACACTTCAGCACAAGGAGTATCAAATCCTAGCAGAAATTTGGAAAAACTGCATTAACTCTTACCTGACTGGGAAAAAATTTGTGGGCCCTCCCAATATCTGAAAGTTACTGAATCAAGGGCATCTACTGATGGAAAGGAAGAACATAATGTTTTTAGCAGACTAATGGAGGAAAAACAACCCTCTGCCACCCCAAAAAGGTGCAAAAACCATTCCCAGTGGCCAGAAGCAGAAATTTCAACATGAGAAAGAAGCCACAGACTCAGAACCAGGCCAAGGGCAAAGCACAAGCCACAACCCCATACAGCCAAGGCTACAGAATCCCAAATACCAACAGGATGCCATGGAAAATGTGTTTCAGATGGCCAGAACCATGATGGAAATGCAGAAAAAGGAGAAAGCAAGATTAAAATATCATAAATGATTTCTGAGATTTTGGATCAAATTCCAGCTTGGCATATAGCTATAAATGACATAAAAAGTCATATTTCTAATAAAAATCCAACTACTTGCAACAATGTTAAGACAAATAACCTGAATTTAAGTCATATAAATGAAACACTCATGTGTTTTGAGAAGTTTTTGAGAAAAATTAAAACATAAAAGAATGTCCAATAATTTTCAAATAAAATAAGTGAACAATCTTTCATTATAAAAGAATTAACATATAGCTATTCTAAATTCAATATTGATGACATAATTGAAACAGGAATAAATACATAAATAGTTATTATCAAAGCATATAATAAGAATCTCCTTGATGATATCAAGAAATTCATTTACTGAAGTAAAGACAAATGCAATTTCCTTGAAAAAGTGTTTTGATACCTCACAAGAGGAAGTATCAAAATTAACAATGAAATTGAATCAAATTATTTCTGATAATACTAGGCAAACAGAATTATGGAAAGAAATGACAAATAAAGAAGAAATTTATAAAAATGATTTTATCAGCTTGATACAAGGCTTAAAACATTAATTCAGAAATTTCACAACGTTTAATACCAGTAAAAGAAATGAAATTGAACAATTAGTGCACCCCTTACCAAGAATTTCTACACCTCTGAACCAAAGTGAGGGTATAAGGAGTTCCAACCCTCAAGTATTTGATGTAGAGAATTAACACATGAATAATGAATTTTCCACTTTTTTCCATAACTTAGAACAATCAATGGGCCTAGCACTTTTAAAAGAAGTAACAAAACTTAACAATTTCCTCACTTCAGTGGGAAAAATATGACCATATAGAACTTATTAGAGGTATTGACATTATCCACGAAAACTTTGAACTATCAGACAGACTGGTAACAGAAAGATTTAACACATTGCTTACCTCATCAGCTCATAGATGGTATATCAAGTTAAGATAAGCACATGAACAGCCAATTTGGACTTGGTGGAAAATTAAAATTATTGATAAATTGGCCAACAATTCTTGGAGCTTTGAAGTGGAAACAGAATTTGAATCTGCTAAGTTTAATTTCAACAAAGACAGAGCTTTACCAAGGTTTTGCCAACAAAAAGACAGGCTAACAGCAGTATATCCTTACATGTCAAAATCTATGATCCACAGAATAATTATGAGACAATGTGGAGGTGAATTGGAACATTCTTTTAAACGCAGGACTACTGAGAAATTTTCAGAAGAGGCTAGTATAAATATATCAAGAGAAGTAACCACCAGAACCAGAATTGGATCTGTAGTATGAATCTCAAAGCAAGGTTCAATACACCTTGGGACAATTATATGGACAAAAATCCCAAGGAAAATTCTAATAAAATGAAGTATAAATCTGAAGATACAATCAGAAAGTGCCATATTTGTCAAAGTAACACACATTAAACTAATAAATGTCCAAAAATAGGAAAAATCAATGAAGTCAACATTTTAAAAGAACCTGATGTTGAAAAAGTGATTTAAATGAGGAAAATTAAGATGATAAATAATCAATATTTTCTGAAACTTGAAAATATTTGGAAAATATGAATTTTGAGTCTGAAATCATGGAATCTTACTTTAACTTGCAAAAATTGAGTAATAGCCAAACTTACTTATTAAAAATTTAATATGAACACCTTATGGAAACCAAACCAAACAGGGAAAAAGGCTATACAGCTAGAAATTCCTCTATAACAGAGGTAGTAATAGACAACAAGCCCACTAAGCTGCTAATTTACCAAGGAGCCTTCTGCTCTTGTGTTAGAAAATCTTTTCTCAAGAACTGTGTACCAAATTTTGGAGATCAATCATTGCCAATCTATGGAATAAAATTGAACAGTTCAAGAAATCCAATGAAAGAATTGTGCATATTTTTAAGCATTGTGATATTATCACATATCAATGGAGATTTGGGAATTACTTTTGAATTTGTTGTTATGAAAGCATGCTCTAGTACCCATTTCATATTGGGGAATGATTATTTAATAATGTATGGCATAGATTTACATAACAAAAAAGACAGATAATTTACTATTGATGACAATAAACATCAAAAATTTGCCTTTTTACTTTTTGAAAGGAAATATTACAGCAAATAATTCATTGCCAGTCAGCTTGGAGTTAGAAAAGTTCAAGTAAGAACAAATGAATAAAGCTTAATTAAGTCTTCATCTTACTAAAACACAGGAAAATGAACTCTCTACCCTTTTATATGACCACAAAGAAGCTTTAAAAACAGATAAAGAACCATTGGGGGAAATTATTGGTCATGAAATGGACATTGCTTTGAACATTGAGAGACCTAATCCACCACTATTAAGGAGGCCTGCATATGCAGCAAGCCCAAAATGAAGAGAAGCCCTTGAGCTTCAAATTAAAGAGCTCCTGTACCTTGGTGTAATAAGAAAAGTTTGCCATAATTAAGAAGTAGAAATAACAACAGCTGTCATAGTGGAATATCATAATGGATAATCCAAAATGGTTGGAGACTTTAGAGCTCTGAACACTTACACTGTCCCAGACAGGTATCCCATACCAAAATCCAAATTAATCTCACTCAAATCTTTTAAGCAGTATATATGAGCACCATGGATTCTGCCAAAATGGAGTGGAACCATGCGCAAGAAAGCATTGGAGAATTATTCTTCATTGGGGAATATATGAATATTTAAAGATTCATTTTGGTATAAAAAATGGACCTTCACAATTTCAGAGAATGATTATTAAAATATTTCTTGAGGAACTTTGAGAAGGATGGTTGATCATTTACATTTATGAAATTATTCTCTGTTCCAAGACTTGGGAAGCTCATATGTACAGATTATCCAGAGTTTTGGGGTAAATAAGATCTGTAAACATGAAAATTTCTTTGAAGAAATGTCATTTTGGATTCAAATAACTCAAGGCCCTAGGACATGGAGTATCTGGTATGTCCCTTGGAATTGACAAAAACAAGGTTTCAGAAGTACTACTGAAACCTATGCCTCAGAAAAAAAGGAAATCCATTCATTTTGAGGATTTGAAGGATACTTCAGGAGGCACATTAAAGACTTTGCATCCAGAGAAGGACCTCTTTATAGATTATGTGACAAGGAAACAGTATTTGAAATTACTGTTGACAGATTCAAAGCTTTTGAATGCCTGATAAAAGCATTGACCACTTATTCACTTCTAATAATTCCTGATATTAAACTGCTCTTTAAGCTTTACATTGATGCATAAGGAGATAGGCTAGGAGCTTCACTTCATCAAGTCCAAATTATTAAGGACAAACCTGTGGAAGGACCCATATGTTTCATATATAGGAAAATGAAACCTATGGAATCTAGATATGGAGAAAGTCAAAGGGAATTTTTGTATCTTGCTTGGGCCTTGGAAGAACTTAACTAATTTCTTGAAGGATGTGGCTTAGAATTTATAACATATTGTACCTTTGTAAAATCACTTCTGGACATGAAAACATCCAACAGACATATTCTCAGATGGAAACTATACATACAAGAGTATAGAGGTGATATGACCATTGTACACAAAGCTGTAAATATTTGAAAAATTCAGGTGGACTAAGCAGATGACCATCACCAAATCACATTGAAAATCTTGCTTATGTACCAGAAGAAGCTTGCCCACAAGTGTCAATAGAAGGAATAAGTGTTACATACCTAAAAAATACCTTTTTTGAGGAATTAAGAAACAGACATAATCAGGATAAGAATTGTAGCATCCTATGCCAATTACTTGCTAATAATTACCACCAGGGCAAATTTTGTGTCAATCATTGGAGATTGACCTCACTTCAAGCAGGATAAAAGTCAAGCTCATGTCACACTCTGGTCTTACACCAAATCCTGTGACATCCACCAATATTGGTTCCCCAGTGCCTTCAACTGAGATTACTCACCACCTGATCCTCCTACAACCATCCAAAGGTTGGTAAAAACAACACAAGACCCACCTGTTTGCACATGCACACATCAAAGAGGTTCCTCAGCCAGTCTTATTGTAGAGGATGGTTGTTTGACTTCCCCAGGTCATCCATGAAAGAATTTGGCATGAGTGGGATTGACAAGCTGTGTGTGATAATGGTGGAGCCAGCTGCACAATTCAGTGGGTGCAGGTGCATAAGTGTTACATGCACACAAAGGCAAAAGCATGTGAGGGCCTCATGTCAAGAAGCATTGAACATTTGTGTAACCACCTGTGGCAGGTGTGTAAGTGTGACACATGGCAAAGAAGGAAAAAGCATGTGCGGGGGTAATTTTTTGAAACCTAATTGCACACAGAACCCATTAGGGGCATGTGACCAGCTCCATGCATCTTACAAACATCCAAACTCTCATGGACACAATGTATTGCTGAGGCCCACTTGGATCATGGGCCTATTCCCCTTCCAATGTGATGATAGTGGAGTTGTGTCATTTTAGATACTGTGATATGTGAGTGTGTGGGTAATTTGATCATTGAAATTGGCTTATTTACACCATACCCAATTTTAAAGTAGTGATTGATTTGTGGCCCTGTGACCTAATGGGCTTTACTTGTCACAATGGCATGTTACTGTCACCAAATCTTGAGGCAGCTATTTCTCTAGCAAAATTCCTAATGAAGATGAGATAATTCCATTATTGTATAAATATATTTTCAGAAAAAAAATATACTAAATATCATGAAATAAAGGTTTTATCATTACAAGAAGTGCACATGAAATCACTTTTTTCTTTGAAATACACATTGACCTTATTTTTCTCCTTCAAAGATAATAGAGTATCCATCATCAAAACCAACAGCTTTATAAATATTGAGATGCAGCCAATTTGGTAAGAAAGTCCCATCAATCTGCAAAGTTCTTAAGATCAGAAAGTTATTGTTCAGAATGAAAGATGGATCAGATACTTTAAAGATTCTATTAATAATACTAAATACTTGTGAGTTGCCCCTCAGAAAGCAAACACTGTTGCTGACATTTTCTGGTTTCTGTTGAATATATATTGTTTCTGATATTATTGTTTGAAACTTGAAAATACCAAGGTGAGACAATTCTTGAAGTGGGATGACTTGTTTATTGAACAGTAGTGTCTAAGCTTGTCAGGCTAAGTCTATGAAGAGGTGATAATGAAGAGTATTTACAGCCTAAACTATGACTGTGACACAGATAATAATGTTAAAAATAGGTTTTAATAAAAATAAACGGTATTTACTGATAATTATTAGTGGTGGTGAGCACTGTTGAAAGCCCTGGGTGCAGCTTTACCTGTTGGGTTACAATAATAAAGTCTACAATACCAAATCGCTTAGTATAATATGGTTATTTTCCAAGAGTATAACTGTTTTTGACAGTTGTACTACATAGGAATTCAAGAGCGGTGTGGGAACTCCTCTTGTGTGGGATAAAATGAGGCAGTACCTGGAAGGGGAAATTAAAAGAAAAAGTTTTGAATTGCTTTTATGACCTGTAACCCTTGCTCTGCTTGTGTGCTAGAATAATCTAGACTTCCCTTCCAAATAATGCTGAATTGTCTTGACTTGAGTTTCACAACATTAAATTTATTTGACAGTGGCTGAGTCAGAAAAGTATATTCAACAGACTCTATCAGACTTTGTTGATCTGAAAACAATAGCTTAGTAAACCTTAAGACAAGTAAATAAATATATAAAACTAGGGAAAAGACTTTCAATTCCTTTACTAAGAATAGCAACACCTTGAGAGATTTCCAATTTTGATGAAAACACTCTTGATAATATAATAAATAATAATAGCAAACACCACTATTTTTAAAGGTTTAATAATTTTATGATGATAACCTGGAATAACAAACACTACTATATATATTTTTTAAAGGGTTTTAATGATTTTATGGTGATAAATTGAGATAACAGAAACTAATATTGTTCAATTTACTATTAAGCTTGGCTACTTAGTAAAGAGCTTTGTTAATGGGATGGATTCATAAAATAATGTAGACTAACTGTTAACTACTATTATCTATAAAACACCTAGACAATGCTACTGAGCAGATTTAGGAATGGAGGTAGTCAATGAGATGAGTTTATGAATTGAATGAGACCAACTGCTAACTACTATCAATTATAAATCACTCAGACAGTGCTACTGAGCTTAGCTATTGAGCAGAATTTAGGAATGAGGATGGGATAACTTTACTTCTGAGCTTAGCTACTGAGTATTCTTTTTCAAATTCAGAATAATGTGGATGGATGGAGGGTATTTCCCTCAGAAGAATACTAAGAAGTTATGTTTTTGTGATGAGCCGCTGTCTAGGCCTTGAGGAAAGAAAAATTGAGGGGAGAAAGGACCTTTATTTATAGTTTTTTGGCCTCCAGGGGAGTGTTAAAAAAAAGGGGACTTGGAATTTTTCAGGTCTTCAATTTAAGGTTTGGTGGTAATTTATTTGAGAGGTCTGTGCTTTAATTGAGTTCTTGATTTTGTGGAGAAATGATGTCATTGATTATTTAATCCTAGTTTTTTTATATTTTTTTTGTTCTTGAGGTACAATTTGCTTCCAAAAGAAAAAAAACTCCAATTCCCATGAGAGTTTGTTTTAATCCAGGATTGCAATTTTTTATACTGGTTTTCTTCATTCCTGTTTTATGCCTTTTGAGCTCTAATATCCCCCTCTTTATCTTTGATAAGATGATTTTTCCTTCATTTTTTTCTTTGTTTTGCTGCTTTTTTTTATTAATTGGTACCATCTTGACTAATTTCAATCACCAAATTGATTTCTTAAGGAGATTAATGAGGTTGAAAAATCTTGATGATGCAGTTTAAGGTCATACTCAGGGCCTTTTTTATGAGCTTTTGGAAAGATTTTCTTTGATAATGAATAATAATAATAATAATGTATTTAGGTTTATGAATAATCAGGCAGCTGCAGGCCATATTGAGGCTCATATTTTGAATCTTGAGGGGATTTATACAACTATTGATAAATATCATTTAGACAGTTTAAGGTCATATCAAGGACCATTTCTTGAAATCTTTATTCTGGTGAATTTATATAAAAAAGATATGATTTAGACAGTTTAAGGTCATGTCAGGGACCATTTCTTGAGTCTTGAATTTGTTTTGATAACTCCTTGAAAAGTGTAATTGATACAATTTAAGGTCATGTCCAGGACCATTTCTTGAGGTAATTTTGTTTTCAAAATAGAAAAAGAAACCATTTAGACAGTCCAAGGTCTTGTCAAGGACCATTTCTTGAGGAAATGTGTTTGATTATTTATAGAAAATAGATTATTTAGACAGTTTAAGGTCTTATCAAGGACCATCTCTTGAAATCTTTATTCTGGTGAATTTATATAAAAAATATATGATTTAGACAGTTTAAGGTCATGTCAGGGACTATTTCTTGAAATCTTTATTCTGGTGAATTTTTTAAAAAAGCTATGATTTAGACAGTTTAAGGTCATATCAAGGACCATTTCCTGAATTTATTTATTTTTATTTTTTTATTTTATTATTTTATTCTTGAGGTGTTGAGAGCTAGAAGGGTTTCAACCCCTATCCATTTAATAAAAAAAATATTTTAATATAAAATATTAAGATATTTTTTATTTGTTAAATGGTCTATTAAAGGATTTTTTTTATTAATATTATATATATATATATATCTAATAAGTAAGAAAAATGAATTTAAATGAAACTAAATTTAACAGATAAATAAGATAAATATTTAATAATCAGCAATAAGAACCCCCAGAAACCCTAGCAAGACAAAACAGGGTAACTAAGATTCAAAATTATATTGGGTAAGGGCCTAGTCCCTTTTCCAAAACAAATTTTGAATAAAGTATTTATTTCTTTATTGTTATTATCTCATTTTATATTTGTTTTAAACTAAATTTGTATATATGTAGATATTCTATGAATATATGAATGTGTATAGGTATTTAATAAGAAATTTGTTTTAATTCATTAGATTTATATTATATTTTTTTTATATTACTTTGACAGTGGTATTCAAATATATTGTTAAATTTAATCAAACTTTAATTTTATTCTAAAAACTTTTGTTTATTTATTTATTTATTTTATTATTATTTACTTTAAATGATATATATGATTTTTTATTTATTTATTTATATATTTTTTTTAAAAGTATGTTGAATGAGAATTAATTAAAAACTCAATTTAATTTAATTGATTTATGCTTTAAGCTAATTAAATTTAAGTAGCTATAATATTATATATATATATATATTCGAAAAAATGAATTTAATCCAAATTTAAATATATATATATTTCAAATATTGTTTCAAATTTGATTAAATAATTTAACATTATTTGTTTGATTTTTTTATTTTTATTTTAAAATACTATATATATATAAATATGCTTTTTAAGTTAAAATATATATTAATTTTCAAAAAAATAAATCAAAAACTTGCTGTGGAAATGGCGTGTGCTGCGCAGCGCTGCAAACACTTCAAATTTGAAGCTCACACATTCTTGAACTCAATTTTTTTTAATTCAAGTATAGTTTATTTATTTTCTTTATTTAAGTTTAAACATTTTTTATATTATTTTTAATACCTAGACAAAACCTTAATTTTGAAAAAAAATTATTTGAGTTATCTTTGTCCACCAGCTGCTGTGTTTAAAGTGCCAATCTTTTATTCTTCTGCATATTTTCAGTTGCATTCTTCTTTCTTTGTTGAAATTAAACGTAAAATTTCTCTTTTTTTATTTATTTATCTGACAAAATTCCTCATGAATGATGGATTCTCTTGTGAGTAGTTTTCTTCTTATTATTGTGCTTTCTTCTTTTATTTTAAACTAATTTTTAGTTATTATTTGCTGATTTATTATTTTTTAACCGTCTGTATAGTTAATTTAATTAACTTAATTTTGGAGTTTTCTTCTATTTGATAGTGTCAATGTTGTCGGAGTGATTGATTTCTGATGGTAGGTTGTTTCTTATAAATTCTTCTACATTCTATTTCTCTTACTAACTAAAATGGTTTTATTAATTTAGGTTGTGATGATAACTTTTCTGGTATATTGTTTGAGCATGGCTTGTGGGTGTGCTGTGCATGTCCAATGTTGGGGTTTGAAAGTGTAAGTCATTTCTAACTTTATTTTATTTTTACATTATAACCTTGAATGTTTTATTCCAATATTGTTGTAGTAATTGCTTTTGATTACGTGGTGAGCTGTTTTTTCTTATATCTACATTCTTTCCTTTTTTTAGTATTAACCATAATCTTGTTTTCAATTTTACTATTATTAATATATTTTAATATATATATAGAGGCTTTCTGTATTTCCTATCTCTCTTATTATTATTTTTTACCTGCTCCTTTCTTTAGATATGTCTTTTTCCATCAAAATCAAACCTTCTTCCAAAGGTTTGCAATCCATAAGAATTATTCTTTGCAATATTCATTACACATTTTCTATACCATCAATGGGTGATCCCTTTTTTAATTTATTTACTGTTTTGTCTACTGTTGTCGAGGATCACTTGCCTAATCAACGTGCCTCCCCTGTTTTTTTGGCCAGTACTGCCCCTACTACTCCTTCTATTATCTGTAGCAATTCCCCCCTCCTTCTTTCGCGACTGCACTCACCATTACGGCTTCTCCAACCAATTCCAATATTTCAACTCTTTCCAAAAACGAGTTAAAGCACGATTTCAGGATTTTTTCACCAAATTTAATGCTGCGGTAACCAATTTAGGTTACTCAATGGGGGTCACTTATAGCCAAGGTTGTCCTCCTTATGCTACCACTAACCTTCTTCAGACTCTTTGACGTGGAATTGCTCAAATTATTTATTTGTACCAACATCTTGAAGGGTAAGTTTCTTTCTTTTATTGTTATTATATATATATAAAACTAGGCTTGCAGTGCTGCTAGAAGATGTTCATGGAAGTGCAGATTACCAATATTACCCTGCCTGACCTTATTGCATCATATGTTATTATTTTAATTTTAATTTTTTTATTTTTTTTCAAGGTACTATTGCTACACCACAAAATTTTGCTTGTGGATGTTGTAGTCAGGCGACTATCATTATAGCCGCCCCCAGGGTTTTTTTAAAAAATATATAAAACTATTTAAAAAATAAAATAAAGAAAATCCCAAAAAAAATGTTTATTTTACTATTATTATTCATTTTTTTATCTAGTCTGCTATGAGTGATATCATGGATGTGCAATGAAAAAAAATAACAAGATCGCGTAAATAACTTTTTAAGTTAAGGCTTGATGCCTGCATAAGTTTCTAACAATAAATAGTGTAAGATTTTTTTCAAAAAAAATAATAATACAATATTAAAATAGAATAAAGCAATAAGCTCAATAATTTATAATGGCTTTGAAACTAAAAAATAGTATTTAAAGTCTGTAACATGTAAGAGAGCATACAGACTTGTAATAAGTTTTCCTTTTTTTAAGTAAGAAAGAAAAAATAAAAAAAAGCTAAAAGTAAGAAATTTAATTAAATTCAAATTCATCACAATAACATAAGAAACAAGTAATATAGCTATATCAAATTTAATTTTTTAAGTGATTTCTTATGTTTTTGTGAATTTTGTGGAGTTTTTCTTTTTAAATTGAAAATTATACTACCCTCAAATTTATTATTAAAAAAACACTGAATTTCCCTTTCAATTTGATATTAAAGTTTCTTGAGATATAATGGGGCTTTATAATGTTTAAATTTCAATTTTAATTCAACATCAAACTTTTTATTAAAATTGGAATTTTGTTTATAGGCTTCTTTTATACACTTTTTAGTTGTTTTATTTTTTAAAATCTTCCTTTCTTTATTAATAAAAAGTAATTCAATTGAAGAGCTATCATCCTTTTCCTCTTCAATTAAGCTAATTTCATTATTTGTCCTCTTTTTTATTGTGATTATTATTTGGGTTGATTAATTCATCATATATTTCAAGTAAGTCTTCTTCCTCTTGAGTCAATTCTTGGTAATACTCTTTTGGCTGAAGATTATTTATTATCTCAAGGTTCAAGGTTTGTGACTGGTATGTTTTCTTCAAGGGGTTGTAATTTATCCCAAGTTTTATCAGGTAAGGTAATCAAAGAATCTTCTTGAGGTACTACATTTTGTTGACTAGAGTATTCTGGATCTTCTAGGTTGAGGCTTTTGATAATTTAACTAGGTGATCCAAAATTATGATTTTCCAATTCAGAAGGTGATAAAAGGTATTCTTGATTAATCAAATCTTCTAACTGGAACTCTTTTTCATAATTGTTTCCATGATGTGAAGATTGATCAAGTTCTTTGTGAATTAACTCGATATTATGAGCATTTAATTCTTGAGTTTTCTTATTTTTCAATCTGTTTCTTAATTTATCTTCTTTATTAATTAAGGTAAGCTGTATTGAATCTTCCTCTAAGGAGTGAGGTGAGGATAATGATTGATAATTGTTATAGTTTATTAAATTTGGGTCAATCAAATAGCTTAAGGCTGATGACTCTTGGTTTATATTTTGATTGAATGTTTGTTGATGTGCTAGTAATTCCATCTTGAACATTTCTTGTTGTGATTGAATTAGTAGACTATTTGAGTTGGTAAATTCTTGCATGATGGTAGCTTCTGATTCACCTTCTATTGATATTATTGATGGTGGTAAAGCTTTTGTTTCTCTCAGAAATGGAGTAGGTGACTCTTGAGTAAGAACAATTATTTCAGGTTTATATACCCTAAAATAATTTTCATTTTGCATAATGCTTATTGCTGTATTAAACTCTTCTTCTGAATTGCTGACCAAGCTAAAACAGAACATGATAGAATATTGTTCTTCTTCCCTTCATTCATCCGATTATCTTTTAATTTTATAATTTCTTCAACTCCTATTGATGATTCATGCATGTTATTCATAATAGTAGAGTAATTACAGAATTCCTTTCCCAAAATTATGAAGTTTTTTGCACCTTCAACAGTAAATGGTAAATACGTTGTTTCATCAGTTGGCATAACAACCTGTATTTTTTTCATTATCATTTTATGTTTTGTTTTTTTTCTTGGGCTTCATTCCAATACTTAATCCAATTTTTAATGGTAAAATATTTTCATCTATGTTTGGGTTCATAATTGCCATAACAGGATATTCTTCCCATCCTATTCTCACTTAAATTGGTCAGTTGAATTCCTCCACTTGGGTCATATTTCCATTTTTTGTGTTAGATTCTTGATGTTCACTTATTGCTTCAATTTTATCTTCTTTCTTAATAATGAAGTAATTTAAATCACTGAATAATTGATCCTTCATTTTAATTTTCTGTTCTTTATGGGGGTGAAGGCTTATCCTCAATGAGGCTAAAGGTCTTCCCACTGGGTATATAATCTTCAAGGCTTGGACTAATTTGGTGATTTTTCATTTCATGAGTTTCTTCTTGACTTGAATTAATATAAGATAAATCTGAACTTACTCCTTCATTCTTTGACTTTGGGTTTCAACAGGAAAATCTTCCTTAAACTTTTTTTGCATTTTATTGTTTTTAAATTTATTGAACAAATTTTGGGTAAACTTGATTGGAGCACCAGAGGTCACTCTCAACAATTCCATTGGTGAAATACTATGCTTTGGTTTTGGAAATATAGCTTCTACAAATTGTTTATAGAATTCAGAAAAATGTTTTTCTTCCTTAATAATATGACAACCACTTTTACCACACACAGGTGAGACACTGTTGACTAGCTGTTTTGGCTTTAAGGCTTCATTCTGTACTAGTTCCACTTCAATTGGAATGGAAGCTTCCATGTTAGAGCTATAAGTATTCTCAGATTTTTGAGGGTAATCAAGGTGTACATTCTTTATTTTGCTAATTTTCAAATCATTACTAGTTAATTCAGTTTTGGAATGTTTGATAGGAACTCTGGGTTTGGCTTTATAGATACTTGATTGATGTTTGTTCTTGAATTTTCTTGAGGTAATTCTTGAAATCTTCTAATCTTACTTATATGATGTATCCTCCATTCTTTAGTTTGGGTAGAATTACACAGCTCCATTCTCTTTGGTGGGTGTACATGCCATCCTTTGGCTTCTGGTGAGCATATTGGGATGCAAAATCTTCTTCCATCAGGTTCTTTATAGCTTAGAATTTCTCCTTGATCTTGTGAATGGTCAAGCCTTATTCCATTATCAGCCAGGAAAGGTCTTTCAACAACAGTGTGGACTGCCCTTCTAGTAACAAAAAATTTAATTCTTCTTTCATCTCCAGATGGTAATATTATGGGTGTATTTTCTGCTAAGCCAACAATTGAAGTACTGTGTTCTCCTATTCCTCTGAGCTTCATGTCTAAGGTCCTCATAGCTAATCCTGCTTTGATTGATTCATTTTCAGGTATGATATTTAATTCAGCTCCAGTATCCACCAAAGCTTTGACTATGTACTCTTTCTGACCAATAAGAATTTCCATCATTCCTAGTGGGCAGGAAAAATGTATTTTATATATGAAAATAATTTTCTCTTGAGGTGATTCCTGTTATTCAGTGTTAATAGATTTGAGTTAAATTGAATATTCCTTTTCTGTTTAAGAGAGAAATTTCATTTCTTCCATGAATCTTGGTGATATTGTCAAAATTTCTTCCAGGGTGAGATTAATTTTCTGATCTAACACCTTATTCATTACTTTTACAATAATGTATTCCTCATCATTTTCCTTTACTGGAGATCTTTTAATTCTTTGTTCTTCTTTTTTCAAACTGACTTTTTTTTCTTCTTCCACTTTTCTTTTTACTGGTGATTGTTTTTTAGGTGTACTACTTCCTGGTACTTTATTTGTTTCAGGAGCCTTTTGTGACTTGTATTTTGTTGGAATCATGACTCTTTCCTCTTCAGGTTCTTCATTCTCAATATATCCACCAGGTATGCTTGGATTTTTTATCATGGTTTCTTTGGGTTGGATAGTCTCTTTTGAGGGTAATGGTTGGGATTGAGTTTTTAATTTTTCTTCCTGTTCTTTTCTTTTTTTGTATTCCTTAGACCATAAGCATATCCAAAAGGCTCTTCTAGCCCTGTTGAGATGCAAGGTGGTTGCCAATCTCCCCAATAATCCATTGAAATGAAGGCAGTTGACTTTTCTTTTATTCTTTGTTCTTCTTCTTTAGTCTTCTCTTCTAAATTTATTTCAATTTCTTCTTGTTCCTTTTGAAATTCCCTTACTAGGTATTTGGGTGATAATTTTCCATCATTTGGTACCCTTTCCCAATTTGGGTATAAATAATTGAATCCTTGTCTAATTACCCATTTCTTATTTTGATCTTCAATAAACTCATTACATCTTCCTGTTGAATTTCCTTCTTCTGAGCAATAATAAAATTTAACAGTAAGCTTTGGTACATTCTGTGCTGGAACATAGGGTACACTTCTATTTGGTGGTGGAGAAACATTATCTTTTGGTCTGAATCCCTGCTTGTTTGACTGAAGGTTAATGATCATTTTCTTTTGGGATGTAGCCACATTAGTTAATTCATTCAATTGATCCAAGAACTGTTTTACATCTTCATTTACAACAGGTGCCTCATCCTTGACTGCTTCCTTTTGTTCTTTCAGGGTTTCTGTAAGTTCTTTCTATTTCTTGAGGGCTCTTTGCATTCCTGGAAATGCCTCTCCCTTGAATTGGACTCTTCTTTCCTTATTCTTTGATTCTTTTTTTTAGATATTCTTGGAGGTGAAAGTCTTTTAGTGACTAATATCCTTGCTTCCAATTCCTGTTCAATGTACTTCTTCAAGATCTTCATTGGTGATATTAGATATCCTCCATCTTCTGCTCTAACCATTACATTCTCTTTTATCATTTCTTTACTGATAGCTCATTTTATGTCTGCAGAGAGACAGTCACACAAATATTCATGAAACATATTATCTTGAGCAATATATTCATATCTAAGAAGATAAGTAATGATAGCTTTATACTCCCCTATGAACCTTTTATATTGAGAGAGAGTACTAATTCCTCCTGCATCTTGAGTATCATTGAACAAATTTATGAGTGAATCCTTTCTATATCTTCTTTCTGGCTCAACTCTTCCCCATTTAGTAATAAGGTCTTTCTTTAGTTGGGTCCAGTTTCCTTCTTGATAACCTGGCATTGCTTCCATGGCATCACTTATTTTTGAATTAGTTGTCCAAAATGCCATCTGCATTGCTAAATATTTTTCTCTAGCTACTTCAATTTGAGCTATTCTTTCTACTTTTCTGATAAACTTTTCTAATTCTTCTCCATCAAAATTTAGGCTATAATCTTTAGCTTTAATATTAACAACAGGCCTTTCCAGTCTGAATGTTTGATGTTGTAATGGGATTGGGTTTGTAGGTGTGGAGAAGAATTCCCTCCTTTGATGAGTTTGAGCTCTTTGTTCTGTTTCTGGAGTAGAGGTTGCTCTTGGTCCAGGTGTTGGTGATGATGGTGACTCTTCAGGTCTAACATGTCTTGGTAATGTTGGTTCACTAGGACTAGCTCCAGGTGTGAATGATGTTGATTGTCTTCTCTGTACTTTCTTTTTTTCTTGAGTTAATAAGAGATCTTGCATTTGCTTCATAAGACTTTGAATTGTTTCAGTTTGATCTTCCTCTTCACTCTCCTCAGCATATTGCTCTTCCACAGTATCCTCAGGTAGTTGAGGTAGATTTGATAAAGATTGTTGCTCCATTTGTTCTACTGTATATTTATTTCTTTTAAATATTCTTTCTTGATGTTTTTCTTTCCTAGCATATTTGATGAGGTTAAAAAAGAATTCTCTAACTTTTTCCTTTTCTTTTGCTTCTGTTCTTGGTGTTGGGAGAAGATTAATTTGACTCTTTTGTGATTCTTTGCCTGGAGGTGTTGATTTTTGAGTGGGATAATAATAATGGTATGATCCAGATGAGGATGTTGAATGAGATGATGAGGAATTTTGTGATGATGATTTTGGATTGGCTGATTTATTTTTTTCCAGTTTTTATTTATTTATTTGTTAACCTTATTGTTTTAAGATCAAGTTGAATAATTTTCTGAATTTGATTCCTATCTACTGCCACTGTTGAGACACCAGATGTGGGAACTCCTCTTGTGTGAGATAAATGAGGTAGTACCTGGAAGAGGAAATTATAAGAAAAAGTTTGAATTTCTTTTTTATGACTTGTAACCCTTGCTCTGCTTGTGTGCTAGAATACTCTAGACTGCCCTTCCTAATAATGCTGAATTATCTTAACTTGAGTTCACAATCAGTTTTATTTTATTTGATGGTGGCTAGTCAGAAAAGTATATTCAACAGACTCTATCAGACTTTGTTTGATCTGGAAACAATGGCTTAGTAAACCTTAACACAAGTAAATGAATATATAAAACTGGAGAAAAGACTTTTTTTAAAATTATTTATTGAGAGCAGTAACACCTTGAGGGATTTCCAATTTTGATGATAACACAGTTGATAATATGATAACTAATAATAACAAACACTACTTTTTTTTTTAATGGTGTAATAATTTTATGATGATAACCTGGAATAACAAACACTAATATATATGTTTTTTAAAGGGTTTTAAAAATTTTATGATGATAAATTGAGATAAAAGACACTACTATTGTTCAATTTACTACTGATCTTGGCTACTAAGTAAAGAAAATTGTCAATGAGATGGATTTATAAAATAATGTAGACCAACTTTTAACTACTATTATATATAAAACACCCAGACAATGCTACTGAGCTTGGCTACTGGGTGGATGTAGGAATGGAGGTAGTCAATGAGATGAGTTTATGAATTAAAGTAGAACAACTGTTAACTACTATTACTTATAAATCACTCAGACAGTGCTACTGCGCTTAGCTACTGAGCAAAATTTAGGAATGGGGTAACAATATCAATGGGATAGTCAATGAGTTTAATTTATAAATCCATGTAGACCAGCTGTTATCTACTATTAATTATATAAAGAAGACTCAGACAGTGCTACTGAGCAGAATTTAGGAATGAGGATGGGATAACTTTACTTCTGAGCTTAGCTACTGAGTATTCTTTTTAAAATTCAGGATAATGTGGATGGATGGAGGGTATTTCCCTCAGAAGACTACTAAGAAGTTATTTTTTTTTGATGAGCCTCTGTCTAGGCCATGGGGAAAAAGAATTGAGGGGAGAAAGGACCTCTATTTATAGTTTTTTGGCCTCCAGGGGAGTGTTAGAAAAAAGGGGACTTAGAATTTTTCAGGTCTTCGATTTAAGGTTTGGTGGTAATTTATCTGAGAGGTCTGTGCTTTAATTGAGTTCTTGATTTTGTGGGGAAATGATGTCATTGATTATGTAATCCTAGTTTTTTTAAAAGTACACCCTTGTGAAACCTCTGTAAACACCTTCTGTAATACTACTGTGACACCTTTACTGTCTAATCTCTTCTTCTTAACCTATTTTCTTTCCACCTTTCACACTATTCTACCATTCTCCTTATTGTACTTGATAAACAAAACCCTCTTAATTTAAATTTTCAAATAATTACTACTGATAATATTTTGTTTATTTTTTATTATTTTTTTAATTAATCCAAACTGGCAAAATGATATGGCATACCACAGCAGGATGAGGAAACCTTTTTTTGTGGAGAAAAGGTACCTTTTTATGCTAAAATTGGGTGAGAAAGGCTTGTAGACCTTTCCACATAGAGGATCTAAGGATTTTTTACTTCCAGATACTGGCTTGTGGCTTTAATAGTGCCTTTATGCTCTGTATTGGGCTCAGGTGGGGTTTTGAAGCCACATCTGGGCAGTTTTCGCCAATACAGGGTGAAAATGTTCATCTGGGACCACATAGCCCTCTTCTGATGTGTATGATGCATAGAATTCTGTACAGAACCTGTACAGGGCCCCAGTATTGACCAAACTATGAGGTATTGAATTATAAACAAGCTCCTTTGTTGTTTTGACACCTCATAATCATACTTATGGGAGAATATCCCCTAGTAAGACTGTATTGGTCTAACTGTGGAATTTTGGGCTTAAAGCTGCCATACCTTTTTCAGTTTTTGAGATATCAAGCTCAAAGTTGGTTCATTGTGTAGCACTGGATCTTTT